>BRZY01000001.1:53456453-54813536 GCA_030159175.1 Glycyrrhiza uralensis | reverse complement strand
AAGGTACAACATTGCAGAACTAGGAGAGTCGGCAAACCTCATTGCCTAAAGGCCCCACTCTCTCTCAAATGACTAGATACTCTTCCTCTCATCCTTTCCTACTATTTATATACAACATAGCCTAGCTCTCCAACTATGTAATGTAAGTCCCAAGTCCCAGCTAATCTTAACTAACTCCCTCCCTCTACTGATAGACCTAATACTGACATTCAGGAAAAACGAAGGCACCAAGCAAGAGTGTAGTTGGTTATATGTTCAATAAAATCCAATTAAATAACATCAAACAAAATCACTTTTAAAAAATCACCTGTTTGTGGAAAGATGTAAAACATCTAAGACCATATCTTCAACACTCCTCTGACCGTGGTTATGTTGACCAGAGAACTTTAGAGAAAAAGTAGCAAATCGGTGAGGACACCAGATAAAAATGAAGCAAAAACTGAAAACCATGGTCTACTTACTTGATTTGGTGGGACAGCTAGAGCTTGATAACCTTTTGTGGGAGTAATTGGTGTGGAATTAGTAACCTGTTGCTGATTAGGGATGCTTGACTGAAGATGCTGCCACATGAAATATTAGAATACACTCATGGGTATGGTACAGAGTTGTCAAAATTCATAATCATATATATACATCATATCATATGAAACTCAACCATAAAACTTGCAATTTTATAACTAATACCCGTAACCTGGAATTATATAGATGGACATATATGCAATCAATGAAATGGTAGGCAATCTCGCTGAAGTCAGTCACAGGCCTGAAATTAACACAAATTAAGGAAGTATATTTTTGATCTGTTAGCAAAATAACAGGTGTTCCCTGTCATTCACTTAGACAAACAGGATCTCTATCCTTTGGTAAATAGTTTTGATAACAAATATATCCAAGACAATTTAAAATATTGAACTGTTAAAATGAAAAGTGAAAGGTAAACTTCGTATCATACCTAAAAGAGAAAACATTAAAGGTTCTTTTACCCTGAAAACCTTTCAAGTGTCCATTTAGCCGCACATACATTCCATCCCTAATAATGAAAATGAAGTTTTAGTTCACATTATATTGTATGATGGAAATTGTATGAAACAAGAAGAAACTACAGAGGGGGGTAACACGATCAGTTCTATGTGTGTGTCTATGTGTTTTCCTGCATTAACTGAATATAGTATTAAATGCAAAATGGAAAATGATAAAATCTATGCGGGAAGTGCTATATAGCAGTAACATACAGGATACCCTCCACTTCATTTGTATCCGCAGCTTCCTGAAGCCTGCGCATAAACAATAACTCATCATTGACAAAAAGGAAAAGGCATAAAAAATGACAAAATAAATAAAATGTTGACAAGATAAGAAAAATTGAACAATATTCACCATTTGTTACACTCAATCCTTCCAGTGCCATCGTCAAGCACAAAAGTAACATCAGTAATCCGTCCAACTTTGTTGCACACCCTCCCGACAAGAGTAACCTGGACTCAAATTGTCAGAACAAGAGAAAGCCCACAAAACAAAACATAACCAATTTTCACAAGACAAGATTCAAGGAACGCACGGTGTTAACATCCACACCATCAATAATCAGATTATTAGATTTATCATCACTTGACTGAAAAGCATCGTTTATCTGCTTGATCGTCAGAGGAAGCAAGGACTGAGCATCACGGTTCTGCAAAAAGAAGTAAAATAAATAGACCATAGAACCATCTTTGTTTTCTCAAAACACTTGCAATTGCAAAATTACAAGAAAAGGGGAGTCAAAAACCCTAAACCCTAGTGTCTAATTAGCGTTGGGGTTACGGGGTTTTAGGGTGATTGTGTGTGCGATTATTATAATTAAGAGGGGAAAATAGAGAAGGACCCTGGAGGGAGCGGAGGAGGAGTCAGGGGTCTGAGTGGACTGAGAAGGCATGAAACCGCCGCCGGAGAAGGCTGCGTTCCCGTCGAACTGGCTCGAATACATGCTGCTGTTACTTCTTCTTCTTCTTCTTCTTCTTCTTCTACGGGGTTGAATTTGAAATGCAGTGATCGATTGATTGAGGGTGTGTTCGATAGTTATCCGCGGACAAGACAAGATCAAAATAACTGGTTTCCCGCCACTTTTTCCCCCATTTTGTGATTGTCCTTTTTGTGCATCTCTATTCAGCTTCCTTCTTCTTCTTTTTTTCCCACTCTTTTGTAGAGATAATTGTACCCTATGTTTGGTTTTTTAAAAGAAAGTGAAAAGAAGGGAAGAGAAAGGAAAGGAAGAGAATAGAAAATGAGATGATTTTGTGGCTATTTGGTAGAACAGAAAGTGAAAGGAAAGAAAGATAAACGTTTTCTCTTCTCTTGTTTGATTGAATAGAAAATAAAAGAAAGGAAAAAAACATAATGGGAAATGACATAAATATCCTACATAAAAATTAGATGTGATAAAGAGAATAAATAACCAAAAAAATACCATTGCTAATATAAAAATTAAAACTAAATATTTATTTAAAATTTAAAATCCAAAACATATTAAAAAATTAAAAAAAGATTATTTGATATTTTAAAAATATTTATATAATAAATAAAAGAATACAAATATTCATAAGGGTATTTGTGTACTTTGATTAATTCCTGTCAGTTTTCTTTCCGATTTGGAAAGAAAGATTTTTGAAGTGGAACCCACGTTTTATTCTCCTTTCTCTTCATAATATTGCACAACCAAACGATCGAAAAAATTTCGAAAAATGTATTTTCATTCCTGCCCAATCCGTTCCCTTGCTTTTCGCCCCAACCAAACACAGCGGTAGAGCACCTTAAAGTTGTTTACTTTTTTTACAAGGCTTAAAGTTGTTTGCATAATATTACCTCCGTCCTATATATTTTATGGTTTTATTTTTTTTTACAATTTTAGTTGTTTTAAGATTTTAAGATATAATTTGTCACTTTTTTCAACTATTTTTTTAGTATAATTGATAAATCTTGAATGGAGCATTAATTAGAACAATTAAAAATAATAAAAATATGAAAAATTTAGGCTTAAATGCACTTTTAGTCCCTCAGGTTTTAGAAATGTACTGCGATTTGGGTCTCTCCATTTTCAAATAAACCAATTGGGTCCTTTAACTATTTTTACCATTACAATTGGGTCCTTCCGTTAGTGGGCTGTCCAAAACTTAACAGAACTGTTCTACATGGCAAAACTAAGATGACTAGGCTATCCCATGTGACAGGTGACATGTCAAAGGTGGCCATTGGATGATTGAAAACATCTCACATGAAATACTTGTGCATCTTTAGGGTTCCAAATTTGAGAAGTGAAATGCATGGTCTCTGCCTCGGTCATCAAAACCAGCGCCTTGGATGTTATATTGCGAGGATAAAGGCACACCATTCATTCGATTCGTGAGAAAAGGTGAGACTCTTGCTAGTTCAAAGAGGAAAGAGAGGGAACAAGTGGAGACTCAACAATCGCAGAACATTGGAACAACTGGTGTATGATGAATAGCTTGGGATTTTTTTGTAATAGGGATTTTAATTATGCTATTCCATTTTGTAATAGGCTATCAGCTCTGCTACTCTATTTTTCAAATTTTTTCATATTTCCGATTTTTGGCATATTAGTTATGTTAGTTTACAGCTTTTTGGCATTTCAGATTTTGTCCATTTGCAAAACTCTTTTATTAGTTATGTTCATAGATTTTGGCATATTGCAGAACTAGTCTTTGCACATTTAATTCATAACCAGCGTTGTACATATAATCCAAAGCTAATATAATGATTCTGGCCAGTCATTGAACATTTAGGAGCACATTTATCTTGTCATACTGGTGTTTTACTTGTACCAGAGGGAGAAGCATTGAGTTTATTGCAAGCTATTCGATGGGCACATTCTTTATCTTATACGCGAGTAATATTTGAAACTGATTGCAAGCACATTGTTCAAAGGATCTTGGGATATTCTAATGATCAAACTGAGCTGGGACATTGATTACAGTTTAACTTGGCACAATTAACTTATTCCATTTATTCCAGTTCAGCACAATCAAATTTACTTCCAGAATCAAACTGAACAGAACCAGATTGGGATACCAAAATAAACAAATTACTTCCATTGATGATAACTTTAGAATTTTACATCAAAATACTGAATGCTATAATTTGCCATTCAGTACAGCAAAAAAACACAGATTCAGACTACAATTATCTAGCCTAACCTAACCCCCTCGTTACAATGACAACACTAAGATGAAAATTAGAAACCAAGACACAACCAGCCACTAGAAACCTCTCCCTACTCTTCATCGCCTCATACTTCCTCAGAAGACCTTTGATAATTTTCCTTTCCCGTTCATTGACCTCCCCATCGTACCATCTGAAGAAACTGCAGCTCCTTTTTCCATCAACCTGCACAGGTCACAGTATGATGAAAAGAATGAAAAGAAGAGTTACAAGGCAGTTAAAACACAAAATGTAAACTGATATTCTGTCACATGAAATCGGCCACAACCATAGAAGAAGTGAGACTTGGTGGTGGACTCATCCAACACAAACCCAGGCACGGATGTACATAAATCAAGAAATTCGCAATGTCGCCGCACTACAATAATAACCGTTGGAAAAAGAATTCCCCAAATTAGTGACCATTCATGAAATCAAAAGGAAGAAGGACAAGGGGTGGGGAGCTGAACCTGGAAGAAAGTACCCCGGAGAAAAACGAGGGGTATGTTGCGCTGAACGAGAACAACTTCTGGGTTCAGAGAGAAGATGGAATTTTAGAGCACTTTTCAGGGAATGATCGTGTGTGTTGATGCATATGACACATCACCAGCTACATAGAATAGTCCAACCATCTCAGTTTTCCCATGTCAGAAACTTCCGTTAAGTGTTGGACGACCCACTAACGGAAGGATCCAATTGTAACGGTAAAATAGTCAAGTAACCCAATTGGCTCATTTAAAAATAAAGGGATCCAAATCGTACATTTTCAAAACTTGAGGGATTAAAAGGCCAAAAACTTATAAAATAATATATAGATGTATTTTACTCAAAAAGGACCAAAATAGAGCAATTTGTCCCACTATATTCAAATTAAATCGTCATCTATGCAATAGAATAGAGAGAAAACATCGCCGATTATATCTTTTTAACAAAGTGGCATCTAGACAAATCAAATTTTTGATGAATTGCTAAAAGGCACATCATCTCCATCTTTCAGCCTGACACTAGAAACCAGCGGCGGATCTAGGAATTTTAAGTTGTGGGGACAATGTTCTTACATAAAAAATTTATAGCATTAAATATATAATATATCATTTTTGAAAGTATAAATATATATCATAATTATTTTCTACGGATTTTCACCAATTTTACTTAATTATGAAAATATACTATCATAACATATATATATTAAACAATTTTAAAGGGAAATTGTATTTTGTATGATACCAACACATTGTGTAAAGAGACTCTATTTTATCAAATACACAGATATTAATCATTTAGTAAATTGAACACTGGTATAAAAACTATATATATGGTATATATAGAGAGATATAAATCCTAGTGAGGGCAAATGCCCCCAATTTGTTGTGAGTGGATCCACCCCTACTAGCAACATCAACCTCACTCAACTTTCCTATCGGTGCAAATGTGGGGTGCTATTTCTCTCTTTGTGGTTTTGTGAAATTCTTCAAATCCATTTAATAATTTGATTGGTGAATTTTGAGTAGAAGAAAATTTTAAATACTTTAATCGATATAATTTGCAAAAACTTTGAATAAATAATAAGAATTTGATAGTTTGAAGATGAAAAGTGATGAAAATTAAATTTTAACAATTAAAAAAATTGAGACACTAAATTTTGTTCAAAAAATCATGGGGAACCAATTAAAATCACGCATTACCTATAATAAATGAACCAAAAATGCGTTGAAGCCCAAACAGACATCACTCATTTTCCCATTAGCTTGAGAAAAATATGGATGTACAATTCCTCTGCCTTATGCCGTATTAAGTACCATGTTGTTCGCCAAAGGACGCATCTAACTACTCACGATGTGGAATGTGGGTTATGATTCTCTTCATTTGTTTTTCTTTCTATTTCTTTCATTATTATGGAAAAATAAATGCAATAAATGACACTTTTTACTATTTATGTATCACATTTATATCATTTATTTCTCCCAAAAACATAATAATAAAAAAAATAGAAAAAAAAATAAATAGAGAGGATCCTAATTCGTGGAATGTCTAATGATTTAGAACTAGACAACACGTCAAATGTCTTATTCAGGTACATTCGTGCCCAATGTATTATTAGATCGCTTTCACCCCTATTCAATACATAAATTTAGGTGAAGCTTAATAGGAATAGTTTTTTCCCGAAGTCGGTGTGAACAAAAGTAGCCGTGTTTCTTAAGGCATGCATATAATTAATACTTGAATAAAAATATAGGCCAAATCTTCCACAGTTAGGTTAACCAAAAATGATCCTCTCATACTCAATTGGGGGTTGTGAGAGTAGTGCAGGGAAGAAAGAAAGAGAAATAGAAAGAAGGACAAGATGTAAAAGAGTAATATGAGAGAAAAGAGGTGTAGGAAAATTAGTATATATTGTAGGTTAACTAAAATAGGACATATAATTAAAAATATGCTACTATTATCAAAAGTCAACTCCGTTCCTCTAATTATGAAATTGAAATAGTAGCCAATAGCGGTTGCGCGCATTCCTTCAAATTCAATGAATGAAGCACCATGTAATTTCCAAAGTATCGAATGGGCTTTGCTTTCTTATCAATCGTGAAAAGTTAACAATTAATTTTCCAATCAAAGCTGTAACCTACGTTGTGAAGATACATAGCAGATGATCAGCTTTAGGTGCCGTGAGAAATGTTTGCAATTAATATGACAAAAGAGTGCGTTAGTGAAATCAAAATCAAATTTTACGCAACTATAGCACATTATCTTATTATGGCATATTAATTCAACAAAGGAAAATGCCCAACACGTCTGCATTGAGTTGCCCTGCCTCACATAGCACAATAGAAAACTAAGATGGAGGCCAAGTCTTTCGGGTCTGGTAATTGCACATGCAGTAGAGGCCGGCCAACTTACAATATAATAGTAATAGGTTTTGTTTATATATATCGAATTACCTTAGAAACAACGACACTCTCCACTTTGCTTCACAGTTTGTTTCCTTGTCAATACATAAAAGGACTTGAATTGAAGTCACTCCAAATAGAAGTAACACATCTTGATCAATCAATCTAACAAGAATGTAGTTTTTTTTTTTTTCTCATTTCTTATTATGACTCAATGATGGTCAAAATCAAAACGGCATTTATATTATAACATAACTAATACTCCATCGAGTTGAATTAGTCCTATATAAACACAAGCAACTTTATAATTTACACCCTCGTCTAAAATTCTTAAGTGTTGAATGAAAAGCTGTGAGATATGGATTTTGAAATTGGAAACGACAAAACATGGAGCAAGATTCTATCAAGGAGATCCTCTGTGGGATGTTCCTCTCGAATCTCTTATTACAGGAGTGGGGAAGGGGTTCCATTCAAATGGGAAATGCAACCTGGGGTAGCAAAAGAACCACAAAAGGAAGAGCTTGTTCCTCCACTCACTCCCCCACCAGCAATTCTCAGCATGGGGCTACCCAAACCATCCATTATGGACCCTGAAGAAGAAACTTCTTCAACCCGGTATTCAAGGTTGCGGTTTTGGAAGAAAAGGGTGAAACGAGGAAAGAGCAAGAAGAAGAAGCAGACCCAAGATTGTTTTAATAATAAGAAGAAGAAGAACGAAGATGTTAGTGGTTTTGATATGTTAGCAAGGTTAGAATTTTGCAGCTCTGATTCTGAATCTGTTATGGCATCTCCTCGTGGTTCGAGTTTTTCTTCTTCTTCTTCTTCGTCTCTGTCATTGGTAAAGAGTCGTCCTTCATTGCAGTCATCAGCATGCTCAGAGAGTCCTATGATCAAACAAGTGTATGGAGGAAGACCCTTGTTGTCCTTAGGTTGTTTCCCGCTGCACGTTAGCAGAGTTTCTCGTTACAATTGCATGGCGTGATTGAAAATTGAAATAACATTATATTTACCAGTGGGGTGCAGGCACAGCATCCAAGTCATGTGCCTCCTATATTCATATCCATATTTTTCTTATCGTTAACTACAATTATTTTAAAGATAAATATTATATGAGTAAATTTAAATTCAATTTTTCGGTTAAAAATGGTGGTTATCAATTTTTAATTTAATTAAGGGCATTTTTGTTCATTAAAAATGCTACACTAAAAGGTAATTATTTTTTAGTATTCCCTTTATATATGTATATAGATTAAAAAGGCTACACTAAAAGGTAGTTAGTTTTTAGTATTCCCTTTATATATGTATATAGATATATATGAATTCGGTTCTGTTCTGCTTTTATGCTTGTACATTGGAATGGTATTCAATATTTCAATTCACACACACTTCCTTCCACTCATTATTCTTTTATATATATATATAATCTGTGAAAATTTTATCATCCAACCATGACTGATCTAATCAGAGCTTCTTTGCACCTGCACTCTAACGCTGCCACTTCAATGGATGTGAATTTATGCGATTGCAAATGATGATGGTCATGCCGGGATTTGAAAAAATTCCCTTACTCTCAGGGACAACCTAACTTTCGGGTTAACTAAGCTCGATCTTAGAGAACTTTTGCACGATCAGCTTTCAGTTATTATTGCATGTTTTAGCTTACACATGTAGCATGCTATCACATGGAAACCATAACATCACAGTTACGCAATGTTAAATCCCCGAGAAAGGATGTCATTGTAAAAAGTTACGATCATTTCTTGCACCGAGTTGTCTGTCCATGACCGTGAGTGGTGAGCATGTTATTTCAACAAGAGAAGGTTTATTCCCGTACTGAGTCAATGCTCTCAATTTCTATATTCTCATAACTGCAGGTCAAATTAATTTTTTTTTTGTAGAGATGTATTGATTTTACGGTGTGTATGTTAAAGGTGTAAAATTGTGATGTGAGAAGAGAATTTCTCTTCCCATAAATCAATGGACCAAAAAAAAAGAATTTTTTTTCACTTAAATTCATTAACAGAGATTTTATGGCTTTTAATATTCAATATCCGTGTTTCAATGTCTACACACGCACACAATATGTTTCAATCAACTAGCGTTTAGACATTTGATATATGTCATATTCTTCTGATCTGGTGGCTTTGTAGAACATTAGGCCTCAAGTAATACATCTGCTTTCTTTTTGAAAACTAACCCCTTTTCTTTTATAGATTTAAATATATTTCTCACCTTACAATTGCGTCATGAATTCTGGATGAGCCAACAGTGGTATTATAAAAACTTTCTAGCTGCCAATCACAGATGCTATGTAGTTTGAATACTCTGACATAAATATCTTTTTTTTTTCTTCTAGGAGCAGTTCCAAGAGTACAATTACACTAATTACAACATCACACTAATAACTATGACATTCGACCATCCGAGGGCCTGTTACATGAACTAAGGGCAGTGCAGAATGGACAAGCAAGATTAGTTACACGTGCTAAAAGCATGCCAGCATGCTGTCCATGCATGTTAACCTACAGAGCCAACATAATCATGACAAGCATGAAACCCGAGTACCCTCAGCTATGTTAGTTACATACTGCCTGTAAATCAGAAAAGAACAATATCACAACGCAGACACTGTCAATGTGACTGATTGAGAAGCAAGTAACAATAAATCTATCGCTAAATTTAAAATGGGAAGTAATAACAATAATTTTATCATATTTGATATTATAAGATGCCAAGTACCAGCATGATTATACATGATAAAGATTTCAACTTTATGATTGAATCCACAATCATACTTCAATGAACATTTCAAGTGGGGAGAATAAAGTATTGAACGAACACAAGAGACAGACTAAATGCCATCATCATCACCACCTCCATTTCTACACCAACACATGCTACAGCTACCCCTATCGTCTACCAACATCACAGAGACACAGACCATGCCAACATTAATACTTGATCCCTTTCGCTGCCAGTAGAGGAATAAGTGTGATAGAAACCCATTTGTACTGTCCTTCACAGCTCTATAATTCCCAGTACTAACAATTTAGTTTCAGAATTTCAGGTATCAAACCAGTTTTATCTTCAAAACTGGATGTCTGAGAAGGTGCTTAAGGAGTGCTCCCACAATAGCGAAACCGATGGATTTTAAGCACATTAACACATTTAGAAGATATTCTCAGGGTCAGAGTCACAACATTATAAGTTCACTACACACAAAGACCAAAATGAGAAAAAAGAAAAACAATCAACTCAACCTAAAAATTGAGAAAAACTATCACAAATTTCATCTGGTTCTACCACATCAATTAAATTGTATGAACTTATGAGTTATTGACAAACTCATGGATATGCATGCAAGAAGAGAAATTCAACAAGTTTGTTTGAGGCCCTAATTATTTTACAAAATAAAACACCTCAGTAAAAATAATTCTCCAACCAACCACCATAAACCAACTTACTGCATCATGGATATTCACACCATGAAAAACTTTCAGACTCTTAATCTTATGAAATTAGGTTGATTACTAAATTGACATAACAGAATTCTCACCCAAAACAGGAAACAGGCAAACATATACATAAATACGTACCTCAGCCGGTGCTGGGATGATAGATTCCCTGTAAAATTCAAAAAGCGATTCAATTTACTGCATCTCTACATAATTAGACAGTTCTTAACAAATAGAGCACACCAAGAGTACCTTGGCCTGTCAGACTTTGCAAGATGTTTAGACATTATTGATGCCTGCAATACAGCATATTATCACATTATTCTCATAAATTTGAAATGCATCGTCAAATTAACATAAATCAGCGCTAAGCAAGCTACTGTCAGGCAATTGGATTGAAAAAAATGAGAAAAAGCCCATAAAGAGAGAACTGTTTGAAAATAGATACATGTTTGGACCGAACCCCAAAAAAATACATGGGTCTGTAACTATATTGATCCAAGACAGTAGTAGCACTGCCATGCTTTTGTTTTCCTAAAAGAATCACCAATTCTTGCTTCTTTTTAACAGTAGTTTTATTTTTCTGCTGTCATTATAAAGAACTTTTGTACCTTGGCCAAACACCATAAAACACCAAGAGAAGATATTTTCAAACAAAAAAAAAAAAACTTTTGTAGATTTTGCATCATAGTCGAACATGCTCTAAATGCCTTGGACCTAACTTGTGATTGCAATTGCAAGAGAACAAAACATTACCTGTTCCTGTATGATGCTCCTTGCTTCAACAAGTTGAGCTTCAAGCTCAAGTTCCCTCTCAGTAGCTTCTGAAGTGACTTCTGCCCCTTTCTGAGCATCTTGCAATTGAACCATGCGCTCCTTCATATTTCAACTTTCAAGCCATTAACAACCAAACACAAACAATTCATATATGCAAGTACTTAAAGATGTAAACAGGAAAATGATACTGACAAGTAATTACCTTTATTGAAGCCATCTTGGTTCGAAGACTTTCTTCTATTTGATCTCTGGCCATGTGAAAAGGAAGATCAAATACATCCTGCAAGTAAAAAACACATTATTTTCATAAAGCAGTTTGATAGTGAGAAAAAAAGTATGAAAAATTAATACGCTTCCATACCGTTCTCCCAACCAATGGAGATTGTGAAGGATTACTTTCCACTCTTTCATTGCTAGCAAGAGATTGATTTGGTAGGCCATTAGGAGCATTTAAGAAATCACGCATATCCACCTGTAATCAGTACACTCACAAATCTCATAACCTAGGTCAAGGATCATGCTTTAGAGGGAAGGGCATCATAAAATAATGGCCTTTATATTAAAGGAAGTACATACCCTAGGTGAAATACAAATGAGATGAATGGATGAAAACCAAAAGAAGAAATATGCCAAAAGCCACCAGACTAAATTGACTACTGAGTTAATGTTCTTTATTTTTCCCAGTTCCAATTAGTTACTATAGTCCTCCATCAGTTTGCATTTTGCATCACTAAAATAATTAGTTCCCATAATACATCGAAAATTTTGTATTGTTCACTTCATGTCCAAAATCGATCAACAACAACCAAAGCCATAATGTCTGTCATAAATAATGTTTAAAGACAGACCATTTAATTCCAAATCTTTGTAAAGGTTACGGTTTTCCTTGATCTCCTTCTACCTCTAACTATTTGACCACCCTTCATCTGGTCTACCTTCCTGAATAGTGTTTCCATGGATTTTCTCTATACATGCCCAACCCACCTACAACGAGACTTTACCATTTTTCTACAATCAATCTACTCCAAATTTCTCTCTAATGCTTTCAAGTCCAAAATCAGTCCCAAAGCATAATTCAAGAATGAAAAGGTTAATGGAATGAAAGTAGCAAACTCATTCATGTACAGGCAGCAAGCACACGCGCGCGCGCACAGATATTCACATGAGAAGACAGAGAATCAGAGAGTGAGAGATCTCTTAAAAAATGAAGGCAGGATGAAAGATTAACAAAGAAGAATACACTGACTGAATGATAACAAAGAAAAAGTTGCTGGAAGATCCAAAACCACATCAAGGAGAATCAATGAAACATGGGCAGAAGAAACACATTTTGCATTCATTTACTCATCTGCCAATAGAAATTTCAGCAAACAACAATTATCAGGAACCCACCTGCATCGATCTCAATAATGCTCTTAGATCAGCATTTTCTGCTATCAGTTCTTGATTTTTCACCTCATAAGCATCCACCTTTCATTATTATAAATAAATTGTAAAAGATGAAGACGTGTCCAGAATACAAAGTTTATAATGATAGCGTGAAAGCTTATCAAGCTGCTTACAATCTTTTTATAAAAATCATTGTCAGCTTTCTTCCCATTCCATGTTCCACGTTGCCTCCCTTCCTTCTGTTTACACACATCATAAATACCAAATTATCACAAAATCTGAGATCTTACTAGCAACGTCCAAATTACATGGATAGATAGTTGATACCTGAAGCAAATTCATTATCTCCATGCCTGACCTAGATTCTTTCTTCTTCTCCATCAACACTTGGTTTAGTCTCTCCTGCAAGTACAACGTACCAGCCCATCATATTTCCAAATCTAATAACTTGTGACTCACAATAATTCATTGGTAAAGTCCCTATCATGCAAGAGCACCAATCACCAAAATACCGTTCTCGTTTGAATAAGAAAAATCAAATATATCCTACCTGCAACTTTATGTATTCCTTTTCTTTCTTCTTCATCTCATGTACTTGTTGAGTCCTTACTTGCTTTGGCACCGTTCACATAGTCAGATTGATAATAGTCAGGGCTTATCCATTTTGAAGTAGGGGTTGCTGAACAAGACATTGCAATAACCAAAATAGATCCAGCTTCTAACCTGATTACCAATAACCATCCTCTGAAATTCATCTCTCTCCTGTTGCAGCTTCTCAATTTGGGCCTTGAGAGCTGCAGTGTTTTTAGCTTCCTAGACAAGAAGAATTATCACAGGAATTAACACCCCCGAATTAAAGAACAAAACAAACAAATCTAGTAGCATTACTTTGTAAAATAAGGAAATTATTGAATGTTCGCATATTAGATACACTTTTGATTTTTTTCGTTTAAGTAATATAATAATAATATGCTCGACATTTGCCAAAAGCAGGTTGTAAAGCCTCTCCTCACCGTTCTAGTAATCGTGGCTATCTCTCTGTCTTTGGCTTGTAGTTGTCCCTCAAGCCTCTCAACTTTGGCCTCCAATCTCGATATGTCAGATAACAGTCTATCACATCAGAAGTAAAGGCACTTGCAGTGAGACAGATGATATGTATGACACCCAAAAAAATTATGAACACTAAATTGATGTTTGTATTGAGCAATTACCGCTGCCTTTGTTCATTAGCAGACTCTCTAAATTCAACGTCACGCTGTCTCTGCTGAAGCAAGAAGTAAATGCAATTGCAAGTCCTCGCAATAGAAACCTACCCAACGCAGAACCACGTTTTCAAAAAAACCAAAACACCATTCTTATTTAGCATACGTACATTTCATTTTGGGGGCGCAGTAAACAATGTATATATGAGATCAATTCTCACGGGGTCATTTGCGAAGAGATCGAGGGAAGCCGGGAACCCAAATGTGACGAGCGATTGGTTCAAATACTTGGCGCAATGCTCCAAATTCCCTACATCAGCGAACGCATACTCTCTGAAACCAAAAAGGAAAGCCTCAACACGACAATGCCGTTCCGGAGAGAAAACCCTAGGAATGGATAGAATAGCGAAACGAAAGAGATAATTGAAGATGATAGGGTTAACTGACCCGATTGTGGAGGCAGCCTGAGAAGATGGCTGCAAAAAAAAAAAGAGGCGAAGATAGTTAGAGAAAGAAGGAGGAGAAGAAGAGGATGATGATGAATGTGTCGATTTTTACCCTAAGATCCAAGTCTCCTTCAGTGGGAGGCATTGTTGTTGTTGATGGAGGAGAAGAGAGCTTCTTCTTCTTCTTCTTTTCTTCTTCTCTGGGCTCTGCGTATATGAGTGTGCGGTTTTAGATCTGTCTTAGCTCTTACTCTTAGCGGTGCCCGAATTTGAACGGGGAAATAAATGAAACGGGTCCCTCTTGTTGAGCGAGTGAGTAATAATACCCTGCACTCAGATCTGGATATTTGTCTTTGCACCCTCCACTCGAAGACTTCCAGGTGGCTTCCGTTTAATGATGTGCCACGTGGCGATATGTGAATCGTTTACGATACATTTTGGTTGGGGATTATTATGGCGCCAGGCAAGTCCCATGCGCTTATTACACGCGTAACTAGAAAAGAAAATCCTTTTGACTCGCGCTGACAGATTCTTCACTTTAGGCTTTGGGTTTGGGTTTCGGGGGTTGGGTTTGTTTGGGGGATGAGATGAGATGAGATGAAGTGAAAGCAAACATCCCTTGAATTAGACGTGCAGTGATTTTTTAGTTGGGATGCAACTCTCATCTCTAGATCAATGTTTATGCTGTATCTTTCTGGTTGCTTTGCACTTCTCATCTCGTAATCAATGGGGATTGTGTTTGTTCTCTCCCAACCCACATTTCTTTGTGATTCATGACTAAAGTTTTCTGTAAAATAATATAATCTACAGAAATATATTTATTTTTAGGATAAATTTGGTCTGTACACTGTTGTCATAATAAATCTCTGGATTTGATTGGTCAAGTACTCGAGTTTTCTTTTTATGTTATGGGCAACAAATATTGAATTGACTGTTTTGAGAATTTAATGGATATTTAGTTATTTAGCATATCTTATTCAATAATGTGATATAAATTACATATGATGGTTAAATACATTGATTAGAGAACTGAAATTAGAAGAGAAACAACTTTATTGAAAACCATATTAATTTTAAAATTATATTTTAATTAAAAAATATTTTTATTCCCTAACCAATATCCCTAAAATACTAGTCACCACTTACCCTATTAATATTATAGGGTTAAATATATTAATGTTTGATTTTAATTCTTTAAAAAATAGTTCCATTTTTATCATTCATTTCTAAAAATAGGTCACTTATGATCCATATGGTTATATTTTCCCTTCACAGTTTTTTAATGAAGTGATGATTCAGGATTAAATAATAATTTTTAACATAAATTATACTCAAAAATTCATTACAACGAAAATATTTTTCTATGAAAAGTGAATTATTTTTTAAAATAAACGTGTCATCCCAGATTTTTTTATCGTCACAAATAAATGATTGTTTATATAAATGATTGATATAGGAACTTTTTTTTATGAAATAATTGATATATAAACTTGTCATGTGTGTGTGATCACATGTTGATGTCCGGCATGTATGATAACACGATTTAAGACACATGCCACTTTAAACAAGGACAAAAAACAACACAACGATAAGTCGCATTCAGGAATCCTTCTCCACCATGTAACGCATCTTTGGATTGATTTATGTAAAATTTATTTGAGTTTATTTATTGATATAAGCTCTTGTTAGTATATTTGACAAAATTTATGAAAATAACTTATGACTGGTTTATAAGCTATTTTGAGTTTATTTTCATAAGTTACTCAGGATAACTTATCAAAATAATTTACAGCTTATATGAAACTAATTTCATCATTCTTTCTTCAATTATAAAAATAGTTTATCATATAAGTATTTATATCATAAGTGCTTAGATAAATTATTTTTTCAAACAGTCCCATAATATGGATTGCGAGCAAATGAATTATTAATCAAATATCATCAATCAATTATTATTATTATTACTATATAAAAAAATTACATCGTAAACTCTGGTAACACGTATTACTTCTTAGGTTGTTGTCTCTCAATCTATTTATCTATTTATCTATCTATTTATACATTGGAAATCTATTTATATATTGGAAATCAACCCTGCCATTGAGACACATGGCAGAATCTCAGCAAAAGCTATTTCTGGGATCATCAAATCTGGCCGCGACACGTGGGGGCTTCCCAGCCTAGAATGCTCTTGCTGAGACATGTGGGGGGTTCTGCCGCATTGGTCCATTTGATAACAAGATGCGCTGATGCGGTGATACCCAGTGTATTCTCATTCGGTGGTCCTTCACTCTATCCTTCTGACACGCGGTCCTTCTTTCGCCCTTTTTTACTGCTTCTAATCGAGCCTTTTGTTCACCAAATCCAATTTAATTAATTTTTGACATAAATAAATCAATTTGAATTAAAGCACATAAAAATAAGATTTAATTAATTAAAACAATATGACAAATCAATTATTGTATTTTTTTAAGTTTTATTAAAATAATTGAGAGAAAATTTTAATAAATTGTAAAACAAAATTATTACTCAATTTTATTACTATATATGAAAATCAATTTATAACTGAGATACATATAATGTTCTAGATTTATTTACTTTTCACGAGTAGGTTGCGCGTTGGCCTATTTTGATAGGTCAACCCATTAAAACCCGTCACAAAATTATGACAATATAAAAAATATTTTAAAAATATTGAAACTAATTTTTCAACTTGGTATGTCAATGAGTTAAGTCATTTAGCCCGCCTTATTATTTTTTGTGAATAAGGCGAACCCACTTTTTCATTCCTACCCGTGCGTGCATGGTTGCCATACTAGTTTGTACTAACGCATTCCATCTTTTTAATTAACTTTATTTTAACTAATTTTACAATTTTTATTAAAAAAACACATATTTTTACACGAGTTTAGTTCATAGACTAACTGGTTCATAAAATAAGATTCCAAGTAAATATGTAATATAAATGATAGAGTAAAACCATTTTTGTACCCAAGAATTCTCGAATATCAATTTGATATTTTGAAAATCGTTGTATTTATTTATTCATTTGAGTGACATTAAATTAGTGCAAAATTTATTATTTACTAAAACTAAATTAATATGATTCAATCAGTTATTACCAAAAAAAAAATTTGAGAACCTGTTTAATATTGATATTTTTCAAATTTTCAATACCAAATTAAGAGGTGACATAAAAATAAGTTTTGTCAGATCATCCTAATAATCTTTTCCATAATTAATAAAGGAACTTTTTTGTCAAATCACAATATTAACTACTGTAAATATTAATTTAATAAACAACTAGCCAATAAAGCCATTCAAACACATGAATCTTATCCTAACATAAAGAGTAAAAAAAAAATTATACAAACAAAATAATTTTGACGGGAAATAAAAAAATACTAAAAAGTGACATGTGTCAAGCGTGAAAGATCACATATCCCAACCTAAAATATGATACGTATACAGGCTAGAAAATATTTTTCATACCGTGATTGATTTTAGACTTAAATATGTTTTTAGTCCCCAAAGTTTAGGAAATTTTGCTTTTAGTCTCCTATTTTTAAAACCAACTTTCTAGTCCCTCATTTTAAAAAATGTGTCACTTTTAGTCCATGGGGTCATATTTTAAATTTAAAAAGTATTTTCTAAATTTGAAAGGGGTCAAAATATAAATTTAAAAAATATTTTTCAAATTGAAAAATGACCCCAGGGAATAAAAGTGACATATTTTAAAAATGAAGGACAAAAAAATTATGTTTTAAAAATGGGAGACTAAAAGTAACAATTTCCTAAACTTAGAGGACTAAAAATATATTTAACCTTTGATTTTACATCTAAGAAATTGAAAGAGAAATTATTATTTTTTTGGTCATTGAAGAGAATTTCAAATAGAGTCTTTTTATAAAGGGGCGGGCCTAAAAGGCCCAGAATTTCAAAAAATAGAGTTGCAATGATTTTAATAAACTGTTTTAAGGCTGAAGCTTCCTGCACCCACATTAATTGCTCAACCTACACCCACATTCAAATTTTTAAACTTGAAAAGTCAAAATTATCCCTGTATAAATAGACCCGCACAGTGAATACATCTCCACTTTCTTTCTCCCAGACTCTAGCAAAGCACAAGTTGAGGGACCTACGCCTAGCTCCAGCCAACACCTCTGCCGCGCCATCCGCTATGAGTCACCATCACCGACATACCGCGACCTCAACATCGTCGGCCACCTCACCTTCTTTGTCACCAAACTATTGACCTCATCGCAGAGCAAAAGATTACCTCCCACCGGCGTACCGCGACAAGCCTCTGGCGTCCCACCTCATTGCTTTGTGTCTGTTGTAGTTCGAGTAGCCTAGGAAGTTGTCTTTGGGCCTGTTTGGATTGGCTTATGCAGAGCTTATGAACACAGCTTATGACTGATTCATAAGCTGTTTTGGGCTTATTTTTCATAAGCTACCCATGATAGCTTATCAAAACAGCTTATGACTTATATAAAATAAGTTTCACTATAATTTTTCTTCGATTATAAAAATAGCTTATACAGCTTATGCCATAAGCTGTAGATAAGCTTGTTATCCAAACAGGGCCTTTGTCTCTGGTGAGTTGCGATTGGCCTCCTTTTTTTTCCTGGTTTCTGGTTGCTTCCATAAATGCTAGTTCCGTAATACAAAAATTACACTTCTGGAACTAGAATTTCCGTAGTGTAAGAAGTGTAATTTTTGTATTATGGAACTAGCTTTTCCGGAACCACAAATGCAAGCCTCTCTCTAGCTTAAAAACATTCATGCCACTATCATGACCAGCTGCTAACAGGCTCATTTCAAGATGTGCAAAAAGAATCCAAAATCTGTCATGCTCTCGGCGAAATGTTTGAATTCCAGCCCGCATGGAACATATAAAACATGAAACATTATTCATGTGCCCTCTCAGATTATCCATTTCCCATGCCTTTGTGTTTGAAAACAGAGAGCTTTTTTATTAGCAGCACAAACAAGACCACTTCAAATACTACCAAGTTTTTTTCCAACCATATACTCCAAGATCTAACGCACATAAGAACTCGTTGACGTAAGATTTCGTTTTCACCCCAACAAAATTGAAGGGACAAGAGGGAAAAGAGTTGAGAGAATGAAAAAAAAATCAAGAAGGGAAGGGTGGCTCTGCGCAGAGGAGGAATAGGGGAGAAGAATGGGGGAAGAAGGGGATTTGGAGAGAGGGGTAATTCTGTCTTTAAGTTTACAAAAAACTTAAATGTGGGTGCAGGGAGTGTGTCATGCGGGTGCAGGGAGCATCAGCCCTGTTTTAATCAGTTCAAAAATGGGCTTTTCTTACAAGTTGACTTCGGGCCAATATATATACGATCAGACGGGCCCTGGGTAGTATGTTTTGGTAAACATAATTTATTTCCAAAAAAATCTTCCGTGACTCTAAAGTTGAATCTCCTTAATTATCTTGTGTATGCAATAAAATAAAGTCTACACTTTAAAAAGGGAAATAATTTTTATTACTATACCCTTTCTCGAGATACATGGTTTTACATTGAACTTTTTAAAAAATTCTTAAGTTATCAATCACGTTGAAATATTATTCTTTTTATATGTAAAAATCATTTCCCCCATAACTTAACTACCTTGAAATAATTTTTTACAATTTTTAATAATTGTTTATATCCTCAAATAGTCAAATTATTTCTTTTAAATTTTTATGTTCAGATTAATTTTTCTTCTTCAAATTACAGTAACTTGTATCTATCTGCTTATTTGTTTAAATTGTCCTATCTATTTGATAAATTAAGTTTTTAGATATTTTTGAATCTGTATCTTTTAGCCTTTTTAATTTTAACTGCCAGTTCAAAAACTCTGTTTACTTCTCAAACCCGAAAGGTCAATCTTCCGTCCAACGGGAAATGAAGACTCTCTTTCAACAGACCCAAAATGCTTTGAATCTTTCAAATTAATGCCTGATGAAAGATCATTTCTTTCTATACACATTTTCAACAGCCTTAAATATTCAATTCACGTAAAAGTTCAAACATTTGAATTCAAGAGAAGATGGAATCAGCTAATAGTAAATAAATAAAGGGAACATATACAAAATGGCATCAAGGGTTACGTTATCGTGTAAATCAGAATTTTATTGGCGTATAGACCAGGACCACTATGGAGATATTTGACCAGACATCAAACAAGAAAGAATGTCGAGTTTATAAAAAAATGATTTTATATGCCTTAAAATTTGACAATTGTAATAGAGCAAGCTTTTGTCATCTGTGCATATACAGCACCAATTAAAGAGGGAAAAAAAGTCTGTAATTGACCTTTTCAATAATTCAACAGAGGAAAACTAAAAAATACAGCCAAGCGAAGCAGGAGCATTTTATATATGATTTGAATGAACTATACTCAGATAGCATAAAATGTAACATGCAATAATATATTCGATGTGATTTTTTTTGTCACCGAAATGTTAAGAAATTTATTCAACCCATAACGGCATGTCTAACAGTTCACGTGAGAGCTGAGAGATGGGTAAAACGTGATCATTTCGTGTTTATATAATATAATTGCATAATGCATATAAAGTACTCTAAAGTGATAATTCAAAAAAAAAAAAAAGCCAAAATGATTATGTGCATTGCTTTTTTGAGTTGTGCTATATCGGACGAAACAAAATGCAGGGAAATTTCACAAACCAATCAGATGGTAGCAAAATTCTAGATTGAATAACCATAAAAGGGTCCCGACAAGATAGCAATTGACACTACTTGTATCTTTGTTGCGAGATTTTTCCGTGCAATCCAACATTCTCCTTGTTTTTTATATGAACGCGTGCATCATTAATAACATGTTTAATATTCCATCCTACCCATGATAATAGTCATTTTAGTAAAGTAAAAATATTTTAAAATAATTGTCATTTTATTTTTTCAATTAAATATTGATTTTTTTTCAATTTTATTTCAAATAATATTTTTAGATTGTTGTATTATTTTTTGAATAATATAAATAATAAGGCTAATTTAGTAAAATTGTTACCCTTACAAGTTCATTTATTGTATTTTTTAATTTATGTGTAAAAACTTTATATGACTATTGTTACGAACAGAAGGAGTGAAAAATTCATACTCACAGTTCATATTAAGATTTTGTTTTTAGCACTACTCCTTCCGTTTTTCAATATACATCCTTTAAGGTTGTTTTACACTAACCAATAAATAACTTTATTGAAAAAAATAATTTATTATACCATTGCCATTTCACTATCCCATTTTTTCATTTACCATCTTTATATTATTAATAAGAGTACAATTGATAAAATATAACTTTAAAGTTTAAACTATTAAAATGACAAATAAATATAAACAATCTTTTTTCTTAAAAAGCAGGGACTATTTTTTGCGAGTCTAACTATTTGGGTCACGTGGACCACCCCAACATGCATATGCAACTGGACTTTTGCAAACTTTTGTTAAGTGTCGACACATCCAAAAACAAGATTAAGGCAATATGTACTTCAAAAAATACTGCATAGAAGGCATGCACTGAAACTGAGTTGACCATGTAAAATGTGTTTCAGTTCAGAGTTGAGATTCTGTCCATTTCTTTTTCTCTATTTCTTTTATTATTATATTTTTTAGGGAAATAAATGACATAAATGTGATATATAATTGTTATTTATTTCATTTATTCTTCCAAAAGCATAATAATAACAGAAATAAATAGAAAAATAAATGGAAGAGATCCTAACTCCGTTTATCATTCATTTCGACTATCAAGGTCAATTAATTCGTCCCTGTTTACCAAGACTTATCTATAGCTCAATTTTTTTTTTATACAACATCTATAGCTTAAGTTTGTTTGAACATAATATGTATATATATATATATATGTTTGGTAAATAAATTTATTTTACTAGTTTATCATATTTCTCAGGCATTGTTGTATAGTATTTAAACTCATAGTTTGTATTATTATTTTTTCAAGTTCCTCTTGCTATATATTTTAATCAAAATTTTCATTTAGCTTCAATCATATAAGACAAAAAATTTGAAAATTATTTAATTAATCAAACATACATTTAAGAATTGATTTCATACTACAAAATTTAAGAAATAATTTTATAGAATAAACAATAAAAAAGAGAATATATTTTTCTCAACAAAATAAAATATAATTTAACTCAAATATGGAATATTGTTTCTTTTTAATTACACTAATCTTCTCAAAATTGACACAAGGCACATGCCACGGAGAAGAAACTTGGACATAATCAAATAATTTGGATTGGACTAATGGTGAAAATTTTATATTTTAATAATTTTATAAGAGGAGAGATCAAATTAGTGAATTACAATTCAAATTTCGTTGTGTCTCTATTGTTTTTTTTTTGTCAATAGATCGATTCATTCATAAAACAGGGTCTAAGCCCAGAGAGAACTTAGATGGACTTGGCCTAAAGTCAATTCAGAGTAGCATACGCAATGCCAACCACAAATAGACGAGAAAATTAAAGACATGCTGCTAAACTTTTAACCTACCAAATACAGGGAAAAACACAAAAGCCATTAACCGAGACTCTAGACTGCTACAAACAAAACAGAGGATAAAAACAGTAAACTAAACTAAGCAGAGAAACAAACCTAACCAAACAGAAAACTAAAAACAACAACTGAACCACAAAAAAGCAACTACCGAGGCCGCCACTGACATGTCCAAAAATTCTTTGAGAGGATTGGTTTTGACCCATTTGGGGCCCCCACCCATCTACCTCAACAATCAGCCCCATGTCATTTTTCTACAATATTTTTCCTGATTTTTTTCTCCTTATTCCTTCTTCTTCCCAATCGAACCCCAAGAACCTTCAACCGGAGAAGCCATGGCAGCCCAACCTTCCAAGCCAGGGTCCAAGGCGGTACAGAGCAATCACAAAACGAAAACAGAGACAAACGCACAAGAACGAAAACCAACAAAAACAAAGACATAACAATACCGAAAACAAAGCACCTCCAGCAGATCTGGACACCAAACGCCGGCACCAACACCACAGCGGCGGCAGCTGCAACCAACCACCCCGAGCCTCCACGCTGGAAGGAGAAGACAAAACGCAAACCAAACCGAGGGCGGAGCACGCCAACCCATAGCTAAAAGCGGCCCCTCCAACCGCAACCAAGGAGCTTAGGGGAGCAGCGGCGCCAACCCACCAAAGCAGAGCGGCGGCACATCACGGTTTGGATTCGGCGGGGAGAAGAAGAAAACAGTGGCGGCGGGTTTTGTCTGCAGAGAGAAAAGTTAGGTCACAGGGTCTCTCGTTGTGTGTCTCTATTGTTTTAAAAAATAGAAAAAGTCTTTAAAAAAAAAAACTTCCACCTAACCAATAAAATGGCGGTGTTGCAGTTCGGTATCATACGAAACGTGAGGTGGAATATCCCTCCACATTTCTTAAAGTTTCATGGATCGCAAGTTAGCAACCCGTCAAAGTTATTTTTTTAATAAAAAAACTAATGGAGCCAGGCCAATAGGTCATATGAATGAAGCTTAATTTTTGGGCCCTGAGTCCCTGACTACGGTCTACGGTATAATGTGAAAAATATGGGGTGAACCTCTGACAAAAAAAAAAACAATGGGGTGAAGCATAAATTACATCAGTTTGATATATTGATAATTTAATATTTAATATACATATACATGTAAGACAATTAACCTTACGGAGTTAGACAAAATCACATTTTTTTTTTCATTTCCAACTCCACGTCTTCACCATTCGCCCCAACTAATTTTAGAAAGTAACTATATTTTATACTATGCACGTTTTTTTTTTTATATTTTATGTTCATAATTTTGTTTATATTTGTAGAATTTATTTAAACAGATTTTTATTCAGAATATTTCATTGTATACTACATTTTTAGCATACTTTGTATATATGTTCAAGTCTATTTTACTTATATACATATTTTTACTTGATTATTAGTATATTTTTTAGGCTTAAATATGTTTTTGATCCCTTATGTTTGGCCTAAGTTCGTTTTTAGTCCCTCAAATACCAAGAATATTATTTTAGTCCCTAATCTTTTGAAAATCAGTCACTTTTGGTCATTTTTCTTGAAATATGAGGGACTAATTGTGACACATTTTTAAAATATTAGGGACTAAAATAATCATATGAGAGACTAAAAGTGACTGATTTTCAAAATATTAGGGACTAAAATAATATTCTTGGTATTTGAGGGACTAAAAATAAACTTAAGCCAAATATGAGGGACTAAAAACATATTTAAGTCATTTTTTAATACCTATAATTATTATGATAGATATTTTTTTAATTTTCTTTAATACAGGAGTGCAAATCAATTTTACATATATATATATATATACATTGGTGGTTCATAGATATTTAAATAATAAAAATTTATTAAATTGTAGCAAAATTTATTATTAAATAGGAAGTAATTTTGATGGTCCATGGATGGACCATATTATAGGCGGTTCACCTCTATTTTTTGTTACATGGAAGTGGTGCTTGTGGCTTTGTGTTGTGCTGGTCAAGTGTCAACGCATATGAGAGTATCAAATTAAGGTCATGTTTGGATAACAAGCTTATTTACTGCTTATGGCATAAGCTGTATAAGCTATTTTTATAATCGAAGAAAAATTATAGTGAAACTTATTTTATATAAGTCATAAGCTGTTTTGATAAGCTATCCTAGGTAGCTTATGAAAAATAAACCCAAAACAGCTTATAAATCAGTCATAAACTGTGTTCATAAGTTCTGCATAAGTCAATCCAAACAGACCCTAAGTGTAGAAGATAAAGACCAGGGTATGCAAAATTTATAGAAAACTTGTAATACTGAGATGAAGACCAGGGTATGCAAAATTTATAGAAAACTTGTAATACTGATCCAATACACGCAAGTTACAATCATCTCTAGCGTCATTTTACTGTTAAAAAGAATCGAACCGTAAGAATTAGATTAATAGTGACTTACTGATAGACTTAATAAATTTATATGAAATTATGGGTTTGAATCTATTGTCACAATTATAAAAAACAGATACCCATTTATGATAAGGGGCTAGATAAAAATCATAAAAAATGCAGTGAACTCTATTGGTACTGGAATTTTGTAAACTTAAATAAAATTTAAAAACAAAATAAAATATTTAAAATTGTAGAGTAGAAACATATATCATTAATCTAAATGAAATTTTATAGATTACTAAAAAAATATAGTATTTAATGTGGTTTTTTTTTTTTGCCTTGTATGAGTATTTCCCATTTCTTATGTCGATAGGGCCGTTGGTTGCACACGTGTTCACATTTCTACCGGTGTTTGCAAGGAAATGGAGGCAGGCTGTACACCAGAGAATTTATTTAAATTAAAAAATAGACAGAAAGGAACCAAGACCGGAAGCGCAAGACACGTGGTCAATTATTTAACTATTGTTTCCATTAATGAAAAACGCAGGGAAAATAAAAATGCACGCTTCATTTAGTAATTTAGTAATAAATAATAAATAAATAAAAACATATATAATTTTATACTTTATCTTTCTAAAATTTAGTTGTTCACAGTATAGAAATATAAAAATAATTTTTTAAAATAAATCTAAATTTTTAAAAGTAAAAAACGATTAAAACTATAAAAGAGACATCATAAAAAAGATATACACGATTAATTTAAATAAATTTTAAGTTCAAAATTTAAAATACGAAATTCAAAAAATTACATGTAATTTTTAAGAATAATAGATTAAAAAAATCAAATTACTACCAAAATAATGTATTGTAATTTAAAATACAGAATACATTACTTAATATTTTTTAGTTTAATATATGAAAATATATACAATAAAAAAGCTTTTGATGGTAATCATAAAAAAGACTAAAGATAGAAAATAAGGAATGAGTAAAGGTCTAAAGGAAATCACTTGGCCAGCACCGCCACCAAGTCAAGTGAACTGCGTCCGATTTTGGCTGACCAAAATTCATAAGACAAAAAATGTGGGAAGGGGACATAAAATCTTAAAATAATTACACAATAATATGAAATTATTTATTAATCATTGTGATAAAAAAAAAAGTATACTCCTATTTTTTTATTTTTTATTTTAAAGGTAAACGATATTACGTTAACCAGGGTTAAGGGTGTAGTAGTAGGTGGATTTGACTGGTCTGGGTTGGTAGGCGTTGGTTCAATGAAGCAAGGTCGCATTGTTTCCCTCGCAACACAAGTCTCAACAATATAACCCCCTTCCATTCCCTCTACCCATTTCCCTCTTCAGAGTCTCTCTCTCTCTTGAAGCTCTCAACTACTTCGCATCTACCAACTCCCGAGACGAGAGAGTGCTCTTTCTTCAATTCACGTTCCTCTCGCTTCCTCAATCAACCACACACGCACCATGCAGGATTCAAACTCCATGAAGATTTCGCCGCTGGATCTGATGTCGGCCATAATTAAGGGGAAGCTGGACCCATCCAACGTGTCGTCGCAGCAGATACCGGCCTCTATCTTACTCGAGAACCGCGAGTTCGTCATGGTGCTTACCACATCCATCGCCGTTCTCATCGGCTGCGTCGTCGTTTTGATTTGGCGCAGATCCAACGCCAACAACAAGCCCAAGCCCATTGAGGTCCCCAAACGCATCCTCGAGAAGCTCCCTGAGATTGAAGTCGACGACGGCACCAAAAAGGTCACCATCTTCTTCGGCACCCAAACCGGCACCGCTGAAGGATTCGCCAAGGTACTCTACTCTACTCTAATTAATTCAATTCTTCTATATATTATAAATTATAAAAATAAAAATAACAAAATATCAAAATTATTTGTGTTTTTGGCATCACCTGAATTTCGCGTTCTTAACAGGCGATATCGGAAGAGGCAAAAGCGCGATACGACAAGGCCACGTTTAAAGTCGTCGATTTGGTAACTGTCACTATAAACTACTTTTCTCTTATTTAAACGGCGCACTTCTCTTTTTGTTTTTTTGTTTACATGGAGTCTAATTTTAATTTCTATGATTTGGGATTTTTTGGCCAAAAGGACGATTATGCGACCGACGACGATGAGTACGAGGAAAAATTCCAAAAGGAGACACTCGCACTTTTCTTTTTAGCTACGTAAGTGTTTTTTTTTTTTTTGCAGCTTTGTTTCTATTCGTCTTTGTGTGTGCGCGTGCATGTGTATGTTTTTTTTGTTGATTAAATCTGTCGTGGGATGGGTTGTAGATATGGTGATGGTGAGCCAACGGATAATGCGGCGAGATTTTATAAATGGTTTACGGAGGTAAGTTTGAGACTGGCTCTAGTTGCATTGATGTTGAGAGCTAATTTTTTTGTTTTGTACCTTGATTGCGTGCGTGACTGTGTGATGATTTCAGGGAAATGAGAAAGGAGAAGATTGGCTTAAGAATCTTCAGTATGGTGTGTTTGGACTCGGGAACAGGCAGTATGAGCATTTTAACAAGGTTTGGTTTGCATTCAATCCCTACATTCATTATTGTGGCTTTCTAAGGTTTGACTCTAATGATGGAGTTGCTAGTTGCTATGCTGTATCTCATGTCTATGTCAATCCATACAGGTGGCAAAGGTAGTGGATGAGATGCTTGCTGAGAAAGGTATTCATCTTGATTGCATTTAGTCCCTTCATGAATTCCTGTGCGAATTGGTAGACTTCATTTTTTTTTTACGAACATAATTTGATATTTGACTTTTAGGCAATCAGCATTTCTAGGAATAGAAAAGTATCTATAATTACACAAGGCACTGGTTGAAACTTCCACGCATGTTCCACGGGTTGAAACTCTCACAAGTCAATGCTGTAGCCTTTTAGTTAAATATTATTTCAATTCTTTGGATCTGGATTTCACATGAGGATGGCACATAACATGTTATGTTTTTTAAAGACAGAGATTCACACACAAATTATTTATGCATGATTAGAATTCTTGCATAGGTTCCCATAATCCTAATACAAAGTTATTGTGTCTATCTCTTTCTGCACTCGTTCCTCACATGAAAAGGTTCAAATCTCAAGTTACCACATAAAAATTGTTATCGTGAAATGACTAATAGGTCTTGCACAAGTGATTAAAATGTGTTGGTTGTTACTTGCTAGGGAGCTTCTCTGGATTCTCCGGACTCTAATATAGCTAAAAAACATTCTGAATGAAGTGACACATTCTAAGTAGCAATTTTCCCCCGATTGAATTTGATTTCTGTGACAAAAATGTAAAATCCTTGTGGCAATGAAGTTTGTATATTACAAAGCTTTAGAATAGTTGTTGTCAAGTTTTATTTTTTATTTTTATTCTTTCCCACTTTGATAGATTCTCACCATCAATCTAATCTGACCTGTACTCTTCAATTGCAGGTGGGAAGCGTCTTGTCCCAGTGGGTCTAGGAGATGATGATCAATGCATAGAGGATGACTTTACTGCATGGTATTCAATTATTTAAGTTGATTTGAAATTTTGAATATATTGGTGAAGCACTCTGTTTTAATGCTGATATTTCAAGCCCTTTCTCCTTCCCTATGACTGATATTGTAGGAAAGAAGAACTGTGGCCAGCACTTGATCAATTGCTTAGAGATGAGGACGATTCAACTGTGGCTACACCTTATACTGCTGCTGTTTTGGAGTACCGGGTTGTTATGCATGATCCATTAGATGCAACCATTGACGAAAAGTGGCATAATGTAAATGGCCATGCTGTTGTGGACGCTCAACATCCAGTCAGGTACAGTAGAGTAGTATATTATTTTGCAACTGGGTTATGCCATACTGTAATCTGACGTGTATACTTACTACCCATGCAGGGCAAATGTGGCTGTGCGAAGCGAGCTTCATACTTCTGTGTCGGATCGTTCTTGCACTCATTTAGAATTTGACATTTCAGGCACTGGAGTTGTGTAAGTATCTGCATGTGGAAATATAACTGTAGAAATACAAGTTCTTATATAATGTACTCGCATTTTTCTTGTTCTTATGCCTGTCATTTTATTCCACAGATATGAAACAGGGGACCATGTTGGTGTTTTCTGTGAGAATTTATCCGAAACTGTGGAGGAGGCATTAAGATTACTAGGGCTGTCACCAGATACCTATTTCTCTGTTCATACCGATGACGAAGATGGGAAACCACTTGGTGGAGGCTCCTTACCACCTACTTTCCCACCCTGTACTTTAAGAACAGCACTTGCTCGATATGCAGATGTTTTGAGTTCACCCAAAAAGGTGCTTCTTTTGAGCTTGCTGCACCCTTAATTTCAACCTTTATCCCTTTATCTTATTAGCGATTCACTTTATGTTAATAATTAATAATTCTTTAAACATATTTCCAGTCTGCTTTGCTTGCCTTAGCTGCTCATGCATCTGATCCATCTGAAGCTGATCGACTAAGACATCTTGCCTCACCTGCTGGAAAGGTTGTTAGATTTTTATTATTTTATTATTTTATACCATGAGGATTTAAATTAACTTTTTGTGCTTATGTTTCTCATATGTATTCTTCTTTGGTCTGCCTGTACAGGATGAATATGCAGAGTGGGTGATTGCCTCTCAAAGAAGTCTCCTTGAGGTCATGGCTGAATTTCCATCAGCCAAACCTCCAATCGGTGTATTTTTTGCAGCAGTTGCTCCTCGTCTGCAGCCAAGATATTATTCAATCTCATCATCTCCAAGGTTAATTCTGTTTGCTACTCTTGTCATATTGTGGGCGTGTAGATACTAGGGAGAAGCTAGTGAATGAATACCAATTTGGAGAAGCCTTATAGCTTATAGCTCTTTGTTACTCGCATGTCTTTTTACTGCACTGTAAGAAAAAGAATTAGTGCACACCTATCAATATTTTTGGGAACCAATTTTGCAATATCTTAGGGGTTCTGATTATGAAGTCATACCAACATATTTCTTAGCCAACCCATTTAACCCTGAACTTTCCTCAAGTCTTAAGTCTGAGCATGTTCTCAATGGTCTCAAAAGAGGAAATGTGGCTTTGATTTTTTTCACTTTGAGTTTTTTACATAAAATATTTTATGTTGTACTTACTGTTTGGCTGTTTGCTAAAATTGTGCAGAATGGCTTCATCCAGAATTCATGTTACTTGTGCGTTAGTGTGTGATAAAATGCCCACTGGTAGGATTCATAAAGGAGTGTGCTCAACTTGGATGAAGGTACTTATATTTACCTGTTGTCTAGATTGCGATCACTTGAAACTATTTAAGACCGGTAGGGTGTAATTGTGTTAAAAAATTGGCTTTAAGCACAAGCATCAACTTGAATGTGTCAACGGAAATCCATGCCATGGTTGAATATTATTATTACTACCAATGATATATGGCCTCTTTTGATGACAACAGTAATTTTAGAGATCTATCAACTCCTGTGAGATTTTTCAGTTACTAAACTCACTGTTCATTCCTCCAGAATGCTGTGCCATTGGAGAAAAGCCAGGACTGTAGTTGGGCTCCTATCTTTGTTAGGCAGTCCAATTTCAGACTCCCTCCTGATAATAAAGTGCCTATAATCATGATAGGTCCTGGCACTGGGTTGGCTCCTTTCAGAGGTTTCTTGCAGGTTTGAACCAACAGACTTGATATTCAATCTCCTAATTCTCTCTTCAGTCCAATTACCTATGCTAATTATTTATGTATATTTTTTATTTGCACTTCAGGAAAGATTAGCTCTGAAAGAAGAAGGAGCTGAACTGGGCCCCTCTGTTTTATTTTTTGGATGCAGGAACCGTCAAATGGTAAGTTATCTGTCCTCCATGTTCATTAATGACTTTTAAGTGGCCAAGTCCTTGGCGTGTGTATGTGAGCTTGGTTTAACATATTTTTAGATCGGATTACCAATTTTTTTAATATTTTTTTATTTAAGGACTACATCTATGAAGACGAATTGAACCACTTCGTTAATAGTAGCGCGCTTGCTGAGCTCATTGTTGCCTTCTCACGAGAGGGACCTACCAAAGAATATGTGCAACATAAAATGATGGAGAAGGTGCCTACTCTTTCTCAAATGCATTTAATTACCAATTAACAAGAAACGCCTTCTCTTAATTAACACTTAACTGTCCGCAGGCTTCAGATATTTGGAACATGATATCTCAGGGAGCTTACATTTATGTGTGTGGTGATGCCAAAGGCATGGCTAGGGATGTACACCGCACTCTGCACACAATTTTGCAAGAGCAGGTATATTTTCTTTCTTTTTTTAATAAAAATAAGAGAGCTTGAATTACCTTATGTTGATGATATAGGCGATTGTCAATTTTGTATTATTGGCCGACCAAAATAATTTTTTATTTGAGATATGTGGTTTTTAACACATGATACCAAACAGTATATCTTTGCTACTAGAGCATGAGGACATCCTGTCAATTTGAAGTAGATTGTTGTGTCTTATGCGAGGGCATAAGCGTCTTTCCATGTAGAGTCTGTCATTACTTTAATCAATGTGGTGTTAATTTGTCACCATTAGTCATTACCCTCGCCTTCTAATATTCGCAATATACCATTAATTTTGTTTCAAGATCTATTGCTGGTTGTTGGTATGGTGAATTTTGAAATATTTCGAGTCTTTAGCTAATCAAGTTCCTATGCTTGTGGATTTCAGGGTTCTCTCGATAGTTCCAAGGCCGAGAGCATGGTTAAGAACCTACAAATGTCTGGCAGGTATTTGCGTGATGTATGGTGATGACTACTACTTCAGAAGTATCACACATGTGGTAGCGAGGATTATAAAACGCGCGTAAAGACTAGTTGTTGTGGGTAGAAGATATATATATTCGAAGGGCCTTATTTGTGTCGCCATCCACTGGTGCCCTCAAAAGAGGGAAGAGTGGGTTCTACCTGTTGCCTTTACGGCAACAATTCTTATGATTCTTTTTTCACTGTATTTTCAAATGGATTATTTTTTGGTTCGTGTAACTTATATATTACTTTGTTTATACCTAGATTATAAAGTATGTATTGTATGAACCCTATAAGAAGGGTTCAGAGACGCAGACAATTACTTGTATTGTATTGAACCTATCAAAAAGAAATTGTTATGAAGAAAAAATATTATTTCTGCAACAAGTACTGTTATTAACTTTAGATATTTCCAACGTGCAATATTCTTCCCCATACGATTAGAATCGGATCTGCCGCAATTTCCATTCCTCATTAACGTTTGGTCAAGTTTTTTATTTCAACTAGCCAGTTTGCCCGTGTCGTATTAGTTTTTGTAAATGATATAAAATAATTTATTTGTATAGTAATAATTTGACATATAATATATTCTAAATTTATAATAGTGTTGATTGTGTGAGATTGTGTATCTTAACTAAATATGCAAACTCCACATTATGACAAAACAATTGCTCCAACATATTGATAAAAATGAAATGAAGGTTAAATCAGATAAATAAAATTAAGGCTTAAATATGTTTTTAGTCCTTTATATTTGGCTTAAGTTTGTTTTTGGTCCCTCAAATACCAAGAATATTATTTGAGTCCCTAATCTTTTGAAAATCAGTCACTTTTGGTCCCTGGGGCCATATTTTAAATTTGAAAAATATTTTTAAATTTATACTTTGACCCCTCCTAAAGCCTGATGTTCACCTTAACCCGTTTTTCCATTCTCCTCCCCCTCCATTGATGCACCCTCCACTGATGCATCGCGACCCCCATCCCTGCTAGGAGTAATTCCAATGTCCTCCCTCGAAGCCGCCATGAGATGCGGCCTCGCTCTCGTTCTCCTCCCTGTGTGATCGCCGTGGCCCCCTCCCTTCCCGCCATTGTGCGCAACTTCCCTTGTCCGCGCGAAGCTCCTCCCTTGGCCGCGTGGGGATGGGGGGCCGCGGTGCATCAGTGGAGGGGGAGGAGAACGAAAAAATGGGTTAATGTGAACATCAGGCTTTAGGAGGGGTCAAAGTATAAATTTAAAAAATACTTTTCAAATTTAAAATATGGCCCCAGAGACCAAAAGTGACTGATTTTCAAAAGATTAGGGACTAAAATAATATTCTTGATATTTGAGGGACCAAAAACGAACTTAAACCAAATATGAGGGACTAAAAACATATTTAAGCCTAAAATTAAATAGATAAAAAGTAAATAAAATAAATTTTCAACCCATAGTAATTTGTTAAACTAAATAGAAAAAATATGAATGAAACTCGTACACAAATAATATTTTATTGAAAAATTAAAACAATAATAATTATGCAACATGAAAAATTAGAGAGAAAAAAATGCGAATAAAACACGTAAACAAATACTATTTTATTTATCAAAAAATAAAATTAAAAAAATATAATTTTACAATCTAAAAAATTATAAAAAGATATATAAATGAAGCTAATAAATAAACACTATTTAATTTGTAAAAAAAAAACACTATTTAAAATAAGAAAAAACCACAAATTAGAGAAGGAAAAACAAATTAAAAAACAAAAGAAGAAACAACCATATGCTTCCACGTGTGTCCCTAAAAATGGAAGCTACAGTTTTCACGTCAAAAAAATGGTTTTCATGTAAAAAAAAAAAAAAGAATCGTTCACCAAAAAAAATCGTTTAAAATTAACGAAAACCATTTTTGCCAATCCTCCACCGCTGTATCAGCACTCAATAGAGTAGCTGAGCCCAGAAGCCACCACGTGGCCTAACCAAATTCATTTTTAACAGAGAAGCCAGCACTCAGAAATAGACACGTGTCAGGGGCTTGATTTTTTTAAATAGAAATAGAAAATTTGTCCCATAAGTTTATGAAAATCAGTTTATATTTAAACACTTGTAATATAAATCAGTTTATGTTGGTACAAGTGTTGAGCAACTTAGTTTTGAGGATGGAAAAATAGGCATTGAGATAACTGTATCTCTTTATATGGGTAGACTCAATTCGAATTAGTTGGAGTCGACTCTCGGATATTATTGATCTATATAAAAGAATAATGTGCATTTACAACTCAGACTATAATAAAAGATTTTGTTAATATTTTAAGGATTCTAAATGATTGAAAGTAAAATTAATACTTAATAAACGTTAAAGCATCTAATACAATTACAACAAGCCTTATTCCACTAGATAAGATCAGTCAGATGGATCTTTAGACGTCATAGTTGTCTAAGTTAAAGCATTTAATATATTGAAAATTTTTAAAAAATATTTTTATCTTCTATTTTTTTAATTCATTTTATAAGTTAATTAGGATCCCAGGTGTAATTTATTTTTCGTAGTTATAATCCAATTTTAGTATTATCACAAAACCAAAATTTTTAAGTGACGATTCTCTGTGTCTTGAATTGTGATCCGTCAAGTTATACCTAATTAAACACTCATAAAAAAAAGTTATAGCTAATTACTGGCATTTTTTTATGAACAAGCTGATTAGCTATTGTTGGGTAAAGCCTGTATATACTAATCGTGTTATTCTACAGTTGTAATGATGGGGGATTATTGATCACTGACGATGGAGCATTGGTATTCAACCATATTTAGTTTAGTTCAACAAATTAATCGATTTCTTTAACCCTGATTGTCATGAATTAATTATATGTCCGGTGAACAAAGTCAATCATTTTGATAGAAAATCTCAGTCGTGACAGATGCCGCCTCCTGTCAGCTTGGACTCGGTTAATAAAGATTAAACTGAGGCCACTTGCCATTGAATTAGTGCTTTTTTCTAACTTAGGTATTTTCCACGCATAACTGTGGAAACTAATCCCTCGACGTATTAAGATTCATTTAAAGAGTTGATCTCTCTCAATAAATGTTATTCTATATACATGGTCAGAGATCGAACCCTCAATATTATACTTAAGAGAACTAAATATCTACCATTCGCGTCACACAAAATTAGTAATTAGTGCTTTTGTTTTTAGTATTTATAAACTTGTGTAAATAGGACAACCTTTTTTCTTTTAAAAAAGGTGATATCATGTGGAGCGACACTTTATTTGTTTCGGATTGGCCAAAGCAGTTTGTCTATGTTGTTGGTGGAGTGGGGACTTCACAGCACCACCACCTACACCGTCGAACAGTTTTCGTACTAACTTCTCTTCCATATAGCATCATAATCTTACTCCTTTTATCTATGATATTTTAAATTAATCTATATATTTTTTTTTTTCAAAATTCATAAATGTTAAGTCCCCCTCAAGCCTTTGCACCAAATATTCTAAATAGATCAACAATCACATTGAAGGCTGCAGAAGTTGCTAGAGGATTCTTGAAGCATGATGAAGTCACCAAACTTTGCCACCCACATTACTGAAATTAACACCGGCACTCGCGTGTACACGTCAATGAGTTTCGGCCACAGAAAAAAAGTGGGCCTTGTTATCGAAAAAAAGAAAAAAAAGTGGGCCTTTTCCGTCTATTAGAGCAAATTAGTGAAGTTACTCGCCACAACATTACTGCACATGTAAAAGTTAAGGATTTGCAACAAGTCTCAATCCTTACCAAACCATGATTCATAAGGTGGTTTTAGTGTTGGACCAAAAAAAAAGGTGGTTTTAGTGATAAGTTCTTACAGCGTTTCAGGTATATATTTTTTTTATGTGCTTCTTAATGTGTATTGTTTTTAGGCAAGTTATTACTGTGTACATGTTAGAGACTTATTGAATATTACATCGTCAAAACTTTTTCTTCTTGCCTGAGATTTTTTTCATTTTGATACCGAGTTTGATTTTGATAAAAAAAAAAATTGTACTTTCATCTAATGATGTGTCGTTTTACCATTTAATGAGTTTTTTTATTAAATCAATAATTAAATATTCAATATTTTTGTACACCAAAAAAATATTCAATATTTTTAAACTGATAAGATATAAATAATTTTAGTTTTTCATCTAAAAATCTTTATTTTAACAATAAACCATTCGTTTAAATTAAATAATTATTACTTTATTTGAATTATTTGTCAATTTAAAAGAAAGGAGACAACAATTTATTATTTCAATTCAAACAGATGAGTATACAGTTTTATCTGAAAGACTGATGAAGAAATTTCTACATATCATAGGAACGAACTAAATTAATTGCTCCCGAGTCTTGAATTTGGCAACCATGGTACAGAACTTTGCTTGCAAACTTGAAAAAAGGCAAACAAACAGGCTGAAAACCAGGCCTACGGTTTTGACATTTCGAAATCAAAATTTGGACCCCATAAAAAAGTATCAAAACACATTTCCTTAAATTATACTACATCATCTTCATCAAAAAAAATATATATATATATATATACTACATCATTAATTATAAGAAAATACCAAACTTGTCCTTCATCCCTTGAAATTGAAATTTTTTATGAAATTAATGCACACCTAATTTCGAAGGATTATAAAAGGAAAACCATTAAGAAAGTGTCAACTATCTGGAAAGATTATAATTGACAGAAATAAAATAAAATAAATGTAATAAATAACTCAAGATGATTTTTGTTGATTTCCACTCTAATTTTGTGTTTTCACCTACGGACCCGTCAAGCAAAGCTCGTATTATATATATATATTTTTTTTGATGAAGGAAAGCTCGTGTTATATGCTAATAAATAAGAAATACCTAAAATCCTTCCCAACAATTTCTTATAGAACAAGTTGCGTCTGTGTCACAAATAAAAGCACACCTCAAAATTTATAAAATATCTGCTCTGCCTTCTCACTCAGGCACGAGTCACCATTAGAATTGCCAGTTTCACGCACCAAGTGTTGTTCCTGCATGCTAGTGGTGTTATCTGTGTTATTGTGAACGAATATTACTCTCAATAGCATAAAAGGAAAATAGCAGGATCATCAGCTACAAAATTGTCGGGCCAATTTGACAAAGCGTCCAAATCTTTTACTTTATTTGAGCTATTACCGAGCAAGTCATACATATGAAGCGTGAAGACTCAAAAACCATTAACAGCCAGATTAAATAAACTTTTCAACAAATATTTATAAAAATATGAAATGATATTGCAATGACTATTATAATTAATAGCTAATCTCATAAATTGGGATAATCTTCAAAATCTTAACTTTTGTTTACACTAAAGTGCGCCCTTGAGGAATCCGTTTATCTCCAAATGAGTTTTCAAAGATCATACTTACCATCAGAAACAACCTGATTTCTGAGAATAAAACTCTTTTTATAACTTTTCTATGAATATTTATATATTTGAAAATACTTTTTCATAAATTAAGAACTTAATAATTATTTGAGTTAAGATGCTCTAATGAGCTAAAGGATGGAATTCGAACAATTTGAACATTGGCACTCGATTTGCATGTGATTGTATCATTGATTCAAATCTCTACACATAGCTACACAAAAAAGACCTGCATTTAAGTAAAGATACAAAACAGTAAAAAACAATCCGAGTTCTATTTAAGTCATGACAATTAGCAGCTTTTGTCATTCTAGTCTTCCGCGGCATCTTCTATTTCTTCATCCTCTGGTACTCCACGAAGGTAAAGGACATTGTTACATCTAGGAATACAAACAATGAAACAAGACTTAACTATTGTATTTAAGAAATGACTCTCTCAAAGGAGGTCAGAGACTCGGACTGACCAACTGAAATAATTTCATTTTTTTTAAAGGGAACAAATACACATACAATAGGCTCAAAAAAAGGAATGCATATATTGCTTTCAAGTGTTACTGTCACTGTCAGACATTTTGATCATGTTCAGAAATACAACAACATTGGATTGTTACAGCTAGGGGTGTAAATGAGCCGAACTATTCGTGAACTATTCGGGCTCGGCTCATTAATTGCTTGTTCAAGCTCATTTGTTTAATTAAACAAGCCAAACTCAAACTTAAGATTGGGCTCGAATATTTAAATGAGTCAAACTAAAGCCTTACAAGCTCGACATTAAGGGTTCGCGAATAGTTCGTTTATATATATATATATATATATATATATATATATATATATATATGGGATGTATCAAGTGAGAAGAGTTTTAATATGAGATGATTAAATCTGGACCATACAAGCATACATGGATGGTTGAGATTAAAAATTAGTTACTGATCACATAACCACTTAAACAAGTCATGTGACTTAATGTTAATCTTGACTATTCATGATTTGATCTTATGACTATAATATAATAATTAAAAATTAAAATTACATAGATCCTACATTTTGTATAAAAACACTTATGTCCAAGCATTGATTTGTGGGGTTGATTGGATACGTCATAAGTATAATAAGCCAAATGTATGATAATGTTTTTATTTGGTTTATTAAATTTATTATTGAGTTGAAATTATAATATTTAATACTTATATATTTTTTTATTTTATGAGCTTGGAAGGACAACATTTTGAAAGAGACTATTCTACTAATAAGTTGACGATGAGGATTTTATCAACCTTTTTATTGATATTATGGAAATATGTAGAATTTTATTAAGTGTTAATCTTGAAGTTTTCTTTTTGTAGTAGTCAAGAAGTTTAATTATGAACATTTTATTTACTAGATTATCTAAATGTAATACTCTAGAACTTTTTAATTAAATATACCACATATTGAGCACTAATCTTTATTAAACACTAAACCGATAAAGTTCAAAAATAATTTAGAATTCCAAACAAAATTAAGAAAAAAATAAGAAATACAAAAATTTAAGTTATAAATGAGCTTGCAAGTCAAACCCAAACTTTACTTTTTTTAACAAGTCCAAGCTCAAGCTTTTAATTAGGCTTGTTTAAATAAATGAGCCAAGCTTGAGCCATTAATTTTTTTCACAAGCCAAGCTCAAACTTTAAGTGCTCAGCTCGACTCGTTTACACCCCTAGTTACAGCCTTTTAATAAAAAAGTTTATTTACAACATAACGCAGGGGTGAGAGTAAAGACATCAATCTCACCACTGCCAATAATTTTTAGGCTACAAATCTTGATATACAAAAAAGGCCATAGTACTAGATCCAACTCTATCCATTTTCCTTTTTCCGGTATGATAAAAATATCCTATAACTAAGACAAGTCTAATAGGCGAAAGAAGAGTAAAAAGTGGTTTTGAGCAATACATAGTGAACCACCTAGGTTGAGATCACTTTGTTCAATTTAACAAACAACATGATTCAAAAACCATAGATCATGTTATCCTCTGGCTCACACAAAATGTTATAGACCAGAGTGAAAAAAATAAGATATTAAATGCTAGAGAAACAAAACCTAGCTTCCAATCTTGACATCAATCAATTTCAAAACATAGTAAAAACGATATTGAGAATTCACATGTGTCCTGGCAAAACACAAAAGCCACAAGCAAATAAAATAGTTGAGATGCAATTTACCTGATTAAAATCTCTCCTAAATTTCCAGTAAACTGTCCCTCGATGTACTCTTCAGTGTTGGCCAGCTACAGAGAGATTTACAAACATTAAAAACGATTTTAGCAACTAAGCAAAAGAGCTCCAAACAAGAATTATCATACAGGGAAAAACACCAGTGAGTTTAGTTAAAAATGCACCTGCAAGTTCATATAGGAATCAACTGAAACAAGATATCCTGCAAAATATAAAAAATAAAAACACAATTAACAGAATAACAGATGATTAAAAAAAATCCATACAGCCTTCAATTACCCAACATTGATGAAAAAATTATTTGAATTTGAATTGATTTGGTCCGGATTTGCTGAAAAATCTCAAAGGAACCAAACCGAATCAACACAATTAAGATCTGTATGGATTTTATTTTTACCCAAACCCAAGCCAAACCAACCCATAAAACCCATCCCCGAAAAATAAACACTGAACACTGAAATGAAGCATGTAACTGTCATATAAGAGCAGGAAAGTTGCAGCACAATAAAGGACCTACCCTTGTACTCCATTCCCCACTTTAGCTTCACAATAACAGGCTTCCCGGTCAAATTGTTCAAAAAAGGCTTGGGATTAACTGGTATAGTCTGCAAAACACGAGGAGAATAAAAAAAAAACGCAAATTAGAAAATAAGCCACATTTTTAATCAAATTGAATAAAACTTCCATGCCATGGGAAGAAGATACTCACGGCCATTGTGGAATGGTACGAGATCGCAGCTGAAAACGGTGGAGACTCCCTCCTCTCCCTCCTCTGTGTCTGATCGGGAAGTGGAAATTAGGGTTTCGTGGGTTTCGTCAACGAAAAGATTTGGGGCGGGATTTCATTGTTTTCGGCTAGCCACTGGACCGTACGGTTACGGCCCACTTCATGTTAAATGAATGTTTTTTTGAGAATTGGTAAATACACCTCAGTTTTGGCCATACACCCCATGTTAATGCTAAAATTCTAAAAAAAAAAAAATTTTTGTATTCCGAAAACTTCAGTCAAATTTATATTCTGGAAACTCTAGTCTCCATACAATTTGTATTCCGGAAACTCCAGTTTTCAAAAATAAATCAAAATTATAAAGTATTTTTAAAATTTCCACATTAATGCGGGATGCATGTTAAAAAGTCTGGAAGTGTATTTACCAATTCTTTTTTTTAGAATGAGTTGATGTTTTTTTTTTGGTCCAGAGAATGAGTTGATGTGAAGCGATAGGTTTTAATGGTGGTTTTTTTTAACATTGGAGGGCTTAAAGCCCAAAAGGGATACGGAGTCTTCAAAGTGAAACTTCTGACAAGTCTTGCTCCCAGGCCCAACTGGCGCCCAACTGGCCATCCAATCCTTTGCCATATTCCTTTCCTTTGGAGTGTATAGGTATACAACCCCAACACCTCATTTACAGGTTGGCATTTTTTATTTTTCATTTTATTATTTATAAATATTTTACTGGTTGTATGTAAAAATGAAGTGTTGGGTTTGTGCCCACCCAAAAATTTCTCCCAGTCAAATGGTGCTTTTTCAAATCGGATTCCCACCACAATACGGTAGCTAGGGGTGGTGTATGAACACACTTGGGTCTCACACAACCCAAATATAATGTAGTGTCTCTGCACTCTGCAGAGACAAATGACACAAACTCCACACATTGTCGAATCCCAAAGCTAGGAATTTGTGATCCCAAGTTGCAGCACAAGAGGGTTGCTTGAGTTGTTGATAAAGCCAATTGTCACCTGCGAATACTGAAATTAACCTGGGCTAGCTGCTTTTGTGTCTCTGGTGCTTCAATTAGAAGCCTCTTGTTTACTAGTATTTAACAACATAATTATTGGTGGCCTTGTGATCTATGTAAACCGTATAACCCGCCGGCAACAAATTTTCAATGCAAATTAATCGAGTAATTAAGCAAAATATAAAGTTTTCATAAGGTGCAGGGTTAGTGTTTAATTTGATGGTTTTTTCAGGGGAGATCGACATGTCACACGTGACAATGACAGCTAGTGAGTTAATTTGCAACTTAAAAAAATAAATAATCCGTTGAATTGCGGTTGTTTACTAATTAAATTAAATTGTTTGCATAAAGCAGTATTCTTTGGTAGTAGCTATATGCGTGGTTGTGAAGATTAGAGGCAACTCTCCAGCTTGTTTTGCTAAAAGCTAAAGATGAATTTAAAATACATTTAATGAAATCGGACTTCTCGTGTTTAACATTAATTAAGGTCAACAAAATCCAAACTTATCCTTGAAACTAGGCCCGGCCTACTTTGAGTTGAAATAGTGATCCAGTGTTCTCACGAGTAGCAGTAAAAATAGGTTAGTTTGGTTCGAATTTGAAGTAAAACAAGATCTGAACTAATTATATTTAATTGGTTTGGTTTTTGACCAAAAAAAAATTGGTTTGGTTTGGTTTGGTTTTTTCAAAAAAAATTATTAAATCCGAATCAAACCAAACCAATAAAGCTCGGGTTTGTTTTGGTTCAGGTTATCGGGTTAAACAAAAATAAATTAATGTTTTGTAAAAAAATTGCTTGCATATTCTTTTCTTTTTATATAAAATTTTATATCACTTCAAGTAAAAAATATTCATTTTTCAATAGTTATAAGTAGTAATTAAATTAATTTCAAACATTAATATTATTTTTAATTAATGTTTAGCATTTTTTTTAGAATTATAACTTTACATATATTATTAATTTTATTATCTAAAATACGATAATCAAAGTGAATAATAATGTGTACTAGATTAGAATATGAAAATGAACAAAAAATAGAAAAGTTTTAAGTATTAATATTTAAAATAAATTTTTTATAAATTTTAAAATAAAAAATAATAGCTGGTCGGGTGATCGGGTTTGTTTGGATTTTTTTAAAAATCTGAGAACCGAATCGATTGTAATTGATTTGGTTCAGGTTTAAAGTCGAGTTAACCGATTACCCTAACTGATCCAAACCAATTTAATTGGTTTAGTTTTGGATCATCGGGTTCATCGGGGTCTACTCAATCATATTTACACCCCTACTCATGAGGCCATTAACACATACCAGTTACGCAAAAGTAAACAGGCCTTCGAAAAAGAATTAGTTTTTTTTACTTGTTATACCCTAAATTGTTACATTTACAATTAAATACTTAATATTTTTTGATACAATTAAATACTTAATTAATTATACACAACTTCATATTTTTTGTTATACACAACTGTATATAGATACACAAATTGAGTTTTTAAAGAAAAGTTTAGCGGAACCATTAAACTCATATATAGAGATCACATACATGTAATTAATCCATGACTACAAAAATTTATATACAACTATTATTCCCACAAAGTCTTTGCTATCTATAGCATGATTCATGAACCCTGATAATTTTGTATCTGGAAGTGAATTATAATTGAGTTTAGATCACAAATTTTTCACTATTTTATCATTTTAAATTCATGCTCTATGCAAACATCACTATGTCATATATGATTTAATCAAAAAGAGAATGGTAGATATATGTTTCATTGATACTGTGAGCCCAGCTTTGGGCATGATCCTAGCTGATGATGTTCGGGGCACGCGGCTGCCTCGCCTTATTAGTTATTTTTTTTGTTTTTTTTATTTGTCGTTTTAGGTTATTTCACTATAACCAAGGAATTAATTAATTGGTAAATTTTTTTCTATCATACCCTTATTTAATTAGTCTTTGGAAGTAGATGAATCAATTAATGTATATCATCATTCTAATTTTTTTTAACCCCTTATTCAATTATCCAATTAGTCTTAGATACATTCACATGTGTGTATTAGTAATAAATTTATGTTATTGGAAAGTAAAATAATTTTTGGGAGTAGATGTATCATATTTAATTAGTCTTTTGAACTTCTCAATTACTACATTAATCAATTTATGAAAAATATATAAACAATTATAGGGTTAAGAGAAACAAAATTTTTCTTTAACGGAGGGAGTAGTTGTTTTGTTGTTGTTTCGTTCTTTCTTCCGTTGTATATATATAAAAAAAAAAGATATATGTTTCATTGATATAGTAGTATTTAGTGATGAGACAGGTATATTATGGTAATTACAATTCCGTTCCAGAAACTTTCAGTGATGCATGGAGCAAATTAATTAAACTCATTACTTGGGTTCCTCAATGTTGCAAACCGTTCGGCGACCGCAGCGCGGTCGTCTCCATTGCTCATGCACACTGCAATTTTCAAGATTGTTTTAACCTTTCTTTACTGTAATCTCGTGTGTATAGCTATGCTTGCTTCTTCCTGACGCATTAAATTAAATTAAATTTTTATGGCCATCCCCAAGAAAATTTGTATTATTGTAATTGATCTCGACAACAGGACCTACCATAAATTTAAATGCAATAACTCTAATAATTTAATTGTTATAATAAAATATAGTTGAGATATAATTAAACTAATATACATATTTATTTATGGAAACACCATCTTTGCAATCACAAGCAAACATCCCCATCCTCTTCGATCTCGTCCTTTCCCTACTATTCCTACCCATTCGCCTAACTTAACTCTCTCTTTCCCTGAGGCTGAGATTTATCAGCAATAAAAAAAACCAAGGAGAAAGAAGTGCATATAACAGTTAAAGTTTAACAGTACAAAAAAATGGCAAGAAATATGAGAGCAAGTGGGAATAGACAAAAAGATAATTTACTATTATTAAATGGAATAATTATGTAAAATTATTTTACTATTTAAATTATATAAAATAAGATCAGTTTTTTTTTCTATTCAACAATAATTTTTGAATATCCACATATTTTCAACATCCATCCGGTGTACAGATTTCTCTTTTTCTATCTCTCTCTTATCTCATATATCATATTTACCATTTATCTCTCTTTTATCTCTATCTCTGCAGGTGTAAAATGGCATATTAGGTATTCAAAGATGAGTTTTGTAAAAAAAAATTAAACAATAAAGCAATGACTTTATTTTGTTTTATTCTCTTTCCCTGTTTAATAAGAAGATGAGACCAAATATGAAAGGTGAGTGAGATATTTTGACAGGGAGAAATTAAGACTTAGGGGGACTCCATTAAATGGTCTTGAAAAAGGAAAACTAATTAAGCCACGAGACTGGGGTCGATTCTAAACACCTATCTGACAACTCCCGACATTTGTGCTATATATCTCTCTCTCACACACACACTCACATATCTATATGTATATTTTCATTTCTCAACAAAAAAACTTGATCAAATACATGCACCATCAAACATAGTACCCCAGGAAACCCCACAAGGTTTCAGATTTTCGATCACCACCCTCTTTATGATCTTAACTTTTACCAAACTCCATTCAAGTTAACCCCTTTTCAGTTTTCGATCCATTTCTATCAGATTCAGACATAAAATTAAAGACCTTAATTTCTTCCCCCTCCCACCCCATGCTGCATAACACACACATCTTCTTCTCATCATCACGATGAACAGTTTTGACCCACAAAGACAAGATTCATTGAAAAGACAAAGATGGCAAGATAGAAGACAGATCATGCAGCAGGGTGCACCATCAAATTCTTCTTCTTCTTCTTTGGCTTTCTATGGCAATAATAATAAGAACAAACTCCAAGGCTTTCCTGGGCTCGAGGATGATGACTTGGTGTCCAGTGTTGTCCCTGCAGTGACGGTTGTGTTGGAGGGTCGTTCCATCTGCCAACGCATCAGCCTCCATAAACATGGTAGCTACCAAAGTTTCGCCAAGGCTCTCCGGCAGATGTTCGTGGACGGAGGCACCGCCGACTCGGAGATCGGTGATGATCTTGATCTCTCTAATGCCATTCCCGGTCACCTTATTGCCTATGAAGACATGGAGAATGATCTCCTTCTTGCTGGTGACCTTAGCTGGAAGTAAGCATCTATAGCTTGTCTATTACTTTATAATTTCTCTCCTTTAATTATATCTGAGTATCGACGGTGTAGAAATTTTTTACACAAACGGTCAATCACATCCCACTTCAGTGTCATCAAATAATATTACTTTTTAAAATATTTACACGAAGTATATGAAATATAACTAAACATCCGTATGTAAAACATTTTTACGCTGCCAGTACATATAGTAATCAAATTCATTATATATTAGTTTCTAGGCTTAAATATGTTTTTAGTCCTTTAAGTTTGAGTAATTGTTACTTTTAGTCCATCAAATTTAAAACGCCTATTTTTTGTCTTTCATTTTTAAAAATGTGTCATTTTTAGTCCTTGGGGCTATTTTTCAATTTGAAAAGTATTTTTAAATTTATGTTTTGACCCCTCTTAAATTTTGATTCTCACCTTACTCCATTTTTCTTAACTTCTAAGGATTTTTTAAATTTATATTTTGACTCCTCTCAAATTTAGAAAATAGTTTTTAAATTTAAAATATGACCACAGGGACTAAAAGTGACACATTTTTAAAAATGAGGGACAAAAAATGGGCGTTTTAAATTTGAGGGACCAAAAATAATAATTTTCCAAACTTGAGGGACTAAAAACATATTTAAGCCTAGTATCTATTTGTTTGAATAGAATTGCTGGAAATAGCTTATTCAGTAACTGAATTAATTAATATATAGGACTACAACATTGTAAATCATGCAGGATTAAATTGGAAAAGGAACAATATTTTCGTTTAATTAGCCCAGAAGTTTAATTTTTATGTGTTAAGTAATTATTTGATTATGCGCGCAGTGGGTACTAATATTTTGATGGTTATATGTGTATTTGCATTTTTATTTTTATATTTTTATATGTTATAATTAGGGATTTTGTACGTGTGGCAAAGAGAATTCGGATACTTCCGGCCAAGGGGAACTCAAGGAATGGTGCAGCAAGTACAAGAGGGGCATAAGCGATATATCATCACACCTGAACATGGTTAATCATAATTTTGGGGATGTTTTGTGCTTTTAGAGAGAGTAGAAACTACAATAAAATAAAATATATTGTATTAATATGTGGCTTAGAAAATGTGTTTTATTTAGATGGTCCGGAATGAGCGATAACGCTAGCTAGCAAGAAATTAATGCTGGTTATGAGTTAATCCAATTGGAAGTACAATTGTAAAGCCTAGCTTTGTACTGTGCTTTGTATGAATAAAAAGGGCGCATTTTCCCAGTTTGCAACTCATGGTTTCTTTGATCATTATTTATTATTCTTACTACTGAAGCAAAAGAATTTGGTTGCATCTCTGTTTGGTTTTCACACAATACGTTTTTGTTGGCGTGCATATTAATTACCACTAATAACATTTAAGAAGATTTCTATCAAATAATAGAGCTGTTGTGAGCCATTCCCATCATCGATCTAATAACTTATATATGCGTGCCATATATATGACTAGCTAGCTAGAAAGTTACTCTGATAACTAAGATTATGTAAATGCTTCTCCAGGCAAGGACATGTGCATGCTGCTGTCAATATTATTCTGGGGGGGGGGGGGGGGGGGGGGGTTGTAGAATTATGATTCTCTCTTGTGCAGAGATAGATATATAGATAGAGAAGAGATACAAAAGAGAGAGAGAGAAATATTATGAGAAATGTGGTAGGTGAAACGAAGGAAAAGAATTAGAGATGTGGGAAAAAGAGAAGGTGATGAAAAAGAAAAATATAACTGCCAAAAATCAATTTTTTTGGATAGATAAATATTAGCGATTAACATGTTATGTTATTGACAGATTATTTGAACTTATGACTTTTTTATCTCTCCGATCTCTATGTCTTTCCCCCAAACCACACTTTACCACTCCTAAAAAAAAATACCATGACCTAGTTTTGATTAGCTTCTAATTACTAGAGTATTTTAATTAAAATAGTTTTATACTTTTTCACTTACTAACATGCTTATAGGTTTAAAAAAGCTAAATAAAAGAGTTTTTAAAAAAAAAAGAGATGTAAAAGTTAATTTTAAGTTATACAAGAAATTGTTGAAAAATCATACTTGTTACAAGATTGATTTTAATATATTTTCATAAGAGTTAAAGAAATTTATCTAAGCGCACTCTATAGATAATGATATATCTATCCAACCCAAATGTGTAATGTTATTATTAGAATTGTATCCCCACGTCAAATTTGTTTTATTAGAATTGTACCTGCAAAAGTTGATAAAGTAACTTTCAATTAATTAATGGCTACAAAATGGTTTAACCATGCATTTTTCTTAACTAGAATTAAGATATCTTGTCTTGTTTAATTAACTTCATCTCTAGAAAGCTAGATTTGTGGTATATAATAATTCAACTGATTTTAATGGAAGCCAGTTGGTGAGGCGAGAACCAACCTTAATCAGCAGGCTAGCCATGAATGAAGCTTTTGATGAAATATTGACTGTGGCCTAAAGCAGTACGTGCAAATTATAATTAGAGTGGTTTCTTCTTCATTTTACTCAAAAAAAGACTCAATAACAAGAAAGACAACTAAGAAAAAGGAAACAAATTTATTTGCAATGAATTGAAACCGGTCAAAGTGACACTCAAAAACTAGTTGATGTCCTTGATATAAATGCTCTTCTCTGTGGATACACATAAAGACACGTTGAGTGATGCTGATTAAGCCCATTTTCCCCCTCTAATAAGTGGCGTTTAATTGTTAGCTTATATAATGGTCCAATATGCTTGTCATTATATAAGGTAACAATATTGCTGTATGAGACTTTCCTTACTAGTTTCATACAATTTCAGTGCACAACGGGATGATTTAGGCTTTGACATTTATGCATTTCAATATTCACAGAGAAAGTATTCTTCCACCCTATACAGTTCTATTACGTACGTCTAAAGTAACAATATCTACTATGTTTTCAAGTTTTTTTTTTCTTTTATACAATCACATCACGAAAGATGACCTTATGCAAACTATTAATTAATTACTTTGCCACTAGTTTTATTAACTATAATAATTAAATTAGTTTTCATTATTCTATATACAACAACTCTTGATTATACCTAACTCCGCTTAAGTTTAGCGACAAGTGATAATTTGATGAAAAGTTTGAAACGGTAAAATAGTAGTTAAAATTTGATAATATATACTAAACTATTTTTAATAAAATATTATTCAAGATATATAACATTGATTTTTTTTCTTTGTCAAAAAATAACATTAATTTTTAATCAGTACTAAAAGACAGTAGTTAAAATTTGATATTAATTACAAATTCCAGTCATATTTAATTTGTTATATACAACATTTCCAATATTTGTGGTACGCAATATTAAAAATATCATTGCTTTTTTAAAATAATTGTGGTTGTATACGCATTTATTCATGATTACGGAAATATTAAAAATATTTTAGTTACTAGTCTTTCTAGTTTCTATATATATATATATCTTGAGTAAAAAACAATAGCTTAAAACCGTTAATTTTTGCAACCGGCGGCAAGGATGATCCTTTTTGTGTTTTACTTCCTGAATTTTAATATTTTCGCTCGTTTTTAAATCTTCCTTCCATATGATTTTTTCCATCTTCTCATCCAATGCTACTACTTTAGCATATGTTTGGTTCTACGGTGAGAACCTCTAAACGCATGGTGAAATGATGAAACGTGAGTTTGACAGATTTTTGTAAGATGTTTGGCTCACTTTTGTCAAATTGATTTTGGTGATGAAAATCAATTTTGGGTTGAAGTTAGGAAAGGTAGCTTTTGTGGTGGGGAGATGGAATTGATTTTAACTTTCACCCATAATTTCTCATTTTCATCCATAATTGTACACTCAAAAGCAATTTTAAATCAAACTACCCAAACAACATAAATTGATCAAAATCATTTTTTTGTAAATGTATCCAAACATAAATCACATCTCAATTTTAGTCAAAATCAATTTTGTCTACCGCAGAACCAAACAAGTGTTTCTCTTTAATTCCCTCCGATGCTTCCTTATCATGTTTGTGTGCAATTATATTGGACTACAGTATATACATTGACATTCTTAACTGCAAAATAGTAATCTACACATATCTCACATACTGATTTATTTTGTAATTTTTGAGTGACTCTCTTTTAGATCTCTATACCGGTTAAAGAAAAATAATAATAGAAAACTTGGTTTGTTAAATGTGCGCTGTGCGATATTCATAATTTCCCGTATAAACGTATATTTCAGTTCAGTTCTCTCGCGTTTTCCTCTTACTTCGTGTAGGATCGACGCACAGTGGCATGCTAACAACTAGAGATATTGATCATCTTTTTTTTTTAGGGAACCGGTTAATATTTCTGATGACAAGTAATGGCAGTTTAAATTTGGAGCCTCTAAATTAGCTTCATCAACCTCCCTCCAATTTAAATCAATATGGACCACGCAAAGATAAATGTAAAGGACCACTGCCAACAAGTCAACAATGACAAAGTGAAACTGAAAAGCAGACAGGAGGATGGGAAATCTGGAAAAGATTAATTGGAAAGAATAAAGCCACCACCTTGATCACTTAAAATAGTTGGAGCATACCTTTCAAGTGGAAACATTAAATTAAACTCCTTTCAATTATAATAAAAAAAAATTAATGAGATTTCACAAATATGTAGTTTGTTTTTGTTAAAATTAACTCATACTAATTAACGAAAGTTTTTATAAAAACTTTAAATATGGAAAATATGTTGGACATTAAAACATAATATATGGCGGGAATTATGTTATATTAAAACTTCGAAACTAAAAAAGAATGTCTCTATCCTCCAAGGGCAAACTTCAAAATAAACACCATTATTTTTTTTTTTAAAGCTAGGGATGAGAATAGATTGAGCAGTTTATTGTCCTATGGCCTAATCTATTTTAGATCTTGCCTAACCTAAACTTATTTTCTAAGTAAATTAAGTTAAGATTTTTAAAAAAATATTAACCAAAATAACCAGGTTTTAAGTTATTCAAAAAATCTTTTAAAATTGGTGGAGCAACTATTGTGGTTAAAACCAAACCGCAGAGTGAACCAACGAGATTTTCAATTCAAAGCTCAAACCAATTGGTCAATTCATACAATGTGATGTTTAATGTTTTTCAGAAGAAATATTAATAGTTGATTGATTCATCTAGATGAGCCGGAATCATATTTAAACTGGTTAAATAATTTGCCCATCAAATTGATTTTGACCGTATAAGAGTTCGGTTTTGACAATACAAAGCCAATTCTGTTTCATATCCTACGAGAAAATACGTAAACAATATATCGCCTCTCTAAGGTCTCAAGGCGACATTGATAGTAGTAACACCATTACCAAGCACCAGAATATAAAGGTCAAATAATGTAACTGACACTCCATGGAAATGGATTAATTACTCATCCATTTTGTTGGATAAAAGATGGGCAGCTTTTTCTGCCCGCAATAAAATTGAAGAACAGTAATGGAAACCCCACATTCAGCTTCCATTATCTTCAAATGGAGGTAAACCCCACTCACCCGGGTTGAAATCCAACAATGAGTTCAAAACTTGGTCTGCTGCATCATGAAAAGATTTGTCCAGCCTTGGATCAGGAACCATAACAACAGACCTGCATGACATGTAACAAAAAAAAAAAAGATTAAAAAATTGGAAAAGAAATACCACTTTCAAATTGCACAATGTATGTATCCGGGTTTAATCAAAATAACATGCAATGCAATTGATTGAGGCAAGAAATGAACAGTAAGAAATAGGAATGAGCAGACATCATCATGACCGAGTGTTATGAAGGACCACACTAGATGGCATCTTAGCTTGACATCAAGACCTTATAAATCATAGGGTATCCATTTTAAGTTACCTATAGTGTATCCATTTTAAGCTACCTATAGGGTTTGGTCACTGTGCTTTTCCTTTTTAAAATTATATTATTCGCTTGCACACCAGTCAGAATTATAGCCTTCCATGTACAGTTCAGTGAGAGTTAACAGTCCCGCAACCAACTTACAAATTAGCTCTCCATGGATAGCCCTCCAGTTTTGCCTTGTATGACAATCTCTAGGCCTTAGAACTACCAGTAAACTGAACAGTAATATAATTTATTTTAAAATAATAAAAAGGGCAATCAACCTTGAAACTTCAACAATTGCATTTAAGCCAGTAGCCAAATCAATTATCAAACCTTCAAAGCTAGCTAATTACAGCTCATTACCAGCAACCATAGTGTATAATATAGTAAATGTTTATTGAGAACAAATATATTGCTTTAAGGTAAAAATGAATTTAGAGGTTTAAGACAAAAATCGTGGAAATCTTCATTTTTGTAACATGAAAATTGTGATGAGCAATCAGACTCCACAGTCCTTTCACTGACTGTATCTGGCTGGTAAGTGGTAAATATTATCAACTGCCACATAAAATTAGCTGACATTCAAACATAGCCATTACAATAACATACAAGACAGTGGAATCCGTTACACAGCTTCCAATATTCATATTTCAGAGTTTTTTACACCTCATATATGCAGGTAATATCAACAGAGTCATTTATAGTATATATGAGAGAGGTAAAGAGAATGAAAAGAGTATAGTGAACATATAATGATATAAATGTTTTGAAGATGCAATCTTAGTAACTGTCAGGTTGAAGAATTTGTTCCAGTGGGAAACTAAAGGCTTCACCAATTCCAAATCAGTGATGTGTGTGTGTGTGTGTATACGTATATATTGCTGATACAGATACTTTTATACTATATATCATACACGTAATAATACAGGACCTGAAACAGATAGATCTAGCACGAAATTACCTACTCATTCTACTAAATGTTGGCATGCTTTGTAGACCATAATATGTTGCATTAAAATATGAAAATAGAAAATATCATCCAATGCTTCAAACCACTTACATCCCGGCATTCTTAGCTGCAAGAACTCCTGAGGGTGCATCTTCAAAAACAAGCACGTTACAAGGATCTACTGGTCCACCCTGTTGACCATCAATTTATCATTAACTACAACATCGCTATGTATGATGACAAACTCAACAAAGGTGGAAATACAATAATTGATAAAATGAACCCTACCTCAAATTAATATTAGGAAAAGAAAAAGGCATCTGTAATACTTGCAGATAATTTTGTCATCAAGTGTACAAAATTCATAAATTGGTATACCTCAAATCTCTTGGCTGCTGCAAGAAATACATCTGGTGATGGTTTGCCTTGTTTAACTTCAGGGTCATCACCAAGAACAACATGATGCATCAAAGAAAAAATTTCACCATGTCTTTGGGTTTTCAATTCAAAATGTCGCCTGTGAGAACTGTGGGGAAAATTGTCAAAACAACTTTGCATAAAAAATTCCTTCAACATAGATTCATATCATGAATTAAATCTCTTTTTTAACCCCAAAAAGAAAAGGTAAAAGACATACAAAATAATTAACATGAGGTGAATGAAGTGTACCCAGTTGCCAAGCAAATTGGAATTCCTTTTGCATGTAGATGCTTGACTAAACGGCTAGCACCTGTGATAAATGAAAAGCAGCCAAAAGGAAATCAATATATAAGAATGGTAGTAATGCATACGATCGAGACATAATTGTTATATTAAAGTACTTATACACCAACTCAGTCTCTTCAATTTGACAAGCTAATTATATACAACAACAACCAAGCACTTCCCCACTAAGTGTTCTCCAATTTTCACCTCTACGCGAATTTGTTTGTTCTTTATTAAACTTGCATTTCATATACTATGTTTTACTTCTACTTAGGCGGAAACCATGTGTTTCCAGTGCTTATCGTCAAATCTCTAGCTTTTCTTTTATCTCTTTCTCGACTCTCCAACTAAGACTATATCATTCACATAGAGCATGCACCGTGGCACCATTTCTTGGATATGCTTGGTAAACAAGTCTAGAACGAAGATAAAAAAGTTATGAGCTCAAAGTTGATCCTTGATGCACACTTATAGTTATCACTTATCAAAAAGTTGTCAAGCTAATTATATATCTTACAAACATTCTGTACTAGCCCCAACATTTTAAATCTTAAGTATCAGTAACGAAGTTACATATTCAGGCTTTCATAATAAATTAACTAGTTTTTTTTTTGTCTAGTAGGAATGGTAAACACACACAAGTGCCCCAACCGGGGATCGAACCATGTCCAACCTAGTAACGGAGGATGGTTTTAGCCATTTGTGCTAGGCTTTACAGACAATAAATTAACTAGTTTAGATAACGGTAATTGTTTAGCATAATCGAGGTAGTTCCTAAGTTTGAGTCTACAGTCTGAGTATAGTTCAATTATATTAAATTTAAATAACATGTATAGTGAAAAAAAAAAAGATACCACAAAGAACCTATGGGGCTATGCCTTGCAAGATTGAATCTTGATTAGTCAAAAGATTTTTATATGAGCAAACATGTACACTCCCCATTGAAAAGTGCTAATAAGCTTATGGGGAAACTTATTTCATTACAAGATATTTTGAGGCATGGCAATATAATGTTGCGAAAATTCCATACAAAAAGGAATTTTACACCCCCTATGTTCAAAAAGCAGTTTTTCCAAAGTACACCAAGCAAACCAGCACAAAAATTTCAAAGCATGTCTACTTGAAGCAACTTAAAGGTAAGAAAATTATAATTTCATGTCAAATATACGAGTTCAAATATGTCAGTAATATACAGAAGTATCTAGCTACAAAATCATAGTAGGAACATGTTCAATAAGATTTTATGAATTCAAAGCTCATAACTATATTAAATAAGTTCTGATGTGCCACTCCCACATATATCACCATACTGAAAATGTGTCAACGTCATTTCTTCTCAACCCAAGTAGATTCATATTGAGATGAATCTTTCCAAGTTTTCACCAGGTGTGACGAGAGAAGAATTTAAGACGCCTAGTGTATTGTTTCAGAATTGCTTAAATCATAGCTGGAAAAAAACTGCAGACATTGCACAAGGAATGATCACAAGTCAAAGGTTCAACTCTACAAGGTGAAGACCAATTACCAACATTTATCCAATAGCTTAATTCAGGGGGAATCAATGACTGAACAAAGAGGAGTAATTAATGAAACTGAGAAAGGGAAAAGACAAGAAAGAACCAACTGGGAATCTTAACAAAATTACTCCAAAGAAATAACAGATAGAAAAATGGGTGGTCAATCATCAGGGTATGATGAAGTTTGAGAAGAGCAGAGAAATCCCCATAAATCAGCAAAAGAAGATGGAGGTGTGAGTGTGTAACAAATCTGTAAGTGGGGACAAAGATGACACTGAGCAGATATTAACCAGTCATTATTATCAATAAGGCAATAGGATGAAGTCTTCTACCAACAAGACACACATAGATAATAAAATATATATGAATTGTTTTAAGACTCTTTCTGCAAGGCCTTAAGACATTGAAATCACATCCATTTAAGCATGGACACCTAGTGAAAAGATGATGACGGGACAATATCCTATACTTTCAAGCCTTAAATTATCAATCCATGCCAATTTATACAAACAAAAGAAAATGAAACAAAATTTCAGCAACCCTTTATAGCTAAGCAGGTTGCCCACCTCTGTCAAGAAGACATGTTTAGAGCCATCCAAGTGCAGGCATGTGACACATACATAAAAATATATCAATTCATGTGCCACTTTTTAACCATGTACTACTATTAAAGCTTTCAATTTCTAGCACCCATTCAGACATCCTCTCAAGCTTCAAATGTCAGTTCTAGTTTAGTTTCCATAGTTAACAGCAACAAGATTCTTTATTAATCATTATGTTATTTAGATTAGATAAGGGTCTCGAATCTCGATTAATCGATAATTCCATATACCTGGCGTCAGCTCACTCGTGGGAAACAAATCCTGCAGCATCTGCTCTCTTTCTACCAGAAATTGCTCAGCACTAAGAGAATCACTGATTCCAGTCTCTTCAACAAAGACCCTAGCAGCTTCTATTGCTTTCTTTCCCATCATCTTTGCCTTGAGGGACCAATCAAAGGTTTTATTGTACCTAGCAAGTATAATTTCCTGTACTTCAGTATAGAACTTCTCTGTGTCTGCAACAGAAGCAAGCCCATATCAAATTCGTAAAACAAGGAATAGATGTAACTCCACGTAACTATCTGGGTATGCACGCGTGTGATTTCAAAGTTGATGTTCATATTAAATGCAGGATATATAGCATTAGCATAAGCAATTAAGCATCGCGTCCTTCAAATTGAAAACGTGAAGTGTTGGGGGGAAAGAAATAAAAAGATACGAATAGGTGTAGAGAGATTAGAGAAAGATGAAATACCGAGAAGGAGACCGTCCATGTCGAACGCGACGTGTGTGATTGTGACTGGCCTTCTGCCACCGGAGGCGGAGGGATTGGCCATTGCACTGTGATTCTCTCAAAAATGAACAATGGACAATGGAACCTACACAACACACTTCTGTCTTGTGTCTTCTGCTTACTGCTTCGGTGCTTCCGATCTGAATCATCTCATAAATCGGGTTTACTTACTACTTGCGCAACGTATCGAAGCCGAATCACGCATCTTAATTTATTATTCCGAGTATAATATAATTTGATTTTATTGAATGAAATTTATTGGTACTTACCAACAATTTTATTTATTGGTAATCTCAGATAGTCATATTAAGGAATTTAGCAACATACTTGTGTTTCTAGATAGTAGATTCAGAGTATTTTCAGGTAAACTCATCTCGCAATGTTTTTATGATTGGGAGCTAGGCTTTAATATGAATTAGGTCCTGTAAAATTCAAGTTTTGAATTTAGTTCTTATATTTAAAATCAATGATTTTTAGCAATGTAGTCAAAACCAGACCGGACCGACCGGTTGGACCAGGAATCGGACCCCTGTCCGGTCCGAAAGACCCTGCGAACCGGCCTGTGAGAGAATCGGTTAAGAACCGGAAAAATCAGTCAAAAATCGGACAAAATCGGGTAAAAATCGGTTGGACCGGTTCGTATTTTTTTAAAAAATAAAAAAATTCAAAATTTTTATTTTTATTTTTTTAAAAGAAATAGATATTATTTTCTTCAATTATTTATAATTTTGAATATTTTATATTATAAATTATGACATTTAATAGTGAAGTTTAAGTTTTCTTTATAAAATTATGACTTTTATGTTAATTTTTGCTCAATATTGTATAGAGTTTAGGGTTTAAAATAATATTATATGTTATATATTGTATTATATATTATATTTATAACTAAAATAATATTATTTAATTATATCTCGGTTCAACCGGTCGAACCCCGGTCGAACCTCTGAACCTTGAACCCCTGCCCTCACCGGTTCAATGACCGGTCCGGTTTTGACTACCTTGGTTTTTAGTCCTCCTAAATTTCAAGTTTTGAATTTAGTCTCTCTTTTACGTTGACTCGTGCTATGTCACCCTAAAACGCCTACGTGGCACATTGCCCTAGTCACGTAGCTGACACGTAATTTATAGAGACTAAAATCAAAACATATAATTTTTACAGGGACCTCCACCACCACCCCCTCCTTCTCCCCCTTCCTCCACCACCACCACCACCCCCCTCTCTCTCCTCCTTTTCCCTCCTCCGCCACCACCTCTTTCTCTCATAGCTTCTCCCACCACCACCAAAACCATGCATTCCCTTCCTCAACGCCAATTCAAACGAAACAACAAACCCATCACTCCATTCCGCAGCAACAGCAGCAACAATGACATTCCCTTTTCCTCTCTCTCTCTCCATACCTTCCTTTGCTTCCATTCCCTGCGTACCAACTATTCCTCCTTAAATATCTATATTTTCATCATTTTTCTTTCGGTTCCCAAACACTACAAAAAAAACCAAAGGAAATCTTAAAGCAATATATGAACAAAACAGAGACATTATCTTCTTTCTGTTTCCCAATTTTCTTTGACCTATACTTTGTTGGATTGTTGGTTCCTAAATTTCGCTTTTTCCTTTAGGGTTCCTTTTCCAACAAACCCAAATGGAAAGTTGAAATCTTTGCAACACATCATGAGGTGGTGGTCTATGGAGAAGATAATCGGGATGGGGTGTTCGATGAAGAAGGAATCTGTGTGGCAAACCATCATTTTTTTTCCTTCCTAGTTGTGAATGGGGTGGTGGTGGTGGTGGGTGGTGGTGGTGGAGGAGAGAGGAGGTGGGAAAAGGAGAAGAGAGAGGGGGTGGTGGTGGCAGTGGTGTTGGTGGTGGAGGAGAGGAGAGGAGAGGAGAGGAGGAGGGACTAATTTTAAGTTAGTCCTTGTAAAAATTATATGTTTTGATTTTAGTCCCTATAAAAAAATGATGTGTCAGCTGACGTGGTCAAGGGAACGTGTCACGTCAGTGTTTTAGGGTGACATGACACTAGTCAACGCAAATGAGAGACTAAATTTAAAACTTGAAATTTAAGAGGACTAAAAACCGTTGACTTTAAATGTAGATACTAAATTCAAAACTCAAATTTTTACAGGGACCTAATTCATATTAAAGTCTATTTTTTACAATTAAGCTATAGGCTATAATGTATAGTAATATTCTTATTTTCTATAAATCATAACATATAACTCATTTTACAGTAATATTTATGGTAATATTATAATAGTTTTTAATTGTTTTTTACTGATAGTGTTAATACTAGTATAATAATAACACTAACCTTTTATTGGTTTGACAAATAAAGGCGTTACAAAAGACCCATTTAAATAATAAATTTAGTGTGTTTGGCTCTACCTTGACAAAAATTGAATTGAGTTTGAAGTAAAGTGATTTATGTTTTGATTTTTTACTCTAGAAGCAAACAAGTTTGAGATAAAATTTTCAATCTAACACAAAAGTTACAAATTTTAACTTCAGTTAAAATCAATTCTGGACAACAAAATTGTTTTTATAAGAAAATCTCAAACACTTTTATATAAAAAATAAATCACGATTAACCCCACAAATTCAAGTTTAACACCTCTTACCGTATTACCAAACATGTACTTAAATATTAGTATATCATCTTTATAGTTTAAAATCTTTTGTATTACAAATTATATGTATATAAGGATAATTAAGTCAATGTATTTAAAATATTTAAACATATATTTTTTCTTTCAAATCTTTTAATATTAGAGGGAAGTCAAAATTAAATAAACAGAGATTTTGTTACCCCCATTTTTCTTCCAAAATAATTGAACTAAACATAACAGACAGATAATATATCTTCTCTCCCCTCACCTCCATATATAAAAAAGAAAAAATCCATGGTGATCCGGGGTAACATCCATTTTAAGCCAACCATTCCTAATCCAACGGTCCACATCTTCAAATGACTCATTCACACGGATTACAACCCAAACCAACGGCAACAAATCTATCGTCTCATCCTATATAAAGTCTCCCCATTTCGCAACACCAAACATTCACCTAAAACATCCTGTTATCATCCCCAATTCCAAAGATTATTTGACTTGAAAGAAGCAGCACGCAGCAAAGAGCAACCATGTCCGGAAGAGGAAAGGGAGGGAAGGGTCTTGGAAAGGGAGGAGCCAAGCGTCACCGTAAGGTTCTGAGGGATAACATTCAGGGAATCACCAAACCCGCGATTCGGCGTCTCGCAAGGCGTGGTGGTGTCAAGCGTATCAGTGGTCTCATCTATGAGGAGACTCGTGGGGTTCTCAAGATCTTCCTCGAGAACGTTATTCGCGATGCTGTCACCTACACTGAGCATGCTCGCCGCAAGACTGTCACTGCCATGGATGTTGTTTACGCCCTCAAGAGGCAGGGGAGGACCCTTTATGGTTTCGGCGGTTAGGGAATTAGTAACAACAACAGCAGTTCTTCCAGTTTTTGTTTTTATTTTTTGTTGATATAAAGTCACTGCTTGTCGAATCTTAACAATGTAACACTTCTTACTTTTTGATTTTTGGCTCCCAAATGTTGCTTAGTTTCGATTCCCCACCTGATCTCTGTTTATTTAAATCGCTCCTACAGAGCTTATTCACTCATGTGAATCAGTGTAACCAGCGCCACCAGTTTCTCAATTGCTTCAATACTAGTTCTGTGATTCCAAATTTTGTTTTTGGTAGGGCTTGATTACAATTTCGCAGGTCTATTTTAGAATGCACCGTAATGCTCAGTGTATTGTAGATTGTTTAACCAGCTCTGTGTTAATTGTTATTACCAACCCTCAGCCAATCATTCTCTGCACTGGAGTTGTAGAGACTTTAAATTTTGATAGTACCAGCAATGCTTGCAAATTTTTTCTTCTTCATGAAATTGAAATTAAAATTTAAAATGTAATATCTTTATGCAAATAAAATTGTTTTGACGAGACAATAATGGATACTCATAATTTTGTTTTAAATGAATATTAGACACCTTATTTTAAAGGCTTTTTAATATTAAAACTTAAAAAGTATTATGGAACAAATAAATTTACACAAATTGTACTGAGTATGGTTGAATTGAATTATTTTAAGACTAGAATTTTTTTTAAAAACATTCCTCAATAATCATTTTCAGGTACAAACAAACTAATTTAATAAGCTCATTGGTTTATGTATTAAGACAAAATATGTAAAACTGTATGTTAATCTTTTCAGCGGCGTAAAACTGGCATATATTTAATAGTGCAAAGATTAATGACTTTAAATCCTCGTAGATAAAACTAAATAAAGTTTTTGCCTTAATAAGAGAACAAGTTAAATTTTTGCATATAAAATTTTGACATCTAATGAATATTTTTAAAATATTGATAAAGAAAATAACATTAAATTGAATATATTTAATATATATCAAAAATAAAAAGAAAGTATTGTTTTTAAAATAATTAAAAGTATTAATACGTTAAACATATTTTGGTTATTAGCTCTTCGGTTCTTTTTATAAGAAATAAAATGAGTTATTTTTATGATTATTTTTATAAGAAACAATATCTTGTTTTCATCAATATTAATTGTTTATTTTTAATTTTATTTTTATTTATTATGAGTTCCACAAAAAGAATATCAAAAGTCACTAATCTCAAAAATGATATTTTTATAAAATTATAACATCATTAAAGATAATTAACTCATTCCAATACACTTCTTTGATCTTGATGATTTTGTACTATATTTTTTATACAAAAGACCGGAGGAAGTATTGTATTAAAATTTAGCTTCTTTATAGTGAGTACTCATATTACTAGAGCATAAAATAAGATACTTTAATCATAAAAAACAATGATTAATATTTTAATATATCCATAATATATTATACTACCCATATATGTAATATTAATTATTATTGATTTATTTATTAATGATTAAAATTTCTTATTTTCTTTTCTGAAATGAAAATTGTTGAGTTTGGAGGAGTTGACCGGTGAGCAAAACTGTTGTCACCTTAACTAGCAGCTGATTGTAAATGCGACGAGACGAGAGGTGCAGATGGCAAATTCTAATCCCAAATTACCAAAACGCGGGTACATTTTCATGTGGAGGGCATTGCCATTGTGTATTTTTTTCATTCAAAATTCCCTACGAAATCAATGGCGGCCAGTTTTCATTTCACAAATCCCAACACACAATTCCCCACCTCACGTGCTTAAAAAAATGTGTTTTCTCACAGACACAATTCCCAACAAAAAAGCACTCAATCCCCCCAAACTCCAAACCCATGATCCGCCCTTCACCCTTTCCGCCAATCCAAATCAATCATTTTAAATCAACGGTCTACGTTTTAAGGTCTTCATTCACACGGATAGCCGAGAATCTAACGGTCACAAATCTTTAACCGTACCTTATATAACCTCCGTATTCTCCAAAGTTCAATCATAAAGCCATTTGCGTGCATAAGACCCTATTCGGTTTGTTTAATCGCAGGGAGAGAAACACCAAACATTCAACAACCATGTCTGGAAGAGGAAAGGGAGGGAAGGGTTTGGGAAAGGGAGGAGCGAAACGACACCGTAAGGTTCTGAGGGATAACATCCAGGGAATCACCAAGCCCGCTATTCGTCGTCTTGCAAGGCGTGGTGGTGTTAAGCGTATCAGTGGTCTCATCTACGAGGAGACCCGTGGTGTCCTCAAGATCTTCCTCGAGAACGTGATTCGTGACGCTGTTACCTACACTGAGCACGCTCGTCGCAAGACTGTTACTGCTATGGACGTTGTTTACGCCCTCAAGAGGCAGGGGAGGACCCTTTACGGTTTCGGCGGTTAGAGAATTGGGGATTGGGGATTTCTACATTACAATGTCAATTAGGGTTTCTTGTAGTCTTCGTTTCACTGTTGATATATTGTGCAATTGCTCCTTCAGCTTGAGCTTTAACAATGGTTTTTGCTTGGCTACGAATCGTTGTTACCTTGAATTTGCCATATGCTAATTAATTTGTTCGTTTCTGACTATGCAATTTTGTTTTTTTTTAATCGTGAAGAGCATGGTTAATCTGATTAATAAGTTGAAACCTTTTAAGATTTTAGCTTCGTTCAAATCCAATGCGAATTGACGCATTAATTGCATAATTCTAAACTGGAATTTGAGAGTGATTTTTTAGTACCGAGATTATGTCGAATTTGAATGTAAATTTTGAGTTCAAATTGTGATGGGAGATACAATTTTTCGTCAGAAATTGTGCAGAGAGCACGGTAGGTTTGGGTGGAAGAGCCGGGGGAACTTTCTAGAACAGAGGTTGTTACTGAGAGGTGATTCACTCAGGTTCGGGTTGCAGAGGTGTGGGGTATGGGTCAACCCGGATTTGGTTGCGGGTATGGCGGCCCATACGCCCACACCGGGAGATGTGGTATCGGAGCTTCGTCACAATATGGACTGAAATAGCTTATTACTTCGGATTGTCATTTTTTGGGGTCCAAATTCGGATCGTCATTTCAAACGGTTGATAGTTTTTAATTGCGGAAAATACTAATCAGCACCACACGTGATCGTACGAAAGCTCCACGAATTAATTATCCGCCATTTAACTGGATTTCAAACCTTGGTTGAATTTAATTCTCTCTCCTTGTTTTCATTCTTATCCGTTGATTATTTTTTTGTTTTCTTTCCGTGACAAAAATGTAGTGCCACCAAAAGGCACCAAGCATTGCTCAAGGAAAAATTGTGTGCAAAATTTTTTAGTTCTTAGTTGAGTAGATGGAAATGAAGATTTTTAGTGCACAGAGATTTATGATGTATGGCAAAGTTAAAATTTTTATTTTTATATAACTACAAGCAGAAGTTGTATCCAGAAGCAGTAGACCAGATCACAACTATCTATTTTTGCTTTAATGGACAAAAGCACAACTATTGCGAACTCTACTAGATACCATTCAGACCAGTTTTCTCAAGGCTCTAGGTGGCAAGATCTCTTGGGGTATGATTGGGTCACCCCCTAATGTCCGTTTGGCTCGTGTTATGTTTTTTGCTATTTAGTTTGTGGGCCTTTGTGGGCCAAAAAAAAATTCTATTTCGTGTAAATGTCATGAATTTCTAAGGATCGCAACCTTTGACTGGCTGGATCCAGGCAAATAATCTTATTGTTGAGTACTATGGTTTTGCAGTTCAATGTTTACACCAATTAGGACCTTCTCCTAGTCACAACAGAAACAATCAAATCTGGAGGCCCCCATTAAATGATGCAACTAAGATTAACTGTGATGCTAGTTTTAATTTGTTTAAAAAGAAGGGTTGTGCAGGCATAATTGCAAGAGATAGAAAAGGTGATATTGTGTTTGGAATTGCCAAGTGTTTTGCAGCTACATCCTCTCTGATTGCAGAAGCTTTCTCCCTTCGTGAAGCAGTTGCTGTGGCCCTCAATCTGGGTCTGACAAATGTTATTTTTGAGAGCGACAACTTAGATCTGGTTCAAGCTTGTAGCGGAGAAATCCAAGTTGGGGAAATCCTTAACATGGTACTTGATATCATTCAGTTCAAAAGTAGTTTCCAGCGGTGTGGATTTACCTGGGTGGCGTGTGGAGGTAACCGAGTTGCACATCAAATTGCTTTATTAAAAATGCATGATACTCTTCCTCTTCACTGGATGTGGAATCACCCGGTTTCTCTTCAAAATTTCATAAACAGGGATAAGGAATTTATTTTGTTGGAAAATAGATTGGTTGAAAGGGGAGATGATGAGAGCTAGATTTACATCACTTGATTCCTAGCAGCAGCTGGGGTGACTCCTAGTGTGCTTCGGTTTCAAGCTGCTTTTTGTTTTTGTATACAGGACTCTGGTTAGGCTTACATGTTGTTGCTTAAGGTGAATCTGTTTTATGCTGTAACTGCATGATTTTCTGATCTGCTGTTTTAATCCTTCCTGTTTCGGCTCCACTGGGTTTGGTGGTTTGCTGGTTTTTCTGGTTGAGTGGTTTTTTCTTCTTTTGGGGTTTTCCTCTTACTTGATCTACCAGTATCCAGGGAAAGATTGAGCTTTGACTATCTTTGTAATGTGTTTTTGGTCTGATACTTTCAAGGCTGAATCAGTTGTTTTGTGGTTCTGTTTCTTAGCATTTGGACACTTGGGCGTGGACTGTTAGCGTTGGATGGCTCCTATTGGGAAATAAATAAATAAGAGTGAGCTTGGTGTGTGTTTGGGTGGGGGGAAAACAGATGGTGAGCTTAGAGTTTGGGGCTCATTTTAAGTCTCAATGAGAGGGGCAAACAGTGGGTTGGGAAACACTATGTGAGCAGAGTTTTGGAGCTCCTTTTAAGCTTCAAAGAGAGGGATAAACAGTGGGGTTGGGATCACTAACTTTTTTCTGGTTTTTTTGTTTCAGGTACTAGTGACTTAGTAGATGCCTGGTTTTGAGTTGGTGGAAGAGTTCCTATATGCTGGACTGCAGTTTTTTTGTGTCTTGGTTTTTTTGACCCTGCTCGCTTTGGTTAGAATGACAGGGAGCAGACTTGATGGAGAATTGGTATTGATGGGTTGTGATGTTTCATGGCTCTGTGTGTTGCTCCTGCTGTTGGATCTGTTGCCTTGGCATGGGGGATGCGCTGGTAGTTGTAGTTTGCTGGCCTTGTGTTTTTCTTTTTTTCCTGTTAACTTTTCATGCTACTTGGTAGTTTACTTTCATACTCAAATAAGCTAGCAATTTCTGTTTGGTCCGTGAGGGGTGCAGTTGCTGGGTCGTCTATGGCTTCTGGATGGTGCTCCTATTTTCATGCTGGGTTTTTTCTCTGATGCCTTGTGTCTCTGTTTGGTCCTGGAACCTTGTTTGAGGGGATCTCTTTGGACACCTTGAAAGTTGGAATGGGGGTGGTTTGGGGGGCCGTATGGGCTGATTGCTTCTGCCTTTAGTTTCTTGGGAATTGCTCGAGTATTTGAGTTGTTTAGCTGTTTATTTGTCCTTTGTGCTTTGTCTTTATTGCTTGCTTTAATTCTGGTTGTCTTAGTTGGTGTAGTCAGCTGCACATGGTGAGCTTATTGCTATATTTGGTTAATGTTGTACAAGTTGTTGCCTTCGAGCTTTGTAAATGTTCTTGAGCTTGGCCTATCTTTCAATCTATGATGTTTATTGAGACCAAAAAAAAGTTTTGGTTCTTCACTTTAAATGCTTGGTTATAGTAATTACTAGGAAGAGCCATTTTTTGGATAATTTTTTTCAAGTATTTATTGAAAAAATCTTTTGAGATTTTTTTTCAATAAATATAAGTTTTTTTTTTTTTTATAAATATCCTGTATAAGTTTGAAATAAATGTGTATGTGGATTATTGATATAAAAAATATATAGATGTGGACATTCGTTTAAAATAAGGTAGCCTAGAACAAAAAATATTATATTAAAAAGAATAAATACATTTTAAATTTTTAGTTAATTTGAAATTTGTTCATTACCATATAACGGTTAGAAGATTTTTTTTATCAAACAGAAAAAAACGGTTAGAAGATTTATTTCTATACATACATTTTTTGAGAAAATTATACTTCTCTCTTGATAAAAACTTGAACTATATTTTCTTATCTTATGTTAAAATCTATACTTTTCTCCCTTCATAAGTAAATTTATATTACTCGTTAGTTCATCAAGCTTCTTATACATATTTTTTTCATTATTTTTGTTTTTCATTAATATCATTTACATGAGGTTTTGAATCCTTACAAAGTTATAAAGCAAATAAAAGGAGTATTTAAAACTCTATTTTATCTTCTAAGATAATAAAATCAACAATAAAATATCCAAAATATTTACCAATATCAAAGACCTTGCCACCTTGGAAGTTATCATCATTAAAATATACATTCTCCTCCGGGTATAATCTTTCACTTAGGAGCTTTGCCTTCAATTAACTCATCGACCTAAAATGTATCCCCCTTGGCTTGGCTCGGAGTAATAATGTTTTGGGTTCAGTGGTAATGATTTTATAATAAAAAACATTTACAAATAGAAAAAAAAGCAACAAAAGATGGTAATTCAGGGGCGGAGGGAGGGGGGCTGGGGGGGGGGGGGCATGGCACCACTCAAGCCAATGAATTTTTTTTCTTTCATATATATATATATAGATAGATAGGTATGTGACCTCACCCCCACCTAGTTTATCTATTAAAATATGCAGTCTGATACAATTGTTCTGTTATGTATGCAACTTTTCAATGTTATTTGAAAAAATATTATTAAAAGTAGGAACTGAAAGTATTATTTGAAGAACATGTAGTATTATCAATGTGTAGTATTATTATTAAAAGTAGGAACTAGAAGTATTATTTGAAGAGCGTGTAGTATTAATAATACTACTATTTTATTTGAAAAATTAGAAACTGACTGTGATTTACACCGTAGTTTCCTTCAATCTTTTAATTAAGTAATTATAGATAGTAGCTCAAGGTCTCCACCTAGCTCTACTTTTTGGTATATATGACCAAATCACCAAAACTAATCACAATAGGTGATTAGGTGCCAACTTTTGTTGTCTAAATTGAATTATAGAGAGATTAGTTAATTATATATCAATTTTTTTGGTCTCAATATAGCTATATATCTCTTTTACTTATAAAAGTAGTAGTTATATATCAAAAAAAAATTGCTAATTATGTTGTAAATGTAAAAATTTAAATTTTTTATTGTGTCATATGCTTTTTTTATCTTGGCACCCCTCAAATAAAATTCTTGCCTCCGCCCCTGGGTATATTGATAGGCGGGTTGACCCGTCGAAAATATTTTAAAATGTAGAAAAATACTAAAAGGCAAGAAAACGCTGAGTGAAAGAATTAAATGACAGCCAGATGGGCAAACCCAATCCGACTCGACCTCAACCCGTCTTCTTAGTGGCTAGCGAGTTATGTAGGGTGGGTCAAAGCGGTTGGTGGGTTGAGAACCCCAACCTAGCTTGCCAAAAAGGGTTAGATGGGGCCGACCCGACAAGTCCAATACATTTTGCCACCCCTATTTTATATATTCTGTGGCAAAAGTGAAGGAAAAGAATTTTTTTGAGTTCATGAGCTCATAAAAGGGCGAAATTAAGATGTGTTTATGGATGTAGCAAAAAAAAAGATGTGTTTATGGAGTAAGTAAGTGCGATAAAAAGTTGTTCGTAGGTAGTTGCTATTGATGACTTATCTTAAACGCCACTAAAAGATGAAACATCATCGGGTTCATGATGGTGGTGGCCTTTCTTGCGGGGATGCCATGAATGCATGCAGTGACTAGGCAGTAATTTAATCTGTAGATGTAATAGGAAAAAACATAACCTTGCTTAAGGCATAATAGGTCTCAAAGTGGATGTTTATGGAGGTTAATTTGGTTGTTGTAAGTTGAGTACACGTTTGATAAAAATAAGTTTTGTGTGAATGGACTAAGGTAATAAAGATCTTCATGGACTTATGGTTCTCATTTTTTTTTTGAGTTGTATTTTGTATTTCAAAAGTGTTCTGACCGTGGGTTGAAAAATGTCTCAAAAAATTGTTTTTTGAGATAAAGTCTATGTATTGAAGAAAGGATAAAACTTAATTACAGAGCCATATGTACTGTTGCTCAATTGTAATAGAACATGTGTATTATTTATTCTACATTAACCAAGAGACTTAACACTGTCAACGTTAAGTTCAATTACTGTAAGCAAAAAGGAAGAAAAAAACAAAGAAAGGTTGGGGAAGTTGACATGGTACTGCACGAAACCTCTCTGACTATTTTGCAAATTTAACCGATTAGATTTCACAACTGCTTGCCTTCATCTAGAACCACTGTATATTTCAAGCTCCATTTATCAATTTGTGCTATTTTAAGAGCGGCCAACAAAAAAGACAAGTTGGCTTTGGACTTGTCTTTTCTCAACTCACTATTTTGTTTCAAAGTTTTAATCTTTTTCTAACTCTTTTAAAAAGAAAAAATGATTTCAATGAAAACAACCAAATTCAATTTGACAAACCTCCGAAAATATAAAATGAAGTTTTTCACTACGTAAATTTGTTGTCAAATGATATTTATGAAATCTAATTTAAAATGTGTTTATAAAAATATTCGGTTGGATTCTAAAAGTTATAATATCCGACGTGTCAAAATTGGAGGTTCTTTGACTACTGCAATGCATTTGCACTGTTTTTTCCTAAAAAGAAAAAAGAAAAACAGGCAAAACAATAATTTGACTATTCGAATCATGGACCTTGAAAACTTTGATTGAACTTTATGCAAGTGGACGAATTTCTAATGAACAAATGAAAATTATGACGTTCGAATGAAAAAAAAAAATGTGGCGTATCAATTGAAGTCGTTGAAAATGTTTTAATATTTAATCTTGTTGAAAGAAAAAAAAGGTATGTGGCAAATGAAAATATTGGATGGCCTTTTTTAATATCAAAATTATTTTGACCAAGGATTAAAATACATTTTATTTTTAACACTGTCTAGAAGAAAAATTTAAAAACGCACCGATGAAGTCAATAATATAAGCTATCAAAATTTTAGCAAAAAAATAAAATAAAATATATAAGCTATCAAAATGGTCACAAGAAGTTACCAAGTGCACTTACTGAAAGGCATCTTTAGAATTTTTGCTATAAATAAATGTTTGCACAGTATAATAAGAGTTGACACTGGTAAAATCTCAACTCACACATTGAAATTAATGAATTACCGGAAGTCTCCAACCACTTTTCTTTCATGCAATTCAATTTTTTTTATACGCGTGATTTTAAGGAATATTTCCAATTGTTTACTAAGGGCATGTTTGGATTGGCTTATGCAAAGCTTATGAACACAGCTTATGACTGATTCATAAGCTGTTTTGGGCTTATTTTTCATAAGCTACCCAGGATAGCTTATCAAAACAGCTTATGACTTATATAAAATAAGTTTCACTATAATTTTTCTTCGATTATAAAAGTAGCTTATACAACTTATGCCATAAGCAGTAGATAAACTTATTATCCAAACAGGGCCTAAGACTAATATATTTTGGGGGATCTAAAGGCACACAAAGGTGGGTTGCCTCCTCCCAACTAACCCCTAACCACTTGTTTAAGGGACTCGAGCCCATCGTCACTCGGACCAACCACTTGTTAGTTCACACACTTCAATTTGATCAGTCCAATTCCTTGTTTTCAATTTTTATTCTTTACATACATGTTTCAATTACTTTCAACTCTATTAACTTCTGTTCATGCTGGGTGCAACTAGGTCAGTATGTCGTCACTTAGTGAGAGTTCAAGGACCAACCCTAACCGCTGTGCGTGAGCAAGAAGGATGAGTGTGAGTTAGCTGTCTGGCGGTGTCCCCCCCTTTGCCTTGATATAGGGGACAAGAGTTGGGGTGGTAAGCCCGTGCCTGGCTGCGTGATAGGTCCTCCAGTGTCATTGGTCGGTCATCTCCAAGACGGTACAACTTCTTTTCATTTTATCTTTCTCTTTTCAATTTGTTTTCATTTTCTCTTGCTCTGACTTTTGTTTGTTTGCACTTGTATTTTCATTTTTATTTCTTGAATTTATAATATAAGTTGCCCTAGTCACCAAAGCTGTCTGGTATTTATGGAAGATTGGCTGAGATTGATCCTGATTAAGGTGTCATCAATGCCTTTCGCGCCTTCGGCTTCTATTTGAATTCTCCCACGTGTGCTGACTTAGATCCAACGGTGTGCTGACAGGGAGACCGTGGTCTCCCTGGGCCTGATGCCTTGGTGCTCTCTGGTGATAAGCCTATTGTCTAGTGGTGTGATATTCGGTCTCCTGGTTCTGCCATAGCTCGGCCAGAGGGGACAAGAGTTGGGGTGGTAAGCCCGTGCCTGGCTGCGTGATAGGTCCTCCAGTGTCATTGGTCGGTCATCTCCAGGACGGTACAACTTCTTTTCATTTTATCTTTCTCTTTTCAATTTGTTTTCATTTTCTCTTGCTCTGACTTTTGCTTGTTTGCACTTGTATTTTCATTTTTATTTCTTGAATTTATAATATAAGTTGCCCTAGTCACCAAAGAATTCACCGAGGAAGTGATTTTCTTTTATGAAGCGAATAAAGTAATAGAAAAATAAAATTTAAAGGGAGTTAAAATACTGATCAGTTCATTTCATAGGTGTGTAGTGAATATGAGAACGGGTATTAAAGTGGTACCATGCAGCTACGGACGGGTCCAAATACGGGTATTTCATTGCCAATGGAAAGAGTTCCTTGACGGCGGACCTCTCCATTATATATTTGTCTTTGTTTACACAAAATAATAACAAAACTCGTACATGCTGCAATAAAAATTGATAACTAATCCTGACAATAAATCAATATTGACAACGAAAAAAGCGTAACCCTCCGATTGAACGATGTAAATATGATGGACCCATATGATTAAACTTAAAAAAAAAGTGATTTTTAGATAGTATAAAAATTAATTATTTTTTAGAGATTTTTATATAAAATTGAAGTTAATTTATTTACATTTTTTTTATACAAAGGGGAGAAAAAATTGAAGTTAATTTATGTTTTTTTTAAGGAGTTAATTTATGTTTGTTCATGATCGTAAAATTTATATTTCTAATATTTTATTTTTTATCTATCACACGTTATATTTAGATTATTTTTCTGAAGTCACTTAAAATAATTTTAGATTTTTTCTCAGATTTTGATTATTTCCATAGTACTAAATAAAATTGTTAAAAATAGTTATTTTTTTAAAGAGTAATTTTTTTATACAAACACCTTTTCTGTTTAAATTGGGAACTTCAATAGGCCGGCAAACCTTTTATTCTTAGATTAGAAGATTAGATGGATGGAAGCACGGTTACTGTTTATTTACACCTCGACATTCCCTCATTCAGTGTGTGCAAAGTTGACAAATAAGATCTTAAGTTGACGTTGGCTATGATGAATAATGACAAATAAGCCATACTAGGCTTTGTTTGGGAGGGGATTTTTGGAGGGGAGGAGAATAGAGAGTTTATAGCAATATTTTAGTTTAATAAAAAGAGAGAAGAGATATGGAGAGTATTTTAAAATCCTCTAAAAACCTTCAAACCTCTCTCTCTAGTACATTTTTGGAGTTCTTCTAAATTAGAGGTTTTCATTTTTTTCATTAAAAATTAATCATCCATGCAAGATAGGGAATATCTTTCCTTTTCTTTCCTTTCATTTTTTCCTTAAAATGTCAAAACCCTCCCCTCCCCTCCAAACTCCAAAACACACCCTTGGTGTTTGTATATTAGTATTATTGTTTTGTCCCAAGTGTGTTTGTATTATATAAGGTTTATACTATAGTACGTGTACACGTGGGCCTCTTATCTTCCGTGGGCAATGCTCAAAGCAACAAAACAACCAGTAAAGCCGAGTACCGAAAAATCTCTCGATTGGATCCTTCATTCTTCTTATCAATAGCCACGGGAAAGAATATTGATCTGCCCCTTTGGAATTAATTATTAAATGCCCAATGGACCGTTCTTTCGCTGATTTAGACAACGCACTATTCTCATCCCTCTCTTCCCCCTTCACTGTTTTGGGCTTTCTAGATGCCTTTCCCCATCATCCCACCGCCCTTTATTTCTTTCTAGAAACCATCGACAAAATAAATCTAAAACATTTAGTCTAGAGATAAAAATAAAAAAAATCCAAATATAAATATAAATATCGTTATACACACTCCAAACAAACAAAAAATGAACTCTTGATAGAGGCCCACACCCTTCTTTGTTTTTTCCCCCACTCAATCCATATATCCATATATAGCACACCGCGCTGTGGGAAAAAAACACACACACATATAAAAAACACAACAACAATTATCCCTGCACCCTCTTCAAAACAATTCCTCTGTTTCCCAGCTTCTTTTTTTGGTCTTTAATTTTCCTTCAAGTAACCATGGAAGATGAGGATGCACATATAATGAAAGACTCCAATTACGTGGAATATTCCCAATTAGGAGAAGAAGAAGAGGAGGAGGAGGCGCTTTCGCTGTGTGACCTTCCACTTAACGAAAACTCAATAGACGACAAGTCGTATAGGAGAATTAATCGACCGTCTTCATTACCCGATGCGAGCGAGTTGTTCAACGGGTTCAGCAGTAGCAGCAGCTCCGATATGTGTCCCGCAGACGACATCATTTTCTGCGGCAGATTAGTGCCGTTTTTCAAAGACAGAGAAGAAGATCACGATCACGATAATATTCAACCCCTCAAAAACCTCAACGCTGAAGTGAACAACAAAAACAAACCGCCACCAACGCGTCGCAGAAGATCGGAGTCTGTTTCGTGTGTGACTCGATCGAACAGTGTTAGCACTTACGGCGGTTCTCGCCGCCTCATCATGAGGAATAGTAGGTCACTCAATTACAGCAGGCTGAGAGAGTCATCGTCATCGTCGTCGTCGGCGCCGGAGGTTGATCGGAATTCTTCGTCCAGGAGCGTTGCTTCGTCGGAGGCTGTGGCGAAGAAGCCGGTGAAGCCGCGCTGGTACTCAATCTTGTTCGGGACGATGAAGGTGCCGCCGGAGATGGAGCTCAGTGACATGAAAAACCGGCAGGTTCGCCGGAATTCGTCAACCTCCATGTTTCCGGGAACGGATTCCTGCAGGAAGGTGGCCGTGAATCGGAGCTCCGGCAAGGTGTCTTGGGGAATACTGAAGGCGCTCAGTTGCAAGGACCACAACAGCGTCGCCGTAACGACGTCGTTTGCATTGCCTCAAGCGTCGTGACTATAGAGTCACGTGACGTGCACGCCCTCGGGGACATTGACGTAATGAAAATTCTTATTGTCTTGACGAGATTGCCCTTGTTGTTTTGTTGGAGGATGACGCTGATGGTGAGGTGCATGGTTGGGGTATTTTGGTCATTCACACGTTGCTTGAGTGAGAGGAAAATATAATATTGACTTCACGTAGAAGGGGTATTTTGTGCACTCTGTACAGTCGCGATCCATGAAGGATCATAGTCCCTCTGAGTAAATGAGAGGATTTGTTTATTTATTATTCATTTATTTCTATTTTTAAATTGCAAGTTACTTTTGTTCGTTTGGTGTGGCAATTAATCATAGGAGTGAATGACAATCACGAGAAATCCGACAGTGACACAGAATGGCAGCTTCTATTGTAGTATGCCTCCAAATATTAGCCCTTTTTTTTTTAAGAAAATTGCTGCTGAAATCTGAATGATGAGTTTTTTTTAAACTCCAATTAGCATAATTTTGTTTGTAGTAATAACCCAATAAAATGCAATTATACTAGCACTATGATTTTGAATATCTCTCAATTTTAAATACTTATTGGTACTCTTTTTTTCTTTTTTTACTTATCTTTTTTTTCTATCTCTATATAGGTGTAAATTAGAGATTATATTTGTCTAAATTTTGTCTGTAGGGTGTGTTTGGGAGGGGGGTTTTTGGAAGGGAGAGGGAGGAGGATTTAATTCAATATTTTAGTTGTATAGATAGGGAAAAATGATGTAGAAAACATCTTGAAGTTCTCCAAAATTCTCTAAAGTCTCTCCCTTTTAGTATATTTTCAAAAACTCTCCAATTTGAGAGAACTCAAAAAATACACTAGAGAGATGAGCTTAGAGGGTTTTGAAGGGTTTTTACATATTTTTTAAACACTCAAATAGGTAAAATATTGATCACAGACCATTCTCTCTCCTCCAAAAAACTCTCAAACACACCCTTAAAAAATAGACAACATGGCTTATACTACCTCCGTCCCTAAATATAAGAACATTTTAACTAATTCACACCCTTTAAAAAAATTAGTTAAGTTAGTTAATAGCAATAAATTTGTCAATGATTTACTATACTTTTTTAAAATTACCCCTAACACTTATTACTATCTTTCTTCCCCCCTCTCCCTCTTCACTTAATTAATGTATTGAAAAAAAGTAGAGTGGTTGGGTGATTTGTTTTTATTCACCAATCTTTATAAGAGAGAGAAATAATATACAATAAATATATAACATTTATGGTTTATTGGGTAAACAAAATTGTACAATTAATAAGGGTATTTTAGTCAAAAAATAATTAATGCAATTGATTTTTTGGAAATGTTCTTATATAAAAAGACTTTTTTTTAAAGGTTCCTATATTTAGAGACGGAGGTAGTAGTAGCTATGAAAGTGCTTAAGGAAAAATGAGAAATCAAATTCTAAGAAGTACAATATTATTTTAATAAAAAAGATATTTAGACCTTGAGAGAGAAGTGATAAGTACTACCTTTGATTCTATTTGTAAGAAACAAAAAGTGGTTTTTGTTTAGTCATTTTTATAAAAAATAATGTTTTATTTTCAACAAAATTAATTGTTTCTTTTCAATTTTACCTTTATTAATTATTACACCACTTATTATACTATGTCACATTTAGCTATTTAATACAAGGATATTTGTGTAAAAAAATTTAAAATTATAACACCATTAATGAAAAATAATACATTTTAATGTATTTTTTTATCTGTATATATTTTTTATATATAGAACGAGAGGTAGTAAATGATTCACTTCTCTCTCAAGTAACAACTTCTTGAGATAATAATACGAGAAGAATGACATGCAACTAAATTTTATTTTATTTTTGATAATTTTTTTTAATAACCGTAGAAGAATAGAGTAATATATGTTTAAGCTACCACGTACATTGTCAATAAATGAAAGACGAGAACATTCAAGATAATAAAAAAGAAAGTGACATATATTTTGAATATTAATTAATGTGATTATTGGCTTTTGAGTTATTTTTTAACTCTCCCCCCTAATGATGGGATGGCCAAGTGAAGTTGGTGAAACATGATTTAAATGGAGTATGAGTTGCGTGTGCTAAGTGCAACAAAACAAAACATGCCAATGACCCTACCATTACTCAAGAGCTAAATTCTGTCACTGATAAATAACATGCCCACGTATGTCTTAGTCTCTGCCAAAGAACTAAGCTTGTTAATTTTCTCTTAATTATGAATTATATATTTTTTTCCCTTTGTTATATGTGACTCTGCCTCTCTCTCTTCTCCCCTACTTCAACAGAGAAGATTAATTATATTTATGGAGACAAGCAGCGTTCTTGATTGACACAAACAGAACACATCAATGTTATGCGCCAATTACTTGAACATCACCAGGTTTTTAGAGCTTGCTTACGCCACCGATCGAGTCTTATTGGAAGGAGAACCTGACACCTGTCTGATGCTATGATTAATAAGCAGAAATAATCTTGTTTCCCTATTTATTAAGTAAGTTATATATAAAGATACCAAAATATTCCTCTTCTTACCGGAGAACTTATCTCTAGATGAAGAAAATACCAGTAAAACAAAGTTTAAGTACATTGGGCATTTTTTTAATATAAATTAATTTAAATTTAAATATGTTATAATTAATTTATCCGCAATGTAATTCTCCACTCAATTATTTATCATAATTAGACGGAGTACACTGCTTGTTCTCTATCTCTCTCTGATACTAAAGGGAGTCTTACCCGTGAAGAAATTAAGCAAGCTAAGATAGTTATGAGTGAACACCAAACGCGAAAACAATTATGTTCATGCGCATACACTACTAGTAGTATAATTGGAGAGATGGTTTTTCATATTCATTTTTATTGAGTTCATTGAGCAATGGCTTGTTGAACATGATAAAAGCTAGCTAGATTATCATAACTCTTGGGACTGGTCGACTTCAGATGCAATGATTTTCACTCAATGAACACATACCATGTAGCGTATGAATCAAAAAGATTAGCATTGATACTACTTTATTACAATATGGCCAATGTTATAGTGTTTGCAATACGAAAAGGAAATAAGTGCCATCGCTACGAGTAGATAGCGTCCATGAGGTGGAGTCAAGATTCGTCTGTAATCTCTTTTTTCTCTTCCTGTACAGTCACTCTAATCGCCTGATATTTTTTTTTTATTTTGCAATACTCTACACTTTATTGTTTGAAATGAATTGAGGACAATCAATATTATAGAATAGTAATTGATACACCTTTGAGCCATGATTCCTTTCTTTGGGACCCGAATTGTAGGATCCACCATATTCTATTCATAAATTGTGGTTGAAGTTTTTCTCATGTTTTTCACTCTCACCCCTAGATATTTGTGATCGAGGTTATTTTAAAACTAATTTACCTTTAAAGTGAGTAAGTAAAGCACATTTTAACTTTTTTTTTGATAAAACATTTTAACTTTTTTTTAATTAAAAGTGCATTGTGATCTTATATCAATACATTAAAAGGTAATGACATTTGCTCACTTTAAAAATGAACTTACTTGATAGGAAGTTTTTTTTTAATGATAAAGATAACTTCAAGCAATCTTCAAGTTAATTAAGAGCTACATTTAAAATATTAATTATCTCACAATACTGACCCAAAATATGAAGGCAAGACATCAAGGCATGAACATGAAGTATACTTCCATAACCACTAAACCAACTGCACCACTCATTCAGGCCGAGTCTCGGCCTAAATTGTCCCTTAGCAAATCTCGAGTCATGCTTGGAAAATTCAAACTAAACTTCCCAAGCTTAGGGGATGTGGTTGAAGAACCTAACTCAACACACCCCAAATTTAGACAAGAGGGTAAGATCAGTCATCAGTTTTACCCTGTGCACAACTATAGCAAAAACAAAAATGGTACCTAGCTTCATCTTGCATCAGAACCTAAACAAGGGGGGAGATGATTCAAGGAACAACAATAAACCTTAAAGACCTCCGAAACACTGATTAAAAAGCTTCTATCATTACCACCAAGCTCCACCAAAGTGATGGAGAGAGACATCTTAAGTAATACTATATGTATGTATAATCTGCAAAGCAATATGTAAATATATTTTATAAACAACCATACTTGCAGTACTCTCTGCCCATGACTTCATTGGAAGGTCGTTTAACTTTCTTGGTGGTTACTGCTAGAAATGAAGAAAAATATGAAAGAATGAAAAAAAAATAAAAATGATTTTCTCTGTTTTGAACTTTCCCACATCTACCAAGCGCATCCCAATTGCAAGTAGACAGAACTCCTAGGAAAACCCTATGAGTGTCTCCCATTTCTGTTCAAGTTATCTCTCGCATCTTTGAGCCATCAATCCCAGTTTGGAACCTCTGGTTTGTACTTTATGTTCCTGGACACTAGACTTTACATACATTCCTCTCCTTGTTTGCCAATGCATAATGAAATTAAATCTATTTGGAACTTGAACATCAAGTGTAGTCCTGATATTAGCGAAGCAAACCCTCATTTTTGTCCTCAACCTTGATAAAGTTTTTCATATTAATCTCTACACTAAAATAAATACAAATAAAAATTCTCGATCTACACTTCTGTTCATCACATCGATCCTCCATTAGAGACTAATATGACCAACAGAAAGTTGAGCGAAAATCTTCAATATAAAAAATCTTGTTAAAATTGAGAACGAAAATGGAAATGAGCTTTCACACAACCGTCTGTCAAATTTTCCGGTAATTTTACAGATACAGAGTACAGACTAGGGAACATGATTATTTACTAGATATAAATTCCTAATGTTAACTTCGGATGCATTGTCAACGGCAACGCCAATTTTGTTGGTTGTTAATTTTCAAGTATTTATATTCCCACGATTACTGTTGAGAAGAACTACTTTCTATCGTTAGGATGCTTCTCGAACAGCTTTATAGGTGATATCAGAAGACAACTGATGACATTATTATTGCAGGTAAAGAATTTGTGTTGATGAAAAAGGGTCTCTAACTCTCTATGAACCAAAGCATAAAAGAATGAATCTGACACGTAAGTTAGCACCAAGTACGTCACTTCACAACTCGGGGTAGCATCCTTGGAAAAAAAAAATTAATTTCTACCATTCACAAAGACCGCATTTGACAGATAGTACAGGACAAAGAAAGATTAGAAAGCAGTAAATTAGCTTGTCACCACTCTCTAACTGCACATTATAAAAGTAAATGATCGGAAAAAATGTTATAATGTTGCCAGTTATTGTTTCTCATGAATAAATGACCTAAAGAAACATTTTTATCAAAAAAAAAATGACCTAAAGAAACAGATTATCTCTCTGGTCTGGTGTTTAAAATGACATGGATGAGTAATACAAAGAGGAAACTTGCAATTGATTTTCAAGTTAACTCAATTGTCACATGATCAATTTCATCAACATAGCTGATGCAGTATGGAAAAGCAAATTTATGAATTATTGTGTTATTATTAGAAATTTAAGGAAAATAAGTTCTTAGAAATTTTTTATCGTATTAATATTTCTTATTCATACTTTTAGGATTTTATAATTGATTAGGATTTCGTATTTAATTTAGTATTTATCTAGAACTTTTATCCTCTTTGGGTTATGTGTGTTATGCAATTCAGACTTTCAGCATAATTAATAATATTGTAATTTTTGCTTCTCCAGTGTTGATCTGAAACTTGAGATGCAATCTAGATTTATCAGAACAGAACAGCAAAAGGAGTACTCTGCCAAGAGGAAGAGGAGTACTCTTGGATTGTTATCCATCAGTAACAATTGTAGCATCTAATAAATATAATGGACAAGATTCCCCTACAGTATGCAAGTAAGAGAGTTTATATAATTTATTTAAATTTAAAATGCATTGTAATATTAGCACACTAAGATTTATGGGTGGATACATCTTTGCACACTTTATATATAGACAAGTTCACTTTAGAGAAGTTATTTCCAAATCTAATATACTAATCTTAGGATAGTCCTAGGTAATTGCTCGATCCAGAAAGCAAAACTCTTGCCTAGTGTTCATCTATAGTGATGTGATGATACAAAGAATAAAAATTTCTTGAATCTTTGCTGAACCAACCTAAATATTAATGCATCAATTTGTTGTGTCTTCCATACTCCTCATGAAAGCACATTCAAAGGATTTTAAAAATGCAGCACGGGGTATTAGTAACAATATTTCTCCACCCAAGCTGTTCAAGGAACTACACTTCCTAGTTATTTTGTTAATATCTTCAGAAGGTATTAGCATGTACTTTCTAGTAAATAATATATTGTGAAGACCAAATACAATCCATTGATGTAAATTTATAGCGAATACACAGAGAAAAGAAAGATTTTCAGATAATTTCAGAGTTCAAAGTAGATGATCAATATCCAAGAATGTTATAAACACAACCAAACCATACAATCTCATGAACACAAAATGAAAAAAGTACAGCCCCTAAAAATCATCTATGGCTACAAATCAGTTGCACATGTAAACCCCACTCTCAAGTCTGTCACTAACCTCATAAAAATCCGTCTTGCCCTCCGAAGCAGGCCGTAGAGAAACTCCAGACAACGACTGCGTCATTTGTACGGAAAATTTCACGTAACAAACTACCTCAATTTCTTCATCATCTTCGCTAGAATCAACTGGCATCCTTACTCTCAACCTGCCAGGAGAGCCCTTTAATGGAATCTCTGGCACAAGCCATTTAATTTCCTTTTCAGACCTATTCAACACAGCTTTTGGAGAAACATTCAAGAGTGTTGGGTCAACGGGTAGTTTAAGAGTGAATGTAACATCATTCAATGGAGTAAGCAAATCAGGGTTTGAAGCATATTGTATCATCACAGAAAGGAAACTCCCCGTGTGTCGTTTTATAAGCCGAACCCTCAAAGGCAAAGGCGTCAACCTGGGAAGCAAACTATACTTCATAATGGGTATAGGCTCCTCTGAGGCGGCAGTCCTCACATGAAACAACCCATTACCAAGGCTACTAACACGAGAACTCTGAACAGCAAATCTCTTAACAGCACTGGTTCCCTCAACCCGGAATGAGAATTCAGTTTCCGTGTTATCACCGGAAGTTTTAGGCGGCAAAGTTCTGAGGTAAACGACACCCATTAATCCCACCCTAGCAAGCAGCGATTCCCTAAACTCTGCGCTAATCTCCTCTAAGATATACATCTCAGGACCCTTCATCTCCGTTTTCTTCACCAAGTTCTCAAGTGGAGTGCCTGCAGCACCACTCTCACTTGCTTTAGGAGCAACATCAGGCCCTGTCTGCAAGAGCTCAACACCACCAAGACCTTGCGGTTTCGGAGCCTTGGTTGGGCCCACAAACTCTGAAACATCAAGTCCACCACCCCAAGCATCATTGAAACCTTCAAAAGCTTCTCCAATTGAAGTCTGCTCCCCACCAAATTCAACTCCACCGTAGTTCCCTTCAAATCCCTCCACATTTATATGGGTGGATTGTGTAGCCTCTGGGGGTGGCAATGTGGTAACATCAAGCCCCTCCAATGCTGTTGTCAAATCAGTTGCAGAAGGATCCCTAGTTTTCTTAAACCCTTCCACAAGCTCTTGAGGCTTGTTAATGGCATCACTAGCTGCAAACGGATCCTTCTCTGCTTGTGGCTCTTCTGGCTTTTGCTTCTGCTGAACCTCTTCGTTCTGCTCCCCCGCCACGGGTGCGAGGCTAGCGGCGACTTCGTCACCGGCTTCGAGAGTCTCCGGCGGCAACTCGAAGCTGGCGTTGGCGAAGGCGTCGATACTTGACTGGTGCTCGACGGAATGCACCTCCACGGAGGTCCAATTCTCGGCGCCGCGGATCTTGTTCTCGGTGTCGATGGCGGAGTGAACCATCTTGGCGATGCTCTCGCCGTGCATGGTGGCGAGCATGGCGGCGAGGCGGATGTTGCTGACGCCGCGGAGGACGATGTCGAGTGCCATGTAGATCTCGGCGTACTTGCGTCCGAGCTTCTCCGGCGTGACGTCGACGCCGCGGCAGGCGGTGACGACGACGCTGACGGCCTGGTTGACGATGTGGATGCACTCGAAGACGTTGACGGAGTTGTCGTGGTCGGCGACGGTTATGCCGAGGACGTAGATGCCGTTGACTAGGCGGTAGACGATGCGGTAGCGGCTCTCGACGCCGACGATGACCTGGCCGCTGGAGGCGGCGAGGGGATCGTCGCCGATGGATTCGGCGGCGTAGGCGTCGTCGGGGGCGGTGTGCTTCTTGGAGGCGAAGGCGCGGCGGGTCTGGCGGAAGGCGGAGAGTGCGCCGAGGGCGCGTGAGGGAGGGAACCACTCGCGGGTCTGGAGCAGGATATCGGATCCATTCGCGGGTTGCAAAGATAGCGCTAAACAAGACATTTCGCCGATTCGGATCGGGTCTGGCTAGGGTTCAGAAATTGAGTGTGTGGTGCTGTTATTTGCGCATCTGGGTTCTGAACAGAGATGGTTTCGTTTCAGATCTCATCTCATCTCAGACACTCGCAACAAGACAATGAGAATTTGAGATTTTGGAAATTGGAAGTTGAAAATTGCTGCACGCACAAGAAGAATCGAAAACGGAGAGAGTCACAGATCAAAGTGTGGTGTGGTGTTGGAGGACTGATTAGACTCGCTACACGAATCTGCCACCGCCAATGCCTCCTTTTCTCTTTTCCATTTCTTTTCTTCTGTTTTCTTTTTGTTGGTTTTTTTTTTAATCGGGCCGAACGGTTTGGAGACGAAGCCCGTAACTGGTTAGTTTCAGTGAAAATAATATGGCTGATGCTCCCTGCACCCACATATATTGCTCACAATGCACCCACACTATGATTTTTGAACTTGAAAAGTCAAAATTACCCCTATTAATAGACCCAAACCGTGAATACTCCTTCACCGTGACTAGCCACTCTGCTCCGTCGTGTCGTCTGTCGCGTTGTCCGCCACGAGACAGAGAAGGAGATCTCCGCGAGCTGAACTAGCAGCGCCGTCCGCCGCACCCCTAAACGCGATCAGAGAAGGATATCTCCACCACCGGTGACCACTGCCCAGTCGTGCCGTCCATCGCGAGTCAACATCGCCATCGTTCTGTGACCAAGGCTCCGGCGTCCCATCCCTGTCTTCGTCTGCAACTCATCTTCATCTGTGACGATAAGATCGCGTTCGGCCCTTTTTTCTGAAATCTGTTAGGCTCCGGAAATACCACTTCCGGTATTGAATTTCTGGGTTCCGGAAGTGGTACTTCCGGATGTTTTTCTTCACCGGAAGTACCACTTCCGGAACCCAGAAATTCAATACCGGAAGTGGTATTTCCGGAACACGTTTTTAATTTCAATAGTTATGCAGATCAACTTTTACTCCTTTTTCTCTGTATTCTATGATTCTAGATCAAACTCATATTCCAGGGGACGCTGAGATTCTTTAGATCACAGCGCTTGTGTTTTTGGATTTGGTAAACACTTCTATTTTTTTATGTTTCCCTTTCATTTTAAACCTTGGGATTTTATGTTGCAGTCATAGTACTATGATGTAGAAAGTGGAGTTATTGTCGGATTGCCCTTGATTGAAAGTTCTCGTTTGTGTCGGTGTGTGTTGTGGAAGTATCTATAGTTGGTTACATTATTATTTTTCTGATTTTGAAAAATTATGTTGCTTTAGGTTTCTATGGTAGATCTTCTAGCGGGCTAGTACATTCCCCTCCCCAAGGTCTAGTCTAATCCACTTATGGTTGCAGGTGGTGCACAAGGTTGGTCGGTTCTGTTGGTAGATTGAGTTTGGTCCTAATGTTGATTCTGCATTCGACAATTCTCTGTACAACTATGGCTAGGAGGGACAAAAGAGAATTGGGAGAAAACGGGAAAAAAATCAAGAAGAAGGTGGACGGAGGAGTGTTGCAGATGGGGGGGAAGAATGGGGAAGAAGGGGGGAGGTAGAGGATTTGGATAGGGGTATTTTTGGCTTTAAATTTAATAAAACCTAAATGTGGGTTAAGTGTGGGTGCATAAAAGCATTGCATGTGGGTGCAAGGAGAAATGGCCAAATAATATTATTTGCAAGTTGCTTTTCAATATGTGATGATCTTGATTTGTGTTTATTTTTTTGTCTATTTCCAATTTAATTTTTTACGCAATTATTTATTATTACAACAATTTATTTATATAGCAGACTTTTTTTTAGAGAAAAATGGTATGACATTCATTTATAATGCCAAAGGAACAGTGAGAATTTGTGATAAAAGGTGCTTTCGGCGTAGTGATGGCGCGATGCAGCACGTATAACGTCAACATAAGTAAGTATATGTGAATTGTTAGTTTTTTTGGTTGGGAAACACGGGGTGTGAAAAATCTAACCCAGGGAGGGATTCACCTTTGCCAGAGCACCCTTGGATTACTGTTATGTGTGCTTGTGTTCTAACAATGATGTTTCATTTGCCTCTTGACGCACATGTTAGTGTGTTCATGACCTTTATTGTTCTAAATTCCATTAATTACAAAATATTTAAAAAACATTAAAAAAAATTACCAAAGTAACAATGTGTGCATAAGAAATAATGCCCTTGATTACAAACAATGGCCTGGTTTGGACCGACTTCTAGCCTATAATAACTTTGTAATCGAGACAAGTATTTGATTCTTATTGAAAAATCCTAAATTATAAGTATCTGTAGTCATAGAAACTAGATTTTTTTCGAAAGAAAGTAAGAGAAACTAGATAAGAAGGCTTCTAAGTTGGGTGGATTTTACAATCAACAAACTGGCAATAGAGGGTTTGGTTGGTGTTATATATATTTCAGTTTTGACCCACAATAGAAGTAATAATCTATCTATTGGCCCAAGATTTATTTTATTACATTTTGATCCCAGATTAGAAATTGAAATGTTTTCGTCTTCGCTAATTGACCCCAGATTAATTTTTGACCCCAATGTTTTTCTCTTATTTGTCTTTTTATGTGAAGAAATTCATTCTCTCTCTCTCTCCCTCCCTCCCTCCCTCTCTCGGTCTCTCTCTCCCTCCCTCCCTCACCCTCTCTCTCTCTCTCCCTCCCTCCCTCCCACCCTCCCCTAGCCATACAATATCATTATGTAACCACCGGTGGGTGTTAATATTGTCTCTATTATTAATTATGTTATGTTATATAAATGTAATCTTTGTACTGTTTTAAATCTGTTTATTTTTTTTTGTGACAATCGGGACATACAATATCACAAGAATAATCCAACCAAATTAAGTATTTTTTTCTAAGCAAAAAAAAAATCCATTATCTATAAACTAATTTTCCAAATAACTCAATCACAAAATATCTTGACCAAATAAAATAAAAAATCAGTAAATATCATTTTTTTAAATACGTAGGCCAAAAAATTAAAATTTCAAATCTGTGGGCAAAAATTTAATTTTTATAAAATATTAGCTTTTTTTAGTAATTAATGCCTTCTTTAGACAACAATCTGCAAATATTTATAAAACTTGCACATGACCTCTTCAAGAGGTAGCCCTTCTCTAATATCCACCATCGGATTAAAAAGTACAGAAATAAACGTTTTGTGATTCACTTGTGCACATACACAAAAAGAAACATTTGTTCATTGTAAAATCCACCTCTAAGTTGATGTGAAGTAGTTACTTTCAATTCATGAGAGAAGTTTGATTCATTTTAACTTCATTCATTTTATATTCCGTTCTATTCTCTTCTTCCATAAGTGATGTAATATAATTGCACAAAATAAAAAAAAAGGGGGGATGACAAAACCCTGAGTTTAGTCACATTTAATTTAATGTAATTAAAAAAAAAAGGAAAATTATGGGCCAACCTACCATGACAGCCAGGCTTAATTGGTTGGTTATATGAAATTAATCAAAACAGTTTTAGGTGCACCGCCTCTATCCATCAAAATTGATGAGTTAAGTGGACTAATCCAACAGGTAAAACCCGTTTCACTATCTTCATTTCTGAATCTTAGACAATAATTAGTTTGTCTCAAAAATAGCGGGGAACCCAGAAATCACCTCTTTTATTTTGAGAATAGTAAGGGTCTGTTTAGATACACAGTTTATTTAAGAGCTTATGACGTAAGAGTTTATCGCATGAGAGCTTATGTCATAAGAGCTTATGACATAAGAGTATTTACATTTGGATATGCACATTTACAAGTGCTTATACAAAAATTGAGCTGTTTTGATGCATAATTCTATAAACACTTATAAGATGTTACATTTCAGCAACAAGAAACTAAATTCGCAGTGCCTATATTTCAGCAACAAGAACTAAATTGCAGAACTAAATCGCAGTGCCTATTAGAGAACCGAACATCAATAGAGGATAATCAGCCACAAATCAACACCCATTCACACTGTAAAAAGCATACGCAGAGAAGAACATAAATTTTAGCGCACACAAAGAACAAGAAGAGTGAAGATTGAGAGAGCAATCGAAATCGAAGCAGAAAGCTTACCTCGAACTACAACAGAAGAACCTTAATTGAAGCATAGAAGAGCAATTGAAGCAGAATCGAAGGAGAAGAAGACCAATCAAAGCAGAAGAAGAAGAGATTGACGCAGAGGACAACAATCGAAGGAGAAGAAGAGATCGACGCAAAGAACAGCAATCGACGAAGAGAGATTTGGGAATGAGGGAAGAGCAATCGATGAAGAGAGATTTGTGAACGAGAGTTTTTCTTCCTCTGATTTGGGAACGAGGTTCACGAATGGGGGTTCACGAGTGAAGAAGACAGAGCGCGTAAAAAAAAGGAATAAAATGCAAAGAAACGAAAAAAAAAGGGAAACACAGACTCGAGCGCGGGACCTAACTGTTGCTAAGTTTAAGTGGAGCATAAGCTACAAAAGTGAACTTATGAAAAATTATTATAAACACTTGTGAAACTCTCCAAAGCTCTTATCAAAAATTCACCCAAACACCTTTATAAGTGCTTCTGATTGTAGAGAAGCCCAAATAAACTGAAAATAAGTCTATCCAAACAGGGTCTAAATTAATTTCATCACAGACAAACAGTTACGCAACTCTGGTATAAATTGACCGAATTATTTTGTCGTCTTCCTCTCCGTTCCCCAATATAAATAAATATCCTATCCTGTCATATGACATGAATTTTCAAGCTTGCATTATATTGCAACCAAATATAGTGGAACTTGCATTAAATATTAGTTAGAAGGATGAATGTATATACAGTTAACAGCCCCGGAGAAACTAAAGGAGACACCTAAGGCGAGGTAAATTCATCTTAAATCTCAACAACCACAAAATACAAGCTAAGGCGAGGCGACACCGTCATTGAATGTCTTGTCTTGACTGTCCCTTTAGCAATTAGCGGACTTGTCAGTCACTTGTCCCACCCATACCCATACAGGCAGAGACCTCAAACACCAAGTGACCTCCTTGTCAAAGCCCTGCAAGCAAAACCCCAACGATAATTATTGCAATTTTTTTACATACTATATACCTATGAATTTAAAAAGAGTGTTTTTTTCTCTTTAAAAAATACAAACAAACAGGTTCTAAGAGGAACATAAATAATCGGATTTCAAGAATCTTCAAACACAGACGACGTTATGTTAGCGGCTACAACTTATTTCTCATGTCCCCATCTTATCTTACAGCCTCAAAAAGTCAAAATTTGCCTTGAATGAAGGACTTAATATGTTTGGGCAGATGAAGGAAACATGAAAGCTATTTGCATGCGTTGCGTGTGGACAAATCTATTTGTGAAATAAACTATATTGCTAGTGAACCAAACAATAATCCATCCAAGGAAAAAGGAAACGCAATCTTTCATTGTTTCCAACCATGTTTTAAGGAAGAAGGAAATATCTGGATGTTAACTTGCACTATAAACATACTTGGAACTATTTTCAGATTTTATTATTTTATTCATTTCAAAAACAACAACAAACACATAAGTTCTAAGGATGGGGAAATACCTCTTGAACTGATTTGAGTGAAGAAGCCGTTTAGCTCAAGTTGAATAAAGCACAAAGGGAACTACAGAGAAGGGAGAGAAAAATATCCGCAATTAGCAATGCTTAATACAGAAACTAAGAAAGCAAAATTTTTGGCAGATAGGTCTAAAACAGTTGAGCTGAGATGACAAAAATGATTAATCTTGAGCCAAAACATGATTGGCAGCATAGAACAAGATAGAAGTAGAGAAGTCCAGCTTGCTGAAAGTATTCCCTCTATCATGCAAATGCAACACATTTAAGATTATGAACAACTGAACAAGTTAGAAATAATAAACTGCTTCTGCATCATACATCAAATTAAAAGGAAAAAATTAAAAAAAAAAAAAAAGCCAAAGTGAAACCCCAGCAATCATTAACTACTGGTAGACCAAAACTTCGTATTTTGTTAGCCAAAAAAAAAAATATAGGGGGGACAATGTGTTATATACAATATGTGGCATGGTCAACAAGATCTTGAGTCCATTTGGTAAATTGGAAATTATGCTTGAAAGAAACTCACACAAGGGTGCTTTACTCATCATATTTCTAAGGGAGTAGGATAGCTAATCAGCAACAGATGATTGATAGTTCATAGGTCTAGCCATAAGGATTATCATCTTGATCTCAAAACTAATAACTACATTAATATTTCCCTAGAATGGCATATGCTTTCTATCCAAATATCCTCACTCTGTTTCTTTTTGCCCCCAAGTAATCATACATACAGAAAAATAGTAATCTTATAAAAATCTTAATGATTTTAACAAATAATAATTGTATAAAATTTAACTATATATGTGTTGTGTGTATGCTTTTTTTATTAATCATCATATTGAAGATAATAACTAACAGGTTTCAAGATCTTCTAAGCAATATATATATATATATATATATGTTACAAGTCACAACCCAGTTACAGAAAAAAGGCCCCTCCTTTAGTTTAATTTTGTTTAACCTTAACAAGAACATTAGACGAAAGCCGAAATAAGCATAAATTGGAGACAAATTGATACAGATGGAATTCCTAGCTGTTAGGAAATCGAATGCTTACCAATAAGAAAAATGGTCAACATTAGAACAAGTGTAACTTGAAGAGAACAACCATATCGCAAGGGCGGAGGACTTTGAAACTGTCTCTGGCATAAACCAATGCGACCAGAAAGCTGCAGAGTACGAAAAACTAGTGAACATCTCCTTGTAATACACAAATATCAATTATTTATTGATTGTAAGCAAAGCAGAATAGAAGGGGGGAAAAAGCTCCTATCTTCTTTTGCATGTATCTCTTTCTTAAAACTTATTCATATAACCTGATTGAAAATATGAACTGCTCGCATGGCCTGAGGATATTCTTCGCATTTTTGTTTCCAGAAGAGAGGTTTGTATCCTTTCTCTTTAGGGGTGGCATCAACAGTCCGTGTAAGTTTATTCCTCTGCTCGTCTTCATCAGCAATTACAATTTTCAAAGCACCATAATTTGGTGGACTCCATGTCTTCCTTGTACTAGTTGTTCTATCTGTTTGAGAAACTACATCATCACTATTTCCAGAAATAGCATCTGCTTTTATTTCTATCACACAATCTGCATCCTTGTTAACAGCAATGACATCCATAGAAGCCTTTCCACTAGTAGAGCTATCCCAGTTTGCATTTTTATCTTCTTTGCTGACTTGTTTCTCCCAAAGTGAGCTTTTCATCAAAGGAGTAACATCCATGCATTCATCTTTAGGACTATGCACAGTCTCACAGGTTCCGGATAGAAACGCAGCCAAATCATCTCGCTCTTCTTCATCGAGATTTACCCACCGAAGGGGTTGTCTACCTTCCTCAATATAAGATTCCCTCAGAGCTGTTTCAACCTGGGAAATTTGGCTTTCAATGGCAGAAATAAACTGCCTGTGCCTAGTGGCTGTATTGTCATCACCAAGATGTCGGTAGCTTAGCCTGACTGCTCTCTCAAATTCTTCCAACTACATGTTCAAAACAGAATTAACAAAAGCAAAATGAAAAGTTGAAAAGGAACATTCAGTTTTAAGGGATTAAATGAGAAACAAAGGGAGAGTGTTTACTTATCTAAGAATCTATCTACAATAAGTAAACTTAAGACGTTTTGGGGCAAAGTAAAAATTAAAAAAAAAAAAAAAGTATATTGACATACCTGCCATTTAGCAGTACCTAAAGCAGTTTGCAGCTCCCTGCATAATTCATTTAATTCCTCAGGATTTGACCTTTCTCTCCTCTCTCTCAACCATGCTCTGTATGCAGATTCCATTCTGGATAAAGGGAGAAATGAAATTCATGTAAGACATAAATTAAGTTCTTTAATATACTTATAGTATGAGAATCAGGAATATCTCAACGAGGGAGATGGTCATGTACAGATTATCTATTCATCATTTAAATGCACAATTACTCAAGCAATATGACGACTACTTTGCATATCAGATCACTAAAAGTGTTAACTTATCAATAGTTCAAATTTTTGAGATAAAGGAAAAATGTAATTTAGATTTTCATAGTTCTTATTCCTCCTTGTTTCTATTACTCCCTTTAACTACCAAAAAATCCATTTGCATGCGCTAATAAAAAAATACATAACAAATTAGGAACTGGAAGTTCAAACTCAAATTGACAACTAAAAAAGCCTGTGAGACGGTAGCTACTTGAGTTAAGAACATGGAATAACTTGGAATAACAAAAGGCAAAACAAACACCAAAATACATCGACGGAAAAGCCACCCGCTAGAAACAAAATTTTGTTGTCACAAAACCATAACAATAGATACATACCCAACATCACTTCAATCCCCAAGGAACACAATTTAACACAAAATTCATCGAAATTTTGCAACTAAATCAAAAAGGGTTCATGAGAGGAACCGTGGATCAGAAGGGGAACGTACATATCAGCTGATTCCTGCACCTCCTCCGCTGCAGAGAAGAAAGCGTCCTTTCGCCATAGATCAAAACTATTAGCTACCAACATCTTCAACAACCAAACAACTCAACCAAAAAACTCAAAGGAAGGAAAAAAGTAACTTCAATCGTTCCGAGTACGAAGGAAACCCGCACACGAAGCTATAACACGTGAACAACAAGAAGAGCAGTTGGGTAGGTGAATATGCTCAATCTCATGGGTTCCTTTCTCTCTCTTCTCTTCTGAGTTTTGGCGAGACAAAGCGAAGAATGAAGAGAGAGAAAGAAACCTTCAGAGCGAAGAGCGAGAGAGAGAGAGAGACGTTTAAGCTACCCTTCTCTCCTCTCTTATTTGCGTTTTTTTTTTTCGGGCTCTGTATGCAACCTCTTCTCTAATTTGATTTTTCGGTTGAGTTATGATCAGGTGGTGGAACTTCCACAATACCTAAAACACTTCAACCAAATGATCTTTGCCACGTGTGAGTTTCTATGCCAGATCAGCACTTGAACGGTGTCGTCTTGTTTTAATTGGAGGGTATTTTGTGGGCGTCCACATAGTAAGGGGGAAAAGTGGTGGAAGAATGAAGAGGAGAGAGGGCGTCGGCGGTTGGAGAAAGAAAAGAACAATAGGCCAGTGTGTTTATGGCTGTTGCCCCATTCTCATTGGTTTATCAATACTTGTTTTTTGGGACCCTATATTCTAAGGTGACTTTGAAGTGGGTCCATTACTTATAATAATAAGTAATTTAGTTTTTTACTAAATTAAAATTTTCTCTCTACAAGTTGTTATAATAGGTTAATATGCCTAGAATTTTTTGAATTATAAAAATTGACGTGAAAAAATATAATAATTACAAATGGTCCCTTTTTTTAATTTTTTTTATTTTTGATAAACAGAATATTATTTTAATTTTAATTTTTGAATAATATTTTTTTTGTTTAAATATCTTTTTCTTCCCTGTAAATATATCAATTTTTACTTTTAATCCTTGTAATTTTTTTTATAATCTCTGCAATGTTCAAACCTTTTGTTTTTTGTCATCACCAACAGTTTATGTTACAAAAATGATTACGTGGCTAACGAAATTTAAGCTGGCATTGCCACGTGGAATTTATCATAATCATGTAATGACTTGTCATAATGTTGAATCACTATTTACTGATTCGAATTTAATTATTTGTTAAATAAAAATTAAAACAATTCCATATTTATTTTATGTATTCAGATTCTGGTTATTTTATTACTAGGTTGAAAACATCTTCCCACTCCCTGTAAACATAGATATTTTTGTATTTCCTTTATTTTTAAATCTTTTTGCGTGAGACATTATTTTGTTAACTCTCTAACTCTCTCATTGAAAAATATCTCCCTCTTTCTTCACTTTCTCTCCCCCTCTCTCCCTCTCCCTCTCTCCCTTTCTCACTCGCTCTCGCTCCCTCTCGCCCTAGCTCTCTCTTACTCTCCCCCTCTCTCCCCTTCTCTCCAAGCTCTCTCTGAAAAATCTCTCCCTCTAACTCGCTCTCCCACTCTCCCCCTCTCTCTCCCCTCCCTCTCTTTCGCTCGCTCTCTCTCTCTCGTTCTATCTCTATCTCTCTCCCTCTTGCTCTCGCTCTATCTCTCTCCCCCTCTCTCTTGCTCCCTCTCCCTGGTCTCTTTTTCTCTCCCCCTCTCTCTCCCTCTCCCTCTCCCTCTCCCTCACTCCCTCCCTCCCTCTCGCTCCCTTCTCTAATGAGAAAGAGAGAGGGAGAGGGAGAGAGAGCGAGAAAGAGGGGGAGAATGTGAGAGAGGAGGGGGAGAGAGAAAGTGTGAGAGAAATAGAGGGAGGGAGAGAGAGGGGAGAACAAGAGAGAGGAGAGAGAAAGAGATAGGGAGAGAGATAGAGAGTGAGGGAAAGAGATGGGGGAGAGAATACAAAAGAGAGGAGGGGGAGAGAGAGAGGGAGCAAGAGGGAGGGAGGGGAGAGAGAGCGGGGGAGCTAGAGGGGGAGAGAGTGAGAGCAAGAAAGAGGGGGAGAACGTGAGAGAGGAGGGGGAAAGAGAAAGTGTGAGAGAAATAGAGGGAGGGAGAGAACGAGAGAGAGAGAGGGAGAGAGGGGAGAACAAGAGAGAGTGAGAGATAGTGAGAGAGAGCGAGGGGTAGGGGGAGAGAGATAGAGAGTGAGGGAAAGATGGGGAGAGAATAAGAGAGAGGAGTGGCAGAGGGAAAGTGGGAGAGAGGGAGAGAGAGAGAACGAGAGAGAGAGCGAGGGAGCAAGAGGGAGGGAGAGAACGAAAGAGGGGGAGAGCGAGAAAGCGAGAGAGAAGGAAAGAGAGACCGAGAGCAATTATAATTTTTCTATAGGATAAATTTGTAATTCATATAAATATAAATTGTGGCAAATAATTCAAATTAAACAAAAGCATGGGTTAATTTTCTAAATACATAACACTTTCTTACCTCTATTGCAATTACATTAATCTTTCATCTTTACCTATTCTACACTTATCCTGTAATCAATCTCATCCATACAAATAAAAAACTATTAAATAAAAGGTCATTATCATTTTTGACCCCACTTCACTTTGGTGGTGCTTCACCACCCTAGACGCCACCATATTTTGTAATTACATGTTACAAGTTACAACTGGTGTATTTTATTTTATTTTCTACATATGTGATACAAAAAATATTCTTTTCATTGGTCATTTCGGCGCATGATTTTGGCTGGTATAGTAATATGCCATTATGCCACTGATGATAAAGAAAGTGTTTTATTTTATTTTCTCATTGGTACAAATCACAAATATTAAAGAGAGTTTGTGGCCTATGTGCATCCTAGTCACATTTCGCTTTCTTTTTGGTGAATTAGTCACAGTTTTACTTGCCAACCTTACTTTTTGTTTCCAGCTTCTTGGTGGCCGGAAACGAGAATTTGCTTTCTTTCGTTTTTGGTTATTCCATCATTCATTTGCTCTAAACTTAATTTAGTTTTCATAGCTTAAATTATTTACAAAAGTTATACTGTTAAAAAACAATGCAATTTTTTTGTCTTACACAGGATTGAATAATGAATATGCAGGGCAGGTCAACCTTATATGTATTGGTTCGCAAGTAGCAAATTGGTTTAGGGGCTATAGTTCAGGTTCAGGTTGGCCCGCGAAGTAAATTGAACAAGAAAACAACTTGCATGCATTCATTCTACAATGGCCGATAGGATAGAGGGCCGCCCCACATAACTAAAGAATTATTTTATTATTTGATGATTAAATTAGAGAATTTAATTTACTCAAATAAATAATTTTTTTTAAGTGAAATATTATTATATTTTTTTTGCTAGCACCAAAAAATATGATAATAAATAAATGACAATGCACCTAGTTGAAAAAATGCTTATACTGTACGTGCACTTCATGAAAAAGGGGTGAAATGCTTTTGAGATGGAAATGTGCCGTGTATATGTGCTGTACGTGGACCTCAAAGTTTCTAGGCAATATAGTTGCAATAGAAACACTCAAAAGCAGAGACCAAGTCAAATGTTTTCAAAAACTAATTGAGATAAGATAAAGTGAAAGTGAGTTGTTTCTGTAAAGTAATGTGTTAGTGATTCCTATCTAAAAGGAACAGTTATCTCCAATATTGCTTTATATAAGTATTGGCTGCACATTATAAGACTATGGTTCTTCTTCTCTTTAACCACCATCACATAATATTTTGAACTAGGGCTACTGGTCACGTTCATTTATTCACTTCTCAAAGGTTGATAGTAAAAGTTTAGTCTCGGTGGGGATAGGCGTAGAGCCTTCATTCTTTTGAAGGAAAGATTTTAAATGCTCAAGGAACTCATTGTCAGGCATTTATTTAGAATTTTATCTGGTTTAATATAATTTTAAACACAAAACAGATCATTTTCCGCAATATGTGTTATGAACACTGTTATTTTTCACTTCACCCCACATAACTAATTGAAAAAAAAAATAAAAAATATATTTTTGATAAAAAAATTAAAAATTACAAAAATAACAAAAACAATCTCAAAAATTATAAATAAGAACATTTTTGGCCATTAAATCCCCTATGTTGCAATGAAAAGTTGAAATTATTAAACATCAATACAACTTTTTAAATCAAAATACAACTTTTTAAATAACATTATTTTAAAATAAAAAATCAAAATTTCATTTCTCCAGAATACAAAAAATATTTTAAAGATTATTTTTATTTAAAATATTTCTCACATGAATTTCTAATAAATGAATCAAAATTATTTATTAAGATTCTGTTTTGAAATATTAAATGATGAAAAATAAAAGTTAATTTTTTAAATCACGGGTCTTAATAAAAAAAAATAAGAGTTTACTTCTTTAATTTTTTGTAAATATAATATTTAGCACTAATGTGATAATGAAAGGTATATTGTAACGAAAATAGTCAAAAATATCAATAACAAAGGCATCTTTATCTTTTCGTCAGAAAATGGCATCTTTTTTTTGAAATTAAAAAAAATGGCATCTTTATCTCTTTAAGCATAATAAGAAATGCAAGTGAGTCCTCTTTGGCAAACATGCATATAAGCCAGACTAATTAAGCCGATGCAACAAAATTTAATTTCAAATCAAAATATCAAAATCAAAATAATATGAAAATGCAAGGTCTTTAAAAAGAAGTGGAAAACACATGATATTTCCATTTTTAATTGAATTAGCATTATCTTCAATCATTTTGTTCTGGCCTCCGATCTAGAAGCCAACAAAGTGTAAATCAGTACATGAATCACATGGTACCATTCAACTAAAAAGTCAACACACTGGTGAAGTGATTACTGGCCAGTGAGATGCATCTAATATTTTTCTTTAGAAAGAAAATTGGAGATAAAACGATGCATATAATACAAGAGTGAATTTATTTTTTGTAGTTTGGCAGTATAATTTCAATTTGATTGGAAAAAAAAATGAATACTAAATCTTGATGGTATTTAAGAAAGTCACCACTACTAAATTTTTTTTTTGGGTGAGTACCACCACTACTAAAATGATACCTGAAAAATTACCATATATATACCCTACTGTATGTTCAACGCAACAACGTCTCACACACTATATTTAATTAATATACACAAGTAGTATTAAACAATGTATAACATCCAAGTCAAAAAAATGAATAACATCCACTAATGTTTTGATAGATTTTGTTATCACCTTACTTTTTATAGTTAATATAAAATAAATAATAATGTATTAAAGTATTAATAAATCTTAAAATATATTTATACAACATATGCATACCGATTAATATCATTATTATAGTTATCAGGACTCTAGCAACCACACATTTTAAAGAGAGTTGCGCATGCCTTAGTTTAGTGGAATCATCAATCGAGTTGTACATTGGTAGGTTTTATATAAGACCACTTTCGAAAGAATACGTGGCGTCAATAGCTACAGCAAGCAACAGCTTTTCCCTGAAAAAATCTGGAACCATCCAGATAGCCCGAAAAGGATATTCTGAGCTGCACGTGCAATGGGGTGGGACAACCAAGCTCGGCCATATAGCAAAACTTACATTCTGAATTTTACTATATCTAATATCTAAAGTCTAAAATAGGTCCAAATGACCATCTTCTGGTTGAAGCGAGGGGCATAATGATCCAAGATGCTCAATTAGCCTAGGATGTCCTCAGCCATGCACTTGTACAGTTCATTCTTCACTATGTTGACCCCGGTATGACACGAAGTTAAAACAGAATGTGCAATTCGTCTTTGTAGATTTTTAAAATCCACGGCCAATTTTTCATACCAATCATAGTTTTCTCTGAGAAGGGCAAAAAATGTCATGTCATCAGAAGAAATTTCATGATTTCTTTCGGCAAATAACTAAGGCATTCACCTGTTATCACGATCGATCTCACCCATATTGTCCATCATGTCCTCAAAGATACATATAAGATCTCCAAGAACTTCCAGCTCATTTTCCAAGTTCCCTTGCAACTGTAAAAGAAATAGATAGATGCTATACATTAAAAGGTAAATTCCGTAAATTTTGATGAACTGTGCAGTATTTAAACTATATAGCAGGAATTTTGCCTAAAATGCGTCCGAGTAAAGGGCAATGCAAGTCAATGTTTTCTTTATCTGCAGAAGGTCTAAAAAGATAAACTATCCAATGCAGAGAAAACTTTCAGATTGAAAACATAACGGAATGAAAACTTTAGGTAAATATCATTACAGCAGAAGGCGGATGACACATGAAATATAAAAGATTGAAAAAATTTAAGACTGGAAGGTGAAAGAACAGTACGAAAGTCTTGGTTTGAAGCATGGGACTACGAGATCTGCGAAGATGATCCAGTAATGGAGAGGGGAGGCCATAATAGAATGTGTTGTGATTGTTGGAGAGCCAGGTACCACGGACCATGTGAGTTGTCCAGTTGGACACGGGTTTATCCTCAGTAGAATCAACATCAGAACAATCAATGTCTGCAAATGACAATTAGGACATCTATCTGACAGACAGCACCAGCTCAGCAAACTTACAACAAAAGGCCCATTAAATTCTGCATGGGACTTTACTTGAGACACGTACATGGATAGAAGGGAATAGGGAAATGATGTTACCTAACGGAATGACATCATACGGGTTGTCTCCTTGAGGTAAGAAACCATAAAATGTAATTAGATGAGAGCTGGAGAAGTTCCCGTAGCTTAAGCAGCATTCTTCTCCAGATCTGCATGGCCTCGATAGACAGAATTTCAATGAGTTTGTTGAAGCATCCACTTTGCCATAGTGCATAACATGTGGGCACAACTGTTGTCAGAAACCAAAAAAGAAATAAGAAAAATAACATTTAGAGGGTCTCCAAACATTGCGAAGCAAATCCTCGGCAATTGACAAACAAGAAAAGTAATCTGTGTACAATCAACAACATTACGAAGCAGAGGAAAGTAAACAATTGTCAAACATCATCGTTGATATCACAGAACTGCTAATTCAGGTACAGATATTAACAAACAATTTGTAAAGTTCATCTAGCATGGGTTTCATCAACTCGCATTAAGGATCTAAAATCTAAATATGCAGAAAAGCCAGCTAGGAGCCTAGGAGTAGAGAAATGCCAGCCCTGTCCCAGAAGAAAATGCTATTCCTAAAAAGGTAATTGACAGCCGTTGTATTTTGAAACTCCATTACCTTTAGTTTATTAAATTCAGTGATCAATGCACAATATTTGAAGACTCTTTTATCTAAATAATCAAAACAAAAGCGGGTAGAAGGAGAGAAAAAAAAGGAGAAAGAGAGAATTTAAATACAGCAATATCAACATCGATGACAAAGAAAGAATTTACATACTGAATGATTAAGAAAGCCAGCAATAGGGATCAAGCATGTTCTCAGCTTTCCATCAGAATACATTATCTTCATGCTATTGGAGTACCAAAGTTCACAAGCCCATAAAAATTTCTCCCAGGTGTACAGCTCTCGTGGAAATATATCAGGAAAAGCATTGTACAAAGCAGGAAACAACTCATCATATTGAGCACGTAGGTGCTGCCACAAGAAAGAAAGAACAAAGTAAATATCATTCTTTACATGCAGGCAACCTTTGGCACTATAAGTACGATTAACCAGTAATAAACATGTAGCAAGAAGAGAATAATATCATTTCCTAGTGATTAAAAATTCATGAAAGAATAATGGATAGGATCACAGGAGTGCAGTTAGATCTTATACTTTAGGGTAAGTTACATTCCCCTCCACATTAGTATGCCATGAGTTATCAGGTCTCAGACAGACTGCTACAAAAGATACTTGGATTGGTAGCTGTTCTGCGAAATTCAAAGTTCAAACCCCTCATTTGGATGTTTCTAAACTACATGCAAGTAGCGGTTTAATGTCCAATCCATAAAAACAAAAGAATTGAAATAGATTTCCCATTTGGCAAGCAAATTTATTGGTACAAATCTTAGTACATAATAGTTTAGATCAGAGAAATGACTTTGAGACATGTCACCCCAGCATGTAGATTAATACAACATTTAGGGCTCTTTTAAGCTTTAAAACCCCATCTTCTCCCACAAAAAAAGGAGAAACATTATGAAGAAAGACATTGAAGGAGATGGATTTGCAAATGATGGGATACAGTACCAGCAATAAGAGTCAAGCAGCAGGGCAGTCCTTTAAATGAACCCTCATTTAAAGAAGCTATATGTTTCAGCATTATTTCCGATTCTGACTCCTATTGTTTTAAATTTTATAATCATACTTATCAGGGGAAGGTCAAGGTACACATTGCCACTTAACGCTAACAAGATCAATAACTTAAATCCTGAATAAATTAATAAGTGAAATTTAATAGTTTTACTGCAACTCAAGGAAGGCAGAAACTTCATTCTAAAAACAATAAAGAGGTCAGAACCTTGGAACAACTAATTACCTGTCTTGCTTGCATTATCTCTTCAAACAGCAAGGTTCCATCTAACATCATAATTGCTTCAATGCCAAAACTCAATCCTGTAAATTAAATATCAAAGATATTTGAAAAACAGGGGAAGAAAACATAATAAAGTTCACAGTAGACAGTGATTTCCACACAAATATGCTATATACCTTAATATTACACCATTATTCACCTTAGCCCATCTAGTTAGCCTAGCTACCTGGTTAACCTTGCTCATGATCTATCATTCAGTGCACTCAGTGGTTGCAAGACAATCCAACACTGGTTTCACAACACACCAGAAGGTAACGAACAAATTGCTCATAAACGTCATTTGATAAGGATTGAGCCTATTAATAACTACAATTCCAGTGTAAGAATATTAACAAAAAGAACATGTCAAACAATCAGATCTCTACAAGAAAGTCTAGCTAGTTAATAGACACACCACACATATCATCTGTTCTGATATACAAATCTCAATCCTACCATTCACTTTACTTCAATTATCACATAACTCTTCCATTTTGCAGATGATGACCTCATTCCTGGTCTGAAACTACTACCGTTATTCTGTCACCCACAACTACCCATAGAAGCATGCAAATTGATAATTTTTGCCTCTATATCCCTGGCCAATTGCATGGCTTGAAGCCATTGAGGCTTGAATGTATGCAGTTTCTGTTTGATGTTTAGCTATAAGCCTCGTACAAAATAAATCTGAGTGTAATTTCTCTGGCAGTTTTCTTGCTTGGGAATACAAGAGTTCGAAGACTTCTATATAATCATCCACAATCCCTGTTTGCTTCAAATCCTTCAAGTCATCATAAGGATTTTCAACCTTTCTCCTTTCAAAACTTGTATCCAAGGCTTAAAACTTTCCTAGGCTAAAGGTGCTTCGGTTTCTCTTAATAAATTGAACCAATGGATGATTGATCCTTCCATACTCAATTTTGCCAATTTAATTCTTAAATTATCATTTGTGTTCTGCACTTTGAAATAGGTTTCAAACCTTGCAATCCATCCAACAGGGTCTTCTCAATTAAAGGCTAGCAGTTTAACCTTTTTAACAACCATAAAATACTCATCCAAAGCCTGATAATCTGAATCCACCTCATCACCCTTTTCATTGCAGTCAAAAGCCTCTCAATCAGATTAGCCTCCAAATGCCCCCATCTTTTCTTCCATACTAGGATGCATTCTTGCCTCAATTCTGTCCTCCAATCTTCTCATCCAACCTATCCATGATACCTGTCACACAAGTCGTGCTAAACCACACTAATGCTGGTCTCCAAGTTCCCTCTTTTTGGTCAGAGGGGCTGTGTCTCATGAAAAATGAAAAATAAAAGGGACACCTACTCATAACGTTATCTCACTCTAGCAAGGCTATTACTCAAAACAGTTCCATATGGTTGATGGAGAGACTGAAAATAGGTAAACTCAAGATACAGACAGAGTAAATTACCCTAGGAAATCTACATAATAGGTCGTCCATTGAATTTAGAGTTACTTTTAGGTTTTAGCAGGTATTGTTCAAAGCCCTAAGCACCTGTAAATTATTTAAGTATAAAGGTTGTGCATCACAGTGACTTGCAATATTGGTGATCTGTACAAAACTTTAATCTATGTATGTGAATAAATCATGTCAAAGTCAATTAAGATTACCTGTATTAAATTTTTCCGGAAGCGTGTCAAAGTAAATTTTGAATTTTGAATCACAGTTGTATTTCTCTTTCATACTCCATAATAGCATTATTGTCTCAGATGACATGCCATCAATCTCTTTCAAGACACGATACTGAATTGGAGAATGACAATTATCAGTTATTAAGAACATAATGGAGTGGTAAGCATTTGACGTGTGACCTTTTCTATTTATTTTAAGAAATAATGTCACTTGGGATGTATATCCATATCCTTACCAAATCAAAGGGATCAATATGTCTTCCAAACAAAGAGGAGAGATTGCTCCCATTTGGTAAGGATGGACATGTTAACTATGTGATATTTATCTCACAAAACAGAAGATAAATAAGGTGCAGTATAAAATAGGTATTTATAATCAATTCAACTCGGAAACAACATAGGACCATGTTGAATGTAAAGGTAATCTTTGCATATATTTATTATCGTTCAATAGTTGTTTGCAACAAATGACAGTTAGTCTATTGTAGGTTTCTTAAAGAAATCTTAAATAAAATATTTTCTCTTTTCTTAACATGGACACATACCATCTCAGTTCCATGCACGAGCTCCTCAGAAATGATAATGGACACAGGAATTTCTAAAGCAATGTCTCCAACTTTTAGATCTTTCCTTGCTACCGCACCCCGGCCTGCTCCTTCAACATCTGTGTAGATTAAGGGGCGAGTAAATCTGTATTACATATCTTAAAGTAAAGATAATACCCGTGCAAAGGAAAGAAAATCATTCTCAAATAACAAAGCAATTGAAAAACACACCAAATCACAATGAAACTTACAAGCTATCTTTAACTGTGTCCTTACACCATTGCTTTCACCCCATTTGATCAGGCATTCTTCTTGCTCACAACTGTGGTCTTTTTCAACTACTCCCTTCACACTATTTTTGTCTCCAAGATCAGAAATTAAATCAAGTACTATTTGCCGTAACCCATGCAGGATATTTGTATGGAGATGTGTACAACTAGAAAGTGACATGTCAATGAGCAAAACAATTGAATTGAGAGCCTCCAACTCATTCCTGGGGCTGTAAAACTCCACTGATGTGCATGCTTCGTCTTCAGCAAAATAAAGTTCCAGCTGAAGCTCAGTAAATCAGTTAATTCATGAGTAGTTGACATCCCAAGAAAGGGGGGAAAAGTAAAAAAAAAAAAAAAAAGACCCCACAAAATGGTGCAATGCATTTCAATTTTCTACTTGTTAAATAGATTAGAAAGATACCCTGATTACATATTACTGGCAATGCAAAAACATTTTTTTTAACACAGATGTGTGAGGAATACCAAGACTACCACAACCCCCTAACTATAGTTTCTCCTTAGAATGATACTGAGTAACTGAATATTTCAGAGTCTGGAAAAGGAAGTAACCTCATTTAACTGTATGATTCGTGCAATCTGAAGTAACATCTTTACAGCAGCATTCATCCAATCGAGCCCTGAGGAGCTCTTGAGATATATCCGTTCCTTGGGACTAAACCCCTTACTTTGTAGTAATTTCTGATAAAACAATCCAGATTACTCAATAAAATAGTCAGCAATTAAGGAAATCCCCAAAAAAGATAAGCCAGAGGCAGATATTAGCACTAGTTCTGTCACTGTGAAATTGTATTGGCTTTAAATTTTACACATAATAACATTGGAGTAGTTTGCTGCCATTAGTAGCTTAATTTTCATCATATTTGAAACACCTCGACGAGGAAAAAAAAAAACTGTTACGGAAGGCTTTCATCCTTTCTGACTGATTGGTGAATATTTATAACAGACAAATTTGCTATAAAGATTAAATGCAAAAAAACAAAAACTTGAACAACATTAAAAAAGACTCAATTATCTTATTTTTACCTTCTTTTTATCAAAGAAAGGATCATTTTCAGATAACTCGAGAACAATTGAGCACTCCTCATCAGTATCCATGACTGCAACTGCAGTCAATGGTTTGAAGTCAGACAGTAAGCACAAGTCAATAATGTAACGATAATAATTCTTGGTACCAGAATGGAAGCAGAAGTTCCTCATCGGCCCTTATAAATCACAGTGTCACTGATTTATCATTAACATGCTAGAATACAAATCGGAAATCTCAAAGTATGAAGAAGACTAGAGCTTAATCACTTACACGTTCTACTTATTTTCCATTCCAACAAATTCTTGTATAGTTATTTCCTCTCGCACCTTTTATATGTTTTAGGTTCATTAACATTTCACTTAAAAACCTAAAAGTAAAATAAGAGAGGAGAAAAGGAACGGGATAGAAAATGAAAAGAAAGAAAAAACAATGATGTATTTCTGGCAATTTGTATATATATATATATATCATGTACAAACCCTAGGCAAAGGCATTTTGGTATTTTACACTCTCACAAAGATCGGATATAGAGAGAGTAAGAATTGAATATCAGATTAATATTCATATATGCGAGAAACGAAGTAAAAATTGAATTCCCACGATCTTTGTGAGTAATGCACTCGTTCGAAACATACAAAACAATGACCGCGAATTTTCCTTGATCGTTTGCTGTTTCTCAGCAAGCAAAAATTACGAGCACGATTTGAGATTAGAGCTCAATGAAGAAACTAACACTACACAGTAGGCTCCAAGAGAAATTGCGATTACTTCAGAGCTGCTCCGAATAGAGAAGAGAGGAAAGTTCACTTCGTTGTTCACTCTCAGCCGAAGCCGCCAAGTCGCCAACGAAACACGCAAGAGGGAATTTGAGCGGCAAAAATGTAGTGAGTGTTAGTGAGGCACGTGATGTAACTTGTTCGGAGCTTTGCCCTCGTGCTCTTCAAAATTACTCCCTCTGTTTCAAAACTATAGCAGTTTTAGCATTTTATTTTTGTTTCAAAACTATTGCAGTTTTACAATTCCAAAGCTATATTAATTATTTTTTTCCATATATACCCCCATTTATTAATCAATGAGATTTGGTTTCCAAAAACGTGACTTTTGGACTATTCACGATACAACCACCCGAAAAAGTTGACGGCAGCTCCCAAATTAATGCACACAACCAACCACCTTGTGACTATTCATATGCGTGGCCATTCATTCCCTCGTATAGCATGGAGTACAAAGTGGCCATTTTGGACTGAAAAAATACAGAGTGATATATTGTTTCGACAGGAGATTGAGAAACTTTTATTCACAATGGATGAAGCTCGCCGCAGGACACCAACACATCAAACAAAGAGAGAAAATTTCGAAGCACCTTTGGAGAAGAGAGTTGCAGCCTCGTGTGAAGAAATAGTTGAAGACTCTTTTGACTGTGATTCTCAAGATTCAGCTACATCAGATTTTACGCATTTGGAAAGAGTTGCAGCCTCATGTGAAGAAAGAGTTGAAGACTCTTTCGAATTTGATTCTCAAGATTCAACTGCTTCAGAATTTAAAGATCAAGCTTTACATGAATCTAATGCAATATATGGTGTAGAAGAGAAGAGAGTAGCATTAGATATTGATTTAAATAAGTTTGCGGATGAAGAAGGAGAAAATTCTGCGGAAGAGTTCAAAGAAACAATAAGAGATATGTTGAAAATTTACCTTCCTAGAGGGGTGCATTTTTTGGTAGCCATATTTGATGAAGAAATATACTGCCGTGGAACTGAATTTTTATAATCATAATTTGGGGGGAACTTAAAATTTGCAAATTCACACTGAGTGGGAAATTTTAGTTTAAAATCCTAGCAAACAAAATTTGAGTGGGAACCTGAAGAAATTTTGGAGGGTTATTGTGAAATACCTTGTCAATTGCTAGCGTTTGGAGGTCTCCGTTGCATTAATAAACAATGTAGGCGGTAACTTTTGTAGGCTCAAGGCTGTAATCCGTTGCATTAATAAACAAGGGAGTAATTAATTCTTGTTATTAGCGGAAGTAGTTGACATTAAATAATATAAAGATTTATAAATAATTTAAGGCAATTTCTATCTACACATACATGATTTTCTATCAACACATACATGCTGCGGAACTAATAGTTCCGCAGGTGTATTTTTTTTCTGACACACACATACCGCGGAACTATTAGTTCCGCGGGTTGTAATTCACTGCGGAACTAATAGTTCCGCAAGCATTTTTTATTCGTTATGTGTGTGTCCGAATTGAATTACAACGTGCGGAACTATTAGTTCCGCGGTGAATTACAACCCGCGGAACTAATAGTTCCGCGGTATGTGTGTGTCAGAAAAAAAATACACCTGCGGAATTAATAGTTCCGCAGCATGTATGTGTTGATAGAAAAACATGTATGTGTAGATAGAAATTGCCATAATTTAATCATAAATACTTTTCTATTAAATGAGGATATTTTAGTCCATGTACAATGATATTTTACTTCTATTTAATGTTTCTTAATCTGTGTGCAATAACCTTAAACTGCTATAGTTTTGAAACGGATGGAGTATTTGGATCAAACGGTTATGCAGCTGCCATCATGCGGGTCCCGGTCTTGTAAATTCTTTCAATGCTGTCCGTTTGATCAGTGAGATGCAGTACACGTTTTTTTTTTTGGTCAAGACGCAGTACACGTTTAAGATGGACCTATTGCACTCAGCTTGATAAAAATAACACACTTTTTTGGTCTGAATATCCGTTATGTTCGTGGGCTGATGGGTCTGTTACGTTTGCCCAGGTTTTTCTGTAGGCTCATGCTAAATATACCCTCTTAAATTACTATCGACACCCCCTTTCTCCGTTTTTTATTTGAAAACCCTATAATATCCTCACCATTCTCATCCAGTGGCGGCATCCCATGGAAGTTATGGCAACGGCTTTCAATTTGCAGTAAAGTTGTAACAGCTGAACAATGAAGTACCTAATTAACCACAAGGATGATACGATATCATCTGTAGCCAAATGCTGTCTTCTAAGACCAAAAACATTCTGTCCTGGAGGACAAAACCATGGTTTAAAATCTTTCAAATGGGTCCAAGCTGGTCATATTTTGTTCTGGAGGACAAAACCATGGGATAACATCTTCTATCACGGTAATCTCATGGAGTGACTTCTTGAGAACCAGTAGATGAAAAGTTTACCTTTTTTTTTTTTTAATTCAGCATCAGCCCCATTGTAAATTGAAGAAAGATTTCCCTTTCTTTTCTTCTCTTTTTTCAATCTTGGCAGTGAAAACGGCATCGGCGCCGGCAACGACATGAACAAGAAGAACGACGGTGGGGATTGTGTAAGGTGAGGGTGGGGCTCGTTGGCGCTGGGCTCATCCGCAGAGTTTTAAGGGGGAAGTTTTCCGGAAAGAAATTGATTGGGATGGGCTCCGGGAAGTTTAAAATGGGGAGGAAGACAATAGTGAGGGCATTATTGGGTTTTCAATTAAAAAGGGGAAGGGGAGGTGTGAATAGTAATTTAAGAGGGTGTATTTAGCATGGCCCTTTGCTGTATCATTTTGTATGACTCTTTTTTTTTAGGTCCAAATCATTTTGTATGACTCACCCACCAATTCTTCTCCTGTCCAGGATTGGGCCCGAACGCAATGATCCAGAAACTAATGGTTTTGGATTTCATTTTATATTTTTAATTTTCTATTTTATTTTCATTTTATTTCCTGATTTTAAAGTTTTGTATTAGAAACGTGATAAAAATACTAGAAAGTTGTTCTTACTGTTTTTATAGAGAAAACATATTGAAAATATGCGACATTTTCATAATTAAAATTAAAAATGTGAATAAGAATAGAAAATAATTTTTAAATCAAATGTATGTTGTTTGATTATGGAAATTAAACTCAAATGTTAGGGGCTATAAATGCTAAGCACTTCCAACCAAGTTGCGGGCAATATTCCCAAGTTGCAGGGGTTAACACTTATTTTCTCTACTTCAAAATAAGTGACGTTTAAGGTTTTTATATAAAGATTAAGGAAAACAATAAATAACTTAATGAATGAAATAATTTTACCAAATTATTCTTATTTTATTTGTCAAATTCCATAAATTCACTATTGAGTTATATTTAAAAGTCAAAAACCATCACAGATGAAATATCTGTTTATTTTACGTCGTGGATAAACGAGTCTATATACTTGATCAGACTAGCCCTTCCTTTTTCCTAAGATTTTTTACACCATTAAAAAAAAAGTCAATTGTGTGAATTGAACAAAACCATGATTTTAAAATAAAAATAAAACTAAACCAGTAATTTTTGACTGGTTTAATTTTTTTCCCAATACCATACGTGTACTATGACTATAAGTAGGATTCAATTCACACCGGGAGCTATATCCGGATTCAACCTTGAAAAATATGTACCATTCACATGCATCATGGAATATGCTTCGTTAACAACTAAGCTCGCCACTATTGCTGCATTTTATTCTTGGCTTTTATTTTCGTTGGGTCAAATTCGACATAGAATAAAACAAATTATACGCATTCCACAATCATTCAAAGGCTCTATTGTTGAAAATCCATCTATACGGTCCCCTTTCCCACATCTTGGGACCCCTTTTGAATATGGAGGGAGGGAACCTTTGGATCAAATATATGGATATTTTATTTAATTATTTTCAGAAGTCATCTGGTAAATTAAGCAACATTACACTCAAAAACATCCACTCCTTTTTGCTGAAGAATCATTTTTTTTTGACAGCTTGCCATGACTTGTATTGTACGTAAATGTCATTCATCGCTCATTTTCCGTATCTTAATTTTCTCCATTCAAAATTTCTTTTATGCCTTTTATAATAATTTAATAAAATGTTCACCATTCAATTCATGCATGTTTCCCAAGAGTAGAATATAGGTACCTGATTCTTTGTACTTGGAACGAAAGCGAATATAAATCCATCCAACGGTTGCAATGAAATGAAAAACAAAAGCCACCCTTAAGGTGTGCGATAGTAAAACAACGGAGTACCCTCATTTGTTCTGTTTCCGTGGACTTTGATGCAACCAGTATATTTTGATTCTTATAAATTTGATTGGTTTGTTTTTTTTGGCAAAGAGTAATTGGTATAGCCGCCGTTTCTTTTAAGATAAATAACAAAATGCAGCATACACTATACTGGTAATTAATTACAAGGTCAATGAAGAATAAGGGTAATCCTCATTTCTTAATTTTATAGTACAATAGAATAAATAATTCAATAATTACAACATAATAGCAGCTTATTCAAAATTCGCGAGCTGCATATATTTGGTCCAAGATCCGGGTAAAATCTCAAATGTGTCTTAGAAAGTAACATTGCTGTAAGCAAAAATAAGCCGGCTCCGTTGAAAATATTCGCACTTTTTGTATATGGAGGAGAAGAGAAGTAGCGCAAAACTGTAGGGCTTAATTTGGATTAATTTATGATTTATAGAAGTTTCCCAATTAATATAAAGTTTGCGATTTTTCATTATAAAGAATACTTCAGGCCTATAAATATTTATGAATTTTTTTTAAAAATAAGATATAGAAGCTAATTTTAAAAAATAAAATTATTATTTTAAAATTTATATAATTATTACAAGATTTCTTAATTATTTTTTATAAAAATCACATCACGTCCACTCTAATTGGTTCGGGGTGGGGCATCTTGTATGGCTCAACGGGGAACCATTAGAATAAAAATCTTTGCATTGATCTCCAAGCAAGAAAGAGACAGAGGGTGAGACAGAGAGAGCGTAAAAGCAAGGGGGCTTGTTAACGCAGCGCAGCGTCCTTGTTAATTTGTAATGTTGCTTCTGCTCCCATCGACAGCAAAAGTATTGTGCATGCCGATTTGTGTGATTTTACTTGAATGAGTGTATGTATGTGTGTGGACGTGTTTTCTTCATCGTGAAAGTGTTGTGTTCCACGTGCTATTACTTTTTTATTATGTATCCAAACGAAGAACTTACTCGATCAGTTGTAATATTCCAATTAATCATATTCAATTTCAGGGAAATTTTAGGCTGCAGATACAGGGATAAATGGCAATATGCTTATCTTATATATTTATTCAATTCAATTTGGTACAATTTTTCTGTTTCCAAATTCAAAAGGTTGAAGTAATTGAAATTGAGGAGAAACAAGAAGGGACGTGAAAGTGACAATAAATATGAACAATTGAGCTTCTACGCCTTTGAGGGAATGAGGGTTTGAATACTTAAATATAAAAACGACAATCAATGTTAGCCAACAGTTTTGAATTGTTCTCGTTAAACTTAATTAGTCAATTGATTATCCTCCTTGCAGACTATAACGAATATAATACGTTGTAAGGTTAAAGAAAATTCCACCACATACAACCGCAATGCTTACCAATTAAGGCTTCTTTTTCATGAATTGTAGCATAATAAATTCTAATATTTTTCTCAACTAATCTATTTTAATCTCTTGTTTTTTGTTAGGAGAGAGACTATACTAAAGAGTGAGGTAAGTTGCAGTAAAAAAAAGTGAGGTAAATTTAATTAATCTATGGTAGAGAGAATGACAAGGAGAATTAATAGATCAAGGGAAATATGATGAATAAATTAAAAAATATAGCCGAATTAACTATTCAACTTGTAACTAAAAAAATATATATGACCAAATGTCCAAGTCTTAAATTTCTAATTGTTTATAATTATGAAAAAAATAGTCTAAAGCATCTATAGTATAGAGGGAGCAATTGCATAAGAATTTAAATGCTTATCCTATCGACATTGGATACTGCATGTGGAGAAATTGCTGAACGACTCAAATTGAAATAAATTAATTAAAGCTATAAAGGTGCAAGGCAGAATCAAATGGAGAAAATGGTAGCACGTGTGCTGTAAAGGTTCCGAAAAAACACATGAAGAATAACGAAAGAGAAAGAGAGAAGATATATAAATGTAAAGAGGAAAAAAGTCGGCCTAAATATTTATTGACGCCTTTTACGTGGTTCAGTTCTAAGCCCATTCTATTTTTTTTGGGTTAAATATGTTTTGGGTTCCTGTAATATAAATTTTTTTTGAGTTAGACTCCTATAAAATAAGTTAAATTGTTTTCGTCCCTTTTTTATTTTATTTTTTTAATTTTAGTCCTTGACAACATTGACTGCTAATGTGGCACTGTGAGGTTCCTATAAAATTCCTACGTAGCATCTCATTAAGCCCACGTGGCTTAGACGTCACCTGACACATATATATATAAAAATATTTATGAGGACTGGATCCAAAACGTAACATATTTATAGGGACTGAATACAACCATGTTTTATCTTCTTCTTCTTCTTTGGAGCTGGCATGATGGGTTGTTGCAACCATGGGTTGTGTGTAGGGATGGAAATAGGTCAGGCCGCTCGACAGGGGCCTATGGTCCAGCCTACATCAGGCCCAGGCCAGGCCAGGCTTTTTCATGAAATATATCAGGTCAAGGCTTTTTTCAAAGTCTATTTAGCTAAAAAGGTCAGGCTTAGGCCATCTAAAAAGCCTTTTAAGTCTAACAGGCCGGCCTATTTAAGTAGACATCGATATAATTTTTATAATATTATCATTATATTAGATTTTTTATAATATATTAAAATTATATACTTATTTACATTTTAAATATATAAACACATGTTGATCTACATAAATAATCAAGTTTATAAAGCTTATTGAAAGATAAAGTTGTGATTTATTTAGAGGTTTTATCACAAAAATATTTCATTCTTACTCGCCCTTATGTCTCTATCATAAATAAGACTGAATTTAATTGTCATATTTTATAATTTGTTATACATAGCGATTTTCTTCATTAGCCTATTTAGGAGTAGGTTAGACTATTTTTTTTTCAGTTGAAGGTCGGACAACTTATTTGAATGTCTTATTAGGAATCGGGCCTTTAAATAGGCTAAAAGGCCAAATCAGGCTTTTAAAAAAGTCAGGCCAGGCTTAAAAAAAAACCTATGACAGGTAACAGGCCAGGTTTAGGCTTTGAAATTTTTAGACAGGCCAAGCCTATTTAGGCAAAGCCCAGCCCAACCCACTTCCATCGCTAGTTGTGTGCAAGGCATTCAAGAAAAGAACCAATAACGTCGGCCAAACGAAGAAGACTATTAATGTAGGAATATGGGATCCAAGATGCTACTTATACGATGAACAAGCAAGTGATCACATCACCAGTTCAAGGGTAGTGGACCCAATTGATCTCATCTTAAGGCAGCCTCAGATCAGGATTAATTCAGCTGATCAAGATCATTTCTATTACAAGCAAGAGATAGCAGCAGATAGTAACTACTTGAGCTTCATGCATTTAGACCAAATGGTACCACCACTACTACCACTTCCTCAGCTATAGAGTCCCTCATTGCTATTATTAGTGAAGACTAGGCAAAGCTCTGTGTCCCAAATATCAGAACATAACAATATTGATGATCAAAAGGGATTATCCTCCAACAACACTGAGAAAGTGACGACTGATTGGAGGGCTCTTGACAAGTTTGTGGCTTCTCAGTTGAGTCAACATGATCGTGAAACAAATGATCATCATCATAAGAAGAAGAAAACATGGTTGGATTCAGTCCCTACAAATATGTTACGTTTTGGATCCAGTCTTTATGAATATTTTTATATATATGTGTCAGGTGACGTGTAAGCCACGTGGGCTTAATGAGGTGCCATGTAGGAATTTTATAAGGACCTCACAGTGCCACATCAGCAGTCAACGCTGTGAGGGACAAAAATAAAAGAGGGACGAAACACAGTTTGACTTATTTTATAGGGACCTAACTCAAAAACCCCCTATATTACAGGGACCAAAAACATATTTAACCCTATTTTTTTAAAAGAATAAAGTTTTAATAATATTTTTTATTTTCTTAGTTGAATTGTATGTAGTTTTAGTTTTTTTCCTAATTAATTCACTTTATTTAATTTTAAAACTAAGTAAAATTTATTCCTATCATTAATTTCTTTCTACTTATAGAACTTTGAAATTTTTAGTTTTTATTCAAATATATATTCTGGGGTTTATAGTGAATTTGATATTAGAAAATGAGTTACATATATATTCAACTATCTTTGATTAGCTTCTTATATTTGTAGGAACACTCACTGCAATCAATTTATAGTGATAAAAACGGTGGATTCTAGGGTGAGGAGGCGTTTAAGCCAAACGCCTCCTCACCCGGTGAGGAATGTTTTGTTATTGTAGGATAGACTACCTCGACACGTGGATGATTTAGATTAAATCCTGTAACCGGTTGCTCTCGGTTTTAATACTTTGGCAAATTTTCCCCAATTTTTTGTGGAATTTGCATATTTGGCCCTCATTTTTTCGAATTGTCATTTGTACTACGATTTTGCAGAAACCCTAGAACGGAGGATTTAGGCGGCGGTGGTAGCTGTTTCGATGGCATTGAAGGTTGACCGAGCATTGTTGCTACAAGCTTCATTGTTAAACTAACGCTATGATGTGGATTCCTCAACCTTCATTGTTGATTCAATGTCCATTGTTAAGCCAAATATTCCCTTTATTGTTCTTTTAGTTGTTCATTCCTCTGGAAATTTGTGGCTATGGAAAATTTGTGCAACAGGAAGGATAAAATGGAAAATTTGCCTTTGTATTATATTTCTCCTTTTTGTTTTTGTTTTTCAATAAAAAAAAATTCAAAGATGAAGAAGACACACCTGGCGATGGCCATGGATGCATGAGGTAAAGCATGATAGCCGACGCACAACAGTGACGGACGCGATCGATCGGCACCACAAACACCTTGTCCTCCAACTGGTTTGTTTCTCATGATTTTCTTCTCCGAGGCTCCCAGATTCCAAGAGCTCGACACTATCAAAGTCTTGTCAAATTTGGATTCCTTGAGCATTCTTGCTCTCTTTAAATCATTTTTTTTGGGGGGGGATGTTGTTGCTGTTATTATATCAAAATTTTAAGAGTATCCTTTGTCTTTGTGATGATTTCTTGGGGAAAATTTCAAACTTGTTAATGTGAGTTCATTCTAAGGATGCTCACAACAACATAAGAATGAACAAAATGGGGAAAAAATCTAAAATTTTGCAACCACGTTAATGGCCTATTGCAACAATAATCAGACAAGATGCCAACTTTTTCACAGCGGTGGGGTTGGGTAGTCTCGGGCGGCGAAAGGAGCTCGATTGGTGTGCTTCAGTGCAGGTCTATTATGCAAATTAATAACTTTTTCAAATTTTACCCAACAGACTTTAATATTATCATCCATATCCCGCGTTTACCTACTACCAACGGTCACTTTAACCCCACACGGGTGAGGGGCTTAAACGCCTCCTCGCTGTAGAAGGCACCGACAAAAACTGTTGAAATATAATTGGTGTTTGTGTAAAGTATATTTACACCGTTAATAATTATTAAAAGTTTAAAAGTTATAAATTTGGTAAAATTTTTGGAAGTTTGTAGGATGTACTATTAGGAATTGAAAATATAGTCAAAATCACACACTAACTATAATAAAGAGACTAAAAAAGTAATTAAACTTATGAAAGAAAATGCAATAAAATGTTTAATTTTCTGACAACTTAAAAATTAACAGGTCTGACTTCATTTCGCGTAAATATTTTAAAGGTGGTTGGTTGATTTCTCGTCGTCGTCACTTGTCGTCTTGTCGGCACTTACTGTAGTACTATTCTCTCAACTTAATTTTTTTTTGGGGTACTTGCCTTTTTCTTAAAGTACATAGCACTACTCTTGGCTTGACAACCTGATAGCCTTTCCAACTCAAAATCAACAAACAAATGTTGTCAACCTTTTACTTAATGCATGAGAAGACTTTCTAGTTGCTTTTGTGCCTCATCCTGCCCTTTTCCGAACACAAAATCTGGGTCTTTCTTCACTTGTTTCCACTCCGCCCATAATTCCCAAAACACCCCTCTAATCCTATCCACTCGCACAGTAATTTTAAAAATTACATTACAATTGTTAAACAAAGGTTAGCGTTATCAATCCAATCAGACACCGACACATAGGGCGAACTTGGATTAAAGAAAAATAAACGAGTTTTCACTAACATTCCATCAATCACAGCACATGACGAAACTCACAATAATAGTAAAATCACTTTTGCACTACACAACAAATGCAAATCTCAGCCACTACACAATTTTAAAGAGTAAAAAACTAAGCTTTCTGCTGCAATTGTAAAAACGTTGCACGCACTTTCTTTGAACTCCAAATTAAGCATTTCCTTTTTTTTTTTTGCTTGCAAGCAACTAGAGGGGTATTCTGATCTGTAAATCTGTCTCCAAAGCTCAAGACTATTCAGCTGAGATTTCGTTAGGCATGATATTACTTCACCCACTTATAGATTTTTTTTTTTTATTACACCCTATAGATTGTTTTAGACATCGAAAATAAGATAAGAATATATAAGCCTAGTTTGAGGCCCCAAATAGCTTACCCCCAAACCCCATTTGTATAATTCAATTCAAATTTGGTAGGTAATAATGGTACCCTACTTATTACTCAAATTCCCTACCAGTCCCATCAAGCTACTAACCTTTACCATGCCATGTGCACCCCAGGTGTTTACCAACATCCCAGCTGGCTACCCAAGCATGTCAGGGTGTAAGGCCCAACCAGAGGGGATAAAAATGTAGAAAGGGAAACAAAATCAACAAATCATCATAAACTAAAAATGAGCAAATCATGGTGCCAGAGCCAACCGAACTAGTTGAAAATAAACTTCACCTACATACATGCATCTAATAATAATAAAGGACTCCATTATTATTCAAAAAACTAATAAAAAGACAGAAGTATGTGACATGTTTAAAATTAGAGGCTACTATAGCTTCTTCCCCTGTTTTCCCTTCTATCTCACCCACAAGTCATATCCCATGAGCATGAGAGCATGAGCTCCCCATAATTTTTTTTTGTTGTTGTTGAAAGCCCTTCAGTAACTGCCGTGACCTGTAACTTCACCCACTGTGACTGTGTGGAATAAGAAATAGATCATTGATGAGAAAAACTAACAAGTCTGAAGTGAAGTCTTCAACATTTAATTATCATAACTGTTATATATATATATAATCACTTGATCTTCTCTTCCTCTTCCTCTCCCTCCTTGCAATTGCAATCATCCTCAATCTCAGACTCTTGTTTAGGACTTTCATCACTATCCAGAGCCCTTTTCTCCTGCTCTTCTTCCTCTTCCTCATCTTCTTCGTTCCCATTATTTTTTCCCCTCATCAAAACGACACCATTTTTTGCGTTCCTCTCTGCCCTGAGCTTCAATATCTCCAACAATTCACCCACCGCTTTCTCCTTCTTCCTTCTGTTCTTGATCAGAACCTCGCTGATGTCAGCAGGTGTCATCCTCGCCAAGTCAACAACCTCCCCAAGCTCCTTCAGAACCGAGGCATCCACGTCACCCTCTTCACACCCCAAGTAGTTCTTGAGCAGAATCTTCAACGAAGGAAACGAACAGTAACTCATGAAGATGTGCATATCCATTCTCCCACTCCGTAACAGAGCCGGGTCAAGCTTCTCAATGTGGTTGGTTGTGAACACGAAAATCCTCTCACTCCCACAACAAGACCACAACCCATCCGTGAAATTCAACAACCCAGAAAGCGTAATCGAGTTCCCACCCTCTTCACTACCAGCGCCAGTTCCACACCCACGCATTTCAGGAACACCAGAATCATAGTAACTCCTAGAAGAAACAGAACCAGAACCAGAACCGTTTTTGTTTTTTCTGTTGGTGAGGTTAATAGAGCAATCAATGTCCTCAATGACGATTATGGATTTAGAACTTGTCTTCATGAGAAGCTTCCTGAGTTCAGAATTGTTATGAACCTCAGTCAACTCCAAATCATAGATATCATAGCCAAGGTAATTGGCCATGGCAGCAATCATGCTGGATTTTCCAGTTCCTGGAGGACCATAAAGAAGGTACCCTCTTTTCCAAGCCCTTCCTGTTTTGTGGTAAAAGCCTTGTCCATTTGCAAAGTCCTGCAAATCCTCCATGATCTCTTTCTTCTTCTGAGGGTCCATAGCCAATGTGTCAAACGTGCTTGGGTGTTTAAACGGCACCGATTCCCAAGGGTGACCCCTTGAATCCAACGACCCACCTCTCGAATTCGTGTACAATAGACGGTCCTGATTCTTCCTCCGAATATCACTGGCTTTCTCCATGATGTAATCGAGGTAGGAGTTGAGAACCAAAGGCTTGTCTTTTTTCTTGATGCGTAGCGTGAAGCCACGCTTCTCGTCGGGTAGTGGCCGCCACGAGAATGTTTGGGACTGTCTCTGGGTCACCACGTGTTCCCACACCACGTTAACGCCGTTGAACGTGTCCACGATGCTGTCATTGTTGGCGAGTCCGAACGTGAAGCCGCTTGAGTTGACGGCGCGTGTCAGGCTCAGCCGGTTGCCGGTTATGGAGACGGAGCTGCTCAGGTACAGCTGCACCGCGTTGTAGAGCTCGTTCGTGTTGACGCCGTCTATCTCCGTTATGTCGAAGTAGCAGTAAGTGGAGAAGCAATGGAAGATCCGGTTGAATAGCTTCGCCGAGGCGAAACGGAGTTCTGGTGGGAACACAGTTTGGAGGATGGTTTGGCAGAAAGCAAACACACCCAGAACCGATGCCAAAGAAGTCCAATACTCTTTCATTTTGTGGAAAACAATTAAAAAAAGAAAAAGATGAAATAAGTTGAGTACTGGTTTTGGGTTATTAGGAGAGGAGAACAAGAGAGATAGGAGAGTGGGGAAAGGAAATCATGTATTATGTAATTTAATGAAACTGGTATTGGTGTATTTATAGAGAGTTGTGGGGTTTTGAAATGGAGGGTGTGGAAACTAGAGTGGGGAATAATAAAGGGAGAAAGGCAAAAAGGTGGGGTTTTTTTGTTGGGTCCAAAAAGGTTGGTTGATATGTAATGCAATGAAGGGGTGTGAGTGGGCCAAGCAAGTTGGGGAGGGATATATGTAAGTACAGGGACAAGTAAAACAGCAGAGGGAGGGAAGGAAAAAACAAAAAGGGTTTTGGAGTTTTGGGTTGGGAAGATTTCAGAGATGGGGCCTAATCTATTGGGTTGGGAGCTGGACTTGAGCGATTGTGTTTGCGCTGCACGGCTTCATCAAAGGATTCTTTTTTTATTTTTTTAACTTTTACACTAATTTGGAAATGTTTTGAAGGTTGCTGCCACAGATGGGTGACGAGGATTCTGAAATGAGATCAGGAAAAAACCCGTTTCAAGATCTTTGGAATTGGAAAGGAAAGGATATACAGCTGGTTGGCAGGCCTGTAAATAAACACAACATCTATAACAAGTAATAATGGTTAAAATTATATGCACACCACACAGTTAGAAATCAGAAAAGATTTTTTTTCTTTTTCTTTTAACTTATATACTTGCCTATCTGATCATGATAGGGATGTGTCCAATATGCATGTGAGTTTTGCTTGTAAGAATTAATTATTAGTAAAACCGAGAAAAAAATCATTGTGTGCTATTGGATTTAAGATGTGTAATGACGTTCTTTTTGACAAATGAGAGGAGGGTTACACTTTAATTATGTCACTCTCGGTGGAACTGGAAGAGGGTTCACAGTCACACTCGTGCATTTTTGAAAGTGTGGAGTTTTATTTTAACTTAACTCCTTCAACCCGTTTAATCTACTTTGAATTAGCTTTGGTGTTTTTAGTATATAAATGTTGGAAATCATTGCCACGCTAACAAAGGAAGAACGGAGACGCATAAAGAATAGGGCCCCAATTAAACCCAAGAATTGATTGGAGTTTTGGATGGTAAGATGACCCCACCGCCCTCTTAGCTCACATGTCTTGCACATTTTTCTAATCCTTCTTTTCTGAAACATTTCCTTTTTTTTTGTTACTCTGAAACATTTCCTTTTATTAGTATCTTTTTTTTTTATTCCATATTTTGCTTACTACAAATTAATGTGGTTGCTTGTCAGTTGAGAAAAGATTGAGGAAGTAGTTAATTGAGGGAATCGACATGGATGGATTCGGTGGCCACCTCTCCTTCTATCAAATATATGCATCTGCCTCGATTCGAGTTCGGAAACATAAATCTGGGGTTTATTTTATTCTGATGTTGTTACAGATGTGTCATAGTGTTATTTCCTAAAATATTGTTTTAAGAAAAAGTCATTAGTGGTATCTTTTTATATTTTTATGAAATCATAGTTTGTTAAAATATTTACAAAAATTGTTACTTTGATGATTTTTTCTTAATATTTAATACTAAAGTACTTTAAAAATAATTAGAAAATGATAAAATTAATTTTATATATTAAATTTGAATCCTCATTCTTGATAGTCAAGACTTCTCATGATATAGGGTCTATTTAGATTGACTTATGCAGAGTTTATAAACATAGCTTATGACTGATTCATAAGCTGTTTTGGGTTTATTTTTCATAAGCTACCCAAGATAGCTTATCAAAACAGCTTATGACTTATATAAAATAAATTTCACTATAATTTTTCTTCGATTATAAAAATAACTTATACAGCTTATGTCATAAGCAGTAGATAAACTTGTTATCCAAACAGGGTTATACTCTCTCTCTCAATGCAAGATGTGGCTTCTTCAGCATGAGATTTTATTTTATATTCATTATTTTTAAATATTATTCTTTAAATATAGCCATCCATAGATTTTTCTATTGTTAACTTTAAGACTCTTTATAACCATATAATTTTAAATTTATTTTTTTATAACTTTAAAAAATTTATTCGTTAAACATTTCTAATTCATATTTTTAATTTTAAAAATATTACTGTATAGTGCTGTAGATGTTTACTAATAATCACTACATATTCCAACAATGGATGGGACCTGTGAGAATTTCAAAATCTTACATGTTAGGTGCCATTTAGAATGGACTAGTAATTCATTGGTCCACCAAATCCCAATGAAATGTGATCCATTGATATAATAATATTTAAATGGCACGGTCAGGATTTCTCGGAGGTTACCTAGTAGGTAGGTAATTTTAAATGTTAGATATAATTGCAAAAAGGGGTCTATATAATATAGTAAATAAAAACGATAATTGAGAAATAACCCACATAATTATATGAAATTACACTTTTGCCTAAATAAATCCCATAATTAAAAAACGAAATTGATGATAATTTTTTTGGTTTAAATATGTTTTTTGTCCCTATAATATAAGGATGTTTTATTTTTACTCATTAAAAATTTAGTAAAACTTTTTTGGTCCCTATTATATATTTTTTTAGTCATTTAAATGAGTTGACTGTTGATGTATCACTTTTTGAGCCTAGTCAACACTATGTCAACCCCCTCTCTCTCCTCCCCTCTCTCTCTCCTCCCTCGTCCCCACATCCACCTCCCTCCTCCTTCTCCAACTTCAACCAATCTCTTCCCTCCCCCTCCTCCCCCACCACCCACACGCTAGATGCACGTCCTTGGAGTCCTACTACTACCTAGAAATAAATCAAATAAAAGATGAAAACTTTACATCAGAGAAAACCCAAAAAATGAATAAAAAGGCGAGTGAGTATTAACACAAGCATATATAGGTATAAAAATAACTTTTCCACTACAAATAGTTATTAACAATTGATTGTTATATTTAATAGAGAGCGAAGAAAGGGGGAGGGAGATAACGAGAGAGTGAGCGAGAGAGAAAGGGGGGGAGAGAGAAAGGGGGCGTGAGTGAGCGACAGAGATAGGGAGGAGAGATCGAGAGAGAGAGAGGGGGGGGAGAAAGAGCGAGAGAGAGGGAGAGTGAGCGAGAGAGAAAGGGAAAGGGAAAGAGAGAGAAGGGGCATGAGTAAGCGAGAGAGATAGGGAGAAGAGACCGAGAGAGAGAGAGGGAGAGAGGGAGCAGGGGAGAGAGAGTGGGAGAGGGAAAGAGAGAGATAGGGAGGAGAGACCGAGAGAGGGGAGAGGGAGAGGGGGAGAGAGAAAAAGGAAGAGAGCGGGGGAGAGAGAGTGAGAGATCTAGGGGGAGAGAGGGAGAGCAAGAAATAAATTAATTTAATAATAATAATAATAATATAATAATAAACTTGTGTTGCCATTTTTTTAATTATTTCAAAAGTTGGTAAAGTTTTGTAATTTTATATTGTTTTGTGGTCTATTTCATAAATATCAGTTTATAATTATACAATTCTTATGGAAATTTTCACAAATACTGAAAAATTGAGTTTACCTCCTATCTCAAGTAAAAATTGATTGGGATTTGGTAGACCAATTAATGCACTGATCCATTCTAAATGCCACCTAACGGTGCCAGTGCAAAAATTTTCTCAAATCTATCTATTACTTTACAAGATAAAGGTGTTTCATAATAGATTTTTGAGAACCAGGAAATTTTTACGTGCTATATCACTTGTGTGAGAATATTAATTTCCTACCTTAATTTTATTTTTATTGTTATTACTACTACTAATAATAATCAAAGTGCAGACCATTTGACTAAATTGGGTTTTTTTTTGGTGAGGTTTGACTAAATTGGGTGCGACATCGATGGAGTCCTTGGTGGTCTCCATCAACCTCCCATAGCGATGAGGCAGTTGTTTTTGGCGAATGCTATGCGGGTTCCTTTCCCGCGTTGTTAGCTTGTTACATTTAGAGCTATCAAAATGAGTCAACTCGGTCTACATGAGTTGGCTTATTACGAGCTGAGAAGTAAATGAGTCGAGCCGAGCTGGCTTAGATTTTTTAATGGCTAAAAAATGCATAGCTTGGCTCAGTCTACCACCGGCTCGCAGGTTACACGAGTTGGTTCACGGGCTGAATCACTAAAAATTTATTTAAAATGATTAAAAAAATATTTAAAAACTAAAAAAATATTTAAAATGCTAGAAAATAAAAAAAACTAAAAAAAATATTTGAAATAATTACTTTTTATTTTTTTATTTGTTAGTGTGGCTCGCGGGTCAGCTCGGCTCGTGACGAGCTGACCTTCTTCAGCTCACGGGTTACATGAGCCGAGTCAAATTGGTTCGGGATTAAATGAGTCAGTTATTTAATAATCTTTTTAGCCCACGAATCAAGCTGACTTGCGAGCCACAACTCATTTTGACAGCTCTGGTTACACTTACTTGTCTTGTGTTTTTTTTGTTGACCTTTTCTATTTTCGTTTGTCACAAAAAAAAGCAAAAAAAAATCTCTTACTTATAATATAAAATATTTTATTCATTAAATTAAATAATTTATTTAAAATGTATAGTTAAGAATCAATCACAAATAATCACTTGCCAAAATTTGTTTGGGTTGTGCAGTACTGAAGAAAAGTAACCCTCTCTGTATCGCAGAGTCCCAAGTGCCTAGTTATCATGTTACTATTTGTTGATTAGATTAATCTTAAAAGAAGGTGCATGGTGAATCATTTTGGGGTTTGTTTATCTGACTCTGACGGCCCATATATCCATGTTTTTATATTTTGCAATTTTGCTTGCATCACTTTGGTTTGCAATGAACATGGATGAGCTCGATCCACAAAACAAACGCAGCACATTGCTCTGTCTGCTAGGTGCTGCACTGCAAGAAAAGTTAAAAGGTCACCCATTACGTAAAGCAAATGCCCTCTGTGACTGTGCCTGCAGCCTCTGCCAATTACCGTACACAAACTCACCATCACGTAAACCAGGAGATGGTTACAGAACAGAGAGCGCAGTGACGCAGTCATGAGTGCCTGAGTCTCTTATCAGCTCTGTGCACCGTACAATTTGTTCATTCCTAACGCTAAATCAAACAGTTGTTATCATGGTGGCACTTAATATGGGTTTGTCACTTTTGTTCTCACTAATGAGTCAGTGTGTTTCTGACGTAGATTACCTATGAAAAATAGTTGACTTTGATCCAATGGTCCAGATTGATGACCTGCTACCTGCCATTAAAATATAGACAATACTGTTATATATTTGCAAATCTAGGTCTACATAAGTCTGAATTTCTTAAAAAGCCCCAATCTTAAAAAACAATTAACATGGTGATTAACTTTTTTTTTTTCATTTTGAACCCTAGCTCCCTTTCATTTCAGAACGGAGAGAGAGAGAAAGGGGGCGCCCCCATGAGAAGAGAGAGAGGGCACGGCGGCCATGGAGGGGAGGCCGCGCCTCCCAGCGGCCATGACTGTGGGTGTACGATTGGAGTTGCAAGGAGGAAGAAGATGCAAGGAGAAAGAATATGGGATATGAACTATGCTCTGGAGTTGAAATAACTATACTTTTCAGGGGGTATAATGCAATTATTTTTAACCTATAAAACCTTCTATAGCAGGTAATTGACCTGCTTCCCGTTAATGAGACCAAAAATGACAGACCCAGATTAAATGGCACCTGTTATCATAACTTCTTACACCAAAATTTTGATGTAAAATTTCTTATCCCAAAATTTTGATAGTAACTTCTGATAATCAATCATTAATTAATTAATGCCCTAATTAATCATAAAACAGAAGAACTAAACAGGGAAGGCAAATCATTTGAAAATTTCAGTTCAGTGTACCATGCTTCTCATTTTTCATTGCCTTGCCAAAGATTGATAGAAGACGCCGGTCCATGGAAGAGCATCTCCTATAGGCATATAGCTATGGGAATTGCTTTAACTCCCTACAATGCTACACAGTATATATCTAAGAACATCAACTAAATTTTGCTTATACAATAAAAATTACTTGTTTATAAAAGTTATTTATATAAAGATTTCAACTTAATTAATTGAGAGTTCCTTACATAAATATGACACTTAGATGCATTTCAATTATAAAATCAACTAATAAGAATTGTGCCCCTGGCATTCACCAAAAAAAAACTAATAAGAATTGTTTAAGTTTCAAAAACTCAATAAACGATTCTTATTGGAAATGCTCCAAGATTATGAGAATTAGTCAATCATAAAAAAAGAGAGTTAATATATGATATCTTTATAGTTAGCATAAACGAGAAACGAAAAAACATATTCATGAAATGATATAAATTAATACTCTAAATAAAAAGTTAAATCAATGATGTTTTTGTTATTTTACTCAAAAAATTAATCTCTCCTCATTTTACTTCCCACTTAGTGTAGAAAGATTTAGAACAATAATACATATATCATCGATCTATATATATCTCATTTCATATGTGTCAATTTTTTCTTTTATTTCTTTATCTCAGGGCGTATTCACTCCAATAGGTGTCCATGAAACATTTTTCAAAGACTCAGTGTGGAATCCATGCCTTGTTCTCTATCGATCCCTCACTTTTGGTGAGCTTCCAAATAGGAAAGCTTGTGTCTTCCAACGGTTTTTCGTTCCATGATTTTCTTTCCTTTGGTTTTCCATGCAATGAAACAAGTGTGAGATTTTGCCATTGTGAGTTTGGACTTTGGACTGCGAATCCCTGTGTTATTATTCATATCATACTTGTGAAATATTAAATGAGTAACTTTGTGGGTAATGAACGGCATGAAACCTTTTGATAAATATACATCTCTCTCAGCCTTTTAAACATTCAAAGCGACCACTCTAGTTTTCCTTCCTTTTAAGTATCCGTTGAAATTCGGTCTTATCAAAATGCCTATAGCTACTATTACTAATTAGGTACGTAGGTTAAGCAAATGAAATGAAATGATGATACCGTAAGAAGAATCTATACAACATGCCAAGTACAATATCACTTCTATTCATTATTTGACCCTAAATTACGAACTTACCGTAGAAATTGGACTTAGTCCAAGTTCAATTTCTGTCCAAGAAGACCACATGTATGGAGAAGAAGAAATTAATAAAGTCGAATTGATGGCAAACCCAAACAAGGGATCCTATTGATTTGATTTGATTCGTCGTGTTACATATGGAGCTAGTTGGTGAAAGAAAGCTCGTGATTCGTACCTGATCATTTACGTCCACTAAAGTGTGTCTAAGCATTAATCCATCATGAGAAATGTTATATCATTTTATAAATTCTCTTATATATTTTATAAAATAAAAAAGAGAATACAACTAATATTTTAAAAACATAAAAAGAATTAATATTTTTTTTATTTAATAATTAAAAAAAATTATAGAAATAAAAGTAAAAAAATTTAGTATTATTCACTCGTTATATATCATCTCTTAAATCTAATCATACTTATATACGACAAAGATTCAAACTTCTCCATAATTAGGAGCTTTGCTGGCCATAGCTATGCAATCAATGATTTGGCCTCCCTTGTTATTAGTATTCTCTTGAGTTAAATCAAAAGCGAGAAATGAGTAAAATTTAGTAAACTATTGAGGATGGGGCAACTAGTCTACACAAACGCCGCCACCAATCTACTATATATGGGGAAACAATGAATGCTCTAATTAATGTCTCCATCGTAACCTACTAATCCTAATTATTGAAGCATTTCTGAGATTCCAACATGTATACGCTTGTTGTCGGATTGGATGTGACTAACGAATTGCATTGTACTCCCTCCGTTCTTTTTTATACGTGGAGTTTTAAGAAAAATTTTATTTTTTTTATTATTTTGATAGTTTAAAATTATATTTTGACAATTATATCTTTAATTTTATTAATTATTTATATATTTTTTATAAATTGGTTAATGTAATAATTCAGAAATTTAAAGACTAATTAAATATGATATATCTATTCTAAAAAATTATTTTACTTTCCAATAATGTAAATTTATTACTAATATACACATATGAATGTATCTAAGATTAATTGGATAATTGAATAAGGGGTTAAAAATGATTAGAATGATGGGACGCATTAATTAATTTATCTACTTCCAAATACTAATTAAATAAGGGTATAATAGAAAAAATTTTACCAATTAATTAATTCCTTAATTATAGTAAAATAACCTAAAATAACATATAAAAAGGAACAAAAAAGAATAATAAATGGGTTTTCATTTCATTTCAAAGCAATAAAACCATTGCAAGGTCAAGAAAGGAACAACACGAACTATGTAACAAAATTGTTGGCTCACAGTGTGCTGGCGAAGCAACAAGGCTAAGCATGATTGGCGTAATCAGACTCACCCAAATTACTTTTGGGAACGCTATAGTTGCCAACTTGCCAAGTTTAGCACCTAAAAAGCTATAGTTGCCAAGTCATCGTTAATATAATATTATTTAATACAACTATTTTAATATATAAAAAAAACTTTTTGCAATTACTTAAATAGATATATGGAATTCTATATATTGTCCGAGGGCTCTGTCTACCGTGCGCTATCGGTCTAGGACTCGCACGGTGCGCAAGGATTATTTTGGAGAGGCGCACCGTGGACCTTCAAAAAAAGCACCAATTGACCTGATATCCAAGTTTCATAAATTTATCGAGTAGGTCCCTGGATTGGCATACAATTTCATACTTGACTCCACTTATTGTTCATCTTCTTCTTCCCCATTGCTTATGTTGTACAGATCACTAATTGAAGGCATTTTTGACAGGACACAACCACCTAATGCTCAATTTCATCGAACATAATTAAAAACTGCTATTGTAACAATCACAATCCTAGGTCACACACTAAAAACGTAAATCGCTAATCAAAATCACGTTTTCATATATATAAATAAGCCAACACAGCAACTACGCCACATCAAAAAGGGGTTTTACAGTCTACAACGCACAGGACAATTTCAATAAATTTCTTTCTCCACCTGCATCCATCAAAATTTCAAATCAGTTTTTCTTTTTTGTCTTTTCTTCTAATTTTGGAAAGATGCATTGAATTAAATGATTGAGAAACAATTCGACACACCTCGTAAAGAAATTTGTCATAGTTTCTCAGGAGAAGCGCGTTGGTTGGGTTTGACTTCAGCATTTTCTCATAATACGCGCCGATCTTAATCCTTTCACCGCCGTTCCCGCCGATGAACGTCGTGGCGTCGTCAAATCCGCCGCCTCCGCTGGATATGACGTTGATCTTGACGTAGCTCGGTTGGCGTAGCGAGGTTATGTCTTCGCCGTCGGAGTGCGCTCCCGTTCGATACAAATTCTGGCGATATCTGAAATCCTCGCTCGCGGACTGAATAATCGCAGCACCTTCCGATGACGACTTTTTTATCCCGTCGGTGGAGAGGAAATGCATCGAAGGCTTCAGCGATACGGCGTTGTTCTTGTCGGCGGGGAGGGAGGCTTGGCGCAGAGAGATACTCGATGTGAACCAAGAAGGACTGGTTTCTGAATTCTTTTGTCGGTTGCTCATTCGGTGACACTTCTTGAATCTTAGCCGTGCAGTTATATTAAAACACATCCACGGTAAATATCGCGCAGGTCTAAGATGCACCTCTACAAATTCTACTCGCGCACGGTAAGCGTCCTAGACTACTTGCGCACCGGAGAGAGAGCCTTGTCCGAGTATCTAACATATATGGTACTCTTTTTGGTTAATCAATAATTGAAACGTGCATCTATTCTATTACTGTTAATAAAAAAATGTTTTTTGTTGTTAGTAAAAAAAATAAATGGTCCACGCGTCAGTTTATGCTGCAAAATTTTCCCGCTCAACAGTCTTCTTTAGCTACAGTTATAAAAGAAAAACGTTTGGCAGGTGTTGCTACAAAAAAACATTAGTACACCAGTCACGTAAATGTTTGCCTATCTCTTTTACTATTCATAAAAAGAATGTTTTTTGTCATGCTCATAGGAAAAAAGTTTTCCCTCCAAAAAATATCAAATCATCTACAATAGTTTTATTCTATTAATTCCATTTTATATTTTATAAAAATAATCATGACTAATAACAAACAAAAAATTATAATAACAAAAAATAATTAAAAATTTTATCTCCACAGTTGTGTATAGAAGATATTCCGGTTTATCTAAAACAATATTACAAGAACGAGGTTGTAATTTTTTAGATTTTGTGTTCTTACAAATTTTGAAGTTGCAAAATTTTAATTTTATTTTTGATAAATAAAATAATATTTGTATACGGGAAATAAAATAGTGTTTATTTATAGGTTTCACTCATTTATTTCTTCTAATAACTTTTTACGAATAATAAATTTATTTATTTTTTCATTTTATTTCCAATCACCAAAACAATATTTACTTAAACATTTCACTCATTTATTTCTTTCAATAAATTTTTACGGGCTAGAAATTTATTTTTGTTTCGATTTTATTTCTAATAACCAAAACATGTTTCATTACAGTTTTCAATCATTTATTCCTTCCAATAACTTTCTACGAGCTATAAATTTATTTTTCGATGACCAAAACAGTTTGCTTAAAGATTTCACTCATTTATTTCTTCCAATAACATTCTATAGGCTATAAATTTATTTTTATATTGATTTTATTTTCGATCACCAAAACGGTAGTTGGTTACAAATTTCACTCATTTATTTCTTCTAATAACTTTCTACGGGCTATAAATTTATTTTTCTTTCGATTTTATTTTCGATTACCAAAACGGTGTTTGCTTGCAGGTTTCACTCATTTATTTCTTCATATAAATTTCTACTGAATATAAATTTATTTTTCTTTCAATTTTATTTTCGATAATCAAAACGGTGTTTGTTTACGGGTTTCACTCATTTATTTCTTCCAATAACTTTCTACCGACTATAAATTTGTTTTTATTTCTGATAACCAAAACGGTATTTGCTTACATGTTTTACTTCTTCCAATAACTTTCCATGGACTATAAATTTATTTTTCTTTCAATTTTATTTTCGATCAGCAAAACAGTGTTTGTTTATATATTTCACTCATTTATTTCTTCCAATAACTTTCTACGGACTATAAACTTATTTTTCTTTCGATTTTATTTTTGATAACAAAAATGGTGTTTGATTATAGGTTTCACTCATTTATTTCTTTGAATAAATTTCTATGGGTAATAAATTTGTTTATTTTTTATTTTATTTTCGATCACCAAAACAGTGTTTACTTAAACGTTTCACTCATTTATTTATTCCAATAACTTTATGCAGATTATAAATTTATTTTTCTTTCTCTTTTTTCTGATCACCAAAATAATATTTGCTTATAGGTTTCACTCATTTATTTCTTCCAATAACTTTCTATGGGCTATAAATTTATTTTTCTTTCGATTTTATTTTAGATTACCAAAATGGTGTTTGCTTACAAGTTTCACTCATTTATTTCTTCCAATAACTTTCTACATGCTATAAAAATTATTTATTTTTTGATTTTATTTTTTATCACCAAAATAGTGTTTGCTTAAAGATTTCACTCATTTATTTCTTCAAATAACTTTCTACAATCTATAATTTTTTTTTCGATCACCAAAACGGTGTTTGGTTACAAGTATCACTCATTTATTTTCTCCAATAACTGTCTACGGCCTATAAATTTATTTTTCTTTCGATTTTATTTTCGATCACCAAAATGGTGTTTGCTTACAGGTTTCACTTATTTATTTTTTTCAATAACTTTCTACGGACTATAAATTTATTTTTCTTTTGATTTTATTTTCGATCACCAAAATGGTGTTTGGTTACAGGTTTCACTCATTTTTTCTTCCAATAACTGTCTACGGGCTATAAATTTATTTTTCTTTCTATTTTATTTTCGATCACCAAAATGGTGTTTACTTGCAGGTTTTACTCATTTATTTCTTCCAATAATTTTCTTTTGGCTATAAATTTGTTTTTCTTTCGTTTTTATTTCTGATTACCAAAACTATATTTGCTTAGATGTTTCACTCATTTATTTATTCTTATAACTTTCTACGGGCTATAAATTTATTTTCCTTTCGATTTTATTTTTGATCACAAAAACGGTATTTGCTTACCGGTTTTACTGATTCATTTGTTCTGAAAACGTTTTACGGACTATAAATTTATTTTTTACAATTTTATTTTCGATCACCAGACAGTGTTTGCTTATATGTTTTACTCATTTATTTATTTTAATAACTTTCTTAGTTCCTATAAGTTTTTATGCTTAATATCACTAAATCAACATTGTTATAAATTTAGGATATATTACATATCATTTTATTACTATATAAATTAATCATTTTATATCATATATAGAAGCCAACTGACGGACCCGTGCATCGCACATGTCAACTCGCTAGTTTGTCACAAAAAGACCTGCACCTTGTGAACAGTGTGGATAAGATCAACATTACCAAAATGTAGTGTTGATGGAGGATGCTGTCATCCATTCCAGATAAAGAGATTTAAAACTCTTTTAAAATAAACAAGTAAAGACGTGTTCCTATTTATATTATAGTGAGATAGAGTTATAATATATTGTAAAAGTTAATAATAAATATTACTTAAAAAGCTTTATCCAATATAAGTAAACAGCAGCAATCATCGTCATTTTTCAATCACGAGATTAGACAAAAGTGATTAATGTGTTTTATCTAAGGGAACAGACACGGCTAAGACCCGCGTTCAATTCCTGATGATAGAACAAATCTGTGGCCAAATATTATATAATACTGTAGATATAAACCAAAAAATCATCGTCATTTTTCCATCTACTTTTTTATCCCGTCAACGATGCCATTAGTTTAGTTAGGGATTATTATTTTTAAATTAACTAATGCATGAGTAAAAATATATCTAAATTTAATTTAAATTACGTTGTAATCTCAACTTACGTATCACGACTAAAATTTTTAGTGCTTTCTGTAAAAGTAACAATTTAATAATAGAAAGCATCGCACACCGTTTTAGTAGAAGAAAAACAATAATAATATATGCAGCTGGATGGATGCATTTGAGTGATCAAAAAAGAGTTTCGTTAATTGTTAAACGAGTTCGGTTCTTCCGCACAGAGTTTGGCTGGCCACTTGTCGAGTTTGGAAACGTTATAAGAGAACTTGGATTCATGTCATCCATAATAATTAAATATTTCACTGGGGCAAATATTAAATTGAAACCCATGGAAGAAGGAAGTAATCAGTATCCATCCACAAAGTAGGAAAAATACTTCCTCCACATCCATTAGTGGCTCGCATTTCTCACATCTTTTTAAGTGACAGCATGGATATAAGAACATCCATCAGATGGCTCGCATTTTTTTAGCGAAATAATTACACTTACCCCCTTATATCCTAAAATCACATATAAGACTCCAAATCCATACATGTATAGATAAAATAACACGAACATTAAAATATAATAAATTTTAAAATTATAAGACATGACACAATTACGATATAACAGGTAAAATTTATATAAAACACAAATACTAAATTAGAAGAAATAATATTTTAAAATAAATTAGTCATTATAAATAAATATAATAAGATATTACAATTTCTTTAGGTGAAACAGCATCTGATGGATAAATTACTAATTCTACGCAAGGCATAGAGATAATCGAAGTGGATTTTGTCTTCCCAACAAAAACTTTTTCATACATACATCTTAATTCGAGTCCAAGACAACATGTTTATGGGGCCCAACTATCTATCAATTGTGTCAAAACTTGTTACTATTATCTACTATTTAGTTAGTCTAGGCGTCTAGCATTCCCGTCTTAATTATAATAATTTTTTTTGGTAAAAAACTATAATAAAATTTTAAAAAATAGAAGGGAAAAATTATAAAAGTAACACCCAAAGTGTCTATGACCTGAGTTAGGATCATCTCCATTTACTTTTCTTTTCATTTTCTCTATTACTATGCTTTTGGGGGCATAAATGGAATAAATAACACTTTTCACTATGTATGTATCACATTGACTTAAATATGTTCCAGGTCCTTTCAAATTTAACCGTTTTGATTTTAGTCCCTGTAAATAAAAATCAAAGTTTTTTTGTCCTACAAATATATTTTTTTATTTTAGTCATTTTAGTAATTTGACATTGAGGTGGCATGGACACGTCACCTCATTAATCAAACATGTCATATTTCAAAGCCAAATCAGCCTGACATGTCATTTTAAATTTGGAAGGACCTAACACGTCATTTTCAAATTTGTAGGGACCTGCCACCACCATCACTACACACTCTCTCTCTCTCGTTTTCTCTCTCTCTCACCCCCACCACCACCACCCACACAACCCATTGTTGCTTTGCTGCCTCCATTCTCTGCAACAAACCATCAATCTCATCTTGCATTCTCTTTTTCATTTTGTAGTAATCAAAATAGGAACTTTCCAAGACTTTCAGCGCATCCAATTTCCTCCTCTGCACTCGGTCTCGTGCAAACAGAGTTTCGAAAGCTTTGTAGCGTACTCTTCTTCCATTTCTGCGAACTTCGTCCTGATCATCTTCTGGAGGGGGGTTGGGGGGGGGGGGGGAGAGAGAGAGAGAGAAAGAGAGTGGATGAAGGTGGTGGTGGTGGTGGTAGCAGGTCCCTACAAATTTGAAAATAAATATCATTTATTTCCCCCAAAAATATAGTAATAGAGGAAATAGATAGAAAAGTAAATGGAGAGGATCCTAACTCCCATGACATCAAGTGTCAGATACGTGTAAGAAGCAGATGGACCAAATTATAATCAGATGGTGAAACTTCTAAAATGAGAGGTAAGGTTTATAGGTGTAGTTGATTGCTACAGTATACCATCTCAACGGGGATTCACTATGGTCCAGAGTTAAAAACCATTAGATATATACATAATTGAATGATTATGATGATACACCTGAAAAGTGAACATATTTGCAAGACGATCCTCTCCTGCTTCCACTTCTTTTGTTCCAACGGCGAAACACATGCAGATTATGAGTGTTGTTGAGCCTAGCCCCAACAACCCCATCCATGGAATCAAGAACCATGGCTGAGGGATTTGAGGTACACTTGAAGGCACCATGACATGTCCACATGGTTTGAGTGCAGATGGGTTGCAAGTGAGCAATGGAAAGATGGGATCTTTTTTTTTTTTTTTCTGTTGTCAAAAGTTGGGATCTTTGATGAGGAAGTTTTCTTGAGAAGTTTTGTTGAAGGTGCAAACACTTGTGCAGTGGTGATCCTCCTCTGGGTGCCCAAACGGGTTGAATTCTGTGGTGATGTCCTAGGAACGATGGCACGGGCACAAGCAATGCGTCAATGAGGAACCCAGAACCAGAAGCGCCATTTTTAAGACCAAACCCAACTCTAAAAGAGAGTGGGTATCTTGAAGCTCATGAAAAGCATGCAGAATATCACCACCATGAAAATTTGAATAAAGTATGCGCCTATTGGGTAGCATAAACGGGGTTGAGCTTCACCATCTTCGTCTTTTTTATTTTTTGCTTTTACCACCTCCAAAGGTTCAAACTTGTTCCCTTCCAAACCCAGAAGACGGGAATCAACTGATTGGCTATTGTTTTTCTGGGTTTGTTGAATGATTTTGGAATCTTGTTAATCCTAAAGAAGTTTGTATTTTCTTTGGGTTTGTTGGATGATCTCTTAGGTAATTCTTGTAAATTCCAAAAGGTGAATAACTCCGAAAATAATAACAAAAAAGCAAATTAAGACTGGTTCATGGGATTCACCAATCACCATAGCCATCGCCTATAAGTCTGAGTAATATTATTCTGCAAAATCGCGAGCATGAAGCCAAAAAATAAAATAATCTTTGTTTAATTCCCTTTCATTGGGTCCTTTATCCTACCAGAATTCATATTCACATGCTAAACAATAGGAAGGGAAAGCAAAACAAAAACGAGATTGGGTTGCAGCAAGTTTAGTCCCATCATATATTTCCATGTAATATTATACAACTGTCTGTCTCCAAATATATCTAGCCAAAATATCAAACAAAAAAAGAAGGGGCGGGAGAAAAAGAAGGGCGACAAAGAATTTAAAAAGGTTGATCATTAAGCAAAAATTCCTATTTAGAAGCAGATTCCAAGTAAAGTAATCAGAAACATTGATGCATTTAGTCAATGGCAATGATGAGAAAACCAACAGATACATACATGAGAAAAACTGGGTAGAGTGCAAGAGCTTTTCTCCTGGGGTTGACTGCAGAACTCATGAAAGGATATGCAGCCCAAGAGCTCCAAGCTAATGTTACACATACCACAACCACTTTCACTATGACATTGTCCTTCAACATACAAATTAATGCACCAACGTCCAGAGGGAATAAGCAATAACCCAGCAGACTCAGACTCTGAAAGAAGATAATGTGTCCACCCTGAAATGTTCGAGAGTTGAAAACAAAGTCAAATATTGGCCACTGCCGTTTTTGTCTCTTAATAAGGCTACGTCTGGATACAATTAAATCTTCCTTTTTATATATAAAATCAGATATTTTACTACACTTCAACAGCACAAATAAACGTCATATTAAAAAAAATAAAAGTCGACACCCATTATATGACAAGATGAAAGAGAGAAAGAGGCTATTACCAGAAGCAGTACATTCAATGTCAAAATTACAGCACCAGCAGCAAGTAAAGCAAATGCAACAGCAAAAACCTCAGACTGAGACAATCAAGAAAAAAGAATGTTAGAAGAAATATGACTAAAACTGACAAAATTCATTTCACACATCATGCATATAATGCAGGAAAGAAGAGTACAGAGCTACCAAAATGAGTACAACATAACATAAAAGACTGAGAGGAAAATAAATCTATATGCAATCTGTGTCATGGAAAAGAAAAAGACTGTTGATAGATGCAACTATGTAATTCAAACTACCAGCATCTTGCAGTGCTCCGCCATACTGAACTCATATTTACCCCAAGAGTTGGATGCCCTATGGTAATAGCAAGTCTGTTGATACTTCAGACTTTTATACCCATCACCAGCTCTTACTTGCATCTATCACGGTCAGTATTTTATAAACTTTATAGAACGGAAGGGGAAGTTTAAAGGGGAAAAACAGCACCAAGTCCCGAAACCTGGTGACTACCACAGTGCATGTTTACTGGAAATCCCATCAAACGAAAACTTAAAAACTATGAGTACTTCTGCTCTTCAGGGATTTTCAAAAGAAAACCCTCAACCCTCAACCTGAGTAGTTGTAGTTGATTGTTTATGCAAATGTAGAAAATAAATGGCATATGCTTCTAGATGATTGCATATGATCACGGTTCTATCTTTGCAAGAGATGGCAAAATGAATAGTTCAAATAAGTGACCTGAAGCAATTTATGGGGAAACAAAGCTTTACAAAAATGTACAATATACCTTTGAAAATTACAAATACAAGTCTAAAAAATAATTTTCTAGAATGTCAGAGAAAGAATATGGCCAGTGTTATATTTCTGTCAAAATGCAATCTAAACTAAAATCAATATGTATGAAGACATTAAAAGAATAAAACAAGCCTAATAAAGTTTTTACTTCTCTGTTTTCAAAATTGATAAATTCCAATCACTACGGTAGAGAGAGAGAGAGAGAGAGAGAGAGAGAATCAATATATAATAAGTGTTGACAATATGTGAAGAACCAGATGCCAAACCACAAATTTGATTTAATATGAGATAGGATAAAAATGAGTACAATTAACACATAACAGTTATTAACGGTTTAAAATTAGGAAATTAGCTTCTGGGTAATTTAGTGAAAACTCTAGAATAGACAAAGTTCAAAGTTCTACACATCAGCTCTGCCTGTGGCGGTGTACCAAACCAATGGACACAAAATGTTGGTTGACTTGTCTTAAAAATGGCAAACCAACAGCTTAAACCTATGACCACTGGTTAATGCAAGACTGAAGTGGTGCACCATGTCCATCTAAGAATGTCTCTCGATTGATATCTAAGCCAAATATGAAAGCAATTGTGTCTCACCTCACCGACTCATATTAACTTCTAAGTCAACTTTTATGATATTTAACAATGAAGATTACCCAAACCAAAACCATTTACTTTATTCTGAGAGGGGATAAATCACCATCCAATTCCGTAACGTAATGCAGAAATTTCATACAGAAACAAAAACATATAGAGAAGCAACTATTTTGAATCAAAACCAGCAATTTAAGTATATACACGCTCTTCATTTTCTGTTTCCACGAGACACATGCAATGAAATACTACGAAATTCTGACACGTAATGGTGACACTGATGAGAAGGACAAGATCCATTCTATGACAAACGGCCAAAAAAATGGATCCTCATACAAAAACTAAAGCAAAAGCGACTTTCGCACACATCCACAATCACTGATCTTCGAGATCAGGCACAATGTCCCTCCTAACTCCTAAGTTCATGAGTTTGATGGAGATTCTAGGATTTCAATTAAAACAACCGCATTAACAAGGACACACAGATACACAAGGATTCCAACACTTGACACTTGATCAGCCCAGAGATCTAGATCAATTAATATAACAAGCTGCCACATAAGCTGAGAACAGAAATCTAGATCAACAAAAAAGTATCACATGATCTGAATCTGAATTGGAATAAACCTAGGGTGGAAGAATAATGGGCAATGCAGAAGAAGAGGTTTACCTTCTTGACAGAAGCAGACCAAGAGAGAGTAAGGCCGAGGAAGACAATGAAGAAGAAAGGTCCCCAGAGATCCCAATCGCGCAAGGCCTTACCGGGATCCTCACGGTAAGGGTTGGGAAACACCACCAGCTTCAGATTGCTGACGATCCTCGAGAGATCCCTCTTGACGGTGTCCCAGACGGGCTCCGTGAGGGTGTTTGGGGCGGGTCCGAACCCGGAGGAGGAGATGTCGGGTCGGGTAGAAGAGGGAGGTGGAGGAGGAGCTCCAGAAGGGGGTTTTGGAATTGGGGGTTGGGATTTGGGAGGAAGAGGATTTGGGGGCAGGTTGGAGGGGATGAAGGGGGAAGAAGACACGGAGACGGGGATGGAAGCGCGTGGTGGACTTGGTGGTCTCGCCGGTAGAACCGTCGCCGGAGATGCATTGATGAGGTTCTCGATCTCGTCGATGTCCGATTGGGAAGATGCGTGGAGGGGTATGGTGTCGCTGTGTGACATTTTCACACCCAACAATACAACTCAAACTCTCTCGCCACTGACTCACCACCCCAACAACAAACTAAACAGATCCTCTCAGGTTCTCACTCCACCGCTCGTCTGTGCATTATGCTTTTCCTTTCCTCTCTGCTTGCCTTAATTTAGCTTCCGCGTTAATATTCCTGTTTTCTTTTTTATTTATTTATTTCAGTCTCAGTTTTGGTCCTTTGGATGATGTAATAATTGTACATTTTACTCCTCTCCTCTGCGTCAAAAAATTAAAAAAAAAAAATGCGTAAATGTGTGTATAAATTTTAACTTGTTCCGTATTGGACTAATATGTCGCAAAAAGGAAACTGGCCCAAGGTCCAACATCTCTGAGCCCCATTATTTGTCACCTGAGCCTTCACGTGGAGGATCAACCGGTGCACTCCTCCGGAGCACACATAAACTCCGTCGCGCATCTCATGTTTAGGCCACACTGAATAGCGATGCCGACTCCCCCTGCCTATAAATACGCATTCATGCTATTAGGCATAGTATTGACCCAAAAAAAAAATGCTATTAGGCATAGTATATAATATAATTAATTACATTTTATTTACTCATTCTCTCTCAAGCACTGATTTGAGTGTTAAAATCCTTTCGTAAATAAATACCCCCTGCCTCTGTTCCATCGTCGTGCTCTCCACGGAGGCATCCAAATTCGAAACACAAGACCTCAAGATTGAGAGAGCATTTCGTCGTCCTTTTGGGTGTTTAGGGTTTTTAATATCATTAAATCAAATAATAATCGAGGGAGAAATATAACTGGCCACAAAGTCCAATATACATCATTACCATTTTCCATTAACGTACGAAGCACGTTTCTTTTCCTTTTATGGACACCGGTGAAATTGCAACGAGTCTGAGATAAACGAAGTATTGTTCCCTAGTGTAGATGAAGTGCTGGAGAAATGGAACGGAAAACCACAGTTGAGCCATATGAGAAGATATTACGTGAAAATAATGAAATTAGACCTCAGGCATCCACAATCCACCTGACCATGAATCACTATATCAAATAATAGAATTTGTCCTCAAAATCATATGCTAGATATTGAATGGCAGTACTATAAATCAGCTACAAAAATTCTAGCCATTATGTAACTAATTCAAAACTGGGTCCTCCTACCCCGTGCCGCTTTAGAAGATTTCACAAATATTACCGATTCCTTTGGTTTACCTTATGATATGATAGGACTTAAAACACCCCACTATGATGGGTTTTGGAAACAATGTAAATATGGAATGGTGAAGTTAAAAGTCACTGAATGATGAGATTAAATTGACGGACCAACTTAAGGCTTGAGAGAGAGAGCAAGGCCGAGTTTGGTGGATGAACTAAAGATCTTGGTGGAGTCATATTCAGCAGACAGGGTTATAAGAGAATTTGGCCTCCACGCTCGTTGGCATTGGAAGGCAGCTTTGCCATCATCACTGAATCGAGTCTTCAAAACTGTGTTTGGATCTACTGACTGTGAGCTCCCAATGGTAAATCTGTTCTCAAGGGTGGACAACCTGTGATTGATTTCAGCAGCAACTGTAAATCCATCCGGCCGATCCACATAATGAATGTAAGATGCCTTCAGGGACTGTCCTTTATCAGCCCTGCATAAACAACAGTGAGTCGATGGTATTGTTATATGAAAGATATCCCTTATCAAAGCAGATAAACATATTTCTTGAATCCTGCAACTTTTGTAAGCAAAGACAAGACAACTATTTAACAAACAATAAGCAAAAGAGACTAGTTGAAAACTTTCAAAAAAAACGCAGGTTATTGAAACATTAAAACATAACAAGATATACGAAATAATACTGAACCAGGAAAATATGGCACCAATAACACTTACAGCATAAGTGTAGCAGAGAAATCCGGCTTATTGAAGGCAATTCCAGCATTATATTTTGTGAATGAAGCAGAAGTTGTATTGAATCCAACTTCAGCACCCAGACAAAGATCTTTGCTGCCAATTGCAGCTGAAAGCTCCAATTGAGGGGATGGATTCAGACCAATACTAGAATCAATAGCTGCACGAGGATGAAGATACTGCACATCCAACTGAGATAACAGTGCATAGTCAGATAAATTGTAAGAATGCCAAGGTAAATTGATGGCTTACATGTTACTAACTTACTATGCATAAAAAAACATGGCCTTGTGTAGGAGGCTCCCACAATTATGGGTTTTGGAAGCGTCAAAATGTCAAATATAAGCAGCCACGATTCCATGATTGGAGTGGCTGTTTGATTAACCTACTGCCCAAATAAAATCAGTTTGTCCCTGTTACCATTATTATTATTATTATTATTATTAATTATTAATAACTACAATTCACAGGTAAATGTTAACACACAGACAATTTCTCTACTACATCTCCCAATGCAGAGACAAAAACAATCTATTTTTTAACTTAATGATTTGGTGCATTAGCTTATCCACTCGGGATTTTTAATGATATGCTAGTAACCCATCAGTCAAGTGAAACAACTATAATCACTAATATGCCGACCATGATTTCCAGCATAATTTAAAGAATGTAATCCTTTCTGTTGACTAAAGTTACTTAGCTGAAAACCTTTATCATCAATTCCTATGCTAGTATGGATTAGGCTCTAACAGTCATGACATTTATGAAATCCTCAAAGATAGAGAATTAAAGGTAACACTTCAAGCATGTTCAGGAGCACATACAAACACTGCACACTGCATTCCTTAAAATCAATCTTATGAAGCATGCATTTACATCACCACACATTGGAAAAGCTAGATTGTACTCACCTTTCCTGACTTGTGATCAGGTATATTGAAGCTCAAAGCTACTTTTTTATTCAGGGAAACATCGTTCATAGTCACTTTTGTAGATACCTGAACAGGTAAATCAGATAAATATGATTATACTTGTTAGATGGTAAAAACTTCAACGAAGCATCATACTACCGGTTTCAGTATAAATCACTATTCATAACTGCACCACTTAAGTTTGAACTTCTGATAAAATCATTCATCAACAGATTAAGAGCAGCAGTAGTACCTACGCTATCATATATATAAAAGGAAGCATGTTGGATTAAAAAAAGGACCTCTACTTCTTACATTAGAGTATGTATCAACTTTCACATCCACCGTAACATTTCCACTCTTGTAAAGCGTGTTTATGTCACCGATAAAAATTTGATCCTTCTTCAACCCTGTAGCTACAAGGCCCTGCCAGATGGATAATTGAATTTGAAAATTGAAAACAGGCACATTACTACAGTAGTTAGAAATACAACATTGATGCAAGTTTCCAATTGCAAAGAGTATACATCCTGTTTAGCACTTCAGCCCCACGAGAATATATAAACAACCCATGAATTGAAAGATATATACAAGTTGCCAAATTTATGAAACCAACTTGGTCAAGGAAGGATTAAGCAATATTCATTCTCACCCCAGTAGTGTTATATTTGACGGTACAATTCCACGGGGAGGGAGGGGGAAGGTTTAGATAGTCGGTGCACATAATTAGCTATTTTAGATTTACAATACATGATGTCTTCCAGTGTTTAGCATATTTGATATTTGATGCATTACCTTATATAGATTAAACAATGATTCCTTATAAAAATCATATTTTTATATGATATCCACAAGTTGATTTGATCCCATAGCCTATGATATTTGATTATAGTGAAATTTTATGAACCTAATGACAGCAATCAATTATGCATTATATTAAATATATTCATTCCTCGTCTATCTTTTTTCAGTTATAGTCAAGTATGAAAAAAATAGACAAATGGATGTAATTAGAATTTTGTCATTATATAAGAAATAATCGGGTGCTCATACGATCGAGATGTATGGATCCATTATGATATATTCAGTGTATGTGTGTGACTCTGTGTGCAATTAGAACTATGGCATAATCAAGCAAAAAGGATTTTATATTTACTAAGCATCAAATTCAATGATAAACTGAACACTCTACTAATACGAATAATAATAGCAGAAACTGGGATAAGCATTACCAATCCATTGGAGTTTGGAATCGACAGGGTAAACTTGTGATCAAAGTTGTAATCCTTGTACAACAGGTCTGCATAAGAACCAGAATATTGACAACTCAATACTACTAATATATTTTACAAAATTTAGATGTGACTTGATAGGAAATATAAAGAGGCCAATAATCTAGATGTTTGATCATAGATGCCTTCTAATGGTCAGCAAGGGTTTTCAAAAGAAGGAGAACTTTAAGAGACAATTTGTTAGCCGACTTAGTTTTCATACAGCAGACCATGCTCTGAGGCGTGGTGTACTACACAGGTGATGCATTAAGAAAGTCCACAATCTTGCAAGTTGAGAATTTCTATTGAACTTGTTCAAGATATTTGGGTTAGGTGAGGAATCTCAACTGATAAGTACATTAAAAGTGGACAGTTTTAAGAAAATTAGTCATACAGCAGAACAGAAAGTTTTAAATAGTTAAATTATTGAAGAGTACAAGGCACAAAGGCAAAAGCAAATTTGGTGTGGATGTTTCACATCATGTCTTGCACATGCTGATGTATGTGTAAGTGAGGGGTGAATAGGCAATGAATTATAACACACAAATCAATGAGTTATTCCATATTCCAATGACGGAACATATTTGCAGCCAGACAGGCAATGGGATGTTGCTCAGGTGTGCATAACGGCTGGTAACCATGGATGTATTCAGCTACATATAAAAAGCATCTTGGGGCAATGACATACAAAAATGAATACATGATTTCTAGTGCAGGTTTACCTCTTGCCCTTTTGCCAATCTCAAAAAACGGCGCTGGACCATTGGCCATAATGAGTCAGAATGAAATGCACCAAACCCTACAACACCATAATCATTTTATCATTTTTATATTATAATCATCAATTTTGAAGAAAAAAACTGATAGATATAAAACAGGAAAAATAAATAAAGGGAGCCTTGGCCAATGGATGGAGTTGCTGTCCTGTGACTAGAGGTTACAGGTTCGAGTTGTGAAATCTGCCACTTACAAATACAAGGCTACCTTCAATAGATCCACAACGGATTCAATCGATCCCACTCCCACTATGGCGGGAGCTTGATACACCAGGTTGTCCTTTTATAAAAGGGGGCAAACATGGGGGAATAACAAAGATCATAATAAATAGTACCATCCTGCCTCATGTCATGCATATATGCAAATGCAATATTTTCTATGTAACAATAATTAGTAATAAACCATCTGCCACTGAAGGAAGAGTGATGGTACTAAGAGCTTTTTATGCAAGTACTGCTACATGTACGTCCATAAAGGTATATAACCCATAATCAGTAAACTGATCCAGGAAATGATGAAAGCTTTTGAGCAAAACCCGCCAAAGCCTGTGGAATTTATTTGTCAAATTAATGCACAGGAATTGTACATGTTATTCTACCCATCAGGAGGAGCATTTATGCTGCTTCAATAAGCTAACCCAAACTTCACCATTGCATTTTCAAAACACGAGACCACAATCCATTGCAGAGACCACGAGATATTTATTCAATGCCGTGATTTCAAGCTCACCAAGTCAATGCACACACAACACAAAGTGGACCAATTGATATATAGTCAACTTGAAAAGTGTGATGTTGGACATTTACATCACCATAAATGATTGGCTGGAGGTTAAGAAAGAGGAACTTGGCACACAGCAACTGTTACACTTGGGGCGGAGTTATGAAATTGAGTAGAAAGAAAGAGTGCGTTAATCTCACGCACAACTACAATGAACTACGCTATCACACTAATACACACCGCATCTTTCGATTTCGTACGCGCCAGGTGCTTGACGAAATGCACAAACGGGGGGAAAATGCCTCTTACGGAGACAAATGACCGCAATCGCGGGCCAATAACAATAAATCAGGTGTCGCAAAGAAAGGGGGGAAAAGGGGGAGGGAATAAATCATGAAATAGTTCGAAGGAGTGATCGATTACACCGTCAAGATGCGAGAATGAGTGAGAGAGAGAGAGAGAGGAAATCTTACGGAGGATGGAATGAGTGAGGCGGGGAGAAAACGACGTCGCCGCCGAAGGAGGGGTAGGAGGGGGTTCTGACGTAGTTTCTCTCACAGCATATATATGGCGCAGCTGGCGGCAGCAGAGTGTGTGGAGGCAGCGCAGTAAAATGAAAAGGCCCTGTGTCTTTAATTCGCAATCGGACTCCAACTGTGATGACGTGGCCTATTTTTTGCACCTAGACAACTAGACCTATCACCTATGCACGGACCAATGACCTATTTCGTTAAAAGGCATGTCAAACTCAAAACTGTGAATCTCATTGGTCGGTGAGGCCAGGGTTAGGTCACAGCCTACTTACAATTACTCTAGGGCATCTCCATCGGGGTGTTTAATGGATGCTTATTAGCATCGGACATGTACAAACACTCTCTCTCTTCTCTCTTATGGTGGATTTTGGATATGGAATTATTGGTTAAACTCATTTAATAAATTATTTAAAATTGCTGGGTTGGAGGAATTAAACTGGAGGGATTTGGTGTTTATTGGGTGCTTGTGTTGGAAAAAAGATAAAAATAAGCGATGTGTACAGGTGGAGCCCACTTAGAGTTTTGGAGGAGAGAGTTTGTGATCAATAATTTACCTATTTGAGTATTTAAAACGTATGTGAAAACCCTCTAAAATAATCTCTCTAGTTCATTTTTTAAGTTCCTTCAAATTGAAGTATTTTTTAAAATATGACTTTAGAGGGTTTTAAAAAGATTTAAAATATTTTTCTATCTTTTTTTTTTTTACTTATATAACTAAAATATTACAATAAATCCTCTACTCTTCTCTCCTCCAAAACCTCCCTCCCAAACACCCCCTTTAATGGATGCTCATGTTGACACTGCTTTGAACTAAGATGCCCTTTCTTTGGGGAAAAAAAGCTTAATTGCAGTTTTAGTCCCCTATCTTTTGCGAATGTGCAATTTTGGTCCTCCTTCTTTTAAACGAGCCAATTGGGTCCCATATGTTTTATAAGTGTGCAATTTTGGTCCAACCGTCAGTTCACTAACAGCGTTTGCTGACTTGGACAAACGGCGTTGACGTGGCAATGACAACATGGAGCTTATGTGGCATCTCAGCTCATTTAAAATTTAAAATAATTAAATAAAAATGGGTTAAATATGAATTATTTCATTTAGAGAGAAATGGGGAAAATGTTGGGGTCCAAATCCCTAATTTTCAGGCTCCAACATCAGAGAGAAATGGGGCAAGGGCGCTGCACAGGGAAGAAGAGGAGAAAGGGAAGACCTCCGGCGGCATGGTCGTGCTTGCGCGACGCGGCACTTGACGCGACGTGGCAGTTGGCGCAAAGGAGCAATTGATGCGATGTTGTGAACGGCGGTGACGCGAAGGAGGGAACTCCGCGGTGGTTCGAGGAAGGGGTTCACACTCAGGTCACAGGGTAACACGTTCACACTCTCCTTGCAGAATATCCAACTACACATAGGTCGACGAAGAATCGAACCAGACGCAGAGCAATAATAAGGAGGATTCAAATTCTGTTCCCACTGTAGCTTCACTTTCGTCCACTTCTTCTTCAAAGAGTTCGAGGAAATGGAGACTAAGGGATTTCTTGTTGTTTCGCAGCGCCTTTGAAGGGAGAGGTTCCAATAAGGACCTGTTCAGGAAATACCCTATTTTGTATAAGAAGCCTGAAGAGGGAAAAGCTTCTGCCCTTAGATCCTCTGAAAATGAATTGCACTACGCGAGGAAGAAAGCGGAGTCTGAGGATTTGAAGAAGAGAACTTTCTTGCCATACAAACAGGGGATTCTGGGTAGATTCTAGGGTTAGGAATAGGATCCCTCACGAGATGAAGAGAAGATTATGCCTCTCTTCTCATTCAACTCCATCACCCAAAAAAAAAAGAAACTCCCTGAAAGAATTCTTTCTTTCTTTCTTCTTCTTCTTCTCCTCCTTCTCTGTTTGCTAATATTTGTTCTGCAATTTTTTCCCTTTTTTTCAATCTTCCCCGATTTGCAAGACTTGGACAACAATAGGGGTTTTTGACGTTACACTAAAAAAACCAGAATGAAGAATAGGGCTTATGCAACAGAAATTGAATGAAGAATGATTTACTCATTGGACTAACTGCTCAAGTACTCATCAATGGTATTACTCGCACAGACAGCATGTTATTATCCACAGACCTAAAACCAAAAAATGTTCTTCTCATTTCTACAATTGATTTTTGGCAGTGGTGTTGTGGGAGAGGGAAGGGGAACAACATGAATCCTAATCCTAAATTGTAATAAAACATTTAAATTAAAAAATCTAAAACTTTAATTAAAAAAATTAACATTTAATTTTAATGAAAATTGATGAGTCAGCACTTAAGCTTCATGTTGTCATTGCCACGTCAGCGCCGTTTGTCCAAGTTGACGGTTGAACCAAAATTGCACACTTATAAAACATAGGGGATCCAATTGGCTCATTTAAAAGAAAGAGGATCCAAATTGCACATTTGCGAAAGATATGAGACTAAAACTGCAATTAAACCCAAAAAAAACTAAGATGCCCTTTTTGCCATTGGTTTTGTGGCCTCCGTTGTGACGCCACTCGTTACGACGACAACAGAGCCAGTGGGAGAGGAATGCCTTGATTCTAAGGTGGACCACTTTGGTTGGCTCCAATTTGGCGTGCTTGGCTTCTGAATGGATTCCCCCGTTTTTATCAAGCAAGCAATGCACGAGATTTTTACGCTATAAAAAAACGAAGAATCTTTTTAATAAACACTCTATCACAAAATATCAAAAAAAAAAAACACTCTATCACAAAACAACATAAAATCCCTTATATAAAAAAAACATAAAATCCCCCTTCCCTTCAAAAAATAAAAAAAAAATAAACCAACATAAAATCTTGAAATTGATTTTTAATGAACAATTTTTAATATTAATTCAAATTTATATGAATGAATTTTATTATTTTATAAGAATAATTCCACCAAACATGAAATGAGACTCATAAAATATTTAAATCCGCGTAAATTTCACCCAATAATATAAACTATGTTAGAAAAGTTTGTTGATAGTATTGTTCAAAAACTAATTAAAGACATTAATTCAAATGATAGACATTATTTTAATATCTTTTAAAATAATTAAATATTTGAAATTATTATCTTTTAAAAATAAAATTTATTTTAATGATAAAATATATTTTAATAAACAAACATCTCATTATATTTAGTGACAACTGAAAAATTTAAATATTAGAACTGAGTGTCGGGATAAAAAAACAACAAACTAGTAATCTTATAAAGAAAATGTTTTATTTTCTTTATTCCATTTCTTTCCATCTAAAGATTCTAAACACTATAAAACATTCACTCATACTTTCTTCTCTCCATTTATTCCTCATTTTCTTTGTCGTGTTATTGAATGCTAACAAATATTTGTTGAAGATTAAAAGAATATATTAGATAAAAAAAATCAAACATTTAATACATTAAATTTCCTAATTTTTATTAAATATTTTAAGTTTTTTTATTATCTATGAAGCACCTTTGTACTGAGTCGGCGGGTGTTGTTTGGATGCAAAAGCTTTAGCTTTTGACTTATGTAAAAGTTAGTCTTATTTTATTTTTTATTTTTCTCATATATGCAGAAGAAAAAATATTATTAAATAGTCATTAATAGATAGATAGGTGCTTTTGGAGAAGTTAAAAAAAATAACTTTAAAAAAATATAAAAATCAAAAGTTAATTTCAACTTCTATAAAAAGTTGTTAGTTAAAAAATATATACTAAAAATACTTATAGAAAAATTTATTCAAATTAGGTCTATCAACGCCAAATTCACTTGACAATGTTCTATCTGCAGTCCGCATCCACCCCAATTTAGAAGAGTTCATCGAACTTCATATCAAGTTTTGCAGAAAAATGGCAAACTAGAACCTAACAACAGAATAGGATCTCTGAATTCTGAACTAGTGCACAGAACACATCCTCTCATCCTTGTTTTTGGTCCAATCACATCCTCTCATCCTCAACATACTATTTTGCCCATGTTACACCGCCCGGCACCCACCACCCCCCAAAAAAAACAAAAAAAAAAAACTATTTTTCTTCGATGCTAATGAATAATGATGGGATTTCCCTAGTGAGTGCCTCTGCTCTGCCTTCATCACCGACTCTGTTTCCCTGTTTGAATTGATTTCCTTTTTCTCATCATAACAATCCCTGTTTCTCTACAACTAGTACAGATCAAGTACATTTTCAACTGCACATATAAAAACTACAAATCGGGCACAAAATCGCACCAACAACTCATTAAGACCCCCCAAAATGAATTTTGATATCAAATTATTTTAATCACATATTAAAAAAAAAATGGTTGAATGTTGAAAAGCAAAGATTAATCAGGATCATGCTAAACGGCTACTAAGGTATATGATACAGTTTGGATGGCTTCAAAGGAGAAGTGTGGTTGAAATAGGTGAGCGTACGAACCCACTTCTCCTGATTCTTCAACAAATGAACCGCAATGGTATCAGGCCAAAGCTCGTGGCTACAAACAGAAGGTGGATCAGGATAATTGTACATAGACCATTTAGCATTATACCGATTCTGTCCCTTACGACCCCATCGCATCCAGTCTCCAAACACCTTGTCCTCTGGCCCTTCCACGTGTTTCTTTGGAATATCAGATCCATGGATCCACTCCACTATGTCCCAAGACACCAAAAACCCCATCCCAGACATGTAATGCTTGAAAGGGTCCATGCTTCCACACGGTATAACGAACCCATAGTATAAATCCTCTTTCGGCAACGTTTTCAACGACTCCACCAAGCTGTTCAGCCTCACATAGGTGTCGTCGTCCGCTTTCATAACGTAATGGTACGGAGGGTGGGGCCCATTAGTACCGGTTTCGTTGAGAATCTCGGGGAGACTCGTGAAGAACGTTGAGGTTTTTCCCTTGTTCATGTTCTCCGTGCAGTTGAGGATGATGATGTCGTTGTAGCGCATGATTTCCAACGCCACGATAACCTTTTGATCCTCTTTGGTGAGGTTACAGAACACGAACTTCACGTCCACTTTTACGCCTTCCTCCGTGGTTTGCGTGCCGTATACGAGGCGGAGGAAGTGTCGCCGTAGGTATTGGTCGGGGAGCGTGAGAACGCCGATGAGGATTCGGGTACTGTCTGTGTTTGTGTTTGTGTTTGTGTCGTTTGTGAGAGCACATCGACCGAATCTTAGTAGGCCTTCGAATCGAACTTCGTTTATGGAGGCCAACACGCAGAGGAAGAAGATCAATATGAAACAAGAGAGCATGAAACGTCCCCGGTTTGGCTTCGGGGACTTCACCACCATTGTTTTTATCACTGTTTGAAGGCTTCACAAAAGCAAGGTGGAGTTTAAGGAATGTGTAGCAGTGCAGGGGAGGGAGGGATTGGCAATGTGAGTGGTGATGATACTAATAAATTTTCTAAAGTTTCTTAGAGGCAACGCATTAGTGTACATTTTCGTGCTCTTGTGATTTCCCTTTCCCTTTTGACTTCTTCACTTGTAAGAAGAGTGTGATTGGCAATCAATTTCTTTCTTTTTTTTCTACAATAACGCATCATCTTGTAAAATGTAAAGTAATCGTTTGGGCCAATACAGGAAATGAGATCATTAATTAGTATATGGTTCAATTAGTCAAACAAAGATTGTTTTGTGTAGGCTGAATAGAGTTAAATCGAGTAATTGTTGAGAGAATATGATAATTTGTTAATCTTTCAAGTAACTTTCACGTGGGTTAGCTATTAAACTAGGGGCCTTTTGGTCTTTCAATATATATCTAATATACTCCCTAATATGTGCCTAGTATCGAGCAACTTCATTCATTAATTATTACTTAATTGAACACTGGCGTGAAAAGGGAAGTATTGGAGGCGGTGGAGTTGAGCCTAAATTTTGCTTGATTTCCATACAAAGTGGATCGGTCAACTTTTCGTGATTAGGCATATTTGCACGAAGAAGGAAAGCTTGAACTGCATTCACGCCATACTTGACTGTGAAGCAAGCAACGCCATTGACCAGGAAATAATTATTTAAGATATCAGTTAAAATATAATTTTAATTGCAAGTTTGATCCTAGAAAAGGCATTAGTTTTTCTGCCAGCACCAGCTTTCAGCAGCTAGCCTGGTTCCCCTCGTGCTAACCTACCATGACATTCATGAAAGAGTAAGAGTACCACTTTTTCTGCCTTAATAAACGATGTTCTTTTCCCGTTACCCCGCTTGATCGATCAAGACAGGAAGAATCGTGTAACTGGTTAGACACTGAGAGGCTCTTTTCTGAATTGAAATGGATTACACGTTTGCTCTATAGACCTGGATTCTCTGCCGTAGAGAATCACGCTATTGAGAGAATGAGATTGTTGGATGGAGATCGGACAACTGATGGTTTTGATTTACCAAGTCTATAAAACTGCTTATTGACACATTAGAGAACAGAGGATTGTTCTATTTTCTACCATATTTATGCAGCCGTGTAGCTGTAGTAATTTAGTAATCAGTCAGCAGAGGGAGATTATATCAGAAGAAAATAAAGAAAAAGAATCTGAAAGTAAAGTGAATTTACAGATCCCCCCCCCCTCTTGCATCTGCTGATAGTCTTTCAACACCATCTTCACCTCTGCTCTGACCCCAGCAAAAATGATCATTGATCAGCTAACAAATTATATTCAGGCATTCAAATTTCAGCCAACAATGTCAGACAGATCAATCAATTGATACCATAGAGGGAAAAAAATCCTGGGCATATTGAAGTGACAAAAGTAAAACAATGGTAGTTTAATATTTTCAACGTGTACAATGGAAAGGAATAACCGAATAAGGTGAAGCAGGTCAAGGTCTTCCGAACATATAGTTTGAACCGAAGGTCTCAGAAAGACATTCAAATTTGTCAAACTCTTCCATTTATAAGAGTACTGTAGAAATTACATTTTTTTATAGCAAAAACCTGTTATAAGATCGCTTCTCCAGGACAGGTTGTAAAGCACACAAGCCCAACCATTGCAACACCCAAGGCAACGTTACTAAACTTGGCAAAGTAAGGTGTGGTTCCTCTCTTTCAAACTCTTTGTAGGATCTGTGACTGTCAGGCATGAGGAATCCGATGCACATCTATTCTTTGAAGTTTGAATGTTCTGTAACTTCACAAGTTTGGAAGGAGTGTTTGAGATGGAGCGGAGTACTCTCAACGATGAACTCTGGTTGCAGAAACCACTTTATGCAGTTCTATGGATTATTCAATGGTGGCCAACAACAGAGACAATTGTGGCAAGTAGTGTGGTTTTCAGTTATCTGGCATATTTGGTCATTCAGGTATCAGCTTATTTTCAAACAGGTCTAGGTTGATGTTGAGATACCGGTGGAACATGCAGGTCGAGATAAAAGTTATGGCATTGGATCAAGGCAAGGTGTAAACACTTCAACTATCCTTTATCAGCGTCTATGATGCACAGATACGATACGAGTATCGGATACGATACGTATCTGATACGGCGATACGTCGAATGTTGGAAATTACAGGATACGATACGTTTAGGACACGTATATAAAAAATAAAAATTTCCCAATATATAAAATAAAAATTACAAATCATTGTCTCCAAAAATCCAAACTAAGTACATAGACATTACTAAATAAGTGATTAATTAATTAATTAATAATTAATAGTTATATAATTTTGACTAATTTCAAAATAAAATTGGCATCAAATGAAAAAATAAATACATATTCATAATAGTGGAATATACTTTGGAATACACTTGCAAATAATTTTTAAGAGCACTGTGACCATATTATGAGACCTAAACTAAAGTGAAGCACTGAATCATATTTCCTATATAGTGATACTGGTGCAGAGACACGAAGCGATAAGGAAAGTTCATCAATAAGAGAATCGATGACAGAGAGATACTAAACTGTCATTTGCTAATGCCTATTAAACACTATAAAGAAGAGTACAAGACAGAAACATCAGAGAGAGAAGTTAATTACTTGTCGCTGTCGGCTGCCCCTGAAATGCTCTGTTTTCTTCTTCTGGTTTGTTGCTCTGTTTTTCTGCGTTGTTACTCTGTTTTGGGGGACTGAATCGGTGAACAGTAAAGAAGCAACTTGAGGTTATGGGAGGGCTTGAAGGAGTGCGCTAGGGTAATATAGCATTAAGTAAGGGAATGTGAAATAAAATTGGAATTAATGGGTGGGCACAAATCAGAATCGCAAAGATCGGGCGTATCCTTGCCCTGTCGAAGCCGTATCAACGGCGTATCGGTTTTATTTTTATTTTTTTTTAATTTCAAAAATCTGGATACTCTACTGATACGTATCCTTCCCGTATCGGAACGTATCTGTATCGGATACGTATCCGATACCGACACGGTGAGCAAAATGGCGTTTCCATGCATCAGAGATCAGCGTGGTTTTTAGACCCGGTAGAATGCTTGAATTCATGTTGATCAAATGGAGGTCCTATTTAGCAAAATAATTCAGATTGTAGGGAGATTCTTTTGAGGAGTGGTACAGGGAGTTATAATCATGGGAGTGGGTATCAAAAAGGAAGATTAAGTGTCCCTGGTTGTGTTTCAATCTTCTCGAATTAAGTTAGCCTTACAGTTGCAGACTATTTCACATCCAGGGTATCAAATATATCACTGTTGTAACTCTTCTGCGTGTTTCTGGTCTCAAGGTCAGATTGGATCACAGCATGGGTGTAGAAATATCCACTGGCGTAACTGGCGAAGAGTTTATTTAATACAGGCCCTGGCAGCTTCGCACTGGCGGTGTCAGTATTATCACAGGTGTGATTACAACGAGCCTCACAAAAAGGGAGCAGCATAACGATTTAAACTCGCGGTTTGGTTTTTATCACAGATGTGAGTTTTGCAGGATTCAATCCAGTCAGATTCTGCCGCATTCGCAGAGCTATTCACATCTTCGGTGTGATTTTATCCACAGCTGTGAAAACTCTGGAATATAGGCATTTAGTCATTTACAGATTCGCTCTGCGGGGGCGTTTTTACTAATTGATTTATTCACAAGTGAGAAAACGTCAGATATCCCCTTTTCCGATCACATTGCATTTACCGCTGTTCACACCCAACCTGGGAGTTTTTTTACAGATGAGAAAACGTCAGGTGCTCCTTTTCGAATTTCACTAGCAGGGGAGATCATTAAGCACTGTTCACACCTATCGTGGGAGATCATTCACAGCAAGGAAAACATCAGCACCCGCCAAAACGTCTTAAGATCAGTTCTATTAGTTTTCTACCATTTCCTTTGATTAAACTTACTTGTATTATTGTTCATTTGTATTAGGGTCAATGGAGTTTTTTGTGGGGCCATTGTCTACATTAATTTGTACTTAATGTAACATCCCTAAAATTATATATGTTTAGTTGATAACCAAATATATGTATTAGTTATTTAATTTACTCCTAAGTGTGATTTTATTATTATTTATGATGGTTTGTAATGGGGTGAAAAGTGTAAATAGAGGAGTACAAGTGGGGTTTATTTAGAATTAAAAAGAAACTTGGAGGACTATTTGGAAAACAAAGAGATTGAGAAGAGAAGGATTAAAACTAAAACAAAACTAAAACACTCTTTTCCCTCACTCGACAGACACACACGCACAAAAGAAGAAAATGGGGAAAGAGAGAAAAGTCTGAGAAAAGAAGGGAGAAGGAGAGAAGAAAGGGGAAGGAAGAAGAAGAGGCTTTTAAGGGTTCTCCATCTATTGTCTTTGGTCAAACTAAATCAAGTGAGTGTCTATTCTTTTCTCTTTTTCTGAGTTTGTGCTCTTTTATCTTCTTCTTGGTTTGGTTTGATTTGGGAATGCATGTTGAGTTTTTCTCTTCTATGAATGTTCTTGAATGTTATATTTGTGTTCTCACTTTCTAATTCTGTGATATTTGATTATTGTGTAGTTATAGGGTTTGCATTGTTGATTTTCTTGAGTTTTCTTTTTTTTGTACATGCATATTTGATAAAGTAAGTCATATTTGTTCTGCATTTTAAATTACTGTTTAGGTTTCAGTTTACTGTTAAATGAGGAAAAAAAATTAGTATGAAATGATGCAGTTGAGATGGAAATTTATATGATTATTTGGAGTATCTCTTTAGTCTTGAATGTAAGATCATAGGGGTTTTATTAGTATTGTTTTTCTGGTGTAAAAAAATGCAGAATTTAACTTAGAATTTAAAAGAGTAAGAATTTCAAGTCAGAACTGTCCACACTAGGTGTGTAAGTTTAATCCCAGCTGTGAAAACGATGGTTACGTCTATCAGGAATTAAGGACTGTTCACGAGCTACACCCGGGGTGTCAGTTTCGGCACAGCTGTGATTCTGTCAGGATTTAATCCGGTTAGATTGAATTTCGTTCCAGCACTGTTCACATCTATGGTGTGAATTAATTCACAGCTGTGAAAGCGCTAATTTACACTTAACTGGAATTTTATAAAACTAGGGAAATATGTGAGATGGTTATTATTAAGTGTTTGATGTTCCTCTTTGTATATATATTTTCTAGCTATCAATTGTACTCATTCAATGCTTGTTAAAGATTGTTATTATCTCAAAATTGAAGTTATATGTGATAAATTTTTCACATTATTGTATTTATGAAATGATTGATGATGGATCAAATATTCATCCTTCGATAAGGGAAGGTTGAGATATGGGCGAAGTCAGGGAACAAAAGAATCCTAAAAATGACTTGAGAGGGACGCTTCTCAATAGATTAAGAGCTCTAATCTGCCCAAAAATCACAGAATAGCTAGAATACAGAATAGCCATAGTTTGATGTATTATTTATATGAGATTGAGGAATAAGATTGTGATATTTCCATTTTACTATTAAGTTATTTGTATGCAATGACACTCACTGAGATTTATTCTCATTAGTTTATTAAATGTTTTCAGATAAGCAGGTGTAAATTCAGCAAATGAGCCTTAAGCTTGAGACTTAGTCTCTTTTGGAGTTTAAAGTTACCAATCTTTTTGTAATTATATTCTGAATGTTCTTTTTTTTGTAATGGATGATCAGTTATAATAGCTACAAACTTATTAGTTGTAGTGTGTATATAGTAACATGATTGATGCTAGTGACTTGTTTTGAAAAATATGTTTAGTAAACTCTCTCTTCTATGTCAAAGACAAGTGTAAATGTTATGTAGATGTTATTTTCTTTTAGTGATAAAGATGTTGGTTATTGAAAACGAGTTACTCAAATCTTAGTTAAGGTGTTTCACTTAACTCTTAGAGCTTTGATCACAAAAGAGAGACACATCTTGTACTTCTATTTTGTTTAATTTCTTAATAAAATATTAAATTATCCCAAAAAAGATTACAATCTATATATATATATATATTAATTATATTTATATATTATACAATTCAGTGTACAAAAATCATTAAAAAACATTTTGAAAATTTCACATTGTGTTATACTACATGTGAAATAATTATTACCCCTATTCAGGAATTAGATAGTAACTTTTGGTTGCTTGTTGATATGCCTTTAAGGTTTAAACCACTCTTAGCATTTCATAAAAAAAACCACTCTTAGCATATTAAATTAATATTCTTTTCTTTGGCTTATAAAAAAAAATTAATATTTTTCTTTTGGTGATTACATACTAAATTAATATTCTTTTCAACAAAGGGGAACAGTTATTAGAATGATCAAAGCAAAATGTGACCTGCGTTACGTTCAGGTATAAGGTATCTATCATGCTCGATCAGCTTGTGCAGATTAGGAACTTGGAAGAAAGCAACTATAATAAATACAATTTAATTATTTAATATTTTAATGCAATTTGTACAGGGACAATGAGAAAGAAACAAATACTCGAGAACATAGGAACAACTAAAAAAAACATCAAATGTCCCATGCTCTTCTAAATTCTAATTATTGCTGCCAAACAATCCCAAAAGTTCAAAACTTTACACACGAACAAAAATAATTGCCTTCAAATCACCAGAAAAAAACAAGGGAAATTCACAAATTGTTTGTACTAGTTTATACATATCCATGTCCTCTTGGCTATCAATGCAAATAATTAATGCAGAGCGCCTTCATAAATGACCAATCATAACTTCACGCCGACCACATCATAATGGAGATCCTTCCCGGTAAAAAAATACAAAGTCCTCCATTAAGAAACCAAAAATTGAACAATCATGGAGATATCAATTCAGAACTCTGTTCCCTGCGATAACGTAGCTGCAATGAAATTTGTCTCTCCAACCGAAGTTGTCGTCTGAAATTAGCTATGAACATCTCTGACCTTTTATCAATGTCATCATCCGAAGAAGGAAAGCTTATAGTTCTCTGAAGGCTCTGCGAAGAAGGAGAAGAAGAAACCGAACCCTCTGAATCTGTTTCCTCTGATGAACACAGCATCAACCCAGGAGGGCGATCGTTGAAACTGAGGTGGCGTTTGCTCAGAGAAGCACGGCGAAGCATATTTGCGGCATGCCATGTGTGGCTGAGTATGGTGGAGCTTATTAGGAGCCTCACCTTCTGCACCGCCATCCTGAGGCGGCTTAACAGAGACCTATTCTGCTTGTGCGTGCTCATGTTGTTATGTTACAAAAGAGTTGTGTCAAGTGAAGCAAGTGATTAATTGTCGTAAGAAGAGGAAGTAGGTGTGCAAAAGATTTAATTTATAGGAAGTGGAGGATATGGGGGGTTTTGAATATTAAATGAAGGGATTAAGCTAAAAACTTGATGGGTAAGGAAAGGAGTGCTGAACATTTCGTGTGGACATGAATTGCCGTGTTAGCAACACGGCTACAGTTTGAATACTTGGTCTAATTAACATCTAAATGATCAAACTTTGACTGTTTCTCATTTCTCTTTAAGCTTTACTTATTCAAATTACATGGTGTGCAGCAGCATCGATCATTGTTATCAGCAGGCAGTTCCAATGGGATTTATCTGTAAGGTTCTTGGCTGTAAAAAATAATGCTTACACACGCACGCGCACACACACACACACTAGTTTTACATTATTTCAGATTCTGCATGTAAATCCAAGAATTGATCACTATTCTTTATGCATTTATTGATATACATGAACTATGATGTTTTTTTTACTAAATGAACTATGATTGTGAAAAGTACTAAAATACACGAGAAATAATATGCGGTAATCAGTATATAATAAAGTTTGGTAGACACCCCTTGGGTGTATATCACTAGAGAGAGATAGAATGAGATGAGAGAAAAGTGATAAAATGATGTGATATGTAATGTGACAGTTAGAGAGAAATAGATAGAAATGAGAGGTGTTTGAGTAGATTGATTTTTAAAGTATACACATATCATTACTCATCAGTATAACGTTGTCAATTTTCACCACATATATATATATATATATATTAATATATATGACGTTGTCAACACGAAATTACGGTAGAGCTTAGCTGTCAATAGACACGTGTTTTTTTATTTTGTTTTACTTTTGTTACGGCCGGCTGAAGTTTTTTTTTGGGTGGGTGCATGGGGGACAACACCCCCCAAGACAAGAAAAGAAAAAACTAGAAACCCCTAGGGAAACAAGTCCCAGCCAAATCCGCCCTAAAGGGGAGCACTGCAAAGTTTGGCAAGTGTCTAAATATTTGACTACACCTATCTAGACTCAAGCCAAACTTGGCAAAACAATCAGCCACTTGATTGGCTTCCCTCCAAGTGTGGGTAATCTTCATGCTTCCATGCTCCATGATCCTACGGATGTCATTAACAAACTGAAAGAAGGGTGAAGGGAAGAACAACCCAAGTTGATCAGTCTAACAGCGGTTAGAGAGTCAGACTCAATGATTAGCCTATCAAAGCCATAGATCTTGGACAAGCAAATGCCCATGTGTATGGCCCATAATTCTGCCTCGGTGATGGAGAGGGGACCCATGTGAGCCGCGAAACCCAGCAGGAAGCTGCCTGAGCTATCTGTGAAAATGCCTCCTATACCAGCAAGAGCGCCAAAGCCAGTTACAGACCCATCACAGTTCAATTTCACCTCGTTGTGGGTCGGGGCCTTCCAGCAAATATTCCTATCATCACCCCTATGAAGAACCGAATTCCTCCTGCCAAGAATATCAGAGAAACTATGCTTGACTGCCGTAGCTTGACTCCAAATCTTCTTTGCCAAACCGTAACCATTAGCTCGCTTGTCCTGGAAAATTAATTCATTCCTGCTCTGCCATAAGCACATTAAAGCCACCCCAAAAATAACGTTCCAGCTAATACCTTTCCAATGGGTTCTATCCCTTAGACTACTAATAATCCACAAATGTATATCATCAGTCACAGAGTATGGGGGAATTTGATTATCGGTTAGCAAGTTCCAAACCTGCATTGCTACACCACAATCTTTTAATAAATGAAGAATGGATTCATCCCCATTTGAGCAAACTGGGCAAACACTGGAGCCAGCAAACCCCCTTCTCCGCTGAAGTGGGGTTTGACAGGGTTGTCCTGTTGATTGGAAGGGTTTGATACACAATTGTTAACGTTCATATAAAAATTTACCAAAAAATTTTTTAACTTTAAAATTGCGTTAATTTGGATATGTAATTCTCTTTCTCACGAACCAGTCTAACTTGCTGTCACCCCCAGCTTAAACATTCCTTAATGGAGGTTTAGAGAAAGAAAATCCTCTATTCCTTTCAAGACAGTCACGGATTAACAAGGGAAAATAAGGGTATGTTTAGTTTGAGATTTTTTGTTTTAAATTATTGTTTTTACGTTTAATTAATTATAAAATTGTTATATTGTTTTCAATTTATTTTTTATTTTTAAATATTTGTATAGAAAATTGTGAAAACAATCATTTGTTTGTTTTTATTATTCATTTACAAATATTAAAAATAGAAAACAGGTTGAAAATAATATTATAATTTTATAATTAATAAAAATAAAAATAAAATACAAAAACATGAAATGATCTCTCAAACCAGATGGTCGTAAGCTAAATTCAATCAGCAGAGATACACTAGGCCTTGTTTGTTCGGTGCCTGGAGGCCTTGTTTTGTTCAGTGTCTTTTGGGCCGTGGGACTTTGCCCGTTTATTAATGGATTTTTTCTATTGACACATACACTAATTTCAATTTACACGTACACTAACTTTTATTTTCTTAAAATATCTAAAATATCCCTTTTAATTAAAATCCCAAATCTCACTTACTCTCACTTTCTTCTTCCCCACAGTGAAGGAAGCCCTTCTTCCTCCATTGTCTGTGTATAAATAAATAATAGTAAAGTAGGTAGTAAATATTTGATTATTATTTCCCTCACTTTAACCTCTCTGCATCTATCTACTATCAGTGTGCATATGCTCCAGTTGGGTCGACTTCTTCACACCCGCCTTTTGTGTTCCCATATCCTTTTATATACAAACTCCAAGGTTAAATACGGCAATACCATACAGTACTCTAAATTCACCATTGTCATTCATTAACCCAACCATGGAGGAACCCACATTGTTGTTCCCACCACCGGACACAGACCTCGACCTCAGCTTCACCAACACCACCACCAACCACACCTTCACCACCTCCTCAACGACCGCCTCTTCCTCCACATCCACCGTCACCCGTCGTCCCCACTGCAGCTTCCTCTGCTACCTTCACGACTACGACGGAACTAATAGTTCCGTAACTATCAAATGATAATACGGAACTATTAGTTCTGTAAATAACCAGAAACCCACTGCAGATCCGACCCCCACTGGTCCGCCATCAAGGCTGCCACCATGCTCTCCTCTAATGGCAGCCTCCAACTCCGCCACCTTAAGCTCATTTGCCACCTCTTCTCCAGTGTTCTCGGCGGCGTCTTCCTTTGCCGCCTCTGCGACTACGACGGAACTGTGTGTAGCAATGTGTGTGTGTGTGTGTGTGTAGCAGTGTGTGTGAACAATATTGTGGAAGTTGGAGAAGATGGTGTGTGTGTGTGTGTGTGACGGGAGTTTGGAGGGGTGTAGGAGATAAAGGCTGTGGGGGTTTTTTGAAATTTGAGATTTTTTTGGTCTTTTTAAATTTAAGTGTATGTGTGTTTAGAAATGTATGTATGTTTATTTAGGAAAACTCTTATTAATGCATCGTTGAAAAAAAAACCTACAATACTAACAAAAGTATTGGGCCAATTTGGACCCGATCCAGTAATATAAAATGGGAAAGCTGTAAAAAAATCAAAAAATAAACATACCAAACGAGCCCACCTTGAAAAAAGGAGGAAAAAAAGCTAAAAAATAAAAAATATTGTTGCAGAGCAGGGACGGCTAACGCCTAACGATAGCCTCTGCACTCTTCCTATGCCCTCCATTCATTCTGCGCCTTCCTCTGCATACACGCAACGCAACACAACGCAACTACTGTCCATTCTTTCTTTTGGACACAACTAGTTGAGTTTCAAAGCTCTATAAATTGGGAAGAGAAGAATACAAAACGGGGAAGGCATCGAAGAAAGAAAGAAAGCAGATTCCAAGAGCTGAGAGTGTGAGGGTGAGTGTTTCTTCAAGAGGGGGAACGAAAACCGAAAGGAGGGAGAGAGGTTTTCAGCAACATAGATAAAAAAAAAACATAAACAATGGCAAGAAAATAGTGAAGAAGAGTGTTTTATTTCAAGAGAAAACAGAGCAAAATCAATCTCCCATTCTGTCTGAAAATTAAAAATCAACTGAGAATTTGGAGTGAAATCAATCAGAGGAAACAAAATAGAGGACGGGTAGATGCAGACAAGATAACAAGGAAGCATCAGTGAAATCTTAGAAAAGATAATTCTTATAAAAGATAAAAAGTAAACCAAGTAAGCACTCTTTTATTCCTCTTTTACCTTCGATTCCTCTCTGTTTGACTTGTTTTGTGATTACTGTTACTGATCATCCAATATGCTGTTCTCTCTGATGCATTCTGATATATGGATATGTCCGGATAAACAATATATTTAAATATTTACGGCACAAGTGTTTATTATATATATAAGGTTTATGTAAGCTATTTTTATAAAGAAATTGATTTTTTATATAAGTTATTTTGATAAGCTATTTAAGAGAGTTTATGAAAATAAATCTAAAACAATTTATGAATCCTATCATAAGCTGTTATTTTTATCTATTAAATTAAAGGGTCCGTTAATATACACCCACTTGTTTTCCAAAAACAATATGTAATGTATGTTAGCAAATTACACATTTGAGTATATTTAGCAAATTTTTATATTATAACTTTTTAAAAAAAATAAATGGATATACGTTAGCAAACTCTATAGACATTAATGTACACGAAAACTAAGGGTATCTTCAGTAGAGTACTTAATAGATATCCATTAAGTATCTATTAATGATTTTCCAATGTACTTTTTTCCATTGGAGAAAAAAATGGATACCTATTAAAGAGAATACTTGTATAAACACATTTTCTCTCCTCTTCTCACGAGTCTTAGGTGTCTTTATGGATTATAATTGAATATAAAATTATAAATATGACTTATTTAGTAAATTTTTTTAAAATTATTTGATCAGAGGGATTACGTGATAGGTACTTATATTGGGAAAAAAAATAGTGATTTGTAGAAATAGAATCCACTTGAATATGAAGAATTTTTTTTTTTGATGAACGAGCCTGAATATCAAGAAATGATACTTTAGATACCAAGAAATGGATAAATGGCCTAATATAAGACTAGGCCTGTCATGAGTGTCAAAAATATTGTGCGTGACATAGAAGTGACGCTAATATGACCATGGGATGGGAGTGACAAGGATGAAATGGCGTAGTAGGTGGATGTGCGAATGAAGACAATTGTGAGTTTAGCAACGGCGATGGGTTGCGGTGCATATAGACAAATGATGGATGCGAGTCAACTCAACACGACTCGTTAAATCTACAAATATAACTATATAAGTAATAAAAATTATGTTTTTTTTTTTACTTCAATAACAAAATTTTATCGACTGATCAAATGAAAAATATTGAGCTTACTTTCAATTCCTAAAATAAAAATATTTGTTTTTTCATTTAATAATAATAATAATATGATTTTTGTATGCGCAAGGATGCAACATTAATGTCACAATAACGAAGAGTTGCATTACCAACAAGCATCACATTAAATTATAGAGTATTTTATTTTATTTTTTGTAATTATAGTCTTTGCCCCAGTGGCATTGTATTACCAACTTCGCCACACTTCTTGAGTATTATATTTGATGATCAATCATTTAAAATTCATATTTTTTTAAAATTTTCTTTTTAAAAAGTGGGAAATTACAAAAATTCAATCATTTTTTAATTCAACGTAGAACAATATATATGATTTTCTATTTTTTTCTTCTTCAAAATTTTCCCCTAAACTTTATTTTTTCCCATTTAGCAACGAGGATAAATGATAGAGTTAGAGTATTAATATTCAAGTTTAATCATTATATGTTACGGTTTAGTTAACTAGATATCACGTGTATTGACATTATTATTATTTTCATGGGTTTAACATGTTTTTGGTCCCTCTAAATATCGACGTTTTGAATTTAGTCCCTCTAAAAAAAGTCAAAGTTTTTTGGTCCCTCAAGAAATCAATTTTTTGATTTAGGTCCCTCTTTGGCGTTGACCGCTAATATGACACACTGAGGTCTCTGTAAAAATGTTGACATGGTCCTTCTAAATATATTAAGTTTTGATTTTAGTCCCTCTAAATATATTAAGTTTTGATTTTAGTCCCTCTAAATATTAAGTTTTGATTTTAGTCCCTCTGCATGTAAGTCATGTTAGCATTTTTACAGGGACCTCAGTGTGCCATGTCAGCAGTCAACGCAAAAGAGGGACCTAAATCAAAAAATTGATTTCTTGAAAGACAAAAAAACTTTGACTTTTTTTAGAGGAACTAAATTCAAAACGCCGATATTTAGAGGGACCAAAAACATGTTAAAGCCTATTTTTATTTATATCACTAACACACTACTCTTGTACAACAGAAGGGCAGAGCAAAGAGTGGTGTGGGAACAAAACGCACCAACAACGCATTTTGTCAAAGTTAAATATATTTTTAGTCAATTAAGTTTAAAAAATTATTACTTTTAGTTTTTTAAATTTGAAACGTGTATTTTTTGTTTTTTATTTTTAAAAGTGTGTTATTTTTAGTCTTTGGAATCATATTTTAAATTTAAAAAATATTTTTAAAATTTAAAATAGGTCAAAATATAAATTTACAAAATTTTTAAAAATTAAAAAAATAAGATAAAGGTAGAATTAGGATTTGAAAAAGGTTAAAAAACAAATTTAAAAAATATTTTTTAAATTAAAAAATAACCCAAAAATTAAAAGTGACATTTTTTTTAAAATACAAAATAAAAAACACACGTTTAAAATTTAAAAAATTAAAAATATATTTAAGCCTTTTCGCAAAGTGACATTCAAATATGACCTAGGTATGATCCAATTCTAAATTGTGAATATGGCTGTCCCAACAACTACACAGATGCTACCAGAACCATAGCTGATTTATATGTATATATTCATTCTCTCACACGTATATGGTGGCACCAACTGAAGCAAACTTTAATTATTATCTCCTTCCTCCCTCCAAATCGGAAATGTCCAAGCCACAAGAATTCATCTTCCGCTCCAAACTCCCCGACATTCCCATCCCCACACACCTCCCACTACACTCCTATTGCTTCCAAAACCTCTCCAACTTCCACCACCGCCCATGCCTCATCGACGGCGACACCGGCGAGACCCTCACCTACGCCGACGTCCACCTCGCCGTCCGCCGCATCGCCGCCGGACTCAACTCCCTCGGCATCAGCCAGGGTGACGTCATCATGCTCGTCCTCCGCAATTGTCCCCAGTTCGCCCTCGCCTTTCTCGGAGCCTCCCGCCGCGGCGCCGCCGTCACCACCGCCAACCCATTCTACACGACGGCGGAGCTCGCCAAGCAAGCCGCGGCGACGAAATCCAAACTCATCGTAACGCAATCCGCGTTCGTCGAGAAAATCAAGGATTTCGCGACAGAAAACAACATCACGGTGGTGTGCATTGATTCCTCCGCAGAGGAGGGTGTTCTGCATTTCTCTGTTCTGACACAGTGTGACGAAAACGAAGCTCCTGAAGTTGAAATCAATCCAGACGACGTCGTTGCGCTCCCGTTTTCTTCCGGCACCTCTGGGCTTCCGAAGGGGGTGATGTTAACGCACAGAAACCTCGTCACCACGGTGGCGCAGCTGGTCGACGGTGAAAACCCGCACCAGTACACTCACAGCGAGGACGTGCTACTCTGTGTGCTGCCTATGTTTCACATCTATGCGCTCAACTCAATTTTGCTTTGTGGGATTCGTTCCGGTGCGGCTGTGCTCATTTTACAAAAGTTTGAGATTACGACACTGTTGGAGCTGATTCAGAAGTACAGGGTGACGGTTGCGTCGTTTGTGCCGCCTATCGTTTTGGCGTTGGTTAAGAGCGGGGAAGCTCATCGGTACGACTTGTCGTCTATTCGGGCGATGATAACTGGTGCTGCACCCATGGGAACGGAGCTCGAAGAAGCTGTGAAGGCTAGGCTACCACGAGCAACGCTTGGACAGGTCGGGTGCCAAGTCTATTCATTTCATTCCTTTATTATTTTTATTTTTATTTTTGAAAACATAATCATTGCAAAGAGATTTTGGAGAATGAATTTCATATTTTTATTTTATTTTATACAAAGATTTTTTTTATTAAAAAAATCTCACTTGTTTTAATTTATTTTCAACTGAGATATTAGGAATAACTTCCCAAAATAATCTATTAAAATATATCGGAGAAAAATTAAAAAGCACTTTTAATAATAATAATTAAACATAAAATAATTTTTATTTTATATAATTTTTTTATAAATAATTTTTTATATGATCTCAATTTCTTTTTAGCTTAGAGAAACGCTATCAATTAATTAATTTTGCACGAGTGAGGGAATAAAATTTGATGGCTTGATATGATAACAAAGTACTAACAAACAGTTTAGATACAATTGCGGCTTCTTCCCGCTCTCTTTTTTTTACTAATAATAGTAATCACAATAAAACACTTCGATTTCTTTACGTATTAAAATTGTGAGGATGTTATTATTTATCTAAAAACAGACATTGTATTGATTGCAGGACATTTTTTCCATATAAATATATTGATTTTTGGATAAGTTTTACAGAAATGCGAGATCTTTCTAAACAAGAAAATAAATTAATGCTTATAAAGAAATTAATAGGGAAAAAAATACTTTCCGCAAAGTGTCATCACTTATGGAATTTTTGTTGGTCGTACTCGTATATGATTTTATTTTGGGGGTACCCTTTTGTAAGAGATTTGGATGAATTTTCGGTTACAAGCATCATTATGAGTTAAGGTCCATTGTTTAATTAATTTTTGTAAAAAAAAGTGGATATAGTTTTTTTTAACTTCGAAGTTTTTAAATATAGTTAAACAAATTTTTGATGTTTACTTCTGAAAAAATATTTAATTACCATAAACATTTCAGGTGTGCTTTTAAATAAAAACATTTTTTCTTTTTAAAAACTTAAGATTTGTATTGCCGTTTTTTATAAACTAAAACCCAGATAATGCTTTACACCACCCAAATTACCTATACTGCACGAGTTATTTTAAATTTTCTGTTTATGGTTATGAGATTTTCATTCATTATAATTTTTTATTTTCCTTGATTATATTTATTTTTCAACTTTAAGTTAAAAATAATTTAACAAACAAATGTCTTTTGTATTTTTAGACATGTCTGTCATAGATCTTAAATTTTATAATTGCTATTTAAATATTTAAATGTATATTGTTTTTTAGTACATTTTAAAATGCCTTTTTACAATTTACACAATCAACATAATTGATTGAGTTATATGAGATACTGCATAAAATAAGAGTGTACGGTAATCTAACAATGTGGTACACCTCTGTTTCCCCTTTCCCTATTGGGGGAGACGGTGTATACTTTTCACGAGACCCACTAACCCACCTTATCCCTATTTTTCCCCCTTTTCCGGTAATACTAATACTAATAATTAATAATTTAGAAGATGATTATGAACTTGTTTAAACGAATATGTTAACTAAATAATTTAAAAGAGTTGAATGAAATAAAAATACTTCAGAGATGATTTATGATAAAAAAAAAAATCACTCGAATTTAAAAGAATTTTTTTATTGTATCAATTGATCTATATAACTTCCTTCAAAAAATATTGATCTATATAACTAAACCCATTTAATGAAAAAACTCTTATGTATTAGTTCTTTTCGCGCGCAAAACATTTTAATAATGCATATATACATAATATTCATTCTATGCTCTCTTTGTTTTTCACTTATGTCAACAAAGTTTGCATTATTAACAGCAGCCATATAAAAATTTAACCGGAAGAAAATTACAAAAATATATATCATAATGATCCTAATTAACATTATCGATGAACCATTTAGAATTTGTGTTCAGTGCAACTGCAAAATACAAGAACCACTTATTATCATGAATACTACAAATGTCACGTTTGAGTGAGGCCAATAGCAGTAATGAACTAAAATTGACTTTTCTTATTATGAATTAATATATAAAAGCCAAGGAGATATATAACACATAAAAATTTGATATATATCCAGGGATATGGGATGACAGAGGCAGGGCCACTTTCAATTAGCCTGGCATTTGCAAAGGAGCCATTCGAGACAAAACCAGGTGCATGCGGGACCGTCGTAAGAAACGCTGAAATGAAAATCGTGGACACGGATACGGGTGCTTCCCTTCCAAGAAACCAAGCCGGTGAAATTTGCATTAGAGGCACAAAGGTTATGAAAGGTAAATATTAGTATATGTTCACTGTATTCTTCTTATAGAATATTTTCTCTATTTAATTTCAAGTATTGTTTTTCTTTATTTTTTTTATTCATCATTTAAAAAATAGTAAGTAATAGCCGATCGAGTCTATCTCTTAGACGGAGCGCATTAACCATTTGCACCAAACCTCGTGGTTATATTAAAAATTGATTTGAATATTATAATTGAAGTTAAAAAAATTTATTTATTTTTACTAATGATATTTTAAAAGTAATATTTTATTGCAATCCCAACAATTTTATTTTAGGGTTAAATATGTTTTTGGTCCCTGTAATATAGGGGGTTTTTGAGTTAGGTCCCTATAATATTCTTACGTGACACCTCATTAAGCCTACGTGACTTACACGTCACTTGACACATTTTTAATTTAGTCCCTATAAAAAAACGTATTTTGAATTTAGTCCCTGTTCTTCTCCACCACCACCCCGACCCCCACCTCCTTCTCCCCCCACCTCCACCACCCCCACCTCCACCTCCACCACCACCCCTCCTCCTTCCCTCTGCACCACATTCACCACCTTACTCTTACCCCTGTTTCCCACGAACCCATTCATAGCCACCACCTACAAACACATCCAAACCAATACCCATACTCAACACGCCGGAAGCTGATTTTGGATCCGATCGGGCTCTCTCCCTTTGGGCACCAATCTTGCTAGGCATGATGGGCAATCCACGTACTGAGGCGAATAGAGCTTGATGATGACGATGATAATAGTAATCGTGATGATGATGACGGTGGTGATGCAAGTGCGCGGTGAGCGTAGTAGCCCCCTCGGGCATGCTCTTTGTACAACCAAGCGAAGAGCTAGTGAGGGCCGGAACGGAATATCGTATGTAGTGTAGAATCGGATCTGAAGCTCTTTACTAGGATTGGAACAAGCGAGGAACGAGTGACCACAAGCTCCGCTTAAGCGCTCGACATGCAGTTAGCTTAAAACATGTTCATCATGTGCAAAGAAAGAGGAAAGGGGCGAAGCGCACCTGCGTGAAGCAGCCTAGCATCACTTTAGATAGGAGCAGAATGGATGACTTACAACTGAAAGTCAGTTCTTGCACTCACTCCCGTTATGAGAATGAAATGACGCCCCAGCTCGACTCGAGACCAAGACTCCTTCCTTACAACTCGCACCAATAGCGGCACTGAGCGGCCGGAGATTGATTGAAAAGGCAGCCGCCCCTCCCCCCTTGCCGCCTACCTACTCGTGCTCGTAAGCTCGATCGGAGGTTAAGAGTGTGGTCCGGCGGAAAAACAGAAGTCATCCGTATCAAGTGATACGTTAATTGCTCAGTAGTGCTTCGCCACTACCGTAGCTGGCGGAAATAGCTTAATGGTAGAGCATAGCCTTGCCAAGGCTGAGGTTGAGGGTTTGAGGCCGAGGGAAGGATATTATTTTAAGGGGGTTGTTGTTGTTGGTGGTGGAGGTGAAAAAATGGGGGAAAACGTGGTTGAAGAAGAAGATAAAACGTAGTTGAATCCAGTCCCTATAAATATATAAATGTTTTGGATTCAGTCTCTACAAATATGTTACGTTTTGGATCCAGTCCCTACAAATATATTACGTTTTGGATCCAGTCCCTATAATTATTTTTATGTGTATGTGTCAGGTGACGTGTAAACCACGTAGGCTTAATAAGATGCCACGTAGGAATTTTATAGGGACCTCACAGTGCCACATCAGCAGTCAACGCTATCAAGGACTAAAATAAAAAATAAAAATAAAAGAGGGACTAAAACAGTTTGACTTATTTTACAGGGACCTAAATCAAAAACTCTCTATATTACAGGGACCCAAAACATATTTAACCCTTTATTTTATATGCTTTTAAGTTTTTAATTTTAATAGTTAATAAAAAAAAAGTTTTTAATTTTAATTGATGACGTGGGGACGGTAGTGTGGCACTCCCACCTACCAGAGCTGGCGTGCACTGTCCACAGTCCACACAAGTTCTTTCTGGCTCTGCCGCCTAGTGCCTACAACGGAAAGCGGCGTTACACACCCACCGGCCACCAAACCATTGACAATGATTAATTAAAAATTGCTTTATTTATTTATTTATTTATTTATCATGTTTTAAAAATTTCAAATAATTATTTGATATATGTATTCTCAGATACATATATATATATTTTAATTTTAAGTTTTCAATCGTATAATTATATTTAAAAAATAAGAAAAGAGTTGAGGAAAATCTTATAAAAAATACGCTCTTTATCCTCATATATCAAAAGTGCTCAGCGCACTAGTTAGCACAAGACAATAGGGACAGGAATCTGGTTCCTCCACTCGTTAAAGGACATATGTGATCGTATTCAACATCAATTGCTAAAATATTGTGTAACTAAAAAAAAAAAAGATTGTGTGGCCCTGTGGCAGCACTTGCTTTATTTTCAGTAGTTTTGTTGAATACCCTCAAGCTCTGATAACGCATTTTGATTTGAAGTTAACTAGCTAAGTTGAACTTTTGAAAATCGAATTAGACGTGTTTAGAGGTCAGGTTCCTTTATCTTTCGGGTTGGTGGGGGGAGGGGGGCGGGCGGGCGGGGTTATATAATTGTTTAAAAATGTAAGTATTCTAAAACTTAATATTAACTTTTGAGAATTATAAAAAAAAACTAATATATTTTTAAAAAACATAATGATATTTTTGTATCGATATATTTTATTTTAAAATATATTAATTGTGAAATAACTTTTTTATTTGTTTCTTATCAGGTTTTATAATTTAACTATGTATAGTATTTAGGTTTGTGTATTTTAAATATGTATCACGTTGTCTTAGCTTTAAACCCTAAACCATCATTGGTTAGGTCATCTGATATACACATTAATTTCTTGAAGTGGTTGATATGCTCTAACAAATTTCCTCCCCCTTGTTGAGAGGTACGCTGAAACTTGTATATGGCTAGTAATAAATTGTTAGATACCCATCAAATGGAGTATAGTTACGCAGAATGTGTAACTTCAATGTCAATTTAAATGCCAAAATGTCAACACACTAGCGAAAATTAAACGTGGGGATTGGGGGATATATCATCTGCTCATATATGCTTCTCGTGTAGCGGTTGATCAACAATAGCTGATAAACTTCATCCAAAAAAAAAAAAAAAGCTGATAATAAGGCAGAAGTTTCCTTAACCCGTTGAAAGGTGAGGAAAGTTGAAATTGAACGTGATGCCAGCATTACGTGTAACAAGTCTCTAGTAGATCACCTGCTGAAGTCCACATCCTCACCTAACTCATTTTACATATTTTTTCTCAGAATTACGTCATCACAGGTCCAAGTAGTCACACCCTCACCTAAGTTATTGGATGAAAAATAATATTTAAATACTTATTCATTTATAACACACATCTCAATATCTTTTTCTTTTTATATCTCTTTCTTTATCACATTATTTATTTTTATCACATGTAGCATTCTTATCTCAAAGCGTATAATGTATGCATGGTTGTCCCAAAATGATTTTTCTAATTGGACCATAGGACTTGTACATCTATATATCATTGATTATGCCACACAGCTAGCTATTTGAACACATAGAGTGTATTTGAATAGCCATTTAAATTTCGTTAACACTTTTTTTAAAGCTATATTTGTAAGAAGAAAAAAATTATTGTTTTGACTTTAAACTGAATTTTGATGATGAAAAAAAAACACACATAATCTTATTATTTTGGCATAAAGGAAAAAAAAAAAGATGGTGTGAATTAAATTTGATGATCATGACATGAAAAATTGAAAATATTTGACACCAGACATGATTTTGGGGTTGCCTAGCAGGATACCTAAATGACCCAGAGGCCACAAAGAGAACCATAGACAAAGAGGGATGGCTACACACAGGTGATATTGGTTTCGTTGATGATGACGACGAGCTCTTCATTGTTGATCGGTTAAAGGAGTTGATTAAATACAAAGGATTCCAAGTAGCTCCTGCAGAGCTTGAAGCATTGTTGATTGCCCACCCAAACATTTCCGATGCTGCCGTCGTACCGTAAGTTACTTGGTTACATAATGTTTTCAAAGCCAAGGCCCAAATTAAAAAAAAAAAAAAAAACTCGTAAATATTCATGAATATTTATAGTTAGCTTAACTGTAATTTCTAAATGACTAATATCATTGGTGTTGGTTTCAGATTGAAAGATGAAGCTGCTGGAGAACTCCCAGTTGCATTTGTTGTAAGATCAAATGGTTCTAAGATCACCGAGGATGAAATCAAGCAATACATTTCAAAACAGGTTCACTCACTTTACCAAATTAGTTGTTCTAGTTTCTTTTTATGGTAGCGTGGGTTTAAGAAAAAATTATTACTATTCTTCTTCTATTATTTATTTTATTAAAAAAAAAGCCCTGCACCAATACATCTTTAGCTATTTTCTATTTCGTAATAAAATAAAATAAAATATACAGAGATATATTATGCGCTTACTGTTGGTTCTATTGGGGGTGATGGGTGTGTGTAAGGTGGTGAGGGGGAAGACATAAGAACTAGAGTGACAAAGAGATCATGAGTTTGAACTCTCACTAACATTTGCTTATCTAAAAAATATTGGCAGGTGGTATTTTACAAGAGGATCAACAGAGTTTTCTTCACGGACACTATTCCTAAAGCAGCCTCAGGCAAAATTCTGAGAAAGGAATTGACTGCAAGACTTACGGAAGGTGATCTGGTGGCCACTTAGGTCACTGTGACATAAGACGAATACACCATCATCATATCATATGCAAGTGCAGCTGCAAGGAGATATATAGAAGAAAGTCAGGTTGTTTAACCCACAACATCAGAATCCCTTCGTGTGTTAATTGTTTTTGTTCCTATTTCTATTTATCATACACGCAATACAAGTATTGTGTGAATTTATTCCTGTCTAATGTGCACAATGTTGTCTGTTGTGTGTGATACGTGACCCCACGCATATATAATATATTGGAGACCAAACGCTGAGTTACAGCTTCAGCTCAATATAATTCAGCAAGCTGTTGCAACCTGTTTTATTTTTTATTGATGTTTATTTTTGTATGATGATATGATATAAAAAATAAATGGATGAAAAATAATAAATAAAATAAAAAACATGAGAGAAAAATACACATTGAGTTGAAATGGAAGACAAAATATGGTATTCCCAGTCTCACACTTCAGTTCCGGAGAGGGGAAAATAGCAACCAATTAATCCAGTGTAAGAAATTGAATGTACTAATCTTCCTAGCCCAATATGTAGGGTCCTTGTCTTTACTGGATAGGCACAGGTATGGGTTCAAGGCCCACGGCCCGAACTTAACCCCCTCCGGTCCGGCTCTCCCTCCTCGGACAAACATAAAACATAACTAAAAAACAAAAATTAAATAAAGAAAGAAGAGAGTTAAAGATAATTTTGTTATTTGGATATCAATGATTTTATATAATTTTTACAATATTTAATTAAATCATAAACACACAAAAGTGTGTCTTTTTTTTTTTGGTCAATGTGTGTCTTTTTTTTGGTCAAACACAAAAGCGTGTTTTTCTATTTAAAAGGCCCAAGGCCTACAAAGAGAAGGCATCTCACTAGAAGGCCCAGAACAAAATACGCGGAAGCCGAGCATGTGCCTAAGAAGAGTATTGGGCCAAGTGGGCCAGTTGAGGATTAGCCAAGGAGGCCACAAACAGCTAGGAAGGGCCCGCAATGGATGAATGACTTCTGTTGCGTAGTACTGCGTTTTCTAATTGTTTCTTTCATTTTAGCATTCATGTTACTTATCCATCTTGTAAGCACCTCTGTACACTTGGCATTAGATCCTTGTGTGAGGGAAACAAAACTCAACTATAAGTTGAGCTTCCATCAATGAAAAATGTAACAAAGATTTATCCAAATTCTCTTGACTCTGCGTTCACTATCAGTTGCACGTTGAACATGAGACTTAGGGGGAGACATGGAGAAATTTTTTTATTTGATTTCTAATGACGAAAATTTCTAATTCTAAAAATGAAATCTCTCCTAACCACGCGCCTACACAAGCACCATCGAAACCCTCGCAATGAATCAGTCAACTGACATAAGAGACTCTAATTATGGTCTGTTTGGATTGGTTTATGCAGAGCTTATGAACACAGCTTATGACTGATTTATAAGCTGTTTTGGGCTTATTTTTCATAAGCTACCCATGATAGCTTATCAAAACAGTTTATGCCTTATATAAAATAAGTTTCACTATAATTTTTCTTCGATTATAAAAGTAGCTTATACAGCTTATGCTATAAACAGTAGATAAACTTGTTATCCAAACAGGACCTTAATCTCATCTCATAATAATAATAACAATAATTTTTTTTTATGACTATAAAAATAACAATAATAATATGTTTGTCCTTATCTCCATTTCTAATTCCATCCACAACCACTAGCTATATACGTCCACCTCACCTAGTCTAATAGCTAGTTCTAGCTATCTCTTTAGTACTAACCATTACCATTAGATATGGCCCATGAATTTTCCACACCGATTTTCTCATGACTTCACTATATAGCTTCTTCCGCTTCCAATGACAAATATTCTTCAATAATAAGCCCAAAATACATATAAAGTATATATGTTCAAATGATCAAACACTACTAATCAAAGGGAAAGGGAGACAGATGAATGACTCTCACATTAGATATTTAAAAGAGGTACGTTTGACATATACACAATAGTTAGTGGAATGTCATATATATGCTGAAAGAGATTAATTTGACACCAAAGAACAAGTTAAAAGGAGGTGATTTGGTTCCGGTTAGTGTGGATGAAGATTCTGTAGATTTATACGAGTTAGTAAAGGACTAATTACCGAAATAAGATGGATCTTGAGAAGCATAAGATGTGAGATTGAGATTTGAGAGGGTTTACAAGATTGTGAAATGAGAAAACACAACTTTAGATTAATTAAGCTAATTAGTGAGACAATAATCCATTTTGGATTAACTGAACTTCTCATAAAACTAGTTTACGGTTCTTCGCTTGTATACATAAATTTCTTATAAATGTATTATAAGCATCTATTAAAAAAAATTAAATGAGAGAAGTTGTAAAAAATTGAGATACAAGTTAATGTTAACTTATTATATAAGAAGCTATTATTTAAAAAACTCATAGCTATTATAATATTATTTAAATATTTTTTTAAGTGTTTAATGATAAGCTTATACAATTTGGCTAACATATAACTCTTCCCTAACAATAGAAATATTAAGCCAATTGACAACATCGCTGATCCAATTCACTAATTGGTTGATCAACAAAACTTTTCGTTCTTGATATGATTCGCTTGTCAAAGTTGAAACTCATTTCCACACACTGAATGTTTCCTGCTAGCATCTAGTTCCGAATTGATATGCATGGATTTTATCTTAAAAAGAATTTTAATTGTAAAAATTAAATATTATTTTATATAATCCAATGTGATTTGTAACTATATTTTATTTGGCTAAAATTTCTAAAGGATCACATAAAATCTTATTAAATTTATCATAATTTAACGATTATTTAGGGTAGAAAAATATACATATCTTTGTCGTTTCTCTCCTAAAAAAGTTGGGTTCTGTTACTCCTACAGAGTAACGCATGTTAGCACAGTCGAGGAAAATCATTTGTACCCTTATTGCAAACATGCGGGCTCGGCTTCATGTATACATATGATTCTTACTGACAATAGTGGAATTATGTGGAAAAAAAGTGTCTTTAAATGTACCACACTGAAAGTGAGTTCTATGTGTGTATAAAAGATAAGATAAGAAAAGTTAAGGGGTGTTATCTCAAAAATAATAGTGGGGAGTGCATAAGTGGATTTATGAATATATATAAGAAAAAAATATTTCTCAAAATTCTTATACATGAACAATATCATTTTTATTAAAATTATATTAAAATTATATTCTTGATCAATGGGAAAACAAAAGAATCCAAATTGCAAGTATTTATATATGTGTTCGAACTCTCCGCATATATTAACCCCTCTTGAGGGAAAAGCACCAAAATGGTGCAATTTTTTTTTTGTTTTTTACTAAAATGATGCAGATCAAAAAGTTATTACCAAATTGGGATAAGTTGTAGATGATATTGATGACTTTTATTTTATTTTTTTCAGAAAAAAGTGAAGTCGCATGTGGTATTGGCGACTTCACTTTTTTTATTTTTTTTAAAAAAAGTGAAGTCTCAATTACCACCGGCGACTTCACTTTTTTTTTAAAATAAAATAAAAAAATCGCTTATGGTATATAGAGAGTGTCAGGTGGTATTATTTTGGTCTCTAACAGATACGAAATTAAAAAAAGATCATCAACTATTAGCTGTTAGTCACTTTGGTCCCTAAAAGTGATTATTTATTGTCATTTTAGTTTGACCACAGAGACCAAAGTGACACCGTTGGACACTCTCAGGGACCAAAATGGTTGTTTACTCTCTTAGCATTAGTTTTTTTTTTTACCCACGAATTTAAATTCGTACTCAAAATAGACTTTCTATTAAATTCATACTCAAAGCCCTCTTTTAACATTAGTTAATTTAAAGTCTAATTAGTGAAATCGGATAAAAAAGTCTAAAAGTCTAATTAGCAAAATAAACAAATAAATAAAAGAGGGCTTTGAGTATGAATTTAATAGAAAGTCTATTTTTAGTATGTATTTAAATTCGTAGGTAAGAAAAAAAAAACTAATGCTAAGAGAGTAAACAACCATTTTGGTCCCTGAGAGTGTCTAGCGGTGTCACTTTGGTCTCTGTGGTCAAACTAAAATGACAATAAATAATCACTTTCAGGGACCAAAGTGACTAACAGCTAATAGTTGATGATCTTTTTTTAATTTCGTATCTGTTAGAGACCAAAATAATACCGCCTGACACTCTCTATATACCATAAGCGATTTTTTTATTTTATTTTAAAAAAAAAGTGAAGTCGCCGGTGGTAATTGAGACTTCACTTTTTTTTAAAAAAAAAAAAAAAGTGAAGTCGCCAATACCACATGCGACTTCACTTTTTTTTGAAAAAAATAAAATAAAAGTCATCAATATCATCTGCAACTTATCCCAATTTGGTAATAACTTTTTGATCTGCATCATTTTAGTAAAAAACAAAAAAAAATTGCACCATTTTGGTGCTTTTCCCTCAAGAGGGGTTAATATATGCGGAGAGTTCGAACACATATATAAATACTTGCAATTTGGATTCTTTTGTTTTCCCATTGATCAAGAATATAATTTTAATATAATTTTAATAAAAATGATATTGTTCATGTATAAGAATTTTGAGAAATATTTTTTTCTTATATATATTCATAAATCCACTTATGCACTCCCCACTATTATTTTTGAGATAACACCCCTATTATATATATTCATATAATTCCGCATTTTTTTTTTGTCAAGGATATAATTCAGCATTTTAATCCCATTTTTATTTTTTAGGTTCAAAAACTTTGAGGCCCTAAAATGGAAGACCACGGTCCATATGCCATCAACTATATATAAAGTCTAAAGCTGATTTGTAGACGACAAAATGGCTATCACTATGAGAAAGAAAAAAAAAAAAAAAAAGAGGAGCCATTTCCAGTAGACAAGCACCACAGAGGACATTATCCACATGTAGGCAGAAAAGGATACCCAAAGCAGAGGACCACATCTCATTCACTTACCTCTATGCATATTTAGGGCCCAGAATAAACACAAACATGTTTTTCAACAACCTCTGGTCCTCTTATATGCCCTTCTGCATATATATTCCATATCTAAACGCGACTTTGCTTCCATCTCTCATCAATGTTACACTAGGCATTGTTAATTTCCCGTGTCTCTCTCTCCCACTACAAATCTACAATCATTACCAAGTTGGGCGCGCACGAAAACCATTCTTTAAAAAAAAAAACTTAATTAAAAAAGTGTTCTTTGGAAGTGTTGTTTTTGGTCTACTGGTTCTCACTGTTGCTGGTTTTGGTTTGTTAATTGGTTGCATCTAATTAATTTCTTATAAGAAATGACCAAGAGAAACTTAAGCACGCATTTTTTTTTTGGAAGAATATCACAATAACAGTGGTATCGTATCACGATCATGGTATTTTGTGTTAATTAATTTAAACAACTGAGCTTTGCAGAGATTAGTGCAGTTTTGTAACATGTTTACCAGACAAGCCCCGTTTAATTAAACATTAGCCTGCATATATAGCATTATATACATGGAGCCCAGTTATCAGTGTAGGTTCGTTCAAGTACAAAAAATAACATCCCATTAGATTGAGTGGATATTGTGTATAGTTAGCACAAGAATTAATGTTTCCTTAGCATTGGAATCTTAAGACTAAGTGACTGAACTGACCCATACGGCAAACAGGACGTAGTTTCTTAGTTAGTTCATTTTGTGTCTGCGATTTACAGACAGTGCTCACCGCAATCATAGCCGATGACACGATCATTACGATCCCTCAATCATGTTTTAGTATATTAAGTTATTGAAAGCCAATTTTGGTGACGGGGATTTCATATGCTATTAACAAATACTACCCAGCTGTGTGGGAGAAGGAGGACGGTTTAGAATTTAATTTGTCTGCTATGCTACAATTTTATAATTCCATCTTCCATGTGCTTGGTCCAGTCAACATATTTGTAATTTGTAATAAAATCACTAAATCAGAGATGGGGGAAGGAGAGAGAAGGGTAAGTTTCGTCCTAATTAATAATGGCATCATGCCAAAGCCAGAGCTAGAACTACTTGTTTTCTCCATTCTGGCTCTGACTATAGTTGATGAAATTGAGGGCCAAGTCATCAACACAAATTCAATTTAGTCAGGTCAGTAAGTGTAAGTAGGAGTGCTGTGCGGCGTTGTAGACTACTAGAGTGATGCCAACGCGGGTTGGCACAGGTGGTCAAACATCCAGAAATTGAACTCTCATCCGCCCATGGATGTAAGTTCCGTTTCTAATTTCCTGTTAAGCCACTAAAAATCTAGGAGATTCCTTGGTGTCTATGGGCTAATTGATACCAGATTGCGGTTTAAGTCTGAGTAGTAATTCTAAGGATGGGTTTTTTACTATCAGTCCCAACATGTCATTGATGCCCTCCTAATAATATCGAGAGTGCCTCGCAGCCCATTCTAATAATAACATGTACATAAGCAACCTTGCTGCTTATTTTTATTTAAATTTGACTCTTCTAAACTGAGACAAACATTAGAAAATAAAGTCAAGAATTAGAACAGTTAAATTAGAAAATCTAACAGTTGAGAATTGTGGTAAAATAATAGTAATATAACAAGTTATGAAGGTATTAAAATATACTTCATTTATAACTCCGTATATGCTGTGTTTGAATGGAAATGCACATAATAAAAGTTGAATTAACGTCAAGGGAAATTAAGGATTATTAATGGTAGATATGCCATTATTGACTGAATACAACCAAAAATGACTAGCCTTTGAACTTATACATACATGGGCAGACAGATATACATAACTTCTAAACTAGTTGATTTATCATACAAATAGAGCCGTAAATCATGAGAGATCTATCTATGACCACAATGCCTCAATATATTTAATTAATCTAAGCCGCCTATTTCGTTAAAAACGGGATCGATCATTGTCCAATCTTCTATGGACAGATAGTGAAACATTGGTGTACAGTTCACCTTTGATTTAAGACAAAATTGTAAAAATGGTCTCCAATCATGTTCACTATTTAGTCAAGTCAAGGTGGGTTTATCTTGCCCATTTTGTTCTTCCAAAATAGGAAGTTTGACGGAACACTGCATATGGTTTAAGTGTTGATAAGGGCCACAACAATGCATGCTGGGTTAATTAGAACTTCTGATTAACTATCTGCTGTATATTAAATTGCAAACATTCACTACTCATTTTAATTAAATACAAATAAACCTGATTAATCTTCTTCATAGTGGGTTTCATAACATACAGGGTATGTATTCCAGTGATATGTATATTTTAATTTTTTGGGGCATCGACCGACAAAGGATCCTAACTCTGCCATTAATGAAGGCGACAACCTCTTCGATTCTCCACTGATCTTGCAGATATATGTCCCTTTATCTCACTCTATACCATCTCTTAATTTTTTCACCCAATATACTAGTACTATTTTGTGTCTGCAGGAACAATGAACCTTTGAGTTGAGTTGAGTTGAGCCTCTTACTTATATTACATAAACATCCCTCTCTCAAGTCTCACCCCACAAACTCATACTACTCCATAGTACAACACACACACTTTGCACCACTACCACTACTTCACTTTAAGCCCCAATATCTCTAGATAGCTAGCCATGAATAATTTCCATCCTAATAATAATGCTTCTTCTCTTCACCTAAGCCAACCAGAGGATCATGATCATGATCAGATTAATCATCTCAATCTAGATCTTCTCCTTGAGCCATCTTCTTCTAATTCCTCTTCATCTACTTCACCCAATATTAGTACTCATACTGAGCCTAGGATATTCTCATGTAACTATTGTCAGAGAAAGTTTTATAGCTCTCAGGCACTTGGAGGACACCAGAATGCTCACAAGCTTGAAAGGACACTGGCCAAGAAGAGCAGGGAGATAAGTTCAGCCATGCATATGCAATCTTATGGATCAGGAGTAGTACCTGAAGAGCAGCGATCAAACTTCACTAGTGCTGCTTCATCACACCATCAACATGCTCTTGGGGTCATTGATGAAAACCAAGGACAACAAGGTGCGAGGAATAATATTGCTGGAAGAAGAGAGTTTGGTGGCTATGGTTCCAATAAGGAAGGGGTAGTGGCTTCCTGGTCCAGGGGTTATACTACTTCTGAACATGTTCAGGAGGATATTACCCAACTTGACTTGTCTTTAAGGCTTTGAAAATTTGAAAGCAATTAGCTTTGATATCTATGATGAGTGACAAATATAAGGAGGGAACCATTTTGAATTAATATCTGATAATTAGGAATGAAACAATGCCCCAGTTATACACAGAGAGAGGGTATATGGATCGTGCTTCCTATAACAATTTGAAGTGACACTTTTCAGAAGAACAGGACGTGCAGACACTGCCACTTTTTTTTCTCAAGAAGGTAATGGAATTGAGCTGAATTTCATGGTTACATAGGTTGCTACATATTGTTGACTGTTGTTATCTTTATGGTTTAATTACTTTGTATGTTTTTGTACTGTAAACATGGCAGAATATATATATATATATATATATATATATATTGTTGAAAATATCTGAGATATATCATATTTGTTTTTAAGAGAGAAGGAAGAAGTTTTTGATAAAATTAAATGGTGCAAAGCAATATATAACTCTATCAGCAGAAACCAGGCTACTGCAGTAGGATGTACCTTAGACTAAAAATCCCATGAAAAGTTTTAAGGATTTCTGTTTATATGTATAACACGAAAGAGTAGCAGACGCACAATTAAAAACTTGAAACCAAAACGGCATAATAATGGGGTCATGTTAATTGCAATGTCGTCGCTGACTGCATATATGGCTGTGATTTTATGCAGCAAGTGCCATTTATTATACTCTTTTTGGGTCTCTGCACTACAACATGCAGTGTCTGAGTAAGGTTTTTTCTGAGAGTTTTTTCACATGGTATTGTTGGTGGAAAGATGCCTTTAGTACTTGCATTTAATTGTTGACACAAAGTAATGTCTCCTTCAAAAAGCCTTTTATAGTTCCTGACATGCAATTCTTTCTTGAACTCTTTTTTTTGGGTCAACCAATTCTTTCTTGATCTTGAAAAACGAAAATGTATCTATCTTTTTTCCTGGGCTTTGCTACCAACCCATGCAATCTCCCAACAAGAGTTTGATAAAGGAAAAGGAAAATAGCAAATAATTAATAAGCTTCTTAGTATGTGTTTGTTTTTCTATTGAGAGCAATTAAAATTCAATTTGGAATCAAAATAATTTTTTTTTCTCACAAATGTAGCTTTGTAAAGAGTGCCAACACAATTTAAACGGCTATCCAAACACACATAATGTTTTCTTCTAACGACTGAAAGAATATATACAGTATAAGCTTTAATTATTTTGATTATGTTCTAATATAATTAAAAATAATCGTTCCCTTTGGCCATTGATCACAAGGCAATTCATTCATCCAGAAACGAATATAATTGGCCTTTGTTTTGGTATTAGGACGAATATAATTGGCCTTTTTTTCCGTCAAAAAAAAAGGACGGATTTTTCATTTAATAGCATGGTAAGTAACGTTATTGTCGCTGAGTTGAAAAATTTGTACAAACCATTAAGAATTGAATTTTGTTTTATGGGAAGTCTTTGTTGATGTCAAATTCATCATTTTACTTCATCAAGAAGAAGCAGACCGTTTGTATTTTTGGTACATATCAAATCAAATAGCAGACTTTGATGCTTCAACGAGTGTGACAAGTCACAACCGTGTGTCGTGGGATTTGCATCCATTACATCACGTCGATCGGAAGCAAAGAAGAATGTTATCGGATTGCTTTCAATTCACTTGAGTCGATATGGCGTACATTCTGCTTGTTAAAAGAAATACATTTGAACCTCCATGGCCAAATTACTTTTTTTAAATATTTTTTTTAATCGCAACTATGGAGCCCTCGAGGTACTGAAATCTGCTTAAAGGGTTGACCTATCTCAATATATACTTTTTTATACACATGACCGATCCCCAATATTATATTTAAGGGACTCGGATATCTACCATCCGTGTCATACCATGTAGTTGATAAATATATTTTTAATATATATCACTCTATTTTAAAAACTTTTTCCGAAGTTTCATAAAGGGAGATTTAAATAACTCTAAAAGGTGATAGTTTGAAATTCCAATTCTCTTGATTGTATAATTATAATTAGGTTTAAATATGTTTTTAATCCTTCAAGTTTGAGAAATTGTTGTTTTTAGTCTCTAAAATTTAAAATGTGTATTTTTGATACATTATTTTTAAAAATGTGTCACTTTTAGTCTTTGAGACTATTTTTCAATTTGAAAAATATTTTTTAAATTTATATTTTGACTCCTCTCAAATCTTTATTCTCACCTTACTTCCCCCTAACTTTTAAAGATTTTCTAAATTTATATTTTGACCACTCATAAATTTAGAAAATACTTTTTATATTTAAAATATGGTCCCAAAGACTAAAAGTGACACATTTGTAAAAATGAGGGATAAAAAACACACGTTTTAAATTTAAGAAACTAAAAGAAACAATTTTCTAAATTTGAGAGAATAAAAACATATTTAAGTCTTATAATTATAATAATACTATACTATACTATAATAAAAGTCAAGAAATTAAGGGGTGGAGATCCACTACTTATTATATTGATTGTAGTACAAGGTTAGAGAAACTATTGATAAAAAATAAATTAAAACATGTTATCAATAGGGAAAATGGGAAATGACAGCACTTGCGAGTTGCGACGCCCCGGTCAAAGACGAAATGTGATTATGTGTGTGTGTCCCTCTCTATAGTTGAGAGCAAGAACCAAGTCTGGAAACCGTAAAAAGAAAAATGATTTTATTATAAAAAACAAAAACAAAAAATGATTCTTGCACACCTATGTGCCAAGATACACTTTGAGTATATAGAGAGATGAGTAATAAATGCGAGAGATGATTGTTATGATAAGAATAGAGATATAAAAAGAAAAAAAAAATATTGAATGGATGTCGAAAAATAATATGCGTTCAAAAATCAAGATTCAACTAAAAATGTGATAAAGGAAAAAAGTGAGTATTCCTAAATAATTAGAAGATAAAAGTAAAGGACATATATATTAAATGTATTTAAAAAATCAAAACGCTAACAACTATGAAAAAGTTTTTTAAAATGAAAAAATAATTTCTGTCAAAAAAAATAATGAAAAATAATTAACAGTGCTATAAGGTGCACTTATGATCAAATTTTAGCTTCATTGGAAAGATATCAAAGGGATCTCTTGTTATCAAAAAAATCAAAGAGATTAAGAAAAAACTATTTTCCGTTATCTAGTAAAAAAGATAGAACAATTTATTTTGAGAAAACTTTTCTATTTTATTTTTAGCTTAAATAAGTTTTTGGTCTTTTTAAATTTTAGACTTTTGATTTTAGTCCCTGCAAAAAAAAGTCAAATTTTTTTAGTCCAATAAATATTTTTTTTAGTTTGGTCATTTAAGTCATTTTGGGATGATGTGGCGCCTACATGACATCCCACTTATCTGACGTATCATCCCATGGTCCTATGTCAACCTGCCACCTAATATAATTTTTGCAGAGACCTAACATGTCATCACCTTCTTCCTCTCCTCCTTCCTCCTTCCTCCACCACCCCCACCCCACCCTCTCTCTCTCCATCCGCCACCACCCCCTCCCCCTCTCTCTCTCTCCTCTCCTCCCACCCACACCCACACCCACACCTCCACCCCCACCACCTTCTTCCTCCTTCCTCCACCACCACCACCACCCCCACCCCCACCACCTTCTTCCTCCTTCCTCCACCGCCACCACCCACCCACGTCCACCACCCCACCAACCACCACCCACCCACCGCCGCCACCACACCAACCACCACCCCACCACCGCGCCACAAAAAACATATTTAAGGACTGAATCCAAAACATTCATATATTTGTAGGGATTAGATCCAAAACGTAACATATTTATAGGGACTGGATTCAAAACGTAATTTATTTATAGGAACTGGATCCAACCACGTTTTATCTTCTTCAATCTTTTTTTTCTTCTAGTTTTCTGCATTTTTTCACCATCACCATCTGACCCAAATATTGATATAAATAGGACCATCAGTCACACACACAAAATGCAAAAAACATAATTTTGTTTCGGATCGTAATTCCTAATGTTGTTTCGATTTCTACTCCCATTTTGCTGAACAGCTTGGACGTGTGGCCACACCATTAATGTTCTCCTATCTCGTCTTGTTCCAATCCCAATTGCGCCCACAAAATTAGTGCTTGCTATCTGGTCGGTTTCATATCTGAGAACTTTTAATGATTGTTACATTACCTTGGAGGTTCTGTGGTGTGGAAAGAAAAGAATGATTTATTCGAGTATGTTTCCTTTATACACTACTACCGGGTTCTTATTGAAATAATTTGAGCAAGACATCGTCGTTATATGGACCCAATTTATTTAAGCGATACTTTAAATTAGTCGGCATCTTGATGAGATGTGGAGGTGTTTTGTGGAAACTTATATTTTGAGAGGATGAATTGTTACTTTACCTGGGCGGAGGCAGTCAAAACATGATAATACTTACTTATTGGTGAATAAGGAAGCAACCTGGGATCTATACCCTTTCCTAGAATTTCGTTTACTCCCCCCCCCCCCCCCCCCTTTGCCATTGTGTACCTTTGTCTCTTCTCTAACATTTTTGTTCTTTGTTTCCCGTTCACAGTTTCAGACCCGGTTTTTCTCTGTTGGTCTTCTCATTTTCTTCTCTTTCTGAAGAAATAAATTTGCAAGGAGAGAGAAAGAGAGAGAGATTGAGAGAAAACGAGGGAGAGAAAGAGAGTGTCGTGGGTGGTGGTGGTGGTGGGGTGGGGTGGGAGAAGAGGAGAGAGAGAAAAGGGAGGAGAGAGAGAGGGGGGTGGGGGTGGGGGTGGTGGAGGAAGGAGGAAGGAGGAGAGGAAGAAGGTGATGACGTGTCAGGTCTCTACAAAAATTATATTACGTGGTAGGCTGACATAGGACCATGGGATGACACGTCAGATAAGTGGAATGCCATGTAGGCACCACATCAGTCCAAAATGACTTAAAGGACTAAACTCAAAAAAAATTTATTGGACTAAAAAAATTTGACTTTTTTTTTTGCAGAAACTAAAATTAAAAGTCCAAAACTTGAAAAGACGAAAAACTTATTTAAGCCTTTATTTTCTGTTTTCAGTTTTAATGAAAAAACTGTCACATTTTTTTTAACAGAAATGATTCACGGACCGCTGCACTACACCCACACACAAACTTTTTACTGTTTATTTGTTTATTATTGTGGGTGTCGTACGGTGGGTGGGGTGTTCACGTAACATCACCGTTTTTTTAATTTGTTTACAATTTTTAATTGTATAAGAAATAGTTAATTCAATTTTTTCTCTAGTACAAATCTTGAAACAGTAAACCGATTAAAAACAAGATAACAGCTAGTAATTAAAACTGAAAACAATAAATAAAAATAGAAAACGTTTTTGAAAAGTAAATGGGCCTAATTTTTTATTTATCAAATGGGCCTAATTAGTAATACAATAAAGGGAAATAATTGCTCCAAATTACCTTCAACAGCTCCATAATATCTACTCATCAGCAATAATTCATAAGGGTAAAAGAAGTTGGAATTACGGTAGAGTCGGAAGCAACTTAAAATTGCTGGGATTGAAAATGTAAAAAGGTAGATCGAAGTTCGAAGGATCATTTGTAAACCAGACAGGGATTGTTGCCAAGTACTTTGAAAACTCTCAATGTGGGTTCGATATGGTCGGCCATAATTTGAAGTTAATAGAGTCGAGAGAGGGGCCATGTTAGGTGCCTCTTTAAGGTTGTAATCCATCAGTTCATGCCCCTAAGTAGCAGATAATAATCCATCATTGCTATCTATGTTGTGGTCCATAGACACTTGACTATGAGTCCTTGCGTCCTCGACTTGGTCCTCCCGGTGGGGCACTCCTCTTTTGTTACTTGCTTAATCAATCAACCACTTATCATCATTTCATTGTTTAAGGTAGAAGCCCAGCAATTGCGTTTGGACTTCTTTTTTTTCACCGGTTTAGCTTAAATGAAGCAACAAATTCAGTGTCTTTCTCCTTCCAGTTAAGCTACGGGTTCAAGTGCCTTGTGGACTTTAGCCTTTTTAAATCACTTCCTACGGGAAATTTCTCTTTCAACCTTCATGTGAAGATGTTGATATTTGATATATAGTTTCATTTGTCCTGTATTTATCTATGAAATTAGAATGATTATTTCTCCATATTTGGTGTGTAATATTATAGCTAGTATTTATAAACTTTTTTTTAGTGTAAAACTAGTTGATGGACTCCTCCTTATCTGTATAAAATATGAATCTTTTATTAACAAAAATAGTTTTAAAAAATTCTTTTCTTTTTTGGGCTTCATCTCTCCATTAATTCAAAAAAAAAGTTAAAAAAATTCAATAAATAAAACAATTTGAATTAAAAATAAAAAAGATTGTGAAAGTGACATATCACAACTTGAGAAGTAACATGTCGTAGTATACACACAAAGCAATAGCTAACTAGTTCACTTCACTCTTTCGTAATTTACATACCCATTTCCCAACCTAATTAAGACAGTAATTTGAATTTTCTGTGATAAATTTGCATGCCGCCATATATATTACGGAAACTTGCTTGGGATAATGCTTTCATTTCTGCAACTTTAATTGGTTTTGGACGTCTTTACTGAAGTCTAAAGGAACTGAAGCCTGTTGATCAGTGAGACAACAACGAAAGAATTTAACACGTAACGGACACTGAAAGGCGTAATCACATCCCTTTGCTTTTTCACTAATGTGGTGTTAATTGGAGCTAAGAAAGCTGTATCCAACCAAGTAATAAAGCCACGTCAAAGTGGTTTCCACTTTGATTAGTCTGTCATTATCGTTTAGTTTGCATGAACCATGTTTCTTCATGTGAAGATAATCTGGATTATGTTCCTCTTTTTCTGATTTTGTGTTTTCCTTTTCCCTTGTTATTTCCGTTTCCTAGAAGACTTGATATCCTTTCCAGCATATTCATGCTTTTTGATGTAATAGATACTTCATTTTGCATTAATTGTGCATCGGATATTATCATTCACTCCCTCCTGTCTAAAATATAAGCAATAAAGACACATTTTTTTAGTCCAAATATAAGCAATATTCATCACTTTTCAAATAAATTAAATGCTAATTTTTCAACTATACTATTTATTTAATGTAATATTCATATTTACGAGACACACTAAATAGGGTATTTTTAGAAAAAAAATTGAAACTAGTAAGTAGATTATCACATTTCAAAGTATTCGATGGTCTGTGTGTTTTTATATTATGTTGCTTATATTTTGGACCGGATGGAGTACAAATTGAAGAGAGGTGATGCTTATTTGGGATTTGATAACTAATTAATCGAATTTTAAGAGGCATTTGTTTTAGTGTATTAAAACTTATTTCCAGAAATACAATGATGAAAATTATAGACAAATTTTTAAAAAAAGTTTTCGGTTAATATTTTAGAGTAACATATGTTTTTAGTCTCTAAAGTAATAGGATAATATTCACTTTTAGTCCTCATTTTAAAATGTCCTTACCACTGGTGGCTTGAGTGAGATGACACAGGTATCTCCCAGTTTAACTAAGAGTTCTGGGTTCGAATCTAGACCATCAGGGGGAGGGCCAGAAATTTGATTTGAGGCGTGCCAAGAAAAAAAAAGTATATGACTCAAAAAAAAATTAATTTTTAATGTTTTACATAAATAACATATGTAAAAAATTTAATATATAACTAATATTTTTTAAAACTATATTGAGTAGAAGAAACATTAACCAACAATATATATAGCTAGTATACAAACATTAAAACTCTCCAAAATCCTTTAAAATCCTCTCCCAATCCTCCAAAACACTCCAAATTAAAGAAAAAAGAGGTAAAAAATATTTTAAAACCTTCCAAAGTCCTCCTTTAGTACTTTTTTTAGTTTTTTCCAATTTGGAAGAACTCAAAAAATGTATTAAGGGAAGGGTTTTGCATGGTTTTGGAAGGATTTAAAATATTTTTCACCTCCTCCTCATATTTTTATAAAACTAAAACATTAGTGTAAGCCCTCCAAAACCCTCCCCTCTAAAAATTCTCCTCCCAAACACATCATAAGTTTGTGGTATTTCAAATATTGGGTGGTGCCACATTTTTATGGATATATAAAATTTTAATTATTTCTAAATTTTGGGGGGTGCCACAGCATCACTGCCCCCCCCGGCTACCTCCGCCATTGCAGACCATGGAAATACAACACTTAAAATCTCGTGTGATACCCTTGTCTAGACAAAAAAATGACCTTTTTTGGTCTTTAAATTTTTTAAAATGGATACTTGTAGTCTCTCGTAGTAAATAGTTTAGTAAATTGATAAAATATCAAACACAATATGTCACCTCGAGTTTGGTCATGTTAATACTAAGTGACAGATTCTGCGGTCAAATCGCATCAACCCACTATACCTTGTGAAGTTACCATAAAGACTACATATATTAGTATATTTTAGAAAATGGGGTTCCAAAATGGAATATTTTGAAAATGAGAGACTTCTCGTAAAAAAAAATGACTAACTTAAAAAAATATTTTTCTATTTACGAAGATTAAAAACCTGTTTAATCCATATTTTTAATTTTTTGTATCTTTTTCTGAAAATTCTTGGAAATAACTAAAGTGATAGATGATGTTTTTGGGTCAAAATATCATCTATCTATCTATCTATCTATCTATCTTTTTTTTTTTGGTCAAATATCATCAATCTATCTATGTGAGTAAACGCGAATTTATTGAAGGACCCAAAAACAGAGCCCAAATAACACGAGGTACAAAGTCCAATCCAAAACACTACAGTTGTACTTTGACAAAAAAAAGTATAGCTTAAACAAAAGATAAGGTACGCAGACGTATGGGCATGTCTCCCCACTAAATCATAGCCCAAGCCCTAACATATTTAGAAGTCCCCCTCTGTTTTTTTTTCCCTGTTTTTTTTCTTTTTTTGTTCCTTTTTTGTCCCTCCACCGCCGGCGGTTTCAGCTTCACCCCCCACCGCCGGTGGTTTCTCCTTTCCTTTTCAGTTGTTTTTTTCTTTTCTTTGTTCTTTTTTCTTGTTTTTTTCGTCCTCTTTTTTTGTTTTTACAGAGGCGCCACTCTTGGAGGTTTGTTGGTGTCGCTGCGATCTCGAAGTTCCATGGCTTTGGTTGGAGCCGCCGCACTCAGCGGCGGGTTGGCCGTGTTCCTCTCGCGTTGGGGTGTGCTGTCGTCTCCTTCTTGCATGGAGGCTTTTGATGGATGCTGCAACCGTTGCCGCAGCTTGTCAAGGGGTTGGATCACCGTCTCTTTTTCCAGATCTGCTGGAGTTGTGTTGATGTTGCTGTGTTGCTGCGTTTGCTGGTGCTGTGTTTGGTCTAGTTTTTTTGGTTCCTGCTGTTTGTTTTTCTGTTGTGTTTCTGTTGCTCGTGTTGTTGTTTAGTTCGGTGGTTTTTGATGTCTGTTGTTAGTTTTTGTTCTGTGTTGTTTTGTGTTGTGTTCTCACCATTGTGCATCATGAGGGACTGTCCTGCATCGCCCCTGTTGGTTCTGTTTAGGCCAGGTTCTGGGTGGTTGATGTGTGTAGGACTCTGGATCTGTGACATGTGTGCTTTATTAGTTAAGACAGAAGGTTCTGGGTGCCCCAAATGGGCCAAACCCAACTCACTAAAGGATATTCCAAGAATATCCTTCATGTCTGTATCCTTTTTGGTATCCTTTTTGATGTGCTAGGTGTAGGTTTTTATATGTTTTGTTTTTTAGCTTTGTTGTTTTCCTTGTCTGTAGTATGTTACAGCTTGGTATAGGTCCAGCAGCGTGTCTTGGTTAGAATTGTTATATTTCTTGTGACTCTGCATATGCTGTTTTCCTTGCTGTAGATGCCGTATGGCTGAGGTTTTCCCTTTTTATGAATTTATTCATGACAAAAAAAAAAGGGTTTTTCTAAATGCATATACATAAATTTCTTTCCAAACATACACACTTAAAAAAAAATAAAAAATGACAAACTACCCCCAACCCTTCTTTCTTCTTTTCCCTCACTCTTCTTCCCCCTCATAACATAACTCATTCTTCCCTCCTCTTTCAAGCACGCACGCACCAGAGCATCCCCCCTGAACAACCATTGATTCAGTAAGTTTGAGTAGTGGAAAAATCGGAGATCATCCAGGTAGACCATTGAAATGAAGGTAACCAAGAGAAACGAGGATTGTTGGGAAAGCCTTCTATCAAACCATGTGATTGACTATCTTTTCCATATGGTAAAAGGGGAACTTTTACACCCCCATAATAATATAAACTGTAGGGAAAAAGCTCCCATGGCAATACACACAAATTCCACCCTCACTCTCTCGAGCTCCATATAAACACATGACCCAGTACTCTCACGCCACACATCACACACACACACAAAGTATCCCTTCAACAACGTTTGCAAAGAAAAAAAAATGCACCATTTCCATTGAAACAAAAAAAAGAGAAAAAATAGGGAAAACCGAAGCCTCCTTTGAGAGACATGGTGAGTGAGATAAGAAAAGCAGAAGAGACCCTGCAAGAGTCAAAGATGGCAGTTTTGCCTTTGGAGAGCAGCGACACAATGAGCGGGGCCCTCGTCGGAGCCACTGCGGGGACCCACTGGCGACGGAGAGTGGAGGCGATGCAGATGAGGCACGACTCGCATATGTGTGCGAATTGTAGTTATGTGTGGTGCGGAAATGTAGACTGTAGACGTGTGTGCTGAACTGTAGTTATGTTCACAACTTGGGGTTTTTTTTTATATAAATAAAATGGATATTTTAGTCTTTTTGATTTTAAAGGTATGTGTGAATAGAAATATAGGTATGTGCGGATAAAAAAATTCCCCCTTAAAAATTTCAAAGATATGACTTTTGGGCCCAGCCGCCCATCTAAAAGTAATTTTGGGTGTATTCTCTTTTGTTTTGGTCAAATGGGTGTATTCTCTTCTTTTTTTTTGGTCAAAATGGGTGTATTCTCTCTTTCTTTCTTTTTTTGTCAAAAATGGGTGTAAAGTGATAATAATTGCTAAATGCCACATCGAACTTTGAACAAAAAAAGATATCGAATATATAACAAAGTATATAAAAAAATCATCAAATTGCTTCTTTTTGTTGTTTTAGAAGGAAGAGTATTTTTTATTTTTTAAATACTCTTGAATAAATTATGTAAAAAATTTATACCAAGGGTATAAGAAATAAAATTTGTATGACCAAAATATTTGATACAACATTATAGTACTAGTTATAAACGAAAAGGAAGTTGCATAATAATTCGTTGGGTAATGTAATTTGCATACGGAAAGTTTTACATTATAAATGACTACTCAACTATTAAATCACAAATTATACAGATAGATTATCAGGCCAATAATAAATGCTTAATCTATCCAATTGTTAATATACTTCTTCAATTAATAATTGAAACATTATCATAAAAATCTTGGCGTGCGAAAATATTTTCCACAAGTGCTTTAGAAAAGTGAAAACACGAGGAAAAGAGAGAAATTGCAACAATTTATTACATAGGCATTAACAACAAACGCAAGCTACGATATTTATCTATTGCTACTCATGCACGATCTTTTTCTTCACAATGCTTCATCTTCTTTAATTTTGGCTTTCCTGTGGCAAACTTCACTCGGTACAAACAAGTATATATGCTTTGAAAGGTAAATGATCATTTTCCCTTCAAACGCAGGAACGACTTTGGGGAGTACATCCTGAACAATTTGTAGGCCGAGGCAGTGGATATCAGAGCCATTAAAATGGAAGCTAGAAAACCGCATAACAAAGCCCCTCCAATTTGGATGCAGAATCTGGTGTATCTGTTGCATACCTTCATCCACTGTAAGGCTTCTGTTCCAGTCAATGCAATCATAGAGGCTTCAAATGCTGCACTGTTTGTGGCGAATGTCAAGTACACTGCCATCTGTTTACAAAATTTTAATAGAGAAAAAAAGACCGGTCAAATGATTAATTCAAACAGAAGATTCTATTCTTTAACCATGAAATTCGGCGCAGTTGGTTAATATACCCCATCTGAGGGGATGAACTTGACTGGTACCCGAGTTCGATCCCGGGTGATGGAATAATTTGTAGCTAGACTTTACTTATCTCTCGGTCGAACACAGATTAGTCCAAAGGTCCATTCCCCTTGAGATACCGTGGGTGAAAAAAAAAATCTTTGTTCTATATGCCTAGACTCTAGATAGATTTTCATCGTATTGTTGGACTACCATCACCAGAACTTAAACTGGTGATGACCTCCACCACCAAAATCAATTTCATGTAATTAAAGAACTGATCTAGTTATCTATTTAATTGTGCTTGGAAGACTCGTACTTTTCCTTGAATAAACCATAGATCCCAATTGTAATTGTAATTGTAAAAAGAGACAACCCTGTATCATCATCCCATGAGATCTCTTGTATTTTCCATTCCGAGAGAGTCTTCAAGTTTTTTTTTGTCTCTTTCTCTTTCTGTTTTTGTTTTTATATGTGGAGAACATGAGAAACAAAATTAATATCATGTGTAGTACCTTATCAGTAGCAGGCTAGAGTTGTAGTATATTGATAAGAGAGTATGCATAGTAATTAAAGCATTTTAAATGCATATATGCATAATACCTAACCAGGAAGGAAAGGAGTAATTTACCTGATCCAATAAGAAACAAATCCAAGCCGTGTAAATATAATTAGATCCTTTGAAGTTCTGATCTCTAGAACAAGCTGAGAGAGAGTGATTGCATAATTGAAGCATGTTATACCCAGCAGCAGCAGATGTAACATATACCAAGATCCTATAATAAGAACATACAATTCCCAGCTCTGAATTAGGGAATATTAACAAACAGAGATAATTAATAGAGATGAAGAGAGAGGACTTACTTGAGAGCATCCATGTCCTTGTAGGTCACCTTCTTCTCAATGGCTAAGAAGATAACCTTCGTTTGAGCAGCAAAAGCAACTAAACAAGCTGTTAATACCAACAACAATATTGCTGAGACCCTTAGACAAACTTCCACTCTTGCCATTCCGAATTCCATTTTCTTCAGAGAGAGGAAATCCTGTCCAGTGTTCTTGATTTCAGCACCACTTTGGGCTCATTTATTGAGTTGTAGGAGATGCATAATGTGCTGTCGAAATGGTTGACTCCACAATAATGGTTGAGAACTATCCACGGGGAAGGGGGAATCAGAAATCTCGGTAGTTACCTAATCTCTATTAATGATGCTTAATTGCTTACAAATCCTATAAGAGGTGTGAGATATAAAAGAGGAAAAAGAGAGAAAATAGGAAATATGATGAGTCGCATGATGGAAAGATAGAGATCGCAATTCAATAATGCAATAGAAATTAGAAAGAAAATACTATAAAAAACCCCTTGTAAATTGTAATTGATCTCATTAATATTTGATTGGTTGTATATCTCAATCTTCTTGTGTACTACTACTACTACTACTTAATTATCGTGTCAGAAAATTTGTAAATTTCCCATGCGCATAGGGAAGTTGAAGTGTTAATTGAATGATTCCTAGAGCTAGAGGCTTCGTCTCTTTTTGGTTTTTTCCGCCCAACCAACCACGTTGGTACTTCCTAGACTGGAGAGCAAAATGGACATTTGGCCAAGACCCAATTTTAAATGAAAAGGACAGTAATTTTCTTTCTTTTGAAAAAAAAACATGTGATTTGATAATGTTAAAACTTAAAACTTGGTATCGATTTTTTTAAAATGTTTACAAATTTTAATTTTAATAAAATTTTACCTGTTTAATATTCGTAGAAGTGATAAATAAGTTTTTGGATATAATAAAATTATATAAAATTTAGCATGAAAAGTTTAATTTCACTGAAAATGGTCTTCAATTGTTCATTAACATGCTTTAAACATGAACATAGTCATGTGCATCAGTGCATGTTAGATTGAATAAGAAAAAAAAATGCTAACTAATAAGTCAAAAAAAAAGAGAGAGTAATATTTAATAATATACTCCCTCTTGTCCTATATATAAGAAATAAAGAGAGTCATTTTGATGGTCCTTTTTATAAGAAACAATGTCTTGTTTTCACCAATATTAATTACTTATTTCTAACTTTACCCTTATTTATTACGAGACCTACAAAAATAATATCAAAAGTCACTAATCTCAAAAAGGATACTTTTGAAAAATTATAGCATCATTAATTATAATTAACTAATTCTAATACATTTCCTTGATTTTGATGATTTTATTATGTTTCTTATAAAAAGGACATGAAGGAGTATATTAAGCTATGATTTTTAAATAATAAAGTTTTAATTTATGATTTTCTCATCAGTCCTTTATTGATCAACAGATCCTCTACAGTCTACATTTACAAGGCCATCCTCATTTAATTAATTGTAGCCCCTGCCTATAGCGACGTCACATCGGTGGCGCAAATAATTTCAGTTGACTTCATAAATGGTTCGTTGCCACGTGTAATGAAATAGTATTTATGACAAATTATTTACAAATCTCTATATTATTAATGTCAATTATTTTCACTAGTAGTTATTTAATAAGAATATGGATAGAAAAAAATAATTAATGATATTTTAAAATTATAAAATTGTAATAATTTTGAAACAAAAATAAAAGACTTAAAAAACTATAGTTTTAAAATGGAGAGAGTAATTGTCGATGTCTTCCATTTCGTATCTCTCGGATGCACTGCACATTTTTGCAATCTACTGCACGCACGTGCTTAACTGATGAAAATAAAATAAAATGAAATGATAGTAACCTGAGCTTTCCCCTTGTTCTCAAGATGATTCCCGACGTGAAACATTCGGAACATGTTCAATTAGGATATTTGAACTGAGTGAAATTTTATTTACCATCGCGGCTCGAATAATCTGACAAAATATATAGATTGTCAACAAAATTTTTGAAAAAATATATTTTTGGATGGAACTTGGTTCATTTTAATGTGAGGCTGTGTGAGCTCGTCCGTAGATTTAAAATTATCACAATTTTTATTATTTTTTTAGTTTATATGAAATCAGTTTCACAGTATTTTTTCTTCGATTATAAAAATAGCTTATACATAAGTGCTTATTGTAACACCCTCTTTCCCGGAGAGCATTACACTTAAGTAACCAACCCAAACGCGAAAAATAAATTTCTTTAAGCCTAGTTTTCTTTCGGAAAAATTCTGACAAACTTAATTAATTTTCACAAATGGATTTTCATTGCCATTTTTTTTCTTAAAAGATATTAAAAATAAACATAAATAACTCAACACTCAACATATGAAAATGAATTGCAGTTATTGGATAAAATTTACATCTTTCTTCATAAACCAATGTTTGTTTGGAAATAATACATCATATAAAAATCCGTTCCTTTACAAAAGAGTACTGACTCGATCCCTATGCTGGTTAAACACTAAGAACTTCTGCAATAAGCTCTAATAAGGAAACTCTAACTCGAAAATAGGACTCGTCTGCCCTTCCACGAGGTTAACTCATCTTTAGAGTACGTCTCAATCCTCGAGTCCTGACAGGTCCACCAAGCTAGTGGGTCTATCTATATGAATCATGTTCCAAAGAGCACAAAACATATAGGCAAGGGTCAAAATCTCTTTCGCAGTTATCACCATAATCATACAAGTAGCACACCGCAGAAATTCATACAAAATCATATCATGACCATTTATAGCAGAAATCACTCACACATGCATAACGTAACGTGACCTATATAAGTCACATAGACATTGGTTACATAGATCACCATTCCCACTTCACACAGAAGCATCATCGTTTCACACAGAAACATATCACAAGAATTCAATATATATATGTATCCACACAATACACTTCTATTACTCATTTCTTGATAACAGATTCGACACACAGTCACAAGCACGTAGCCCGCACTTCATGGAGATTACTTTTCCCCAAACTCCTCATTTATTCGACACTCAGTCACGACCATTTAGCCCGCACTCCATGGAGATTACTTTGTTTTGCACACAGCAGTTGGCCCACAGCCCGGCACACAGCACTTGGCACATAGCCCTTTGCACACAATACGAAATGTCACTTAGCATTTCCCATATCACACAACATTAAATGACACACAGCCTTTTCCATATGAAAAATACCTTCTCAAAGAACATAAGGAAATCTTCCACCAAAAACATGAAAATCATCATCAAGCATAAGAAATCACATACAACACAAGCTCATACAATTATGGTGACTAGATAGAGTTTTCCCTTACCTCTTGGCCTTTCTCCTTCTCTTCTCTCTTCTCACACAATTATGATCACAAGGCTAAACCTTCAAAGATCACAAGAACAACAACAACATAAACACAAATCAAAAGGGTTCATACCCTTGACAAAATAAGCCCTAACCCTAGATGGAATAGTTAAAAGGAATAACTTATTCTAAACAAGACCATAAAGATGGTAACTTACCCAAGGTCCAAAACCCTAAGCTTATTGCTCTTGAAAGGATAAGAATACCTTGATAAATCCAAAGCTTTGATGAAAGTTTAAGTGTTTAAAGTGGATCCCCTACACTTGATTATTGCATAGGGGTTCAAAATTCATGGTAGAAGAGGCTTAGGAGCTCTTGAAAATGGAAGAAAACTAGAGGAAGATGATGGAGGTTTAGAGAGAAGTTACAGTAAATGGTATTTTAGAGAGAGATAGTGTCATGAAAAATGGAAAAGAAATCTTCCTCCCTCTCCTATGCTGTCCACCCCCTAACCCCCCAAGGAGAACCATGGTTGTTTCTTTATTAACTAGGGTTAAAACTAACCATGACACCTAATTACTAATTAGATAAATAAAAAATAAGAATTTTCCTATTGGTTCTTATTAATGACTCATAGCAATTCAAGAAAAAATCCAAGACCTTCTCAAGGCTTCTTGGGCGGCCCAGCTGGGTAGGAAGAAAGGTAAAAATATTTTTCACCTTTAACCATGGTAAACGGTAACTTACAGGTAACAAAGTGCGGTAACTTTTGAGTTTCACTGTAAAAATTGTCCAACAATCTCTCATGACTCTTATAATAAGCCAAGACCACGAAAATAAAGTGCCAAAAAGGTCTTGGTTCATAAAAATCAAGTTTAGAAGCATTACGGTAATTTTTCGGTTTTACCGTAACCTGTAAATTAGGGTTAAAATTAACTTTCTCAGAAAAATCCTCAAAAATTTCTAAAAATCAGAAATATTATAAAAACACCATTGGTTACTCTTTTGGTTGATTTTGGATCATTTCCTAAGCTTCTGGCATTTACCTGTGCCCCCGTTTACCCTATTCACAGCCTACAGGGACCAAAATTGCAATTCTTTGCCTGCTAAAAATTCCCAAAATAATTTCTAAAATTCTAAAATAATATAAAACATCATTTGGCATCACCAAAAATATTTCTTAACTTGCTCTGGTCTCCAAACCCACTCACAGTTCAACCTAGTCAAACTACAGGGACCAAAACAGTAACATTTTTATCTGTTTCTCAGAAAATTCCCAAATAAATTTCTAAAATTCTCAAATATTATAAAATCACTATTGACATCCTCAAGTCATTTTCTGACTCCAATTAGGGTTTCTACATCATTATATTCTAATTCTGACAGTTAAAACGTCTACAGACTTTTCCGTTTGACTTTCCACATCAGCACTAAACCATTATGAATCTCATCGAAATCCTAATATTAACAATAATCCTCATTTATTAACACTCTGTCTCTCAGATTGAAAATTTGGGGCGTTACACTTATCATATAAGCGCTTATGCTATAAGTGCTTAAATAAACTATTTTTCCAAACAGAGCCTTATCCAATCTTTCTTTCGTTTTTCTTTCAAATTTAATTTAAGAAAGGTAAACTTTTAGGGTATCTTTAATAGAGGTACTTCCTATTTGGTACTCTCTCAAATAGATATTCCCATTGCGGAGAAAAAAAAATATTTATGAAGGAGGAGTGCGGGTACAAACACCTTCTCTCGCTTTTGTCCTCTGGGTCCCACATGTTGTTATAAAAAAGAATAATTATAAATCTTCTTACCTTTTATTCCTACAAATTCTACTACTCACTTAATTGAGAAAGAATTAAATACCTTTTATGTTTTCAATGTTTATTTTTTCATTTATTATTTATTTTATAAAGTAATAGGAGGATATGTACGAAAATAATTAAGAGGATATAACATTGCTTTATAAAAAAATTGAAGCACACTTATACCTACGGGTTTTCAGCCGTAGCTATAGGTGTTAATATTAAAAAAAATGTAAAATAGAGTCGTTGGGCACGTGTCGGTTTGAAAAAAGGTAAATACACTTATGCCTATGGTTTTCAACCGTAGCTGTAGGTCAATAAAGCGGAACGCTGACTATTTTATAATTTTGTTAAATTATAAAAAATAACATATAAATATTTTTATAATTTAATATTTCATAGATCAATAATTATTAATAAATAAATTATTGTTGAGATATAACATATTAGTGTAACACATTTAGGGCATGTTTGGGAGTTTAGAGAGAAGGGGAGGATTTTGATATTTTAAGAAAAAAGTGAAAGGGAAGGAAAGGGAGGATACTCCTACTTTGGATGGATGATTATTTTTTTAATGAAAAAAATAAAATCTCAAAAAATCTCCAATTTGGGAGAATTCCAAAAATATATTAGGGAAAAGATTTTAGAGATTTTTGAAGGGTTTTAAAATATTTTTCACATCGCTCCTATCTTTTTATGAAACTAAAATATTGCTATAAATTCTCCCCTTTCCTCGCCTCTAAAAACCCCCTCCCAAACAAACCCTTAGTAAAATTATTATAGGTACTAGATTGAAGGAATTATGTACATATTAGTTACTTGAATTGAAAATATAAAAATAAATAATATATATAAATAGATTTCACTTAAGTACCAAAAAATAAATACTCCACTGTAGATGAACTTAACGACTTATTTAGGCTTATTCTCTAACACAAACACCTATGTCAATTGTCAAACTAATGTCATGTGGGTTTATATCGAATGCTTATCCGTATGATGCAAATTCACCCAAACTGACCTCATCTAAAAAAAAAAAAAAATTCACCCAAACTGCACTCACCGAAAAAAAAAAAACCCAAACTGAACCCTTCGCCTTTCATCATGGGCAGGGATAATAACGATGATGGTAAACCAAGGGTGGATTATGATTTACCGCTTACGAGTCAAATAATCAATTACGCACCGCTCTTACATTTTTTATTAAAAAATAGGATGAGCAAATTTTAGCAGGAAAATAACATGGCTAGTGGCTCTGCCTTTCGGGGCAAGTCAATCTATACTCTAACTTTCTAAATATTCGAATTCCAACCAATTGAACAAAATAGGAATGTGCAGCATTTATTTATTTACTTTTTATCAGGAGCATTTGGATTCCGGTGGACGGCCTTAGTAACATAATGTTCTGTCTTCTCAGCAAAATCTATATATATATATATATATAATGTTCTGTCAGCTTTCACTAAAATGTAGTCTCTTTGTTTTAAAACTACAGTAGTTTTAGTTTTTTAATTTTATTTTAAAATTATTGTAGTTTTATAATTTTAAAATATTATTAATTATTTTTTTAAAATAGTTAAAATTGAACCGGTCACTAAATCAGTAAAGACAAAGATTCAAGGTTTAAAGGTTCGATTGGGTTTAATTGGGGTATAATAAAATAATATTATTTTAATTATAAATATAATATATAATATTATATATCAATATGATATATAATATTATTTTAAACTCTAAACCTATATAATATTGAGCAAAAATTAACATAAAAATCATAATTTTATAAAGAAAAATTAAATTTTACTACTAAATGTCATAATCCATAACATAAAATATTCAAAATTACAAATAATTGAAAAAAGTGATATCTATTTATTTAAAAAAAATAAAAAAATGAAAATTTTGAAAATTTAAAAAAAAAAAAAGTGTGAACCAGTTCAACCCAATTTTTGACTGATTTTTTCGATTTTGACCGATTTTTGACCAGTTCTTTGACAAGCTAGTTTTTAGGAAATACCAGACCGGACAGGGGTCTAGTTCCCAGCTCAACCGGCCAGTCCGGTTCGGTTTTAACTATACTACTTTTTTTGACCTATATTCCTATTTAATAACTAGTAACAGGAGTAGTTGACATTTATATTATAGAGATTTATAAATAATTTATCTTTAATATTCTTTCATTAAATATGGATATTTTAGTCTATATACAACATTTTATTTATATTAAATATTTCTTAATATATATGTATTAACCTTAATCTGCTATAATTTTAAAATGGAGGGAGCAGTAGTCTTGTTTTTCTTGCTCAAATACAGTATCCCACTTTATTTTTTTTGTATTTTAAATTAACATTACTACATTACGATATGACCCCTGAACACAGGTCAAATAGCATTGTACAAAAAAATGGCAAACGATAAGATGGTATTGACGTTAAAAAAGAAAAAAAAAAAAAAAGAATGCACACATATGTAACAGAATGGGTTGTATTCCTCTTATGCCTTGGTGCGGACAGTGCATTCCAGAGGGAGACCCTGAGGGAATCGCTTAGTGTCAGTGCAGTAATTGTAAACCATGTAATTCTTCTGCACCCATTTAAGCCTCTTCTGGTTTGTAAAATCCAGCTGTTGGGATAGCCAAGCATTATCAGAAGAGTTGTTGGACTTGCTGCAAGAAGAAACCCCATTGGACCAAACACACCCATTGGCTCTGAAGTTCCTGAAAGAAGCAGTGAACGGAGCTTGGCTCCAATCTGTCTTCACAAGTCCTCCTCTTGTTGCCCAGTCATCAGCATTCCATAGACTTGAATATAATCTCATAGGTTGGTTCTTTGGGTAGGGAACACCCGCACTCTCCAAGTTCTTGAATTCCCTAATTGGTCTCCCATCAACATAAAACCTGAAAAAATTAAATAAAAAAAATCCATATAATTAGTCAACTTAATCCAATTGAAGACTAAAAGATTGTATTTTATATACCTTGGATTTTATTTTATTTTATAAAAACTTACACAACATGTGAAGGATTCCAGAGAAAGGAATAGGTGTGAAAATCTGCAGTTGGGTCAAACCAGAGGTAGAATTGCTGCTCTCTGTCACCCTTCCCTTGGGTGTATACGTTGGTATGAACTATATAAGGATCACCACTCAAATTGCCCAAAAACTCAAAGTCTATCTCATCCCATGATGACCCTTCTGAACGTAACTGCATAATAACCAGAAATCATATATTAGGAACAGGCATTAATTAGGCATGTGTTTGTGTATAACAGTGTACTGTTTAAGCTAAAACATTGTTATTTAATAGTTATTGAATCAGATGAATTTATGATTTTGATTAAGGGAACTCACATAATAAGCGGTGACAGTGCCAGCGGAATTTCCAGGGACAAGTTTGAGTTGCATGTCAATCTTGCCATAAAGATACTGATTCTTGGACTGAAAGCCAGAGCCAGAGGCCCTGTCAAGGGACAGAGTAAGAAGCTGACCATTGTTCACAATCTTACCCCTGCCATCTCCCCAAGTGATATCAACATCTTGGTACAAGTTTCCACCACCAAAGGCTACCATGGAATGTGTAGAGATTAGAAACGCCGTGACAAGAACAATTGCACAAGGAACAGAAGAGAAAGAAGCCATTGGATTGGACAACGTGTGTGTGAAGAGGTTTTTCTGTATGTGAGTGGGACAGAATTGTTATTTTGTGCGCAAACTGAAATGATGAAAATGCAAATTCGTCTGATCCAATTTATAGTAGTCTTGAGGATTGTGGTGGGGGGGGGGGATTGGGAATGTTGTTTGAATAATGAAAAGTTGGTTGGTGGAATGAAGTGGGAACTAGACAGCTGGATAGCAATCGGTTTCATTTGCATGATGATATTGATAATCATAGTTTTTTAATTAAGTGGTCCATTACATGGTGCGTCTTAGGGAAGGCACTATTTATTTTTACACACATACGGCGTAGTGGCTATGACTTCCTAGGTTTGTTCTACCAAACCAAACATGGGTTTGTGCTAGCTCTTGCAATTGCAAGCGTGTGGTATCGTTGATTCGTAGGATTCATCCAAAGTGCTACTACGACTTGATCATTTAAAAATTTATGTGAGAAGCTAGCTCTGGTATCTTCCATGAATCCATGGCACCTTTTGGGCTTGACAAGTCAGCGGCATGGAGGGAATTGGTCTCATCCTTTTACATTCATGTACATTCTAGAAAGATGTACTATCAGATTCCTATATGTCGGAAAGGAAAATGTTACATAGACCACCACTATACACCCATCACACACCTCTACTTTCCATTTTATTCATTATCATTGGGTGGTGCATGAGTGTATAGGTATCTATGTATAAGCACCCATGTCGGAAATAACAAAAAAATAGTAATAATATATTTTGATGTGTTTTAGAATCATGGTTAATTACGATTTAAAATTACTACTATTAACATCACTCGATCGAAATTACACCTACTCTTGTGTGTACAAAAATTTCTACCCTTTTATACGACGAGTGGAGAGCTCTAGAAGGGTACTAGAGAGGCATGCACAAGAACAATTAATGTAAAATTCTAATGAAATATAGCTGGCATTTTATCATAGATAGCTCATTCACTCAATATTCAACGGATTTAATTACATGTTCAGGTTTTCTTTCTAGATTTTCATAATTATCTGAATTGAGTAAAGTGAATTTATATAAGGAGATAAATATTTTTTAATATCAATATTCTCATATATCCGCAATATTTGAATCTGAGACTAAGAAAAACCAAATTGTTTTTCACCCGAAACAAAAGCCATTGGCATTGGTATTACATGTGCCAGTTTTATGCACTAGTTGCATGCACCCCAACAATATATACAAACCAAAAATTAAGATGAACGCGTGTTTTCAAAGTGAGTTTTTTGCTGTCACTTGGGAGTAGACATGTCCATTTCACTGCCAAAAGTCTAAACCGCCTCAATTTTACACTGCCATCTGTATCACCTCTCCTGATCTCCACTGATCCTATCCACCCCACAATTTATAATTAAAAAAGTTTTTTGTTTTTGACATTTTCACTTCTCATCTCTAAATAAATAGAGAGAAATGTCTAGAAAAGAGAGAGATCAAAATAGAAAAAAAAATAAAAAAATGATTAAAAAGGAAATAAAAAAAGAGAAAAGGAAGTAAAAAGAAATATAATTTTTTTTTTGAGAAAATCAAGATTCTTTGGAGTTTACTAGTTCAGCAAGTCTATTGAGTATGTTCCCCGCATACACTTCACACTTAACGGCCGTGCCCATATGCTCAACGCTGGGTAGCTGCTTGCTCTGTTCCTTGACAGAGCATCTTTTCCAATGAAACAGCCAATCCTCTGGGACGCGGAGGACTGGGCTACACGGGGTGCAGGTTTGGTGAAGACAAATTGGACACAAACACAAGCAGCTCTTTTTACTGCATCTTTTAGGAACCTCGACGCCAATAATGCTTGTGTTTTTGGTCTTCGTTCTGGTGCATCTTCTTGCGCGGCAAATTCTACATGGATTACACAGAACTGGAGAATCTCAAGTGGGTGCTGAGGAATTACATGATCTACAAATACTGTGCTGACTTGAAACGCTTCCCTTAATGGATTGCCACCTGATATTTTTTTTGGACACACAGTACTAAGGACTGATATAAACATCCAAAAGATGTCACGCAGTGCAGAGCAAAATATTTATATTTATATTTATATTTATTCTGCTATGCTTAGTTGTTATGATTATGCATATTAATTAACATGTATTTTGAAAATTGTTCGGAGTCTATTAAAACAATGTGTCTGGATGAACATATTTTATGTTCTTTAAAAGTTTATAATCAAAGTGCTATAAAAGAATATATTCTACTTCTGTGTATTAATTTTGAGTTTTCATTATTCTCATTTCTTATGAAGTTATCTTATCTTCCTATTAACAAGGGTATCTAGAGTTTTCATATTATTAAATGAAGTTAAATTAATATTAATTTTTCTTTGATGATTAACTATTCAATTAAACAAAAGTTCTACTTTCTTTAATTTCTTTAATCAATATTTACATTTCTTTAAATTAATATTAAAAGTAATAACATATATATATAAGCAATTACTAATTATTAAATATTTTTGACATCTGTATTTTTAACTTGATGTGATGAATATGATCAGAATATTACTTTTACCTACAGCATTATTATTTTTTCACATGTATGATGCCTTGATACTATAAAATATTAAAATGGGATGGACAATTATTTAATAGAAAAGAAAAAAAACGCTACCACATATACTCAATTTTTTTTAAAGAATTTAATAACTATAATTTTTTTAAATATATATATCCAATTATATCTCATCATAATGTCACTTTGTAACAATAATACCTATAATATCTATACAAAGATCTACACGATGAGATATTGATTCGATGTTTGTCGGTCATTTATAAAGAACTTTACGAATTGATTTAATATATTTACACATTTTGTGTTACCACTAATTTGTGCCCTGCGAGTTACAGTGCTAATCAATCCCCTGTACAGATACTAACTATTTCTGATATATATATTAAAATCCATGTACATCGGAAGGAGTACGACTTGATCAAAGGCGGTGATGGCTTTATTTTATTACAAACATTGTGTGGTTTTGCCTTCTTTCTTTGCATTCCATCCATTCCATGCAAAACCGCGTGCAATAATTCTGGTGCGCGTCCACCCATACCCACCATATCTATACTCATTTCTCCCTCCCTCACCAACTGTCATGAACAGCTAAACAATTGAACCTTCTCATAGCTTTCCTCTCTTCCGCGCCCTTCCACTCCTTTTCAACTATAATAATAAATACATGCCATTCTTCGCAATATCACATCCAACACCCAAAACAAAATCTGTTGCATTCTTCTTTTATTGCTCAGAGTCTTTTTTATCTGAATAATAATATTGAATTGAAACGTCTTCTTCTATGGCCTTTTCAAGAGTTGCATTGCTAGTGCTGCTAATCTCTACGGTTGTGAATATTGCTTCTGCTGCTGGCAATTTCTATCAAGACTTTGACATAACGTGGGGGGATGGCCGCGCTAAGATACTCGACAATGGCCAGCTTCTGACTCTGTCCCTTGACAAAGCCTCTGGCTCTGGGTTTCAGTCCAAGAACGAATACCTTTTTGGCAAAATCGATATGCAGCTTAAATTGGTTCCTGGCAACTCTGCTGGCACTGTCACTGCTTACTATGTAAGCACAAAATAATCATACTAGTTCAATTCACCTTATTCCTATTTAGTAGTATTTATGATATACAACTAGCTAGGCCTTGTTTGGTTACTAACATACTAAATGGGAACTTGTACGTACTGTTGCTCAATTTTCAGCTATCATCAAAAGGAGCAGGGTGGGATGAGATTGACTTCGAATTCCTGGGCAATTTGAGTGGTGACCCATACATCCTTCACACCAATGTGTTTAGCCAAGGCAAGGGTAACAGGGAGCAACAATTCTACCTCTGGTTCGACCCAACTGCAGATTTCCACACCTATTCCATCCTCTGGAACCCCCAACGCATTGTGTAAGTTTCTTTAATTAATGCAATAATCAATTGGGGTTTTCTTTTTTCTGACTTGTCGTGTGGAAGCAACTAATTAATTAATGAGCCTTTGCATTTCTTTGTATTTATTTTGCAGTTTCTCGGTGGATGGAACTCCGATTAGGGAATTCAAGAACTCGGAATCAATTGGTGTTCCATTCCCCAAAAGCCAGGCAATGAGGATATACTCCAGCCTGTGGAATGCCGATGACTGGGCTACAAGGGGAGGCCTTGTCAAGACAGATTGGACCCAAGCTCCTTTCACCGCTTCCTACAGAAACTTCAATGCCAATAATGCATGCACTTGGTCTTCGGGAACATCATCTTGCTCCTCAAACTCAAACACTACTCCATCTAATAGCAATAACAGTGCCAATAATGCTTGGCTCTCGGAGGAGCTGGATTCCACTAGGCAAGAGAGGCTCAAGTGGGTGCAGAACAATTACATGATCTACAATTACTGCACTGACACCAAAAGATTTCCTCAGGGTCTCCCTCCAGAATGCAAGATGTCTTAGGAGCAGTCTCCTTAGTTAAGATTGAGAATTCATTTTTCCTCGACCTTTTGAATCCCTACCCCCCCCCCCCCCAAGGCCCCCTCATTTTTCCTCCTGTAAATTACTAGATTCCATAATGATATTCTTTAATTCACTGTATGATTGTTACTTTTTTTTAATGTTCTTCAAATACCATGGTTATAAAACAGTAATGACAATTGACAAGTGCGAGGGGAAGGCATCAAATTACCCAATTAAGGGCAATGCTTATACACGTAGAGGAAATCAACAACTTTGTCGTAAATATCAACTATAAGATTATATAAATATGATCCATTAAATAAAAAATTTGATGTGTGATAGACAATATTCAACAATTGGATTAATAAAAAATAGGTGATAAGATAGTTTTTTCACCTTAAATGTGTTCATCCAACTCAATTTGAATTTGTGAAAGTATGAGATCAAAAAAGATTTTTAATGGCCAAATATTAAAATAGTTGAAGTTTTCATAAATAAAAGTTGCAACAATAACTAAGCTAGAAGAACAAAAAAGATGCCAATTAGCTTACAAGAGATTAACAATAGAAATTATGAACACAATTATCATTAGATGTGGTTTGTTGTTTATACTTTTCGAGATGGTGTGTTGCACCGAATCTGGTTATGAACTCTAAAATTATTTACAACTTCTCAATCTATTATATATATATTTTTTCAGATTGTGTTGTTTAACTTCAAGAAAAAAAGTGTCAAATGCACTTTACTATCTTAATTTAGTCACATTTCATCCTAATTTGTTCCAATAAATATAATAATTTTTAATTTAACATTATTTATTGCAACTTTCTCTTTAAAGCTAATTTACCTGTTTTTTTTAAGGGAGCTAATTTACCTGTTAAAGATTACATAATACATAACAAAATAAACAAATTACGGGATACAAGTTAAATGATCAAATTATCTTACTCTTATAATACTATTCAGAACACGGCAACTCTTTAGTCTTTAAACACTAGCTCCTTCACTCCTTGATTATATTTGCGAGAAGGGCGTTGCGTAGTTGATTAGACTTTGAAGATTTTTTGTAAAATGACAATGATAAAGTATTTCTGATGTATAAGTTATTCATTTTAATTAGTTTTTCCCATCAGATGGAAAAAATTATCTCTCCGGACTCCCTGATCATGTAACTTTTGTGCACCTTCCTTCCTGGCGTTTTAAGTTATGAAAGGGTCAATGATGCAATCAAGATATATATCAAGATATATATAAATATATTTTTTTACAAGAGAAGCATATAAATTAAGAACTCAGCACTAAAAAACTTCAATGAAGAAACACAAGTACTCCAATAACCATTAAAAAATAGCAAAACGCTCAATAATGTGGTAGTTGCATCCCCAGGCCTGGTGATGGCGGTGTTGGGATATTGGCATGGACGTGCCTGCCCAGGACAAATACTTTGATTTTTGAGACCCACTTCGGAACCAACTTTGAAATTTTAAATGCCATAAAAAAATGCAAATGCGCGTCTCCTAAGATATGCAATCAAAGCATCTGTCAAAAAAAAAAAGAAAGATGCAACCAATGAACGAGTAATCCTACATGACAGCCATTTGCTAATATTTTAATGTTTGTTCCATTCCAACTCCAACTCTTGGAAAACTACAGCTGTACGTCCACCGCAACACGCAAGCCGAGTGCAGCTTCCTCTGTTCCTTCCACACAGATATATAATCTATAATAACTATAAATACCATTCCCATTTCCCACTTCTCTGCCACGACCATCCCTTCAACCCAAGCCTAGCTACACACTTTTTGTTTCTAGAGTCTAACAGTTTAATCAAATCCACGACCAATCCATGGCATTCCTTCATTCAGCAATTACTGTCCTCTCTCTATTGGTCGTGGCAGCTTCTGCCGGCAACTTCAACCAGGATTTTGATATAACCTGGGGAGATGGCCGAGCCAAGATACTCAACGATGGCCAGCTTCTCACTCTTTCCCTCGACAAGGCCTCTGGTTCGGGGTTTCAGTCCAAGAACGAATACCTCTTCGGCAAGATTGATATGCAGCTCAAACTCGTACCCGGAAACTCCGCAGGCACTGTCACCGCTTACTATGTAAGTCATAATGTATTACTATTAGACACTATGTTCATTTATTTTAAGTAATAATGCTATTGAACTTGCAAAAATATTCCTGATCATGATGTTTCAGTTTAACTAATTTTGACTCTGTTTGGCTTACATTATTCAATTCAATAAAAACACAGCTGTCATCGAAGGGGTCAAACTGGGACGAGATAGACTTCGAGTTTTTGGGGAATGTGAGTGGGGAACCATACATTCTCCACACCAATGTGTTCAGTCAGGGCAAAGGCAACAGAGAGCAACAGTTCTATCTCTGGTTCGACCCCACTGCTGATTTCCACACCTATTCCATCCTCTGGAACCCCCACCGCATCATGTAAGCAAAGCACCTAATAACAACAACACGTTCCTTCTAATTAATTATTTCAAATTAAGCAATATATCGATTAATGATGATGTGTACATGTTTGAACATTCAGCTTCTCAGTGGATGGAACAGCCATAAGAGAATTCAAGAACATGGAAGCAAGAGGAGTTGCGTTTCCAAAGGGGCAGGCAATGAGGATATACTCCAGCCTGTGGAATGCCGATGACTGGGCAACAAGGGGTGGCCTTGTGAAGACTGATTGGTCCCAAGCTCCATTCACCGCTTCCTACAGAAACTTCAATGCCGACAGTGCCTGCGTCGTCCACTCCCCTGCCGCCTCTTCTTCTTGCGCTAATTCCAACTCTGCCTCCTCCAATTCCAATAATGCGTGGTTGTCCCAAGAACTGGATTCAACGTCTCAGGAGAGATTGCGTTGGGTGCAGAACAATTACATGATTTACAATTATTGCACCGACGCCAAAAGATTTCCCCAGGGCCTTCCCCCAGACTGCACAACATCGTAGATAAGCTCGTGTGATATTTATTTCTTCTTAGGCCTATTGGATTGATTTGAGTTGTAACGTGCTTTAGTACATTAATTCTTTTATTCTTTGATATTGGTCATCGTGTTACAAGAAATGTAAACAATAATTGATAATGGTTTTCTACGATAAAGAATAATTTCGTACTCTGAAGGTACAGATTTTGAAGTTTCGAAGGTTGGGCTGTAAAGATTTGAAAATTACTTACTGTATCTCAGACTTTAGAACAAATTACACTTCACGTTCAAGAAATAAATATGACTTCCGCGACACCTTTGATAACATTCTACGATGCATTGCCAAATGCCAATGCTCCCTTGTTTGATTCTTCGTGATCATAAGCTTTTCCTTTGACTCCATTTTCACTCTTGGCCTTCATAATCAATCATCTTCAACTTGTAAATAGCACTCCCCAGTTCCTTCTTTAATCAAATGTCATTCAATCTGCTATCTATTCACAATTTTCTCTCTTATTAATTAATTAATTAATTAGGAAAAGATAACTCTATAATTGACAAAATAATATATATAAACAGAAATACTTTTATCTTTTGAGATGATAATTAAAATACAATATATCTAACATTTTTCATTAGTAAAAATAAAAAGTTGGCAATTATCACAAGTTTCAACATTAAAATAATTGCTATTAGCTGTATACATGAATATTATACTCCCTTTGTCCCAAAATAAGTGTCCAATTTGGTTTTTTCACACAAATTAAGAAATATAATTAAATGAAAGAATGAGAATAACGTCAAATTTACCAATTTATCCTTGCTACTTATTTATTCAATTTTTATAAATTACTCCACTAATTATTTATTGCTCTTGGTTAAATCAGTGAGCCATCATCATTGCCTTGATCATTTGCTGTCATCGTGAAGTGTGTGAGCACCATTCGTCCATGCATTTTAATGAAACTTGAAAACTTCAAGTTCCACTTTCCGGTGAGAGTAGCATTGATCAAACAAATACTCCTAAAGTTAACTTGGAGACTAAAACCATTGGCAATTTCCCAAAGTTAATTTTAAAGAGATTGCAAGGAAAGAAAACGATGGCAGGAATTTCGATGATTTATTTTATGAGGGAGATTTAATTTTTATTATATTTAAAAATTCATTCACTACATTTATTAAGGGTACAAATACTCCCTCCGTTCATCTTTATCTGTCGGATTTTGAGAAAAAATTTGTTCCTTTTTATCTGTCGTTTTGATAGTTTAAGGTTATATTTTGACAATTATACCCTTAATCCTATTAATTATTCTTCACATTTTTCATAAAATTTGATTAATGCATAATTGAGAGGTCAAAGACTAATTACTATTCCCAACAAATAGAATAGTGAATAAATAAGGGTATAATAGGAAACTATTTATCAATTAATTGATTCCTTGGTTGTGGTGAAACAACCTTAAATGACAGATAAAAAGGAACGGATGGAGTAGAATAATTTAATTAATACTTCATTGAAATCCTAAAATGAACACTTATTTTGGGACAGAGGGAGTATTATTTTAATATAATAATGGTAGATGGGCAAATGAGCAATTTTGTCATTTCAATAAAATTCTCCTTTTTTTCATTTTATTCTCACGACAAGAGAGATAAAAGTATGAGTTTCACTAAACATTTTTCATTCTTGTTTTTTCTTCACAATCAAATGACGTAAAATAAAATAATTAATCTTTTCATTTTTCCTTCACTAAACTTTCCTCTTTTTACTTTCTCTTCAAACAAATAATGGTATTACGATTGTGGAATAAGGCCCCTGCTTTGAAAATTAACTTGGGCTATGTCATGACTCATCACAATCCACGGGCTTCTATTTTTCTCCTTAAATCCATGGCCTTTTTGTTTTCCCGGTATATGCCTTCACTTGATAGGTGAGATATTAATTTCACATAATTTTAAAAATTGAATTTAAAACCACAAAGCTAAGGAAATCAAAAGCTCCTTTCACTCAGAACAACCTAATCATCATTTTCTTACATTCATGATTCAGAACAACAGCGAAATTCAAATTTCTAAACAAATACATGTCTCCATCTCATTCTCTGGCTTTGACCCTGTGTTTGGAATGAGAGAAATAGGCAAGAGAGAGTTAGTAAAGAGAGAAATGAAAGAGAAATGACAAACTTCTCTTGTTTGGTTGGAAGAGAAGTTGTGAAGAGAGAAATAATATTGGTGGGTCCCACACCTTTCCCATTTCTTCCCTGAAGTGAGGAGAAAGAGGGAAGAAATCAGTGCCATTTTTTCACATTCCCATTGTGCCCTCTGTTTTCTGGATTTTTGCAGCTGTTGAAGAAGACAACGCCGAAGGAAGAGCCAAAGAGTGGACCAGCAGTGAAGCTCCATATTTGTGTTCCTTTTAAGTTACCAGATTTATTGTAGTCAATAAGTAATACAGTCAGCAAATTAGATGGATTAGATCAAAATCTGAGGGTGGCAAATATAAAGATTTTTGCAAATGGCTAAAAGGTGAAATGGGGAAGAAGTAAAGAACGGTGGGTGGGACTGGGGACGACAACGTGTTCGAATGGGGGAGATGAAAAGGTAGGGTTAATTAGTTAAATTAAAAAAATAGTTTAAATAATTAGTCAAAGAAATTCAAATAAAAAATTAAACTAATTTGGATAGAAAATAAATAATCACATGTTGCTTTGTTTTTATTTATTTTGAATATTATTGAGAAATTATCTTCTAATTTAATTTATTTAAATAAAATAACACAATAAATTTAATTAATTAATTGTTTAATTAAATAAAAAAATAATGAAATTTAAAATAATATAAAATTATATGTTGATTTATTTATTTGAAGGATATTTTTGTCTTTTCAAAAAAATTATCATTTCTCTCTTCTCACTTTCTATTAAATCAAACAAAGGGAGAGAGATAAATACAATTCTTTCTCTTCTATTTTTTCTCTCTTTCTCTCATACCAAACAATACACTAATTCTCACCTATTTCTCACCTCTTTCTCTATTCTCTTATTCTTTCTCACCTCTTTTTCTCTTTTCTATTTCTTCTCACAACCAAACATAGCATGAAAGAGATCCTATAAGCTGATATTTTAGCAGCAGGCAGCACATTGTAAAAACAATCTAGCATTTGGATATACATGCCTAATAAGTCAAAAATAAATAAATAATCGTAGCTTCGCTGCCTCTTGCTTGGGCGTAGGGTCAAGGATTCAACTTCAAGGGTGGCGTCGGTGACAATGACACCGGACCCTATCCACTAAGATATGGATCATAACATAGTAGTATTAATTTACCTGACGATAGTGACCGCGTCTACTCCCAACCAAAAAGCTAAGTAAAACCGCGTGATAGCGGCTTTTTTGTAACATTATCACTTTTAAAAAAATTAATTTGTCATTTATTACTATTTTTTTAATTAAATTTTTATCGCTGTTTTTGTTTTAAGTGAGAAGTCCTATTCTCAAAATTAGACTTCTCATTATGTTTTTATTTTTTTTCCAAAATGTCTATGAGAAGTCCTATCCCCTAAACAGGACTTCTGAACACGTTTTTTTTTATTTTTTTTTTCAATTTTTTGTTTAATTTTGACGGTTTAGGGTTTAGTTAAGGTGGTTTATAGTGTTAGGTAGTTTGTGGTTTTAGGATTTAAGTGGTTTTAAGATTTTGAGGTTATTCAAATTTTTTTATTTATTTTGTTTATTAATTCAATTTATTATTTAATAATTACTACAATTAAGTTAGTTTAAGACTTAATAGTAAACAATAATACAATAAAATAATTACATTAAAATTATAAAAGGGGTACAACGATCCACATTTCTTACTCCTGCGTAGAATGTCTAGGATTGTAATTAGGACATTTATTCCTACTATAACCCTCATTTCGACACAGTCCACACCTTTTAGGGCGACGACACATTTCTACCTGATCCATGCCAGTGCGAATGTGGGTAGAATGTGGATGACCCTGTGGTAGCCTCTGCATTTGTGGATCGTGGCACACTTGAGGTCCAGTATATTCTGGTCAATATTCTTCGTTGGGCAAAACACACTGAATTCTTCGTGGTAAACGTTGAAGATATTTTCCAACTTGTACACAGGAGGCACATATTGTACCTATCTACTTCACCACAACTGCGAGACCCTCACAGTTATGTATAGAACCCTCCAGATGTTGGACCTAGTATGCCCACACAACGACGTCCACGACGTACTACACGCCGACAACTCAGCCCCTCTTTTGCTTTTACTCTGTCGCAACAACACTTCGACCCACCTCGCCGTTCATTTTATTGTATTATTATTTACTATTAAGCCCTAAATTAACTTAATTGTAGTAGTTATTAAATAATAACTTGAATTAATAAACAAAATAAATTAATTAATTTAAATAACCCCAAAATCCTAAAACCACTTAAACCCTAAAACCACAAACCACCTAACACCATAAACCACCTTAACTAAACCTTAAACCGTTAAAATTAAAGAAAAAATTGAAAAAAAATAAAAAAAAATATGTTCAGAAGTTCTGTTTTGGGGATAGGACTTCTCATAGATATTTTAAAAAAAAAAATATAGTGAAAAGTCCAATTTTAAAAATAAAATTTCTCACATAAAATAAAAACAGTAATAGAAACCTAATTAAAAAATAATAATAAATAGTAAATTAATTTTTTCAAAAGTGATAACGTTACAAAAAAGCCGCGTGATAGCTCCTCCAGACTTCACACCCTCTAGTCTCTACCCATCCATCAGTAATAATTACCCTCATCTTAATTTTAATTAAATTAAATAAAGAAACGACAAAGTCGGTTGTGGGCATTAGAGCTTTTGCCAGCTTTCATATTACCATACACACCAACACAACTATCCACAGCTTAGCCGATAAGGGACCTTCCTATGCCTTTCCAAGTCTTGCTACTAGTCGCTGCAAAAATCACACGCTCATTTTTTCCTACTATATATATGCCCATCCTCACTCTTCAAGCTTCACATCCACATCCACTACATTACAACTTAAGTTTCATTGCCTACATACATTGAAAGTATTAGCTAGCTTGTTGTACCTTTCATATTACATAACATGGCTTCAAGCCAATCCCAAGTACTTCTGATTCCTCTGCTTGTGACCCTCTACATTGTAGCCTTTGCTGCTGCCGGTAACTTAAACCAAGACTTTCAGATTACATGGGGTGATGGTCGTGCCAAAATACTCAACAACGGCAACCTCCTCACCCTGTCCCTTGACAAAGCCTCTGGCTCTGGCTTCCAATCCAAGAACGAATACTTGTTTGGCAAGATTGATATGCAGCTCAAGCTGGTCTCAGGAAACTCTGCTGGCACTGTCACCGCTTATTATGTAAGTGTATTTAATAAATTTTAAATTGTAACTTATTAACGTACTCCTTCTTAAAAATAAGTGGATATACGTCGGCAAATCTTTATCTAATCTTTACTTTATCCTCTACTCAGGGCCGTCTTAAACATTTTGGGGGCCCTATTCTAATCTTAAAAATTGGACCCTTAGTAAAAAAAGACAATTTTAATAATTAAATATTATTTCAAAATATTATTTAAAAAAGATAATTTTAAATATTATTTTAAAAAGGACAATTGCTCTAATCTTAAACACCCACTTTAGGACAATAAATACAAAGAAAATTATTAAAATCTTAGCAATACAACTTCAAGCTAATATTAACCTTCTAGCTACTTAAAAAGAGCCACAGCTATCACCAATTAAAAAAGTGCTCCCACGATTTCAGTCAAACGTATTCAACACTCAACAGAGTGAGAGGGCAAAAGCAAGAGATGCAACAATCAACAACTAACATAGGTCACATAAATTTTGGAGCCCCCAAATTTGGGCCAAAATTTGGGGCTCAGTGCTATTGCATTGTTTGCACACCCAAATTACCGGCCCTGCCTCTACTCATGTTATAACATGAACAAGATTGCATGAATTGCATCAATATTGTTCAATCATTTGCTAATAATTAAATAGGCTAACAGATAAATGTAATTTCCTGTCTTTGTCAGTTATCCTCAAAGGGATCAACATGGGATGAGATTGACTATGAATTCTTGGGGAACCTCAGTGGTGACCCTTATATCCTACACACCAATGTGTTCAGCCAGGGAAAGGGTAACAGGGAGCAACAATTCTATCTCTGGTTTGACCCCACTGCTGATTTCCACACATACTCAATTCTCTGGAATCCCCAACGCATTGTGTAAGCACCCCAACTCCTAAATAATATATATATAATATATATATTTTTGATATCTCTATATATTGTGTGTGTTGGGTTGATTAATAAGTTACTAATTAATTTGTTAATTGTTGTGTGTGATTTGTTCAGTTTTTCTGTGGATGGCACACCAATAAGGGAGTTCAAGAATATGGAATCAAAGGGAGTTCCATTTCCAAAGAGTCAACCAATGAGGATATACTCGAGCCTGTGGAATGCTGATGATTGGGCCACAAGGGGAGGACACGTGAAAACAGATTGGTCCAAAGCTCCTTTCACTGCATCTTACAGGAACTTCAATGCCAACAATGCTTGTGTTTGGAACGGTGGGAAATCCTCATGCAAATCGAGTTCCCCTGCATCTGGATGGCTTTCACAAGAGTTGGACTCAACCGCTCAGCAGAGGCTTCGGTGGGTGCAGAAGAACTACATGATTTACAATTACTGCGCAGACAGGAAGAGATTCCCACAAGGATTCCCACTCGAATGCACCCAATCCTAGAGGACTATAGCTATAGTAGTGTTATTACAATATTCATTTTCCTATGTATTATTCTTTTATGCCTTATGATATTCGTTTGTTAAGTTTGTGCTTTTATTTATTTATACGATGTAAAACATCACGTGTAGATCACTGAAATTATATATTGTTATATATATATGATATAATGGCTATTCTGTTTTTTGCTTGTCAAGATTTTGCTATACATCATTTTCGCAATGATAAACTGAATTGATTTATATATCTTACTCATTAATAATTAAAAAAGCATTAATAGTGTAAAATATTTAGTATGAAATGGTCAATGTCTCTTATAATGTAAAATGTTTAGCGTGCAATAATATTTAAAAAATACTCAAAAATAAAAATGTGTATATTATAAATCGAGAAAATGATATTTTGTAATTTGTAAAAGAAGTTATGAAAATCAATTGTATAAATTATTTATTAATTTGATTAAGTGTGATAAAATTATAAAATCTAAATTTATAGTAATAAAAAATTTGATATATTTTCTTTGGTGGATGATTTTTTTTCTGATATAGGTGGATGAAAAAAAATTGATATCCGTTGTTAAGAAATTTATTTATAATTGACTAAATTTAAGTATTTAACAGGAATTGGAATATTAAAAAAAATAATGCGAAGTATCTAACTAATATAGAAAGGCATGAAGATAAATTAGGGAAAATAATACTAACATATACTGTGACATCATTTTAAAATTCTTAATATAAAATGGTTTGAACAAGTTTGAAAATTGGAATGCTTAAAGTTAGACAGGGAGAACGTCAGCGCCGCCGCCCACCAATGTCTAAGACCGGAAGTCTTCAGCAAATATTCCAACAAAATTGACTCGTATAACAATTTCATCATAAAATTGACTCGTATAACAAATTAACAATTAACATTAACAATTGAGACGAAGTATTTTTTTTTCTAATTCGAACTTTGATTCGCATATTAAGAATGTGGATATACGTGGCTTCTTTCCTACCACGCCGAACCACTTGCGCAAGTGCTCTATCTATCTCCCTTTTGAGTTTTTTTTTCCTTCTGTTTTTATTAATAAAAATACGCTATTTCAATACAGATTTTTTTCTCACTTTTTAAAATTAATATTTTTTTCTTAATTTTGGTTTTCCATAACAAATTATCACCCTGAATAGGTTATTGCTGTAGAATTAAATCTTGGACTGTAAGATTTCAAAATTCTAACTATTAACATTATAAGAGGGTTAGGTTCCCGTCACAATCACAATCTACTTGCCCTACATGTAATTGGACTGGTTGTTGTTGGGTGATATCCAACTTTTCCTAGTGGTTAAATTTTTTAAAATATTTATTTTCATTTAAGAAAAAAAAAAACAACGTGTGATTTTAATCCCCACCCTGAGACTCACCTACTCCACACAAGGAAGAACAAAAGTAAACAAACACAGGATTTAGGTTGTTTTTAATTGTCCACGAGGGACGTGTTTTGTCCATATTGTTGAATGTGGGGACACTGCAGTGGCGATGGTGGAACCGTGGAGGCTTCTTTAGGATTAAGGAGTTATTATTAGCTTAGCTGGAAAAGTTTGATGCTGGGTTGGCACTTGGCAGTTTCACCCACCCAAAGGGAAAGGGTGGAATCAGAGTTTTGTTGTCCTGATTTATTTATTACAAGTTACATTACAACTGCGCTAGCTGTATCCTCCTGCATCACTTGGCAACTACTCTGAACCCAAAAACTGTGTCTTTCAAAGTTTAATGAAAAGAAACAACCGCGTCAAATATTTTATGTCTGGATAATAGCGAGTGCCATCTGGACACTTTTTTATTGACAAAAAAAGCAAAAAAACACGGCAACTGTGTCCAGCTTCGCTTTTGAGCACTTCTTTGTTATTTCGCATGTCCTTTCCTTTCTCATAATTATCATTCACTAACCGGCTTACTATAAAAACCAACTCACCCTTCTTCATTAATCACTTCAAATCAGCAAAGATCACATACTACTATACTATACTATACTCCTTTCAAACATTTAAGCTCACTGCAGAGATGGCTTTAACTTTATCCAACATGCTTCTAATTCCTCTTCTTGTTAGCTCTCTAATGGTTGCATTTGCTGGTAACTTGAACCAAGACTTTGACATAACATGGGGAGATGGCCGAGCCAAGATACAAAACAATGGTGAGTTACTCACTCTGTCACTGGACAAAGCATCTGGTTCAGGATTCCAATCAAAGCATGAGTATCTATTTGGGAAGATTGACATGCAGCTCAAGCTTGTCCCAGGAAACTCTGCTGGCACTGTCACTGCTTATTATGTAAGTTAATAACATAACAACCTATCAAAGGGTTTCCCCCTCTCCCCTTTATATATTATCATTCAGGCTTGATAAAAACTCTACCTTTTGTTTGTTTGCAGTTATCTTCAAAAGGATCAACTTGGGATGAGATAGACTATGAGTTTCTAGGAAATTTGAGTGGTGACCCATATATCCTTCACACCAACGTTTTCAGCCAAGGCAAAGGAAACAGGGAACAACAATTCTATCTATGGTTTGACCCAACAGCCGATTTCCACACTTATTCTATCATATGGAACCCCCAGCGGATTATGTAAGTTCTCAATCTCATCACAACTGTGTTTCCATTTTTCTCCATCCTTTTCCTGCATAGGCTTACATCATATTTCTTTTAACTCTTTGTTCAGATTCTCAGTTGATGGCACTCCCATTAGAGAGTTCAAGAACTCAGAGACTATTGGTGTCCCCTTCCCAAAGAACCAGCCAATGAGGATATATTCTAGTTTGTGGAATGCTGATGACTGGGCAACAAGAGGTGGGCTTGTCAAGACAGACTGGACACAAGCTCCATTCACAGCTTCCTATAGAAATTTTAATGCTGATGCTTGCATCTGGTCTTCTGGAGCATCATCTTGTCGTTCAAGTTCTACACCAAACGCTGCTTCCTCCACCAGCGGTTCTTGGCTTTCACAGGAGCTGGACTCTACAGGCCAAGAGAGGTTAAAATGGGTGCAGAAGAACTACATGATATACAATTACTGCACAGACACAAAACGATTTCCACAGGGTTCTCCTCCAGAATGCAACAGCTCATAAAAAGAGAAAACAAAGCAACCCATCCATACTATTTTCTATTATCAGTACCATTCCAGCATTAGTTTGTTGATGTAGTAGCTATTGTAGTTTGATTCTTTCATTTGTTTCCATCTTTGTCAATTGTCATCACTATGGCAACATTTATAGTGTGTATACATATCCCTTTTATAATGAAACATTCTTTTTCTTATTAGATTTTTCTGTCGTTTATTTGCGATATCTTTAGTTTGTGTTAAGAAGCATAAAATATTAAAATCAAAGCAATTCTATAACAAGTCTATGGCAAACACGGGAACGTGATTGCGGTCCATGTTAAGATAAGCGACTACGACCCCCAAACCTTCGAATGGGATTATTTCATACTTCAGTCTTCAGTTTCAATACTGCAACGAGTCAATCTTTCTAGTTCCTATTTCACACGGGGGAAGAAACACTACCAAACCAGTAATGGATACGGATAGAGCAAGGGAAAAAGATCAACCTGCATAAAAAAAGTGACAATTGCTCTAAAAATCTTTCATGTTCAAATCAACTAAGCACTGCCAGCTTGAAAATGTTCAATAGATGAATGTACCGGAGTAACCCACAGACGATGAGATAATAAGGAATAACACAACTAGAAAATCAAGTAACTCATAATTAATATACATTAATCAATTGAGACGACAAAACTGAGTTATCATCTCAAATATGACAGTTGTTCGGTACACACATCAACCCTAAACCCAGAACCAATGGAAAGAGTATTAACATGAAATTAAAAAACAAATGACAATCACTGTTTTTTTTTCCCAAGCTTCAACATTCTGTACAGGATACTAGACAAACGTGCTGTCAAATCAGATACACATATGCATAAATCAAGAACGTCGATACCATGGACTGCACAATTTGGTTGGCACTGATGAAGACAACTAAATTAGCAGAACATCAGTAGAATCTTAAGGCTATCTATTAAGCCTATTATCAGTGTCCAAACAACCTATTCATCTAACTCCTCTATCTGTGCCCGCTTCTCAGCTGCAATCTTCCTGATAAAGAAGCCCCACCTCATTGCTGCCTTGATCTTCAGCCATCCCACAACAGCTCTGCCTGGACGAGAGCGATCCTCATCAAAGTTTGGCATTGGTGACGGCATGAATGATGGAAATGAATAGCCATCCTCAGCATTCATGGAGGGATGACCTCCCATGCTGAAGAGGCGAAGCAAGTGCTGCATATCTTCATTCTCCAGTATTTCATTACTTCTAACACGGATTTCTTCTTCTGAGAAGAATTCATCAGCCCCCTTGTCCCTGTTGTGCGACCAATCATCAAAAGGATTTAGGGTAGATGGCTGAACTGAAGAGCTACCAGCATGGAAACCTGATGTCGATGATTGAGGAGGACCAAGAGCTAACCCAACCGTGCCATGATCATTTCTAGTGCTTTGGTCTTGGTGAGCATTGCTTATTAATTGGTCATTAGACACATAAAATGAGCCGTCAAACTGACTCCGGGAGTTGGAGCTTGCAATCAATGACTGGGTTTGATATCTTGTTACCATATTATTGTTATAACCTGAAAAGAGAATATATTTGCACAAATTCGCACATTAATATCATCACACACAATCAACAAAAATGTAAAACTATGCAAAGAAAATTTATTCATATATATGCAGGAGTTTTCTGTGTGGGAGGGGGAGGGGCTTGGGGGTAGAACTAGTTTCATTTTAAAATATTTTTCTTTGTATTTGAAATTTGTTTATCCATGATACTATTAAAAAAAACATCTTACTTCTTTCATTGTTATCGTCAGAAAGCTGTATTTGGAAATCAAATTTAAGACACAAGTAACTGAAAATCTGACACCTCTGCCCAAAAGAAAAGGAGGGGGTAGGAAGAAATCAGAGAGGATCCATCGAAGTGGAGTTCAAGGAAACACAGACGCTTACCTCCAACTGCCATCCCTGAATTCATTTGCTGTTCAGAAGGAACAGACATTGGGAGGGCTGGAATTTGCAGTTGATGATCTAAACCACTACCGTAATCAATTGACTCGACGTGAAGCTCATCTTCAGATTCAACAGACTTGTTATTTTGTTTACCATTCACGAGTGATTTGCCATCATACTCTACAACCTGATCCCAATTGTCATATGCCTTCTTCACCAATGAATCTACATAAACCTGGACTTGCAAAAACAATTTAAAGGTATCACAAGCTTACCCTATTCCTAACAGAAAGCTTCAAAGGAAACTGCAAACTTTTAGCCCTGGTATCACAATTTAAAGCTATCACAATCCTGATCATGATCTAGGATTTCTTAGTAACACAGTTTATGCACTTGTTCAGCACTTCAGCCGTGTTTAATATTGGTGTGCTTGCAAGTATGAGAGAGAAAAACATACAGACAGCATTGCCATATCAACTAAAATTAATTAATTGAAGTATGCCACTAACATAAATGCATGCTCAACTTTTGGAGGAAGACAAACTGTCATACAGAAACTCATCAAACACTTGAAAAGTAAATGAATTATATACTCAAAACGCATGATGCAGACTAACCTTCTGACTATCACTGAGAGAATCAGCAGAAAAGAATTGCTCTCCTGTTATAAGGCCACGCAGCTCATAGATGTTGTTAAAAATAACACCAACATTTCTTGTATCTTCTGGATAATAAACATAAAGCTTCCCACTTAGAACACATGTCTTTGCATGGTCTAAGAGAGCCTCCCACATCTTGTTTGACATGCCACTCCCAAGGATCTACATTTGAAAGATATAAGAAAATTGCTGGAAGGACCTAAATTCACGATATAGAATGCAAAATCTAAACTTACATTCCGCAATTTCTGTTGATCCTTAACCACAAGCCGAAGAAAGTCTTCAACTGTGAATATTCCTGCATTATTCAGCTTCTTATGAAATGATCCATCCTTGCCTATTTTCTCCAATCTCCACACGTCATCACTCAATGCAGGAGGATAATGCTTCTTATACACTGTAAAAAAGGACAAAATATAAAATTTAAAAGACGGTGTTACAGTGTAGGAGCAGGGAGAGAACTAATGCTAGAGAAAAACTAGAAGATGCAAAAGCATAACCGTACATTCTCCTCTATGATCTTTAACTGTGAAAGCCACTGTCTTAGCTTCACGAATCCGTATAGACTCGCAAAAACCTGATGAAACCTTCAGGCCAAGCCTGAATTTACGGCTCCTTATCCAGCTTGAATTGTCTGTAAATGTCAGTTCCCCCAGTGTTCCAACTCCTTCCTTGAGTGTCACTTGCAGCTCCCCAGTCAACAAAGGTCTCTTTCCTTCGCGTTCTTTCACCACATGGCTTTCGAAATCTTCTTGGGTCCAATCTTCATCATCTTCATTGTTAAAATCGCCTTCAAGGACAACAACATCAAGTTTTATACAGGATTCAGGTCCAGATGTTACAACGTGTCCAGTATTGGCATCAACCAGAACAACATGGATTGGAGCTCCTTGCTCGCCTTCCACTTTTCCTCCAGTGAATAGGGGAAGAGACAGCCGGGACCTAAATTGAAGTCGCAAGTTTCTACCATCAGGACCTTCAATCATTTTAGGGGAAGACCTGGAATTTTGAACTGTTAGAAGAAAATACTAGACTCACCGAGGTACTAAATTTAAATATGAAAAATCATTTGGTGGAATTAAAATGGTGATACTGTGATAGTTACACGTATAACTTTGAAAGGATGGACATTATATTAGAAGAAAAAAGGTCAATGGAGTTTTTAGAATGTAACTTTCTAAATGACAAAACTTATACACTTATAACCACCTTATCTATACACCATGATTCTAAATCTACTAGAGAGAGAAAAGAAAGACATCAAAACTCAAAGGTATTGGTGAAATCATAGTTATTAACTTATTATTTGCACATTACTCAATTATAACCTTGCTTGGTCTATGGACAAATACATGAAAAAAATACATGGAGATAACACAGTTATTCAAGTGAAATTATGAAAACTACAAATATTTTGAAATTAATTTCCACAACTTGTAAGGAGTTTTTTATACCTTCCACTTAGTCTTGCAGGACCTAACTTTGCCAAAGCACGCTCCACTTCTTCACTCACCTGTTTCACATCAGTATTATTAAACCAATTAAGAATCAGATGCAGAAAGTTACATGTTTAACAAAACAAACCATGTTACAGTATAATTTCTTCTATGAATCATGTCAAAAGCATGTTTTTCACACAAATGATCCAACTAATGATGCCATACCAAGAAGGAATGAAAAAGATGGAGTTAAATGGAACACGGAATGCAAAATGTACATTCAATATGCTGTCATGCTGTGATAGGTCTCCTTCAACAAGCAAAATTATTATGTGATTTTAATTCTTTTGTTAAACAATAAGGCTTTATTCAAATAAGGAGGAGAATGGACACAACTTAAATAAAAATATTCCACTATTATCAAATTGCATGGCAGATGACATAAGATTTGAAGAATTGATGTATTATGCAAAAATGGCTTTTAGTTGGAGTAAAAGACAAATAACTTCATAGAATGTACAGCCCCAGTTCCCCCAACCAAAAAATAAGCATGTCAGAAAGGAAACTGAATAGCAGAAATTAGTGTGAAGAGTCTGAAGATAACTGTCTTACAACTCTGCGAAGAATAGGTTCTAAGGATGAACAAAGCTTCTGCAAACTGTCAACCTTCAGAGCTTCCACAATTACACTGCAAAACACGTGTATCAGTCACAGGAAACTAATAAAATAAATAAATAAATAATCTAGAAACAAATAGGAATATTGATTAATATTATCTTACTGAATACTGATTTGATTATTTCATCCTAACTCCTAAGGAAGTTTCAATGTGCATTTGAACAAACAATACAGGTCGATAACAGTAGAAAAAACACTTGAGATAATTAAAAATGAAGAAAACCTTGGCAGCTACTTAGGAAATAGCCATTGTAATCTAACTCGGGTAGCAGAACAAGTTAGCAGTAGAAATTAGGAATAGAGATATAACCAACACAACAAAATATCTTCGGAAGTATGCAGATTGTTCAATTGCAGTGATATAGACATGCTTTAACAGAGGCTTGCCGGTTAAATTAGAAATAGCACCCCGCATATCTCTCCACCGCAAAAAAAAGGAATCATTATTTGCTCAGAATTAATAACTAGTGTAAAATAGTGATAATAGCCCAAAAAAAAACAGTATAAGAACTAAACTAAAATGGTGGATTAAACAAAGAAAAACTGAAAAGGCATAGAAGTACAGTAATTGAAGAAAGAGCTGTAATTACCTGGCAAGAGCAGGCCTCTTTCGTTCAGGCTGGTCATCTTCTCCACCCTCCAGTGTTCTTTTCCCCATACTAATTGCGTCGGTCGTTGGTCTCTGCATCCACACTCACTCACAAATAACACCCTAGATTACCAAATCTGCAACCATATTCCAAAACCACAAAAAAAGTCACCATTATCACCTACGCTGAAAAAAATAATACAAAAAAAACCCTAGCACCCAAAAAGAAAAACTCACAACAGATCTAGAACAACAGGAAAACAAACAAATTCAACTCGAATTTCACGAAAACCTTCAGATTGAGCACTTGCAAAACCCCCCACAATAAGCAATCTCTAGCAACAAATTCCAGCATAAAAAACAAAAACCTGTCAAACCTTTTACAAGTAAGTTTCAAGCTGAAAATTTGAAGAAGAGAAAGAGCGAAGGAAAAAAAAAAAGAAAGCGGGAAAGCGACGGGGATGTTACGGTGCTACTACCTGGAGAGAGAGAGAGAGAACTTGCAGTGTTTGGTGAGAGAGAGAGAGAGAGAATCGATTACATGTAATAGGTTTGGCTGAGTAGAAAGAAAGTCCTTCAGTTCAGTTGGTACTATTGTAGTCTCCTCTGGCGACTTGCTTGCTCCTTGATGGAGGAATGATCACCTGGTTTACGGAACACCTTTTCCTTATTACTGACCAATTGATGTGATGTCTTACAATAACTCGTGATCATCCGCGAACGTTAATTTAACCATGTACTTCTGTGGGCCTTTGGCGTTGCTTTAGATCATTAGCAGGCGATTATTAACCCCCGTTTAATTTTGGACCAAGAAGACATGAACCATGTTTCGATCGCTTTAATGGGGAAAACCGAACGGGTGATCATAGCCGTATGTTTCCCTGGACCGGATTAGATAACCATTGTTGGCTACTTGACACGTCACTAGAGACACCTTGTACTCTCGATGACGTCACTTGATGATTGACAGCTGACCTCACCTCTTTCATTTTGTCGTCAAGAGAAAGAGAATAAACACAAAATCGTTTACTCTGTATTAAATAAATAGTTAATCCAACAAATACATAAGTTAACAATAATATTTTATTAAAATTTATAGCTTAAAATATGAATACGGAATACTTTTTTCTCTTCACAATAATCAAATCTCATTCCCCATAAATTACAAATAAATTAATAAAAAGATATTGATTCTTGTAGTTTGTACTAAAGCTTTTTCTAGAAAGCTCTACTCTGTTGTCTCATGCCATCTTATTTTAATCAATTATTTATAATTTATAAATGTTATTATAAATCAATTACTTTTTAATTTTATTTCATGTAAATAAAAATGTTTATCGATTCCATTCACAATTTTTATTTGTATAAATTTTTATGTTACAATTTTATTTTTATTTTATTATTTATTAACAAAATAGTATTTACTTCAAGTTTTATTTATATTTTTTTATTCATGTAAAATTTTAAATTACAAAAAATTATTTAGGGTTAAATTTATTTTTGATCTCTTATTTTTTAGCATTTTTTTGTTTTCAGTCCCTCAAATAAAAAATGTATCTTTTTAGCCCCTCAATTTTAAAAATACGTCACTTTTAATCCATGAGGCCATATTTTTAAATTTGAAAAGTGTTCTCTAAATTTATATTTTGACTCATTCTAAATCCTAATTATCACCTTAACTCCCTTTTTCTTCTCCCCCTCCCCCGATAAACATAGGTCATATTGGAGAGACAACCATTGGAGGAGCTACGCGCGGCCAAGAAAGGAAGCTTCACGCAGCCAAACGAGGCCTCACACAATGGCGGGAAAAGAGACAGCCACCGCACTGCACGAGAAAGATAACGACAAAAAAGCTGCATCTTATGGCGGCTTCGAGGGAGGACGCCAGAATTACTCCTAGAGGGGACGGGGGGCCATGGTGGTCGAAGATGTCGCAGTGCTAAAGAGGGAGGGGTACGAGAAGGAGAAAGGAGGTAAAGTGAGAATTGAGAGAGGTTAAAATATAAATTTAAAAAATACCAAATTTAAAATATGATCTTCGAGACTAAAAGTGATATATTTTCAAAAATAAAGAACTAAAATGATACATTTTTTATTCGAGGGACTAAAAATAAAAATTACTAAAAAATAAAAGACCAAAAACAAATTTAACCATTTATTTATTTTATTTTTAATAAATAAAATAGCAATTCATTCATTTTTTTGTTTTTATAAATGTTGAAGTTCAAAAATAATTTTTATAATATTATTTTTTATAAATAAAGAAGTATTTACTTGTAAGTTTGATTAATATTTTCCTATTAAATATAACAAATTACTATAAACTGAAGAATTATTTTTGTTTTTCTCTACTTTTTATTTGACCTTTATTTTTATTGATACGTAGGAACAATTATTGATTGTTTATAATATAGATATAGAATTTATATATTTAACTAAAATGCCCAATGTCACAAAATTAACATTGCTATAAATTTAAACTATATCATATATCAAATTATTACTATATAAATAAACTATTTTATATTATATGTAAAAACTAACTTGACCCGTGCTAGTAATCATAAAAATCTCGTAGTAAGGTCCCCCCACAAAAAAAAAATACACTAACTACAATCAATAGCAGAATTCTCAATTCTTACATCCATTAAATTCTTCAAGCCTCTCATAAAGTTTAACGAGTAATTGATTGCAAATTTCTGGAGATGTGCAGGGTCCACACATGAGATAAATGACGTTTCCGAGAGGCCTCATGTATACACCATCTTCCCGAAGTTTCTGAAGAAGGGGTCTTGCATACAATGATCCATACCTGTGCAAAACAATTATTTATAAGAAAAGGAGTATATAGTATATGCCCTTCACTTGAAAGATTCTCACTAACTTCAGCATGACAAAATTATACATAATGATAATTAAGCTATCTAACAAAGGAGCTCAAGAATGGGGTGCACAAAACTATTGAAAAGGAGGGAAAGGGAGAAAGATGATGAAATGATACCCAGCATTATCGCCTTCTGCTTTTAATTCCAAGGCAAACAGAGTTCCTAATGAAACTACTCTTTGAACTACAGGGTGAGACGAAATCTTGTGAACCATTTTATCACCCCATAACTGAAAATGCACAACAAAAATTAGATCAAATGAATATTGATAGAGAAAAATGACAAACTCTATTAACGCAGTCACAGAGAAATTAAAATGAAAGTTTCTGATAATAATATTGTCAAATCCTGTAATTGTGTATCAAATGTTGATCGAACCTAGAACATATCATTTAAGCATAGTTTGTTTCATAGAAGATAACTTGGTGGCAAGTATTTTTCATAGTAATCAGCAGAACAAGTATTTCTTTGATGTTGTAACAAATACAATCAATGCAAAAATTTATTTATTGTCAATAAAAATTCCAAGAAATATTTTCATCATGTAAGACGTTTACTTTTACTAACTCCTTGAACTTTATTTTAAATTGAATACAAAACATCTATATTCATCTTATACGGGCAAGCAAAAGTAAGGTGAATAACCAAGAAGGAAAGCACTACACATTGGATTGATTTACAAGAGAAACCATACACTGAAACAAGTAAACAACAAAACTTTTGTATTACATATAAAAGAAATACACAGAAAATGACTGGTTAGTCAGTCATCCATAATCCTTATAGCTAATCAGGACATTCCTTATACCCGAGAAATATTATAACAAAATATTGATTAAATATATGCTCTGATGGTTTTTTATATATTATGAAATAAGAAACTAGCAAGTTCAGGCAAAACAAAAAAATTGCAGCATTCATACCTCCCTAAGTAATCTTCCGTCTGAAGTGATGTTAGGGTTGGAACAAGGGTCTTTAAACCATTGGATTGATTTTACAGCAGCCATGCAGCCCATAGCATGTGCAGAGTAAGAATGTCCATGTAAAAGGGCCTTGAGCTAACCAGGACAAGAGAATAACTTTATTATGCGATCAAAGCAGTATCCAGGAGCTTTGCATAAACATGGAATACAAGTAGGACCAAAAACATAAATCAAATATTCAAATACAGATGGAACTAAAAAAAGGAAAAACCATGATTGGTGCATCTTGTTTCTAGTACCCCAGAAAAATCTAATAAAGGTCAGCACAATCCAAAAAAAAAAAAGTGAGACTCAGGTCCACTGCTTAAAATATTACACAGCCATAAAATAAAATCACTATCTTGGTCACAGGAAATCATGCAGTATATTATCAGGCATTATTGTTTACATCTGGTGTAAAAGAGCAATCAGAAAATTCACAACGAAAAACACATAATGTGACCATTCATACCATGCTGCTTAATAGTCAATATAGGTTGATAAAGAAATCAAAAAGTTGGAGATTAACAAAATCCTTGCATCAAATGAAACACGACTATGATGGAAAGCAACCAACGAATGCAGAGAAAATCAATAAATTAGTTGTTGGTATAACAAGCAATCCATTCCACGGAGAATTCAAAATCTAAATACAACAGCGGTTCGTGTCTAGTCAACCCACAGAAAGAAAATCTTCCAAAAAACAATACCTTTGAATCTCCGAGAAATGAATCAAACACAGCATTTGTTGCCAAGGTGGCAGCCAAAGGTATAATTCCACCAGTCATCAGCTTCCCAAAGCAAGCTATATCAGGGGCACAATGGATTAAATCCACTGTAGTCTGTGAGAAGAAATATAAACTGCCAGTCACATAAATGAAGAGTATAAATTACAGTTTTTTTTTTTTGAAGATAAGAAAAGAGAATAGTGATCATTAAGGGAAATCACCTCTACTCCTAAACGCCAAAATCCAGTAAAAACCTCATCAAAAATAACTGGAATTTTTCTACTCCGACACTCATTGACAAGTACACGCTGAAAAAGTGGATCCACCATATGCATTCCACCAGAACCTTGTATAACTACAAACAGCTCAAGGTCCCAGATTAGATGACCAATCTCAGGAAGGTGCAATTAAAATTAAAGTAGAAGATCTAGAAGGTCACCAAAACAACTTGAGAAAGAAGACATCTTATAAGAACCAAGAAAAAAGAAAAACAAGACAATTTTGCTGCGTGGAAGACCTAGAACCACCCAAATGCAGTATTTCATTCACATTTCACTCAGGAAATTGCATTGCTGTGGGCATAATTTAGAGAAGAAAGTCTTCCCGTAAGTGAGCATATATTTTTTCAGCTTCATGCACTGGACTAATATACAGGACTACATTATTTGGTACAGGAGATGGTAAAACGAAAATGACACCATATACTATATAGTCTGCAAAAGAAGAGTCACTAAAATATCTTGCCTGGTTCCATAATCAGTGCCGCAACATTACTCGACCCTCTACATCCAGATAATACTTTTGATATGTAAGATGAATAAACTGTAGCAAGCTCAGACTTATCCCTGCCCCTATGAAATATTTCATCACGCGAAGCAAAGGCTGTGAAAGTGTCAGCAAATAAAATAATGATATTCTAAACAGTAAAACCAACAAAGGAATTATAGTTGGAAATTTTTAACTTACTCGTACTCTCAAGTTCCAAATTTCCCCCCTGAAATCCTTCAGGAATGGAAATGCTCCATTTGTTGTTGTGCATAGAGACAGAAGGAGGATCCAGAAAAAGACCTCTTCCAGTGTACCTATGAAAATGAGAATTGAAGCTTAGAAGGGCTTCATGAGTATTAGGAGGTTATTAGCTAGGTTTAGAAAACTAGAATTCATTCCAGGACAGTAATCTGGAAAATATAAGGAAAATATGCTCCAAGAAATGATAATCTATAACATCAATATCAGAATTCACAAACAAAATACAACATAGAACAAGATTTATTTACAACACACACACACACACACACAAAGCATGAAGAACATATATTTTAAAATAAAACATATAAAACTTCCAACCTAACTTAAGCTAAACAGAATTTCACAAACCAAAACTGCTTATGTCTATTTTTTGTCAATCTTCCAACAGCTTTTATGTTGTTTTACATGGGGAGGTTTATAAATGCCTATGTTAACTAGATGCCAGATTCCAAAACCACCAATTGACCAGGAGCACTTTTAGTCAATATATACACAATGTCACTTTGATAGCAAAACAGTGCAAAATGACAATAGCAAGCTCAAGTAGAAAAAAGATTCAAGACAGATTAGCAGGACTCAATTTCACAAGTATGCAGTAGAAGGTGATGTCTGTACCATGGTTGCTGAAGGAAGCCTGTATAAGATGATGGTGCCTGTGCTTCCATAGCACCCAAGGTATCACCATGATAAGATCTCTGAAGTGCAAGAACCTGAAATAATTAAATCCACAAACATCAACAAACATGTGTACTTCATAGGATGAAAGTATTTTTTGAAGGCTCTATGGCTATATATCTCACATATACTAGATGTTTGAAGAATTATTGTGAAAATACACAAACAACTACTTGAAAATTTTCAACTTTAACACTTCATTCAAGTAATCAGTAATCATAAATATTCAATCAAAAATGAAATATTTTGGAGTCCAGACACGTAATTTAGTAACTTCTGATTTCCAACTGCCACTTTGCTTTCCCAAGGCATAAAGGTTTCACTGATATTAACTACAAAATGCCAAATTTCCCCAACTTTTGCTTTAAAAGCAAAATACATCATTGCTTTATAGAATACCAGCCTCAGATCAAAATTGAACTCTATACAATGAGGGAAAAACTACCACAGATTAATTAAAGGACTGAAGGTGCCAACCATAAGCTCAGTGGATCTTTCATTTGTTGCATCCTCAAGACAATTCAGAACAAGTCCATGATCAACTGAAAATTTACGAAATGCCATCTTCAGAGCAATTTCAATTGCTGTAGATCCATTGTCTGAAAAATATGCTCGAGAAGCCCAACCTGCACAAACTCTAGCCCAATAAAACACCAGACTGAAATAGAAATTAACATAAACTGAGCAATTATATGCTGACAATTATACAAACAGCTGCAAACAGCACAAAATATAACATATCAATAACACTGAGCAATGGCAAACATCATTGGGTAGCAGTAGAAATAAACTGAAAAGCATATTTCTAATTGAAGTATTCATAGAACAAATAGCCCTAAGATCAAAATTCAGAATTTAGATAATGCATTAAATACAAAACTATTAGGAATAGGAACCATTCGGTAAATTCCTATTAGATTAAAAAAAATTACTGTTCTAATATGAAAGTAATAAAACAGCACACTAACCTTTCCCCACACCTTGAAGCAAAAGCTCAGCACAATTTAAGGCTGGCTCATGAACATTCTCAGGGAACATAACATGCCCAAATCTTGCAGCAGTATATCCCATCTCCCTAGCAAGCTCAGCCTGAAATCACCTAAATGGAAAGAATTCATTAAAGGAAAACTTCAGAAATGCCACCATGAAGGGGCATACACATCTAAATATACTATCAAACATGTTTGATATAGAACAACACGATATCAAAATTTATCACCGATCCATTTCATGAAGATTCATTAAAATGTTACATTGGCTACTGCCTGCCTAAGACAATCCTTTTTTATTCGGGCTTGGAACCAGCTATGTAAATTGGGGGGAGCAGGGCATATGTCAGATTAAATGAAATAGTTAAGCATATAAAATTAAAAAGATATAAAGAATACTTTTACAAGCATATCCAACAGTTAGAGAAAGGAAGAATAGCATATTCATTTATCAAACAGCCAATGTGATTATTAACAGTTTGAATAACAGAATTAAAAACTCAAAAAATAATGAGGATGACCTGCAATATAGCATCAGGTCCTTGAGTCCACCAACTAGCACATGCATCAAACAGTGGAGCTATGACTTCTGTCTTCTGAGCCTTTAAAAAAAATCACGTGATGTGGCATCTAAGTATCACCATATAAAAAAGCATGAATGAAGTATTCTATAAAACTCCTGAATATAATTCCAAAGTGAACACTAAATGCAGTTGCTCAACATGGTGCAGTTCCCTAAGATTTGTATTGCAACACGTTAAGAAATTAAAAAAGAGAGAACGACTTTGCTTGAAACAAACCTTGAAGACTGCAAAGTTCTCACCACAGCGTGAATCAATTACTGTGACCCCTCCATCCGGCACAAGTTTGTGTTGAGTGAAAGGCCACCAGATGATATCCTTTGCTTTACTTGGCATTTCATGCAACTTTTTAATTCTCTCAAAATAAGCAGATAGCATTATTTTCTTTAGGTTACTAAATAAATAAAGAGAACCTTCAAACCATTCCATTAGGTCATTTGATGGATCTTTTGGAACAGGTGGTAGCACTAGAACAGGAACCCTGCATGAAGAAGGCAACAATAGTATATAAGCACATATAGCAAACATACTGCGAAACAGCGGAAAAGTCAAAACCAAAAAGATAACTGATTAGCTGAAAAGCAAATGCAGACTATAAAGTACAAAGGAACTTTAGATGTATGTATGCATGGAAATTATGGGCTGATTCTTTGTTGTATATTATTATGTAATGTAATTACGGTAATTAGGGTAACTGTAAACCCTTGTATTTAAGACTCTTAGTATATATAATATCCTCCACTATGCAATTAAGACACATGAATTACATCATATTCCTTATGTTTCTCTTATCTTTCAACAAAAAGTTTCAAACCAACATTTGGCAACCTATTGACAAGAATTATTCTGAATCAGAACCTCAAACCCATTGACACACATGACATTTAGTTACTTTTTCCAAAATGTAATTTTGAAGCATAGTCCTTTGAACATTTATTTCACCAAATTATCCTCAGCAACAATATGCAAGCAAAATTTTAAAAATATATCTTTATCTGTCTCAGTAATTTAGAATTTAAAAGTAATTTTATCAATACTATCCAAAAAATATCATTTTTACAAAAGTACTTTAGGATAAATATTGCCAAACATAAAACTCAGCCTTCCAAAAGCGAAATGTTCAAAATTAATTCTTCCAACATATATACTACTCAAAAGTAAAGTTATGCAGAGTGCAGACTGCCCAACAAGATTTTGGCGGAACTCGTTCAATGCCTATAATAAAAAATAAATTTAAGTAAAAAGTTCGGGAAAAAAAAAGCTGCTGAAACCATTCAGCATGCTTGACCTTTTTCTATGTAACTAAATAAATTACAGTGGTTCCTTTATTGTAGACTAGTTTATTATTTAACTAAATTCTAATACTTTGCTTTAATAAACACTCGGCACTTAAAATCATAATATTTACAAACATTATGATTTAGTGCTTATTGCTTAACCTTAACTTTTCATTGCTACAAAATTTTCAGCTTTACCAAATACACCCTGAGAAAAAGGAACATGTGTATTGTAATCCTTTGAGAGTAAGCAGAATTGTCTCACGTCACAAGCAGAAATGGAAGGAATATAGGAACAGGTGTAATCAATCTTACTTGTTTCGCATATAAGACAATAGTGGACCCTCATTTAGAAGGCCATGATCTTCAAAAACAACAGCAACAACATCATAACCACGAAGCGTCAAGCTCTCGTAAGCTGATATTGTTCCAGAAATACCCCCCAGCCGGCCATCTCCAACAAGAATTGCAGGAACACGGAATGGCCTGGCAGAAAATGGCAGAAGCAACAGATTTAACAAAAAGAAAAATAACAACTTAGATAGATTAAACCCATGCCACATGCACCGCTGTTCTACCACCATTGCCTGATAATGCATATAATACGTTTGCTTCTTAAATAGTAGCAGTGAACCATGGAATTCCCATAATACACTCTGACAAAGAGTAACAAGGATCAAACAGCGCACGGATTGCTAAAAGAAGAAAATCAAACTTAAAAAAAAAAGGGCTAGCAAGTAAGCAACCTGCGTGATCATTGAAATGAAAATTAACAGAGCAACAGAATTTGAGGCAGTCCTATTTTTTTTTTTTATCAAAACTGAATCCGCGTATGATTTTTACAGAACAATAACAAGATCAAAGTGCACACCTATACAAGTCACATTGAAGTGACCCAGAAGGTCCTGGACTAGCAACTCCACCAGCAGTCTCCACGACACACAGAACTTCCGATTTCTCTTTATCAACACCACTTTCAACCACCTCACGAAAACACCGCTGCAACGTTTCCAGCACAACCGAGTCCTTCACGACGAAACCTTCCCTCTCGGCGGCCAAATGCGGCGATACGGCCTCTTCCCACGCGTACAACGTCTTACAAACCAGCTGCGATGAGCCAGAACCTTCTTCTCCGGCGAGACACGACGGCCGATCGATCTCCTTCGCGCGGTCTCTCGCGGCGGGAGAGGCATTGAGGACGCGGTTAGAGGCGGAGAGAGGAATGCGGCTGTTGCGGCGGCTGCGGAGCCGGCGGAGCTTGTCGAAGACGAAGCGGGAATCGGAGTCGGAGGGGAAGCCGGTTTGGAGGGGCTTGAGGTAGTGGAATTTGACGGAGGAGAGGGGAGAGAGGAGGGAGGAGGCGGCGATGCCGGCGGAGACTAGGGTTTTGCCGACGCCGGTGTTGGAGCCCCAAATGAGGTAGATGGGGTGGGATAACGGTAGCTCGAGCGATTGCGAGGCGGTGGAAGATAGTTTACGGCGGTGGAGACGGCGCGAGAGAAAGACGGAGGGGAAGCGAAACATGGCGAAGGGGAAAGGGATTATTCGGTGTCGTGGTCGCCGTCACTGTCACAGTCACAGAGGAAGGGAAATTAAGGAGGGAAAGCAAAAATATGGATTTTATCTACTATTTGAACAACTGGCAAAGCAGTAGACAGTAGTTCCAATTTGTAAAACGTGACTGTTATGTACCGGCGTGCCTACCGCACCTTTTGGACAACTACGCGGGTAGATTTTGCTGTGCAAACTGTACTGGAATGGTCCCCGGAATACATACAATACTTTTTATATTTTGTACAAAATTAATTAATTAATTAAAATTAACTAATTAAATATATATATATATATAAACATTTATATTATATATTTTAATATTTTTAAAAGTATCCATGAAAGTATTAATTTTTTCTTATTAATTTGTTATAAAACAAAATGAAAAAAAAAATAATTGTTTTATGATACTCAACATAAATTTAATTATCATATATTAACGGTGTAAAAAAAATTATATAAATATTCAATGATATATCACTATATAGATCAATATAACAATAGAAAACTGATAAAGGACCAAAAGTGTTTAAATTTTTTATTAAAGACTAAAAATAAAAATTACTATATATCGAGAGAAAAAATATAATTGAGTCCTTACAAATAAATTAAATGTAATTTCTCTTTTTTAAACCCCTACTTACAAAAAAAGGGAACCCGTATTGGATATAAGCACAGTTGTTAATTAAACCTATTTTCCAATTAGTTCCAACAAACGATTTTTGTAAGCTTGAGAAAAAAGTTTTTTTTTTTTACCCTTGAGAAAAAAGTTGACTTATATTTCTATATCTTATTTCATCTAGCTAGCAAGTTTTATCTAAATTACAAAGATCTCATATATTTTAAAAGCCAGGTAGTATTTTCTTAATTTAAAATTACATGCATGCTTTGCTTTGTTAATTTGTTGCCCTTCTAAGTCAATTCACATTTATGGTGGAGATGTCCATTAATGATCAAACAAGAAATTTTTTACACAACTTTAAAACAAAAAGAACCATTTTAATCTTGAATTGACACAATTAAAAAGCAAGAAACAATAAAGGTTTAATTTTAGCATATCATGTAATGTAAAGGTTGGAAGAAAACCATTATCAATCAATTCTTGTTTACATTTCTTGTAACACGATGACAAGTGTATCAAAGAATAAAAGAATCAGTGTAAAGAACGTTACAAGTCAAACCAATTCAATATGCCTATGAATGAATAAAATGTACGAGCTATATATATTTATGCTTTAGGATGTTGTGCACTCTGGGGGAAGGCCCTGGGGAAATCTTTTGGCGTCGGTGCAATAATTGTAAATCATGTAATTGTTCTGCACCCAACGCAATCTCTCCTGAGACGTTGAATCCAGTTCTTGGGACAACCACGCATTATTGGAATTGGAGGAGGCAGAGTTGGAATTAGCGCAAGAAGAAGAGGCGCCAGGGGAGTGGACGACGCAGGCACTGTCGGCATTGAAGTTTCTGTAGGAAGCGGTGAATGGAGCTTGGGACCAATCAGTCTTCACAAGGCCACCCCTTGTTGCCCAATCATCGGCATTCCACAGGCTGGAGTATATCCTCATTGCCTGCCCCTTTGGAAACGCAACTCCTCTTGCTTCCATGTTCTTGAATTCTCTTATGGCTGTTCCATCCACTGAGAAGCTGAATGTTCAAACATGTACACATCATCATTAATCGATATATTGCTTAATTTGAAATAATTAATTAGAAACATTTTGAAGGAACGTGTTTGTTGTTATCAGGTGCTTTGCTTACATGATGCGGTGGGGGTTCCAGAGGATGGAATAGGTGTGGAAATCAGCAGTGGGGTCGAACCAGAGATAGAACTGTTGCTCTCTGTTGCCTTTGCCCTGGCTGAACACATTGGTGTGAAGAATGTATGGTTCCCCACTCACATTCCCCAAAAACTCAAAGTCTATCTCGTCCCAGTTTGACCCCTTCGATGACAGCTGTGTTTTTATTGAATTGAATAATGTAAGCCAAACAGAGTCAAAATTAGTTAAACTGAAACATCATGATCAGGAATATTTTTGCAAGTTCAATAGCATTATTACTTAAAATAAATGAACACAGTGTCTAATAGTAATACATTATGACTTACATAGTAAGCGGTGACAGTGCCTGCGGAGTTTCCGGGTACGAGTTTGAGCTGCATATCAATCTTGCCGAAGAGGTATTCGTTCTTGGACTGAAACCCCGAACCAGAGGCCTTGTCGAGGGAAAGAGTGAGAAGCTGGCCATCGTTGAGTATCTTGGCTCGGCCATCTCCCCAGGTTATATCAAAATCCTGGTTGAAGTTGCCGGCAGAAGCTGCCACGACCAATAGAGAGAGGACAGTAATTGCTGAATGAAGGAATGCCATGGATTGGTGGTGTATTTGATTGAACTGTTAGACTCTAGAAAGAAAAAGTGTGTAGCTAGGCTTGGGTTGAAGGGATGGTCGTGGCAGAGAAGTGGGAAATGGGAATGGTATTTATAGTTATTATAGATTATATATCTGTGTGGAAGGAACAGAGGAAGCTGCACTCGGCTTGCGTGTTGCGGTGGACGTACAGCTGTAACAACATAATAACAATTCTGTAAAATATAATATAATATTAGCAATTGGCTGTCATGTATGTACATGTACCCACTTCGCTTCTTGCAACCAACCCAACATCTTTAGGTGATCAGTGGTTTGGTTCCATCTCATGAGACGCGCATCTGCTTTTTCTATGGCAATCGAAATCGCGGAGTTGGTTCCAAAGTAGGGTCTCAAAATATTTGTCCCGGGCAGAGGCACGTCCAAGCCAATATACATACCAACACCGCCATGATCATCAGGTCACTGGATGGGTATGATAGAACCAAAATAACATTGAGTTTAATGGCTCTCCCATTATATTTGTTGTGTCTTTCATTGAAATTTTTAAGTGGTTAGTTCTTTATATGTTTCTCTTGTAAAAGAGACAAAAAGAAAAAGAAAAAATCTTGATTGCATCATCGACCCTCTATGACTTACAGCGCTAGGAAGGAAGCTGCACAAAAGGTGCATGATCTGGGAGAGAAATATCCCCATTTGATGGAAAAATCAAAATGAATAAATTCTATATCAGAATTACAACTTATCATTGTCATTCTACAAAACATCTTCAAGGTCAAATCAACTACATCAGGGAGAGAGTTACCAATACCATTTAAAAAAAAAAATATTAAGAATAAGATAGATTTAAAGGGAAACATCACAATCACAATATGATAAACAAACTTCTCCACATTTTGATATGGAGAAGCAACATCACCATAGTTAGCTATATTACTGAAAATTAAAATAAAAAAAAAGTTTGCTGCACTATTGAAATCCCAAATTGGGATGTTTGGTTTTCATGTTGGCCACTGCATTTTCCAACAGGAGATGAATTCTCGTGGCATTAAACACCCCTGCTTATCGGGAATACAATTCTCAATTAAATGTTTGGTAAGTACTTAATATTTCTTTTTTTTTAAATTTATTTATTTAAAAAAATCAAAAATAAGAAAAAGTGTGGTAGGATGAGATGAAAATGGGAAGTTATAGTTGGTTGAATATTAAAACTACCTATATTTTCATGGAAATATGACATACCCAACCTTCTTCATGGGAATAGAAAAGAGAGAAATCATGAACAAAATATATTCCTGGGAATTAATGGTACCCGAGAATATAAGTTTTTAAAACTTCTACCAAACATAAAATGTTACATTCTCAAATCAACTTTCCCAAGAATATTTTTTATTACCTTGAAACAAACACAATAAAAGTAAAGAGTGGAACCGGAAACCGGTGGAATAGTCAGACCCGTTTCTTGTTTTTTCTTTTTTTTATAAATTTTTTTAATTATTCAAGGCTTAAACCTCTTTTTTGTCTTTCATTTTTTAGAAATTTTCGTTTTTAGTCTCTCAAAAATAAAATGCATCTTTTTAGTCTTTTATTTTTGAAACTTTGTCACTTTTAATCCTTGTGGCCATATTTTAAATTTAAAAAGTATTTTTAAATTTATACTTTGACCTCTCCTAAAACTTGATTATCACCTTAACTCGTTTTTCCGTTATCCTCCCCCTCCACTGATAAACAGAGGCCATAAAGGAGAGGTAGCCATGGGAGGAGCTTCGCGCGGCCAAGGGAGGTCACGCACAATGGCGGAAAGGGAGGCGATCATTGTGATCGCACTGGGAGGAGAACGAGAGAAAGACAGCATCTCGTGGCGGCTTCGAGGGAGGAAGCTAGAACTATGCCTAGCAGGGATGGGGGCCTGCAGTGCATCAGTAAAAGGAGAGAAAAACGAAAAAACGAGTTAAAGTGAACATCAAACTTTGAAAAATATCAAAGTATAAATTTAAAAAATATTTTTTAAATTTAAAATATGCCCTAGAAACTAAAAGTGATAAATTTTAAAAAATAAAATACTGAAAAAACACATTTCATTTTTAAAAAACTAAAAACAAAAATTTCTAAAAAATAAAGAATCTAAAAGAGGTTTAAGTCAATATTTAAAAACATACTATTATTTTTTAAATACAATATCAATGAAAGTCAAGATTTAATTACAAAACGACGAAAAATTATAGTTAAGAATAATTTAATTGCAGTGACGAATGACGATTGATGACAATTGAAATTGAAAATATGCGATAGGGGAGAGCAAATAAGGACAAAAGAAAGATAAAGAGACAAAAAAAGAAGAGATTGCGAATGTCAGGCAGAGGAAGAGTTTAATCCGATACAGACAGAGCCACTCCATCGCTCCACTGTTTCTGTCGAGAATCGATGGCCTCTTCCGCGGAGCCTTCTAGTACTCGCTCCGTCTTCCTCGGCGTCGACGTTGGCACCGGCAGCGCTCGCGCAGGTTCACTTCTACCATTCGCACCTTCCTTTTCCCTTTCGGATGATTTTTTTTGTTGAAATGGATTATGAATTGCAATGCATATTTGATTTGATTGGATGCTTGATGACTTGCATTTTCATATGTGCGGCTTTCTGTTATGACGGTTTTAATTTAGCGATCATTTGCTACGTCGTGCCGTTTAATGCCGTTTGCAATTTATGCTATTGAACATTAGCATCAGCAGAAATGAGCAGTGTTTGTCCTGTTGTCCTTTTCTCTTAACATGTTCATGTATTTGAAAATTTATCCAAGTAGATAATGATATGGACATATGGTAGGTTGTTCTAGTTTAGGTTCTATGTTTTTCCCGAAATGATTTTAAATAGCCTAATTCTCATTTAACAACATTTATTTTTTATTTCTACCTCTTTTACCATGTTTTCTGATTGTTTTACCACAAACAACTACTATGTTTACATATTTACTGTCCGTAATTTGAATAGGCGTGTCACGTGATAGCTTTTGTTAAGTTGTTCTTGTCTAGTGTTGATGTAGTATTGTGCTGCAGGGAGCAAGATATGCTAATAAACTTTTAAGTCATTGTTAGACGTGACAAACTGGTACAAATGATCTGGTCCTTTAATACTGATGCAGGCCTGTTTGATGAGGAAGGAAAGCTTCTTGGCTCGTCTAGCAGCCCAATACAGATATGGAAAGACGGTGCCTGTGTTGAGGTAAATTTTTTGCACCGAGTAAATGGACTTTCAGTAAATCTAGTGACTACTTGAAGCTGGTGATATAGCAATCAATTAAAGGCACACAAGAAGTAACATGACATGTTCACCTAGTAGCTAGGGCAGGAAGTCCATACCATGTTCAGTTGATTGTTGAAATCAAAGGGAAAGTGGTTAGGATTCGTTTATTATTACTATGTGCTGGCAAAAGAAGTAAGTCTATAATAGTGGTGGTGATGGGGGGTTGTTTATAGTCTATAGACAGTCCCAAATTAGTGGGCCTGGTGGTGCCCTGTGAGGTTCTAAAATATACTATACAAAAGTTTCTTGGATAGCTATTGTTTCATGTCAGAACCTAGTATCTCCTATCGTGAACCAATCTGAATCATGTTTCTGCTTCTTTTTCTATTTGAGCAACTGCTTGTCTATTCTTGTCTATTATGTTGATCTTGCAAATGGGGAAGGGATGGTTGTAAGTTTCTAGTTAACTCCTGTTAGTTGTATATGTGTTGGTGCTTTCCACTTCCAGTGCTTTTATAATGTAGATTCATCCTTTTGTTCTAAACAGCAATCCTCAACAGATATATGGCTTGCAGTTTGTGCAGCTGTAAAAGCAGCTTGCTCTAAAGCAAAAGTTGCACCTGCAGAAGTAAAGGGTCTGGGATTTGCAGCTACTTGTTCACTTGGTATGCAACATTTTTAAAATTGATGATTTTTTTTTACAACATGGAGATTTTAATTTTATGTGAACTAACCATTATTGATTGTTTATGAATTAGTTGCGGTGGATTCTGACAGCTCACCTGTTTCAATATCTTGGAGTGGTGATTCAAGAAGAAATGTGATAGTATGGATGGATCATAGAGCTGTAGAACAAGCCGAAAGGATCAATTCATCTAACTCACCTGTATTGGAGTACTGTGGTGGAGCTGTTTCACCTGAAATGCAGCCACCAAAGGTACCATTGGAGCTGGTCCCATTATTTCACCACTGGTCACTGTATGTAGTATGCTGTCTAGTAAATTTTATTGTAGGCATTCTCCTATATATGCTATTTTGTTGTGAAATCTTTAAGTGCAGGGGTGTACAAATGTTAAATCAATGATCACTGAAAGTGTTAAATATCACATCTGCAAATGGGATAGGGAATTGTAATCTGTATGGATAAAGTTTAGACATCATGGTTAAGATGACCAGTTAGACACAGTTGATAAGATTTGTAGGATTATCTATTAACTGATCATTCTTTCACAAAAAGGGTTTTTAGGTAAAAAGTTTTTACTCTTTGAGCTTTTTGCTTTCTTGCTCCTCTTGTTTTTGTATCATTATATTGTTATTTGGACTTTTGGAGTATAGTGGTTAAATAAACCTGTCAATCAGAAAATTATATTGCTGAGGAGTTACCTTCTGAAACTACTATCGGGTTAGGATCTGCACAATACATATAGGTCATATAATGTATTGTTATTGTTATTTCATTTAGAATTTTGAGTATGATGCTCTTTTTTATTGATTCAGTTATGGCTTTGTCAAACTTTTACTGATGCAATCTAACTTTCCAGCTTCTATGGGTTAAAGAAAATTTGCGAGAATCTTGGTCAATTGTTTTCAGGTGGATGGACTTGAGTGACTGGTTGTCATACAGGTACTCTAAGTTGCTCAAGTCTTCTTGATGTCCAGGATCAGTTTGATGTTTGAGTCTTGTGTTACTTCACTTGGATTAAGGTTTTGGCTATTTTTAGGGCAACTGGAGATGATACTCGCAGTCTGTGCACCACAGTTTGCAAATGGACATATCTTGGTCATGCACACATGCAGAATATCAATGACAATGATTCCCGAGATATGGAAGCTTGTGGGTGGGATGATGAATTTTGGGAGGAAATTGGTTTGGGTGATCTTGTTGAAGGACATCATGCTAAGATAGGTATTAATTTTATTAGCACTGGCGTTGTCAAGAACCAGCTATTTCAAAAGCTTAAGTTGTTTGGTGATGGAACTTGAGTGGTTTTATATTAAATCTCTAATATGCCTCCTCATGCAAGTGCCTTTTGGACTTGAAACGTAGATAATGCACATGCTCACTCGGGGAGAAATCCAATCTTTTATGAGAAGAATGGGGGTTGGGGGAGACTACTTGGCCCATAGAGACTTTGATACTATATCAAGAACCAACAATCTGAAAAGTTTAAGCTATTAGGTGAATAGATATGAATGATTTTATATTTCATCTCCGGCAACCTACTTACTTTCATTAATGATAAGCTTTTAGACCACCTATGTGAGTCAGTGCGCACTTGCAAACACACTACTCAATTTTACCACAGTTTGAATCACGACCTTTCTTGTCATAAAATGCAAATTCCTGTTTTAGTAGATGACTTGTTCTTGGACTGAATTGGAATATGAGAAAATGCTATACAGTATATACTTCTGTATTCCCTATCTGCAAATGAATTTTCTCAGTTTTTTATTTTAATTAAATATGGCATAGGAAATGTGTGCAAAAGCAACATCAAATTTTTGTTACTTGTCTAGCAATTTTTAATTTCAGAAAATAATCTAGTGAAATATTTTGGTGCAACTGCAAACTGGGTTAATCCACCTTAGCTTTAATATTGAACACTTCTCCCTTTGGAAGTTCAATGTGAAGAAACAAATGTTATGGACCAAGATGATTAGTTATGATCCTGTTTGAACTCTGGCAATTGCTTATTTCTTGAAGAATTTTTGTATTTTCATGCTTGACCAGTTGATCTGATGAATGTGCTGTTTGTGCCATTCTTTGCTATTTTTGATCTTCCCACTGATTAACTTGATTAGTGAATCATAATAACAGGACGCAGTGTTGCTTTCCCTGGCCATCCTTTGGGTTCTGGCCTTACTCCTACTGCAGCAAAGGCAAGAAATTTTGTAATGAAGATTATGTTATATTGAAGATTGAACTGGTGCTTCCTTGAGGTTCATTAAAAAAAGCAAACATGTATTGCTTGGTTGAAAAAAATGAGCACAATCTCCCTCCTTATGTGGAGATTGGTTCATTTTGATGTGACAAACACCTTTGATGTGGCTGGTTTTTCATGCTTTTGATGGGTTGAAATTTTCAGGAACTGGGTCTTGTGCCAGGAATTCCTGTTGGGACATCACTGATTGATGCTCATGCTGGTGGTGTGGGAGTAATTGAAAGTGTGCCCCCATCAGAAGCTGAAGGTTGTCATGACTTACCTTATACTTGTGATTGTAAGCCATTCAGATAAATTAAAGCAGTTGTATTTCTTAACTAGAAGAAATTGTGTATCCTCAGAGCATGACAAGGAAGCAATTTGCAACCGTATGGTGTTAGTTTGTGGTACTTCTACATGCCATATGGCTGTATCCCAGAGCAAATTGTTCATTCCTGGGGTTTGGGGGCCGTTTTGGTCAGGTAGACTACTATTTTCTCCATTTTATCAATTAAATCTCAATTCTGGATGACATTGTACCTTTTTCTTAAGAGACATTTGGAATGACTGTGGGCCATGGATTATTTATTGGGTAGCTACCATGGCTATTCATGCAGTTTAAACTTTGTTAATACCGAGATGGTTGAAAACTGCAGTTTCAAGTGAGAAATGGAGTTTTGCATTTTGATATTAATTGTAAGTTAGTTGGTTGTGGTTGAAAATTCATGAATAAATCTTGCTTTGGTTGGAACTTGTATCTCAAAGGTATTCATTTGGGCTGAATATTTGTCTCATTTTGACTTTATTTTTTACTTCTGTGACTGTATTCTCATTAACATCATTCATATATGCATCTTTATAAACATATTTGCTTGGCTACTTATGATCAGTTATTTTTTAATGGAACATTGATATTGGCATAAAAAGTAGGAGGTAACTGAAATTGGAGTTCACATTTGACAGGATCACCTGAAGGATAACCTTTTAATTTCCATTATCTTCTATTTAATTTAAGATTAATTAAAGTATCCATAGTTGCTTCTCTTGCATCTGCGATGTTGTGATGCATTTTTCTTTATCTGAACTTTCAGCAATGGTACCGGAATATTGGCTGACTGAAGGTGGGCAGAGTGCTACTGGTGCATTGTTGGATCATATAATTGATAACCATGCTGCTTCTATACACCTTGCAAATCGAGCTGCTTCCCAAAGTAAGGTTCCCCCCCATCATTTGGAATATACTAAATGTTTATATTAACAAGCCTGATTTTATTTTTAATTAATGTTTTCACAAGGCTAATTTTCTATGCTTTAATATTTCAGAGATTTCAGTGTTTGAGCTTCTGAACAAGCTCTTGGAAACAATGATGACTGAGCAGAACCAATCCTTTGTAGCTGCCTTGACTGAAGACTTACACGTTCTTCCTGACTTCCATGGGAACAGGTATATGGTGACCACCATCTTTTCTCTTTGGTATATGCCGTAATGGCTTCTGAATAATAGGCTGCTTGCTATATATGATGTCCCAGGTCTCCTATTGCAGACCCAAAAGCAAAAGGAGTTATCTATGGTTTGACACTTGACACAGGTGACAAACAGTTGGCTCTTCTATACCTGGCAACTGTACAGGGCATTGCATATGGCACGCGTCACATTGTAGAGCATTGCAATGCCCATGGTCACAAAGTAAGGATGCCCAATGCTCTGACACATATTTGAGGTTATTACTAGTTCTTTGGGTTGGCTAGTTTCTAACATCCATTTGCCATTTGCCATTTGCCATTTCACATTTACACCCACACCCCCTGAGATGTACCTTGCTCAAGTAGTTTTGCTAGCATCACTTATTCTAAGGTGAAGATGTGCTTATTAGAGCCCCCGCAGAGTCATTTGTATTATTGTTGTATAGTCCTATTATGTTTCCAAGTCATTACTCTTGGTTGTCAATGCAGAGTTGAAGCCTTTTATTCTCATACTTGTTCTGTCTTTGCTCACAGATCAACACACTACTTGCATGTGGTGGCCTATCAAAGAACCCTATCTTCATTCAGGAACATGCTGATATTATTGGTATGTGTGACATGAAGTATTGTCCAGTTTCAAAATATTAACAAAATTATGCTAGTATCTAGGGTTGCTTACAGAGTATCAGTCCAGTCTAGTTTGTTTTGATAGTCAACCTAGAAATTTAATTAATTTACACTTCACTCCTACATGTATTTTACAAACCAATCAACAGTTCAAGGTTTGTTTTGCTTCCAAATAATATGTAAGTGTTTCAAGTTAATAGAAACCGAAAGATAAAATAAAACATCAGCAATTATAACAGCAGTAGTATATAATTCAGTTTCAAATTCTTATATTGTCCAATGATTACTAAATTAAAATAGCAAAAAAATGCAATAATCCAATAGTAGAAAGACAAGATGAGTCAAGAACTTCGGTCTAATGTGTAATATATGTAAAATGTAGTGTTTATTATATAGCATGTATTATATATGCATACTATGCTTAAAGCATGGGCGAAACCATTTTTTTTTCTTTTGAAAACAATATTAACCCAAATTGCATAGTCAAGAATCTGAACCAAACCAAACTTTTGTTGGTCTACACACTTCGGATTTTGAACACCCTTGCTTGTATCTAGACTTTATCATTAGCACAAGTATTTGGGAACTTATGGTCCCTTGCAAAAACTAGGTTGAAATTGTTGCATCTGGATTCCGTCTTATATTAATGTTTTAATTCATCAATAAAAATGACTGTAACTTCCCGTGCAACCAAATGATAAGGAATGACATGGATTGTCAAATGAAGCGCGTGTGTGTGTTCCGTTTTTTAAAATATTGAATCGCGTATATAATTTTCCCAGGTTGCCCTATAATTCTTCCAAGAGAAAGTGAATCTGTACTCTTGGGTGCTGCTATTCTGGGTGCTGTTGCTACAAGGAAATATAGTAACCTTAGGGAGGCCATGAAAGTCCTGAATGCTGCTGGTCAGGTGTGGATGCCTTTCTTTCTATCTTGGAAAATATATATATTTGAAAACAATTTTTATTTTCAGACTAGAAATTAAGGTCAATTTCATAAAGTTACACGTCAGGAAGGTACTTTTAAGTAGTTCTTAATGCTGTGTCATCAACATTTGCAGTAAATTGGGACTAGAGTTGTTATAGGATCTGAAATGTGTAGTCAAATCAGCACAAATAATACGGTATCAGTTCAAATTTATCATATATCTCCGAGGTAAAAAAAAATTTAAGAAATAACCAATTGTTACACCACATTCAATATCTCTAGGTCAAATTCCTTGTGAAACCATTACCAACTTGCATGATTTTGTGAAGTATATCCATTAAGTAGTTTGGGATGTGATACCCCCTAGTCACTAGTTAAGAAAACAAAAATGATTTGTTATAGTCTTGCAAAAGTGCCACCAGGCAGTGAAAGCCCGAGAGGCTCCATTAATCATTTGTATGCGTCCTATCTTATTAACAGTACAGAGCTGAATAGGTGAGTGCTATTAAATTTCAGTTGCCTGCGGTAAATCGCCAGATTTTCCATTCCAATGCCTTCATTTCATTGGTGACTGTGTCTCTGCAAGCCAGTGTTTCAGTTAGGGAAATAAAACTCTGTTGTTCCTAGTTTTCCCTGAACGGCTAATAAGGTGCATGAATTTTGGCAGGTCATTCATCCATCTAATGATCCAAGAGTCAAAAGGTACCATGAGGCCAAATACAAGATATTCCGTGGCCTTTATGAACAGCAGCTCTCTAATCGTTCCATGATGGCTCGAGCCTTGGCATAGCGTTATAGAATGCTTGGACAGTTTGGACTCAAAACTGTCAATTACAATTAGATGCGCTTTACGAAGCCTCTATATATTCATGCCTCAAGGATGCAAAGATGTTGGGGGTGGGGGAAAAGAAATTATGGCCTGAATATTACTAGTTTGATGAGTATGGATTTTCAAGGTTATATTTTTCGGTGATAGGTTAGATATTGAAGAAGTGAAAGATATAAAAGCAAAAGCAAATAGGCAGCCGGTAGCTTACCGACTCGTACAAATTTTGCCTGTTTGATATCATTTTGTCCCAGGTGATGTACCATATGACTTGCTTAATATTGGACTTCTTGTTACTTCCTTTCACCTTTCCTTTTAGGATTCAGCAATTCAAATTGGGTGACGGTCAATATATTCTACAAAATTTGTCATCCATCTCACTTTAACTTGAAAATTTCAAAATTATCCTTTTTAATATCGCGTTTTGCTACTGGAGTTTTTAGAATATATATTTTTTTATTCCAAAAATTGAAGTGTTCGGAACGTATAAAAACTCAGTTTTTCATATATTTTTTTAAAAACTAGAGTTTTCGGAATACAAAAAGTTTGTATTATGGAAACTCCAATTTTAAGAAAAAATGCGATTTCGGGATCTCAAGAAGAAAAACATGATATTAAAAGAGGATAATTTTAGAATTTTTATGTTAAACTGGAGTGGATGGTAAATTTTGTGGGGTGTATTTACCAACACCCAAGTTTTAAGTAATAACCGCGGTTAATGGCTAGCCGGGCCATAGCATCATAGCTTAGCAAGACACAGGTGTTGAGCGAATCCAGAGCTTGCACCTGGGGCCGCTGCGCGTGTGGCCCCCAGTTTCTTTCGTTGACAAACCCGAAACATCCAAACCCGAAGTTTTGCTGCTTCCCCTTCCTTCGCTTCCCTTGTTCGTCTCCGCGGTTGCCTCTTCGATCTCAGCGGTGGCTTCGTTCGCAGTGGCACCAAGGAGCATAAGGAGGATCGGTTCGCTGAGGAGGAGGAAGAGGTCCTGGTGTTGCTGATTGTTATGCAGAGGTGGACAAAGAGGAGGAGGAAACCGATCTTTTCTTTGGCAGCGTTGGTTGTGGTGTAGCGTAGTAGGCCTGGTTGGTATACGATTGCGCTGACGTCCTTTTGTTGGGGTTTGGAGACACCGCTGTTAGCAAGGGTTTAGACGATATCTCCCCTCGTTAGGATGGTGTTGTTGTCTGCCTCCCTCAAGCTTGAAGGTGTGTCGGTTGTCGTTTGATGCTGTTTTCGTGGGCTCTTTGTCGTGGTTGGTTGGCTGTGTTTGCAAGGTTCGGTGGTCTCCTTTTCTCCTATTTGATGACGTTGGTTTCACTGGGTTGTGGCTCGGCCAAGCTGCTTTGATCTCTAGAATACTGTTACTAAGTCTTGTTCACCTTCTACGGATTTGCTGAAAGTGACACGTGGGTCAAATTCATGGAGGCAAAAGGTTGGGCCCCAAATGGGCTTTTCGCAACCCACCTCATTACTTCTTGTAGCATGTCTGTATCTTTTGTTGGTGTGTTTGGTTTTTGGTTGTCAGTGATTTTTAGGTCTTTAGCAGTTGGGTCGTTTGTGTTTTTATTGTTTTCCTTGTCTTTCAAGTAAGTGTTTCGGCAACGTGTCTTGGTTTGTATTGCTATATGTGTTGTGACTCTGCTTATGCTGGTTTACTTACTGTAGATGTCGTATAGCAGGGGTTTTTACCCAATGTTATGAACTTGTTCTTGACAAAAAAAAAAGAAGCTTGAGTATTATGCTAACATATCACACTATCAGAATGAGGTGTTAAATTTTATAAAAGTTGATACGGAAATGTATCCTTGTAAAGTTATTTTAGTCTTAAAACATTCACACTTTAACAAAGTTTTATACTGCATTTAATTTTATATACATACATATATACACACACACATATATATATATAAATTAAAAAAATAACTATTAATTTTTTTTCAAGAAACTCTTTAATAATAGAAATGTTAAAAAAATTGCAATAACTGAGTTTTTAAATAATAGTATTTTTTGTATAAATTAAAATTATTTTCTACACTTTTTCATAAGTTTTCTTAGTTAATTTCTTCTTACCAAACATTTGTTAGTTTATAATTTTTTTAAATGAAAAATTATAAATTTATTTCAACTGAAATATTCGCAATATAGTAAATTTCACTAAATGAGATATTAATATTCGTTAATAGTGTAGAAAAGTAATGATAGTTCATTGAAATTATTTTTTGTTTAAAACTGTTGCACAAAGACAGTAAAAAAAATGAAGTTGACACAAGTTCTTTCCTTTGTATGAATCTTTGGGTAAGAGGTCTACTCCATATCCCCCAGGTTGATAATAAGTGTGTTGCGTACTTTGACCGTTCGACGTTCAAACCTTAAATATTGTTGAAAATGTTGTCGACTTAAATGGTTTCAATCAAGTGAAAGTAAATAAACACCAACCCAACTGTGAACTGTTACATAAGCATAATCGTAATTCGTAAATCTGTTTCGTATCAAAATTGATTAATGATTTACTAGCACTGTAACTACTTCTACAGCTTCTCAATTTATTAATTAATCTACCAGAAACGTCATCAAATCATTTGGGGGGGGGGGGTGTGAAGGAGAGTTAATGAAGGACTACTCCGCAGAAAATTACAGTGAATGAAAGGGTGGCGGTCACGTGACAGAAAGGAGCGTAAGGGATGGGGTTCCTATGGGGTGCTTAGAGGGTTCCTATTAAGTACCCCCATTGGAGAGAAAAAAATGAGGGTGCTTAATAAGGAGTGGTGTTTCTACAAGCACCATCTCTCTCCTCTCTCTTGACGGGTCCCACATACATTTGTGGGTTTTAATTGGATGTGAAATTATTAGTGGGACCTATTTAGTAAATTTTTTAAAATTGCTAAGTTGGAAGGATTGAATTCTTATTGGGTGTTTATATTAAAAATATAAAAATAAATAATGTGACAATGTATGACCCATTTAAACACCTATTTTAGGTGCTCCCTTGGAGATGCTCTAAGACGAAAGGGCATATGCCCGGGAGAATAAATTATGCCAAGAAATACCGTTACGAGAGAGTGCCACGTGGGACTCTACATGGCAATCAGGCATCGCATCTTGGAACCATCCATCCATCAACCACAACCCCACTCTCTCTTCCTCCCAACTTTGGGTTATGTTCTGCTGTTATGCCTATGCCCATGCCCATGGCGCTCCTCCTCCTCCTTCGTCATCTCCATCTTCACCTTTACCATCTTCTTCTTCCTCCTATCCAAATCCATCATCCTCGTTAAATTAAAACTCTCTCCCTTTCCACCCCTCAGCTAAGGAATCAGGTCAAAACGACAAAAAAAAAAGAAGCCACAAGCAATAGTGTGGTGTGCGTGAGAGAGCCAAAAGCGCTGCCACGACCCATCAATTATTTTTTTAATTGGGTCACGTTTTCACTCTGAAATTACGAATTTTGGTATCTGGGTATCATCCTATTCGCCATGTCAGGTATCGCTAGTGGTTCCCTGACTTCCCTCTAAATTTGGATCTGTAGTGGGAGGGATTTGCATTCTTTGTTTCCGCTTCAATTCTTTTGTTTCTATTGATATAATATAATTCGCTCGCGGTTATTATTCTGGGAAAAGTGATTGGCCTTTTCCTTTTTCTAAATATTATTTCAAACGTAATTCGCAATCGTAAACTCACCACCCCACCTGTCAGGTGTAGCAGCAACGGGACAACACTCTGCGGTTCTTATTGGAGGTTGTGAAACTTTGAGAGTTGTATGATGTGAGTGGTTCTCATGTGTAATAAAGGGTTTCAATGCTTGAGCGAGTCTGAGAGTGTAATTGATCATCGACAACACTACTTGATGGATAGCCCCACAGCGGTTCGATCGCCGGCCATCGGTTCCGGTTCCAGTTCAAACGACGATGGCCGGCGTGTTAAATTCCTGTGCAGCTTCCTGGGCAGCATATTGCCCCGTCCCCAGGATGGGAAGCTGCGCTATGTTGGTGGAGAGACACGTATTGTGAGTGTTCCTAGAGATATTAGCTATGAGGAGTTGATGGGGAAGATGAGAGAGTTGTATGAAGGTGCTTCTGTGTTGAAGTACCAGCAGCCTGATGAAGATCTCGATGCCCTTGTCTCTGTTGTCAATGATGATGATGTGGTTAACATGATGGAAGAGTATGACAAGTTGGGTTCAGGTGATGGGTTCACTAGGCTTAGGATTTTCTTGTTTTCTCAATCCGAGCAGGATGGTGCCTCACACTTCATTGATGGGGATGACCCTGAGAGGAGGTATGTTGATGCATTGAATAGCTTGAATGATGCTTCTGACTTTAGGAGGTTGCAACAAATGGAGTTTCCTATGATGGGAACCGTTGAGGATATCCATGTGCCTGATCAGTTCTTTAACCCAATCAGTGTGGATAATGGGGTTCATAGCCAAAGAAGTGGGGAACTATCTATGTCACAGTACAATTTGCATCACATCCCGATCCAGCACCAGCAATCTATAGGCCAGAGGTATAATGAAATGGATGCTCCGTGGAATCCTGCTTATTACTCTCCTAGGCATCATGGTCACCATGACTCCAGATCATTGGTTGAATTTCCATCTTCTCCTTCTGGCACAAGGTATCGGATGCCGATTCCTGAGTTATCAGATAAGTGCATTGATAGAGTTCCGGAAGAGTATGCTCGACATCATGTAAATCACCACCCTGTGTACGACAATCAACCGCAGTATTCTGAAAATGTTGTGTGGGTGCCAACTGGAGCAGCACATTGTGAGAAGTCGGGTTTTCCGACCAACATTCTTCATGGCCCCCATGTTCTTGATGGGAACAGTATATGTGAGCACTGTCGCATGGGTTTTCAGAGAGCTCAACCACATTTGGAGCATCCTAATATACTTCCACCGGTTGCTAATCATTGTGCAGAATGCCCCTCAAACAGGGATTCCTTCCCAGTGAATGCTGATGCCAAGTTACAGCCTGTCGTGTATCCCAATGAGCCGAATAATGATCATAGGTCTGTTTATAATGATACTCAGAATCATGAGAGAGGATGGGGTTTACAGCATCAAACATCTGCTCGAGTTGAGGAATTAAGAGGACATGTCTCTGGATCTGGAAGAGTGAGTGATCATTATGTTGGTGATGTTCCTGCTATGAATTTCTCTCCTGGACATGGTAGTTTGTCTGATGGACATGCTCTTCCTTCCAATTATGTTCATCAACGGGCTGGACCTGAATTGGGGGCTGAACTGTTCCCTGATCAAACCGTGGCGGCTATACCACATTTACAAATTCCTCCTCTGGAAGAATGCAGTATGCGGTATGGAAATGCACCTTCTCCTTATGGAGTAGATAATAATTATGCTGTGCCTCGTGGACATGCACCTGGATATGCTTTCTGGAGAAATGGTCCAACTCCAGTTCATATTGGACCATCTTATGAGGCAACTACTCCACCTCAGCAGGTTGATAGTGTGATAAATGCTGGATTAATCAGGGGAGAGGGCAGTCCAGGATTTTTCATTGGACCAGATAGTCAAAGTCCTTGGGTTGATTCCTCGCAGAAATTCTCAGGACATGATGGGTCAGCCATCCCAGAATGTCCTTATGCAAATGCTCTGAAATTGAATCCGAAGGCCCTTGGTGAGGAAAATCAACTCCCAATTGTTGTAGATGCCATTCAACCCCCACCGGACATAAATGCTGGTACATGCTTGGAACCCGTGCAGTTGCCAAAATCATCTTTTAATATGGTTAACAATAACGAGGTTTTGAGAAATGACATTCACTTGCCTGAAGCATTGAGTTTGCAATCTAAAAGTTTGCTTGGAGAAGGGAAAAAGGGGGGAAATGAAGACAAGGTTGAAAACTCGAATGTGCAGAGTATATCTTTTTCAGAGCAAAATAAAGTTGTTGAGAATGTATCCGGTGCTGCTGCTGTTGAGTCTAATAATTCAAATTCAAAACCTGCGGCAGAGTGTGGACATGCCGAGAAACTAGCTGATAAGGACCATTCTGCTCCCGTAGTCGATCAATTCAACGTCTTGCCTGAGTTGATTGCTTCTGTTAAAAAGGCTGCATTAGAATGTCATAAGGAGGTGAAACCTACAGCTGAAGAGCATGCCAATTCTCTGATGCACAATTCAAATACCAAAGAAGGAACAGCAAATGAAGTCAAACCAGTGGTGAGGAATTGAGCATGAAGTGATTTTGTTTTCTTCTTTCACAAGGAAAAAGTGGATTGGTTTTCTTCAGAGACGTACATTGTGTTACATTGCCTTATATGTGATTTGTGTTTATCTTTCATGCAGAATGCTCATGGTAATTTAGAATTGGACTCTGAAAATGACCGTGTAGATACTTCCAAAATTGAGCCTACAAAGGCCGAGGCAGAAGCAATTGCTAGGGGATTGCAGGTTTTCATCCCATCTTACTGAAATCCATTATATTCTTATCATTTTTTGTTTGAGGTCTTTTATGGCCTTTCTTTTCCCACGTGCCTTGGTTTTGATGGTAGGCTGATAATTTTTCAGACTATTAAAAATGACGATCTGGAGGAGATCCGCGAGCTAGGTTCTGGAACTTATGGGGCTGTTTATCATGGAAAATGGAAAGGTTCTGATGTTGCCATTAAGAGAATAAAAGCAAGTTGTTTTGCTGGAAGGCCGTCTGAAAGAGCAAGATTGGTAATTTTCGTATCTGCTAGTTTTTCATTTTGTTTAAGTAACTGTTGATTTAAACTTGGAGAACAAAAAATTTCTATTCTTCTCTGTCTCACAATGTTCAATCTCTTTGTCAAAAACATCATTGACTTAAAAAATAATTGTTATATTTTTTTATTTGCTCATCAACAGGCTGAAATATTGGGTTCGGCCCTGAGAAATATTTGAATGTATTAGATATATAATATAGAATTACTTTTTGGATTGAAGTGAGAGATCAGATTGAGGTGGTAATTTGTTGGTTAGTTCAGTTAGAGATGTAGTGTTAGTGTCACTATTTTGTTCTACATAGAAATTCCCTCATTTTGTGCAGGATGAAAAAGAATATCTGAATTCCCACAGTTTAAGTATATTCAGAACAGAGAAATGATTAAGCAAGTAAAAATGCTTACAAGTAGTTTTGTATATGTTAATTAGAGCAGTGATTCCATTTTGGTGGTTGTCCCAGATTGCGGATTTCTGGAAGGAGGCATTGATGCTGAGTTCATTGCATCATCCAAATGTTGTCTCCTTCTATGGTATTGTTCGTGATGGCCCTGATGGGTCTTTAGCAACGGTGACAGAATTCATGGTTAATGGATCTTTGAAACAGTTCTTGCATAAGAAGGATAGGTAATGTGATGCATGCATGAGTTTATATTTCATCAATGTTTTAAAATATTTTCAAGCACTGGAATATGTGCTCTCCTATCTGAAATTTTTGTGGACTGGTGATGTATTATGTTTGTTGTTTCTTCTGGGGAATTTGACAGAACTATAGATCGTCGTAAGAGGCTCATTATAGCCATGGATGCTGCATTTGGGATGGAATATTTGCATGGAAAGAACATTGTGCATTTTGATTTGAAATGTGAGAATCTATTGGTCAATATGAGAGATCCACAACGGCCTGTCTGCAAGGTACCCCTAAGCATTACAATAAAATAATTTGTGATGTTTTCAGGAAGACACACACACATGCTAGCAGAGATTGAAACAATGTTTGTGTGATTTTTCAGATTGGTGATTTGGGTCTATCAAAGGTTAAACAGCACACTCTAGTGTCTGGAGGGGTACGGGGAACTTTGCCATGGATGGCACCCGAACTTCTTAGCGGGAAAAGCAATATGGTCTCAGAGAAGGTATTCTTGGCATAGCTGTTTGACTTTGCATTACTAATATCCCTTTCATCTTTACTGGTTATCTTTCCTTACATCTATACTTGTTTGTGCTGTAGATTGATGTTTACTCATTTGGGATAGTCATGTGGGAATTACTCACAGGGGATGAACCCTATGCTGATATGCATTGTGCTTCAATAATAGGTGAGAACCAAGTAACAAACAAAATGCACAGAGCAGTTTGTTTTGTTGCATATATATCAATATTTACTATGTCTTACTTTGTTTTGCAGGAGGAATTGTGAACAACACTTTACGTCCTCAAATCCCAACATGGTGTGATCCTGAGTGGAAGTCTCTAATGGAAAGTTGTTGGGCTTCTGATCCTGCACAAAGGCCATCATTTTCAGAAATTTCCAAGAAGCTGAGGAGTATGGCTGCTTCAATGAATGTGAAATAGTCATTTGATCTTGAAACAGTCAATTGCCCTTCTACATTGTATGTAGCCTAGAATTGTTAAAAGAAGGGAAATAAGGTGAAGCATGGTTCTTCCCGTCCGAGGCAGCAACAAGCTTAGCTTTGAAAGGGAAAAAAAATTATTGAAGGAGTATTCAAGCTAATCAAAGCTTGTATTATAATATCATATCATGCCTTGGTTTAGTCTAAAAAATCTTTTATAATATCGCCTTTAGTGGTATTTTCCTTAGTGCAGTTAAGTGCACTGTAGCATGAATTTTCACACGGAAGCAGCATGGTGCTCTGAAGAAAGCTACATGTGGAATATCAGTATGTCACATAGTGAGTGATTTTGTTAATATCTCTAGTTTTATTATAAAAATATTTTTTTTTGGTAATGAGGGTAACTTTAATCGTCCTTCTGCAGGGTTTTCGCAGTTTTGCAGTTGATCAGGGTGATGGTAGCTATAATTGTGGTTTTACCATCAACCGAGGAGGAACCATGCTTTCTGGAGGGATGTGTATATAAATTAACCAACAACGTGTCTCTTGTGCTTCATATGGAGAGGATAATGACAAATTATGCTTCCCATGTGGAACAAATTCAATTTGTCATCAACATTTTATTTGAATTGCTATATTATATTAATATGACATATTCTGAATGATATGAATCTGCATGCCTTAAAGATATGTTTTTGGCTCTTGAAGCTGTATAAATAAAGGTAATTTTTTTATATAATAAAGGGAAGTTCTTTCTTCCCAGAACTTTTGTGCCTTTGAAGCGTTTTCTGTCTAATAGATAATATAACTTGGTCTTTCCTGTTTGTACTACCCGTGTACTACAATTTGTAGCTCTTGTACCCATCATGTGCATTGGAAGTTGGAAGACTGTTTATTGGTTCAGTAGGTATACACTGAGAACTTTGGAGGATAAATTAGTATGCATTTGGGTCACTGTTTACAAATTTTGATTTTGGATGAATATTGTAACGTCTTTATTTTTCGATCGTTTCTTTTTGTTTTTTGTGTATTTTTTATTTATTTAAATTAATTAATTTATGATTTTTACATTTTTATTTTAGAATATTAATTTATATGATTTTAGGGAATTTTAGATTGGTAGGGAGTGGTGAAGCTCAAAAAATAGAAAAATAGCATAAACCGTGACCCGATTTGAAAACGTCGAAGGTTTTATATTTTTTTGGAGACTTTTTTTTGTCAAAAAAATATTTTAATGAAACAATTTTTTTTAATATTTTAGATTTTTGAGAATTTTTTTAATTTTTTTTTATTTTTAGCTACATTTAGCACGTTACAGGTAATTGTAGCGCAATCGGGGTATTAGAAAATGATCAAAAATCAAGTTTTGAGATTCTAAATTTTGTTATATTAATACTGAATCATAAAAGTGATTTTTTCATTAATTACTTATTTAGAAAAAGGTATTTATTTCAAAATGGATTATGTATTAAGCATTTTTTCCACTTTTGAACAACCAAGACAAACCCTAACTTATGAGATTTTTTCTTCCACTTGGCCAGCTGTTTTGGCCGCCCTTTTCAGCCCCAAATAGTACTCCTTGCCCATGTGCTTAAGTCTTGCAAGTCTTGCCTTGAACCAATGGTGTAATTACTTCATTTTCTTAAATTAAAAACCAAGATAATACTAACTTAACTCAAGTTAATTTTGACTACCCTTGGTTCCTTCTTGGCCGTGTAAATCAAGGGGAAAGGAGAGAGAGTCTTCATCTCTTTCATTTCATCATTTCTTCCAAGAGCAAAACTCCATTTTTCTCTAAAGTTTCAAGCTTTTCTCTAAGTCATCTCCTTGGTATTTCAAGAGATTTGATCCTTCAAGCTTCACAAAATAAGTTGGTTGATGATTATAAACCATCCATATATCTCCATGATCTTCATTTCTTAAATTTTTTAGATCATGTATTCTTCATTTTTTGAAGACAAGTTTTGTTTTGGCTTTAGGCTTGTATCCTTTGAAACCAAGAAGCTTGAAAACCTACTTTGATCCATTTTCTTCAAGGTCTTGAGTAAGTAATCATTCTCTCAAGTTTTGATTTTAGGGTTTGGTTCTTTTTCATAAAGAAGATGTCTTTATGCTTTTATTTTTGTATAATGTTTTGAAAAGGGTTGATACTAGATTGGAAAACAACAAGCTAGGAGAGTGATCTTTGGCATTCAAGTTGTCTTCAAGAGGTAAGCGGATTTTCTTTTTAAAGTTATGATTTTTGTATGGTTGTGTGTTGTGTGGCTTGATGACAACTCAAGGGTTGAGTTTTATCTTTGTGTAGAATGATTTAAAATCATTCTTTGTGTTAAATTACTAAGAGAATATTTCTAGCTTTATGGATTTTGTATGAGTATCATCATATTTTTAACTCTAGGAAAATATTTCTAAAGTTATTTTGGGTAAAATGAAAAGTTAAGAAAATTTACTAAGTAATGGAAATGTGTTTGTATGCTTGATTTGCCTAAAAATGCCATTTTAAGCACGTGGTAGTCCTATGTTATTTGTGTGATAGAAAATTTATGCCATGATTTGTGATTGATTCTTGATGATGTGTGAGAATATTGTATGGCTTGATGTGATTTGGTTTGATTATGTTTCTTGTGCTTCATTTGATTCATTTGGGATGATTGTAATATTTAAAGTAGATTTATGTTTTATTTATTATGATTATGTGTTGTTTGTTGTGATTGGGTAAGAATAACCAAGATGAATTAAAACAAGTGACTCAAGCATCATGAAAGAGGAAGTAGAAGACTTTGTAGTAAAACCATTTTTCTAAAGAAAATTTTGATTAGTTTAGTGTTCAAGCCAAAGCTTGATTTAGGTATTAATTACTTAAATTTTTGATAAGTCTCCAATGGACTTTAAATGAGATTTTCCTTAAAACAAGAGAGTTTGGGATTTAATTTAAACAATCACAAGTGATTAAATTTTTTATCAACTAATTATATTTTAATTAATAAGAGGGAATAAAGTAAGAGAAATGTTTTTTTAGAGAATTTAACTTAATTAGTTAAATAGGATTTTTATACCAATTATTTAAAGAGGGGTTTTTTAAGTAAAAATACTAAGCTTTTAAAAATAAGGGGTTTATAGAAAAATTCTTATTTTGTAGTTAAAACGTTGATAATATTTTTCGTTACCACCTAGTGGACGAAAAGAAGATTTTACGACTATAATAGGATTTTTGGAAAAATTACAATAAACGGTATTTTATTTTTCAAAGAGTTTTTCTTATAAGCCTATGCTTAAGAAAATAATTTGGAGGAAAAAAATAGAGTTTTTACACGTTGTAAAAGGGTCAACACGTGGCGATGTTAAATTCTTGAGATAAGAATTTTGGGTGATAGCAAATATAGATGTCATTTGCATTGTGATTATTGGCTTTGCCAATTCGAGTTACAATCCAATATGAAGGATTGCAAATAAGTATAGTCTGGCTATAATCGCCTATGGGGGCATCCAGGTTACGAAATTCTCAATGGTTTTGCATGGTGAACACCCTTGTGCCGAGAAAAGTAGTATACCCAGCTTAGATGATCCTGACCGACTGCCTTATTTATGTTATGGTATTAAATAGTAGCTCTACTGAATAATGGTGAGAGTGGATCTTAGAGTGGACTGGGCAATTATGTTAGGTTTACGCTATAGCCATTTCGCTCGACTTAGTTGAGGAAGAGAAGTCTCCTTGGAGCATGCATGTACACCGGTGTATTGAAAGATATTGAAGTGACATGCATATTGATGAATTGTAATGTGTGATTTTCTTGGTGATGTGTTTGATATGTTTGTTAACTTAAAGAATTTTTTTCAAATGATATATGCTTCTTTTGAGGTATGCTAGGTAGTATTTTCTTTTACTATGCATGTTTCGTGATGTAACTTTTGGAGAGAGACTCACCCCTGTCTATATGTTTCGTGGTCTTTGGAATATGATTCATATAGATGGATCAGGTGAGGCCTTTGGTTCCGAGTATCAGAGAGAGCTTTAGGCCTCTTGGAGGCGAGGGTGAGGGTTGGATTTACGACCCAGTCACCCAGTGGGCCACGACAACTAGTCATGTGGTCCAGACACGTGGAGGAGCGGATGGACCGGAGGAGATACTTGAGCGTGACATGGTGCTCGATGTATGGATTCCTCTAGAGAGGATGGGATGGCAGCTTGACGCACACAGCGAGTGTGGGGAGACGGAGGATCCTAGGGAGGAGCCAAGGCGGGTGACCGGTAATGCTTCAGACTACTGTCGACTCTTTAGGAAGACGCGACACACTCCGAGGAAGAGTTCTTTGGAGAGAGATCGTCTGCCAAAGCTTGCCCTTGTTGTTACTCCTGATGTACTACCAAGAGGATTGAGGCCGATGTATGCTATTCTTGTTTCTTATCCTTCACCATCAGGTCACGTTTTGCCTAACTCTGTGGGCGGGCATGTGGGACCATCTGGATATGTGGGGAAAGGAAAGAGGAAGATGGTTGATGAGCCCGAGGGAGCGACTCCTGTAGATTCTGATGAGGAGGACCCTAAGGAGGACCCTGAGGAGGATCCTTTTGCTTAGGTTCCTAGTGGTAGACATAGGAGGGAGCTAGGTTGTCGTGTTATTTAGTTTGCCGACTAGCCTAGGTTTTGGGAGCTTAGATGATTTTCTTGTGTAGATGACACACCTTTTGTTTTACTGTTTTCTTAGGACATAGCTTTATCGCTTTGTTTTATTTTTGCAGAAGTTTGTATTTTGCCACTTTGTTGTGGTCTTGAACGATGCTTACTAGTGCAAGAAATTAAACTTTGTATACTTTGATGACTATATATTAGCGTGTAATGTATTTTCTATGACTTTAAGTTATTGAGATTTTAATTTGTTTATCTGATCATTTGGAAAAGAAAGAAAAAGAAAAAAAATTATTCACAAGTTTGAGAATTTTAATTGGCATAAAGAAGTATTTTTCGAAAGTAAAACCAAATTATTTTAATTCCACAATAATGTTTAATTACTTTGGTGTAATACTCTTTTGAAAAAAATGGTGTTACAGATATGATCCCGACAGTTAAGCTTTTTCTAATTATGTGGAGTTGAGTTTAAAGATAAATTGTTTATCTTTAAATCTCTTTTGATGGTTTGATGTATATAGTTTTTCTTGTTTTCTTTATCTCTAAGTATTGGATTATTTTTTTATTTGGTGAATTCTTCTTACCAGTAATACTGTTGTTCTTTTCTTGCTGGATGGTCAGATTTTCTCTTATTATGACTTTGCTGTTTATGCAAAGTTTCCTTTATCTAATTTCCTTAGTAGAAAGAAATCAATTTAAGTATGTCACTGATCCAATCTTATTTATTACATGGATAAATATAATTTATAAAATCAGTTTTAATTAAAAATAAATTTGAAGTGAAGTGATTTGTATTTAGAATTTTTAATTTTAAAAAGTTGATGAATGTATATTATTATTTTTTATTTTTTGCCCTTGTAAAGTTTAATGCGTTTGAAAGAAAGTCAAGTTTGGTTAAAAACATTTGAAACTTGAAAGGATGATTGTATAATGAAAATCCCGGAACCACAACCTATTCAAAGGCTAAGCAAGTAAAACAAACTGTTATTTTGAAGGTGGAGTTATTTGTGGTAGTCTGGTGGTATTCGAGAACAAGATGGAAATCATAGAAATTGAGGGCATTAATTATTTATGTTCATAACTCCCCAGTGACAAAAGAAAATCATGCATTTACTAGATTATTTTGGCAAGACAAATTATTATCACGAATTAAAAGCTTCGTGACCGATATGTCAAAAATCACAAATTTAACATCTCGTTGACCCCCATCAATCAATCTAAAGTACATATAATTGGTTTCAATGAGGGATTTTGATGGTTTTCCAATGATTATATAATCAAGTTTTATAAAGTAAGATGCTCTGTAGCATTACCAACTCTCAAATGTGAAGAAAATCCACAAGGTCAATTTCCGTGACACAATCAACATCCACTCCCTTGGCCCTCATTAGTACTTCTACTTCATACCTAACACACGGGTTAGACTTTTGTATAAAAGTCAAAGTAGACTAACTTCGTGTACGTGTCATACAGTCTATATATTCTATAAGATGAACCACCAACAAAAGCATTCACGATAAATTTTACAGTTTACAAATTAAAAGAAAATTACTCAAATGATTGTCATACTAGTTAGTTATATCATCTTTAAATACAAAACTGGACAAGAAAATCTCATGTAACCATATTTAAAATAAAAAAGAAACTCTTCTCATAATGGTGATCCCAAAATTCGAACAACTAACATTATTATAGATAAAATTTGACTGAAGGTAATTAATCACAATTGTTAAACCCCATTTTCATTGAGATTTAAATATAAAACTTTGAATTTGAAGAATATTTTGCATTTAGCTGTTAATTTTTTTTAAGAGTAAATAATTTTGTGTATTATTACTCAAAAACTGATATTATGTGAACCTACCGGGTATCAATGTAAGGTAACTGGGTAGGTTTATATATACCTATATTATATATCGATATTATTCTGCAAAAAGTGCATGAAACAGAGATAATAACAGTTTGATTTTTATTTAATTCTTTATTAACACTCACACGTATTCGTTGAACTCCCTTCAATTAAGTGTCATGTTAAAGTAAAATAGATATTAGTACAATATATGTTAACATAAATAAATTGGCGTCCAAGTCTACTGGCAGCATCTTTGTCAACCCTAGTGACGACGTATACAAGAGTGTACTGATCTTTATGAGAAATCGATCCTTGGCGATTTTTTTATTGAAACGACTTTATTTGATCCATGATTATCTTAATTCTTCTAATTGAAAGAATAAACTAAACAAAGTGAATCACAGGTGTCATGATAGCAATGTTATCCTTGCATTGCTTGGATCGATCGGCATAAAACCTAATTAATAATGTGTACCAAAAGCAGAATCAAGTAATTTGGTTAGTGTTTAATCCCCACGTTCCCTTTCCCCTTTCACAATTTGGAGTAAAATTGAATTCTGTTAGTTGCAAACCAAACAATAACCTGAACTAATTGTGTGAGCACACCAAAATGTTCAGATTTTAATTTTCCATTGGCTAAAAACTACTAATAAACATTCAAAAGGGAGTGCAAAAGGTCATCTATCTAACATTATTATATGATTTGTGAATTTGTGGCATATGCCACTTTTAGAAGATATTTTTTCCTCTATTTTTTTAAAAAAAAATTCCTTCTCATAAGTTTATTAAAATCAAATAAAAAAACTAATTAAAAATTTAAAATAAAAAATAAAATTAAATGTAAGTCAACTTTAATTGTGCAAATATTATTAAGGTAAATAAAAATGTTATAGTTTTTTTATAAATTCAATTTAACCTACAATAATCAGTCAATTAAAATTGTAGAATTCATCGGAGGATCACATCTACTTAATATTAATAAATAAGTATTAAAAAAACTTTATTCCCCTTAAGTGAATTTTGACCTTAAATAAGTCGAGCTGGTTTAAAAGGATTCTTCTATTTTGGGTGAACCCGGGTATGCTCCACGTGCAATTGTAGAGACTAATCCCTTGAGTAGGAGGGACCCAAGTATCTACCATCTGTGTCACACCATGTTGGTTGGTTTAAAAGGATTCTAAATACATACATAAAATTTATACCTAAATAAATAAATGCAGTATCAATATATAATTAATGTTTTTTTTTGGTTATGGTACTCCATGTTTATCCTCTCATCAAAACTGTGTTCACTAACTTTCATTGGTCTTCTTGATGATGAAATGTACTGTTCTTTTTACCGATTTTTCTTTACCCTTTTCTTGAAGAAGAAAAAATAAACACAGCGTCAATGCAAAGATTCTTAGTTAGTGAGAAAGACAAACAGAAGCATGATTTCTTCGTCCCAAAGATCAGAGACTATTTGCTGATAAAGATATTAATGTTTATAAATTTGGGAGCTAAGTGCTTTTTGAATTTGATGGTTTCTCCTTGTTACATTTCTATGTGGGTGCGGTTCCAAACCTTTATTTTCCTGCTTCTTGATTAAAAAAAAGCACTAGGTGAAATATTAAATTGGGAAACCAAGGTCAATGAGTGGTGCCTCTTATGAAAAATATTGAATCTCATACACCGTTCTGTTTGGTATTTACCTCTTTTCTAGTTTTGGTACAGTTTCCTATTGTCTTTAACGTGTCCTACCCAACTTGTCAAACAGGAACAAATAAGAAAATAATAAATAAAAAAACTTAAATGAAATTGGGTTTTGTTTGTTGATAAAAAAAGGGAAAAAAAAATTGATCAGTGTAACAAATGTTTGACTTTAACATTTTCTACTTTTATATTGATTAATCTCATAGGTACATTATTGCAATCAAGCCCGAGCTCCAAGGCTTCAACAAGAGCTTTTCTTTGGATAATGATAATCTGTTTGGAAACCCAGATAAACTTATAGCCTATTTTCACAAGTGATGGTTGCTTAGAAATAATTGCTTCCTTAAACCAATAAGAAAGAAATTCTCAATGCATTTGTATGATAGATGACTGATATATTGATATGATAAAAAAGATAAAGATAGAAATAGAGAAAAAAATTTATTAAATGGGTGTTGGAAATGAATGTTAAAAATGAATAGATATATTCAAATATCATTGTTAAAAAATTGCGTAAAGAAATATTACATCTATAATTCGTGTTGTGTGTGGATCATGTCTAGAATTCAAGCTAACTAACTATAGGGCGGTACTAGAGGGTACCCACTTGACAGTCAAAGAACATGAGACTTATTAATTTCGTAAAATATAGATGCCAGTTTTCAAATAAGAATCAGTTGGTTATGATTTTGTGGTGAAATCAAACAAGGACGGTTTACATTTTCAAGGCATTGACTATAGTTTTTTCTAGCTCTCATCACTTACTCGCCAACACACACACACAGAGGCTTCTGATCAACATTTTAATTGCATATTATAGCATTTTATAACGTACATGTTGCTTGAAAAAGAAGTATCACTAGCTATTTGTGAGGGGCTTAACCCTTTCCCCACGGTATCATGTCTTCCATTTCTAGAGACAGAAATATGTGTCCGTACAATTAGACCATAATGATTAACCAATTAGTCGCAATATCATTTCAATTTTATATATGGATCCGGAATATATATATGAGTCGATTCACGGCTAACAGAGATAAAGGTAAATGTTTCACTATTGATGAGAAGAAAGGGAAAGAGTAAAAAGTATACGCAAGCACCTACCTGTTCTTCAGCATATATCACTTGCGCATGCAACGTTTTTTTCTTTGACTAAAAATGCAAGAGCGTCATTATTCATCCAATATAAAACCACTTAGTATGAAAAAAAAAGTTAGAAAAATGAGTGCAAAAAGAGAAAATGGATTTCATGTAAAAATTCATTTTTAAAATTATTACCAATCGTTGTTTAGTTACGCTCAACCATGCAAAAATCATAATCTTTGGTGCGATTTTTCGTTCCAAAGAGCAATTTTCTTATTCAACCTCAGCCAATTTTCGTTGTTTAAATATTTTTTTTATGTTTTCAAGATAACAAATATATTCACTTTTTCATTTAATTTTTAGTAGAAGAATTTGTAAGATAATATATATGAGGATATAACATGAATCTTTTTTTCACTAAACCAAAGCAATTGTGTCTCCTTTTTACAAATTCTGCTGTTGCTACATTCAATGAGAATTCTTAAGTTCATTAATTACGGAATTACCAATAAGCAGCAAGTCGTATACATTAACTTTGTGTCAATACAATAATGATATATACTCCCTCTTGTTCAAAACTTTGGTGGTTTAAGATTTTGACACATAAATTAAAAAATAATTAATTGAACAAATTTTATACTAAAATATCCCTATTTATTATTCATCATTCTCAACTATCCTAATTATTTCTCTACTTAAAATCATTAATTATACTAATGGTATAGTTGAAAAAAAGTGGTAAAATATTTCTTGAAATCTTATAACAACCAAATTTTTGGGACAAAAATAAAAAGTTAAAACCACCAAAAATTTGAACCGAAGGGAGTATAGTATACTTGGGATTTTTCCTCCAAATACCAATAAAAAATAGTATAGTTGGGAATGGCTTGATAATGGAACATTTTGAAGGATAATGCCGACAAACCAAGAGGATGGATGCTTCTTTTGATCGAATACATGTAGGCATCGGGGTTTCAAGTATTAAACTAATGGGAACTGTGAAAAAGCAGTGTTATTATTTAAATGGGGAAAGAAAGAAAGAAGAAGAAAATTTGTTTTACGTTTGTCCAGTTGCATGCATAATTAAATTAAACGCGGGGGTGACCGAACTAATCCAAAAAGGAAGACATAGAAAGAGATAGATGAATATAAACCCTAGCTCTATAGAAGAAAAAATATATATGAAAATGTTTGAATTCAATTAATTGAATATAGTGAGGGAGGTGAAGGGGGTGAGGTGTAAGCCTTTTTGTCCTTTTAAGCATCACATCAGCCACACTTTCCTACCTATAAATCCCTCTCTTCCTTCGCCGTAGTTTCCCAAAACAATCTCAGAACAAACCCATCTCTTTGATATTCAATTTGCATCAGCAAAAAGAATTAAGGAGAGAAAGAGCATAACTAACAACAACATCAAAAAAGATGGGTAGAGCTCCATGCTGTGACAAGGCCAACGTGAAGAGAGGACCTTGGTCTCCTGAAGAGGATGCTGCACTAAAAGCCTACATTGAAAAGAATGGAACTGGTGGAAATTGGATTGCTCTTCCCCAGAAAATTGGTATGCACACCCTACCTCTGGTCATGTGTGTTAATTACATTTTTCTTTTAGAAAAAATAAATCTTGTTAGAGTATATATATATATATACTATATTGATATAGAAATCAATAATCTTAATATTGTACTTAAATATTAGTTTGGCTTTGGAAAGGTGAAATATAATTGATCTGATTATAATAATTAATCATCGATTAATGCAAAACTAACCTTCTCTGATATATGGATATATGGATACATACAAATAATTCCCAGGACTCAAGAGATGTGGAAAGAGTTGCAGACTTAGGTGGTTAAATTACTTGAGGCCTAATATAAAGCATGGTGGATTTACTGAAGAAGAAGACAACATCATCTGCAGCCTTTACATTAGCATTGGCAGCAGGTCCTTTTCTATCTCTTAAAATTCCCCCTTCTCTATCTCTGAGCCTTGTGCTGTAGTTTTTCAGCATATATTGTTTGTCCGTTTTCTTTTTGTCCCCAGAATAATCTCTCTCCATATATATATATATATGTTAATTTTGATCCCTTCAGAATAATAATAATAATTATTATTATTCCTAGCTAGAAACTTAACCCTTACACTTCATTTATCTATGTATGTATTATAGGTGGTCCATTATTGCTGCTCAGCTACCTGGAAGGACAGATAATGACATCAAGAACTATTGGAACACCAGATTAAAGAAGAAATTGCTTGGGAAGCGCAAACAACATAACAACAACAACAACTTCAACAACCCAAAAGACACTGCAAATGGATCAATAGAGGAGAACAACAACTCTTATTCATCTCTAAGCAGCTCAGCTCTGGAAAGACTCCAACTTCATATGCAACTTCAGAGTCTTCAGAACCCTTTCAGCTCTTTCTACAATAGCCCTGCCCTGTGGCCCAACAAGTTGCATCCTTTCCAAGAAAAGATGATCCAGAACCTTCAAGCCTTGAGTGATGATAGCTCTAATAACCCTGTTGTGATGCAATTGCAAAATGCTTTATTGCCTTCCCCTGATCATGTAATTGGGCAAGGACAAAAAGATGAGTTCTACAAACCAGCTTCTAGTGCTGCTGGTGGTGAACAAGATGGTGCAAAGATCAACAATAACAGTTCTGTTCCCTTCATTGCTTCAGGGAATAATAATAACAATAGTAACAATAATAACAGTCCAATTCCAATGCACTCAAGTCTTGCACCAAGAGGAGGGGCTGTTGATGTTGTGGGGCTTCAGCAACTTGGTGCACTGCAAACTGAACTAGATGACATTCTCAACAACAGAACCACCACAATGGGTAGTACTGATCATCAGGGTGGTTACAATAATATTCCACAGGAAGATATTCATCATGTGGCTGATCAATTTGATTGTTTCAGAGAGATGAATAATGGTGGCTCAAAGGATCACAACTTGATGACGTGGACGTGGTCCAATGATTCTGATGCCAAATCAGCATCCTCAAACTCATGGGAGGATTCATCAACTAAATATCCAGTTCTTCTGCCAGAAGGGATGTTCCAAGATTATGAACTAGGTTACAGTACTCTGTAGTATTCACATGGATTTAACTTTCTGGGCACTATTCTAATTTGTTGCTTTGGTTGGTCATAAGATGGGGAACGATAAGAACAGGTCTTGTAAACAATGTCAGTGAATATATATATATATATATATATATAATAATGTATATCGATGTTTGAGTAATGTAGAAACTACTTTAGTTTGTTCTGAACAGTAGAAGCCAAAAGGCATGTGATAATAGTACTATCCTTAAGCTTTAAATAAACGTTCTATTGATTAATTTGAAGCTAACTGAGATTTTTAATGCACTAAAATTTACCTTACGAACGGTTCAGGAAAAGCTCAATAATCTTGGGATTTGAGATACTTATAATTATAATTAATCCATGACATGTGCCAAAAAAATGCATTTGACCCTCTGTCTATATATTTTCCTATGATTATGTTTTATAGGTTTACTCATAGGTATTTCTGTGTAACAAAAATTTAATTCAGCTGACTTCTTGCTGTGTTGTATTGGTAATTTAATGTATGTCAAATGGTATGGGTTTTGGTATACAAAGAATATAAGCTGGCTTTTTCTCAGTTGTATGGATAGTAATAAAAAGTAGAAAGATATATGTCCATAATTAAGCTTTGCATTCATGGTTTTTTTATGGACCTAATAAAGGTGATCATTTCTGTTTGTTTTACATAATTAGATGTAGACTACCTAATATGGATTCTCACAGAAAATATGAACAGGACCTTCATCATTTGGCTTCATTAATTAGCTATTTCACAGTCAAGCCAGTGTGAAAAGAATTAGGATTCTTAAATCAAGTTTTTACAACTTATAATACCGCCGTTAATAAATGTGTTTTTTTCCTTCAAAGGTGCAATCATACCATAGCAACTTTCTTTGCTGGGCATTTGAAGCCTGCTCACTTTTCTTCTCCTGACAATGTATAGAAGTACTGTAAGTTCAGTTATAGAGACCCCATTTTGAGACTTTGTTTTATGCATAATGCTATTCTTTTCTGTCAAGTATATATTATTTGCATGTTTACGGTGTACTGCCTTCTTGGACCAAGAATATTTCGTGCTGATGAAATATTTTATCTTTGTACCGTACGTTGTGAGAATGTGGTTTTGGTTACTTACACCTCTATGGTGATTTTGTTTATTTTTGTTATTTTGTAGTTCTACTCTTGGAATATTGGGGACTAAATTTTGCGGTTCTTCCTCGCTTGAGTAAAGGAAACAAGTTACTACTTACTAGTATTTTATTAATGATATTTGAACACTAATTAATTTTTAGCATAGTAATGATACATAGATACTCCAATAATTTCACCATCAACCCAACATTTCATATATCTTTTCTATCTCTTTTTTCTTGCCACGTCATATTATTTATCACATCTATCTCTTCACTCTATTTTTTCTCTCTCTAGGTGTATATATACACCGATTGGGTGTCCATCAAACATTTTTGTATTCAACTCCTATTAATTTCCATCACTCATTTAACATCTATTATATCTTTCTATCTGTATATTTAGCTTATTACATCATATCACCTATCACCTCTAACTTATCTTTTTTTCTATTTTTTTTCCTCTCATGCACATTTTCCATTTAAAAGTGCATATTTTTTTGGTACAAACACATTTTTGTGCTTTTGGGAACATAAATTATTTTATTTTATTAACATATGCATTTTAGAAAATAGCTTATAAAATAATTATAATTATATATTATAATCCTACTCATATTTTCTTATTTAACAAATATAAAATTCATTTTGCAAAAGTTAAAGATAAAAAACTTATAATTAAAATAATATATATTTTTAGTTTATATGTATGTGTCCACGTATCACACAAGAAATATGAACACCATCCCGTATGTGTAAAATGACATGTTTACATTATTAGTGTGTAAGCATTAAATTCAAAGTTTTAATTACCTAATATTATTTAGATAGATTATAGCTGTAGTTTTTTTTTTTACAAAATGTATTAAAAGTCTAATTTGATTAGTTTGAATTTTCTATTAATTGATAGGACTCCTTTAAAAAAAAGATAAATTTTTAATTAAACAATACCTGGGGGAAAAAACAACGAGACAGGAAAAAGAGTCTAGGGGGCATGAGCTAGTCCAATAACACTTGTTGCAATGTAGCTGGGTACTTTATCACAAAATGTCAATGGATTTACAAACGGTTCTATATTCTTACTCCCAATAACTACGTGGTAATTTATATTCGCACATATATATTTTACTATTTACATATATATGTCTGTAAAATTATTAGTTTTATGGATATATTTTTTTTTAACACACATATTCCGCGGAACTATTAGTTCCGCAGATTATAATTTAACACATACATGTCTGCAGAACTAATAGTTCCGTAGAGAATTACAACAATAATTTCACGGAGTGTGCGTGTTGAAAAAAATACAACCCGTGAAACTAATAGTTCCACAGAAAATTATAACCCGCGAAACTAATAGTTCTGTAAAATGTGTATTGAAAAAAATACACCCACAAAACTAATAATTTTACATACATGTATATACAGGATAGTAAAATATGTATATGCATATATAAATTCCCTAACTAGGAACATTGCTGGAAGTCATGGAGAAGGCAGCTCATCTCATTTCTGGCATTATGGGCCTTGAAAGTTGGTCGTCATAAATATTTCATTAGATGTAATTAATTACTTGATCCATTCAACCAAAAATTAATTACTTGATCCAACCTTATACTTGATTTTTAAAGAAGGAAATTACTTATTTAATTAAAAATATGTTTAGAGATTTGTTTGTGGGTAATTTTCATAATGAAATAGAAAATCTGATTCTTAAGATCAATTTGAGATTAGAATTTAATCCCTTAAAGGGATGTAAGTTTGATAGATTATAGATTATATATAATCTCTTTAAATTTATTTGTTTTTAAAGTCGAATAATAAAAGTTTTGATTTCTGAGTGGGGTACACTTAGCATGGACCACCCTTCTTGTTGACCATGGTGGTGAAGTGCCCTTTTTACCTGTTATTGTCTGTTTTACCAGTTTTCGAGTTATTATAATTTCATCCCCAAAAGTTTTAAAAATTACCTTTGTTTCCAATTATTTTCCCCCCCCCCTTCTTCTCTCCGCCCTCCCTGTCGCCACCCCACCCCTCTTCCCCCTTCCCCTCTTTCTACCAGGGGGAAACTGCAGGTTGAATGGTGAGAGAAAAATAGGGAAAACATGTGAGGAGAGAAATGGAGAAAAATTGATTGAAAAATTGTTGAAAAGATTGTGTAGATTTGTTTTTTTCCAAAAAATTCAAACACTTTTGTTCATCAATAAACAGCAGGTACAAGGAGCAACACCCATCATCTTCAACCTTCCCATCTTTTTTTTCCTCTCTCTCTCAAGAGGTAGCCAACAGTTACAACAGTAGCAAAAAGAAAGGAGAAAGTAGCAAACAGCAAAAAAAAAAAAGCAACAGCCCCTGTCTTGCCGTCGTGCCGGCGGCGGCAGCCACCACTGTGCGCGCGACCTCCCTTCGTCCCGCCACCGTGGCCTCGCGTTCCCACTTTCGCTGCGCCGCCACCACGCAGCCTTCCATGGCCGCCGTAGGCATTCCTTCTCTCTTCCCTGCAGGTCGAATTGGTGGGAGTGGATGAGAAGCTTGGGCGAATGGAGCAAGCCTGCAAGTTGTTTGATAGAATGTTTGTGAGATGCTTTGTGTCGTGGAGCACTATGATTTCCGGTTATGCCTTCAACCGTGATTCTATTGGTGCTTCTAGGATTTTTAAGTGGATGGTGCTTGAAGGTTTGAAGCCTAACTCTATAACGTGGACCTCTCTGTTGTCAAACCATGGCTGGCGAGTATTATTAATACAACATCTATATGACCCTTTTTGCAATAACATTAAAATCTATGCAAAATCTATATGCCAGGTACCCAATAATAGATCCAACTCGTTCATTTTTTATATTATTATATCAATGGCTATAAAGGGCACTTCACCACCATGGTGAACATGGACGGTAGTCCATGCTAAGTGCACCCTTTTGAGTGATATCAAAACTCCTTTGCAAAATTTTTGTCTCTTTTTCTAAATAAAAAGGCTGAATTTTTAAAAGGTGATTACAATGAAACTATGGAGTATTTTTCATGTTTCATGCATTTTTTTTTGTCCAGGGGAGGGGGGAGGGGGGATTTGGGGGGGGGCGGGGGCTGGGGTGGGGTTCGAACACCCACCCACACTGATATCACCCCAGTTCTTATCCACTGACTTGCTTAACGGGGATTGTTTCATGCATTTTAAAATGTGATTACAATGCGTCTGGGCCTCTGAACATTTTTTTTCTTTAGAAAATCGAAGAATATGAACATGTTAATATACAAATTCAGTAATATATTCAGGATCGGATCCTCTCAAATTTTGCCCCGGATAATCAAACAATGCACATTCACTGAGCAATTGCTTTTTTTTTTTAAAGGATTCACTAAGCTATTGTTAATAATCTACGAAAAAGTTAACAAATATCGTACATAAGCTTTAAAAAAAAGAAAAAAAAAACAAGTTAGTGTTGTTCTGAATCTAGTTCAACTAGTGACAATCTCGGTCAAAGTATCGAAATTCTTTGTAGAGCTCCCATTCCGTTCAACCGCACTCAATGCAGTCTCCTTGAGCTCCCTCATCTTCTTCCGCATCACCTCCCCTTTCTCACTTGACATGGTTAATTCCAAAGCCTGTATAGTCCCTTCTTTAGTCATAACCCCATTATCAAACCCCACACCAATTCCCCACACGCTTTGCAACATCCATGTGTTCAACCCCTGGTCTCCAAAAAACGGCCTACAAATAATTGGCACACCCCCAACAATGCAATCCAACACCGAATTCCACCCACCATGTGTTAGACACACACCAACCGACGCATGTTTAAGGATGTCTATCTGAGGTGCCCAACCAACAACCTTTCCTTCTGTTTTTGTCCTTTCCAAAAACCCTTTTGGTAATTGTTCCTCTGGGTCACCCCTGAATGCCCAAATGAATGGGAACCTACTTTCCTCTAAGGCTTCTGCCAGAGCAGTTAGTTCATGGGGTGGTGGTATTACCACACTTCCAAACCCAATGTATACTACTGAGGCACCATCGTGTTTGTCCAACCATTTTAGGCACCCTTGTTCATCCTGAATAACTGGTTGTGGTGTTGTCAAAGTGAATGGACCAACATTAAGCAACAATTTGAGCTTTGATTCTAGCTCCTTCTCGGTAGGAATGTGTATTGATGCAAAGGAGTTTATGGCAACCGCAGTTGCACGTGGCAATGCTAGTCCCATATTGTGTAACATCTTTGCAAAGGGTGTTTCTATGTCCTTCGCTACCCCTGCAGGCAATTCAATAGCCTTTAGCGCAGGAAAACCAGGAAGGAAATCGATCATTTGGTCATCACCGACTGCAACACAACAAGAAGAAGAGAGAAAAAAAAATCAAGTTCTTATTACCGTTTCATGTACAAATATTTGAAAACAGGTGACAGTTTTGTGATAAAAAATAAAAACAAGAAATGAAAACAGAAAACATTTTCTTACCATCCTTATCGCAACAAATCTTTTCCCTAATAAGATCTGTCAAAACATGGATGAGGGCGGCGTGAGGCCCTGCAGTCCATAGAGGGATCCACTTAGCACGCATTTCCTCAGCTAGGTCCGCACCAAACCAATAGAACGCGTCAGTAACCAAGCAAGTAATCTTCCTACCGGTCTCTTTCTCTGCCTCCTTTATGCCATCCTTGTAGTTCTCTGGCATTGCCTTGATGAACAGAGAAATGGGTTCAAATGGGTTCCTTGAAGGCACAAAACCTTCCGGTAACCCATCATGAACGCTATAAGCACTTATGTTGGAAAACACATGGTCGTTTTTCCCATTGAACAAGGGCGCATTGGATTTACTCGTGCCGAAGAATGAGAACGTGACATTGGGAGACTCCGCTGCAATCCTTCGCACCAGGTTGAGGAGTGGTCCTGCGTGTGACCCAAATGGGAAAGCCAATACGGCCACATGTTTGTCCTCACTAGGGGAAACTTTTGTGCTAGATATCCAGTTCTTAAAACGCGTATACGTTAACATGTTGTGCGTCCAATTTCTTCTTGGTGATAATGAATGCACACAATCGTAGCTACTACGATTGTGGTTGATGGTTAATACACCTTTAAGACTAATTAATTTGATTTTCTTTGATGTTATTGTGGCATAAGTGATTTTATTCAGTATTTGCGTAGCAAGATTGTCCTCTCTGCTATGCTTACAATCACTAGCTACCGCTTGAGAGTTTTTAATTGTGGCAAAGGTATTTATATGTGGTGAAGCTACAATAGTTAAGGACAGGGCTAAAGGGAAAGAAAACAAAGAGAAACTTGCATACATTTGGCTGGAGAAAAAAAAAATTAACGAGCTATACTGTTATGTAAAGGCGGTGCAAAGGCATGGTGGTGATTATTAGGTGGGCCTGTTTTCCACCTAACTGATTAACTTCTCAGGGCTGTGAGAAGATACCGAAACATTAACTAATTTCCAACATAATAAGCATCATGTGTTCCTGCAGAAACTACCTGTTAATAATGAGGTAGAAGGGTCAATTTGTTTGTTTTTTTTTCCTTTTAGTGGTTAATTTGGGAATGAACACTGCTTTTCTCCGGGTATATGCATGGTTGTGCATTTAACGGAAATAGCCTAAATATAGCCAGCCACAATTGCCACACCACAATAGTAAATGGGACCTTAAAGTCATCTCATTCTCTAGTTTTTTCTCTCCCTGTGATGTTAAATTGAACTTTGAACTTCCAAGTATACACGAGATATTTAACTTTTAAGTAAACCACACTAACTGACACGTGTTCAAGATTTCCAATTGGCGAGCTGATGAAATAGCAACAACGTACCTAATTAATTACCTTCCCCTTTAGAATTACGACAATGTCACGCGGTTAATTGTCTATGACAGGCAAACATTCAAAAATTATATTTACACGTAAAAAACCTTAAGGCTATGTTTGGATGGGGGTTTTTGGAGGGAAAAGGAGGGGAGAAAAAAATTTATAATCTCCAATTACCTTGTTTGGAAGTTTTAAAATTAAAAAAAAGTTTATATTTTGGTGTCTACTACTTTCTAAAATAATATTTTCTTTGTCCTATTAAAGCTAAACAAGGTAATTAAGAATTATAAGCTCTTTCCTCTACTCCCCTCCCCTCCCTTCTCCTCCAAAAACCCTCATCCAAACATAGCCTAAGTATTATGTTTTGATATTTATTTGTTACTCCCTCTGTCTCTAATTATAAGAGATTTTTTGCAAGTTTGTTTGTCCCTTTTTATAAGAAGTTTTTGAAAATGTGTCATGTATTAATTAATTTTTATCCAAACTATATTTATTTATTGGAAGAGAGAGATAGTAATGCATTAATTAAATAAAAAATAGAAAGTGAGAAGAGATATATACTATTATTAAGGACAATTTTGGAAATATAGTGTAAATTATTGACATATTTAATGTTATAAACTATATTAACTAACTTTTTTAATAGAAAAAAATTAGATAAAAACTTCTTATAATTAGAAACGGAGGGAGAAAATAAATTGGCCATTAGTATTCTACGTTATAGTATGGGCCCACTTAATTGTTAAGCACATGGATACCAAGTAAATTTAATGGATAGAGGTCCAACATTAAGTCATTCAATGAATAGAGGTCCAATGACAAGTCATTCAATGTGTTTGATTTTGGATTATTGAAAAAGAAAATAATGCTTTTTTGATTGCACAATAACATGTTATTTATTGAGCTCCAACAGATATGGAGGAAACAACATTAGCAAGGCCAAGGTAGACGGCGCTTGCCCGCGACAAAACCCAGTAGATCTATGAGAAAATCGGAGCTGTTCCCCGGAAGCTATCAGCGGAGCTGCAACTCGTTGAAGTTTCGTTTTTTTTCCTTTCTATATTTTTTTGGTCATAATATTTTTTCTTCTGTATCTTTTTTTGGTCAAAGATGCATTCATTCATTCAACGGAGACAAGGCTCAAAGCAACATACATGGTCCACGGCCCATCATTCTTCACCAAAGCAACATATTTTTTTTTTTGGAATTTTCTATATGCACATACCCATTTTTCTATATACACACACACTTAAACAGTTAAACTTAAAAATATCAAAATATCCTCACTTTTTTTTATTGCTGTGCAACATTGCGAAACTACTAGTTCTGCATATATGTGTGAAACTATTAGTTCCGCAATTGAAAGCCATGGCAGACCGCTAACAAAAACATGTATGTAATAATAAAAACATACATGCGGAAATAATAGTTTCGTATGTATGTTTTCATCAAAACATATGTGCGAAACTATTAGTCTTGCAGTAGACCACCCGCGCAGAACTAATAGTTCTGCATGCATGTTTTCATTAAAAACATAAATGCGAAACTATTAGTTCCACAGTGTTGCATAGCAACGAAAAAACATAATTAGGGTTTTAGTGTTTTTAAAAAGTGAGGATATTTTTGTATTTTTAAGTTTAAGTATATGTAAATATAGAAAAGTGGGTATGTGTATATAGAAAATCCCTATTTTTTGTTCAGTATTTTTTTTTGGTCAAACATTTTTTGTTCTGTATTGAATCACTCACTTACGCTACGTTTGGTTGTAGAGAAAGATAAAGGAAATAGAAGGAGAAGACGGATAAGAGGGAATCTTTGACATCTTCCACCGTTTGGATTGCATGTGAAAAGGGCAAGAAATGATTAATTTTACTGGACCCCACCAAAATTGCAATCCGTGCATAATGGGCGAAAAACCGAAGGGAAAGGGTGTTGTTCTCATGTAAATACAAAAATGCCCCTCTTCAATGCTTTTTTCACTTTTGCTTGCACAACTAAACCGATACGTGTCACATGCTTTTCTATCCCATTTTGTTTGTGCGCATGTTTTGTTTTTTAGTGTTGCACTTGGTATTTATGTCATTTATCACATATATCTCTTTTTTTTCCTCTCATTTTCTATCCAAATAAATAAGAAAAAAGAAATATTTTATCTTTTTTTCTTTCACTTTCACTCAAATCAAACAACTAAATAATCTTCTTACTTTCCATCCTTTTTCTTTCCTTTATACTACTCTCTCCGGTCTCAATTATAAGGAAAAAAAATTCATGTTTTGTGGTCTCAATTATAAGCAAATTTAACTACCTTTTACTCTCTTTAATGAGTCCATTCCAAAAATACTCTTATTTAACTCAAATTGTATTTCTAATGTAAGGGAGGTAAAATGAATAGTTTTAATTGATACTCCCTCCGGTCTCAAATATAAGAAAAAAGTACTTTTTTTTTCTTATATTTGAAACCGAAAGAAGTAGCCACTAGCTATATTGGGAAGATGGAAAAAATCTTGTCCTATACATTAAATATTTGGAATAAGTTTTATTTTTTAGCTAAAATCAAGAAAAGTTAATCTAATTAACTGACTTTCTTAATTAACATAAAATCAGTTTTTTTCTTCTTATAATTGAGACCGGAGGGAGTATCTTTCTTTCCTTTCACTTTCTTTTTGCAACCAAACATAGTGTTAATGACGGGTCCTATACCACTCTTCACCAAAGTCCAAACAGAATAGAAGCGTTTCGGTTATGTCCATGATTCTCCGGTTTTCTCTCCATTCCCGATGATCGAGAACTGAAAAAGTTGTAAAGTAGTTCACAATAATTAGGGCGCCGGGTCTGCTTGCTTTCTTTGTCCGATAACTCGGGCGGGAATTGAGGTTCCGAGGATCAAGGCGTTAATTTATGCATCTGAACTCACAAGACAATTCTCTGCTTTACGATACTGACATTCCTAATCAGTTGTTAAATATTTAATTGTTCCTTAATTCTCAAAATATAACGTTTGGAGTTAGGCATTCTCAAATACTTGTGGTGTCTTCACCAAAAAAAAAAATACTTGTGGTGTAAATTAATACTCATATAGTCATGTATACCGCACCACACATTGCTTGATCATATTGTTTATGTGGGTTATTATTGTTATTTTTGGGTCCGATGGTCGTTATAATTTTTAACTACACATATCTCTTAATTTAGACTTTAAGAAAATAAAACGTTTCTTTATTTTCGAGATTCAGAATTTTAAAACAATGCTCGAAAGAAAGTGAACTCTTAACTACTTAAATCAAGGGCGGAATTTAATTAGATTAAAATGTTAAAATTCGTAGACATTATCAAATCGATGGAGAGTAGAAAAAAGTAGCCCTTCCATGTGCTAAAAAAGGGGAATGTCAGCCTCATTGGCCTACGAAGGTGGAAAAATATTAATATCCGACCAATGAAAAATTAGACAGAGAAAAAACGGATAACCGTTTCAATTAAATATTGTCTTTTAATAGTAGGAAAAAGTAAAAATTGCAATCATTATCGAACATGGATGCCACCAAGGCCAACAGAAACAGTTGACAATGCAGGCAATGGCACCACTCTCGTCACAAGTCCCCCTTAGCATTTACAATTACATGTATATATACACACACACACACAACACAACCTTTGGGGCAAGTAGTAGCAGAGAAGAACATCCTCAAAAGACCAAAATGAGGTGTTTCATAAGCACAATCAGTTTCGCCCTGTTTTCTTTGCTGCTTCTAACAACCAATGCCAGTGCCACTGTTATCCCAAACAAAAAGCGACCCAGAAGCTTCGCGAACCAATTCCTGATTCCCCAGAACAGTGCTCGATCCGCGCTGGGGTTGCGTCCATTGGTGTGGGACGCGAAACTAGCACACTACGCGCAGTGGTATGCAAACCAGAGGAGCAATGACTGTGCTCTGGAGCACTCTAATGGGCCTTACGGTGAGAACATTTTCTGGGGTAGCGGCACAGGGTGGAACCCAGCACAAGCTGTCACTGCTTGGGTCATAGAGCGCCAGTACTACAATTACTGGCACAATTCATGTGCTGATGGACAAATGTGTGGACATTACACGCAGATTGTGTGGAGCACAACAAGGAAAGTTGGGTGTGCCAGTGTTGTTTGCTCTGGTGGTAAGGGTACCTTCATGACTTGCAACTATGACCCTCCTGGGAATTACTATGGAGAAAAACCTTACTGAAATTTCCCTCAAAGCAAAAAGGGGAAGCAGTGAGAGACAACTCAATAATGTCATAGGCTCGTATAGCCCATATATGAATATCCTCCTCTTCCTCTTTGTCTGTTTGGCATGTGGCCTTAACTGTACGCTGCCTCTTGCATTAAATCATTTTAGCTCCTCTCTATCTCTGTCTTTATTATTGCTGGCTTAATAATAATGTACATTATTCTTATATTATAAATATGCTATTTTTTTATTTTTTATTTTAAGGCGTGGTAAGAATTAATTCAGAAATCAGGATGGGGACTTGGTTTCTCTCTAAAATGAAAAATAAGAGACTTTGCGTATGTTTGGATATCAGCTTGGGGCCCCAAAACTCGATTTGGGGGTTGTGAAACGGCAACCCAAACCCGCTATTTGTTTAGTTGTTAGGAAGAAAAAGGGCTTTAGGCGAAGGGAACAGAGGGGGGGGAGCTCCTCGTGTTTGCAAATCAAAAACTCCAATTTGGGAGATCTCTAAGAAAAAAAATAACAAGAATTTTGGAGGGTTTTTAACAATTTTCTAAACTTGTTCTCTCAATTTATAAGGAAATAACTAGTCATATAAGTCTTTCCCTCATCTCTCCTCCCTCCTAAACCCTCCTCCCAAATCCAAATACAGCCTAAGAGAATAAATTAATATAAAATTATAACTGTTAATAAAAAAAAATCAACTGTCGAAATTTTAAATTTATGTGCCTAATTTTATCTATAACAATTCCAAACGGCAAAACTCAACACGGGATTTTACAGGGAGCAGTTTGTGAACCAAGATCCATCAATTTTGAGTAGTCCAATATAAAATTTGATTCTAATGTAACTAGAAGTGTTAAAATTGGCCCGATTTGTGTTTTAAGCCAGGCCAGACACCATAATTATAAGCCCAAAATAGACAAGGCCGTTTTGGCCTGACCCGTTGGGCAGACTGGGGCCAATTTTTTGTACTTTTATGATATTTGAGTGTTTTTTCCTTTGTAAAAGACTAATATGAAGACCCGTGCGCTGCACGGGTGAAAATTTCATGTATATATATGTGTGTGTATGGGTGTGTGTGTGTGTGAGTATTAATACTATTTGGTTTTCTCAATTTGTAAGAATAAAGACTGTGAATATATCATTATCATGATTAATCCTTCTAAAATGTTATCATATTTGCATAACTAATATATGTTTTTGCATCTGTTAACTTTTTAAATTATAATTTTATAATTTGACCTGACGGGCCGGACGACCGATTTTAACCGTTCAAAATGTAACCAAGCAACCAACCCAAAGGCCTTGAGTTTTCAAATGGACCGATTCCATGGGACTCAAAAGGTGAATTTAACGATCCAAGGCACTTGTTGACCAAAAAAAAAACGATCCAAGGCACTTTTAGCCTTCTAGGGGTCCACTTGACTAGAGAGTGGAATTTGACCAAAACAAAAAAAGACTAGAGGGTGGAAAATAAAATAAAAGAAATTGAGACGAATCTTTATATTTTTTGGCAAATCCTAATTAAGCGTGTTAATAGGGTATGGATTGAAGAATTAAAATATATTTAATATTATTAATGCATTAAATAATGTAATGTTTATTTGTTTTTTTACTTCAATTCCTCAATAAGTAGTACCCGTTATTAACAAGAATTTCACATGCATCTCAGAATTACCCGCTGCTTTTAAGTCCTCAGCATGAGCCGCTAACGCCGGAGATTAATTCCAATAATTATTTTGACAGTTTCGTAGCACATATGATATGATGGCAGGGTGTTGGTTGAGCAACAAGGACTTCTGATCGTTGTCTCATTTGCATCGAAAAGTAAATTGGGATTGTCCCACACAGAATAGAAGTCGTTAATTTATTTGTAGCTAACTTAGATTAGTAAATTTATAAAAAAAAAAGGGGGGGGGGGGGGGGGGAACTGATCTCCTAGCTAGTATTCCTACTCCTCAACTTCGGATAGCTAGTTTATTTTAGATTTTAGAAAAAGTCTCTCCTGAGCTTTATAAAACTTATACCCACACTTTTTAGCTAAATGGTTTTAGTTTCTGACCCTTAATGTTCAGATTTCATATTATTGAAGCTTAATATATTTTGGGTCGAGTCTATTCTCAGCACATTTTGTTTACAAGACTCAAATAACCTTACTTAAGGATATTAAACTATTTGTTGCTTCGATCAACCGATGGAGGCTTTGTTTAGTTGAATGATTTCAACTTACAACTCTGGTGTATTAAGTAAACTGTAAACTTACGCTATTAAACAAAAATCATATTTAAACTAATTTAAAGAGTGCTGAAAGTGAAAGATAAGCGCAAATAATTCAGGGAATATATATCGGTGTATAATTCACATTCTGGTTCTGGGCAACAATGACCTGAGTTTGGGGATATAAACCAATATTCCTTTATACACAAATTAACCTTAAATAAACTAACTTTCTGCAGGATAAGGTACTTAAAAGTGGGGGAATATGCGAGTCAAGTATATAACTGCATGCAGATACATACAACTCACAACCTGGCATACTTGACAATCAGGTACATTTCACATGGGAGGAGACAAATATATTGTAATATTTCAGTCTTGACTCAAACCCGCTATCATAACTAATTATAACCCTCTAGCATCGGATCCCCAACTTACGATACCCTTTACTTAATTTCTTGTGACTTTGAATTATTATCCCACAAAAGCCAATCCCATAATTATCCCACTTCCCACACACAAGTATACACATTCATACAATTTATATACCAACATAGAACTGAATTGACCCGACCATACATATATATAACCACTATATATACCCTCTAGCTAATACTAATTTGAGTAATTTCAAACCCAGCCACGCATACAAATGCAACAAGTATATAGTAATTTTAATTTTAATATGGTCGCTCTCCCACATAATTACCTACAGGATCATAATTACAAGTCATGAACACATCTCCAGCATCACACACAACGCGTGCACACCCAATCCTTCTGGTGCTCTTCCACACAATCTGAGTATAATGCCCACACATTTGACCCGACACACAGGCATTAGTCGCATACGTGTAGTATTTCTCTTCATCAGCCCATGCCCTCACCGCATCGGTGGGTGTCCAATCCGAGCCACTGCCCCAGAAAATGTTCTCCCCAAGCTTGAAACCATCTTCGGGGAAAGAATGTTCAACCTTGCAATCTGCTTTCCTTTGACCAGCCCACCACCTTGCGTATTGCTCAAGCTGAGAGTCCCACATCAGAGGGAACTCCCACTTTGATGCTCTCACAAGGTTGTGCCTGAATAGAAACTCTAGTGACTCTGCCATGCAGCCCCAACAGAGTTGCTTTGAGACCCTGTATATGGTCTCATTATCTGGCCTCTTCTTCTGCTGGCTCAATTGGTTGTACAATTGAGCAACAGAAGAAGAAGTAGTAGAATGTTGGGGACTGGTTGAGATTGAGAGAGCAGTTTTGCTGGTGAAGGTGAGTATAAGAAGGAATGAGAAGAGGAGGACTAAATGGGATTTCATTATTTTCTGTTTGTTCTGTACTTGGGTTGGAATTGGATTTACCTGTTGTGTGTAGCACTGAATTTTGAGGTCTGTACCTTAATTTATATATGAACTTAGCTCAGGAATATGTGGTTGGAATAATCGCCCGTGGATGAGTGAGTGATTAATATTTTATTTTGTTTAATACTAAAACATGTACTACATCCAAAATCCAAATGGACCAGATTGTGGTTGTGGAGTGAGAAATTAATACGTTCTTGTTCTTGGCAATAACAGAGATTATGCTCTGTGTCTGTGAATGTGATATCGATGATTGAACTTTGAAGGTTCTCCCGTGAATCAGAGCTCTGTTGTGCCCGTGAGTTCTTTTTGTCCGCATTAGGGGACGAGTGCCCACCGGACCATAGTACATTCTAGATATGACCACGTGTCATGACGCATGAGAAGGTACTCTAGTCCGAAATCATCAGTTGTGCTCTTGTCTAGTTTAACAAATTAACAATGACCAAGTAATAATTAATGCCATGCATCTGTACTCTCAATAGATTAAGAAGTTAATTTCATATATAATAATATGATGGTAATTAAGTTAAAAAATATATATTTGTTATGATCAACTAGTACTCCGTGACTACCTCAATTCACAAAAAGGGTCACGTTCTGCATACTTATTAGCAGCAAATCTATGTTCATATCTTTTGCATTTCTGTCTTAACTCTTAAGCACACATCATCCTTCCTAGGAAACCTTTTTTTAAATATTGTTTAACATATTTATGTGCTAACATATTTGTACATGTAAATATAGATATTGTTTAACGTCAGAGAGTTAAATATAAAGCAGATTGAGTCTTATAGCTAAATATTCAAAGGTTTTCAAGCATACAAGTCGATAGACGATAAATCTAGCTATTTGGAGACGAGTCATAAGTATGTTTAGGAGCCTAATTCAAAAGGTAAATTTTGGACATTACATTAGCTCCTGCCTTTTGTAAAAGCCCTTAAAGGAGTTTGTGAATGAACTATTTCTTAGAGCTTCATTATCTGAAAAAAGCCCGACTGTCTGTCTTAAAAGATGCTGAAATCAATGTTACCAAAAACAATAAAGATATATTGTGTGATTAAGTCTTTTACTTTAAAGAGAAAAATAAAAAATCTTAACTAATCAACTATTGATATACAGTCTGCTTGGATAAACAGTTTATTTAAGCATTTATGACATAAACATTTACATGAACTGAAGTAGAAATGTGATGAAATTAATTTCATATAAATTGTAAGCTGTTTTGATAAATTATTTTAGAGAGTTTATGATCTAAAATAACTTATGAGTCAATTATAAACTATTTTTATAAGCTTTTACAAACACTGCCATAAATACTTATATTAGTAAGAGCAGTTATACACACACCCATACCTCCACCCAACACCCCATTCCAATGAATAAAATGAACAATTAGAGTGTGTCATGAATGTCAAAGTATCATTAATCTATTAGTAAATAAATTTTGCATAACTCAATCCACACATATCAATATCAATAAAGTGAGCGTAGAAGTTTTAAAACGCACAAAAGTAAAGCTATATGAAAATCACCAATACGGAAGCAGATTACCTTGAGTCCGGAAAGGCACCATGCCTTTCCATGCTTTTCACCCGTTAGATAAATCCCGCGGTCCATATTATGCCACGTGGTATCTCTGTTTTTCAAAAATAAAGCCGTCCATACCACTTTGTTTGGTTGCAAAATGAAAGTGAAAGAAAAGAAAGTGAAAGAAAAAATAGTATAAAGGAAAGAAAGAGAATAGAAAGTGAGAGAATTATTTAGTTGTTTGGTTTGAGTAAAAGTGGAAGGAAAGAAAGGTAAAATATTTCTCTTCTCTTCCCTTATTTGATTGGATAGAAAATAAGAGGAAAGAAAAAGATAATTTTATAAAATGCCAAAAATGACCTTATGTGTTTATTTAATTATTTAAATATTTATTTAATTCATTAATTTTTCATCCTTGAGTATTAAAATGACAAAAATATGGTGTTAAAATTCACATTACAAGAACAGAAGAAATTAGGTTTTTCATTCTTCCTTATTTTTGCAATTATCAATTTATGTTTACTTTTTTAAAATAAATATTTCACTAACAAAAGAACTAGAAACAATAGAAGAAAGAAGGGGGTCATTTTTGACTTTTTGATACAAATCCTTCCATCCGTCCACTTTTCAGCGCAGAAGAGAGCGGAATGTATTTTTGAGTGGGACCCACCAAGATTCTTCTTTCCTTCCCTTTTCATGTGCTAACCAAACGATGGAAAATCCTATTTTCTTATCCTTTTCTTTCCCGTATCTTTCTTTCCTTCTTGTTTCTATGAAACCAAACACACGGTACGTGACGGAGAAACCAGAAAGGCAGAAACGTCGTTACGCATACGTGACGCGATGCTGTGCTCCGACGCCGGACGCCGCCGCCATGTTGTCTCTTCTCCGACGCCGGAAGCCACTGCGATGCTGCCGCCGACACTGACACTGACACTGACACCGCCACCTCCTCTTCCTCTTTCCTCGTCTCCTTCTGCTTCTTCATCCTCCGGCGAGTCCTCTCATCTTCGCAAACTCTCGCCAGATATTCGTTTTAATGGCAGGCTGAAATTTATGAATTTTTTTTAAGCCAATATTCGTTTGATTTTAGTAACAAAATCATTTTATGATGCTTAAATCTTTTTTGAAAAAAAAGCAACGTGTTACACAAAAACTGGATCCTGTTCAGGTTCATGTGTCGAGTTTGTGATCTTTTCTGGTTTCGGATACCCACCTCAAAACTCTTGGTTTTTCCCCAATTTCCGACATCTCATTTTCTAAATGAATTTGAGAAATTTCTGAATCATCATGAACCATGCATTTTTAAGCGACGCACCGACTCGCTATGCTAAAGAGTTTATGTCTTTAGCAATTAATCATGCGGCGTTGGGCAAAACTGTGACCCAAGAAAGAACGACGTTTCTGCGTTTCTCCGTCATGTATCGATTGCTTTTCCTTTAAATTTTAAAAAAGGAGAGGCGCAACGTGGCGCAATCTGGACCGCAAGATTTATCTAACGGGTGAGAAGCATGGAAAGGCATGGTGCCTTTCCCGCCTTAAAGGCAGCTAATCCGCTCCCAATGAACAGCCACTACTTGTCTGGCAAGATTGAAATTTAGAAGAACTTGTGAAAAGGTTGCTTAGAACAGAAGCAGAAGAAGATCACGGTTGATAAGATAGAATATCGGATAGATATAGATTCTAGGGACGCGTTTAAAACCTATTTGTCCTGTAAGCATCTTTGTTTGTTCCTCGTGCGTGTTAAAAAAATGGTTCTTTATTTTTTTTTTATCCATAATTTTTACGGGACAAAAGAAACGGGACTCTGAGTTGGCATGAACATTTATTTATTTTTGATGAATTGGCATGAGCATTTATTATTGGTGGAGTGTTGTTGCCAAAAGGAGGAAAAAGAAACGATAATAGTAGTAACTGAATGAATTTGTTGGGCTTTGGGCTTCGCGATTGTTATCGTTCCCTTAAACCTTACGCTATTAGTCCTAATTAAGTTAATCCGATCGCTTCAACATCCATTATTGGATCACAATGGAATTGCTTCGGGGTTGTTTCCAAAACCACAACGCGATTTCAAAGGCAGGGTCAGGGGCTGTTACTGAGAGTGGCGCCGTCACTGGCGGCGACGACTTCGTTGATGCCAGTGCCGAGTCCCTCCCTCCTCCACACCTTGTCGTTATGGTTAATGGCCTCATTGGCAGGTAACCTTCTTCAACTGCATTCCACAACAGTTCGCTTTAGTTCTCTCAGTACGCTAATACAAACTGCCGCGAAAATGCACTTCGTGTTTTCTTTCAGTTCTGCAGATTGGAAATACGCTGCGGAACAGTTTCTGAAGAAGCTTCCGGATGAAGTTATCGTGCACCGTAACTGTTCCTTCTTTCTTCCCTCACTTTAGCATTAGTTTAGTGAGACTGAAACTTATAATATGATATTTAAAATATAAATAAATGTCTCCTGTTAAATTATAGTCTATGAATGTCTATGTTATTTGAATTTTTGCATATATGAATATTTACACTTTCAATCACACTAGTGTCAGTGGATTCTTACTCAAATATGTGTATTGTAACGAATGGGATAGCTTCTCATTTTGGCGGATCATCGTACACAAATAGAAGTGACAGTGACAGATCGCAAAATTTTATCTATTGGTTCCTTTTTTTTTCCCCAAAAAAACTTGCTGTGATATTGCCATGTCCATCAATTGTTGACTGTCTCGTGCATTAATGGAAAAAAAAAAATCATTATCAAGTGTGATTTACATGATATTTCGTGGACAGGCAGTGAATGCAATTCTTCAAAATTGACGTTTGATGGTGTTGATACGATGGGTGAGAGGCTAGCTGAAGAGGTATTTGGTAGTAACAATGTGATCCTTTTAATCTCTGCTTCCCTGAACTTTTAATTACAGTGGAAAAAGGCTTTTGTTGTTGTTGGTGGTGTTGACATTATGATGATTCATTCACATCAGAACCTCCAGTTTTAAATTTAATTCATGTTTATCTAGGTACTATCCGTTGTTAGACGCTGGCCAGAGTTGCAGAAGATATCCTTTGTGGCACATTCTTTGGGAGGTTTGGTGGCAAGATATGCTATTGGGAGACTTCTTGATTACTCTTCAACAGAAGAAGCTGAAGTTACCAGCAGAAATTGCAACAGTGAAGAGAAGACAGAATGTACGAAGAATTGCATTGAACAACATTATGAAGCCAGGATCGCCGGTTTAGAGCCAATGAACTTTATAACATTTGCTACGCCACATCTTGGTTCAAGAGGACATGGACAGGTGGCTTTAAGTTTTCCTTGAACAGTCTTGTGTCAAGTTTCAGCATCATTATGCCTTAATTTTCTTTTGGCCTTCATTATCATCTGCATCTTCTTGTTTTTGTTGTTGTTGTTGTTGTTTTCTTTTACCAAATTCCATTAAACTCATCTGTGCTTTGTGGCTGGTTGACTTGTCTGTCACAGTCCAACTTGAGTTAAAATCTTTTAGCATTTGAATGTTGTTAGCTGAAAAGTGCATGCAGGAGGCATGAGTTAAAATCATGTATTGGATCCAGGACTAGATCTAGAAGTGTTTATACTGGAATGCTATCTCTTATATCTCCTCTTTTTGTTTTTCCGGTTCTTGTAGCTTCCAATTCTTTGTGGTCTTCCTTTCCTTGAAAGAAGAGCATCTCAAACTGCACATTTAGTTGCAGGGAGATCTGGGAAGCATCTCTTCCTTATGGACAACGATGATGGAAAGCCTCCTCTTCTCCTCCAAATGGTTGATGATTCTGACGATTTAAAATTTATGTAAGTATAACTGTGTCAGTTAAGTTTGTCAATTGCTAATATTCAATTCTGCATTACTGCCAAATTAATTATTAATGATGGTGTAGGTCAGCTTTATCTGCATTTAAGCGTCGCGTAGCATATGCAAATGCAAACTTCGACCGTATCCTCTTTTCAAGTTAGATTTTGAGAAGGCAAGTTCTCTTTTAGTTTACCAAATTTCAAATTGTACACAAGCTTAAGCCTAATGAATATAGAGTCAACATCCATGTCAAAGTTAGCAGATAAATCTTTCATGCGTATTATGAAGCGGAACTCAGAAGGAAGACATGACATTGAAAATTATTTTAACTGGGGTTTACTATGATGTAAATCAGAAGTTATTGACAGTCATGCAGGCCCATGCTCCACTGTCAATGGGATAATAATTTTCCTGAAACCATAAATTCTCATGATGATGCAGATCTAACTTTAGGATAGGGCAATAATTATTATATTCTTGTATATTTTTTGACTTACATTGAAGATATGGTTGGATGGCGTACCTCATCAATTCGGCGTCAACATGAACTTCCAAAGGTATAAACCTTCTGATGATACCCAATCTTAATGGTTTACATGGTTTACGGAAAGTAAATGAACATTCCTTCGTTTGTGCTAGTGTAATCTTCAAGTAATTGATGAGAAATACCCGCACATTGTACACGCCAAAGGTGGGACTGCTGATGATATTTCTAATAAAGAATCTTCTAATGTTGGAGGCCAAACACATGACTTGGAAGGTTCATTTTCATTTTTCTGAAAAAAAATGCTCTATCTGCTTTGCAATGCAAAACTTTTTTTTTCTTCATGTCTTTTTCACTTACAGTACTTCCAACATTACAAATTCTTAACTCTACTCAACATTGCAAATTTCCTGTCTTTTGCTCTATCTGGTAAAAATTTTATGAGGAACTTCTTTGTGTCTGAACTATGTACTCATAACTGGCCATGATCAACGTATTCACTGCATACATTCTATAATTATCTAATTGATCTATTTTCAACTTTGTTACTCCCTCCATATCTTAGCAATATAATATAATTATACTGGGTGTAAATGTACAATAAGCTGAATGCTGTTGCCTGTAGCTCTTTCATGTCCTGCATTAAATTCAGTGGCTGATTCATTTGATCTTTGGAGTATTGTCAAATTCCTTCTTTAATGAGTTTTTTTTTCCCCATGTAGAAGAGATGATAAGGGGTCTCACTCGGGTTCCTTGGGAGCGTGTGGATGTTAGTTTTCAGAAGAGTAAACAGCGGTATATTGCTCACAGTACAATCCAGGTGAAGTTATATCTTGTAGATTTCCTGCAAAAATCGTATGATGCTTTTCCTTTTCGTGACTATATTATCAACTACTTTAGAACTCCAGCTTTAGATGAAAAGGGCATTCGTTATACAAAAGAGAATGTATTAATACAGGATATTATTTGAATATGATTTACTTATTTTAAGCTAAACTTATTAAAAGGTAATGGCCACAGCTTCAGCTTGATGTTCTTGTTATTCTCATCTTTATTTGTTCGATTTTGCTCTCAGGTGAAAATCTACTGGTTGAATTCAGATGGTTCTGATGTGATCTTCCATATGATAGATAACTTTCTTATCTAATCTCTAGTACTTTTGTCGAGTTCGATGTCAACAAATGATTTTTGTTCTGTGTTAGCTTGCAAAGTTGTTTACTTCATTGGTATGCACCTTCATTTACATGACCAAAAAAATTATTATTGTTGGTCAACGGTCAACAGCACCGAGTTGTGACATGGATGGATATTCATTTCTGGGTACCTAAAAGCAATGCCGATGGCATCTATCAGTTTCAATTCATCAATATAGATTTTGTTGTTAGTTTTGTCTGTTGGAATCTTGTTAGGGGCGACCTCGTTTTTATGCCCAACATGATTTTATGACTGTTTATAAGCTTAAAACCGTGACAGGGTTGACCGGTGTTGTGATAACAAAGTATTAATATATCTCAGTCTGTTAAGTTGTTAGAATTTTTTTGACCAAAAAAAAAAAGTTGTTAGAATTTTCAGGAAATATAACTTTTGTTACTTGAGTCACTTAAATTGCCTTTGAGGCTTTCAACTTAAACATGCGGCACGTTTCATCCTTCCATGTTCCGAAGACAGCTCATGGCTTGAAAGGTTTTGAGCAGATATCAGTAATTTGGCGACACAAAACTTGAAGAAAATAAATGATAAATAAATTTAACGGTATCTTTCTCTACCTTTTTATTTGAGAAACTTAAAGGGCTAGTATAATTTTGTATACAAGTTTTTACTCATTGAATCAATGCAAATTTCAATTATCACATATATTATCAGTTCCTTCAATAAATGAATGGAGACATGGATTAAGTCAATCCATGGAGACATGAATTAAGTCAATCTTCAAGCTGATTTATAGCCACGAAGATCTCCTCTATCTTCACTATTTGGCTTTTCATAGCTGAAATAGATAAATGAAAACTACTAATAAGCAAATGGTGGCAATCAACAAATTCATCACCATTTAGTAATGTAAAATAGGTTTATTACTACCATTCAGCATCTTGCTTTTTTATGCCAGAGTCGCATTGATCCACAGAATCTTGGCTTCGTGATGATGGCACACCAGATTTTTGTTTCAGCAAACTTGATAAACTTTCACAAAACTGATAATCAAAATTAAAATAAGTAACCAGATTGACGAGCTTGCATTATTCAGCTAACAGGGTGTTTTCTTACTTTGTTGTACATTCTTAGATCTCCTGCAGATTTTGATATTTCTATAACACAGTGAGCTGGAGCAACTTCTATCACCTGGCAGTTGCCACACATATTCGTAAAGAATTTATCTTCATTCAACAATAAAACCAAGAAAAAGGAAAAGAGAGAGTATGTGAATAACATGAGTATTACCTGGGCTGAGAGGTCAAAGTATGATCTAGAACACCTAGTCATCATCTGTTTCGGGTGCATTTTTATCTGATATTAAGAGCGAAAATTCATTTGTTGCCAGACTCTCGAATAGGGTAATATTTCCAGTCCCAAAAAACAAAGAAGAAAAAAAATTAGATAGATGCATTTAAGAATCAAAGTAAGCATAGTTTATACCTTAAAGTTGTTTATTTTCTCTACTGACAGTCTCACATCTGTTGCAGCAGCTTCTATTTTGTCTATAGTTTCAATGATTGTGTGTTGGGATCCAAGCCTTGTTGTCTGCTTTTTGTGATCCTAAACAAGAAACACACAACATTAGCATTTCTAACTAAGTGACACCTATAGATAAGTTAAATCCTCTTTCAGATTTGTAGACTTGCCTGTTCTTCAAAAAGGCCAGACAGATCAAGGTCCTGAGACATGGCTATTAGTTGAAATGCATTAATGAAACTTGAGGACTTGGGTATCGTTGACTCTGCAGTTTTCTCCTGTAGCACAGATTATTAGATAACTTGGTCCTTGACTCCATCCAGTTTAGTGTTTCCATGACTGCCTTCTAACTTGATAATTTGTTAACAAATTACCTCAATTGAATCGAAAGCAGCAATATCATCGTCCAAGTTAATGACCGGATCGAATTCAGATGAACAAGCAGGCTTATAATCTGTTTGAAACCATTCATCTTCAACAATATCTTGTATAGTTATCCGCTACAAGAGAGATGGAGAGGAAGTAGAAAAATTATTATCTATCAGTTACACTTCAAGCACAGTGCATAATTAGTTCTTGAATTTGTACCTTTCCAGGACGTGGTTCAAGTATTTTGGCAATTAGTTTCTTTTGACTTTGAGTAAACCATGGTGGACAAACATATTCTGCTCTGCATATCTTTTCACACATGAAAATTATCATCAGAAAATGTGAATCATTTGAATCAGACTCCAGGTGTTTTCTTTTTTATTATTATTATGTTTATATGGTATATAGTATATCTGCATATATGATATACCTTATGATATAAGCTCATTAAATTCTGGTCGTCAAAGGGTAGACAACCAGAAAGTAATTCAAAAAGGATCACCCCACATGACCAAACATCAGCAGCTGCTCCATCGTACCCTTTGCTCATTAGCAGCTGCACATGAGGAAGTATAAGGGTCACAGAAACAACAACACATGTATGTTACAAAATCAGTCACAAGCTCTCTTACCTCAGGTGCCACGTAGGACGGGGATCCACACTTTGTGTTCAAGACATCATTAGGCTGCCAATGTATCCAAATTTGACTATCAATAAAAGAAGACTTACAATTGAACTCATGATGAGATTCAAAGAAAAGTGCTACCTTTTTCAGTGCACTTAATCCAAAATCAGACACTTTGAGATTTCCTTCCCTGTCAAGGAGCAAGTTTTCTGGCTGTTGTTATGCCATGCCAGGGGTTCAAGTTAGGTTTCAAAACTTGGTTTCAAATAGAGAAAGGAGGTTGATTTTAGAACTTACCTTTAGATCTCGATGATAAACTCCTTTATTATGGCAGTAGTCAACTGCATCAATAAGTTGCTGGAATAGTTTTCTGGCCTCACATTCATTCAACTTCTTGGCATACGACTGCACAACAGTATAATCAGAATTGAAGTATTATATCTAAAAATACATAATATTTCAATATGGGTATATTGTTGATCCTTACCATCTTGTCCAATAGGTGGCCTCCTGATACATAATCCATCACAATGTATATCTTCGATTTTGTGCCAATAACCTGTTTTATAAAGTTCATTGAAAATATATTGAGAAGGGGATTATGAGTCTTCAAGAGATTCACAAGAATTCTAACACCAGCAGGTATATATACCTCATGAATTCTGACAATATTGGGATGATGCAGAAGTTTCATGTTTCTAATCTCTCTTTGGACCTGAAATATGTGTCGTGTCCTTTGTGTTGATTAATAGAAGTGAATAATATAACTTGCTAACTGCTACTTGCTGAAGAGAAAAAGGAAGGACAAAAGATGAGGTTGGTTTGCCTGATGCTTAAGATTGTTTTCCATGACCATTTGCTTATCAATGATCTTGATTGCAACCTTCTCACCAGTATTGCCATTGAGACCCAGCTTAACCTTAGAGAATGTACCTTCTCCGATTGTCCTCCCAAGCCTATACTTCCCTATGTTTTTTTCAGACCCCATTTGGTATTGGTTCTTCCCCCACAAGTTATTTCTCACTATGATCTCTGTGCATGTAGCTTGTGTCATTTTTGCTTTCACTCTGAATGCAATTTATTCGGGAGGAAGTTTTTTTTTTGTTCTTTTTTTTAGAATAACTTTTTGGTCTATACACATTAATAACTTTTTGTTTCAATCCTTCATATAATTTGTATTTCTATTTTGAACTTATGCGAACAATGTCACGCGATCAATGTGATCTATTATATCAAGGGGTTATAAATGAAATGTGAATTAGTGAAGGATTAAAATAAAAAATTATTATATTTACCCAAAGCAAGGCATGTGTAAACCAGTGCGATCATACCTTTAGTCTTTAGATATAACTAGGTGATACCATTTGTAACGTGAATAGAAGTATTTTTATGTTTGATTTTCAATTTGAAGATTGCAAAATGATTTTGGGCAATGTAATTCAATAAATTATGCTTCAAATTGATTATCTGCTGTCTATACTGAGATAATATATGCTCTCTTTATTCCTAATGTATTGCAGTTTAAGGTTAATGCACACCAAATTAAGAAATATTTAATCAAAATAACACATTATTGTATATAGACTATAATATCTTGATCTCATTAATTTATCCTTTTTAATTTTGTTTAAATAATTATTGTAACAATTATTAAATAAGAGTATAAATGAAAAAAAAAAGACTTTTGAATTGGTAAAATAGCAATAGTTTTGGGGAAAAAGGAAAAGACTAAAACTGCAAAGATTAGGAAAGAATAGAGTAGGATCAATAAATATATAGGATTAATTTATTGATTTGCATTACTATTGGAATCCATTTGTATGTTTCACCTTATTATAATGATGTGATATTTTAGTTATCATATCATCATTTGATTGAAATAAAATTACGGCATAAATTAAAATTAAATACTTAAAATAATAGAAAACCATAACAACCCAATTAACAAAAGGTCAAAATTAAAATTTATTGTATTTTAAAAAATAAAAATCAGTGTGTGGAGGAGCTATTGTGGTCCTCTCCATCCACACAAAAAAAAACGTGGAGGAGCTATGAGTCTCACTGGACAAATTAATTAAAATATATTATAGCTCTTGAGAGGTCATGGAAAGTCAAAATTTCAAGAGTGTGTGCTGCCCTTCATTCAATCTTCGTAGAAGGGAAGGTGGTTTAGTAGTGTGCCTGGCAGGTAGTGGCTGGTTGCTCTACACTAAGGAACGTGATTTTGAATGGAAGTTGGATTAGATGTTGAAAATAATCAAATAAAATGTCTCTCTTTAAATTTCAAAATGGAAATTGGAAGTAGTATCACCACAAACGCTTGAATAATTAGGAAATCGTGTCTCTCGTGATGATAATAAGGTGATCACATAATTCACAATGATATGAGTGATCACAATTTGTGGCGATCTGTATCCCGTCTTCTTTCAGCTATCGGAATGATCATATGAATTTGTGATTTATGAAATGCCAAACTCGTTGTCACTCGCCGGGATATTTACCTTTTGTGCATAATTTTGATCTAGATCATGATAACTGGGGGCTAAATAATTCACTGCCCTCCAAATAATACCGTTCAATTCTATCAAATGAGTTTACTTTTACTAATTAGTTTAAAGGTTTTTAGAACATCCACACTTGAGTATCCCAATTTGGAGTACTTAAGTGGGTCCCACTAATACACATCATCTATTTTTACTTTTTTGAATTTAAGTATCTCGTAAATATTTTACTTTTTTAACCCAACACTTTTAAAAAAGTTCTTAAATGAACCCTATCAATACTTCACATTATTACATTTAACCAATAATAACTTTTTAAATTTATAATTTGAATTTTTTATCCATAAAACAAGACATGACTCACTATATATTTAAGGGAGGAGTGCTTAGAATATTTAACTAAGCACCTATGTTTAATAAGTACCTCAAGAGAAATGCTCTCAAATGCATAATTTTTAATAAGCATTGATACTTATTTAGTGGAATGCTTAATAAACACCCCTTTTTATAAACTAATTAATATAATTAAATGATAAAAGTGGTCCCTCCGTGTATGGGATGTGTATGTTGAACTTTGAACTATTATAAAGAGGGACTAGGCAAGTCACTTTGTAATTCTATTGTGAAAAGACCCACACTAGGCTGTCCTCTTGAAGATAAACTTGTTGAATAGAGCAAGCAGACTTTGTGTGCACAGTTGCACACTTGCCATATCGGTGAATTGTCTATTCCTCTGTACCCCGCGCGGGGCATGTGGGAACCAAGGATTATTTGCATTGATTTTTTCATATGCGGTTCGTAATTTTATTTGGGCGAGAAATATGACCAAAGGTTTAAAGCTTGTTTTGTTTCTAAAGTTATAAAACAATAACAGAATTTTTTTTTAGGGAAAATAATAATAGAATGTTGAAAACTAGTTATTAGTGAAATTGAAAGTTGTAAAGATAATTTTTTTTGGCTTAATTACAGATTTGGTCCCCTATCTTTTGCGAATGTGTAATTTTGGTTTTTCATCTTTTAAACGAGCCAATTGGGTCTCCTATGTTTTAAAAGTGTGCAATTTTGGTCCAACCGTTACTTCACTAACCTCATTTGCTGACCTGGACAAACGGTGCTGACTAAGAAGAGTGAGCTAGCATCCTACGTGGCATAACAACCTTGAGTCAGCATTTTTAAGTGCTCCACGTGTCAAGCACGTGAATACCTCTTTCCACGAGTCACGATCAGATAAGAGGATTAGGGCACATGAAAGAGACATTCATGTGCTTGGCACGTGGAGCACTTAAAAATGCTAACTCAAGGCTGTTATGCCACGTAGGATGTCAGCTCACTCTTCCTAGTCAGCACCGTCTGTCCAAGTCAGCAAACGGGGTTAGTGAAAGTGACGGTTGGACCAAAATTGCACACTTTTAAAACATAAGGGACCTAATTGGCTCGTTTAAAAGATGAGGGACCAAAATTGCACATTCGCAAAAGATAGGAGACCAAAACTGCAATTATTAAGCCAATTGATTATTTTCACCATATTTTTTATTATACGAACATAATAAATTTCTCTTAAAATTGGATTTAGCCCACAACTGAATTTTAAAATCCTAAACAAATGGACACTAAAAAGGTTTTACATTTCCAAATATTAAAAAAATTATATAATAAGAAACAGTACTCTAAATTTAAAATTGATAAAAAAAGTACTCTAAATTTAAATATAAATATATAAATTTCATTCATATAAAATTATAAAATTTAGACTTAGTTTTAAGATATTACTTTGGCTTAAATATGTTTTTAGTTCCTCAATTTTGAGAAATTGTTATTTTTAGTCCCTCAAATTTAAAATGTGTATTTTTGGTCCCTCAATTTTAAAATTGTGTCACTTTAGTCTCTGAGGCCATATTTTAAATTTAGAAAGTATTTTTTAAATTTAAGAGAGGTCAAAATATAAATTTAGAAAATCTTTAGAAGTTAGAGGAAAGGGATAAGGTGAGAATCAGGATTTGGGAGGGATTAAAATATAAATTTAAAAAATATTATTTTTTAAATTGAAAAATTGTCTCAGGGACTAAAAGTGACACATTTTAAAAAATGAGGGACGAGAAACACACGTTTTAAATTTAAGAGACTAAAAGTAACAATTTTCCAAAATTGAAGGACTAAAAACATATTTAAGTCTATTACTTTTATAAAAACTAGATAATAATATTATTACTCTATCAAAAAAATATTATTATTTTATCTAAAATGTTTAAACGAAATAGGGTGCCCAAAGCATCTCCATTGGAGTATTCACTTTTGGGTACTTAAGTGGACCCCACTTGTACACATCACTCATTTTTATTTTTTTTAATTCAAGTACCTAATAGGTACTCAACCTCTCCAATCCAGCAACTCTAAAAAATTTACTAAATAGGTCCTACCAATAATTCTATATCCAATTATAATCCACAAAAATACGTGAGACCCACAATGAGAGAGAGGGTACTTATATAAACACCCCTCCGCAATAGATACCCAAGTTTCTTTTGCTCTAATAGGAGTACCTAATAGGTACCCATTAAATACCATTTAGGTACCTCCAATAAAAATACTCTAGAGATAAAACAAAGGCGTTAAAAAAACCTCTTATAGCCTTTGACTTTTCGATTCGAGATTTAATCACAATTAAAACTTTTTATTTTTTTTCCACAAGTATATTTACCAGAAATTAAACATTAATCCTTTTATCTACGAGCTGAACGTATATTAGAAAGTGAGCCACACTTTTGTGTAAACAAATTTGAGGCAAACGGCTGACAAATCTCAGTTCTATTTTTAAATTTGAATATACATTTAAAAATGAAATAGATAGAGCATAGTACTAGAGGTCAACAAAGCAGATTAGCAGAGTACTAGAATACCGAACGATAAAAAAACAGAAAATAAATGAAATAAAGAAAGTAGGAGTGGAATGGAAGGGGTTCTCGGAAGAAAAAAAAACGGTTTATTTATAATCTCACACGGGAGTATCCACAGTCAGACACCGTGACACGTGATATATCATTTGATATCGTTCTTATCCAATATAGAAGCCATATAAGTATTCAATTTCATAATTAGTTTCCAGATTTTCGAGATTTCAGCGTCTCACTAGATCAAACCTCAATTTAAAAACAGAAACCAGTATTTTATTTTATTTTACAACAACCATAGTACTTGTACAATGATCCCGGGTTTTAAGTGTGACACCTTCAGTCCTTGCTAGCTTCTCTGTTTCGGTGGAAATCGCCTAACAAATCTCATCCAGTAAAGCCAATCTCTAACGGTTCTTAAACTCTTCACCACCTAAACCATCTCTTATTTTTAGCTTAAAGTTTGCACCTTTTTCTTCTGCAGAAGCGAATTCGTCGCTCTGATCTCTGTTTATAGGTTATTCACACTATTTCACATCGTGGGCACCCTCCAAATTTCTAAGATAATGATGATGTTCTTTTTGTGGCTTCACGTGTGATGTTTGTGATGTGCTGTTAACTGATTTCGGCCATCTCACTCTCTAATCTATTGCGCAGGAATTACGTTAATCCATGAAAATGAAATCGGGGAAAATATTACTGCTTCTTCTATGCTTGAATGTCTTCTGTTATGCAGTGGTACTGATACAGTTTCCCTACATCTTTGTTATGTATTCACCTTTTTGAGATACGCAAATACAATTTGTTTTTGTTTGTTTGATGGGAAGCAGATTGCTGCTCCTGAGACTTGCCCCGCTAAGGATGTTGGTAATTGCGGCGATTCAGATGACTGGGAAGGGGAGTTTTTCCCTGACATTCCCAAAATTAAATATGAGGTAGATTTGTTTTTGACGATTTTTTTCTGACCCACTAGTCTACATCATATGAGGATTGATTATAATGATATATATATTTTGTGCTTAATTAATTTCAATTAGCTGTTTTGCTTTCTCCTTGTCATTGTCATTGAGGCTGTGTATGAATTAAGGGGTTAAGAAGATATGAAGGATAAGGGAAGGGAGGAGATGAAGGTTTATTTGATTATTTGGGAGTTTAAAATCCTCTGAACTCTTCCAAATTTTGGGAAAATTTAAACTTGCTAATAAAAAATAATAGGGGAAGGTTCTGGTGTTTACATGATGATGTCTAATTTTCCTCCACCAGAGAAATGTTAGCTGCCCTTTTGGCAAAAAGAGTAGGAGGAGGGTGAGAAAGAGGTAGATCTTCCTCAAATGAACTAGTTTTCATATTTTGTTCTGGAGGAAGATCTTGACATGATAACATCGTTTGAGAAATCTTAATGAGTACTGTTCCTCTATGTTCACTTGTATTCCATGATTATGTATCTTTACTAGTGCATATGTTTAATTTTCAGGGCCCTTCCAGTAAGAATCCACTTTCTTATAAATGGTATAATGCAGAGGAGGAAATTCTTGGGAAGAAAATGAAGGTTGGTTTTCATTTATATTCCAAGCTGTTATTTTTATTCCACCAACACCCATTGGATTTTTACTTGAATTCATTCTATGTAACTGCAGGATTGGTTCAGATTTAGTGTTGCATTTTGGCATACATTCCGTGGAACAGGTGGTGACCCATTTGGTGCACCTACTAAATATTGGCCATGGGAAGATGGTACCAATTCATTAAACATGGCTAAAAGAAGAAGTACGTTAGTTTTTCACTCTCCTATTTGATATACTTCATATTCAGAGATTTGTATGTGATGCAAGATAAAATTCTCTTAATTAACAGTGAGAGCAAATTTTGAGTTCATAAACAAACTTGGTGTCGACTTTTGGTGCTTCCACGATAGGGATATAGCCCCTGATGGGAAAACTCTTGAGGTGAGTCAATCTTTAATGTTTTTCAACTTTGCTTAATTGCAATACTTAAGGAGACGATCCAAGTAGGAGAAACAGTGACATATGTTTACTCATTTTTTTATATCTGGAATATTCAACTATGATCATAGTTGATTAATGTACTTTCTTGTTGCTTTTGTCTTAGGAAACAAATGCAAACTTGGACGAAGTGGTGGCCCTTGCTAAAGAGCTTCAGACTAAGGTAATTTGACTTGAATTTATGAATCATTTATTAGTTTATAGTAGGAAAAGAAGCACTCTCTTCTTTCAACTTATGCTAAGGCTCAAATCATTACAGAATTCCTGTAATTATGCTTCGCCATTTCAAATAAATGATACGAAATGCTTTGGAACTTGGAGAATGCAGAAATTTAGGATTTTTTTTAGTCAGTTGTGGTTTTTATATGCTGATAGCACAACCTTTTTTCTTTTTCTTTGCCAGTGTGTTATAGTGCAATGGGATGAAAAAAAATTATATAGGGTAATAGTTTGCCGTTGTGTCAATTGCTATGTCATCAAGCTGGTAAACAAGGAAAATATGATATGACTTTGGACATTCAGATGTAAACTCTGTCTTGTTTTTCCTTTGTCTTCATATAGTGCATGAAGTATTTTATGCCATGAGTTCCTCTATATGCTAATCGATTATACAATTTTGGCCCATAAAGTAGGTCCAAATATTTTTTTTTGACTCGGTCAAACAACCCATAACAATTTTGTTATTTTACCATATAGGGTAAAAAGAGCGTTTTATGGGGAACAGCTCAGTTGTTCATGCATCCTCGCTACATGCATGGTGGTGCTACTAGGTAATGTGTACACCATTACCACCTGGCTTGTCTATAGGGTACTTATGCTTATTGGGTTCATGACTCACAAGATGAATTGCTTTACAGCTCTGAATTAGCGGTGTATGCATATGCTGCTGCTCAAGTGAAGAAAGCCATGGAGGTACATTCATATGGATACATGTAGTAGTAAGGTCAATTGTATTTTCAGAACCGTTGTTCATATTTCTGATTAAAATATATTGCAGGTGACACATTATTTGGGAGGAGAAAATTATGTTTTTTGGGGCGGCCGTGAGGGTTATCAATCTCTTTTGAACACAGATATGGAACGAGAGCTTAATCATTTGGTGCGTGAATCATTCTATCCTTAAAGTAATTGTTTTGTTGTGCTCCTTTTTACTGTTCTTGTATAAGTAGACAATTTATAATTAATATCCTTGAAAAAAAAGAAATAGCAGTCTCAATTTGCAAGCCACGACAATACTAACAACCGAAGCTTATCCCGAAAACAACCAAGTCTTAATGTGATTGCTAGGAAGAAATCATGTAATCAAGACAACAGCATGAGGCCTGAAGGGAAAAATTGATTTTATTAGATGCTTAATATCTTGAATAGAATTTTTCTGTCCCTTCATAGTTGTTTATTTACATATAAAAAGAATGAGACAGAGTCACGTGCTTCCAGTAATCCATTGCCTACACCAAAAATTTCGAATAGTCATGTCCTTTTAATTTGCAGTGTGTTGTATTTTTTTTTTTAAACAATGCTGCTTATTTACCTGGTTACAGGCTAGGTTTCTTGAAGCTGCTGTTGCACACAAAAAGAAGATTGGATTCAATGGTAACTTCCCCTGGAATGCCAACTAGCTGGACTAATCATCTTAATAGCCAGATGATTTGAAGTTTTATAACTATGATATATTTATCTCTATATGGACTACACCACACTTTTTTTTTTCTTCCTTAATAAATGAATATTTCTCACGTAATTTCTTTTTCTTATGTTTTTAGGGACACTGTTAATTGAACCAAAGCCACAAGAACCTACAAAACACCAGTACGTAACTTACCTATTTAGTCAATAATTTTTCAGCACCTGTTACCTACATTACAAACTTGTATTCCTCCAGGTATGACTGGGATGCTGCAACCACAGCGAATTTCTTGCGAAAATATGGACTTATAGGTAATATTTACTTGTGTTTGTCATCTAACTGTCTCCCCAAGAACCAAAAAATGTGTGGTTATGTCTTTCTATAATGAAAATTTTATGTTGTCAAATGTTACACAATTAAGATTTTGAACTGTATACAACTTTATGTATAAAGAGCTATTCTGTTATCAGATATGTAATGTAAAATCTAAATGCTGATCTATAAGTCCTGTATGCTAGTCTGTCCTCAAGATGACACTGCATTCTTTTCTCTCGAGTTAGAAAATTTTCTTTCATCTTAAATTTAATGGCCATGTTATCCCCAATTTGAATAAGTTTAGCCAAAATAATACTAACAAAAGCAGGATGAGTCTCTTCACTGCTTGTAGACTTAAAATATTTCTCTGATTTCCTTCACTTAGAATTGTGTTATCTCACTTCAAAAATTTCTCCCTGCCTCATTTCTTCTCCTTCTGCAGGGGAATTCAAACTTAACATTGAGTGCAACCATGCCACCCTATCTGGACACAGGTGAATCCTTCATTGCATATTGTTCACATGGGATGTTCTTGATCGTACTTTCCTTTTTAAATTCGATGTTCATTACTGAAACTGTACATGTTCTTTGTACTTATTAATGCCTGTCATACACGTAGTTGTCATCATGAGCTCGAAACTGCAAGGATCAATGGGTTGCTGGGTAATATTGATGCAAATACTGGTGATCCTCAAGTTGGTAAGTATGAATTCTCTATTATTCAATAAAGAACGTGACTTCTAACATGGAAGACTTTGCGCTAACATGTCACTAGACAAGAAGTTGTAATTTAACATGTCACCAGATATGAAGTTGTACTACGAACTATTATCATTACTGCAGGTTGGGACACCGATCAGTTTCTCGTAGATATCCAAGAGGCAACAATGATTATGCTCAGCATTATCAGAAATGTATGAAAATGCTTGTGTTTCTTAACTTGTATCGCGAAGTGCAACACCTTTTCAAACCTAATCTCATCTGACTCTTGTCTTGTTCTTGCTTTATCCAGGGGGGGATTGCACCAGGTGGATTCAACTTTGATGCTAAATTGTGAGTCCTTCACTGTCTTTCTGTACTTATATTTCTCTTTTTTTCCCGCAATTTCTTTACTGAGCAATATTTTAGGCGGAGGGAGAGCACGGATGTCGAAGACCTGTTCATAGCCCATATTGTTGGAATTGATACAATGGCCCGCGGCCTCAGGAATGCTGCCAAGCTAATTGAGGTGATACACCGTATCCTCCCCTATATCAACTTATATTCTCATATTTCAGATGTGTAAATTCAATCTGAAAGCTTCTTTTCATTCTCTTATGACAATGAAACTAATCATTTCTCATTATGTTGGGACCAAAAGGACGGTTCTCTGGCCGAGCTTGTCCGCAAGCGATATCAGAGTTTTGACACTGAAATCGGGGCTCAAATAGAGGTTTAGCATTGTTCCAACCTTTTCTTTTCCTCATCTATATTTAATAGTGCCTTTTTGTGTCTAATTTTATTGGAATGGATGTTGCCATAGGCTGGAAAAGCTGACTTTGAAATGCTTGAGAAGAAGGCTAAGGAATGGGGAGAACCAAAGGTTGCTTCTGCCAAACAGGTAAGTCAATCTTCAAATTTTCTGTAACAATAGAGGGGAAGCATTACCTTGTTTATTAAAAGGTATAATACATGAATTTTCTGCAGTATACAGAAGATCATTAAAGAGATGAAAACTTTTTGTAATTAAGCTGTTATATATTTTTATACCTGTTAAAATTTTAGTCCTCTGGCACTATTTACTTATCAACAACTTTCATTGAAGTTTTCACATAGATTCTAATAAAGGTCTTTGTGGTATGTTACAGGAGCTAGCCGAGATGATATTCCAGTCTGCTATGTAGAAAGCGCAACATCTATGGCAGCTATTTTTGTTGTCTTTTTTCGTTAGGAACAGTTTGGCATAGTAGGTTTTCTAATAAACGGCAATTGAGATTACCTTATAAGCTGCTCAATTTTCCTTGGGATAAATGAAGGTGTGGAGCCCAATATGTGCTGGGTTCCTCGGTTCATTCGAAGCCTAGTGAAGTGCATGTTAACTTGTTTAATAAATAACGTGACGCATACCTTCCCTGGCCATGAAAGAGCGTTTAGCATGCAGAGTTAATAATTACTTTTACTTTCACTTTTATTCTGTTGTTTCTTTATTAATCGACACCATGCCGATAGTTCATACTGAAATTACCTGTAGTGCAACCGAGTTCGCGCGGGCAGATAAAAATGTCTTTGGTTATTTTCGCGTTAAGGGAAATGTCATTTATGAGAAAAAAGTTTATGGGTTTTTAAATTATATCATACTAGGGGATTTAAAATCAAGAATTTAATGATCATGTTTGACAATATAAATTAAGTTTTACACATTTAATTATATTTTATCATTATATCATATTTTACAATGATGAGTGTCTTTTGGTTTAGGTTTTATATAAAGTTTTACACATATTTAATGAATCAAGTTTTGTTATGATAAAAAAAATAGTGGCTAGGAATAAAAAATGCTAGGCGATTTAAATATGAAATACATGTTGACCAAAAAAAAAAATATGAAGCACATGGATGCATCCTCGGAATGGGTATATTTGTATTCACCAACGCTACACTCGTACGTTAATTTTTTTTTTGTGAAAGACACTTTTTTATGCAAGGTCTATGGATCTGAGACACATGAAATAAATGATCAATCAGTTATCTGTCATGAAATACTACCGCTTACCTGTAATAAAAAAATTAAAAAAAATACTACTGCTTACCTCTGCACTTCCGGTTTAATTTTATTCTCTCTGTTTTTCAAAATAATTATCCAGTTTGAAAAATAAAAAAAATTAATATTAAGTGTCCACTTTATATTTTTAGTATAGTATTAATTTTTTTTTAATTTTATCCTCATTAATATATTTTATAGTTTGTCACTTTATATTATCAAGATAACATTAATTATAAAGACAATATAGTAAAATTATTTAACTTTTCAACTCATTTATTATCTTTTTTAATCTTGATAAAATCACTATAATGGACAATCATTTTGAAACGGAGGAAGTAATTTTATTCCGATATTGAAGGAATTTGAAGAGGAGTGAAGTTGATTTAAAACATTTTAAATGCATTTGATAAAAAAAATGATTTTAAATGCAATGACTTAAATAATTTTATCAAAAAATGTAACAAAAAGTGTTTCTAAAAGTATAAAATATAAATTAGTCATTTTCCTCTATCAAAACTTTTCTCTTTTTTTATTAAAACCCTTAAACGAAAGAGATGTTCGTGTTATCGTTGATTATCACAAAGCAAGTAACAACAAAGTAACATAATAGGAAAAAAGCTAAAGATGACATTAAAAATAAAAACTCTGATCCAGTTTTCTCTGTGGGCAAGAAAATGAGGGAAACAGGCCCCTTGTTTGCCCCTTAACCAAAAGAAGTTTAGTTTATTGTCCCAGAAAACTTCATGAACATTTTCCCCCCCAGTTCCTCCTCTTTCAAACACAATGAAGAGCAAAAGAAAACTTGTACCATCCCTCCCAAGTCTAAATATAAATCAATAAAATTATTAATTAATTCCCCAGCGCAAAATATATCACGAGTGAATGAACTGAGTGGATGGGTCAAAGCCCAAGCCTTTAAAGGCCCAAAATGAAACGGAAAGGCCCAGGCCCCCCAAATTTCATGGTACCTGGCTAAATGCGCGAAATGACAGTCGCAGCGACGAGATCCCATTAACCGAAAGGTGGAGAGCGAGGGAATCGAAATCACCACTATATCCTCATTTTCATTGTAGTTGTTCCCTCTTCTTCCCCGTTTTCGATTCCATTCCTCTCTCGGAAGAGCTCGCAAAACCTAACCGATCCTTCCCCCTTCTCTGATTCTCAAATTCATTATCGTCGTTCCCTCTTCCTTCCTTCCATCGCAGATACAGATCAGATTCACACTGGCATGCACTTCCTCTCGTCAGATTCAGTGTTTCTGCTTTGAGATCTGATCCAATTCCAATTCTATTTTTCCGTCGGGAGAAAAGAAATCTCGAGAAGAATCATTTGCAGCTGATTGATGTTCTAACCATAAACTGCACTGTCGCCGTCCCTCTGCCCGAATCGGAAGATGGGATTAGTGTTTACGAGATTGTTTTCCTCACTTTTCGGTAACAAGGAAGCTCGAATCCTCGTTCTCGGGCTCGACAATGCCGGCAAAACCACTATTCTCTGTATGCTTCCTACCTCTCTGCATCTCATCCATGCACTTCGCTGCTTTTCGTATTAATTTGTTGGAATTCTTTACCTTCCTTTTTCAGATCGGCTTCAGATGGGTGAAGTTGTCTCCACTATTCCAAGTTGGTACTCGATCTCGTTTTTGCATTTTCCCGAATCTCAATGTCTGCATTTTCTGTAGTTTGTAGTTCGTTTTGTCTGCTACCTGACGATTTGATTTTGAATTTTAGGTTGTTTTACTTGCTGGTTAAATTTTATTAATTATTCAGATTAGATTTTTGATTCAAGTTATCAGCAAAGCTATTTGGTACAAAAAAAATTGTTACAAAGTTAAGTACCAAAAGAAATGATGCATAACGATACACTGGTGAGGTCAAATAAAAAAAAGTTGTTTTGGAAGTAGCTGCACACACCACTTACACTTACATGCATTGAGCCAATCATTCGTTGGGACAGCAAACAACATTTTCCTTGAGTTAACTGTGTATTATATAAATACAAAATTCTTTATGTTGTTCTGCATATTCCTTGGAATAAAATGTAGACAAAATTTATGATTGCTGCCCCCCCCCCCCCCCCGGGATATGCATGGATACATGCTGCTTGTAAGTGTTACCAATGCATGCATGGATGGATGATATTTATTGCCTTCCATTTATCATTTTGTATAGTTACTGACTGGTTTTTTTTATTACTTGATCCAGCAATCGGGTTTAATGTTGAAACAGTGCAATATAACAACATTAAATTTCAAGTCTGGGATTTAGGTAACGACTTTGGTCACTCTGTTTCGCACAAGTTCTTTATATTTTATGTATGTGTTTGGCATGTGTTTTCACTGCTCGTTATACTAAACAGATTTTAAACCAAATACGTAGTCATAGAGATGACTATATTATCTTTCCAAATTTGGCATCCTGGGGTCAGAATTTAGTATTGGGATGGCAATGAGTAGGGTACTAAAGTACACATCGTTGCACCCGCATATAAGGAAAGAACCCAGGTCTATTCAGTTAAATTTTATGAGTGTCTCACTAACACACCCGGGTCTATTTGCCTAGAGGTAGGAATGAATATGAGCCAGCCAAGCTCAACTTTGGCTGGACATGAACAAACAGGACTTGTTAAAAAAGTGAGCCCATTTTTTTGGCTCAAGCTTGATGAGCTACGCTCAAACCCTATACAACAACCACTGTTTTTTCCCGCTAAAAGCCTATACTGAATAAATTTAAATTAAAAAGAATGTTTAATGATATAAAAAAGTAAAATCAAATTAAAAAGAATGTTTAATGATATAAAAAAGTAAAATCAAATACATACATACATATACATATATATATATATATATATATATATATATATATATATATATCTGAACATGTATTACATTGAAGTCATTATTACACATACCTACATACATACATATATATCCCATGAGCTAATGAGTCAAACATATGAAAACTTAAGCTGAGTTCATTAACTGTTGAACTTGGCTTGACTCACATCCCGCCCTACCTTGAGGACTATGTATCAACATTCTTGAGCATTTCTCTGTCTCATGTTAAATACAAGCAAGCATACACGGAACCATGTTTTAAACTTGAACTCTGCTAGTATTAATTTTGTGTACTGTAAGTGCAGTACATAACAAATTGAGTTGGCACAAATTTTATCTACTTGTATTTTTTAATTTTGATAGAGTCCAAGAGATGATGATTATGTTGAAAACTTTGACGATAATATATTTTTTTCTGTGTCAAGCTATTTCCTTTGTACGTATTGAAAGAAAAGAAACACCTTCACTTACAGATGAATTTCAGCCTTTCAAACCTTAAATATAGTTTGTTGCTTACAATCATGTGAGCTTGTAGTTGCATACTTGCATGAGAATTATTATGGTATAACATAGGAGGGCTTATTTCAATTTCTAATTCTGATATCAAACTTTTGTTTATACAGGTGGGCAAACAAGCATCAGGTAAGCCTTTTGGTTTCATTCTTGCTTCTCAACTGATGGAAGATGTATAATCTTTTTTAATATTTACTTTTAGCAGAGAATAGTGGGTGAGTTTTGATGTGCTACAATGTCGAACCAATTTGTATATTTTTATCACTCCAACTAACATAATGAACTAATTCTCACTAGTGGATATTAACAGACACCTAACACAATCCTATTCGTTTGAAACTATGGTAGCAGCACATTGTGGATAGAAACTTATTTCTAAGATGAAACCTCTGATAGCCATGCTTTGTGGATTCATAGATGAATTTCTCTTATATTAATTTATTTATAGTGTTAAATTCAGTTTCACCCTTGCAGTTTGGCTCAATTCCAATGTACCACCCGAAGATTTGAAGTTTATCACTCTTCCTTTAAGAATTCTTTTCCTATCATATACTTGTTTCTGTCCATTTTAACCAGAAATGCATGTGATAAGCGTGCGCAGCATAAATTATTCCGTTTTAAAGAGTTTTAAAGCCCAAAAAGATCTCTTTTCGTGCATAAATTACTTCTACATGTCATTTCCCATAAAGATGGTCAACAAAAGTATGTGATGGTAACACAATTAACAGAACAAACCAATGTGGCGTATTGAAACCAAGTGGATCAAACCAAAAGATGGGAAAATAAATTTAACCCTAATAAATATGTAGTCTCCATCCTTTTTTTTTGGGTTTGATTATTTTTGTTTTTTTGTCCATAGGCCATATTGGAGATGTTACTTTCCAAATACTCAAGCAATAATTTATGTTGTTGACTCAAGTGACACCGATAGGCTTGTGATAGCTAAGGAGGAGTTCCATGCAATTCTAGAGGTATATGTTCCTGATTTGTGTTTACACACGCACGCGCGCGCGCACACACACACACACTGTTTTACATTTATATGTTTCTATTATATGATATTGGTTATCATCATCTTATGAAGAATTAGAATGAGAAAAATGTGAATATCAAAAACTAATCTAGGCTTGTTAGGCAATAAAGTGCCAAACAAAAGCATAAGATAAGTATTGTAGGGATGAGAATGTTGTGATGGATCATGGAGGAGCAATCATACAAAAGATAAGATCATCAATGAATGTATGAGAGAAAAATGTAGGAATAGCACCTATTGAGAAAAGATGGTAGAATTGTGTCTAAGATGGTTTGGATATGTGAGAAGACCAATAGAAGCCCATTTAGAAGAGCTTATCAAATGGAAGATAGCCCAATAATCAAAGGAGGAGGTAGAGCAAGACCAAGAAAAACTGTTGGTGAAATAATTAAAAATGATTTGGAACTATGTCGCCATTTTGACAAATTAGTTTTTGACTGAATTCAGTTGCGTCCTTCGATTCATGTAGCTGATTGTATCTTGTTGAAATAGGCTTTGACTGTTGTTATTGAAGGTATAGTAGCCTATTTTGTTTGAAAAAAAATTTCTATTTTCATTTCTCATTTTCACAGATAATTAAGTGATTATAAACAGATTAAAAATAAGGTGGCATTTTTGTAATTATTAGTGAAAACAAAATGAAACAAAAAAATGTTCTCTCAAACAAAACAAGCCCTTTAGCAATTGTGATTTTGTTCATGATTCAGAAATTTGATACAAATATACACTTGCCTGGTTTTCAATTCATTTTTTAAGCGATTATAAATTAATGTATTTTTTAAAGTGGATGCTCTGTGAAAGTATTTCTAGTAGATTCAATTCAATTTTTACAAATTTTATTATATTTTTTAAATCTGATTTGATCTTTTTTCTATTCTCCCTTGACCATGGTTATGTTGTCTCCTATGACTATGATTTCAGGTTTACAAAAAAAAATTTAACATTAATTATTTTTTCTAAACCTTTTTGTCAGGAGGAAGAACTAAAGGGTGCAGTTGTTCTCATTTTTGCAAACAAACAGGTCAGAATTTATATTTGTTAGATTCTCATGTTCCCAGTTCCGGCACAATGGGGTAAGAAGTAAACAATGAATAAATAAGAGTTAGGAAGCTGATATTGGTAGAAATCCTTGCTAACTGACACAATGCAAAAGGAAATATTCAATTTGTACTTGACTAATTATATGTATATCAGTATATGTACATGCATGTTATGGCAATATACCTTCTGCATGAATTTTTGAAGTTTATTTATTAATTTGTTTTATGTGTCTTTTTCCACTATGCAGGACCTTCCTGGTGCCCTTGATGATGCTGCAGTGACGGAGGCTCTTGAGTTACACAAGATTAAAAATCGCCAATGGGCAATTTTTAAAACTTCTGCTATCAAAGGCGAAGGACTTTTTGAGGGCCTGGACTGGTATGTCAAATAACGTTGAAGGCTATTTCAAGGGAGTTACGATTTTAAATATCTGTAGATATTATATTTGGTAGTTTTGCTGCATTGTTGATTTTTTTTTATATATATATATATTTTTTGCTGTATTTTGATGATATTTTTTCCTCATTCCCTTTTCTCATTTTTTTTTGTCAAAATAAAAGTTTAGAGAGTTATTTTATGGCTATTTCACATAATTATAATAGAATGTGCATCTATCTAGTTGAACTGTCTAATGAGTGAATTTGAATGGTTGCCTAGTGACATGTATGGCTTGGACCTCAATGAAGATATTGTAATTATTAGTTTCTGCGAAATATATAAGTCATACATTTATTCAAAAAATATATATGAAGTTATAGGTTTGCTAATAGACAGCCCTATCTTAAGATACACCAGAAAAAACAAAAAACAAAAAAAGACAGCCCTGTCTTAATAGGATGTGACTAACTTGGCATGTTGTCGTTTGAAAATGTGGAGGCAAATTTGCCTTGGTCAAGAAAATATGGCTAGGAATTTTGTTGTTACATTGTGCAGTTATTAATGGGTCTTTAGAACTGCATGTTTGATATTTGCGAATGTTGATATCACTTTTTGAGATGTTTAGAGTTTACCGCTTCGAGATGCAATTCTAGCTGATATAACATTGCAATGCCTTTTCGTTGCACACTGGGACTATTATCTTGCGCAATGTTAATATGTGATCTCGTCATGTAGGTTGAGCAACACACTCAAATCTGGAGGTGGCTAAAGGTGTCAGCTTCAACGAGTTAGATATTTAGATCGATTGGTGAATTCAGAAGGAAGGTCGACATGCGTGTTTTGGTATTACTTTCACTATGACGTTACAATATTATTATTATTATTATTCGTACTTTGCGAATTTTGTTCCCTTTTTGTGTTTAAAGATTAACGATATGAAGGTTGGTCAATGGTCATTGTTTTTTTTCTTGGGTCCTTTTTGTAACTTAAGTCCGTTCCTTGGCCCCTCTGCATAGTAGTAGCTTCTAAAGAAAAATTTCTCTTCTAGTTTGTTTGTGTAATCGAACTACATTGGGTTTACATTTGAGTTTTGTTCTCAACGTGTCCAGAAAGTAGTTTTGTCAATGACTATAGCCGCAGATGATGGCTGGCGAATTTGGGTCTTCTAGAGTGGGGTGTACTTTAACCTCTCCCTGTTTGGATGAGGGATGAGAGATGAGGAAGGGGAAAATAACTCTCCTTGTTTGGTTCACGAGGGGAGGGAAGAGAAGAGATTTTAATGGAGGAGAGGAACTAATTTACTTAAAAAACTTTTATGTTACATTTTATATAAGTTTAAGTCAATGAGTTAGGAGGGATTTTGCTCCTCTCCCCTTTCTCCAAAAAATTGAACCAAACAAAAGAGATTTAAAATGATTCATCCTCTCTCTCCATCAATAACCCCTCCTCTTCTCTCCATTTTCTTTCAGCCAAATTTTATGTAAAGATAAAGTGAAACGATAATCTTGATTGAAAAATCATCTGTTGACCAAAAAAAAAATCATGTTAAGATTGTGATAATATATATATGGATAATAAAATGGTTATCACATAATGTAAAATAAATGTGCAAAATGGTTCTTGTAAGAATAAGTTTCTTCCTTTGATTGGAAAGAACTCAAAGAAGCCAACTCCAAATGTGTCGAAATCTTTGGCGTTGTACTATCTTGGATATTGGTAAAGACCACTCTGTTTTCCTCCTATGGCAACCGAGCATAACATTACCACCCACGAAACTATTGCATTCGAATGGAATGCAATAGATTGTTTGCGTTACCGGAGGGGCTTCAATTGAAAGACTGCCGGTATTTGATTGCCAATTTAAGAGGTGGAATGGAATAGAGTTGCACTGAGTACAAATTCCTATCTTAGGTATAATTACATGGATATTTGATGCAATAGATGGGTTGGAGACTATTACTAATTCTTGCCAGGGTTTTGGATTAGATAGGAATTTAACAGTAAGCCAGGTAACTAATTTCCCAAAAAGAGGTAGATGTACACTATTTTATATACATTTTTTTTGTCACAACTGCTATTTTAGTACGAAAACAAGGGATACAAAACTGTCACAAATTGTTTTCAACAACTGCAATTGAATTCATTTCCGATAAATATTTTTCAAGACAAAAAGCAATCACAGCCGAACAGTTGTAATCAACTTCATACAATTTCGTATAAAAAATAAAAAATCTTCTACCAACCACATTTTCCCTATCTTTACACATGTACTTAACACGCAAATAATCAGTGATCCTCGTATTTTATTTGGTGTCAATATTGAATTATTGATCGATGTGCATGCACTACATTGGTAATATATCAATATCATCTGTCACTGTATAACACACGTGCATCACGAGTTATTATTTACACATGCAAAAAAACAAAGGCGTATGTGAATACCATTTATTGCTAGCCAGTCATTGTTCACGAAGCGGGTACTCTTATCGTGGGTCAAGTTTTTAGAATGGCCGAGTCAAAGGTTTCATTTGATATGTACTAAAATGATTTCTCCGTCTATCTATTTACTACTACTTCCGTCTCTAAATATAAGAATTTTTACAAAAAAATAAAAGTCCTTTTATATAAAAAAATTTTTAAAAAATCAATTGTATTAATTATTTTTTGACTAAAATGTCTTTATTTATTGTACAAATCACCCAACCACTCTATCTTTTCCAATGCATTAACTAAGTAATGAGAGAGAGGGGGAGAAGAGAGATAGTAATAAGTGTTAGGGCTAGTTTTGGAAAAGTATAGTAAATCATTGACAAATTTATTGCTATTAACTAACTTAACCAATTTTTTTAAAGGGTATGAATTAGTTAAAATGTTCTTATATTTAGGGACGGAGGTATATTCTATTCTCTATTAGAAAACTTACCCCCTCTGCTACAGTAAAAAAACACGTGTCAGCTCCATAAAAATTTGTTCCCAGCGTGACACGTGCCACCACACTACAGTAAAGCACTACAGTTCCGCTACAGTCAAATACTACAATTCCGCTATAGTGTAATGGTCTTTGCTTATAGGTTTTATTCATTTATTTATTCTAATAATTTTTTATGGGTAATAAATTTATTTTTCTTTTAATTTTATTTTTGATGAGTAAAACGGTGTTTGCTTACAGGTTTCACTTATTTATTTGTTTCAATAACTTTTATAAAAAAAATTCAATTTTATTTTCGCTACTGTATAACAGTGTTTGCTTACAGGTGTCACTCATTTATTTGTTCTAATAACTTTCTACAGGTTATAAATTTATTTTTCTCTCAATTTTATTTTCATTACAAGTGTCACTCATTTATTTGTTCCAATAACTTTCTACAGGCTATAAATTTATTTTTCTTTCGATTAGTCATTTCGATTAGAAAAACAGTGTTTGCTTATAAGTTCCACTTATTTATTTATTCCAATAACTTTCAACGGGTTATATATTTATTACAGGTTACTACATTAGAAAACTTACCCCCTCCACTACAGTAAAAAAACACGTGTCAGCTCCATAAAAATTTGTTCCCAGTTTGACACGTGCCACCATGCTACAGTAAAGCACTACAGTTCCGCTACAGTCTACAATTCTGCTACAGTGTAATGGTCTTTACTTACCGGTTTTATTCATTTATTTATTCTAATATCTTTTTATGGGCAATAAATTTATTTTTGATGAGTAAAACGATGTTTGTTTACATGTTTCACTTATTTATTTGTTCCAATAACTTCTATAAAAAAATTCAATTTTATTTTCTCTACTGTATAACAATGTTTGCTTGCAGGTGTCACTCATTTATTTGTTCTAATAACTTTCTACAGGTTATAAATTTGTTTTTCTTACAATTTTATTTTCATTACAGTATAACAGTGTTTGCTTACAGGTGTCACTCATTTATTTGTTCCAATAACTTTCCACATGCTATAAATTTATTTTTCTTTCGATTAGTCGTTTCGATCAGGAAAACAGTGTTTGCTTACAAGTTTCACTCATTTATTTATTCCAACAATTTTCAACGAGCTATAAAAAAAATTTACAATTTTATTTTCGCTACAGTATAAAAGTGTTTGATTACAAGTGTCACTCATTTATTTATTCTAATAACTTTCTACGGGCTATAAATTTTTTTTCTTTCAATTAGTCATTTTGATCACCAAAATGGTGTTTTCTTACATGTGTCACTCATTTATTTGTTCCAATAACTTTCAATGGGTTATAAATTTATTTTTCTTTTGATTTTATTTTCGATCAGCAAAACGGTGTTTGCTTACAAGTTTCACTCATTTAGTTGATCAAATAACTTTATACGGGCAATAAATTTATTTTTTTTTATCAGCAAAACGGTGTTTGGTTATAGGTTTTACTCATTTATTTATTCAAATAACTTTCTACGAGCTATAAATTTATTTTTCTTTCAATTTTATTTTCTCTACTGTATAACTGTGTTTGCTTACGGGTGTCACTCATTTATTTGTTCCAATAACTTTCTACGGGCTATAAATTTATTTTTCTTTCGATTAGTCGTTTCGATCAGGAAAACAATGTTTGCTTATAGGTTCACACATTTATTTGTTCAAAGAACTTTCTTAGGGCTATAAATTTATTATTCTTTCAATTTCATTTTCGCTACAATATAACATTGTTTGCTTACATGTTTAACTAATTTATTTGTTTCAATAACTTTCTACGGGCTATAAATTTATTTTTCTTTTGATTTTATTTTTGATCAACAAAACGGTGTTTGATTACAGGTTTCACTCATTTATTTGCTCCAATAACTTTCTACGGGCTATAAATTTATTTTTCTTTCGATTTTATTTTCGATCAGCAAAACGATGTTTGCTTACAGGTTTCACGATCATTTATTTGTTCCAATAACTTTCTACGGGCAATAAATTTATTTTTCTTTCGATTTTATTTTCGATCAGCAAAACAGTGTTTAGTTACAGGTTATACTCATTTATTTATTCCAATAACTTTCTATGGGATATAAATTTATTTTTCTTTCGATTTTATTTTCAATCAGCAAAACGGTGTTTGGTTATAGATTTTATTCATTTATTTGTTCCAATAACTTTCTACGGGCTATAAATTTATTTTTCTTTCGATTTTATTTTCGATCAGCAAAACAGTGTTTGGTTACAAGTTATACTCATTTATTTATTCCAATAACTTTGCTATAAATTTATTTTTCTTTCGATTTTATTTTCGATCAGCAAAACGGTGTTTGGTTACAGATTTTACTCATTTATTTGTTCCAATAACTTTCTACGTGCTATAAATTTATTTTTCTTTCAATTTTATTTTCGCTATGTATAACAGTGTTTGCTTACAGGTGTCGCTCATTTATTTGTTCTAATAACTTTTTATGGGCTATAAATTTAATTTTCTTTCAATTAGTCGTTTCGATCAGGAAAACAGTGTTTGCTTACAGGTTCACACATTTATTTGTTCTAAGAACTTTCTAAGGGCTATAAATTTATTATTCTTTCAATTTCATTTTCGCTACAATATAACAATGTTTGTTTACATGTTTCGTTCATTTATTTGTTCCAATAACTTTTGCGGACTATAAATTTATTTTTCTTTCGATTTTATTTTCGGTCAGCAAAACGGTGTTTGCTTAGAGGTTTTACTCATTTATTTGTTCCAATAACTTTCCATGGGCTATAAATTTATTTTTCTTTCGATTTTATTTTCTCTACGGCATAACACTGTTTGCTTACAGATTTCACTCATTTATTTGTTCCAATAACTTTCTACGGGCTATAAATTTATTTTTCTTTCAATTTTATTTCCGATCAGCAAAACAGTGTTTGGTTACCAGTTTCACTCATTTATTTGTTCTAATAACTTTCTACGGGCTATAAATTTTTTTCTTTCGATTTTAGTTTCAATTAGCAAAACGGTGCTTGATTATATGTTTTACTCATGTATTTGTTCCAATGATTTTCTACAGGCAATAAATTTGTTTTTCTTTCGATTTTATTTTGAATCAGCAAAACGGTGTTTGCTTATAGGTTTCACTTATTTATTTGTTACAATAATTTTCTACAGGCTATAAATTTATTTTTCTTTCAATTTCATTTTCGATCATCAAAATGGTGTTTGGTTACAGGTTTCACTCATTTTTATTTGTTCCAATAAGGGCTATAAATATATTTATTTTTTAATTTTATTTTCGATCAGCAAAACAGTGTTTGGTTATAGATTTTACTCATTTATTTGTTGCAATAATTTTGTGAGACTATAAATTTATTTATTTTTTAATTTTATTTTCAATCAGCAAAATGATATTTGTTTACAGGTTTTACTTATTTTTATTTGTTCCTTTAAATTTTCAAGTTATAAAATTATTTTTTTTATTTTATTTCTTATCAATAAAATAGTTTTTGCTAATTGGTTCAATTTTTCTTTCTTAGTTCCTCTAAACTTTCATGTTTAATATCACAAAATTAACACTATTATAAATTTAAGATATATCATATATCAATTTATTACTATACAAATTAATCATTTCATGTCATATGTAGAAACTGACCGGCGGACCCGTGCGACAGGGGTCAACTTGCATGTTATATATAAATCTGATTTCGCAATCGTGGAAGGAATTGCTACCTTTATCTTTTATGATATCTTTGAACAAATATAATACTTCTACTCCAAAATTATAGAGGACTAAGTTAGCAAATTTGTAGTCTGAACTCTAATTTAGAAAGTAACTAGTACGGTGTCCGTTGGTATTTATATTTATTTATATATATATTACAAAGTAAATTAGTTGAGGTAAATACAACTATTATAAAAAGCATTAATAAAAATTTACGAGAAGAATAAGAAAATAACAAATTTAATAATGACAAAAGATTGATAACAATAAAAAAAACAAAAAAAATGATAGTTTTTTGCGAGAAATAAAATCATTCTAAAGGTTACACGTGTCATTTAACGGTATATAGTAAATAGATGAATAATTAAATAACTAAGAGAAAAGAAATAATTAATATGATCTTTTCTCTTAGCTTGATATATAATTTAGTAACGGTTTAGATTAGTTTGTTTTGTATTTTGAAAAAAGTAATCATTTGTGGAAAAAACTATTCCCAAACATGTTTTTAATAGGATTTGATCAAATCCAATCATAAAGTCCGACAAAGAAAGAATCCTAACAATGATACGATGGCATTTGTTTAAGGCATGGTTCACTGTGAGATACCTGTAAGGGTTTTTTACCGTTAAGAGACTTATTATAGCAGTTGGATATAATAATAATTTTATATTAAAATAAATTTTTGTTACTTAATATAAAATGAATATCTGTTACTTAAATATAAAATTATTTTATCCAATAGCTATGATTAAGTCTCTCACAATCACAGCGAGCAATCAATATAGGTCTCTCACCCTATCCTGGTTCTTTATTTAATCCAAAGATTGGATAACTTTGCGATTTAGGCATTGTTTGGATAACAAGTTTATCTATTGTTTATGGCATAAGCTGTATAAGCTACTTTTATAATCGAAAAAAAATTATAGTAAAATTTATTTTATATAAGTCATAAGCTGTTTTAATAAGCTATCCTGAATAACTTATAAAAAATAAGGCCAAAATAATTTATAAATCAATCATAAGTTGTATTCATAAGCTTTACATAAACTAAACCAAATATACCCTTAGCTTATCTAGGAAAATATTTATGGTGCTAAAATAAACTTTTGGTCAAGGCGCCGCAGTTTCATAACTCACAATTCATGAGATAATCTTGATCGTTCCTAAAATATTGCAAGAGATTTTCTATTAGTTTCTTTTTTCAGTGGAACTAGCATATAAACCTGTAAATACTAAATAGAAAGCAGGAAAAAAATTTCTTGAGATTAACACGTGGTCATTAGGGGTTTGTTTTCTTAAAGTGAAATTAAAGTGAAAAGTGAAAATAGAATTGTCTCACGTGAGTCACTTTGATAACAATCTTATATTTTTAAATATATCGAAAGTGGAATATAATTTTTTTTATTACACGAAAGTGGAATATAATTTTTTTTATTACACGAAAGTGGAATATAATGCTCGATCGCAGGCATTATAAATGTTCACTTTGATCCTTAATGGTCGGTAAGCTCTTGGTCACTTTAATTTTTAAAAGTGATTATTTATTATTATTTTGATTCCTAAAAGTAATTATTTAGATATTATTTTGATTTCTAAAAATAATTATTTTCTTGATAATAAAAATCAAAATGACTAATTTGTATCTGTTAAAAATCAAAGTAATACTACTTAACACTTTTAATAACCAAAGTGGCCGTTTACTTTTTTTGTTATTATATAAGTCGTTTAACATATTGACGTGACATTATATTATTCTTTTGAAAACTTAATTTGCTACTAAATTAGTTTCTTAAAAATTTAAAATATTATAATATTCATTCTTATGAAAATCAAAGTTGCAGCAAAAAATAAATTATCAAGTTATTCAATATTTTAAGTGAATAATTTAAAAACGGAAAGATAAATATATTGATATTCAATTCAATATTTAAAATTCAGTCAAAAAAAAAATCAATATTTAAAATATAATTCAATGATAAAAAAATTTAAATTAGTAATATAATAACTCTCAAATTTTCAGAGAGGAGTATGATTGTTTATTTGATATACGTACGATAGTGATGTGACAAGAGGGAATGATCAATATTGGAGGCACCCCCACCCGCGATGAAACTGGAACTTCCCATTATCAACTCTCGTGCATCACGAGCACCACATTTATATAAAGCATTTTTATTTTAATAGTGTAATCTGATTATTTATATAAAAAAATTGAGTAAAACGATGTCATATTTAAGATTTAATAGTGTAATTCTAAAGAACTCAATGTGAAATTTAGTGATCTCAAGTCTTTATATTTTTATATACATTTATTTTTGTTTCAATTTAAATATTAATTCATTTGTATTTTAATTTTGAAACAGTATATACATAAAATAATATAAAATATTAAAAATAGAGTCTAATAACTATGTACTAACGGTGTAAAACTTTTTTACATAGACATTCAATTATATATCGCCATAGTATCATTTGATAATATTATTTTCTAAAATATCTACATAAAGATCTACATGATGATGTATGAACGGACGTCTGTATAAAGTTTTTTACACTGTCAGTGTATACTAATTACATTCTTAAAAATATAACTAATTTATTTTAACTATTTTTTTATATTTTTATTTCAAATATAACTAAAATTTTAAAAAATATACGCAAACGGTTTTTGACAAAAAAATATTTATTTCGTTTATCCCTAATTTTCCAACGATTCCAAGCATTATTGGACGGTGACTTCTAGGGTGATGAAGTAATAAAACTTGACCACCATGGTGAAATGGGTCCATTACCTATGATAAAAGGTAATCCAGTCTTTCTCCAAATTAAAATTCCCTGCCCATAAGTTGTCATCATAGGTTAATATGTACATAACTCTATTAATTACAAAAATCGACGTGATATAATATGAAAATCGCAAATGTTATCTTTTTTCTTTAATTCTATTTTTGATAAATAAAATATCATTTTAATTTTTTAATAATATTTTTTTGACTTAAATATCTTTTTTTCTCTGTAAATAACCAATTTTTGTTTTTAGTCCTTGTAATTTTTTTTATAATTCCTGCAATGCTCAAACTTTTTGTTTTTTGGTCCTCACTCACTCTCTCTCTCTCTCTCCCCCCTCTCTCCACCCTCTCTCTGAAAAATATCTCCCTGTAACTCTCTCTCCCACTCTCGCTCCCTCTCCCCCTATCTCTCCTCTCGCTCTCTCCCCCTTTCTCTCGCTCGCTCTCCCTCCCTCTTGCTCTCTCTCTCACTCTCCGTCCCTCCCTCTCGCTCTCTCTCAGTCTCTATCTCTCTCCCCCCTCTCTTGTCTCTCTCCCTATCTCTCGATTTCTCTCCCCCTCTCTCCCTCTCCCTCTCTCCCTCCCTCTCGCTCCCCTCTCTAGTTAGAGAGAGACAGAGGGAGAGAGAGAGTGAGAGAGAGAAATAGCAAGAGAGGGGGGAGGGAGAGAGGGGAGAGAGAGCAAGATCAGAAAGAGGGGGAGAACGCGAGAGAGAGAGGGGGAGAATTTAATACAACGTGACTAATTATACTTTTATTATTCTAACACTTGTTTCTTTTAAAAACTTTCTAAATATTATTCACACAATCAAATTTATATTTTAAACTCAATTTTTAAATAATTCATCCCGATTATTGACAACCTTTCAAATTTATTTATAACAAAAATCCAATTAATTGTGCACCACTTTTTTAAGACCTCTGCTAATTCTCCTATCACAAAAATTGTACGTTTATAGTGTTAGACCTTATTTTATTATTCAATGGCTCTTCAATACAATTCACAAATTTCTATGGATGAAATTGTAATTATAATAACCGGTGGCCATTACATCAAATTTTAAAAAATGCTCTGCGAGTATTCTAATTAAGTATTCTTATTGGACCCTTTTGTTATAAGTTCCTTCGGTGATTTTATTTTGAAACATGATAGTGATAGTGATATGACATGCTCATATTGTACATACAAATGCAAGTTTGGTGAACACTAATTCAAAAAAGCCTGTTAGTTTGAGTTGTGGGATGGATTCGCATCTCAAACGTGTTGCAGCACGTTTCCGACAGCATCAATCTATCTATCTATTTCAATAATAGAAAATTAGCCCCACGCCAAAAATTAACTCTGGCTTAAGACACGTGGATAAGCTGCTCTTGGACACGTGGAGCTTTTAGCAACCATTTTCATTAATTAAATGCTCTTGCTGCAACAATAAACATCCGTTCTGTTAAAAACTAACTCTCTTGCTGCAACAGTAAACTAAAGGCATCCGTTGATTCCGTTCCATCAAAAGCAAAAAACTAAAAACTAAAGATTGACTCTTAAAATCTTATAAAAAAATGTTAACAAAATACTTTTATCACACGTTATTTTTTTGTGTTGAACGAATTTTATGGGAATATAATTACAAAATAGTCTTAAATTTCTTTTATTTTTAATTATATTTTTTATCAACAAAAAGATAGTTTAAGAAACTACATAAAAACCAATGTCACCCGTGTGACAACACGGGTACCATACTGGTTTCTATTTAAGAAAATTAACCCCACTTAAAACTAATTAATCCTACTATAGACACGTGGAGGTGATATGCTAGAGACACGTGGAGGGTTAAAATTCATTTTAGTTTGGGCGACCTGCTACTCAGGACTCACGCTCTAGGATATTGCTACCCATGCGTCAAAACAAACAACGCCAAATGACTCAAGGAGTGCATGAAATTGAAGAAAATTAACTATCGAGGGATCGAATCCAATTTTTTTTTGGAGTTATCTAAAATCAAATTAAAAAACCATTGCATCCGGCCACAAAGTTGTAGTATCACGTAGGACAAATATATTATATTTTTAATTTTAGACTATGAAATTTGTAATAATTAAATATAATATATACACTACTCTAAACTCAAATATATTAATTCATGCTAATTAAAAATATTGATTAATTTTATTTAAATTTTAACACGTATTATGTTTTAAACTCTTTATTTTTAATTAAAATTATTTTATTTAATTCATATTTTTTACTATTTTTATTAAAAAAACCCATACTTTACCCGTACAAAATACGGGTCAAGTCCATAACTAGTTACCGAAAGAAACCGAAGCCCATTCTGGCGAACCCCGAGCGGCATAATACAGTCAGGCCGTAATTCAACGAAACGTGCTCACATCTATCCCGGTTTGAGAAATTGGGTAATGCTTTGACCAAAAAAAGAAGAAATTGGGTAATGCTAACTAGTTAAGGAATAAAAAATTTAAGGATTAAATATGTTTTTAGTTTTTATAATATAGAAGTTTTTTTTTTTTAATTTTTATAAAAAAAGTTAAACGTTTGTGGTTTATATAATTTTTTTTTTGTTTTTAGTCATTTAAATGGATTGATTCCTGATGTGTCCTATTTTGAGCTCAATCAACATATCTACGTGGCCAAAAATATTGCACGTAGGATGCCACGCTTTTGATTATGCAGCGTCCTTAATTCCAACTGCTTTTCTTATAACAAACGTGGCTATTCTGGTAAGATCTCTGTCTTCTCCTTATTAGTTTTCCTTTGAGTTTAATTAAAATAATATATTGGAAACTCTGTTCTCAAATTCAATAAATTTTCAAACTATAGGAATCAGTAGGAATTGCAAAGGCATTAGCAGCAAAGAATGGGTATGAGTTGGATTCAAATCAAGAGGTATATTTATTTCCAAAATTGCGATCTTGTCAGCATTAGATGTACAATGCTTATTGGTAAAATTGCGATTTTGGTGACGGGCAGAAAAGAGAGGAGAGGGAGGAAGTAGTGGGGGCGGAGGGAGGAGAGAGAGAGAGGAGAAGGTGCTGGTGGGGGTCGAGGGAGGAGAGAGAGAGAGAGAAGAGGTGGTGGGGTGGAGGGAGGAGAGATAGGGGACTGACGTGGTATCTTACGTGGCAGCGTTTTTGGCCATGTAAGCTTGCTGATTGGGTTCAAAATGGACACATTAGCGGTCAACTCACTTAAATAACTAAAAACAAAAAAGAAATTTATAGGGAACAAAAACATTTAACTTTTTTAATACAGACTAAAAACAAAACACTCCTATATTATTGGGACCAGAAACATATTTAAGTCAAAATTTAAATAATAAGTATAATACTCCCTCCGGTCCAAAATATAAACAATAAAAATACTTTTTGGTCCAAAATGTAAGCAATACTCACCAATTTCAAATAAATTAAATGCTAGTTTTCTAATTATACCATTTATTTAATGCTATATTCATATTTACGAGAGACACCAATGAGGTATTTTTGAAAAAAAAATTGAAACTAGTAACTATTAATTAAGATTATCACATTTTCAAAACATTTATTAGTATGTCTTTTTTTGTACTATATTGTTTACATTTTAGATTGGAGAGAGTATTTAATATATTCATGATATTAAATTTTATACTTTTTTAAAAAAAAATCTATTTTTTAAATCCTTAACTTGTATCTTTAGTGTATAGTAGTTAGTATTTGCCTAAAAAATATTTATGTTCATTACTAATGTACATTCATCTAAGTTTCGTGAATTGAAAAAACTACGGAATTGGGGTTTTGACTGGAGATATTTTAAAATAATAAAAGCCAGAATGAGATATTTTAAAAAGAAAAGAAATATTTTTCAATTTATATTAACTAAAGACATATTTAGTCCTAAAAAACTATTTACTATTTCTTTCATAGTACGATGAAATAATAGGGCGAAGACAATTTTTCACAAAATTCTGTTCCGCCCCATATTTCGGATTCCACAAGTTCAATCAAACGTCATCAATCAACAAGCCTCTATTTTATATGTGAGGATCTCCGGCTCGCTGACTCTGAAGCAGGGGAATGTGAAAGGACAGAGAAAAGAGTATAGAGAAAATAAAGAGAAAGATAAAGAGACTTTTTTTGGGATCTATCATTTTTTCAAAAATTAATTTGGAAAATACTATGGTTTTTAGATTAATTAATAATCTATCATTGTTTTTTTTTAGTTGAGAAGTTTTTTCCTCCAAAAGGGACTTCTCACCATTGTTTTATTTTTTTTTTCAAAATTTTCTATGAGAAGTCCCCTCCTCCAAATCCGACTTCTCACCCTTGTTTTAATTATTTTTTTAAAATTGCCTATGGGAAGTCCCCTCCCCCAAAAGGGACTTCTTACCATGATTTTTTTATTTTATTTTTTTTTCCGTTTGATTTTAGCGGTTTTAGGTTTTTGTTAAAGTGGTTTATAGTATTAGGTGGTTTGTGATTTTAGGGTTTAGGTGGTTTTAGGGTTATTTAAATTAATTAAATTATTTTCTTTATTAATTCAATTTATTAATTAATAATTACCACAATTAAGTTAGTCTAGTTGAAAGGTAGATCTAGATGAAAGGAAATGTGACTGTGGTAAGTTTCAGGCAATACACATCCCGTGTTCACATGTCATCGCTGTTTGTTCATCAGTTTCCCACGATTACATGATATATGTGCCTCCCGTGTATAAGTTGGAAAATGTCTTCAACGTTTACCGCGAAGAGTTTAGTGTGTTGCCCAACGAAGAATATTGACCACAATATACTGGACTTCAAGTGTGCCACGATCCGCAAATGCGAAGGCTACCACGGGGTCGTCCACAATCTATCCGCATTCGCACTGAGATGGTAGAAAGGAGTCGTCACACTAAAAGGTGTGGACTGTGTCGAAATGAGGGTCATACCAGGAATAGATGTCCTAATTACCATCATAGACATTCCACAGAGTAAGAAATGTGGATCGTTGTACCCTTTTAAAATTTTAATGGAAATCATTTTATTGTATTATTATTTACTATTAAGGTTCTAGACTAACTTAATTATGGTAATTATTAATTAATAAATTGAATTAATAAAGAAAATAATTTAATTAATTTAAATAATTCCAAAACCCTAAAACCACCTAAACCCTAAAATCACAAACCACCTAATACCATAAACAACTTTAACAAAAACATAAAACTGTTAAAATCAAACGGAAAAAAGAAAATAAAATAAAAAAATCATGGTGAGAAATCCCTTTTGGGGGAGGAGACTTCCCATAGGCAATTTTGAAAAAATAATTAAAACAAGGGTGAGAAGTCGGATTTGGGGGAGGAGACTTCCCACAGAAAATTTTGAAAAAAAAATAAAACGATGGTGAGAAGTCCCTTATGGGGGAGGAGACTTCTCAACTAAAAAAAAATAATGGTAGATTGCTAATTAATCTGAAAATCGTGGTATTTTCTAAATTAATTTTTGGAAAGATGGTAGATTCCAAAAAAAGCCAGATAAAGATAGGGTAACTTCTAGGGTGGTGAAGTAATAAGATTTTACCACCATGGTGAAGTGGGCTCATCATCTATTATAGCAAGTAATTTGGTCTTTTTTAAAATTAGAATTCTCTCCCAATAAGTTGTTATAATAGGTTAATATGCCAAAACTCTATTAATTATAAAAATTGACGTGATATAATATGAAAATCGCAAATGATCCCTTTTTTTTCTTTTAATTTTATTTTTGATAAGTAAAATATTATTTTAATTTGACTAATAATTTTTTGCCTTAAATATCTTTTTTGTCCCTACAAATATACTGATTTTTCCTTGTAATTTTTTTTATAATCTTTGCAATGTTCAAATATTTTGTTTTTTTGTCATCGCAGTTAGTTTCTATTAGAAAAATGATTATGTCCCTCTCCCTTTCTCACTCGCACTCTCTCCCCCTCTTCCATCTCTTGCTCTCTCTCTCGCTCTCCCCCTCTCTCCACCCTCTCTCCCTCTAACTCGCTTTCCCACTCTCCCTCTTTCCCACTCTTTATCTATCTCTCCCCCTCTCCTTCCCTCCCTCCCTTTCACTTGCTCTCCCTCTCGCTGTCTCTCTCACGCTCAATCTCTCTCCCCCTCTATCCCCCCTCTCTCTCGCTCTCCCTCCCCAATCTCTTGCTCTCTCTCCCCCTCTTCTATCTCTCTCGTTCCCTCTTGCCCTATCTCTCACTCTTGCTCTTCCCCTCTTTCCACCCTCTTTTGCTCTCTCTGAAAAATATCTCCCTCTAACTCGGTCTCCCACTCTCTCTCTCTCTCTGTCCACCTCTCCCTCCCCCTCTCTTTCATTTGCTCTTCCTCTCTCTTTCTCACGCTCTATCTCTCCCCCCATTTCTCTTACTCTCCTTGTTTTATCTCTCACTCTCCCCCCTCTCTCGCTCACTCTCCCTACCTCTCGCTCCTTTTCTCTAGTGACAGAGAGAGAGGGAGAGAGAGTGAGAAAGCAATAGCAAGAGAGAGGGGAGGGGGAGGGAGAGAGAGACAGGGGAGAGAGAGGGGGGATGAGGGGAGAGAGTGAGAGTGGGAGAGAGAGGGAGAGAGAGCAGGGGAGAAAGAGGGGCAGAGAGCGGGAGAGGGGGAGAATGCGAGAGAGGAGGGGGAGAGAGAAAGTGTGAGAGAAAGAGGGGGAGGGAGAGGGAGAGGGGAGAACAAGAGAGGGAGAGAGAGAATGTGAGATAGAGGGGGAGAGGGAGAGAGAGGGAAAGGGAGAGAGCGAGAAAGAGAGAGAGAGAGAGAGTGGGGGAGCGAGAGGGCAAGAGAGGGGAGAGCGAGGGAGAGAGCGAGAGAGAGAGAAGGAAATAGAGGGGGGAGAGAATGAGAGTGAAAGCGGGGTATCGAGAGCGAGAGGGGGAGAGAACGAGAGAGGAGGGGAGAGAAAGAGCAAGAGATTTTCAGATTTTAATTTATAATTACAAAAATTTAGCTGTTGTCTTTTACATTTTTATAAAATACTCCACATTTTTAAACCCATCACTCAATTCACGTTACTATTGTTAAATCTAAGCTAATTTTGTCAATATCTATAAAATGCAATTATAATTTTTCTTTGGCCAAAATTGTAATTCAATTAAATTCTGGCCACTAACTACAATTAACCGAAAGACCTGTTCTACCATTACCATGTAATTCATCTTATCCATCCAAATAAAGAACTATTAAATCAAAGATTGTCATTATTCTTGGTCCCACTTCACTTTGATGGTGAGTCTTATTACTTTACCACTCTAGACGCCACCTAAAGGGAGATCCCTATGCTCTATACGTGTATCTATCCATTAACCCTTTTTCTTATTATTCTTCCCATTCACTGACCCACTAACCCTTTTTCTTATTAGATTATCTGCAATGCTAGAATCCACTTTAAGTTTTTATCTTTATTTTAATAGATCTAAAAATGTCACATGATTTAAGAACTTTTATTTTTTTTCCACTCCAATGATAACTGACAATATTGGTTCTTAATTCACTTTTAGTGAATTCACAATTAATTTGTTTTATACAATAAAACAATTTTTTTAATGGTAATATCAATTTTTATATAAGAATCATTCTGCTAACTCAATTTCCTAGTCTGCGGATTCTTATTAATAACTTTCTAAAAACATGTATTGGATTTGGAGAGGTCTTATCTTCCTATGCAAAGTGGAAACACGGTTTAATTAAGTGATGTCCGCGTGTTTAATGTGCAACTTCGTGGACGACTCTGTTCAACTTTTCTCTCTATAAATAAACTAACAGCCACCCATGCAGCTCCAAAACACCCTCACACCGCCTTACACAAACAGTCATCATCAAACTCAAAGAGCGTGCATGTTGTGTTGTGTTGGGGCTAGTTAGTTAGTTATATTTTCTCTTCTCAACACAAGATTGGCCTCACTTCTTCCTTAATTTTACCAATTAAAGGACCAAACCAGCTTAATCGACATGGCTTCCTTTGTTCTTGGAACCAGTTTCCTTCCTCTGTTTCATTCTCAAGAGTACAAGTACTGCGGCCTCCCAAGTATCTCAAACACATTAACCACCAAAATCTCAGCTTCTCGAGGAGACAATGTTGGTGAGAAACGCTACGAAACAAATCAACAGTTGCGGAGATCTTTGAATTTCTCAGGAGATAAGCCATCCACCCCAATTTTGGACACAATAAATTACCCAATCCACATGAAGAATCTATCCTTTCAGGTAGAGATACAATATCTAGTCCCAATTGCATGCTTTATTTTGTTATGGTAACGGGAATTAATTAATTAATTAACAATATAATTAATCAGGAACTTGAGGCGCTAGCTGATGAACTCCGTGAAGAGATTGTTTATACGGTGTCAAAGACTGGGGGACATTTAAGTTCAAGCCTAGGTGTGGCTGAGTTAACGGTGGCACTTCACCATGTATTCAACACTCCTCAAGACAAGATCATTTGGGATGTTGGTCATCAGGTAATTAATTAATCAAATAGTTAGTTAATTTACCATGTATATAGTTACAGAGTGTGCAGTAATTTTTAGTATTTACCGTAAAATCTTAATTAATTTGACCATCCAATTTGGTGAATCGATGTACAGACCTATGCTCACAAGATATTAACCGGAAGAAGATCGAAAATGCACACAATTCGACAGACCGGTGGACTTGCAGGATTTCCCAAGAGGGATGAGAGCGTTCATGATGCCTTTGGAGTTGGTCATAGTTCTACTAGCATTTCAGCTGCCTTAGGTAACACTATATATACATGTCTGTATAACTTTCAAAGAACAAAATACTATGTTAAATATTGGAGAAGTCACACGTCTTAAGAAAAAACGAGTATAATAGGAGATGTATAGGTGATATTGTCGTGATGAAACGTTGAAACTCTGAAATTATAAAAAAAAGTTACAAAAAAATTGTGTGAATTAAGACACGCCATCATCAGTCTCTATTAATTTAAAATGATATGCCAAAATTTAAATTTACAGACTCCAAATTTACTGTTATGAAATGTTATTGTATTAATAATAAAAAAAAAACAAAGAACTTGATGTTGACTAAATTTATAGAAACAATAATATTTGAGAAAAATTAAAAATAAAATAAAATATTTAATGCATAAAATTTTTGTGATTTACCAAGAAAAGAAAATAAATCAAACAAGATCTTCATTGTAAGAATAAAGACTAAAATTTAATGATGGAAAATTTATTAATATTGTCTAATATCTCTCTCTATATATAAATAAAAAAATGAGTAATCTTACCGACTCACTTCAGGCATCCCCAATTGTCAGTGTTCATCACCACCAAAGAAAAAAAGAAAAAAGAAATTTGTGGCAATTGCTACAAATGCACTGTACAATTTAGTCGCACATGAACAATGGTTTGATTACGCAAGAACCATTACTCCTCTCTGTCTGATATCCAATTAACTTTCGGAGACTTTCAGGGATGGCAGTTGCAAGAGACATGAATGGAAAAGACAACCATGTGGTTTCCGTGATCGGTGACGGGGCCATGACGGCTGGACAAGCGTACGAAGCAATGAACAACGCTGGTTTCCTCGATACCAATCTTATTGTCATCTTAAACGACAACAAACAAGTTTCTCTTCCCACCGCAACCATCGATGGCCCAGTTCCACCGGTTGGAGCTCTCAGTAGAGCACTCGCCAGGCTACAAACCACTCCTAAGTTCCATCAATTACGTCAGGCCGCAAAGGTAACTTTACTAATAAATCTTCTTGGCCCAAGCCCAATTCACTATAGTACATAACTATGTAAGCCCAATTAATTAGATCAATAAGCAATTTTATGTTTAGATATATAATTTCCATTGTTATTAAAAAAAATTGAGTTTGGCAAAATGTTTGGTGACCAATGTCATTGACAGGGCATGACGAAACAAATTGGAAGCCAAGCACATGAATTTGCGGCTAAATTGGATTCGTACATGAGAGGGATGGTAGGTGGTTCTGGTGCTTGTTTTTTCGAAGAGCTTGGGCTCTTCTATATTGGCCCCGTAGATGGTCATAGTATCGAAGACCTTGTGTACATCCTGAAAAATGTCAAAGCCATGCCAACACGAGGACCGGTTCTCATTCATGCTATTACTGAGAAAGGAAAGGGCTATCATCCAGCTGAAACTGCACCTGACAAGATGCACGGTAAGTAACTACACAATATACTTAACTTTGTCCACAAAAATTATATAATGTGATTGGGTTAAATGGGTTGTGTTTTATGTAGGTGTTGTGAAGTTTGATCCCAAGTCAGGGAAGCAGTTGAAATCCAAAACAACTACGCGGTCTTACACTCAGTACTTTGCAGAGTCTTTGACGGCAGAGGCAGAGGCTGATGACAGAATTGTTGCCATCCACGCTGCAATGGGAGGTGGCACTGGCCTTAACTTTTTCCAAAAACGCTTCCCAGAGAGATGTTTTGATGTTGGGATAGCAGAGCAACACGCTGTAACCTTTGCTGCAGGCCTAGCCGCTGAAGGCCTTAAACCCTTTTGCGCAATTTACTCTTCCTTTCTACAAAGAGGCTATGATCAGGTCAGAAACTATGAAATACTAGCTTTTTTGCATGTTGTAAATGTTAAGCGCTACCAACTGAGCTAACACCCCTTGACTCATGTTGCAGGTAACACATGATGTGGACCTTCAGAAGCTTCCGGTTAGGTTTGCGTTAGACAGAGCTGGCCTAGTTGGTGCTGATGGACCAACTCACTGTGGAGCCTTTGACACAACATTCATGGCTTGTTTGCCAAACATGGTGGTTATGGCTCCCTCAGATGAGACTGAACTGATGCACATGGTAGCCACTGCTGCAGCAATAGATGACAGGCCTAGTTGCTTTAGGTACCCAAGAGGGAATGGTATAGGATCCATTCTCCCACCTAACAATAAAGGCATTCCACTGGAGGTGCTTATTCCCCAAATCATCCTTTCAAAAGTGTTTTTTTTCTGGGTTTAATTTGCTTTTTTGCTCCAAAGAAAGCTACTATTTGCGTGTATTTTTCTAATTGATACTTTTGAAATATAGGTTGGTAAAGGAAGGGTATTAAAGGAGGGAAGCAGGGTTGCTCTTGTTGGCTATGGAACAATGGTACAAAGCTGTATGGAAGCAGCTAAGGTTCTTGAAGCTCATGGCATCTCAACAACTGTGGTTGATGCACGATTTTGTAAGCCTCTCGATGGAGATTTGATGAGGCAACTTGCTAGAGAGCATGAAATTCTTATCACGGTTGAAGAGGGATCTATTGGAGGATTTGGTTCTCACGTTTCTCATTTTCTAGCCTTGAATGGGCTGCTTGATGGTAATCTTAAGGTGAGACTTCTTTCTGGTTGCTGCTTCCTTTTGTCCCTTGTTTATATGTAAACTAGCTTATGGTCCCGTATAAAGTACGGGCATTTTTCAACATAAACATTACAAAAAATCTAACGTATAAAATAGTTTTTATGAGAAATAACAAGATCTAAGAGGTGGTGATACGTGTTCAAGAAAGAGACTTAGTACAAAGTAATTGATGAATTGTGCATGGTCATGTATAAGTATTAACCAACAGTTTCTTTGTTTGGGGCAGTGGCGAGCCATGACGCTACCTGACAGATACATCGACCATGGATCTCAGATAGATCAAATTGAAGTAGCGGGACTCAGCTCAAAACATGTCGCAGCTACTGCATTGTCATTAACAAATGTGCAATGGGACAGTCGTCAGCTTCTCAGCCTGCAGATATAAATCTTAATGGGAGTTCTGAGCCCTGTGATTCAATTTTAGGTGTCCCCTTACTACATGATACTGTACATAAATTGCATTATATCACCAAAAGTATAGCAACAATGCAATTACAAAAGCGTTGGTGTGATGAAATTCTACATCCTCTGTCACTGGGGAGTGTAATTAATAAGCATTTAAATTAACCACGTGCATAAGGAGGGAGATAAAAGAGGAAAGGTCAGGGGAGCAATTGTACTTGTAATTAAAATATGTTTTGTATAATTATGGAAACTAGTATGAAATGAAGTTTTGGGCCTGACGAATTCACACAGGGGTGTCAAGTTTTTCACAGCTGTGAACTGCTCTGGATTGTACTGGGCATTTTCGCACTTGGATCTGACACCTTTACACCAAGGGTGGAAATTTCTACACAATTGTGAATATCTCTGGACTACTCCGGAATTTCGCACTGGAGACTTCACACTGGTGGTGGGAATTTCTTCACAGGTGTGAACTGCTCTAGACCATACTATGTACTCTCGCACTTGGGTCTGACGCCTTTACGCTGGGGGTGGGATTTCTCTCACAATGGTGAATGGTTCTGATTTTGCTTGTTGGGATGAATTTATTAGTTTGTCTTTTTTGTGGTATTTTTTTGACATGCCGCAAATTATAGATATGGTTTGAGGTTCCAAATTAATTGGGATGCATTTTTCTATAGTGATGTATTTGCAAGTTATATCTATTTAAATAACGGATAGGAGCTCGGTCGATTTTTGCACAGCAAACAAATTTTGTTCTTTTTCAAATAGTTAAATCTGGACATAACTTATGCTCCGGTTTAGTTGCTTTCTTTTTAATAATATTTTTTTCTTATAAAAAAGGGTATAAAATGAAGTTTCTTTAATTGAGATATCTATGGCAACTCAATATGCATGGGCGAAGGTTCTCGCAGTGGTTAAGAGTTCTTCCATTATTCCATATCAACCGGATTAATATAGTTTATTAGCTTGAAACTCAATTCAATTATACATGAAGTTCATGCAATGGCTTGAGTTTTTCTCGAATGAAGCTTGCCAACAATGTCTTACCCATGATAATGCACCTGACTATAAGAATCAGTTGAGTTAAGTTGGCTTCTGATAAATGATTGTTAGAGCATTCATGACAAATGCACCTTTCGTAAAAGTAATATAAGACTTAAGTATGTTCATTTCTTAAATGTTTTTGTGAAAGCAAATTTTTTTAAATAGAATACAAAATGTTTGAAATGTTTTATAATCCAAAAGAGGTATGTTCTAATAATAGCTATAGATAACGATGGGGCATTCAAGGGATCTTTAACTATCATGGGCAGGGCAGGGGAATAGAGTGGCAGGCAGTCTGGTTATGATGACTGGCCCATTCTGTAGAGAGAATGGGGCAACAATTGGATCTTCCCCCAGTTGGGTGTGGCAGCTTTTGTTAAAGGCGTTTTTTATCTACGTATATATATTTTTTCTATCTACATATACTTGATATAGAATTACTAGTTTTGTAGATATTTTTTTAAAAAACATAAATGATGCGGAACTAATAGTTTCACACGTTATACTTCAATGTGAAACTAATAGTTCCGCAAATATGCATAACGAATCAAAAATGTCTGCAGAACTATTAGTTCTGCATTGAAGTACAACGTACGGAACTATTAATTTTGCATCATATATGCTTTAAAAAAAATACCTGCAGAACTATTAGTTCAGCATTGAAATACATATTATGATATCAGATACAAGGAAGTAAACTGAATTTCATCTGTATTGAATTGATTAATTTGATACAAGAGGGAGCCCCTTAATTTATATAAGGGAGGTTGTGACTTATGGGTCAAGCAACCGAACCTATTAACAAACTAAACAACAATAACTAAGCTTATCCAATACTAACAGATTGCTAACAAACTTAATCAGAAAGGAAGGATAAACTATTAACTAACTAGATATGCTAATAATACAACGTGCGGCCACATCATGTATGTTTTAAAAAAAAATACCTACAAAATTATGAATTTCACATCAGGTATGTGTGAATAAAAAAATATATATGTATATATAGAAAAACCCCAACTAAATGATTTGGCAGATCCGCGATGTTGTTTCCTCATACGGTCTCATCGTAATGGATTTGGGACGCTCTTCAAACCAACAACAATTTATTTTTTTGGTGAGCACCAACGAACTACAACTGCTAACGCATTGCATCCTCTTGTCCAAGTAGTTTCTCTTTGTTTGGGCCTGGCCTAACTTGTTTTGACAAAAAAAAAAAGAAGTATATTGTAAAATTTTTTGGTACAAAAGTATATTGTAAATTTGATGGGGTATTTGAGAAAAGTTAAAAAAAGGTAAAATGGTATTATTAATTTCAATGACTAAACTTTAAACACGCGTTGACGGTCAAAAACCTAAAACATTATTACTCTCGCCATTCATAATCTATTACAGTTTTAGCTTTTTCATTTTTTTTCTAAAATTATTGTTGTTTTACAATTCTAAAGCTTCATTAATTTTTTTTCCATCTATAGTTAGGTAGCATTTAGCCTGGTCGCATAAATCTTTTTGACCATGATGGTTCCGCTGGTCCATGCATGCACCTCCCATGTGATTGGCACGTCCTTCGGTAAAAAGTGGTAATACATAAATTACAGAAGTTCCACATAAGTTATCATAATTTCAATTTGACCACATGGTTAAAAAACTGTTGTGCACAGAAGAAAAAGAAATCAATACTAAAATGTTGTTGTGCTTTAATTTCACATGAAGACAACCGTTTGAATTTTAAAAAAAATTGAATTTGAATCATTAGAATCGCAAACCACTATTTGCTCAAGCTTGCTGGCATTTGCTCAACCCACTACCCCCATTTGGCCTCAACCCTTTATTGCAATATTTGCTCAAGCTTGCTGATAGATCTACTCGGTCTCTGCACATAAAGAACCAGGTGAAGGTATTTGTGTTTTATCTTCTCCCCTGCAATTTTATTTATATCTGTTAATGAATATTTATATTTATTATGATTATGATTTGCAGATTGGGGGTGCTATAATGTGGTCCCATTGAAATTCATGAACTACAATGTTTTGTAATGGGAAGATGTGTTGCAGGGTCTGGTATTGGTTTTGCTCTTTTATCAAATTGCAGAATGAAGCATGACAACGACCCAAGCAAGGAATGAAGCATAAAAACAAGTGTGTAAATCTCCATTAATGGACCAAGGCAAAACTGGATAATTTCACAATCCACTGTAAATCTCCATTATTATTTATTACTGTCTGCACCGTCATTCCAAAAAATAGGGTCCATCATTAAGCTTTTTTGAGTTTTTTATTCATCAAACATTCAGCTTTTTCTATCAACAATATCTTTTATATTAACTCTAACACAGTCTCCATTTCCTAAACTGGAAATGAATGGACCCTTTACTGCAAAATTCAGACCTTTTAGTAACCTGGCATGGAACAAGTCACCCAACCAACCCTTACAGCCATGGATCTTTTTAATCAAAATATCAACGGTCTACAGCTGATGCACGCGTGGCGCACAAGGTAAGTCCACCCCTACCCCCTAAGGAACCACCATGGTAAAAAAGATTCATTCGACCAGGCTAAACGCCACCCTGTAGTTATTAAATAATTGCTACGATAATTGTTTTAAATAAAATTAAAAAAATAAATAAATGAGATCATATTATTTTAGTCTATAAACAATATTATCTTACTTTCCTTAAATATTTTTAAATATATATATGTATAGGAACCTTAAATTGCAATAGATTATCAACATAGAAATGATCAATGATTTGCCAATTGCGATTAATGCCGAAAGGTATGCCGTTTGGGGAAGGGAAGAGCATGAGCAATCCCTTTATGAATCAAGAGGCTGTCGCAATAAGACGAACGCAGCCTTTTGGAGTTTCACGTTTCAACCACTAATATCACGCCCGCAATCGTGATGCGTTACCCCGCGTCACTGCCACCAAGTTTCCCTCTGTCTTTTGTCGTTGCATACATTTGCCTTTTTCACCATGCCACCGCCCAAGAAAGTGACACAAAGTATGCCACTATTATTGTTTTCCATTTTCTTTTTTAATGTCCTCTTAACTTAGAAGTGAATAATAGTACCGAATAGATTAAGATATCCTGAGCAAATGCTTATAAGTCAGAACCGACCTCCAATTAAATAAATTTATCTATTTCTGCACCCGTCTTAATTGGTTCGTCCCGTCTTATCTAGTACGTATATATTAGTCGGGGTTTAGCAAGAAATAAAGAGTTAACAATTAAAAGGATAAAAAAATTTAATTGATTTATATAATATCTAGATAGAGGAAAATATAAAATGAAGAATTAATCATCAATGAAAAGCATGCTTTATCTTTGATTATATGCAAAAAATAAAATAGACTCTACAGTGGATGAAAATTGATTCTTGAAAATTCACTTCATTTTTAAATAAACAATCTTTTTAAAATTTAATATATTTGTTTAAATATTATAAAAAATCAGCATATAAAAAACAAAATTCTGATTATTATGGTAAATTATTTTAATTATTTTCTGAAAAAATTATAGTTATAGTTATTTAAAATAAAATCTATTTCTTATAACTATAGTTATAAAAATAATTTTTATTTTACATAACCTTTTCAAAGATAAATATTATTTTGTATAATCTTAAAATTATTTTTCAAAAGGCTTAAGAGAGTAGATATTTAAACAAAATAAATTTTATTTTTATAAGAAAAATTGAGTTTTAAAAATTTGAGGTATGTAATTATATAATTTGATTATTATTTTTTAAATAAGCAATCCAGTTTTAAAACATCCAAGATGTCATAGCTGGCTAGCCGTATAAGGTATGTTCTAGACCAAGAGTCTAACGCGCCCCCGAAACGAACTTACCTAATTTTCGGTTCGGGCTTACCTTAATTTCAGTTTATCTCCCAAAATATCCAGGCTACTGTTCTGGGATTCTGTCTGGTTATCAATTATGGGGCTGCAAACTGACGATTGCACTACTATTTTTCGTTAGGGAAAAAAATTGAATGAAAGAGCAATATAAGGAAAACAATAAAAATAAAAATAAATACAATAGATGATGTAATATACTCCCATCGGTCTAAAATATAAGCAACAAATATTTTTTTTTGTCTAAAACATAAACAACATTTATCACTTTTAAATAAATTAAATGCTAGTTTTCCAACTATACAATTCATTTAATGCAATATTCATATTTACGAGACACACCAAATGATGTATTTTTGGAGAAAAAAAATTAAAACTAGTGATTATTAATTAAGATTATCAGATTTCAAAGCATTTCTTGGTCTATGTATTTTTGTACTATATTGCTTATATTTTAAATTGGAGGGAATAAAAAGAAGAGATATATTGAAAGAGAAACAAATATATATATATATATATATAAGTGAGGTGAGAAAAAATGTAAAAAAACAAAATTGTTGTACAAAAGGTGCAACTGTACAAAAAAAATCTTTTCTTTCATTTTTTTCCGTATGATTTCTCTAGAAACATACATTCTCTTTTTGTCACATGTGGTGTCATTTTTTTTTATAAAAGTTACTGTGGATAAACTAGACAAAAAGCACTTGTAAAAAGTATTAAAATAATTTTATAATAACTATGAATATTAATATTGTTTTTAACAATATTTGAAAGAGCCCAGTGAAATTATGACGCAATAAATGTATTCTAAATTCTAGAAGGTTCTCAAGTGATTGAAGACTCTCTTCCTATTTATAAAAGGAACTCGCGAAAAGAACAAGATAATTTTATGTAAGATAAGAAAATAATTGGCCGTTTAAACTTTAACCTGTGCTATTTTCCATTCTAACATTGCTAGATGCTAGCTCCTTCATATTAATTTTTAAGGCATATATATAGAAAATAAACGGTCCCCACAAGCATATCATTTCCTATCTCCTCGCATATTGTTTTTTTTTTTTTTTGACTGAATCTCCTCGCATATTGTTTGACTTTCCTTATAGTGCCCTGGATGCAATGATTATGAAACCCACTATACCATATTTACTTTGCATGCACCTCTTGCCAATTCTATTTAGTTATATTTTTTTTGAGGGAATTTAGTTATTTTTTTTAAACAAACGGAATTACAGCATTTCATTAAAGATAATGTCAACAATACAAGGAGGAATAGAGCTATCTAGTTATTTAAACATTACTAATAAAATAAATTTTTTACTGAAAATCAAAATAAACATAATTCTTAGTCGTATTCCTTCTGTACAACAAAACAAAAGAGGTAAATACATAATCTTTATCTAATTTCATTTAGAGCATCTTTAATCAGAGTTGTATAAAATTTAAACAATTCATACTAGTTAATGGACACAACATTGATTGGTAAAGTTAAATGTATGCAAAAATGTCCATGGTATTTTTTTTACCATCAAATATTCAATCATACATTTCCACATGCTTCTTTACAGTGCCACAAGCTCAAGAGTTTGAGTCCTTGATGCAAGAAAGCAAGTTTCACATCATCCTGAATACATTTTACAATTGGTTATTGCGCCTGGTTTCTAAATAACGAAATATATCATATATGAAAAAGAGTATATCTAAAAGTGTCAGCTCACAAATTTTTTTTTCTAAAATTCAAAAAGTAATGAAAAAATAAGTTCCCTGTTATCGAAAAAAAAAATAAGTTCCCTCTTTAATCCTTTCTTTCTTTTTTTCCCTATTATTACTAACTGGTACTACAACTACAAGATAAGAGACGGACTTGATCCTCGTGCTCTTTTCGTTTACTTTACTGCCCATCTTATAAAAAAAGTTTATCAAAGGAAGTTTGATTGCATCTAATGTCCGTGGAGGCCCCACGTCGGCACAGACACAACACGATGACAACTACTACTCCCCAATACATATCTTATTCTAATATTGTTGTTCTGAGCGAACCATTTATGTGGCCAATACACAACCACGTGTCCCCCACTCATTCGTCATCACCTAGATTTCCTCTGTATGACTAGTCACTAACTATAGATAATAGAAAAACCGCACCCCAAAGAAATCAACTCCCCCAACCCAAAACAACTGCAATTGCCAGTTGCCAAATCCTTCCCGGTTCCCACTCTTCAGTAGAACGCCCTCTCGATCGCTTTTAACAGCAACAACAGCCGCAGTTCAGATTAAGAAAAGAAGCGCGTTTTAACAAAAGTGCTTATTTCGTTTGAGAAAAAAAAGGGGGAATGGTGGGAATTGAGAGAGGAGGACTCAAGGGTTTTCGAGGCGGGTGGAGTGTGCCGCCGAAGCCATGTGATTCTTGCAAGCTGGCTTCGGCGGCGCTCTTCTGCCGCCCCGATTCAGCGTTCCTCTGCATCGCGTGCGATTCCAAGATTCACTGTGTTAACAAACTTGCGTCGCGCCACGAGCGCGTGTGGATGTGTGAGGTGTGCGAGCAGGCACCAGCCTCCGTCACGTGCAAGGCAGACGCAGCTGCACTCTGCGTCACGTGCGACTCCGACATCCACTCCGCCAACCCACTCGCACGCCGCCACGAGCGTGTCCCCGTCGAGCCCTTCTTCGACTCCGCCGAGTCCATCGTCAAATCCTCCGCCGCCGCCGAGTCCTTCAACTTCGTCGTCCCCACCGACGACGACGCGGCGGCGTGGCTCATCCCGAACCCCAATTTCGGATCCAAGCTCATCGACGCCCCGGATATCAAGTCCAGGGAGATGTTCCTATCGGACATGGATCCGTTTCTCGATTTCGATTACCCTAACTCCTTCCACAACAACAACAGCAGCAGCGCCGTAAACGACAGCGTCGTTCCTGTTCAAACCAAACCCGCTCCCGCTCCGGCGCCGCTTATGAATCATCACTCAGAGGGTTGCTTCGACATCGATTTTTGCAGATCGAAGCTCTCCTCGTTTAACTACCCTTCTCAGTCTCTTAGCCAAAGCGTGAGTACTAATTAATTAATTAATTGATTGATTAAATTGTTCAATTAAAGCGACTATTGTGGTGATGGTGTGTATGAATTGACACTTGCAGGTTTCGTCGTCTTCGCTTGATGTGGGAGTGGTACCGGAGGGGAACGCGGTGTCGGAGATATCGTACCCGTTCGGTATGAACAGTTCGGAGTCGAGTGGGATGGTTTCGGGAGGTGGGAGCCAATCTGGTGCGACGCAATTGTGTGGGATGGATCGTGAAGCGAGGGTTCTGAGATACAGGGAGAAGAGGAAGAACCGAAAGTTCGAGAAGACCATTCGATACGCTTCGCGAAAGGCTTACGCAGAAACCCGGCCCAGAATCAAGGGCCGGTTCGCCAAACGAACCGAAATCGACTCGGAGGTCGACCGTCTCTATAGCCCTGCCCCTCCACCCCTCACCGTCCCTGGATCACTTGTTATGGACTCTCCATACGGCGTCGTGCCAACGTTTTAGTAAACAGCGGAGGGTGCATGAATCTTCTATACTCTCTCTTTAGTATTGCGAAATCTTAGAATAATGATTAGGGATTCTGTGGGAACCGTTGATTATTATTAGGGGGAAAAAAGGCGATGAATCGGTACGAACGTGATGGTTCGATTTGGGCGGGGTTGTACGTTGTGGTGGCGGAGCGTGATGCAGAAGCTTATGGACCTGACCTGAAGATTTGTCTCGAGTAGAAAAAAGCCCTTTATTTTATTTGAACTTTACAGGGTTGCTGCTGCTGCTGCTGCTGGTTCATGTTCATCTCGTGTAGAATTTAGAATCTGTACTGTAAACTCTTTTCACTGCCTGTGATGTCTTTTTTCAGTAAAAAAAAAAGTGTCTTTTTCAAACGGATCACGGATCTCTTTCCCCATCCCCATTGGTTGGCACTCCCCAACTGTATCATTTTTTTTTTCTTTTTCTTTTGTGCGGGGTATCCTTTTTTTAATTTTTTGTCAAAAGGGGTATCTTAACTTGGACTCTTCAACGTATTGTAGAGACCACGCCAGGATCAGTTTTTTTTTTTTTTGCACAGGAAAACTTTAGAGAAAAGGGTTAGTGTCTGGATTTACCCTTGAGATTGGGTTAAGGAACTTCTGCCAGCATTATATTAATATTCGTAAATAAAGAAAAATTATAAAATTTAAGACAGACATAACTAATTTGATTAATAAAAGTATTTAATTAGTAATTGAAACAGTTAAGTATGATTTGATAATCTCAATATATTTAATATTAATGGCAAAAGTTGGATACTAATTAAAAAGGGAAAAAAGTACAATTTTTCATTAATCGAGTCACTAAAAGAGGAAAAAGTAAGTTAATATTTTTTGTTACAAAAGTAAGTTGATCTGATAAATTTGTGAAATTAATTTAGTGACGAAGATAAATGATTTTGAGGACCATAAACTTCTAAGTTTTTTAATGAGTTGAATTAGTTTTAAATACGAGATTGATAAAAAAAATTAAAGCATACTTATATTTATCTTTATAAAATATTTCCTTTTTACTGTTCAAATAATTAAAATTTCTAAAAAACTTTTACAATATTAAGTTTAAATTAATACAATTTTTAAAATCAATTGTATAATTTTCTAAAACAAACAATCCTCCAAAACACTTTGTTTGGATGATGAAAGAGATGCGAAAGGAAGGAAAAAATATATAATAAAGAGATATTTGGTGAAAATTGTACGTTGTTTAATAAACAAGAAAATAAAGAATTTTTTTTTCTCCTCTCATTTCTCTAGTCTTTCAAACAAGAGAAAAGTAATCTCCTCCATTTCTCTCCTTTCTGTTTCTTTCCATTCCAAATCTATACATCTAAACACAGTGTAACAGAATTTGTCTACTTGTAAGAAAACGTGTTGGCCGACACTCATGTTTGAACTTTAAAGCCTTTTGAATTCAACTTTTTAAAGTTTGAGTTATCTCTCCAATATTCTTTAAATGTGTTTGAAAGAGCTTATGTGGACTTGCAATATGACATAAGTACTTATTCAGCATTTGAATTTTTTTATAAAAACAACTTATAATATTCCTATAAACTATTATTAACTTATTTTTATAAGCCCTTTAACATAGCTTATAAAAACAATCAGCCAAGGCTTGTGTTTGATCACCATGTCATGCAATTTTTGTAACAAAAAAAATAGCTTATAAAAACAATTTATACAAAATTTGTATAGAGTCTATCCCTATAAACTCTTCACTTGTTAATTATGCATAAGTGCTTGTTTAAGTTATTCATCCAAAAGCTTTTTTGCTGTGATGATATGTTTCTATTAGTGTAATATTTTATTGATTTAAGAATTATGTACTGACATTGTAAAATATATTTTATGCATGAGATTTAGCACAAATGGTTAATGCGTTTTATCTAAAAGAATGGACTCAGTTGATACGCAAGTTGATGATGTAACTATTTCCTCTTGAAGTACCGAGTGAAAATTAAAAAATCTTTCCACAATTTAAAATAAATTTGAAGAAGTTATCTTACGATATGACAAAATGGTAAAATATAACTAAATATCTATGTAAAACTTAACTGATAAAAAAAATCTATGTAAAACTTAATTTATCACACTATTAGACATTTTTGTAACACCTGTTTATGCTATTTGTAGTTATTAAACTCTTTTTCACAAATAATTTAGTATATTAATATAATATTTATATTATTATTAAAGTTTAATTCTAAATAACGCGTCAAGATTTCACTCCTAACTTCATGAGTTTAAAAATCTATACAAGGATTTTGTCCTTCATTGTACCCCCCCACCAATTTTTGGCATTGTCTCTGTGCCACTGCATTCATGCCCGTAGTTGTGAGATAGTATCAAATTGGCATTGATTGATTGCCAACAAGAGCCTAACAACTATTGGGTCTTTTTCTGATTTTAACTAGCCTCTTCAATCCGAAAGCAATCATAACGACATAGCCTTCAAACTCTGGTCAATGTGCTTGTTTATTCCTCAAGAGACTTTAATACGATTTTCTTAAAGAAGTTATAAATCCAAAAAGACATGCGACGCATCCCATGAGCAATAGCATCAACATTATCACAATCGACTTGGACTTTTTGTGATCTGAAATTTACCTAAAAAAAGTACTTGCTTATGTGTAGTTCGTAATTTTACAAGTTTTTTTAGATTTAATTATATTTTTAATCTCTTTATAATAATTATATATGATTTTGATATTTCAATAAATTTTTTGAGTGAACTCAAATATTCTTTAAATTTTTTTTTCTTGAGTTGAATTGTCTTAGAATTTAAAGCCTAATTCAATCCGACATAGCTAGTCTGTAAGATAAAGATTTCTCAAGTGTTATAAAAATATTGGTCATACATTTAGTCGACATGAGATCTCAACATTATACATTAATGTACTAAAAATCTTTAAAATGTTTTAATTTGAAGTCTTTTTGAATCATATGCTTCTTCTGATAAATGGGTCACTTGTCTATGTTCTTAAATTTTTTAAGTACTACTCTGATTTCGTAAATAACTTTTATGAACATTTAATCATATTTTTTTGTATTCCTCAAAACTTGTGATCTCAAGACATGACATAATGACTTCCTTCAAAAAGAAAAAAGAAACAGATCAACGTGACATAATGACACTCAAGTACTCCATCCATTTCTTTTTATTTGTTTATTTTTAAAAAAATTATTTTTTATTTTAATAATTTAATGTTATATTTTGACAATTATATTCTTAGCCCTATTAATTGTTTACATATTTTTCATAAATTAATTAATGTAGTAGTAATTGAGAAGTTTAAAGACTAATTAAATATGATACATCTACTCTAAAAAATTATTTTACTTTTCAATAATATAAATTTATTATTAATATACACATATGAATATGAATGTAAATGCATCTAAGATTAATTAGATAATTAAATAAGGGGTTGAACATGATTATTGATTAGAATGAAGGGATAATTGATTTATCTACTCCTAAAAACTAATTAAATAAAGGTATGATAGAAAAAAAAATTACCAATTAATTGATTCCTTAGTTTTGATAAAATAACCTAAAACAACATATAAAAAGGAACGGAGGGAGTAAACATTATGTCCCTCTAATATACCCCAAAGGTAACCCACGGGTACAATTGTAAAATTAATCATGTCTCAATTAGAGGATTTTTCTACAGACTCAAACTTGTATTAATGTCGCAAATTTTAGCCAGATTATCTTAACAGTAAATAAAATATATTTTTTTGTGAAAAATTAGAGTATACAAAGTATAAACTACGAAAAAAAGGATAGGTTGAATCACAATAACTTAGAATGTAAAACAAATCCTTTACTCCATGCTGGTTATAGACCAGGACGCGTGATTAATTGTACATACTAATGTTTTAAAATTTCACTTTGATATTAAATTAAAAATAATTATACCCTGAATCAATTTTGGAAACAAATTCACCTTTATAGTAACATCTGACCCCACCGAAGATGAAAATGCATCTTCATGAACTAGATACAACTGAGTTCCTTTCAATCCTAAGCATCAAAACAACCATCAATCCATTTTTCGGGTTCAAGAAAACAGAAAACAGATATGGATAGTGCTAGTGTTTTTGAGATGGAACATTGAAGACGAAAAGCTGTCGGTTGCCTGTTTCACGTGGGGTCACTATCTATCAAATGGGCTACAATATGGGGCCCAAACCCACACCTCCTTCACGTGTGCCACCAGTCCAAACCATCTCGTGTGGGCTCAGTTATTTGTCTTGTAGCACCATTGTGCCGTGTGGTCCATTCCAGTTTCCAGTTATCTCCATCATCACCCTCACCATAGTGGAGCCCACAAAGGTTATAAGGTACGATTAGTCAACACAACACTACACTTCAGCAGGCTCATTCACCCACTGTCCAATACCGTAATACGAAAGAACATGTAAAACAAAATGAAGACTCGTATTCGACCAAAAAAAAAAAAATGAAGACTCGTAGTAAATAATTCCCGACAGCAACATATATGATACTACTACAAATCTAGTAAAAGAGAATGTGTTTGGGGTTTGGTCTCCTCCTCTTGAAAACAACCATCGCTTATTCTCAATTTAGAATGGGCATTCCTCCATTTCTCATGACCGAGTGAGGATTGGGTAATAGTGGTAAGAAAGTTGCAAGTAGAGATGGGCATGAATTATTGCAGGGATATAATATATGGTCTCTTAAATACTAAGTATTTGGATCGATTCGCGCCATCCTTTTCTGGGTTATATCGGGTAGGTTCATGCCTGGTGCGTCCAATTCGCAAGCCTACCCTGTTGGCAGTGGTCCTTTACTTTTTTTTTTTTTTGTGCTCTTGCGTTTTATCTAAGAGCATCTTTGATTGGAATTGTTAAGGGCTTTTAAGTTAAGAACATCACTGTTGGAGGATAATGAAGTGGATGACACATGGAGAACTCTTTTATAGAATAATTGATTCTTAAAATTAAAAATATTTTATTTACACCAACAACACCATTAGTGGATAATTTATGCTGACTTCTTTTTAGGTATTTAAAGATGGGTTTTAACTTTTTAAGATTCCTTACCAAATAGGATAGGCTTTCATCTTAAAAAATTTCGGAAGATAAATATGGGTTTTATAATTGTTTTAGGCTTTTAGCATTATTTTAATTTTATTTTAAGTTAATATTACAAACTTTTTTGATACAAAATTTCTTATTAATTTATTATAATCAATTATGTTTAACATTTCTGTTTTTATTGATAATAAAAATAAATTTTTTTACCATTCATTTTCTTTCTTTTTTTTCCTTCAAAAAACCCTGGCCGGGAGATAAGTAAAATCTGACTACAGTTTGTTCTTCACCAAGATTGAACATGGGTACCAGCCAAGCTCGTTCTCTTAGATGGAGTACATTAACCATTTATGCCAAAACTCGTGGTTAAACATAGTGTAAATTGATATAGGTTCGTCTAGTCAAGGTTTTTAATTAGTTGGCGGGTTATTTGGAAATTGGAGGTATCATTGTAACATGTAAGGCCTTCTCAGAGACTTGTCCTGATACTCCAGTGGGGGCTGTTATTGATTCTGAATTTCTTCTATAAGATATATAGATAATAGTCTTGACAAAAAAAAAAGATATATAGATAATAGATAATTTTATACTAAAAACTTAAGCACAAACTAAATTTTGATTTTTTTTTTTTGCGAATATCAATTTGAACACGAGAGTATCTCACAATGACAAAATTTCCCTGTGAAAAGAAAACATTTTCCATATTTGCTCAACCAAGACAGACTAGACTAAAGGGTACAAAATAACCCCAAAAATATATAAAATAAAAATAAAAAGAATAATATGTTAGGGGATATAGTGAGAGTATAAAAACAATTAATATTGACCATACACCTAAACATATATAGATGGTCAAAATTGTTTTATTTAAATATAACCTTAACCATCTATTATGATTGTGCTGTCTGTCAAGATTAATTGTTCTAATACTTTCATACTCTCACTCTCCCCATATGTTAAGTTACAAAAATAAAGAACCAACTCCTGATCTACCACTTCATCACTGCACAGTACACTCCAGTCACAAACCTAGAATATGAAGTGTGGCAAGGAAACCTGAAATTGAACCTACATTTCACCCTCACAAATAATCCTCCAGAGATATGTCTGAGGGGACATCATATCCAAAAACCATGGAGTAATCATCCAATTCATCAGAAGTGAACTTTGGGATCCTCCAGCTCTTTCCAACTTCACAGTCTTGGCCACTAGTTAGCAGCTCCAACACCTGTGTAAATCACACAAAAGAAAGCTTCATTTAGGTGAAAGTGTGAGTGTGAATCTTGTTGAGACAGAGAGGAACTTAATAAAACATGGCAATTTCTGGATACTGTTATTTGTTTGTTCACCTCGCTCATTGGGGGACGCCAAATGTCAGTTTGTCTCACACAGTATGAAGCAGTTAGCACTACCCTATACAGTTGCTCTTCATCATATCTACCTTCCAATCTTGGATCAGCCAGCTCAGCAATATTCCCTGATTCCATGAGAGGCTTTGCCTGTACATGTTAGCAACATTATATTAATGTCTTTCTTAATCAATTTGTGGAGGCGGGTTTTAGAGGATTACTAGCCGATGAACCCGTATAAAATATGAGTTCTTTCCTAACATAGATAGTAAAAACTAAAATCAAACAAATGAAACAGTTTTGGCGAGAAGATAACACATGTTTCCCAGATATGACCTACTTTTCTTATATAGTAATTGATTAATCATTTGATGTAGTTCCTAAATTGCTAATCAGCAACATTTGTGAATTGTGACACCAGCTATCAGGGAGGAAAGGGCTGAATCATGTGATTACCCATAGGAGAAGGTTTTGCTTTGATGAATCAACAGGTCTCCGTCCAGTTACAATCTCCAGAAGAAGAACACCAAATGCGAAAACATCTGTTTTCTCATCCACAATACCATGCATAAAGTACTCTGGTGCCAAGTATCCAAATGTGCCCTCCACAGGGATTACAGCATGGTGAGTCCACTTGTTAGGAAGCCACTTTGCAAGTCCAAAATCGGTAATCTAATATACATGTAAAAAAATTAAAAATAGAGTTAAACTGTAAGCCTTATGAATTCAATCACGTAAAATAATGTTGTTTGAATTCTATTCTACCTGTGGTTCATAGTCAGGACCCAGAAGAACATTGGAGGCTTTAATGTCACGATGAATTATTCGGTGCTTGCAACATTTATGAAGATAATGGAGACCCCTTGCAACTCCAATAGCAATTTTGTATCTGATTGGCCAGTCAAGTGAATTTCCTGCTTTACCTGATACTCATTCCAGTGCATTTAATCTCAGATGACATAACAAACAGTAATTCCTGAAAAACTTATAATAATAATATAGTAAAATTGGGAGTTGGAGTACAAATTAAAGGCTTCCCTTACCATGCAATGCAGTTGCCAAGTTTCCATTTTGAGAGTAATTGAAAATCAGATAGAGCCCATTTTCAATGCAATAGCCCACTAAAGTTGCAGTATTAGGATGGCAGACATGTCCAATAACACCCAACTCCATAAGGAACTCTTTTTCCTTGTTTGGATCCTTGTTGTCCTTTGCCAACCTCTTCACAGCAATGGTTCGTCCATCACAAAGATCACCTTTGTATACTTCCGAGTACCCTCCTCGTCCAACCAAATTATCTGTTGTTTGGAAAGAAAAAAAACCAATAAACCAAAATTGAAAAATATTTTCAAGAGCTAAAAAAAAAAATCAATTAGAGCTTCCAAGGCTATACATATACCTTGGTGAAAATCATTAGTAGCATTGGATATCTTTTCATAGCTGAAGCACTTCAACAAGGGCTGACCCTTTTCATTTCTGGACATGTTGAAGTTTTTTCTTCTGAATGGTGAGCCAAGGAAAGATATTATGAACCTGAATGAAAACTGTGTTTTCCTTAACTTGGATTGGCCCTTAATCTTGGGACCCGATGAAGGGGTATATGTGATGCTTGAGACCCTAGTGCTAAAGGTGTCATCTTCTGTACTGTTCGATTGTCCCTCCAGTGCATCTAGTACCGTTCTTGGTGAACTGTTCTGTGCCTTTGTTTCTGAGATAAAATCCTCCAGAACAGGGGAGTTAGCCTTGTCAACGAAGTTATCCTTCTTAAACCTTCTTGAATTTGGTTGACGATTATTATCTGCTAAAGAAAACATACAAGGTACCCTTATTTAAGGAATTTGTTATCATCCAATATAATTTGTATTTTCTTTTATTTTACCTTACTTCAGAGAATTGAATTACCTTGAAAATGTGTTGAATTTGATGAATTGGCATTTTGATCTGCCTTTTTACACCTCCCAACTGAGACCATCGTACAGCCTTCATGTGCATGCTCAAAGCAATACTTGGTAATTCCTTTAGAGGTTCCAAATCTAAGGAAAAGATAAAATAAAAGGGTTATTCATTCTTGATCTTTAAAAAGAAATTTGATGCATAAGTGTTACATCACTCAGTTCTTACTTATTTTTTTGGTTTCTTGAGCCACGAAGAAGAAGAAAGTCAGCAGAGATGGACTTGGCTTCCTCCACTAAACCTCTACCTACTGTGGAATTGAGTGCCACTTTCGCCTCCAAATTAACCTGATAACGATGTTTTCATTCATGAGCATTCCTTTGACTCTTCTAGTAGCAAGCATGTTATAAAGTCTATCCGTTATATAATATAGGATCTTAGATTTTAGTATCTTTGATTATGTGGCTTAACTTATCCCTACAAAATCGACTTGTAAGGTGAGGGGTGTCTTGCATTATATACTTTTTTATGGCATTATATCTAGTCGATATGGGGCTTGGATTTTTCCCAATATAGAATTTATAAAAATTTGCCAATTTTATAGATAGGGACACACACACACATATTTGCATATTTGATTCACGTGTATTACCTGCTTAGAGCAACAGGTCTGTGCGAATTCTCCAAGCACAGATATAACGTATGCTTTTGCCTGCCGAAGTTGTGATTGCCTTCTTCTGACTGAGACACGCTTCTTCTTATCCTCAGCAACTGTAATTCAACAAACATGCATGCTATTAATACACTTATTATCATTCACAGTATGAAAAACAATCATATGAATAAATTGAATAAGTGAGAATGCAGGTAGTTTAGGTATATAGGAAAATAGTGACTAAGACTAACCAAGAACATGGACGGCAACAATGGTATCATTTGGATTGGCTAGAACTCTTATTGCCCATGAGAGAAGCTCCTTGCTGTCATCTGGGTCTAAGGAAAGGCCAATTAGTATTTTAGAAGGGGAAGGAAGTACCATTGTCAAATGCAAATTTGGCAATAGGTGTGTGTTGCAGAGAAATGGAATTATTTGCTCTGCTGATTCTTGTCACTCAGGGAGGAATGCATATAAGTAGTGAAAGGAAGAGCATATGATTAAATTCAGTTAGGGGTGTGATGCCAACGGCCAACCCCATGTCAAATTTTTATTATACTTGTTTGAGAAGCATAAAAATGCCTTTAAGATTAGCAACAGGAGAAAAACTGATTTAGTCTCTATTTTTCTCTCTCTGGTGACAATTAAGTGTTGTAGTTGGGTGCTTTGGGGTATAAGCAAAGGTGGTGGGCACGTATTTGATTTATCTTGCTATGTAAGCCAAAAATGAAGCTCCCCTTCAAATTTTAGTAAACAAAGTACCCTTTTCTTCTTTTTGTTTTTTGTTTTTCTTTTTACTTCAATTTGGTAGGAAAGCAAAGCCTGTTGGGCTATTTGCCTCTATTGTGAAAAAGAAGAGCTTCACTCATCACTTTATCATCGATGAAACTTTGAGAGGACACTAACTGTTTTTCTCTTTTGTGATGGATAAAGTGGCCAAGATTTTCTGTCTCTAACTACCTCCCCTATTTCGCTGTCACAGACCTTGCAAGGTTGACACATAGCCTTCATTGTTTTTGACATGTGTTGGAAGTCCCACATTGGATGGTCAGGGGGAGGGGGCGTGTTGGAAATCCTACATTGGATGGTCAGGGGGCCTGTGCGGTGTTTATATAGCTGGGGGAGTCCCCACCTTGGACTTCCAACAACATCACAGGGCTTATTTTAATGTTCAAAATTTAATGTAATGGGACCGTAAAAGTACCTAGTCATGTAGAAAAAAATAATAATATACAACGAATTGTAGCATGATGAGCCGAAATAAAATATATTGGCTTTTCCATTTATATAGGTGAAGCAAACTTACACGAATATTCTCATTGACTAAAAAAATTTGTAACATTACTCCTTGTCAAATAAATAAATGAAATAACATAAAATAAATATTTCAAAACAGATTGCCTTCTAGCGTGCTTATAAATAGAATGGATTCCGTTTTTAATTTTCTCTCTTCCGAGAAGATAGGGTGGTTGAAAATCCAATTATAGCTGTTTCTGAATATGAATTGCCTCTTCTGTATAAACATGTGGGACTTTCACTTCAAGATTCGTTAAATAATTATGCTGATTTTGCAATTCAGAGGTATAAAAAACTGGAACATGTGCTGCCATTGCTGGCATGAGATAATAGGGGTTGCTACCCAAGAAAATGAAAAGTGGATTACAGTGTAGAAGTCACATTTATGAATCAATAAATAAATATGTTTAGAAAAGGCAACTAGAATTGAACTAGTGGCGAGAGATTTTGATAATAAGCAGGATGTCATAGGTTTAAACCACAGTGCCACGATTATAAAAAAAAAATGTTCACACCCATGTTCACCGTCTTGAAAGTAAACATGGTATATAGAATTACGTTAATTTAAATGATACTTTGACAAAAAAAAATACGTTTATTGTTACTCCAATTTTTTGAAAGGACACTCCAAAGTACTGATCCATGTGTGGATATAAAAAAATATTTGTAACTAAGTTGTTCAGTTGCTGACTTGACAAAACTTTATTAAGTGTAAGCTAAAACGACAGAAGTTTTAAAGTTCAGCAGCTTCAGGTAGCATCCAAATATGTTACAGAAGATCATGACAGCGTACTGCCACACCTAATGGTAGAGAGGTGAGAAGGCGAGGGATTTGGATTCGGGAACTGCCAAGACATGGATGATCCATCTTTCCTTTAACCCCACACAGCTGAAACTTCCAACAGTTTCACCTCGTTTACACTTTATGTAGTTTTACTTTTTAGAAAAATTGAAAAGATCACAATGCCTTAGTTTTAAGCAAAAAGAGATACAGTACAAGCTTGTTGACACCTCTTCTTTCAAAAAACAAAATAATTTACCTGTAAGTCTGTAACCATTATTTTGCCATAATGTGTATCAGACATTAATTAGTTAGAATTTTGGGCTAATTTATAATTATAAAGTAAAAAGAAAAAAGAACAATTTAGAGTGAACTCATCCCCTCTTAATTGATATGTTGGATTGTTGTAATATGAAGCTTAAAAGACCATTTTCAATCCTTTTGATAAACAAATCCTAGGTGCTAACTTTATGAGTTATAGGAGCCAAATAATTGGATCTGGTAATTTTCTCCGTTTAACTTCATTAAAAAGAACTTGATAATGGGAGAAAAACAGAAGTCCCCATATTTGATTATTTTCCAGTGGGTAAAATGATATTTCATCTATTTTTATAGGGTACAATTGCAAAATTAGGCCTTCTGAACTCGTACAAATTCATATACACTTGGAGTGACCAAACGTGGCAAGATTTTCCATGACCTATTTCAACTGCAACAAGGAAATATCTCAAAAGAAAAGTGGAGTCATAAATCAAATGAAATCTTCAAATATTGCTAACCATAAGAGGGATGAGGAATCATCATCAAAATATTCATTTCTAAGTGGTAAAATATTGTGAATGACTGCAAAAGTCTTTCTCTCTGTTTGCAATTGAAAAACAAGCAGCAAAAAAATTGATTTTTTTTTAGTACTAGTCCTGGTCGCAATTTGGGACACTTCCCAACTTATTGAACAAAACTAAGAGAGAAAATGAGTGCACGAGAAGAGATTTGGGCGACTTCCAAATTAGTTGTACCATGTGCTGTGGTCTCAGACTCAGAGCACTTTTCAACTACGAAAGAGATCACCAAAATAAGCTGGGATTGCTTGCAGTGCCCAGTCTCAGAAAATTGAAAGAGGATGTCACGTGAAAAACACACATAAATAAATGAGAAATATCAATTTGAAGATTCTATGAAACGAGAGTTAGTCATAAAAGAATATAAGATGAACGTATTAGTCATTACTCATTACATAAAAACTATACTTGGAAGTTGATTCAATTACCAATAGATAAAAAAAAAAAGGCTTCATAAAAACATTTAAGTTCGTTACATATATTTAGCCTACTTTCTTGTTACCACCGCGCTTGTAAGGATCATTCATCTTTTGGACTTCAATGGCACTAAAAACACCATAGCTAGTTGTTCCATCATAATCATCATCATCACCACCATCACTAGGTTGATCAAGTGCCAATAGTTCCTCATTATATTTGATACTATCTATCCTCATCCTAGTCACTTTCCCATGATCAGGTTCTTGTCCTTTCAGAAGGTTCACCACTTGCTTCATGTTCGGTCGCTTCTCAGGTTCACTTTGCACACAAAGAGCAGCCACATTGATTGTTTGTTTGACTTGGTTTTCATCAAACTTACCTCTGAGCTTTGGATCAACCAAATCCCTGAACCTCCCTTTGGTTATTAAAGGCTCAGCCCACTCAGTTATTGTTCTTTTAATTCCACCTGGGAGCTTTTCTATGGGCTTTCTACCAGTTACAAGCTCCAACAGAAGAATTCCAAAGCTATAGACATCACAGCTTTCAGAGACCTTTCCCCACATGGCATACTCAGGTGCCAAGTATCCCAAGGTACCCTTCACACGGGTTGTCATGTGGCTAACTCCTTCTGGGATTAGCTTTGCAAAACCAAAGTCTGCAACCAGAGGCTCAAAGTCTGAATTCAGAAGCACATTACTTGCCTTGATGTCCCTGTGGATGATGTGGGGCGTGACCTCATGGTGCAAGTACCTAGCAGGAGTGAGTAGAAGGTTGTGCAATTTTAAAATTAGAAACATGCATAGCTAGATTTAAGTTTAATTCACTGCACAATTTAAGCTATTTATGCTACTAGATTTAGGACTTTGAAAGTAAAAGGTCATTTTTGCAGTCACTGGTGGAGAAAAAGCCATATAACATATTTCAATAGGAAAAGTGTGGATTAAGGTCACTGAGCAGAGCATCCATATACATACACTGATACACCCTTTCACAAGAAATAATATTTAGCCATTGCAAAAAGTTATATGTAAGGAGTTCTATAACACTTTGAAGCTTTACTAATTTGTGGGTGCCTGATAGGAGTGAAAATGGAATCAGCAGTATTTGTGAACACATTTTATGTCTAAATAGATAGCTTATTTCCATTCGCATATTCTTCTTCCTATCATGTATGCTTTAAGTATAAAAACATCTTTTTTATTATATTTTACAGAAGTAATACATAGAAAATATTGATTATAATTGTACTCATTTATACACAGAAATTCATATGGTATAATAGAAAATAATTAAGCGAGGCCAATTAAACACAAATTTGAAGATGAAAAGATTATTCTAGTCAACATAATTCAATTTAGGGGAAAGCTTACAAAAGGCCTTCTGCAGAACCAGTTGCAATCTTCATTCTCCTTTGCCAGTTCAGTTGCACTTCAACAGCAAACTGGCCATGGAGATGAGAAAGCAGGCTGAGATTGGGCATGTAATCGTAGACTATAAGCCGTTGCTCATCGCCAACACAATAGCCCCTAAGACCCAGTAAATTTTTGTGCCTAACCCTTCCAAGAACTTCCACTTCTACCGCAAATTCCATCTCCGCCTTTGAGTTCATTGATTTCAGTTTCTTCACTGCTATCTGCAATTTCCATAAAGAGTTTAAACTCTATTTGGATGATTTTTTCTATAAGCACTAATGATATGAGTTTTTGATTTAACAGCTTCTTATATAAGTTGACATAAGCTTTTATACTTCAATTTTTTTAAAATTTTTTTTTTTAAATTTCTCCATACGCACTATCAATTTAACGGTGACTATTTAACCGTTTTCCCTTTTTTCCATATATGAAAAAACAAGAATGTAATGCAAAACTAACTAAGCTTAGCTGGGCTTCTGAACCCAGGCTGAAACCATATGTCATTGACATCACAACACAAATGATGAATGCATAGAGTAGTGGATAAAGCTATTTTTTACCTGGAGACCATCACTGGTTCTTCCCCAATAAACGCTCCCAAACCCACCTTCACCAAGCTTATTATCTTCACTGAACCCGTTGGTAGCTGTATGCAACTCCTTGTATGTGAATATTCTCCACGAATTTTTATCTACACCAAATGATGTTGGCCTACAAAATCACATGGCAAAATAAGATTGATGATCATGCTAGCAAATTTGATGAGAGCTAATAATGAATGGATTCACATAGCACTGAAAAGAGAGTTGGTAATTTTTACATACACTTCTTCGACCCTCTCTGAGCCACAGCAACTGAAGGAGGATCCCATAATTGGTGGTACTATGTTATGGGATGAAGAGCACACAACAACTTAAGGAACTTGTTTCCAAATGGAATATTTTCTTTTTAAAGAATGTTAAGAGTCGTTTTGGTCCTCAAAGATCCCACATTTTAAACGCCGGCCAATCGACCTTGGCCGGCTAACTCAACATTTCACATCGAGTTTGCTTCATCAACTATAACAAATTAAGGGGTCACAGCATATATAAATACCAATAGGCATTCTTTTTTAATTCATAGATATAGGTGATAGGTGCAATTTTAAACATAAGCTAATATGCCCCTAAGATTTCCTTTTTAGCCGTTGTCCATAGAACTTTCTAACCCACCACCCTGATTGATCATAGGTTAGGGGATTGACTTGTTAAATAATAAATAATAAATAAATAAATAACAAAAAAGGGTTATTGGTTGATGAGTTGACCCACTAAAACAATAATAGAAAGACAGAAAAATAGAAAAAATGGATTATAAATGGGCGGGTTGAATTTAAAAATAAAAATTTTATGAGTTAATAGGTCAACTTACACCGCTCTTCAACTTACATAATATTTGAGTTAAATAGAGTTAAATTCATACACTTGTTAACATGCCAATTGGACGAATTGCGGGTTCTTGATGTTGAATCTTTCAACATGAAACTGAATGCACCACAAATGTTATAAAATTTTAGTGAAGTTGATGTCATCTCTGATCTATCCAAACTGCTAAACGGCATTCAAAGTGCATTTGTATGTTTTTTGCATTTTATTATTGGATTAATTTAATCTTATACATATTTGCAGATATTTTCTTTCATATCTCCATCGCTAAATTTCAAAAGTAATATGACACATCATAAGAATGAAAAGTGGAGAAATTGGTTTCAATTACGCGCGCGTATTAGTTTTTCATATACCGTAGTTCATTTTTGGTAACATCTCAAATCCGCCCCCAATCTTTAGTAATATATAAAATATATTATATATTATATATATGGCAACTTTACCATTAACCCAAATTCATTTTGCTGACTCTAGTAAAAAAAATCATTTTGCCCATGGCTATATGACAATTGACAAATGTCCATGGCTAAATGTGAGTTAGATATTTATCTATGGAAATTTGTCTTGTAGTGATGGATTTCGTCCATCACAAAGTCAAATTTTTGTCAATATCTATTACATTACGTTGCGGAAACTTTGTTAAGTATTTGTATTGTCTGGAACCCTTCAAATTATGTGTCTATTCATAGTTTCTAGGGGCATTTATGTCTTTAAAAAAATTTAAAGGTGGGGGCAGGCGAAGAAAGAAGTGAGGGGGGACCAAGAAAATCGCTAGATTTGCTACATTCGACCCAAAGGCCGAGCTATTTTTTTGTTTGTTGAGAGAGTGTATATTTTATTAAAAAAGGACCTGGGTCCAAACCGGCCCAAAAGCCCAAACCACAAAGGATACATCAGAGGAACGCAGAGTCACTATTTGAATGCTGTAGATGTCTTATGATTGAGATTTTTCCTTTATAAATTTGTCCATGTTGACCAAAAAAAATACTCTCTTTTTTTGGTCAAAATGCTCTCGTTCAATCCTCGAGGAAGGCATTGACCAAATGCTCTCTTTTTATACACAGTACTTAATTAATTAACTACTTGGAATGCGGAGAAATTATGACCATATGCACTGACCACTGAGCTTGAATGGCTTGCTTTAACATGTACTCCCTCTATTTTTTTTATTTGTCGGATTTTGAAAAAAAAATTGTTCTTTTTTATCTATCGTTTTGATAGTTTAAGGTTATATTTTGACAATTATACCCTTAACTCTATTAATTGTTTTTCACATTTTTCATAAAATTAATTAATGCATAGTTGAGAGTTTAAAGACTAATTACTATTCCCAACAAATAGAGTAGTGAATAAATAAGGGTATAATAGGAAACTATTTGTCAATTAATTGATTCTTTGATTGTGGTGAAACAACCTTAAACGACAGATAAAAAAGAACGGAGGGAATATCATTCTTAGAGCATAAACAAGAATGACAATTAGTTATTCATCAATCATTGACATGGACCCTGTTTGGATAACAAGTTTATCTACTGCTTATGGTATAAGCTGTATAAGCTATTTTTATAATCGAAGAAAAATTATAGTGAAAATTATTTTATATAAGCCATAAGCTGTTTTGATAAGCTATCATGGGTAGCTTATGAAAAATAAACTCAAAACAGCTTATGAATCAATCATAAATTGTGTTTATAAACTTTGCAATAAGTCAATCCAAACAGGCTCATGGTCCTTATAGGCATATACACTCAGTCCTCCGAGAGTTGTGGTTTTCGACCCTTTTCATGGCAGGGGAAAAAAATAATCAAAGTTCAAGTGTCTTGGTTACAGTGCTGTCATCATTATATTTGGGAATGTTTTGATTTGACGTCAAACAGGTAATATGCGCAGGTCACAATTATTGGTTCCTCGTCCTAGTTGAATCCACAAGTTTCTCTTTACAAACAACCATAACCAAAGTAATTTCACCATAATATATTTGAACGATGATGTAATAACTATATAGTAGCTAGCAATATAGTTCAATTATTTAATTTCGTCAAAAGATTGAAAAGGGTGCGTTTAATTATGTGATGTCTTTGAGGTGGATGTCATATGGATCCCAGATTAATTTGAAATAAGCCCATCACCATGATTAGTAGCCAAAAGAGCAAATAGTTGGATCGATGTTGACCCAAATGGAGGTTGCTGTAATGGGTAATGGCATTTTGCTTTGACCTGTTCAGGCGTATGCATATATAGTTGCTCTTGTCACATTTTGGGGGAGGCATTGAATTGTGCTACGAACTTGGTGCTCATCCATACATATCAATCCATTCATAAATTATTAACCAACAATATTGATGAGGTAGTGATCGATTATGCTCAGTTACATGTATATATGGATATTGATATGTAGAGTGTTATATGAGAAAATGAAAGTAGTTACATGATGACATCAATGATAGATAAAGGAGAGAGGGAGGAACAGAAAAGCTTGCCTATTAAACTATTAATTGATGTCCTGCTAACTTTAACCCTCTATACGGCTATAAGACCCTCATTATTTATTCTGTGAAAAATTTCCTGAATTTTCGTTTTCTTTCTTTTTTATGATATGAAATTTTTGTTTTGTTTCGAAAGATACTCCATACCACTTCCTTTAATAATGCAAGGACTTGTAATGCAGACAATTTCGTTATATCAATGTCAATAAAGCCTTAACAATGACAATGAGCATTATGCGATATGAACCCTGTACAAGCAAAACAGCTATAAGCCGCATAGGACCATACTTATCCCACTAATTAAATTGCCATTGTCTGTCATAATAGTTGTTACTTCTTGGTATGAAGTTTTCATTCTTTCATCCTAATTTCTTCAAATTGCAACTTTACACTAGAAATATTAATACTAACTTCTACTTACTTCCTTTTATAGTTGGTAGACATCAGCAGCTTTCACTTTTCCTGAATTCTATAACTTCAATAGAAAAATATTTTGTATTTTTTTTTTAAAAATAAACTATAACTTTTGTCTTCTCTCTAATTGTGTGTTTAGATTCATGGAATTTATGATTTAAGTAAAAATCACAAAAGAAAATAAGCTTTTATGTTAATTATGATTTGAAAATTTCCAAACAAGCTGTCAGTCTATCGCTCGGACGAGACTGATTCATTCAAAATTATAAGCATATCCCCAGGGAAAACAGAGCCAGCAAAATCTGCAGCAAACTTACTTGTTCCCCTACGAGGAGAAACCCAATGGTGTCGCATACGTTGGGAAATAAAAGTTACGGGAGAACAGAAAGGAGTTCAATCATATCCTGATGAGTAGGACAATGCGGGGGAAAGAAATGAAATTAATGTCATGTCTTAGTTTTGAACTTTTATTCAATTGATTTTTTCTTTCTGAAATAATAATCCTTAGACATTCATGCAATCAACCTGGCCTCTACATACTTAAACCCAATAACCTGAACCAATGACTCAACACGATTTCGGGAAATATATTTAAGAAATATTTTTTTTAATAAGCCAAAGATATAGTAAAACTCAATGAGACACAAGGCATGCTCACTGAGGAAGAAAAGAATAAGAGATATATATTACCTGCTCTTATCCTTTCTTATATAAGAAATAAAATGAGTTATTTTTATGGTCTTTTTTATAAGAAACAATGTCTTATTTTTAATTTTACCTTTATTTATTATGAGCCCCACAAAAAGAATATCATGAGTCACCAATCTCAAAAAGGATACTTTTAAAAAATGATAACATTATTAATGATAATTAACCTATTTCAATACACTTCATTGATCTTGATGATTTTGTATTATATTTCTTATAAAAAGGACCAGAGAGAGTATTATCACATGACAATGATAATATGATATTCCATGTGCCACATCATAGGCAGACCCACTTAGGGCCCAGGATAGTTACAACCCTTACTCAAATTTGAAAATCTCATTTATTATCATAATTTACTAATTTTAACCTCCTAAAATTTTATTTTTGCTCACAACACAACTCTCAATTTCGCTTTTTCCAATTTTGGCTCTCTAAAATTTTGTGTTGCTTTCACCACAAGTCTCAATTTTACCAATCTCTCCACCCGACTCTCATCTCTCTCGCTCTCTTTCATCCCAATCTCTCATATCTCCCTCCTTGGGAAACGTCAACCACTCAACCACGATCGGAGCACCACGGGAAGCTTGTCCCACTAACTCAGGTTTCTAGATATGCCAACATTTTTTTTTGTTGACAAACCTGGATACGCCAACATTGTTACTTAACAGAAATCATTTAATAATAAAGACTACGAGTGCTTATTTTGAAATAATGATATATCAAAATAAAACAAAAATTGAACGAACTAAGACTATATAATAGGGACAAAAAATCTTAATCCAAGTGAATATTATTTGTTTTCTTTATTTAATACTTAAATTTCTTCTATCATTCAATATTTATTTAAATAAGATATTTGTAAATTATCACCAAATTAATTTTTCTTCAATTAAATAACTTTTAATCTAATTTGTATACTCTATAAAATTATTCATAAAATATGCAAAAATGTGTATCATATCTTCCGGTGCATAACATAGACTGTATAAATATTGAATTTGACTCCTCTAAAGTGAATAAAATGTAAAATAATTAATCTTAATTGTTAATAAAGAAATCAAGAGATAATATTCCAATACATCTATGATTTGTTATACATGTATTTATAATATTTATTATTAATTTTTTTATTAATAATTAAAATTAATTATTATATATTTTAAAATAATTTATTCACTTTAGAGGAATTGGATTCATGAAGATTACATAGGAACATTAATTATTTTGGTTTACGGGCACAGCAAGGTTCTAAAAGGCATTATGGTTCACTAAGCAATTAGAGGACGCACTTTCTCTGTAAAAACGTATAGAAGCACAAGTCAAACAACAAAAGGAAACGTTACGTCATCCTCATCTTTTTATCTTTCATTCACGATTTTGCGAAATTGCTAGCTACTCCCATATATAATTAACATTAAAAAAGGAAAAAAATTGCTATGGCGTTACTTTTCACTAAAGCAAGGCAAACAAATTTCCCACGTACACTTGGCGATGATTAGATTTGCTGAAGTATGGAAATAATAAGAAACAATGGGCTCAAGCACACATATTCACATTATTGTACAAAGATTCCTTTATATATTTTTTTTGCCTTGGTCGAAAACTACAAGTATGAAAAGATGATGTTTTATCTATTTGTGTGTGTATGTATCAAAAGTTGTTTATATAAACTTCTTTTGGCAATATATAAGTAACTTCGCATTTCTCATTTTCAAGTATATATGTCGCTAATTAGTCCCCATATCAATTTATTTGGTTTGCTTGATTGCTCTGTCAATGTGTAAATTTTCATATATGATTAAATGATTCCTTCGTCAAACTAGTTAACCAGAAGATTAGCTATATACAAATTCGCCTGGGGATGTCACTTCGTGAAATAATATGACAGCACCATTCTATACAAGGTATTAAAAAAACCTTATATATAGAGGGTGCAAAAAGAAAAAATGAAAAATATTTACCATCGCCACTCACCACCAGTCGCCACAGGGCTCCTTCTGTGCTATCCTATTTACACGATGATACCCCACAAAAAAAAAAAATGATGATACCTCACCAATATCAATACCAATTAATCTGTTTAATGCATATCATGATGTAGGGAGACACACTATCGACATACACTAAACTCGCAATACCGTCATCCTTGCCCCACTACTTTATTAATGCTTGAAAAGAATATCAATTTAAAAAGTCATTTTATATTTTACAAATTACAACAACAAAAACGGTCCACTAAAAGGAAAATTTATTTAAACACCCAAAACATTCATCCCACATTACGTTTTATTTAATTTATAAGAAAAATAAAGAGGAGTTAAAATGAATGTTGTTGTATATGCTTTATTATTTAAAAAATAAAAAAAGCAATGTGTAAAATATCGTATCCCTAATTAAATTACATTACCGGTGAATTCTAGGACAGAATAAAACAGAACCAAATACTGGGTTTTTAACCACTGGCACTGCCCTGATAAATGCTCGCTTGGCATGAACGTTAGAAAAATGAAACCATTATTATTCTAGAGACACGAAGAAAATGCCACAATGAGGATTCCCAGAGGCCGCTGTTTTTTTTATACCGGAAGAAACTCAGAATATATACCATAAACAGAGAAACCCAAAAAAAAAACATTAAAATAAAATAAAATAAAAAAGGAACAAAACTGAAGCAAATTAGGAGTGTCACGAGAAACAGTGCGCTTTCTATTTTTCCATAGTGTCCTCTCGCCGCATCAGACACATACAACAGTTCTCTTCCCGTTGCTTGCGTATAGCTTTACACGTACCTTCTCCTCAATACGACACAGCAATGGCAGCTCTCCACATCTTGTAATCAATTCCCCAAAAACACAGAGTTTGTCAAATTTTCTAAACTCTCTCTCTCTCTCAGATTTTAATTAATTTCTTTCAGGGAAACTAATTAACCCAAAAATCCCACTGACAAATCTTATCTCAAAGGATGAAAAACAAAAAACAAAAACCCAAAAATTGTGAAACAGCAAATCTTCCATTCCACCTCAACGAATTTACATTCCCGAAATGATATACAATTGTAGGCTTGAAAAACACACACATACACTCCTATGTCTATATAGAAGGAGAAGGACCTAAATTTTAACATGATTCTAAATCCATCTCTACACAACCAATCCCGGAACATGCAAAGCGAGAAGCTGGCGTTCTAGAGACAACACCTAAAACACAAAGCTCCAAAAACCAGCGTATGTCACGAGCTCTGCTACAAAACAAAAACCCCACGGAGATGCCTTAAATTAAGCGTTCTGATCTAACGAGGTTGCAGTATCTGGGGTTTCATTGTTCTCACTCTGGGCTCGCCGTACCTGATCCTGGCCACCGCTTCCCTGTTTCACAGTATCATCAGCCATTTCCACCGATTTCTGGTTCTGGTCGCAGGTACAAGTGCTGGTGTTGCTGTTGTCGCCGAAGGATGAGGACCTGCTAGTGCTTGTGCTCGAGGACATGCTTGGTGTGGCTAAGAATGTTGGTTTCTCTTGTCCTGCCATAATCACCAAGATCTTCTCCTCGTAAGGTTTCTGGTTGTCTTGGTCGGGTCTTCCTTCTCCGGCCTCAAGGTCTCGTTCTGATTCGCCGTTCCCTTCGAGGTACCCAGAGAGTTTCCAATAGGAGCAAGCGAGGATCAAGAGAGCGAAAGCTATGAGACCCAACATGGCTGCTAACCCACCGAACAAGTAGGGAACAGGGGAATGCCATGGAGAGTGTGGTACTTGTGATGAGACAGGGGCTCTTTCGTGCACGTTCATGGGTTCTCTGTATGCGGCCATTTTGTTCTGTTTTTTTTGGAACAGAGAGAACAGGGGAAGGGAGAGAGTTTGATTGATTAATTAAGGAGGAGGGAGAATTATTAAAGGAGGTGAAAGATTGGGTTGAGAAGTGGGTGATGGGGTGGAAAGGTATTTATAGAGAGTTAAGAAAAGGGACTCTGTTTTGGATTATGGGGGTGGAAGAGAGAGAGAGAGAGAGAGAGAGAGAGAGGTGATTCATGTCGTCATTTCTCATGAGTAGGAATAGTGGGGCCTGTGGGGTACGTTTCTGTGATTTTATTTTTATTTTTTATTTTTGTCTTGGGTTTCTTCATTGAGGATAGGATTAATGGATTATTGCAAGGAATGCGCACTAACTACCCAGGGGTGTGTACTGTACTGGTTATGTCAAAATCATTTCCGAGGGGAAGAGGAGAATGAGAATGTGATGCTCTTGCATGTTTGGCAAGAAACAATTAAACAGAAAAAAAAATTTAGAAATAACGGTGGATATGTTTTCAATTCCTTGGCTTAGAGGATCCGGTGATTCATTCTGGTGGCCTTTACTGTATATTATTCATGGATAAGCTCTAAAACTATAGTAAAATTTTCTTTTGCTATTCACATAAGAATATTGTCACAGTGGTTTAGTAAAGAACTTGTAAACTGTGTGGCATCATTCTAATTTTAAATCAATAACGCAATGCATGCATGATTCATGAGATTGGATTACTGGAATCTGTTAATTAAGATCATATAGTTTTAAAATAAATAAAGCAAAAATGCCCGGTTGCCTTTGTGTCTTACTTTCGTTTAATTTCCATATCGTAATTGTGAATTCAGTTGATCTGGATAAGAGATTCCGACTTGGGAACCATCTGATTTGCTGCTTGACAATTAAGAATTTCAGATGGAATAATAATATGGGAAAAAAAGGGATTCCATGACTAGAATGCTTGGGATTAGGATTTTTTTATCAACATATTCTATAATGCTTTTTAATAAACCATTTAATTATTTAAATATGGTGCAGCTTTGGATGCCCGTATCTCTTTCGTTTGCTTCTATAATATTTTATTTTTTTTAATATAATGCAACATAGGACCATGTGACATCATATTGTTTTAGAGTGGGGTCCATTCTGGTAAGTTTACTGTGTAGACCACCTGATGAAACACGAGATAAACCATATGTACTCTACTGAGCAATAGTACGAGGAGATTCCGTTACAGCCGTTTGATTAAAGATATTCATGGCACAGACCCGCGAAGCGGCGGCGCGTGCATGTCGTGACGGGGCGTCCATGTTTCCTTACCCACGGCATCTTTCCTTCCTTCCCCATAATTTTTTTTTGGGTAAACCCATCTTTTTATTTTGTAGCTTAGCTAGCGAGAATATTTTTTTTTTTACAAAAATTTAAATTAGGGCAAGGACTGAGCACAAATTTACATTAAATGAGCAAAAAATATGAAAAAATAAGGTTTGAATCCCTATTCTAATTGATAGGACAGAAGACTCTAACCAATTAGTCCACCCATGAGACGGCTAGCGAGAATATGTGTGTATTATACTATTATTAATTTAATGAAGTGGGTGGAAAGTAGGTGGAAACCGATTGATTTTTTTCAAAAAGCTGCTGATTTTAAAACAGATAGAAAAATAAAATAAAAGGAAGGAATGTATGGCATACGCTTGCAAATTGCAATGATTAGTCTTCTTATTTTATCTAATTAATTTTGGTTCATTTAGGACGGAAACTATTTCGACATCGTGTTTTTACATTGTATTTAGTATTTCATAAGTTATCAAATAATATATGTTAGACTTTAATTGTGAAAAAAATAAAAAGTTATACACAGGTACCTACGTACATGTAATGATATATTATATTATTTAATAAATATATATAATAGATATATATAACTGCTTTATCAAAAAAATAAGAGTACTATTTAAGAAAAAAAAACTAGAGAACTGCACTCCACAGCCAAAAAGTCTCTTTGTCTATTTTCCTTATATGGGTGCAGTATAACATTTTCACTTAATTAAATTAGGATATGCACAAACCTGTGTGGTGGCTAGGGGTCAAAGTCGCGGTCAACTTTGATATAGACTGAGTTATTAAAATTCACAGTCCAACTTACCCAATTTTGCTCAGTTCATTGGTTTGCTTTTTTATTCTTGTGTTTACTATTTTTTTTATAATTGATCAAATTATATGTGATAAAATTAACAATATTATATGTGCTGTAACTGTAATTTAAAATATGCACATACTCCATTGCATTTTTAAAATCTTGTTGGGTATTATAATGTTCAATCATATTTTATCATTGTCTATTTATGTAGTCTGTGTATAATTATTAAAAAAAAGTTTATAAATTTGAATTCTATTAAAATTTATAAATATTTATAAAAATAACTATTTTTTTTTATAACTTCATTGTGTAAAAACCTAGCCCAAAAGAATTGTTTAAACAAAAATGCAGTTGTGAGTTGTGACGGATGTGGATACTTCCTCTCCACGTAATCAAATTGCTCCTCCGATTCTCTCTCAATGAATGAGCCTTCGGATTTTCCGGGATGGGGATTGGTATACTTATTGCGTACGTATGAAAGCTGATCTGGTTTAGTTAGCAGGGGACCAAATGAAATGACTTGTGTGATTGTGCATACATTTATACAGTGGAACCACCTAGAATTGATGAATTTAATTAGCTAGCTAGATGCACTCCAAAATCAAATAGTGCAAGAATACATTATATAAATTTAATTAGCTAGCTAGATATGCACTCCAAAAATATAGTGCTAAGAATTATGAGTCTGATGAAAGGTCTTTCACAAGGAGCACCACACGCCCTGAATTGGTTGGCGACAAGGACATATCTTGATCTTGGAGGGACATGGTAAAAAATAAAATAAAATAATTCTGGAACAATATTAATGAAGTGTCCTCCACCCTGCTCCTCCACTACATTCATATGCTTTACTTGCCAAACACTCTGCACTAGCTTTTCCCTTCATTAATTTGCCCCTTCAAACTTATTTTTGTCTTGTGATTTGTTGATCTTAAACCTATCACGTCTAGTGCAATATCCATCCACACTGGTATGCTGTTAGCAATGATCATCTATCTCTGATTCTCTGCCACATGCTTGTATAGAAATATTATATAAAAGAGAATACAAGGATAATAAAGCTGGAGACACTCCAAATTTCAAACCTTCCCCCTAGTGAAAATACGCAATCCATGATGTTAAGAGATCGAGACAATTAGATAAAAATTGTATAATTCATATTTCGAATATATATTTTTAATCCGTTTTAGCACATAAAAATATGAATTTGTTTAACTTTTTTCCAACAATCTCAATCTCTTGACAACGTACTCCTAAACAACATAATTTTCTACATCAAAAAATCCAGATCCCGAGAGAGGTGTAAGGTATATGGGCCCCAAAACCATGTTCTAAAGTTTGGGCCCCATCGTTTGCCCCCTTAGTCGTCACCTTCCACCGCACCCAACGTACACGCCAAGGACAACAGGTATTCCTTTCCCATATCTATGTGACACCACGACTCTAAACACATCATCAATTCTAATTTATTTTATGTATAGGATCCGCATTCTCCTTTTATTTAATCACTTACTCACCTTCCACTGAGATTGTTCTTGCTTGTCACTACGAATAAGATAACAATAATCCGAAGAAACAAATGCGCTGAGAATAGATTTGATGTACAAATCCAAACCAAATCCCACTTATTAACATTATTAAAATCACGATTAAGTGAACTACACGTATGTCACTTTCCTAGAATGGTTTTGTCCTTTCTATTGCAGTATTTTTACAATCATTGTCATCTATAACTATCTCTTGTATATATATGTATGTATACGTATTTAATTAAATTCTATTGGCCGTCACCTTGGATCATAATTAATTCTTTCCAAAATCACCCTAAAGTAAGCATTGAAATTGAAATTTTACTTAAAAAAAGATTGACTTTGATTATCTTCTCTCGTAATTTTCTTAATTAGTTGCATATATATGACGATATATTATAAACCGAAAATGGGATAAGCTGGGTCCAATTTGAGCCTGATGTATCGAATGAGGTAATTTCATTATAAAATATCCAAATTGTTTTCTTTATTACTAATGTTTTCAAAACAGGACTAAACTAATTGAGAAAACTAGAAATCGATCAACTGGCCGGTCACAAGTAAAAAACACCTTCTACATTAATTATTCGATTCCCTGTTTATAGTTTATAACCAAAACTCATTTTTCTTTTAATTGATCTAATATGGGGCAAAATGAAATTTATAATAATGTAATAAGAATTTAGCTTCTATATTCATAATGATAAATCTCACCTCTTCTCTTTTCATTATTTTATGTGGGACTGATATAAAAAGAGAAATTTTGTTTTTCCGCTTTTAATCCTTCAATGTGGGAAAGGCATATGATATAGGTCATGCTAGTGTGCTATTATATTTATATTTTAATGCTTATTTATGTGATAAATTAAGATAGCACATTCAATATCTTTTTTTTTGTGCTTTTATTTGTACGTGCACTTGTGAGAGAGAGAGAGAGATCTCAATTCAACCTCAAAATCTTAAATATTTTTTTATACTGGTTTTCAATGACCAATTTGATTATGAAAACATTGCCTTTAATTATAAATACTCCATCTTTCCCATAACTTTGGTTGTTTTAGCTTTTATTTGTATCCCAAAACTTTGATTATTTTATAATTTCAAGATATAATTATGTATGTTTTTCAATTATACCATTAGATTTAATTGAAAGGATAAAGTAGCAATGAGAATAGTTAAAAATAAATAAATAAATAAAGGGTACATATTACTCTAAATTTAGCTCAATTAAATATTTTTGAGCATTGCTAAGAGTACGAAAATTAATTAACACAATGTTGCATGAATTAATTTCTTTCAACCAATCATTGAGCAGTGAAAATTCAATATGAAAGTAAAGTAAAATTGATAAACTAAAAGTATAACAACCAAAAATGTTCATACATGTACCAATTAGTATTCCTCAATATTTTTTTATCTGTGTATCAAAACCTTAAATCACCATAGTTTATGGACAAATAGAGTAGTTGTTATAATTTTAATTTTAACAACGTCCTAACCCATTAGTTTAAATTTTAATGTGTGAAACCAACAAATCAATCAGCTCATATCATTAATTATGCTTCTACAAATATTGATTCAATAGTTTCAACTCAAACCTTACATTAGTGGAAATGATAAGATGGCAAAGTTGGTGTGGCCTTGCAGTTTCAGTACTTTATATATATCCAAAACTTTTTAATGAAAACAAACGCAAAATGATCCAATTATATTTGTTTGGATGCATTACAAAAAAGATGTACATTAGTGGAAATGATAAGATGGCAAAGTTGGTGTGGCCTTGCAGTTTCAATGCTTTATATATATCCAAAAAAATTTAATGAAAACAAACGCAAAATGATCCAATTATATTTGTTTGGATGCATTACAAAAAAGATGTGGAGTTTAAGACGTGCAAAGGTTCAGATCTGAAATGATCAAGCCAAAATTTGTCAATTGGAATGGACCAGTGTAATGAAAACTATGTACAAAAAGATAAAAGAAGTCAAAGCTCGCTCAAAAGCTTGAAAGGAGCCTCTGCGATGGAAATAGCAAGTGTTTCCATATGCTTTACAGCTTTCCTTATCTCTGATTAGGAGAACGAGCGAGCGACGTCGTTTCTTTCTAATTAGTTCACTTTGCTATCAAGATACAAAGCTACATTTCTTGACCAAAAAAAAGAAGCTGCATTTCAATCTCTATTACGACATATAAAAGATGAGCACGTAGCAGACCTGTCAGTTTATATATCCCATTTTGTTTCAGCACAAGCATCATATACTTTAAGAGGTTTTGTCATTTACGCATATTCTTCATCTCAAAAATATATATCAATAAAAACTAACAGCGTACGCAGGCAGAGCCCCGATAGCCTGAATAATCAAAAAAACTATATTAGAATTACAGTCCAGCGCTGTTCACACCCACCCTTGGAGTTTTTCACTGATGGAAAAACATCAAGTGCTCCTTTTTTGAATTTCAGTAGGAGGGAAATACATCCAGCACGGTTCACACCCACCTTGGAAGATTATTCACAGCTGGGAGACGTCAGCCGTCTGTTGTGCCAAAGTGGGTACTCATCCAAGTCCCACATTGAGTAGTGTAAAGAAGAAAGAAGTAGAGAGTCTTTATAAATATGGAGAGCTAGTTTGAGTTTTCTTCACCACAATAATTCTAGTCCTTTTGGTGTATTGGTGCTTGGGTAGTTGTGTGTCTTTGAGAGAGTTTGCAATTTTTCCATGCAAAAATTGTGTGAGAGGGTTTACAATTTTCTCCTTATAAAATTGCAAGTTGAGTAATAAAATTTTTGTTGTGAGTTCATGGATATAGGTATGAAATACTGAACCACGTTAAATTTATGAGTTGTTTTTGTTTATACTTCTTGTGTGGGTGTGCTTCCGGTTGTGTGGAGATTTTTGGCTCACGTCAGGTGCCACTTTTTCAATCACACTGCATCAGATCTGTTCGCACCTAACCTGGGAATTTTTTCACTGCTGGGAAAACATCAGCTGCTCCTTTTGGAGGGGAGAACATCTAGCACTGTTCACACCTACCCTGGGAGTTTTATTCCCAGATGAGAAAGCGTCAGGATCCGCCAAAACGTGTGATAATCAATTCTATTATTTTCCTACCATCTTTGATTAAACTTATTTATATTACTGTTCATTTGTACCAGGGTCTCTAGGGTTTTTTGTGGGGCCGTTGTTTGCATTAATTTGTACTTGACTCTTGTAGCTTTAGTCACAAAACAGGGGTGTATCTGTTTTGTTTAATTTCTCAATAAAATTTTAGCTTATCCAATAAAAGAAGCTAATATTATTAATTTAATTACTTTCTAATGGTGGGTTTGCACCAAACCATGAACCCCCCCTTGAATTAGAATCCCATAATTTGCTGTTGCAAATTATGGATTATTATATGTGAAGTGATCAGGTTAAACCAATTAAATGGATGCCTTCATGTCATGTCATCTTTAATTTGATTTCAACGATTAGTTGATCCTAATGAATATAGCCTTTAGTGTCCAAATTAACCGTGTTTACGATCATAATAAAATAAACAAGCGATAAGGCACTTGAGTGGAAGCCCCTGAGAGGCGCTTTCATGGGCCATATATGCATAACACTATACTCCTATAATTTACTCATCCTAATCAGAGCCAATAATTAAGCGCTGCGAGCCTAACTATAATTAAAGCTGGAGCTACCTACTGATCAATTGAGTGGATAAATGTTGGAATCTATCATCACAACATAAACGCGATAAAAATGGCATGAAGGGATGAGTGTACTTGTTCCCTTCTCGGAATAAAGACTCACTTTTGACATTTCCCTCAAACTCAAATACATTGTTTTGGCTTTCCTCTGTTTTTGTAGTTAATCTCATTGAATTGTTTTAAATTAAATATATATGTAGGATTAAATTAAGTAATAATAGCTATCCCTATGGCCAGCAATAAGAAGAAAATGCGCACACTTACACATATATATAATATATTAGATGCATAAAGTGGCATGAAATGTGTACGCACGAAGAAACGACACATACGTATACTCACAGTACAGAAAACTAAATTGTAAAAGAAACCACGAAAAGTTATATGTTTGATGACTAATCCTGTTTCTTTGGCCTGGGCGACTTCAGAAGATATCTTAAAAATATTAACTGCCTAACTCTCATATTAAATCTGACCCACATATATATGACACGCACACACACATATATATAGTCGTATGTCATAATCATAACAATTACATATATTATGTCCGTAGTGAATGTCATATATACGCAAATTCGATTCATCCATGACAACTCTGACATTATTGTTTACATATTCAATGAATCAATACGCGCGCGCGGCATGAAAAAAGGTATACAAACAGAAATATAAACATGAAAAGGTAATTAAACCGCAAGAATATAGCTACTATATAAAGTGAACATTAATTTGCATTAGCAAATAAAATAAACAATCTCAATAGCTGATTAAAAAAATTATCAACTGATATGATGGCATACATATGTATACCAAATTATAGAATTATCAAATGATATGATGTCATACATATGTATACCAAATTATAGATTTATTAAACATTAATTATTAGTAGTAGCATTTTTCTTATCAACAGTTAAGATATCTTACTTAATTTACCTTTAGAGTGTAGAATTCACTGAAAAAGAATTAAATTCAAACAGCAAGAGCACTCACAATTAATGATCATGTACTAATTACCCTCATACTTTATTGTTAAAAAATTACTATTTTTAATTAAATACTACAAAAAAACTCACACTACATATTGTATTTTTATAAAAACATTTATTATTTTATTTAATTTATAAATACAACACTCTTAAAATATACCCGTTGTTGTGGAGACCGAGTAAAAGTGTAAAACTGACAGACAAGGCCTCACTATTTTGAATCAATGTTAGTTTTACATTCAAAATTCATTCAAGAAAATGATTCCCTTGTTTCTATCAAAATTTGTGGCTATTAAAATGTTATATTATTTTTTATATATATCTTTTCTATATCATATATATAACAGGATGTAAGGAATTTGTGATGACAAAATTACCTGGACTTGCATAATTGAATTAAGGGGCAAGACGACCAAAGAAAATGAAGGTGGAAAACCACCAAAGACCACATAAAAGAAAAGAAATTCGCTCAAAAAGACAACTTTTAAAAAAGGATATCATATGTACAATAATGAATGTAAGCAAATAGTTTTTTGTTTGAAATTGAGCGAAGTAAAAAGTTGATTAGGTGCATATTTGTCGTTGAGGGGTTTGGCTTGTTTTGAAGAACAGCATATATATAAATATAAATAATAAAGATTAAGCCACGAATAAGCAAATTCTACGAAGAAATGAGAAACTTATTGATACTGATCCCCACTAACAAATGCTTATATTAAAATTGAAAGGTGCAATCATAGCCATCTTCCACCAAGTCACTATTATCCCTCCCGTCTCTTTGCCCTTCGTGAAGCCCTTAATGATTAGATCGATTACCGCATAATCAAGAAGGTGCATGACTCATTGTTAAAAACGGAAAACGAGTAAAAATTGAAATTCATCGTTATAAAAATTGGTGTCAAGTGTTGATCAGGCAAAACTTAGTCAACCTTTTTTAGATAGTATTTTCAGCCAGATTATGAATAGAGGAAGGTAATCTGAATATTATGTATTGAATGAATGAGAAAAGCGAATGATACAGTAGGTTTATACAGAGGCAAGGTGTAACCACCTCAACTAACAATTAACAACTAATCATCCTTAACCAATTCAGTTTTAATAACTGATTCTGTTACATCAGTTTTCCTATATCCAGTACCTATTTTGATTTTATTTAATTTGTAAAAATGAAAAGAGAAAAAAAAAATCAAAAATCAAAATAGAAAAAGTCCATTCCTCAATCTCAAGTCCACACCTAGACCCATCAATTGCCTTCCATTCTCAATAAAATCAAATAAGAATAAGAATTGTATAAAATATCACAAGAGACAAAATATATATATATATAAATCCACAGGTCAGAAAAGAAAAAAAAAAAGAGGGGGCAACAACGGTAGAACATGTACATAGCTTTGCAGCCACTACCACTCTCTTCGTAATCATCAATTCATAATGCAGGAGACACCCTGTTAATTTGGTCTCCTAGCTAGTACCCTTCTGCATGCCCAGCATGCCTTATATATGCTTGCCACTCCTCCACCTACTATTGGTACACGATATTTGGCATTATCTAGAGGTTTTGTCTCACCCAAACACTATATATATTGGCTCCACAATTTGCAATGGTTTCAATTTTTTTTTTTTGGGAGAGGACTCAGTAATACAGAGTAGAGCAAGAGAGAGAATTCAAATCCCTCACTGGTAGCTCAGATGGTTAGAGCTTGAGGTGATATGTTCAAGGGTGAGGGTTAAGGGGCTCTGCATCTGGATGGATCCCCAATTCATTTAAAGAAAAGAGAATTGAGTTGGAAAGCTGAAAAACATCGATCAGTAAATGCAGAACAAGGGTGAAGATCAGCAACATTGAGGGTATAAAAGGAAGACAAATTCAGAAGAGCATCATGAGTCTGTAGCTGGAACGAAATAGAGATAATTTCCTGTTGGTGACTAATTGCAGTTGGGTAAGCATATCTTTAAATTTTATTTTTTCACGATTATCAGAAAGGGAGAGAGGGATTGAACATAGAACAATATAGGAGAAGGATAAATCACTATTCTGATTTTATTCATTAGGATTTCTCCTTTAAATAGAGAAAATACATAGAGTAAATAAGGAAACAAGGAAAGAGAAGAAATCAAGGAAATTAAAACAAATATTACAAGATCATATCAAGGAGATACACCCTTGATATTCCAACACCCCCCCTCAAGTTGGTGCATAGATATCTATCATGCCCAACTTGCTTATCAAATGTTCAAAATGAGGTCTTGCAAGACCTTTGGTAAGGATGTCAGCTGTTTGTTGATTGGAGGGCACAAATGGCAGACAAATGATTCCAGAATCCAGCTTCTCTTTTATGAAATGGCGGTCGATTTCAATGTGCTTTGTTCTGTCATGTTGAACCGGATTGTGGGCTATGCTTATAGCGGCTTTGCTATCACAATATAGTTTCAATGGGAGCTCTACATTCATCTTGAGTTCCTCCAGGACTCTATGAATCCATAATCCTTCACAAATTCCTTGGGCCATTGCTCTAAATTCAGCCTCTGCGCTACTTCGGGCAACAACTCCTTGTTTTTTGCTTCTCCAAGTCACCAAGTTACCCCACACATAAGTACAATATCCTGAGGTAGACTTTCTGTCTGTAATGGACCCTGCCCAGTCTACATCAGTGAATATAGCCACATTCCTTTCACTGGTTTTTTTAAAGAACAAGCCTTTCCCAGGAGTAGCTTTTAGGTATCTCAAGATTCTATAGACTGCTTCAAGGTGTTCTTCATAAGGGGAGTGCATAAATTGACTTACAACACTCACGGAAAAAGCAATGTCAGGACGGGTATGAGCCAAGTAAATTAGCTTTCCAACTAACCTCTGGTACCTCCCAGTGTCAACAGGAATGTCTCCCTTTTCCCAAAGTTTTGCATTTGGGTCCATGGGAGTGTCAACTGGTCTGCAACCACTCATTCCAGTTTCTTTTAGAAGGTCCATAATGTACTTCCGTTGGGAAACCACAATTCCCTTCTTTGAACGAGCAACCTCCATACCAAGAAAATATTTCATTGACCCCAGATCCTTAATCTCAAATTCTGCTGCCAAATTGTCTTTTAGTTGCTGCATTTCTTCTACGTCATTTCCAGTAAGGACAATGTCATCAACGTAGACTATTAAGATTGTCATCCTCCCATTAGAGCAAAATTTTGTGAACAAGGTATGGTCTGACTGCCCTTGGGTGTACCCTTGTCGCTTCACCGACTGAGTGAATCTCTCAAACCATGCTCTTGGAGACTGTTTGAGGCCGTAGAGAGACTTCTTCAATTTACATACAACTGAACCAAATTTATCTTCAAAGCCTGGAGGGACATCCATGTACACTTCTTCCTCTAAGTCACCGTTGAGGAAGGCATTCTTCACATCCAATTGATGCAATGGCCAATCTAAGTTAGCAGCAAGGGACAAGAGAATTCGAATAGTATTCAATTTTGCCACAGGGGCAAAGGTTTCTGAGTAGTCAATGCCATATGTCTGAGTGAACCCCTTTGCCACCAGCCGTGCCTTGTATCTTTCTACTGAGCCATCTGAATTGTATTTTATAGTGAACACCCATTTACAACCCACGGTGCGTTTTCCTGTTGGTAAAGTCATAACACTCCAAGTGTTATTCTTCTCAAGAGCCCTCATCTCCTCAAGCACAACTTCCTTCCACTCCAGAACCGTTAGAGCTTCCTGTATATTTTTTGGAATTTCTATACAAGACAATTGAGAGGTAAACGCACCAAAGGATGAAGACAGATTTGAATATGACATATATTTGGACCAAGGATGTTGAGTGCAAGATCTAACACCTTTCCTAATGGCTATGGGTATGTCTGTTTTAGAAGACTCAAGTTGACTACTAGGCTCAGGAGGGAATTTACCTGTATCAGTTTTGTCTAGTTGATTTTCCCTCGGTTCAGATTCATGGTCGTGCCGGAGAATTGCTGTATTTTCTCCCCTTTTGTGGTTCTTTTTCACATAGACTTTTTTCTTCCAAGTATGGTCACTTTCAGTGAATCTGCTTCTTATTTCCTTATCAATATCATTCTGTTGTGGCATTAAGGTTTGTTCCTCATTATTTGTATCATCCACAGGTTGTTTATCATAATTTGGATTTAAGGATGTAGCCCCGGGTTCAATGAGAGCCTCACTCATGATAGAAGTGGGTTCAATTAACGATCCAGGGGCATTTTCTTTTGGTGCAATAACACAAGTCTCAGAATCTTGTGATAAAAGAACATTTTCTGAAAAAATTGTATTTTCGAAAGCATCTTCCTTTGAACTCCCCCCCTGAAGATGAATGTCACTAAAAAAAGGTTGGTTTTCAACAAAAGTAACATCCATAGTGACATAAAACTTCTTTGATTTTGGTTCAAAACATTTATACCCCTTTTGGGTTGGAGAATAGCCAATGAACACACATTTAATTGCACGTGGTTCAAGTTTTCCAAGATGCTTATGTTCATGAACAAATGCAGTACACCCAAAAACTTTTAAAGGTAAATTTGCAGAGACATGAGTCAACGAAAAATATTTTGCAAAAACATCCATGGGGGTTTTAAATTGTAAAACTCGGGATGGCATTCGGTTAATTAAATATGCAGCAGTCAAAATAGCCTCTCCCCAAAGGTATTTCGGAACTTGAGCAGAGAAGAGTAAAGCTCTAGCCACCTCTAGGAGGTGTCTGTTTTTTCTCTCCGCAATGCCATTTTGTTGGGGGGTATAGGCACAAGAACTTTGATGAATAATGCCATTTTCCAGAAAAAAAATCCCTAGGATCATGTTAAAATATTCTTTCCCATTATCACTTCTGAAAACTTGTATATTAGTATGAAACTGATTTTGCACCATTTTGCAAAAAATTTTGATAATGTGGCCAGCCTCGGATTTTTCTTTCATTAAGTACACCCAGCAAAGTCTAGTGTGATCATCAATAAAAGTGATGAACCATTTTTTGTGGGAGGGTGAGCTTATTCTATTTGGGCCCCAAACATCACTGTGAATAATTGAAAAAGGTTTTGAAGGTTTATAAGCCTGCATAGGAAAAGAAGAATGACAATGTTTTGCAAATTCGCAAGTTTCACAGTGAAATAAAGAAGGGTCCTTATTACCAAATAATGTAGGAAACAAGTGTTTTAAATATCCAAAATTTGGGTGACCTAACCTTAAATGCCATAACATAATATCATTATTGGAAAAAGAAACAGATTCAAAACAAGAACTTATTGTGGGTTTGTCAGGTCCACGTCCATCCTCTAGGTAGTAGAGTCCTCCACTTTCCTTAGCACTGCCAATCATCTTCCCCGAGGTCAAATCCTGAAACACACAATGAGAACCAAAGAATTTTGCTTGACAATTTTCATCATGGGTTAATTTACTGACAGATAGCAGACTACAGGATAAATTAGGAACATGGAGGACATTTTTTAGAGTTAGAAAAGGTGAAAGAACAATGGAACCTTTTCCTGCAATGGCCGAAAGAGAGCCATCAGCTATTTTAATTTTTTGGTTACCTGCACAAGGATTATATGAAGAAAAAAGACTAGACTCTCCTGTCATGTGGTCAGTAGCACCGGAATCAATAATCCAAATATGATTAGGATTGACACTAAGGAGGGCAGTTTTACAAAAATTACCTTTCTGAGCAAGGGAACACGAAGGGGTTTGACTCTCAAGAAGCTTGTATAGTTTCTCTAATTGTTCCTTAGTGAGAGGAAGGGTACTGGAGGAAGACTGCTTCTCTTGGTCAGAAGTACTAGCCTGGAATGCACGACCTTCACCTTTGTTCTTCAAGTGTTGGGGTCGGCCATGAATTTTCCAGCATGTTTCTCGAGTATGCCATAGTTTTTTGCAATGGTCACACCATGGCCTATTAGACTTCTTTCCCTCTTTCTTCCCGTTGAGTCGTTGCACCGCGACATGAAGCGAGTTGGACAGATCCTGGGCATGTGAGGAACCCAGCAAACCGCCACCAATCAGGCCGCCGCCGCTGCCGCCGGTCGGTCCGCCGCTGCTGCCGGCGGTTGGGCCGCCTCCTGCCCCAGCTGTTGCACCATTGTCGGACATTGTTGAGTCCGAGGTTGGGTCACTCTGTGTTGCCCCTGTCAAGGCAGCTCTCCAAGTTTGTGGTTTGGCCATGGAAGAAAACAGGGGCGATGCAGAACAGGGACAGGAAAAAAAAAAGGAAACCCTAGGAACAAGAACCAATGGCTTGTGATACCATATCAGAAAGGGAGAGAGGGATTGAACATAGAACAATATAGGAGAAGGATAAATCACTATTCTGATTTTATTCATTAGGATTTCTCCTTTAAATAGAGAAAATACATAGAGTAAATAAGGAAACAAGGAAAGGGAAGAAATCAGGGAAATTAAAGCAAATATTACAATATCATATCAAGGAGATACACCCTTGATATTCCAACAACGATCATGAGCTAGCTCTCTTGATGTTTAGTGATTGCTCTGTTCTTGATTATATGCTTAATATAAAATCATGGCATGAGAAAATTAACAAATCACACTACACCACAATTCCAACACCATCTTCATAGGCTCATTGCATTTAGCGTTGGGAATGTTGATTATATTAGGCTTCGGAGACGCATAAATTAAACTACTGAAAATGATTAATATAATCGATGTATTTTTAAGAATTATAATATAATTTTTTATATTTTCACATAATATATCACGTTGTCGAATTTTCTAGAAAATAAATCAGATAGTATACGACACCATCACACTGTCAAATACATTCAATAAGAAACGGAAAGATGGCAGCGAAAAGAGAAAGAAAGCAGATAATGACTAGGGAAGAAAGAGATTTGCACAAAATTGTGAACCAAGGGAATTAATCACAATAACATCAATGTCTTTCCATCCATAACTATTGGAAAACGATGTTATCACACGTGGTGAGGCTTGAGCTGTGAGCGAAGTCTAGCAAATTAAAGAAAGAAATAAAAAATGTAAAAAAAATATAATGAGTGATATAATGTAAAAAAATTAGAGAAAAAAAAAAGAAAAAATGATTAAAAATATAAAAATATGGAAACTCAGCCCTATAACAATATGAAATAAGATACGGAACATGAAGCTACGTACAGTAGTCTGCGGTCCACATTCCGTGTAGACCGGTCTATCATCCATTTGGACTAACCCCACACGTTTATTGAATTTTCACTTATAGATCAATATATTAAATAAAGTAATAATATTTGAACACTCATCTCATTAATTTTGACTAAAAAAACACTCATTAATTTTAACATTTATTTAACACTTTTTTTATCATATCACTTATTTATCATATATACCTCGTACATCTCTTTAATTTCTATTTTAATATCTCTCAAAGTGTACACTTGTATTTGGATGTTTGATATCTTAAAGTAGAAACTAGAAAGGATAATTAAGACTTGGACAAAAAAGCAGAAAGAAAACGTAACAAAGGAAAAGACCCAGCTAACATCTTCTATTTGCCACATTATTATCATTTTGGCCACACAGGGTTATAAGTAACCGTGCTGGTTTTGGAATGGAATGTGTAAAATTTGCAGAGATTTTTTTGTACAATAACTGTTCTGTATTTAACTATTTTTCTTTGAAGTGTTAGATTAGACTAAATATGATTGATCTAGTTTTGTATTTTACACCTTTCTCACATTTCCATATAAGTTTTTTAAATTGTGGATCGCATAACGTGACATGGCAATTGCAATGTAATAAATTTAATGATAGTATTGGACTGCAACAAGCTTCAAAGTCCCCACACATGCAAATTGTTTTTTATTCTCCCTCTTTTTCTATTTAATATTTATAGTAGTTTTAGAGGAAATTTTAAAGGATTAGGGATAATATAAAATGATAGTAAGCTCTTAATGAGGGAGAGAAGATTTGGGAGGGGAAAGGAGGAGATATGAAATGTTTAAAATAATTCATAATAAATTATTCTCAATGCAAGTGTAAAATAAAAATAAATTCACACCAAGACAGCCGTAATACTCATAATCACATTAACAACAATCACAACTTCAACCGCAATTTGGTTGAGCCCAGTGTGGCCAAAACAGAGGCATACACATTTTTTTTATAAAAAAAAACAGAGGCATACACTAACCAAGAGTAAGGAACGGGGTAAACATTGTTGTAATGCACACGATGTTTGCCTATTTTGTCTGCCCATAAATTGCAACCAATTCACAAATCCTAATCAGTACAAAACGCAAAAAACGATGATGTTTAGCAGAATAATTGGGTGTCAAAGACCCATTTTTGGGCCAATCAAAACAATTATTTTACTTAGTTATAAGCTGAGTCTGAAGAGCACTGATGTTCAATTGGTGGCACCCCCGGCCCCATCTATGATCCCAAATTTGACAATAACTAATGGGTGCGTCGGCATCGACACATAGGCCTGTCCTCTCTACTATTCTTTTTCTAACTTTCTATCGCACACAACTCTAATCATGTTATATGCGTGATGATTCATTCTACTTCATCTTCCATTTTTGCAGCATTTGGTGTTATTGTTATAAGCATAGGTTTCGGACTCCAATTGGTTGCCTTGGCTAATCCAAATCTAGAAGCGGCGAGTGGTTGGCTTGTTTTACAATGGATATTGGATTGGATAGGATACTAGACAAGTGTGGAGAGTGGAGACGACACTGATATTCTTTGTTGCAGACTAACAATGTACTGAATAACCAGCGGGGGCTTAGGTCAGATAGCATTGGTCTATTCTAGTTTAATTAAAAGTCTTGGGTTTGAATACAGAACATAGGAATATAACAACTTTAAATCTTTCTTTATAGAGTTTTGTCGCCTATAAAATTCTATTCGATTCAAAGGGATTAATCCCCGCACTCACATGTGAATATCTCGGTTTAGAAAAAAAATTCTCCTTAATAAAGCATGAGAATAATGAACAGTAACAACCAAGTTTTTGCTTCCACCCCATGAGACTGAGAGTAATTGTGATAAGACATGTTGTCATTTTTTGGGTCAACATGATGAGACAGATAAAGATTGGGAAAGGCAAAAAAAAATAAAAAGAGTTCATTGTCATTTTAGTCTTTGAAATTGTGAAATAATCTCATTTAGATTTTTAAAATTAACGAAAAGACAATTTAATCCCTGAAATTGTAAAACATCGGTCAAGTTAGTCCCTAAAATTGTAAAACGACGGACTAACTTGACTTGACCGTCGTTTTACAATTTTAGGGACTAATTTAATCGATATTTTACAATTTTAAGGACTAAATTGCCTTTTTTGTTAATTTCAAGGACCCAAGTGAAACCATATTACAATTTCAAGGGTCAAAATAACAATTAACTCAAATTTGAATGATGGGGTCGGTGGTCACTCTTTTCTTTCCACTTTTGACCTCTTACCCAAATGATAAAAAACTTTTTAAGTGAAAATTTCCTGACAGAACTTCTTAAAACAGTTAATGATATCTGATACGCATAATCTAATCCTTTCATTTTCATCCACATCTGATTCTGAATGATTGGTGCTTACGTGGACTTTGGTAAAGCCACAGATTCTATCAAGACTTTACTGGCGTATGGAACAAATTTGGAGATTAATCTTATAGTGATTAGAGACAAATGATAACCAGTGCCTTAGAACATTAAAGACACTGATTAAAAAATACCTATTGCTGAATAGCACTGCTATGCCAATTAATATTTACACCCCTTAATAAGTCAAATTTCCTTGATGAAGAATCACCATTAACAGTTCATCACCAACCACTTCCAAACTCTAATCTCCCTAATTACCATCTCCCTTCATGGTTGGGCATGACTAACATGATGATCATGATTTCACATCGGCTGAAAGAAAGAGCTAGCGCATCAGAACCCAGCAGTAGAATCAAATGCAGGACTGCACTATCTACGGTAATGTCTCGGGTTCCGTTTCAACCTTTGCAAATTGCAATTTTAGCGATCACAAAAACAAATGCTTTTCACTTGTGAATTGCACATTTTTCTCCTCTGCAAACTGCAATCAATTATTCCACTGGCAGTAAACAGTAAGCAGTTAAGCGAATTACTGCTACCGCCTACCAGCTACCACCACTACACTGAACAGGGGGAAAATATTCTTGGTGCATTACCAGGAACAATTATTGGCATATCAGATACTCACTAATAGTAATAAATAATAGCCCTGTAAAAATCTTACCCTGCAGCCGCAGCCTATACCACTAGTCACTTCAGGGTGGGAATTTGTACTACTATGAATGATATGACTGACATATGGAAATGCGTGATCAGATATAGTAACAAAATTTCACTTAGCCACTCAGAGGTGGTTTTCGTGGACACTAGACACACTAGGTTTCCAAATCTTACCATATCCTATGTGGAACAATTATTTCCCGATCATAAGGAATATGAATAATAAGGTACGACATAGTAAACAACAGAAAGGAAAAAAACAAATTAAAGCATATATATATATTGGTAATGTATATTGCTGAACTATAGTAGTGAGGTAGCCACAGGATATGAAATGTGTGGAGTATGAGTGGATGATCAGTAAGGGTTAGTGGGTAGAGAAATAACAAAGGATGAACATCACACATGTTTGCTCATAGGGGGACATATAAATGGCTAGCTGACGACAATGGTGCATCGAGGGCCTTAACCAAGGGCCCCTTATTCATAATTTGCTACCTTTTTATTAACCTGGCTCCAAGTTGTAAAATTGAATTGTCCTACGAATTATTTGGTCACGGACAAATGTGTCCTACCCATATATACACACGCCACCCTTCTGAGCCGTCTTAGTCACACCATTCCCATGTCTTAATCACCTGAAAGCTCCGTTGCTCCAACCCATCCTCTCCGATCTCCATATCCTGGTCACCATACGCTGACGATTCATATCCCTTTCTTCCCCTTTCTTGGGATTGCCCTTCACTTTTTCTCTGTTCTGTTTTGTTTTTGGCAATACGGATAATACACCCCTTGCTTCTTTTTCTTTAGTAACAAGTTCTCTTTTGTGTTCAATCTTTATCTTTATACGAGTAGGGCATGTGAAACTTTTATATCAATCTCTTCTCATAGATATTAACAAGAAGAAGGTATTTCAAATAAATTAAATAGGTGTATTTTTTTGGGTCAAAAGTGCATGCTTCCTTGATTTTTTTTTTGGGTCAAAGCATGCTTCCTTGATGAAAAGGTTGAAATCCCACAACACTGGGCTCAAACCAGAAAAACAGGCCCAGACTATAAATTTAAGGTCTGTAACTTTTTTGGCCTGAATCTATATAACAACAATAGTGTAAAGTAGGCCCAGACTATAAAGAATAACCTTGGTCCATTAAAAATGAGGCTTTTTCTATTGACACATACATTGGTTTCTAACTACACATACACTCAAATTTAAATACCAAAAATGCCCTCATCGCGTATGTTATTTTTTTTCGTTGTATCGTAATTTTGCGGAACTATTAGTTCCGTGTTACAAATAACACACGCGGAACTATTAGTTCCGCAGACATTATTTGTATGTGTATGTGTTATAAATAACACTTGCGAAACTATTAGTTCCGCATACATTATTTGTATGTGTATGTGTTATAAATAACACTTGCGAAACTATTAGTTCCGCACTACAAATAACACATGCGGAATTAATAGTTCCGCATGTGTTATTTGTATGTTGACTCAGTGCGAAAGCCAATTTTAACAAAAGACCACATTTTTTCACATGGAAACAGGCTTCTGAGCAAAACGCAGAACCCTGCGCGTCGCGTGATTTTGGCCAAATTCGATCGTTTAAGGGGTCAAAATGACAATTTTGTTATTTTTTTCGTTATTTCGTTACCTCGCGAAACTATTAACTCCGCACTGCAAATAATGTCTGCGGAACTATTAATTCCGCGTGTGTTATTTGTAGCACATGCACATACGAATAACACACGCGGAACTAATAGTTCCGCAAGCATTATTTGCAATGCGGAACTAATAGTTCCGCGAAGTAAAGAAACAACGAAAAAAAATAACAGATGCGATGAGGACATTTTAGACATTTTACCTCTTATGTATGTGTAGAATGAAATGTACGTATGTGTTAATAGAAATTGCCTAAAAATGATTGCCCTACAAAACACACCGATCTGGCCCATATATGTGCTTATTGAAATTTTCTTTTATCCATCTCACACTAACTGTTCAAAAATTATTAGTTACTGCTTTAATTTGGAGTATGCGTGTCTGGATTGTTTTTGTTTATATGTTGTGAACAACTATAATACTCTCCCTTTACCATCTTGTGATTTTGTATTGTAAGTGTCATTGGACATTTTCTATCAATGCATTTTCTTTGATTTTTCAGCAAAAGAAATAGGTTGGTCCAAGTGAGTTCGAATACTAGCTCTTGTATAAGGAGAAAATTTGGATGGAAAGCAGATAATGTTGACCAAAAAGAAAAATAAAACAAATAATGCATTGGAGGTGTTAGGTTTTGGCCTTTTGGGACCCATGGTAGTGTGGCACATGGCGGTTTAGGCGTCGGAGCATGTTGGTGACTCGTTTTTTTTTAGGTTGAAATGTTGGCGACGAGCTATGATTTTTAAACACCCATTAAATTTCAACGTTCGTCCAATACCTCTATTTTTTTCTATCTCTCTCTATTTGTCACATCATTCATCTATCATATCTATCACTTCTCTCTCTTCTATCCCTATCTCTCTCCAAGTGTAGGATAGCACAAGAGTGTCTTTTTTTTTTGTCAAAAGCATAAGAGTGTCTAAAAAACTTTTTCCTACTGGGACAGTGCAATGGGCTTGGGTCATGGCGACGGTTGTGGGTTATTTGGGCCATGAACTGGTTAGGGTTGAAATGTTGGGAAGTGGTGTGAGTAGATTGGAACGGCTGCGTGGGATCATTGCAGCCCTTGTTGGAGGAAAGGCCCAAGGTCCAAAGTGTGGATGAGTGTGGAGAAAAGAAAGTCGGTTTGTTGACCAAAAAAAAAAGTTGGTTTCAATATATTAATGTTATCGAAAAATAAAATAAATGGATGGTGAAGAAATGTGTCTATGTTTGAATGTGTCTATGTTTGAAATGTCATGTTATCTATCTCTTGCTTGTTATATAATTCAGGTTAAAATAGTTTTGAGGGGAGTCAATGTAAAACACTCACCAAAAAAGTCAACGTAAAACTGATCACTCATGAAGAGTGTATTAGATGTTACAAAATACAAAGTCGGTTACTAATGTCTTAAATTATATATTAAGTAGATTAGTCAAACTAATCATGGAAATAAATTAAGTTCAGGTCTTCAGGTATTTAAAAGCTCATTTCCACCCTTACTATCAACGGACTTCACGTTAAAGCAATAAACTAATATGTGATTATATTGGTGCATATACAGTATGATTATTATATCATATTCGCGAACTTCTTTCATGGTGATATCCATGTATAGAAATACCAAATACAATTTCAACCTTTTGATTTAGGTCACTTAGACACTTTCACTGCCTAATAAACGCTGCGATTTAAATTTATTTCTATGATGGGATGAGCATAAAATTACAGTAAAATAATAACAGATGATATCCCACGACAGATTTAATTTCTCTCATATATTTACAAGTCTTTTTCCGAGGAAGTAAACTTTGGCAACAATCCATGAGAAACTTATTATTAATTCCAAAAAAAAAATCCATGAGAAACTTATTATTAATTCCATGATTACGCGCAAGCCCCCCAGGACCCAGCATTGGGGTGAGATTAGATGCTTTCAATTTGTTACCACATCTAGCGCCAGAAGAAATCCGTCTTTCTGCGTAATTTCCTTGCAAAATTATGTATCTATACGTTGATATATGTATCTAATAAAAAAAACGTTGACTATTTTATAGCTCGAACTAAAGAATTCGTATGAAAGAAATATTGCAATTATTAAGTATTTTGCACATTAATTGTATGAGTATTACTAAACTTATATAAAACATATAAATTAAAAGATTTACAAATATGAAACAAATATATGTCTAATTAATCTAAGAATATAAATTAAATGCTAGGAAGGCATAATTAATTATTTTTAAATGATAATAGACTAATAAAGAAGTTTTGAATCATTCCAAGAAAATACAATAATTAAGTTATGCATGTCAAAAGATGAAAACATCTCCGTCAATCATAAGTTATTTATGGGAGAAGAATATTCAAAAGAAATTTTGAACAATTATTTTATATCCGAAGGAATTTTCACGAATTTGACCACGAATTAAGGTTATAGTAATTATAAATATTATATAATTAAAAATATGAAAAATATACTCTGCTGAAAAAGACCTTGATTATTTGTTAGAGTCTTAGAGATACAGGTGTTGTTCGGTGGCAAGTCATTCAATTAGCAAATGATGCCTAGCTAGAGTTTAATTACTATGCAATTGTAGTGTAAAAATACATATAGTGGCAAGTCATTCATAATTAGCAAATGATGCCTTTTTTTTACAACAAAAGGTATTCATTCATTCAAATCGGTAAAATACATCGAAAACATTACAAATTCAACATCGCTAAAAACTGAAAGAGATGAATCTGTGAACAAGCTCACAACACCCAAGTTAATAGCATAACACAGCAAAATGCCATCAAAAGTACTGATAATGCCTACAAAAATGACAAACTCATATTGACCGGAGTACCTACGCCTCCGGATCTGTAACGTTGATGAGTCAGTCATAAGAGAATCTATAGTGAAACGAAGTAAATCAGTAAATCTGAACCAAACGAACACCACACCAAGACGGGAGAATAAAACGCCGCACCAAGATGGGAGAAACAAACACCACCACACGCAGATGCCGAAAAACACTGAAAAAAATACGAGAGAAAAACAAGATCTATGTGAAAAAATCACTTATTAATGTTTATGCCTTGGAACCTTGGTTTTGGGTTCAAGTCATTATTTAATAATCTCCCTAGCCTAGACAAAAAAAAAAGGTTATTTAATCTGAATGCATAAATTTTGGAGTGAGATAAATTAGCAAATGATGCTAGAGAATGCAATTATAGTGTAAAAATATTTTATGTAGACATTCAATAATATTTTTTCATAATGTCATCTTGTAATATTATTTTCTAAAATATCTATGCAAATATCTATATGATGATATGTGATTAAACTTCTGTGCAATGTTTTTTACAGTTAATATGCACAATAATTAAATCAACAATGCTAACAGCAAAAGGTCAATGCATCCTTCGAAATTGAAAATGGTATTGATCAGTTCGTTGAGATGAAAGGAGCAAGTTTTTTTTATTCTACGTCAAGGAAGACTAATCTCCCGCGGGAGTTTGTTCGGCACCTCTAATGGGCGACATTCCTTCCAGCTGAGATTTTTTTCATACCCAAGGCTCGAACCCGAGACCTTAGTTAAGGGGCGAGAGACCTTAATCACTCACGTCAACCTCAGTTGGTGAAAGGAGCAAGTTTGAGCGCATCAATGTATATTATTTTTTGTTGAATTCATTATTATTAATTAATTAAGCAAATACCATCAACCACCGACTCAAGCTCTACATATATGAAGGAGCAAGTTTGAGCTTAATCTATTCTTGCCACAATTTTGATCAGTAATATTAATTACAAGATGACTAAGTGCTTCTGGTGCCTTTTCTCATGGTTTCTGATATTTTTGCTTCTGCTGCTACAGACACAAACTGGGAGTGGGTCAAATGCAACATCGACGGAAGTGATCAAGTTGAAAGTCGGGGTACCCAAGAAAAATGGTTTCACCCAATTTGTGAACGTAGTTTGGGACTCTGGTACTGGAAGGGAGTGCAATGTCTATGGATATTGCATGGAGGTTTTCCGTGATGTTTTAGACCTCTTACCTTTCAAGGTTTTACCAGAATTCGAACCTTATGTTGATCAATCAAGAGAGAGTGCTGGAACATACGATTCACTTGTTCAACAGGTCCCAGCATTAAAGGTTAGTAACTTTCTGTCAAATACAAGTCATATGACCATATACCCTTTATTAGATTTATATTTTAGAGAGGTATACTTTTGGTTTTTCAGGTATCACGATTATGTGAACTTGGTCTCCGGGTTTCAATTGCGCAATTTTGGTCCCTAAGTACTGCGATTGTGTGATTTTGTTCTCCCAAAATCTAATTGCATGATTTTGGTCCCCAAGTATTTCAATTGTACAATCTGGTCCCTTTGTCACTATGTCATTTTTAACACCAACAACCTGCGCGGCACACATGAGACTGGTTTAATTTGACACTAAGTTGGGACATGTGTGAGCCGCATAGTTCATAGTGTTAAAAATGATACAGTAACAAAGGGTACTGATTGTAACAAATGAGATACTTGATAATCAAAATCGCACAATTGTGATACCTAAAATATCAAAATCGCACAATTAGAGTGATACACGAGGGACTAAAATTGCACAATTAAAACTAGAGAGACTAAAATTGCAACCATAGTGGTGGATAAGGAACCAAAACTACAATTAACTCTTTTTTTTTAAAAAAATAAAGGCAGACAAATTTCTCTGAATCTTTGCTAATTAACAAATATACGACGTACGGAACAGTATGATGTTGTGGTCGGGGACATAACAATCTTGGCCAACCGTTCAAAGTTTGTAGATTTCACACTGCCATATACAGAGTCGGGAGTTAGAATGCTAGTGCCAGTTCAACATGGGACGCGCCAAACGATGTGGATTTTTGTGAAGCCCTTCAGCTGGGATCTTTGGTTGTTCATAGTCATAATCTCTATGTTCATAGGCTCTGTCATACTTGTCATGGAAAGAAATGTGCATACCCAGCTGCCGGATCATCAGGAGGAGGGTTCGCCAACTAGAACACAGCTCAGCGCCATAACCATCTTATGGTTTCCAATATCACAAGCCGTTCTTCCTGAAAGTAATATATATAATGTTAATTGATTAATTAGTGTTTATTTTGCTATATATAATATACTATATATATTGTCATAAATGATAATATTTAATTGTAGCAATTAGATTCAAATCAATTATTCAGATTACATCTTTAGTTACAAATCCAATATAATTTTTTTAAATAAAAATTACATGAAATTTTTAAAAGATCACATTAGAATTTGTAACTAAAGACTTTATAAAAAAAATTATAATTAAAGACGTAATATGAACTGTTGATTTGAATATAATGCTGTAATTAAATATTTTTATTTCTCACAATAATCACGAGTTCTCACATGATATAGTACTCCCGTTTGTTAATTATTTTATTTAATTTGGTGCTTAATTTAAAAAAAAAAGTGGTCAAATTTTTTTTTTTGGGTCAAAGTGCTTAATTTAAATTGAAATTGGGATTTTCAGGACAGGTAGTGGCCAAGAACTGCTCGAGATTTGTGTTGATGGTTTGGCTTCTGTTGGCGTTCGTGCTCATGCAAAGTTACACTGCAAACCTGACATCTATATTGACGTTAGATAAGATGCAGCCCCGTTTTCTGAGCGTGGATGATCTAAAGAAAGGGGATTATTGTGTTGGGTATCAAGCTAACTCTTTCGTTTATGATCTGTTGGTACAACGATTGTATTTTAGTCCCTCCAAGTTGAAGCCATATAGCGACGTTTCTGGCTATCACGATGCTTTAAAGATTGGAAGCTGCCAAGGTGGGGGTGTTGCAGCTATATTCGATGAAGTCCCCTTCCTTAAGGTCTACCTTCATAAATTCGGATCCTCCAATTACATCATGGCCGGCCCCACCTATCGAAATGGTGGGCTTGGTTTTGTAAGTGCCTCTCTAATTCTAATTCTCCTATAGTCTTTCTAAACACACACACACACACACACATATATATAACACACACACACACACACACATATATATAACACACACATATATGTGTGTGTGTGTGTGTTGAACTAATAGTTTTGCATCGGTGCGGAACTAATAGTTCTGTATGTGTGTGACACATACAGAACTATTAGTTCCGCACTGATATGTATGTGTATTTAAAAATAGAGATATGTGTGTACTAGGGGTGGCAAAGCGGGTCGGCCAGACCCACCAAGGAAAGTGGGCTGGGGTACCCTAGCCCAGCCTGCCCCCCGGGCGGGTTAGGGGGCCAACCCGCCTAAAAACCAAAAAAAAAAAGGGGGAAAAACGTGTAGAAGTGGCGGGTTGATCCGCCTAACTCGCCCAAAAATTCGAAAAATACACACAAAAAAATTAAAAGCAAAAATAAAAACGGGTTGGCGGGTTGACCCGTCAATCCGCCGGGCTAGACCGTTTTGAACCCACCTTGGGGCTGGCCAAAGCGGGTTGTGGGTTGAAACCCCTAACCCGGCCCACCACTTTTTGGCGGGCTGGCCCACCGGACCCAGCCCAAATTGCCACCCCTAGTGCATAGAAATGACCTTCTCGTATTGATAGATAGATAGATCTTGCTTGGTCAATCTACAAATAAAATTTGGTTTTAATTGTGTTATTATGCTTATAAACTAAGTAATTTAATTAAATTTTAATGTTGATATATTTAGTTGGATATATCTATACATTATTTTTTTATCTATTTTTTTATAAGCAAAATATATTATTAATAATAAAAGTGAGATTTCAAGAGCACAAAATATGCCCAAAAAAAACACCACAAAAGAATATAATAAAACATAAAATGTTAGCTAAACGCAAGAAAATACAATATCATAGATATAAACCATTTCCCTTGGTCTTTGATACTAACAAGCTCAAATAAAATGCTAATATGAAACAATTCTATGGTCAAACCAGAAAAATAAGGTCGAAAAGTCATTCCCCAAACCAGAGTTAATCACATCCTGTAAAAAAAAAAAAAAAACACACCCGTGGTGTGCAAACTGCATTATAATAATTATCTATTATTATAATTATAATTAATTATGCATTATATATTTATTTTTCAGGCATTCCCAAAAAACTCCAATCTTACGAATCACTTTTCAAGAGCCATCTTGAACTTGACTGAGAGTGCTTTAATGGATGACATTGAGGGAAAATATTTTGGAGAACAAGACCCGTCTGTAGAAGTCTCTTCTGCTTCGCCAACAAGTCTCACCTTTCACAGCTTTGCAGGGCTCTTCTTGATCACCGGGATTTCTACCTTATTGGCTTTACTTGTCTCCGAAACTGTTATTTGGCAAAGACCCATTTTGATGGCTAAAGCATACAGCCAGAAATATTTGTTACGCACCTCACCTTCCACAGAAACACGTGTTCATCCAACTCATATTTCAACACATGGAATAGAAGCCGTTTAATTACAAAACCTTCCAGGACTCTCATACAGGTGGAAATTAAACTTGTGATCACAATATATATGATTTATAGCTCTCATCTGTGTATATGGCACATATAGTAATTAACTAGCTTAGAGGGGTTATGTATATGCAGCTAGCTAGAATAATATTACAACACCGTGTGATTTTCATTATTTTGCTCATTTTTCCCTTTATTTTAGTTAAATTAAATGATACCCAGTTACAGTATTCCACATTATTGTCTACCTAGTACAACATCTTGTATAACTAAGCTATATATAATCTATTCCTATCAATTATGAATTTAAGTAGTTCTTCTAATTAAAGTGAAAATTCAATCACTATCACTTTTTTAAACCACCGCAACTTGGATATTTGACCCCAGTGCATCCCGGGTATTCACATGGTTTTAATCCTTTGGACCAGCTATGGGATATTATTGGTCACATTTAAAGCTCACCCTCTCTCCAAAAGTGTGTTTTGTAGAAATCAAATATTGATATTTTTATCTTCAAGCTCGGTGTGTATTGTCAATTTAGTCTCATTTAAACCATTGTCACATTCACATTTAAACTCGGATTTTTATTGTTTTTGTGTTGCGTTTTCTGTTTTCAAAAAATGTCTTCTTTTTTTTTAGGCAAAAAAAAATTCTTCTCTCTTATAGGAAATAAGAGGAAAATATGTATATGCATGTTTGAAATAACAATTAATACCCCCACTTTTTTTGAATCCAATCAATATCCCCACTTGTTGTTTATAAAAAAAATCCCACTTGTTGAGAAAGAAATGCTAAAATAGAAGATATGAATGAGAATATTTCCAATTTTGTCGTCCCCTCTGACTAAACTCCTTTGTCCAAAAAAGTACTTCAATTTTTTAAGAACCATCGCACAAACTTTCTTTCACAAAAGAACACATAAAAATTGAACTAATATGGACCAATGCATAAATTGGTCCATCAAGGACCAATCTAATTTTACCTGCAATAGTGGGTTGAGCCTGTCTTATGTGTATTTACGAAAGAATCTCATAACTTATATTAATTACAAAAGTCCCTTTTTTATTTCTGAATAGAACGCATGATTGTTGATAATGATAAACTGGGCAAGGACCTTTCTTGAGTTTTTAACAGAAAACTTCATTTTTTAAAACACAACATATACTTTGCAGCAAAAAAAAAAACACAGCATATACTTTGTAGATATGGAATCCCAGCAACCCTATCAAATGGCACTTTCTCTCCTGATCTGGAATCTGTCACCCTTTCTCGTCCGTACGCATCGGAGCCGCCGCTGAAAGCACAACCAGCACCGCGTGGCGTCGACGAAAGGAGCCTCAATCGAAGCTGTCGACATTCTTGCAGTCGTCGCTATCACCCATCCTCGTCCGTCGTCGTATATTAGTACGCATCGGAGCCGCCGTTGAAAGGAGACCCCACACCGCATGTCGTCAACGGGAAGAGCCTCGATCGGAGCTGTCGACGTTCTTGCCGTCGTCGCGCAAAGAACAGCTCCCAAGCTTGTCACTTCGCGAAAACGATGTCACTTCCGAAGACAACAAGCTTGTTGCCATTGAAAATGAATTATCCATTTTGAAGAAAGAACAGAGCACTAACTATAGCGTGATGAAGTTTGCGGTACTGGGACTATCATTGGTTGTGTTATTGTGTTTGGAGAGAAGCTTCTACAAATAGCTTCTTCAGATCGATGGCTTCTTCAAATCTATTGTTTTCCTCATCTCAATTGTTGTCTTTTTTTATTTAGGCAGGCCTCAGTCGTTATGTTATCATCCAAAAATAAAATCTGGTTGTCATCATCAACTATTATAAATGAAGGATGTTTTATTTTGGCTATTTTATTGGTGTTCATATAATAAATAATCCAATAATTGAAGAAGCATAATATCTCACTGACTAAACTAAACGCAACAAATAAAGGACAACATTGGTCCTTAATCGACTGTTTCTGGCAATAAACATAACGACATTCAACTCAATAAATTAATAACTTTTCTTAAAAAAATTTGATATAATAAATTTCATATTAAATTTCCTTATAAATTTGTAAGTTAAAAACAATAATATAAATTTTACTTAAGTTAAACGGATATTTAGTAGAACCTCAATAAAAATTGAAAGCACTCTTTCTGCAAATACCTTAAAATTAGTTAGTAACATTCTAAACAGGTAACCCATGTAACATCTGAACCGTTCCATTATTTAATTATTATATCTACGATCAGTATTAGATTGGTCCTTAATGGACCAATTTATACATTAGTCCATGTGAAGCACCTCCTTAAAACAATACAAATGCGGGACTTTGGTAACAATACACGTAGAGAGGAAGTGAATTCGTACTAAATAAATTTATCTTTTTTAAAACTTTTCTGGCTTCCAAGTATTTTCATATCAATCTCGAATCATTTTTTAGTCAACTCTCAACATTCTCAAACGAATTCTCAATTGACCTAATGAGTAATGACTGAATCAACAGAGGTTGACTTTTATTTCATTTGTTTCGTTGTTTTCACGTCACTTTTAACAGTAGAATGAGTCTTATAACTTATGTCCAATGCACATAATGCACTACACTGCTACCAAAGAATCTGATGTGACACAAATATTACGGGCGTTTTTTTTTGGCCAACATATTACGGGCTTGAACATTATTACTCAACAGATGCAGTCACAAGCCTACCACGTGGACCTCCCCAGGCAGCGCACGTGGCTAAAGCGCTGGGAGGTCATGTAGGGGTGAGGGGTTCGACCCCCACCCAACCCCATTCCCCCCGCCCCCCTTTGTAGACCAAAGAAAAAAAAAAGCCTACCACGTGTATTGACCAAAAAAAAAGCGTACCACGTAAATTCCCTTCAACCGCATAATTTTCAGTCAACTCCACAAATGGCTGGTAATGTTACTTTTTTTTTTTTATACAAAGCTGGTAATATTACTACCCGCTCCAAAGACGACGAAAACCAGATTTTACAGAACAAAAGAATAAGATCTTTTTACAATAATTATTCCGTACAAGTATAATGGAGCGCCAATGCCAAAGATTACATATTATACACATGCCTTCCACGAACACCAATGGAAACCATCAAAGAATTACTACTCTCCACTAATCATAAACTAGATTTTCACAATAAAACAACAAAAGAGGAAGATTTTTAGAACATCAAATTTTCCATGTAATGGAGAGCCAATACCTAAGATTACAAATAATACACAATCCTATGCAGCAGTCAACAATCTAAGAATCACTTTCCACTAACCACAACTGACTGGAAAGGCTCTCTCTTTATCTCCACAAATGTCGAGAAGTCCTTGCTTAGTGGCTGTTTCCAGGGTTCTCCATCCATTTGCATATATGCATTTTTCCACTCTCCACCTCTGATTTCCAGTCGAATAGCTGCTGCCTGAAATATATAAATAAATAAATAGAATTCAACATTCGAGAGAAACCAGTGGGACTGGTCGTTGAGAAAGAGAACACAGTGCCAAATGATGGCACAGATATGATCAGATTTGTCAACACACTTCATATATAATAGAGAACAGAATGCACCATGTAAGTTAGCAGACGGGAGAAAACGTTTTCAAGTTGTTAAATTTATTATAGAAGTGAACTAAAATAGGAGGATGTAAATCCGGTAACAGATATAGGCCATATCACAGGTTACTACTAATAAATTGACCGGCATTCTTCACTAGTCAGTTGCAGTGGATATTTTGTTTCATTGACATATATGTTAGTGAATTTCCAAGAAAGCGGCCAAGTTTTTCCGCGTGGAAGCAGTGGCTTTATACCAGCTTAACCCAAAATAAAACATTTTGCTTAGCGAATCAAGATATAGTACGAATTTTCTTGGCCAGGTGCTCAAATAATAAGACTATTTTTGTGCAGAGTTTATTGCTATATCTTGCTATATTCTATAAGCAACCTACAAGAAAGTGAAGATGATCAAAACAAATGCTGAGTAGTAAGAATTTTCAAATCAACAGGCCGAGCAAGCAGAAAGTCGCACACTTTTAAGTAATTCTTGAAAATGTACCCACCTTGCATTCACCAGCAGTAATAGAATCTTCAAATTTTTTTGCATTTGAGAAGTAAGCAATTCAGCCCAAAACACATACAAAAAACCGTGGTACCTGAGCAAGATGCTTTGCAGTGGTCAGTTCAACCATGACAAAAGATGCATGCCATCCTTGCTTTAAACCAAATATTTCCAAGAGCCCATCAGCAACATCAGCTTCAACAAAGCCTTTCTGGAAGTACATCAAAAAGTCTATTCAGTCAAACATAGTTAAATTTGAATAACACTAACAACTTCATCAAGTAAGCTGAAGTTTGTATACAGTTATACAATATTTGGGTTCCTAGTTCCTAGAAACTACAGAAAAATAGAGATGGCAATAGATAGAGTATGAGTAGGGTACTAGAATATCTGAACCCATACATGCATTTAAGGATAAGACCAAGGCCTGGACCCAAACCAATGTAGGTGACAACTTCAATGTTGACATCCATATCTAATAGAAACCTATGTACCCAGACCAACCAGAACCCCATTGCCTAAGATTTGGTTAAATAAAATATTTTTTTCCTTCAATGCATCCTTTTTACAAATTAATAAAATAAAAATATTATCTTATTATTAATATTAACAATAAAAAATAATAAAATAAAGAATATTGAGTAAAAGTGCATAACTTAATTTAAAAATGATTAAAAAATATTTTAAATCCTAATTATAAGAAGTAATAAACATATTGTTCAGATATGGGTAGAGTTGTGTACTTAGTACCCATACCCGCTTATATATCCACAAAATTTTGTTGGTAAATTACCCAGGCCTAGACCCAGACCCATTTTATGGGTAAACATCCAAGCAATTGTGGGTACTTTTAACAGATATCCATTGGGTCTGGGTCTCTGGGTTTAATTTTCATCCCCACGAGAGTGAATGCTTTCATATGATCACTTCAACCAGGTATTATATCAGGCTACATGAATACAATACCTTCTCCAAATATTCTGGTTTCGGTTTACCCCATGGGTTTCTTCCACTTCCATAGCTATGAAGATTCAAAGCAACTATTGCCCTTACACTGAAAGGAAATAACAAACCTTATCAAACCAAAAACTTCGCAAAAGAGATTGCTACTCTACTACATTGAGTACATTCACTAGGCAGTAATGAAGAAATGCACAATTGCCAACAACTACTATATAGTAAAAAGGTAATGATACTAGTTTGAAAACATTGATTTGTTTATAAGTTGATAATAAACATCCAACAGCTATGCTATAGGGTAAGAAATGTACCTTTTAGGAATTGCAATTTGCTCCCACTCTGAGCAATTGACCCTTTTGACATGCATCCGCAAAATGTTTTTAAGTCCCCTAATGCCAGAAATGATTTTTAGAAATATAGTAATGAGGATATTCTAAGTAGTTATAAAGCCAGTCATTCTAAACACAAAAGTGCATATAAAAGAAGTAAAACATAAAAATACTTCTGAGGACCCATATAAAGGATAAAGTGAAAGTAGAGGAAGATGGCAAGAGACTTGGAAGTTTCCATTAGGAAAGCCAAATCCATATTCAGAATTATCCATAAAAAATAAAGGTTTTCTTAAGGCAAAAGTGCACATTAAGAGCAATATCTGTTTCACATAAGATGAATAAACAAGAAGCAAAAACCATCACAAGAACTTTTTGCTATCACAAGGATAAAACTACTTTAGCCGGCATATCTTACCTTAGACCTGGATCACTTGTGCAAGGTGTGAAGAACCAGCCCTGAGTACAACTGTAACCAGAGTATATAATCTACAACCAAAAAGAAAAAGATTAACGACAATCCTTCATTGACTAATATATCATTTTTAGAAGACATGGTAGCTATTTGACTCTTAACAACAATGCTAAAATGTTCATGGCAAATAAAGTGTGCTGAAAAAAAGAAAAAGGAAAAAAATAAAGATTGCTTGCTAAAAAATGTAAGATCAAATTAAGTAAACTTCAAGCAAGAGAGAAGGTAACCTAATTTATAAAACACATCCAATAGCTCCAGAAATTTATTACCTTATTTGCAATTGGACCATTTGCAAGGTAAGGTTTTTCATCGCGAAGATGATGGAAGCCATAAGCCACTCGGGCATCCATTCCTGTAAAATATAGCAGTGAATTCTAGGACTTCTCAGAAATACAGATTAAAGATTCATTTGAGGCATCTGAAAAGGTTTCCATTCTAAATCAACACCCTAAGCCAAGAAATTTTATCACATTTTAAGTCTCTTCATTATACACCCTCACATGACACATGCACACACAAAAACCAGGGAGGAAAACCAAGACAACATAAATCTCATTCTCAGGTATAAGGCATTCTCAATTCACTTCAGTTAGGAAATCCTAAAGGAATCATGTCACAGCTTGCTTAAGCTTCTGAAGCTGATGTTCAAAAAATAGTTGGGGGCCCCAAAAGCCAAACTTCAGAGATGAAAAATATGTGCAGCATGTATGATAAGCTGGTGACTCCATGCTTGACGTACTCTCCAGGACACGTGATTACCAGGCAGAGAGTATTTTGTCTTTAAAATAATGTTTCATAGGATTGACATATAGTATACTTGTGTATAGTAACTTCATTCTCAAATCTCAATGATTAATCTCAAGTCTCAACTACCAATCCATCTAAGCCACTAAAATAGACATGATAAATATCAACTCACAAAAATATCCATTTTAGACAACAAAACAATACTAGGGATGTACAGATCAAAGTACCTATGCTGAAGTAATTATAGTACACGCCTTCGTAACTTGTAACTTTCTCAGGCAATTCTCCCTCGATTTCTAAGTCCTGTGTACAATAGCCACAAGAAACTTCATGTATTACATCACACCAAAAAACAAAAAACTTATGTTAATAAATTGGACGATGAGAATTGAGGGGAAATTGAATGAAAAAAATTAAAAACTCTATAAGTTTCATGCAGACTCAAATAATTTGAAGTCTGTTTCAAATTTAACAATGCATTGTAGCAAGTTGAGTGTAGTGTACTGCAAACAACCATTCTAGACCCACAAATTAAAGACACAAGAATTTAATAAATAAATAAATGATGAATATCATTCTATTCCTCCATCAATATGTCAACTTAAATTGCACAAACCAGATAAAGTGTTCCACAGTAATTTATTTGCAGTTTTTCACGTTAGCACTTGCTTTGATAATTACATGTGTACCAAAGAAACACACGAAGGAGTTAATCCACAATGGATCAGTTCACATCATAGTTATTAGTATCGTACGATACTTCCGAGTCGTATCCCGATTCGATGCAAAATAAGAGGTCACCGATACAGATCGCATGGGTGTATCGTTTTATGTCTTGAATCGCTCTCTGAATCGGCTGTATCGCACTGTATCGCTGGAATCGCGAGTCCACCATGAACTGTGCGATACAGAACTCTTGCCAAAATTATATCCCACCGCCAAAAACAAATTATATCCCACCGCCAAAATTTGTCCTTAGTGGAAATAAAACACTGTTTCACACCTCTAAAATTATATCCCACCGCCAAAGACAAATTATATCTCACTGCCAAAAACAAATTCCACCAACAGCCCTTGCGCACTGGTTTTTGATCCCCACTGCTCCTATACTGTTCGTTTTTTTTTATTTCAGCCTACTGCACTGTGCTTTGTGCCTCTCTTCTATTATTCTCTGTTTGTTTGTTCTATCGCCTTTGTCTTATTCAAAACAGTACCCACTTGCTCTCTCTGTTCTACTGTGTTGCTATTTTAGTGGGGTAATAAATAATGGGTCAAACAAAGAAAACGGAGGCTGATGTTTTAATATCAGCTTTTTTTCTTCTTATTTCACATGTTTTTACCTAAAAATGCCATGATCATGTATCTTACGATTCATAAAATGATTCGATTCACGATTCAAAAAATAAGTCTTCCGATTCACGATTCGAATCTCGATTTGATAACCATGGTTCACATTACTTAAACACTATAAAACCGATGAGTTATGCCATCAGAAGCACACATATCATCATAGAATCTACAATCAAGCCTGGATGATTCAACGCATGCAATTGAAAATGTGTGTGTAAGGGGGCTTAGAAGTCAACGGAGAACTTGAAACATCACCAGAGACTACTACTGACCTAATATTTTGCTACCTGTGTGTGAGATATATGCATTTGGACAATTGGACCCAAATATCCTTTGGTCAAGGAAATGCTGCCATTACAAAAGAAGCCTAACCAATTCCTACTGCAGTGCTAAAACAAATTAATGACATATGAAACCAGACCCACAACCTGATCAAGAGTGAACTCTTCCGTATGCTTCAAACAATGTGGTGGCTTCACAGATGTGCCTTCTGGCATTGAAAGTGAAAGTCGCCAACTACATTAAAAGAAAAAAAAAATTATACCAAATTTATATACGAACTACAAAGCAAAGAAAACTGAATGGAAATATATCACTTTATAAAATCAAAAGTCTACATATTTATAGAAGTCTATCCATGTTGACATAGAAGTTACAAAGGGATTTTTTAATTTATTGTCCTCATGCTTTCCATGAAACTACCATTGGCTAAAGATCAAAGCCAAATTCATTTAATTTAGTGACTTCATATCCACCATCAAAATTAACTCAGTAAAAAAACATATACAATACCTATCCAAACGATGAACTGGCCCAGTACTAGCTCTGTGTAGAATTCTCTTGACAGCTGACCTCCATGCATAAGGAAATGAACCACCCTGATAATATCAGAAAGAGAAATGAGCATAGCAGACCCAACATTCACTTAACCATAATTTCCAAGCACACGCATGCTCACCCAATGAAAACTCCTAGACAGATCATTGCCTGTCCCAAGTGGTATGATCCCTACGGGAGGAACTGGCTCTCGGCCCTGTGGGCGAAGTTCTGTAAGACATCCTAATACCCATCCAACTGTACCGTCACCTCCAGCAACCTGTCCAATCAATCACGCTCTATTGCATTATGGCTAACTAGCATCTTGACAGGCAATCACATTTTTTAATTTAAAATACCCACATCACCATTCACTTGTCAATCATATTTCATCTATTCATCTATTTCACTTTTATTTAGAAAGGAAAAGTAATAGAATGATTATTCAAAAAAAAAGTAATAGAATGAAATAACTAATCCTTCTAATTATAACAACTCTCCAATTATCTGAACTGAAGTATGCACAACGGGAAGAGATGGAACTCAGAAGCCAAGTTTAGTGATTATAGTTATACTAGATAATATGAAGCACGTGACAAGAATCACAAAAACTCATGCAATTATATACCGTATACCATATTTTACCCTGTGAAATACAATGTTCTACTGCTCCTATCAACATACCATAACCCGGATTCTTTCGCGAGTTTCTTTTGCACAGGAATCACCAAGACCCGCTAACATCTCCAAGCAACCCAATCCATACCGTACAAACTCGTGAGGCTTCACATCCGATAGATCAAAAACCTGCAGTTCTCAACCAAAAATATCAATCACGACGCGGAAAGACTTGTTACAAAAAATTTCAGAGACAGAATAAAATAAGACTGAAAAAAAATCGAACAACAAAACCACATGCAGCAAGCAATTCACGGATGTAACTTAAATCACTAGTAAACTCCTTCAAAACCATACTAATCAGTAGTCTCATAACCTCTTTTACTAGATCCAACAACAACAACAAAAATTTAGTAACATTTGATTCAGACAAAATCAGCTTAGAGGAGCAAAGCAAGCAAGAGAAATCAATCGCAGAGGACCTGTTCTTCACTCATGAGTTGCTGGAGCCTGTCCTTGAGAGCGGGACCGTGGCGGCCACCGCTGCGGGGGTTGATGAAGACGACCATGGGAGAGGGAGGAGGTGAGGCGTCCTCGCCGTCGGAGCGGCTTCGGTAGCGAGACTCGCCGGCGGCGGTGTCCTGGAGGCGTATGGAATCTCGCATTGCGAAGCGTAGGTACTGAGGCATGGTGAGCTGCTTCTTCAACTCCTCCTTGTCAACATGGATCCCGGAGAGTCCACAACCGCGAAGCGACTCCACAATCGACGACCTCGCCGCTTTATTCTTCGTGTCCTCCGTCGTCGTTGATGGCGACTCCATCTTCTTCTTCTAATCTAATCTTCTTCTCTCGCGCGCGCGCTTTTGTCTACCACTGGGTTCGTTACTGCGGGACAAAGCAAAACAACTGGTGGAGGAATTTTAAAAAAAAAAAAAGGAATCAAAAGGGGAATTTGTTTAATAGTGAAAAACAAAAGAGTGTGGTGTGGTGTGGTGTGGTGTATGAGAGGAGAGGAGAGGAGAAGAGAAGAGATTCCTTGTTTGTCTGAGTGGTGGTGATAGTGCTGCTGCTTTTTACGCACTTTGACAGAGACGAAAGTCCAATGTGGGAATTGTAGGAGTGACTGTGATGGAGTTGGTTGGTTGGAGAGGTGATTTAATTATCGCATTCAAAAAGGGTATGCCGTCGTGGAGAATGAATTTTCGTCCTTATGTGTTGTGCTGTGAACTTGTGAGGGAGGAAAGGACCGAAATACCCTTCCATGTAACCGTTATTTACCAAACGAGGTGCTTCCTCACCTTCATCCCCTCCCAACCGTACCACCTCATTATTGCTTACGCTGAACCCGCAACTTTTTTGTCCTGTCTACTTTATTTTATTTTTATGCGAAAATGAAGAAGCGTGGGTTCAACTTCAAACTTCAATTAAGAATCGATGGGATTCGTTTGTTGGGAGGTTTAATGAAATCATTTTTAATCAGTCAAAAATAAAATAAACCAATTTCAAAAAATAAAATAAAACCATTTTTTAAAGAAAATAATAACGAAATACTTTGAAAACTGAAACGTATAATTAGGAATGATAATTGAAATGATTTTGTAAAAATTAATTTTATATCAGTGATGATGGAATCATTTCAAAAAATCGGTAAGTCTTGTTTAGTTTTACTTATTTTAAAAATTATTTTTTTTGCTAATGAAAATGATTTTTTACTTAACTCAAAATTAATTATAATCACTATATCCATTTTATTTCTAAATCAATTATTACTTTACATTTTTTAGTCCAAATCTATTTTCGATAATAAATTTTTTACTTGATATTTAAAATCTTTCAGAAAAATCGCTTAGTGTTATGTAGGGGTGGCAATATGGGTCCAGCCCAACAAGCTGGTGAAGGTAACAAGATGAAACACAAGAAGGGGGGTTAAATTGTGTTTCTAAGCTTTTAAAACTTTTCGCAAATGTTAGACGCTGGCTGTTAAAAACGTTGGACGCACAGCTTAGTTCAAATATTGGACGCACAGTGTTTTCTGAAATATTGGACGCACAGAGTGCTTAAAACACTGGACGCACAGAATTGTAAAATATTGGACGCACAAAAGATTGGACGCTGAGGCTTCCCTCTTAGTTTAAAAACCTGTTTTCTTTGTGCGATTTAAGGTGTATGAAAAACTTGTTTAAACAAAATCAATTCAATCCCCTTGGTTAGTAATAAGCACAGATATAATAAGAGATAAGGGAAAGAAGAAATAACACAAGTTTTTATACTGGTTCACCCTTTCCTAAGAGCTACGTCCAGTCCCCTCAAACTAGAGAGATTTCACTATCAATCCAGATAAGTACAAGTATTCTTTGCACACAGCCTCTTCAGGCTAAATCCCAAGTATTCTTTGCACACAGCCTCTCCAGGCTAAAACCCAAGTATTCTTTGGACGCAGCCTCTTCAGGCTAAACCCCAAGTATTCTTTGGACACAGCCTCTTCAGGCTAAAACAAGTATTCTTTGAACACAGCCTCTTCAGGCTAAACAACTCAGCAGAGTTTTGATTCAAGTGCTGTCTAACTCACACAAGTGAGGATATGAAAACTAAAGCACTTTGAGAGTTAAGCAAACTCTCTTTTACAAGAAGATAAAGAAATACAAGACTTTCAATACATAGTATAAAAGATTGCACAGCGTTTTTGCTCTTTCTTTTTCGTTGTTCAGTATATTGTATTCTTCTTCTTGCTTCTCGGTATTTATAAGAGTAGTGAAGCTTCAGACTTGTTCTTCAGTTGCTCAACTTCAGCTCTCATAAAAGTTACCATTCTCAAATAGCATTTAATGCTATTTTCCCGTTGCTCTGAGGAGATCTACTTTATTGTGCATGTCTGCGTTTCTTTCTCCCAAATCAGAAGCAACCTGTACTCAAAGTCTCAATTGTACAGTGGTTAATAATAATATCTTATTGAGACAGAGAGAATACACTGTGTAAAGCAGAAAGATGTGTTCAGAGATATATAGAGTAGTTAAAAGTACATTCTCTCTCTTAGTACACTTTCCACAGTACTTTATGCTTTTCAGAAGTACATTCACACACGTTGACAAAGATGTACAGAAAAGCATTGTGTACAGCTATTTATCTCAAATCATTTGCTCAATAAATATGTTCCATATTAAATGCATGAGCAGTAAATAGCAAGTTTATGGATTCTGCGTATTGGACGCAGCATGTAGAAATCATTGGACTTTCAGTCCTTTTAACAAATGGACGCATACCTTTGCTTACCATTTGTATATGATATTCATTCAATCATTGGACGCATCCTGATGCTTATCATTTTGTTCCATTTGATGCAAGGCAGTATTGAACTTATTGCCTCATTCTGGTTATTGGACTTTTGCCATTTCCCTATAGTTCCATTGGACGCAGAGTTGATTGTTGTACATTTGTTCTTCTGCTTCATTGGACGCAGAACAGTTGTTTGATGTACCTTTGTCAATCTGCTTCATTGTGTTCCATTGGACGCAAAGCAATATTGTTGTCCTTCTTATTTATTGGACGCAGAACAGTACCTTTGTCACTGATTTCATTGGACGCAGAGCAGTTCTTTTGTTTGTTCAGTTTCATTGGACGCAGAGTCGCACTCTTGCTCACACTGAACATTGGGCTTTTATCCTTCATCTGCATTGGACGCTCACTGAATCTGTTCCTTTGAAAATCATTGGACTCTTACTGCAATTCTGCTTCTCATAAAAACATTGGACTCTGCCAGTATTGCCTTGTTCTTATCATTGGACTTATGCCAGTCTTGCCTTGTACATATTATTGGACGATCAGCATTCTGTACCTTGGTCAAGAGCACATCCTGAACATTGGACTTAAGTCTTCAATGCCTTCTTATGAATCATTGGACGTATGAAATTGTCCTTGTGCCTTGTACTGAATTATTGGACGCACAATCATTGTTTTCCTTTGTGCTGAAACATTGGACGCAGAATTCTTCTTTCTGCTCAAACATTGGACGCAGAACTTTTGTGTCCATTTCAGTGCCAACATTGGACGCAAAATTCTTGTGTCCATTCCAGTGCCAACATTGGACGCAAGGCTCACTTTGAATGCCAGCCAATGTCATGAAGAACTGATTGGACGCAGACTGCAATAAGCTTAGTTAGGCAGCATTGTTATTCATTGTACAAGCTTAATACAAATTGATTATCCTTTGTAAAAACCTTAATACATTTTGTTATCATCAAAACCATAAAATCACTTAGGGAGTTTTTGTATTAAAAACATATTTAACCAATTTGGTTCCAACAGCTGGCCCATTTAGCCCGTAAAACGGTACGGGTTGGGCTGATAGTTTTTGGCCCTGTCCCGTTTGGGCCCGACCCATAAAAAAAGGTCCGAAAACGGATTGGCCCGGAAACGGGTCGGGCTGGCCGTTGGCCCTTTTTTGCTTTTTTAAAAAAATTAAATAATATTCTTTCCTGATTTTTTAAATTTTTTTATTATTATTTTGATGGACCAGCCCGTTTTTGGCCTGTCAGCCCGTGTAACCCTCGCTGGGATGTGTTTTTTTGCCCATTTTTGAATACAGGTCAGGCTAGCTGGCCCATTTTTCGCACGGACCGACACGTTTTGACACCTCTAGTGTTCTGCATGTATTTGAAATATAAATTTAACATTTCATTGAATAATTACACGTTGAATGTTATTTATTTTATATAATAATTTTTTTTATGTATTCACAATTATTCTTTATTATGTGACATACTTTATTATATGTTTGGATTTACCGTAGAAATACTTCAGAATTTTTTTGCCTCTATCAAAATTGAATTTTGTATGGGATTTCATCTCTTATTGTTTAGAAGTCATTAAAGGGGTAATTTTTGCATTGGGTTAAAAAAACTACATTAAATTTATATCAAATACTATAAGAACAAAACCATCAAACATAAATCACTTTGTTTCAAAATTAATTTTTATTAATTAATTTTATAAAATCAATTTCACTCATAATCACATTTAACAAATGCTTACTAAACATACACAAAATCTTAAACCACAAGGTGTCTCATTCTCTATTTCAATGAAACTCATATAAACTTTGTTCAATTTATTAGTATTTCTTTATTAAAAAATTAATTTATGACCATGTCTACAATCAATCAATCCATACTGGCCCGAGATCTGATTTGCTGTATTTCTCTTAGCCGCGGATCCACCTTGAATTAAACTGGCGCATGGATGTAGGTGGCAGGTACATGATCATTGATTTCTCAGGAAACCCCAAGAATGTGCAGCAACAACGGGCCTCTGGTAGTTTGATTGAACGCGCATGGGCTTTTTTGGAAAAGCGAAATTATGATTGCCTGGCTGGCGGGCGAGAACGCATGGCCCACGCGGTTGTGTGACCGTTGATTCCGTTTGTGATAACTGGGAATCGGAATGAGTTTAGAATTCGGGTTCAACCGTGTTTATAAATTAGAACTAAACTAATTAAATTTGAAGAAAATAAAATAAATTTTTAAAAAAATAAAAAAGTAATTGCCTAGCGCTATATTTTAAATTTTAAATAAGATTGATTGAATTAAAACTATATTAACATTTTATGCATGTTTTGGAGTAATATTTTACTTAAAAACTTATATTATATATATATAAAGTCAATGAAGTTGGCACAAATGGTCGGAATTGCAAAAATTCTGTAATCGTAAAACAAATAAAAAATTATATATGATTATATGAACAATTCTTATTTTAAAAACCATTATTAAATTGATAAATAATTCATGATAAGCTTTAAAATTTAAATTTATATTTTAGTATATATTTTGATAAATCTATTTGAACTTCTATTTAATGTATTTCAATAAGCGGGTTTAAATTTGTATTTGATGTATGTATTTGATAAGATCATATTTTTATGAAGTATTATAAAAAAATCAATTTAATTTAGATTGATTTAGATTGAATTGAATCCCATTGAAAACTTATATTTTAATTGAAATTAATTAAATGATATCGTAAAAATTTAGTTAAATATAATATAAATCCAACTTTTGAATAACTTAATTGAGACCCAAATTTTGTTTCAAAAAAATTGAGACCCAAATTCGAAAGAAACACTTAAGCATTTTAAAAATATTATAATCAATTAATTAAATTATAACCTTTTTTGACAAAAAATTATAACATACAAATATAAATATAATTAAATACGGGGGATTGCATTTAAAAGGATGTAAATATAAATAGAACCGACGTTAATTTCGACCTTATACAATACTAGTTGAGAATCTATTCCAAGACTTGCGACTATTCCGATACCTGCGAAACCAAAGTACAATACCAGTCTTCTGTCGAAATCTTTCTAAGCTTTTGGTGGGTGCAAGGGGCTAAACCCCAAGACCAGAAATCTTTCTAAGCTGAGCATAAGAAAATTAATAAATGAAGGTTCGTCCCCACCCTGCGTGCACTATTTTCTGTCCTGACCCCATTTGCGGGCAACAACAGCGACGTTACCAATGCCCCCGTATACACTTTGCCCTACTGGCTTTGGGCTGCTTTTTGTTGGTTTTCTAGAATGTGGCCGAATTTTTTATTAAAAAATTGTTGTCATTATTCACCTCAAAAACTTTTTTTTGAGGCTATGTTTGGAAATTGCTTTCAAATGCTATGTTTGGATGGAAGATTTTGGAAGAAAAAAAAAAGAGAGAAGAGGATTTATAATCTCTAATTTTTTGTTGAATTGGAGATTATAAGCCTTTTTTTTCTCTTTTTTCTTCTAAAATTTCCCATTCAAATATAGCTTAAGAGAAATGTTATATCTTCTTATAAATCTTTTTACATATTTTTTTATTATTTTATAAAATAAAAAAAAATACAACCAATATCTTAAAAACATAAAAAATATTTAATATTTTTTTTATTTAATAATTAAGAGAATTTATATGAATAAAAAGTAAAAATATTTAGAAATATTCAATAACATAATTGACGGTTTGGCAAACACCACGACATCATCGTTTTTCCTACTATATTCAAATTCAAATTATCACTGCTTAAAATAAATGACACGTATGTGGCATTGATTTCCAAAAGTCTGGACAGGTGGACATATACCATTAATTAATTGATTAACGGATCATAAATTTTGATCTGCTAAAGGAATTTTGGGTCCGCTATAGTACATAAATAGAGAAAAATTCTTTGTGAGCATCCCATATTCGCAGGTATTAGATAATTTCTAGATAATCAAACACAATTGCACTCTAATGCAATTATTAGCTAACAACAGCCGGCTATCAGGCCTAAAATCCTTACCACTGTGTTTGGATGAGATGAAAACAAAGGGAAAGGAAAAGAGAGAAAGGACAAGAGCATGAAAAGTTGTGCTTCCCTCGTTTGGTTTCCATGTCAGAAGGGAGGGAAAGACTGGTTTTTGTGGGTCCCACTCAAAAAATTGTTTCCGTCCAATATGAGAAGAAAACTGGAGGAAGAGACTGATTTCAACTAAAAAGACATAAATAACCTCACGTACTCGTTGAATTGCTCTCGTTCTATTTTCACATATTGCAAGTTGCAACAGTAGTACCATATTGAAATTATAATTGGCTTTCTGCAACACGATCAAATGGAAGTCCACAGTAATCTTGCAGCGCATATCCCTTGCACTTCATTGTCATAATCAAAAGTATTTAATTCATTATATCAAACGATTTTATTATCTAAAAATAATTATTAACAAATTTAATATTATAAACATAATAAATATTTTCTAAATAAAATTTTAAGTTACTTTTAACTTAAAATTTATTTACTTTATATAAATAAATTTTCTTTGAAATATATTTTTACACAAGGTCATTTTTGTCATTTTATAAAATATCTCTTTCTTTCCTCTCACTTTCTTTCCAAACAAACAAGGTACTTTCTTTCCTTTCACTTTCATTTTGCATCCAAACATAGTGTACAAGTATCAACAAATAACATAAGGGGGTGTTTGGTATGTGTGCTGTCCGGCTGACCTTCCCACTTCCCGCGATAACTACCCTACACCCCACTATCTGATCTTATCCCCAACTCCCCCACTACTTGACCTCATCCCCACTAACTGGATAGGGGCGGTTATGAACTTAATTTAAATAGAGAAGTTGCAGCCTTCAGGAGGCATGTTGCATTACACCGCCGTAGACTTGAGACTTGGCTTTAGAGACTCTCTCGGAGTACTAAGTTCGGTCTTCGGTCGGATATTCGGCGAAAACATCTGGCACCCACCGTGGGGCCTTGGTAAAACTCTTCCCGACGATTACCACACATAAGAAGCCTACAATCTCTACCGAGTAGTGAAGATGGTGACCCTCCGCAATGGAACTCCGACAAACAGAAAGGAGAACCAAGGGAAGCTCACTGTACGGACGCGACTAATATGCTCGGATGACAAAGAGAAGTCGACTGTCGGTCGAGCATGGCTATGTGGTCTTCAAGGTAAATATGAAACCCGAAACTACCTGACAGATAAAGCGCATCTTGTGTTAACATTATACCACATACACGACTAGTTCTTCTTCCCATTGATTATGGCCAGGTTGATATATATTATTATTCGTTTTGCCTTTTCGATTCGTCATGCAATCTTCTTTGACGTGGAGCTCATAGGTCGTCAGGTGTTTGGCCATGGCTTATCTATTATGCATCGAAGTTCGATATTTGTTGTTAGTGACAAATCAAGAAAAAAAAAAAGAGCACAAATTGTTTTAAAAGATTTTAAATATCATTGACAAATCAAAATCTGCTTTTTGTGTAAAATGTTTGGTAGAAAAGACAAGTTTACTGATTGTATGTTTTTTTCTGGTTCTTAGTTGATGGTAATTGATTTTGTTCATGAAATTAATTCAAATTGTTATTTCTTTTATAAATTCGAATAAATTGACCAAACGTATTTTGGTTTCCAAGTATCAATTGTATAATTTATTATGGCTTTTATTTTATATAATTAGACATCCCGAACATGGATTCCGTTTGCTTCTTTTTTCAAAGTGTGCTGAGTTTCATTATCATAAGTGTTGCATCTAATTTATTGGTCATTATTTGTTACTCGATTTTTTGCTATTTGATTTTTCAACATTTATCAGGTTTATCTTTAATTTAAATTCGTGATATCATGGTCATGTATTTCTTATTACTTTGTTTTTAAATTTAATTTTCTGATATTAATATCATACCATTAATGCTACCTGAATTTATTACCATTATTATCGTGTTTTTTACCTGCTAGCGTACTTTTTTTATGATATCCTATGTTTTTATGCATGATACACGAGCTGTTGGACTCTCACACTACAAATTCAAATTGATGGAGAACCTTATAAAAGATTAAAGAAGGCGGTCGACAAAGGAGATCATCAAAGATAGCACCATCGTTGATTATCCCGGCCAGCACACTTAAGACTAGTGCCATAATGGTAAAATCCCGACCAGCACACTTAAGACTAGTGCCAGAATGGTGTAATCCCGGCCAGCAAATCATAAAGACTGGTGACAGAGGCATAATCCCGGCCAACATATTCCTAAGACTGGTGCCAAAATGGTGTAATCTCGACCAACAATTTAACTCATACATTTGGTCGCTTGATATAAAACACGTGTGGTTCGAACACATCAAGGGAAATACTAGAATTCTTTGCTCAAATCATGGTTGATCGTACAAGTTACTCCACAAAACGATAGAAACAAAAGCGAAGCAAAAAAAAAAAAGGCAACAAAGGCAAAAGAGTGCAGCAGCACTCATCACTAAGACGTAAAGCCCCTAAGGCTAGTCTTCCACGTCCACCACCTGACCATTCACAATGTCTTTGAAGAACCCAGTCCCCAACATATCACGATCTATGACCGACCGAGAGATCCTCTTAACTTCGATGACTTATGACCGGGTGGCTCATGTATGCGAGTATCTTCGCTCTTTAGAGCTTGATACTTGAGGGGTTGTGTGTTGTCTGTCCGAGTTTCCTAGGTACGACTTACCTTGCTTGACTGATCGCCTTCGCCTTTCAGGCTTGGCGCTCGTGGGGCTGTGTGCTGTCCGGCCGATCGTCCCACTTCCCACGATAACTACCCTACACCCCACTACCTGATCTTATCCCCAACTCCCCCACTACTTGACCTCATCCCCACTAACTGGATAGGGGCGGTTAGGAATTTAATTTAAATAGAGAAGTTGTAGCCTTCAGGAAGCATGTTGCATTACACCGCCGTAGACTTGAGACTTGGCTTTAGAGACTCTCCCGGAGTACTAAGTTCGGTCTCCGGTTGGATATTCGGTGAGAACAGTATTCCTTCACAAGATTTTGAATATAAACAAAATGATTTTTTTTTGTAATTTTTTAATGAAAACACATCAACTAAAAATGAAAGAGCATGAAACAAACCAAACACCATCTAAGCTTGCGTTTCTCCTGAACTTGTCCTAAAAGACCAAAAACAGTTTTTTATCAAAAATTATAATCAAGGTGCAACAATAGAAATCACCGCAGCTTGTCTTTCCATGTCAAGTAATTGAAGGAATTAAGCTTATTGTCCAAGACAGCAGAAGTTGACACCTTTTCTACAATAACATTACCATTGTGATCAATTCTATAGGAGACATCGAGTCCCTCCAAAATGAGGTGATAAATTACTTCCTTAGAATTTAGAAAATTCTGATCTCTTTCATGGACAAAAGCTGTTTCATCCTGGTCCTCTACATCATAAGTATCACCCGATAGTTCATCTTTTTCTTTCAAAAGAACATCATGGGGCCGATTACGTTGACTCAATGACCGAATATCCCATGAAAGAACCTGCATTATTAAGCTTTGGAACTCACCTGGTGATGCATGGAGTGACTTCTTTTCCTAAAGCAGTAAGGGAGATTCATCACCCACGTGATTTGCATAAGAGGAGGAACGAGAAAGATTGAGAATTGTAGCTATGGATAAAGAAAACAAACCAGGTGTTCAATAATATACTCATTTTGCAACATGAAACAACAATTAAAGCCGTTTTCCGATTAGGTGGGGTTGGCCAAATAGACTAAACAACACCTTTATGTTCTGTGAAGAACTAAATCTTCAGAGGGGTCATTAGATTGAATCATTTTTAATAGTTTCACTCAGTTTTTATTTTTGGTCTTTCTCTACCTCTATTTAATAGGCTTTCCTGCATCTGATCAGTTCTTCTAACTAGGGATTCTATTAGTATTCATCTCATTCACTTTGCAATATAATGTAATAAAAAAACTTTACCATCAAAGTGTAGTATATCAGTTCAGAGATAAAAGTTATAGATAATCTTGGACTAGAAAATATCACAAGTTGAAACAATAATTTCAAATATACAATATACTACCAACTGAAATATAAGTAAAACTAGCACCAAATAGTAAAGGTGAAGGTTAAACAAAAAGTGAGATTAATAAAAAGCTATGAAATATGTACCCTGGGGAGGACGTTGCATCTCTTCTCGTTTACCAACCAAAGTTTCAAATAACTAATTAATCAATACTTGATTGTGTTTTACTCCCTATATTTTCAGGCTATGTTCATTTCAGTCCGTGATTTTCTAACTATTTGAGTTGAGCCACTTAAATTATCATTTCTTTTTAATGTAATCCTCATTCTTAGCTGCTATCCAAATTGAACAGTTAAGGGATTGATATTAAAAAAAAAATTGCGTCGCAAGAAGGATGGACATGATGCAAGCACTCAATATTTCAAGCAAGATGTTAACAACTCACTGCCATTATCCAGCAATTTTCAAGTGACGAAGTGAAGTCCTCCGTAAAGCTAATAGAAGCCACTGAAAGTAAGTTATCCTCCTGAAGAAAAACAAATATTTTTCTTAGAATGAGATAATCCTTTATTAAACTTCTATAAAGAGATGTGGAAGAAAACATAATACTACTCATATATATTTGGCTGACTCTTAAAGTGGACCATATTTTAAAGATTCTAGAGAATCAGAATACAAGAATAATAAAGTTTCAGTGGCAAGTAACAAGTAATGATGGTTGATTACTTGATTACATCTCATTCTTCCCACATGGGATGATTAAATTTGATATCCAGGTAACAATTGCTTGAAGTTAGTAATGATCATTGAAGAATCAAATTGACAAAATCTGTTAGAGATGGGAAGAAAAAAAAAAAAAAGCAACACCTGCAGCATTAAATATAGCTAAAAAATGGAGCATTACCATCAGCCAATTTGGCACTGCAGCTTCTTGGATGCTGTCACAATATGATACATAAGGCTTGACATCAAGCACTGGCTGTTGATGAGATTAAAAAAAATAGGTATAATTCCTCATTAAAGTATCATGCTTTCAGATTCACAGAAAAACATAAAATTCATAGTTAAAGCAAATAAACAATAACCTAAATGGTAGATAATTCCGGTAAATTTAGCATAAGAAGCAGAGATTAGCAATGGAGACTTACAGTTCCATCAACCAGATCCACACCAGAAAGCAAAATCATATTTCCCTGAACAGCCTCTACCTATAGTACACAGTTAGATCAAACAAAAGTTACAATACTAGGTCCATCATTTGATTTCAGTTTGATTGAAGACAAAAAAAAGTTGAAACTCTAGGGATTGGATGGAAAAGGGAACAGAGAGAAAACAAGCAAATATAATTCATTAATGAGATTCAGAATAAACATTGGTTACCATGAACTTATACTTACACCCCTCTACTTCGGGAGCACAAGTAACTGCTTGTGAAACCAAGATTTTCCTAATTACATATTCACCAAATTTCCTGCCTGTAGTTTAGCTTGATTTCAATGTGCAACCATGTAGTTTGAAGTTTGAACTTTGTCACTCTACCTTGCCATAATTTTTTCCTTTGTTACATAATCATTCCACACTTATTCTCATCCATTTTTAAGCAAAATGACATGTGAAAGTCACATGTTTACACAAATCAGCATTGTTGTCAGGCATTGAAGTGCCTCAAAACATCATAATTATGTTGGATTATCACACATGCATTTCACAATAAAAAGTATTGGATAATTTCTTGTTAACTGCATAACACATCATACCATAGGATCGGAAATTGAATTTAGCCCTAATAATAATCTACAATTGTATTTCTCAAGATTTTTACTGAACCCATACCTTTTTTTTGGGGGGGGGGGGGTGAGTTTATTTAATGCATATAACCATCATAAATGCTGAAACTAAAATTTTTAATTCAAAAATACTGAATCACTTCTTCCATGACATAAAATCTATCTTTAGTAAGAAGGGTCTGAAACCCCAAAATATATTTTAGGAATGAATACCACAGGTTGGCAACAATGCAGCAATGCAAGGAGGGAAAATATAGCAATCTATGGAAATTAAAGGATAAAGTGATATTTTCTGAGACATTTGTGATGGCATGTCAGAAACATCCCACAGTGCCAACATTTATCCTTACCTTTGCAACTGTGAGTCCAATGGGGCATGGACGATGTGGGGATCGTGTGGCAAACACTCCCATTCTTCCACCTTTCAGTCTTGGGACCCTCACCTATCCATCCACTGATTTATAAGAAGAGATTTCTAGGAACCAAAGTTGAGGCAAAAAGATGATGCCACACAGACAAGATATCAATTAACACTAGAGCTATACACACACACGGACACACCTTTGCCTTGAACCCTGATTTAGATGGATGCTTCCACAGCTTCTCAAGATCTGTATTTAAATGAAATACATATATAACCCAGCAATGAGAATATTCTGCTAGACCCTCAAGAGATGCTGGAGGAACACGAGTTGTATTAAAGACCAAACATGCTCTAGCAAGTGGTACAAGCAATGGTTGCCTTGGCGTCCCATTCCTGCACTAATATGAAGCAATGGTTCACAAATCACGAATAGGGCATTATGCAAGTATTTTCATAAAGAAACAGGCATGAAGTGCACAAAGCACAACTGTGCACTCAACTGGATGTGCAGTTTACCCGAGGACTAAACAATGAAGGAAGGAAATATCTACCTTAAGACGCACCTAAACATGAACTAAGAACTACTATGAACCCCACCCCCAAAAATAAAACATAATAATTTGATAACTATAATCAGTATGGTTGTCGCACAGTTATGATTATGATTGCCATAATCATTTAAATAAACCCTGCTTGCAATGACAATTAAGCTGGCCATTAATTATAAAATTTGAAAGGTATAATGAAGGAATAAGCATTTAACCTGGTAGAGAAGCATGAGTGGATGACACCAATGGGAGTCATGGGATAATAAGTCAACTTTAGGTTTTCAGATTCAGGTTGTGTTAGCTCTTTTCTCAAGGCCTGCAAACACTTCAAGTCATGATTGAAGTAGAACAAACAAAAAAAAGGAATAACATTGAAATGGCTTATGTAACAGAGATATGAAAGAGGTGGGAAGAACACCAACACCACCTGTTGAGCCCTAATTCGGCCTTGCCTCTCAGAGGCGCATTTATGGGAGCAAGACTTGAGGGATGCCTCCAGCTCGTGAATCTTGGAGTTGAGAGCATCCCATTTTCTCTTGAATACGTACGCTGCCAGAAATTCAACAATCATAGCATGGTGAGAGTGGGACTTTTCTCAATTTCAAAAATATGAGAGTCATAATTCATGAGTGTGGTAACGGTGATTGTGAATTGAATGTTAGAGCATACCACCACAGATGGAAATGGCAGAGAGTGTTAAGGTTATGGTCACTGTCAACCATTTTTCTTCTGAAATGCTCCCGCGCATCGGTTTCACGCTCACACGACAACGCACTCTAAGCTGCTGTATCGGCTCAATCTAATTGCCGCTTGCCCGTTCCCGTTACCCGTTGTTTGACTCACTCATCTTTATGTCGGCCTTTTACTTTCTATACAATACAACCCCAGTCAGTCAGTCTTACGCAGAGTTAACTGATTACTGCCTCCTCCACCGAAATCGAATGAGTTGCTTGTTGTTGTTGTTGACCAAAATAATAATAATAATGATTTGCTTTTTCTTAGAAAAGAAAACAGAAAAATAACACTATAAATCAATACGTTCAATATTTTTTTTTAAAAATCTGATATAATTTTTCACAATTTTTCAATTCATGAAAACTATGAAAATGAATAATTTGATCCCTTAAAGTGGTACTCTAGGGGTGTTTGTAAATCGATTTTATTTAATGTAAATCTTAAAAAACATGAACTAAAGTCAGGAAAAAAAAACAAATTTAAAAATTTAATTTTTAAGTTTTATTATAGGTGGCTTCTAGGGTGAACCACTGTATCATGTGGTTCACCGATGGACCACAAATATATACCGTCAGATTTATTATAAAAAAACTAAAGGCCCAGATTTGGCAAAAACAAAATTGAGACCACATACATTTTCCCTTATACAATCCCCATCCCCACCCCTCTCACAACAACTCAACGGTTGTTTCCACCGCTCTCGTGTGGCTGCCGAACGAAGTCAGCGCCGCCGATGAAAACCCTCGGTAGGGTCACGTTCCGGTGGATGAGGATGCCAATGGAGCTCGTCGCGGAAGCAAAAGCAGTCGTTGTTGGAGACATCACGCTCGTCGACGGCGACGCGAAAGCCCAGAGGATGGAGCGAACGACGGCATTCATCGAATGTCCGACGAACGACGCATGAGAGAAATCGTATGGAGGAATTCGGATCCTCACCGCGTCGCCGAAGGAGTTCAGATCCGAGATTGTTATGTGCTTGGATAAGGTTGTTCTTCCTTTTCTTATGGCAGTTCCGAGATTTTACGCAATCCTCTACTCATTCCTTTACTGCACACACGCAAGGGACAGGGAGCGATCAAGAATGGTTGCATTAGTAGAATTAGAAATACAGCGGCTAGGGGAGAAAGACTGCACAAAAGAATAATACTTGAAATTCATGTTTTAGAATCAAATGTGCTGAATTAATGGTCAAGAAAGTAGCAAGATTGACATAAACTATCCAAGGGAGGAGATGATAAAGTTTTGCTGTCATGATAGTTCCACATTTGCGGGGATGCAGTGGAGGAAATTGGAGACAGGGAACGTGGAGAGGTATGGGGTTGGGATTGTGTGAGGGAAGATGTATGTGATCTCAATTTTGTTTTCACCAAATCTGGACCTTTGATTTTTTTTATAATAAATCTAATGGTATTTTTTTGTGATCCACTGGTGAACCACACTATGTAGTGGTTCACCCTATAAGCCACCTTTATTATATATTAAATGATTTATGATATATCTCATGAAAAAACAATTTAACTAACCCATTCCAAATGTATGTTCTAGATTGGATTAAATTTCAATTAAAAAATAAACCAATTGGATAATCAAATACGAAAATTTATATGATTGGATCAAACGATATTTTGCTTTAAATTAATCTAATCCAATCCAATATGCAAAATAGGAGTATTAGACTATTAGTAACATATTTTTCAATACACTCTTTCTAGCACATTCATCCTTTATGATTTGATGAAATTCACGTTAAATTCACTTGCATATAGAGTGTGTTATAAATAAATAGTATGTCATGAAATGCTTTGATCCCTCAAATTGTATCGAAGTTATTGATGTAATATTGATGTGTAATAAATAAAATAAAATAAAATGATAAACAATCGGATCCCAACAATAAACATTAGTACTTTTGGACTTGGAGGGTCAACTTTTGTGTTTGCGAATGCGTTTTCTGTGTTTGAACTGGCAACCCAGACAATTGGATCCGTCTGAAGAGGGCATCTATCTAGTTCGCGAATTCACAGTGTCGGTGAGGTACATTGACACTCTTCTTGGTCTCCACTATTTTTCCCATTGCAAATTCCTTGTCTCTTTTAATTTTTTTTTTCTCCCTTTTCGCTACTTCATTCTATGTTTCTTTCCTCTGCTTCTACCGATAACATGATTTTTAGAGTTGATGCTTTTTGACACCGTAAGACCCCATTTTAATTTTTTCGGAAAATCAAACTCCCTTTAATTTTTTACTCATTGATTAAAAAAAGCAGAAAGCCTATGTTCATTTGAGTAGCTAGAAAATTGAAGCTTGAAAAATTTGCAATGAAACCCACTTCAAGCTCACTTGGTATAACATAAGTGTAAGAGTGTTGAAAGTGAATTGGAGTGTAACTCATTAATTTACACTTCACTCCACACTTTTCTTTATTAGTAGGAAAGTAATTTTGGGATCCCTATCAAACAACAACGATTGCAAGTTCAAACATTTCTCTCCCACTCGATTTTCAATCCCTATCTTATTTTTCACTACTAAAACAAGCATGTCCTAAAACTAGAAGCAAGATTTTGCAGGAGATTGTTTCGAGGAGTAAGTACTAAGACGCAGCAACTGCAGAAATTCAGCTTTTAGGCATGGCGAACAATTGTCCAATAGAGGGGCCACTAGTGGAGGAGTTCACTTTTCTTGCAGGATCAGCTCCCTTCAAGAGTTGTCATGCTTCTACCATTGTTGAGGTCATGGAATAAAAAATATATTTGCCCATCAATAAAGATATTATGGTTTTTTTAGTGGCAAATGGACTCAACACAATGTTGTTTGATTTCTGCAGGTTGATAAGGATCATTTTTTGGTTGCCTATTTTGGGGGCACGTCTGAGGGGGCACCTGATGTCAAAATATGGTTGCAGACTTACAAAGTAAATAAACATATATGCTGGACCCCCCTCCTCAAGTCTTTCAAATCATACAGCTATATTAATTTTTGTGTCTACTTTGTGACTAATTCTTGAGCGTTAGTATATTCTACTGCCAGGGCCATCCTGGCATATATTTCCTTCCTTTTTTTTTTCTCTCTGTTTTACTTTGTGTGACTGGCTGACTGCTTTTCCAGGCAAATTCAGCATGACATAAAGTGTTTAGGTTTTATCTGGCTGGTCAACTATTGAAATGATTTTTACTGTACAATGCAGCTGAAATCAATTCATACTATTGCAAGTGGCAATGTAGATATTGAAGAGTTCTATAAATTTCAAATGTGTCTTGAAATAATTGGAGGCAAATTTTTTATTTTTAATTAGTCATAAACTATGTCTGTCTTTGTACCTTCCACATCTGTAGGAGAAGAGTACTGAGCTCTAAAATTTTGAATGCCGCATTAACCTTCTGAACACATTTGGTGGATAGAATGGAAGATGGCAATCACCTGTAATTGCTGATGAAGAACCAAATGTTCCTATGTGGAACCCTGTACTGTTCAAACTTCCATCAGATGTGCTACTTCTATTCTTCAAGATAGGTCAAGAAGTTCAGAAGTAAAGTTCATAATTTTTTGTCCTCTTACATCTATTTTTCTCTTATGCAAGCATTTGATGTTGCAATGCTTTCATATATGGTAGTTGAGACAGCTAGGTTTACCTGATTCACTTTGGCATACAATTATGATGTTTTTTGGGTCCTATTTTCACTATCCTGCATGGCATTATAGACCTAAATGCATATTTGGGATTTTCCACTATAGCTATTTTTCACTGGGCCATTTTCTTCCAACTATTGTATCTTTATTGGAGGTTTCATAAAAACATACCTATTTGTAAATTATGAACCAGTTTAGCAAGTCTTGTGTTATGACAAAGAGCATTTAGTCATCCTAAGTAAAATTTATCAATGGTGTTGGCTTTGGCTCCAGATAAAACTATGTTGTATAGAAAATTATCAGCATTTTCATGTGTTACTTCGTTACTGCCAATCCATGCTTTAATCTTATTACTTCTCCTTACTAAAATTCGGGTAACTGGGCAGCTAGAATGATATATTTACAGAATACTAAAATCAGAAAAGTTTCAGCATGTAACTTTCGCATCTGTAAATAAAACTGTTTCTAATTGGTAAAGAGAAAAGCTTGTAACATCATATGGAAATATTTGTATTCCATGACAAATGACACATTGGAAAGGTGTCACCTCAGTTCATAATTCATTGTAAATAGACCCCTAGTGAGTTGCAGTGCTGCCTTTACATTATATGTTTGAATAAGGGTTTTGTCTAGAATGAAATTGTTTATCTCTATCAGTCATCATACCCCACTTTATATAGCTGTGTAACTTTGAGTTTCTTATTTGTATCCCTTTCACATGACATGAGTGGGTTTGTTCAATTTCAGATGGAGTGGATTTGTCAAACGCTCATATGATAAAGGCATTACTTGGACAGTGAGAGAACAACTTCCTCCTGGTATATTAGGACCTATAAAGAACAAGGTACAACAGAATCTATTTCATTGTATTTTATATAGCAAGGGGTTTGGAACTAGTTCTGAATTTGATTACTATTTTTCTCAGCCCATTTTGCTAGGAAATGATCATTTACTTTGTGGGTCATCTGTTGAAAGCTGGAACTCTTGGGGTGCCTGGGTGGAGGTTTTAACTGAACTCATCCTAGTTGAACCATTGCTTCAAAGATGCTTTGAAATGTTAGCTGGCTGACATTTATTGCAATTTTTTGTGCAATAGGTCACAAAAGATTTTGGCAGGTCATGGAGCAAGTATGGCCCAATTTGCATTGAAAACGAACCTCTGAGTGTGATTCAACCAGTACCTTATCAGACTGCAGATGGGAAATTGCGCATTTTACTACGATCCTTTGATGGCATTGGTAGAGTATGTATGTCAGAATCATCTGATGGCGGCCAGACTTGGGGATATGCAAAACCTACTCAGCTCCCTAACCCAAATTCAGGTCAATCTTGCTAGATGCAAAAATTGCATTTTTGCTGCATAATTATGATAGTTGTATTTAACTAAACTGTAAGAATTAAGTTGACCATGGATTACATTAATTCTATATATCCCTTTACCATTCTTTGCTTATTATCTATTTCATATATTGATTGATGGCATATCAATCTACTCTTGTTTACCAGGTATTGATGGGGTTAAGCTTAGAGATGGCCAATTATTGCTTGCTTATAATACTATATCAAGGGGAGTGCTGAAAGTTGCACTCTCTAAGGATGATGGTGATTCCTGGTGTGAGGCTCTCACATTAGAGGATACATTTGGAATGGAATTCTCATATCCTGCTGTTATTCAGGCCAGTGACGGGCGAATACATATCACCTATACATATAATAGGACACAAATTAAGGTAAGCGCTTAAATATTTATATGATAGTTGCCTTTTATGAACTGTAGAATTTAGTTTGGGAATCCCTTTGTATAAAAAAAAAAAGAATTTAGTTTGGGAATAGTTGAGTTTCTTTCTATGTATTAATGTGCAGTTGTTTTCATGCATTTCCGGATAATATGAACCCGCTAACCTCTTTTTTTTCCTCTCTGTTTTTCTCTTTCTCCCGCAGCATGTTATTCTTCGGCCAAATTGATGTGGAGTAAATTGTTTCAAATAAGCTATTGATTGTAAATTGTTTCACACTGGAATGTACGGCCAAACCCATTTGTATCACTGTGACAAATACCGTTACACTCAAGCTCTAACATTTAATCTTATTATTCTTCAGAAAAAGTGTTCAATTTTATTTTATTTTTTGACGCTAGTGTTCAATTTTATTAAGCAGTGCAATATAAACACAAAAATTGATCATAAAAATAATATAATATTAAAATAAATAACTCAAAATAAAAAAAAAATTGGGGGCCATGGCTCCCCCCAGTCATTGAAAAACTCCGCCCCCAGTGCTACTTGAACAAAGATATTACTGAGGCATCAAAGAAATACAATTCTATTTCTTTCAATGTCAAGATTCCATTTCTTTCTTTTTTGTTGTCAAAAAAAAAGATTCTATTTCTTTCAATGACAAGAATAGTTTAAAATCTCGCTCCCCTCGCTCGTTATTTTCAATACGGCAATCTCTGCCAACACAATGTGGATGGCTGAGAATGTCTTTTTAAAAGAAATAATGTATTTTTTTTCTCTTAAAAATTGTTGTCAAAATAAATTAACTCATACACATGCTAAATAAATGGGGAAAAAGGTAATTAGTTAGTTGCATGAAAAGTAGTACTTTTGGGATTTAACTCTAAAGTGAGTAATTTAGGTAAGATGAATTACATTAATATTAATGTTGCACACACACCTATCACACACCCCATTCCCTCATTTATATTAAGAATGAATGGTCATTTTAGTCCCTGAGAGATTTGAGCTGTGTCACATTAGTCCCTGATAGATAAGAAATTAAAAAATAGTCCCTGAGAGAGCCAAACGTTTGCCACTTTGGTCCCTGACATTAACTCCACCGTTAGTTGTACTAATGATCTGATATGGCAGCCACGTGTCTCTCTCTCCTCTCCCACACTCTCTCTCTTCCCCTCCCCTTTCTCCCCTCTCTCTCTTCCGTCTGCCCCTTCCCCATTCTTCCCTCTCTCTTCGCCCCCTCCCCCTTCTTCCCGAGGTGGGTGAGAATTTGAAGATCAAGACAGGATCTGGAGTGTCACCAAAAAAAGAAAGACAGGAAGGGATAAACAAGATGACCCATATTCCATGGTCAGAGATGAAATGTGAAATCGACCCCCCTCCCCACTGAGAAAAAGAAAAGAACTGAAACCCATATTCCATATTCTTTTGTTTTGTTGTGAAGTGATGAAAATTTGATAACCCAAGAATGATGGGAGATGGGACCCCTCCAAGGAGTAGCGAAAGAAAGTTTTTTTTTCTTGGGGGTGGGGGGCTCAGATCTTGTGTGAGATTAATGTTGCAGAGAAACATTTTGGCAACTTGAACATGGTAGTGACAAACGCGGTCATGGTTAATTTAAGCCTTGTTTATTTGAGATCAATCCAATCAAATTTTCAATTTTATTTTCAGAGATGGATTACCATGTCGCTCTCTCCCTCCCTCATGCGCAGGTGCGGCCAAGCCGCCACCTTCCCTTTCCTCTGTTCTCGATGCCGTCGTTCACGGCTCCAGAAGGCCCTCAAAGCTCCTTTTTCCTCTCTGTCTGCGGCACACTCCTCCCTCTCTTCAGATCTTCCTGTGTGCACGTTTGATGGAAGGGCATTTTTAGCTCTCTTTTCTTTGTTTTTTTTTTCTGTTTCTTCTTTTGTTTGGACGCGTGAGCCTTAATAGCGAAGGAGAAATGAAAAGGCCAGCAGAGAGGGGAAGGCAAAGAGAGGGGGGCTGAGAAGGGGGAGGGGCGAAGAGAGAGGGGGAGAATGGGGAGGGGGCAGACGGAAGAGAGAGAGGGGAAGAGAGAGAGAGTGGGAGAGGAGAGAGAGAGACACGTGGCTGCCATATCAGCACAACTAACGGCGGAGTTAACATCAGGGACCAAAGTGGCAAACGTTTGGTTCTCTCAGGGACTATTTTTTAATTTTTTATCTCTCAGGGACTAATATGACACCACCCAAATCTCTCAAGGACTAAAATGACCCTTCACTCTTTATATTAATAGCTGATGAATAAATCAACAATTGGCACAAACTCATTAAAAGGAACGGCAGATGATCACATTTGAACAATTTGAGGGCCGATATTTCAGTCAAGTCAACTCAATACAACAAATGAGTTTAATGAGTTATTTCCTTCCCTCCCACGTTGTACACAGTTTGTGTTACTGTCTGAAGAGTTCAGTCACTGCAGGAATCAGTGGGCGCAAGTTTGGAACCATATGTCTCTGTTCCTTTCCATTGTCCGTTTGGCCTTCTTCGTCGCTACCATCACCCATAGAGCTTACTCATTTTCTGGGTATGGACGCGCCCTTACCCCTTTCACATTTGCCAATCCATTATTATTTGATTTATCTTTTTTACTCTTTCATTTTATCCTCTATGATTATTTCTATGTTGATATTTTCTGTTCGCGTTCACTGAACTTGGTGCTTGACACCATAAGCTTCTCTCAGTAATAGACCATAAGTACATAATGCCCTTGTCTAAACTCTAACATGAGAAGCAATTAAACTCCTGCAAGAGTCTCACGGTTCTTCATTCTTTTAAAAATGAGCTAAAATAAAGTTGAAAACTTCTGCAGGCGAAACTCTACAAGTCCAGAAACAGATGGTTTATTAGGCAATAAAAGCAAGGGCTACATAAAAGGGCCTGTTGTGGAGGAATTCACTTTTCCTGCAAAATCAGCTCCCTTCAACACTTGTCACGCTTCTACCATTGTTGAGGTCGTAAATTACAAAATACTAATTTTTTCGGGTTCCTTTGTTTAGGTATGTAATGTAATGGGTTTTTGTCACAAAGTATAGCAGAATAGCAGATTATTATCTATTTTGATTTCACCAGGTTGAGAAGGGTCATTTTTTGGTTGCCTATTATGGGGGCACGTCGGAGGGTGCACCTGATGTCAAAATATGGTTGCAGACTTACAAGGTAGATGTACATACTTAAATCTACCAAATAAATATACACACACATGCATACATATATGTGTGTATATGTATGTGTATAAGTAGATAATACAATGCTACATTGCCTCATATCTTTCTATTTATAAGAGATTGAGCATACTTATGCAGTCATAGTAATTTTAATGTCTTATAAACCTAAGCCTCATGCTTTTAACAAACTCTATTGTCAGAATTTTTTCCTGGTTTAGTTTTCTGTATTCGTCTGCCAAGAGGTGTGACCAATAGATTGCTAGTGCGAAGTAAATTCAGTAGCATATTAAGAGTAGGAGGTTCTATTTGGTTGTCAGTGATGGAAATGTATCTCCCCTCTTAGAACTGAAGTTAATAATTTTATTTTCTCCATCTTTAATTTACAAAAATACATAAAAAAATTAGCATTTAAAGTACTTAAATTTCCAAAGTGACTGACATGTAATTAAAGTGTGAATAATTTGATTTCAAATCGATAATCGTCCTTGTATTATAATTGTTTCTTTTTCCTATCTTTTGAGTTTGGAATTTTGGAGGGAGGGGATATTACTTGGCCCTAAGGTTTTGACAGCTAGTTTTACTATGTGACTGGAAATTGGGTTGGCAGAATGGAAGATGGCAATCACCTGCAATTGCTGATGAAGAACTAAATGTTCCTATGTGGAACCCTGTACTGTTCAAACTTCCATCAAATGTGTTACTGCTGTTCTACAAAATAGGCCTAGATGTTCAAAAGTAAAGTTTCTATCCTTGCATTCTTCATTGATGTGTGTGTAACTGTGTATCTGTTATGCGAGCTATGGTAGTAAGATTCCTTTGAATTAAAGCAATTGAGGATTCAATTTGAACCTAATTACTGCAAGGAGGAACATGAAAATTGAAATGAGTAACAATTGTCATGACATTATCCTATCTTCAGTAGAAAAGATAACCAGAGGCAGAGGGGAATAATTGCTTCATACACCACAAAACTTGTTCCTAATGAAACTAGCCTACTTACCATGTCAATGGTGCTGTCCTTTTTTTTTGTGTGGAAATTTTGGTGCTCCCTATCACCTGATAACAACTCAACTAATCGTTAGTTAGTTGGTTAGCTTAGTTGTCGTAAGGGTAGTTATGTTAGTTGCTGTGTGTAGAATCAAGTTGTTTATCTTTATCTGTCATGGTAGTCATCATATCGCAATGTGTAGGACTTCACTTAATTTTAAACTTATTAGAATTAGTTCATTTGATTCAGATGGAGTGGATTCATGAAACGCTCGTATGATAAAGGAATTACCTGGACAGAAAGAGAACAACTTCCTTCTGGTATATTAGGACCTATAAAGAATAAGGTGAAACAAAAAAAGAACCACTAAATAGTATTTTCCTCTGGGGGCTTGGAAAAAATCATGTTCTTCTTAGTACTGAATTCAATTTGATTTTCAGCCTCTCCTGCTGGAAAATGGTGACTTACTTTGTGGATCTTCTGTTGAAAGCTGGAACTCCTGGGGATCATGGGCAGAGGTTTCTAATAGAACTTGATCTTAGTCATGCAATTAATCTTGATCAGCTGATTAAATTCTATAAGTTGTTGCTTGGTAACAGGTTACAACAGATTTTGGCAGAGCATGGAGAAAGTATGGTCCAATTTATGTTGAGAATAAGCCTCTAGGTGTGATTCAACCAGTGCCATACCAGACCGCAATGGGGACACTGCGTGTTTTGCTTCGATCCTTTACCGGCCTCAGTAGAGTTTATGTGTCAGAATCCTTTGATGGAGGCAAAACTTGGGGGTATGCAAAACCTACGCAGCTCCCCAACCCAAACTCAGGTTAATTTTTCCAATCATCTTGAAAATTGCTTTACTCTTTGAAGTTGTTGACCAAGTTTTTCTGGTTTGTTCTGTTGTGCTACACATGCGTTTTTATATCCTCATGCAGCAGTGGCTTATCTCAGAAATCTCATTTTGTTGTATTATAGGTATTGATGGGGTTAAGCTTAGAGATGGCCGTTTATTGCTTGTTTATAATACAATTTCAAGGGGTGTGCTTAAACTTGCCCTATCTGGTGATGATGGTGATTCTTGGCATGAGGCACTTACATTGGAGGATACCATGGGAATGGAATACTCATACCCTGCTGTTATCCAAGCTAGTGATGGGAGAGTACATGTCACCTATACATATAATAGGACACAAATAAAGGTACACCCTTATAATTTGTATGGCAGTTGCTCCTTCTTCTTTTGATGGCATCATATTGCAATATCCTAGGCGTGCTTTTTTTTTTTTTATATGACTAACCTATTTTCCTTGTTTTTATTTGGACAGCACGTTGTTGTTAGGCCAAGGTGATGCAAACCAACTTGTATTTTAGATAGACAAGCAGGGAAAATAAGTAAACAAGTCATTTATGGACGCAATACATATGGACTATGGCCTTTTTCTATCAGCAATTAGACTATGCCCGAGCTTTTTAATGACATGCCCATGCGTACTCTCTTTCCTGTTTTTTAAATTTTCAACTAATCTCTAGGGAAAAAAAATATTATATTTTTTCCCTAAAATAATGTTCAGATAAGGGTCATAAAAATAACCTTGCTTTGTTTTTTTGGTTGTTAACCTTGCTTCCGTTCGGCCTATGAGACGAGTTAGGATCTTTTCCATTTTTTTTTTTTTCATTTCTTCTATTACTATGTTTTTGGGTGAATAAATGGAATAAATGACACCCATGTATCACATTTATGTCATTTATTTCTCTCAAAATTATAGTAATAGAAGAAATAGAAAAAAAATAAATAGAGAGAATTTCAACTCTTATGAGACTGCATGTCCTTTTTTTTTGGTCAACAACAGACTGCATGTCTATATCTGCTCTGTTTCTAGTAGACTCTCCTCCATACACGGGTCTTGCCAAAAGTTCGGAAGTTTTTTTTTTGCTTGTATGAAATGCATCTAACGGGCCTCGTAATCAACCACTTAGCGGGTCTAGGCCTACTCATTGAATAAGGGTGATGGTAAATATACACTACAAAATTTATCATTCACCCTACTTTAATCTAGAAATTTTAAAATTATCTATTTTTAATATCGCGTTTTGCTACTTTAAATTCCAAAATCGTATTTTTTTCAAAAACTGGAGTTTTCAGAATACAAAATTGTATTTCAGAAACTTCAATTTTTGGAATATATATTTTTTTATTCCGAAAACTTAAATTTTGTAATGTATAAAAACTTAGTTTTTCGGAGTTCCGGAATACAAACTTAAATTTTGTATTCCGGAAACTTTAGTTTTTGGAAGAAAATAAATGCAATTTTGGGATTTCAAGAAGCAAAGTGCGATATTAAAATGGAGTAATTTTAGATTTTCATGTTAAAGTGGAGTAGATGGCAAATTTTGTGGGGTATATTTCTCAACATCCTTGAACAATGAGGAAAAAAGAAAATCGGAAGTTTCTGGTTGAGTCCAAAATTCAACGCCCTTAAGAGAACAAGAATATATTGACCAAAAAAAAAGAGGGAGAACAAAGATAATAGAAAAGTCAGTTCATTGGAAGTAGACGGGAGGAGGAGGGATTTCAACGTGGAGTCAGAGGCCCAAACAGAACGAGGGAGACCTCCACCGGTCACCCACAAATTAAAAAACGAGGAAGAATTAAGAAATTAAAAAGTGGGTAGTAATATTCATAGCTATATATTTTCATGAAATCATATGTCAATCTCCACATTATGATACATATTTAGAGTTTTCATATCAAATCAAACTAATATTAATTTCTTTTTCATTAACTATTCAATCATATACATTTTTTATTTTTCTTAATTTCTTTAATAAATACTTAAGTTTCTTAAATTAAATATTAAATATAATAGGATATTTGTAAATAATGATTAAAGTATTAAATGGCCGTTTGTTTTAGATTATCAAACGGGCGTTGGAGGCCATCACACTTGATTTTGGTAAAAAGTTGAGGTGTTTGGTTCCCAAATGTGGTAGGTAAGAATTGATTCTAGGTGGATAAAATTGATTTTGATGGAAGTAAGAACCTATTAGCTTTTTCGTTGAACAAAATCAATTCTGGATATGGGACCCACACAATTTTTTATATTTTCACATTAAACATGATTATACTTTTATCATCCAAACACAATCAATTATTCTCAAGATACTTTTAAAATATCAATATTAAACACAAATCAATTTTTCTCAATACAATTTTTTTAAATTAATTCTTCAAACACAATTCTACCAAAATCTAAAACAGACTCATCCTAAATCAAACAAGTTTTTTTTTTAAATCTTTGAAGTAAAAATTCATTGAATGTGAACGTCATTAAACGTTTCTAGGATCCGTGAGCGAATCACAGCCGTGACATGATATATAGTGCGCTCAAACAAAGTACATCAATGTCAATTCGCCATGCAATTTACGAAATGAAATTCGGCCCCCAACACTTCCAAAGTGAGTGTCGGTGCATGTTCAGGGTCTCCTCCTGTTTGCTTTGCTTTTTTTTTTTTTCACATTCACACCAACCCACTTCACGTTTTTGCATTAACTATCACGTACTTCTCTTTCTCTCCTTGATTGGTGGACTTTGACTCCACTGTTTTTATTTAACGCGGAAAATAGATTCAAGGAAAAGGAGTGAAAGGAAAATTAGGGATCAACTGCATAAATAGAAAAATAATCAACTTTATTCATATTAATTAACGGAGAAGAAAAAGTTCAAGGGCATAGATAGGTACTACAAGGCAGTTCATGTGGTAGCGTAAATGCGTTCACCTATTCTAGTAAACTTATAATGGTTTTAGATAGAAAAAATTTAAAAAAAGCCTTACAAATGTACTAACTGTTGTATGCATGTGTCTCACTTTTTCTCTTTTCACTCACCCGTAAGACCCAAGGAATCAACATGATTGCCCTGCTTTTAACTAGTTTCTGACATGAATGTTTCTGACTCTGCTCAGCTTTTTTTTTTCTTTCAATCTCTTTCTTTGTTCCCTTTCCTGGCACTTGGCTTCTTAACTGACATGTCCATTTTCTGGTATTCGTTAATTAATACATGAACGGCTCTTTCTTTAAAATAAACAAATTCTGACAATTTTAAAATATTTAGTTTATAGGATAATATATATAAGATCATAAGGTTTTTTGGGCCAACATAAGTTTTAAACAAACACAAAATTAAGTTCATCCAAAACAAACACACACACACACACACACACACACACACACACACACACTTAGTCGTAAAATTCATGTGTTTTTTAACTTTTTTAGTTTAGATTTTAATATTCAAAATTCATATTAAATCCAAACTAATCTGAGTTTAGCCAAATAAACCCAATTAAGAAGATAAAGATTTTGTTTAGGAAATATCAAGCTACTCCTACTTACCACTTAACCTATGTCTATTTTGAATATAGGTAGAGGTGACAAAACGAGTTGAGCTTGACAGATCACCTTGTTTAACCCTTTCTTTGTTGTAGGGGTAGTGTGGGGTTTTTAACCTACCAACTTGTTTTGACCCACATCGCATAACCTACCAAAAAAATTGAGCGAGTGTCCCGTTGGGTTAACTTGCCAATCCATCAAGACATAAAACTCCTTTTTATTTTTTTGATGGACCAACCCACCAACACGTGACAAGGTGGGGCGAATTGAAATTTTCAACATGTTTCCCAAATCTAACTCGTCCTACCTTTTTTTATGTGGAATGGGGCAGATTGACCCATTTTGCCACTCTATACGTGGGTAGAATGAATTTTTTTTATGAAAAAAAGGGCAAACCAAAAGATGCCATTAAGAATGTAGATGGGGAAAGCGACAAAATATAGTTTCCACTACATATCTATAGTCAATTCATGTATATATATATATATAATTAATAGCTTGTTTGTACAAGCGATGTATCACTTGTATACATGTCCTTTTTTTAACACACAAGCGTTCTGTCTTAAAAATTAAGTTTGATCCAAGAAAATATGATTTTATAGGGAAAAAATATGTTTGATTATTTTAAGCTAAAAATAGTTTTGCCCACAAAAAATATTTGACTAAAAGTAAAAAAAATTAAAATTTTCAAGTTAATTTTTACTATAGGCTTATTTTAAAAATAAAAGTTTCAAACATGAATAATTTAAAATTAAGTTTACAAACCATCTTCCAAAACACAAGCAGGGTTAAATTTTCAGCATTGGATTCTCATTGCAACCATGTGTGCCGAGATTGGAGTTTAAATTTAATTCCAATTATCGGTACCTATCGGCATTCAGTGACAAAGGCAGCGAATTATATGCCCTCAGCCTTTAGGACAAAGCACAATGATTAAGAGGAAGTTTCAAAGAAGAAACCAAAGAATGTCCGGTGGTGGTAGTATGTACTTTTCAAGCTTGTAAGTGAGATGACGTGTGTTTGATAATAGGGTATGAGCTGAACTTATAAAGTCTGTAGGGGGTGGGGATCGAATGTGATTTGTATTTTATATAAAAGTGTTTGAGATTTTGCAATAAAAGCAATTCTGCTATCCATAATTATTTATACCTAAAGCTTGAATTTGTAGCTTTTTGTATTATGTTGAAAATTTTATACCAAATCATAAATTATTTCACTTAAAACTCAATTTTAACCAAATCAATATCATTCAAAATCAATTTTAACAAATGCTCACCTAAACACACACGAATTGCCACAATGCTGGGCCCATGAGATTTAAATATATGAACACCCAGGTTTCATTAACCTTATATTGTAAAATACAAAAGGGTGTACATTATCAAACTAGAAAGGCCATAGAAAAAAGGAGGTAACAGATAGATAAAACTTAACAGAAAATAAGTATAGTAGTATTTCTTATATTTTGAAGAAAAAAAATTTGACTCTTTGTATCTTATAATATGGACAGGAGGAGGGAGTAACAATATATCGTAAATACTCACATCTCTATGTGTACCATAAAACACCCATATATTATTGGACATTAGTATTTTTTATTCCCTGAAATATGTTTGACTGCATACTACTAGTAGAAACGAAACAATTAATGTGGAAATTGGAAACTTTTAGTTACTATATCTATCAATTAATGGGCTGAATACAACGCAATGCTCTCGTTATTGTCTGCCCTCAGGGTTCCCTGCTATTAAATATACCACCTAAATCCATAGATGTAATCGACAATGGGGATGTCTATGGACAGAGATGACCCAAGATGCAATTATGAATTTGGTTGAAAGTAGTTTAACTCTCAATTTCCATTCAATGCATTTTCAATCCGTAGGCCCTATAAAATGAATGACAATGACAATAATATGGCTAGCTTCCCATGTAAATACAGGTCTATAAGCATATGGCCATAATTTTATTACCTAATGTCCAAGCCACTAACATATATAAAATATACTAAAATCTAATAAGCTTATTCATTCAGTTCCAGAAACATATAATATCAGAAAAAGCTTATCTGGTTGCAGCTTTCTGAAAGATACATGTAAATTATGACTATAACTATTTTAGGGAGTAAATGTAGATGATTTAATTTTTATGTAATAACATATTTATTATTATACTACTTATTTTGTTTGAAAGGTTATATAGCAATTAAACTTGTTGCTTCTCAGGACAATAACCAATGTTGTTGTTTTAATAAATATTTTTTGTAGGCAAAATTTTAAAAATTTTGGGCTTTCAAAACTAGCACTCTCTTGACGATTTCACTGTATTTTTTTTTTAAAAGCTCGCCATTTTTCCGTATAGAATTACAGTAGTGATGGAGTGTTGGTTAATAAAGACAAGAAAACGAATGATAGGGAAAATCGATTCTATATCTATACAGTCAGTGTGAGATTTAATTAACTTTTGGTCAGATATATTCTCCCATAATACTGGTAATTAGCAAGAGCGAGGTTGTGTTGATCTTTCTTTTATATATAGTACAACGGAGGTACAAGTTGGAATATTTGATAATTTTTTAAAAACATAATGGAAGGTGCAATCATTTGGAATATTTAATCAATTGTTTTTATAATGAAAGTGCAAGGAATTTTTTTTGATACATGAAAGTGCAAGGATTTGAAAGTGAATAGAGATAAGAATTGGTAGTTTAATGGAGATATGATTGAATTGCTTACTATTGATTGACGTTGGGTTCAAATAGTAATAAAAATATAATTAACCAAGGCAGTAAAATTCATCAAAAAAACTAAGGCAGTAAAAAAAAGAAAATAAAAGGGGCACTGTTAATGGGCTTAGTATCTGGACCGGTGACTTGTACTACAATTAGATTTATTCGGGCCGGGTTTGGTGTAATAATCACTGACTGAATTGATGTGGGTCCCTTGAAGGAATGGGTGTCTTAAAGATTTGTCACAACTTTAATGAGCATATTTTTAAAACCCAGCTTTTATGGCTTACGGGAATCTTACTACTACAACATGAATTGAAAGGATTAGGTGGTGGTGTGGTTAAAGAAAGGATATATATATTGTTTATAAAAAAAAAAGGATATATATATATATATATATCACGTAGGCAAGGCATGCTTCCTTTTCAATTTCAATAGGTAGCCCATATGGCCAACAGAAGGGTGACTCATTTTCTGGTCAGAAAGAGCTTTTGTTAATTTCTGCTAGAAAGCTAGCTAGCTAAAAGCTTGTGTGTAAAGTATTGAGGAGATATTGATTAGTTATAGTGCCTGGGCATGAACGCAAAACTTCAACACCATTAGTTAGTGGAGAAAAAGTAACTTTTCATCTGGCTTCATCTAAGTGGGGTTTTCTATAGTTAGTAACGCTTTAAGGATTCCATCTAATCGAAAAGTTTAAAGTAAAGAAGATGCCTTGCTCATTCAAACAAAAGCTTTTTGAGGTGGGAATTTGGCATCTTCTTCGCATCCCCTATATGACGAAAACGTAATGAGAATTAAATAGGAATATATAATAGGTATTACATGGGGCGGTGCTCCTCTCATCATAAGGAGCTAGCTATGATTCATGATTTCCTCTGGAACGATGAGTCATATATAGAGCAATTATATATGTTAGTAATAGATATAGATATACTCCACAACTGATAAAGTAATCTCAATATATTAAATTTAAATTTTAACTCTTAAGAGTAAATAATTTTTTTTTTAATTTACTCTCATTTTCAATGTATCACATTATCAAACATCTCAATTTTTGCTATTTTTTTATTTTTATATTTATCCCAAATATTGTTAAATTTAGTCAATTATAAATTTTCAATAATCAATGTTTTAAATTTTGACATTATTTTAAATTAATAGACAAAGTGATATATAGTTTGTTTTGATTCACGTGATTTATTAATTTTCACAATCTTAATTAGCTATGTACATTCAACAAAATAATTTATTTTTAATAATTAGCTATGTAGTTTCTTTTCAAAAGGAAAATGATGGTACAATTCTTCTACTGTAAAAAGGGGGAACCAACGGTCTTCTTTTGCTTGATTGGTGCTCTTCTGCCGACTGATATCGTCTCTCCAAAAAGCAAGACCACTTTCTTTTATTCTAATCTAAACATGAAAAAAAAAAAAAGGTTAAAAAGAAAAAAAAAGTGGGGAAAAGGATATGGAATAGCTGTGGCAGAGAGAAGAGATTGAGGGGAGGCACGAAAGTCTACTTGCTTTGAGTGCAAGAAGCTACCAAAAAACTTTTTGAGAGGAGATGGCTCAAATTTCTTCTTAGTTGTGAGTGATTTGCTTTTCTCCGTGTTTGCTTAAAGTTTGACCTTGATGACATGATTATCGTCTACCTTTTTACATAATAAAAAAAAGGGCATGCTAAGGTGGGGTTTGGCTTGCAATATTGAAAAAGTGTCATGGGACCTTTTGCCTCATTATATTCCATCAATTAGCCTTTGTGGGAGTCCTTTTCTCTGTCACCTATATTGATCATATAATAAAGTCTTTAAACTTGTGGGAAATGCGTTTTTCTTCTCCATTTCCATAATTAATTTCATGACATATGTACTAAGTATGCAACATGGAAATTAATTATGGAATTTGAAAATTCGAGGAGTAGAAATTTAATTACGTGCAACATATATATGTTATTAATATTGCAGAATTGTGTAACTATGACAGTTATTCATAAATTGAGGAAAATAAATTGCAGCACGTTTTTAAGATGGATAATAAATGTGTAATTTACTGATTCTATGATTATAATGTTTCTGTGACATTGAATGGGGTTGGCATAGATGGTCGAACTCTTCACTCACATTACTCATAACTTTGATTCACACGCCCTGAATTCTCTCATTGGCAAGCTATACGCAAATTCCACTATAAACTCTAAAAAAATGTGTATGTGATATTTGCTTTTCCGTTTCTTTTGTTCAGCATACATAAGGATCCTTTAAATGGAATCAAAGGGTGCTGTGTAGCTATGATCTTTACTTGGAGAGAAATAATGGGGGTCTTGGAATCATCATAGTTTCTCTATTATTGGTGGGGATGTGATCATGGATTTGAAAAGGCAGGGGCTATAGGGAGAGGGTGTATAGTGGGGGGAACTTTTATCTTGTGAAGAAACCAACTATGAAGCAACAACAGCTTTTGACAATCATAATCCCTGAGGTAAATAATTTAGAGAGAATGAGTTAGATAGAAATTGAATGTGTGGGAGAGGGAAGAAGTAAAATGATGGAAAAGAAAAAGGGATATGGCTTGGCTCTAAGGAAAGGAAATTAATGAGAGATGCAAAAAGGTTGAGAAAAGTGTCGTGTTAGGCTGATGAAGTCACCTAAAGCCTTTTCATATGGAGAAAATAATTACGGCATCATGCTTAAGATGTAGATATATATGCTAGAGACAAAACAGACAAATTTTAATTTATATTTAGAGAGTGAAAATGGAGAAAGATAAAAGAGAGAGAGAGAGAGAGAGAGTTCTAGGCCAAAGCAAAGTCTCTCTTGTTGGCTGTTGCCATTTAGCCTTTGTACTCTCTTATTCCCATTTCGACCCATTGACCCAATACATTTTGCATTCAAAATCAATCGATTAAGGTGCCCAAATTGCATAATATGGACAAAACATTAATATTGGTACAATCTCTCAGGCATTATTATTGTCCCTGCACATCATTTTTGAAGCTTCCCTCCCAAGTCCCACCTATTCAGTTCACTTGTTAAATTGTTAATTATGTTTATATTTTTAATTAATTAATAAATAAGAGAGATGATTATAAAGAAATGATTTATTGAATAGACACTTACTTCAAGTCATACTAATTCCTTACCAACTGGACCAATCTTGATGGGTGATTAGGATAACACGTTGAAAAGTATTACTACTATTAACCGGTCAAAAAAAGGAACACCTTGAATAAAATTATTAACCATTGGGCAATGAAAAAAATCACCCAAGAATTCAATGTGTCCATTAGTTAATGTCACCACATTCACATGCAATGGTCACACACAGTACACTCGTCTTCTGTAGATCCGACCATATAATGATGAATTCGGCGAAATTAAGTTTTGATGAGGCCATGCAATCGATGGAATACACAACAATTCTTGATGCGTTTTATGACTTCAATCAAGTAGAAACAGGCCTCACATTTTGGATTCTTTACACACTGACGTCTGACAGTGTGGTCAAAACCGGGAGGGGGAGATCCGCCAATATATTGGTGGTGGAAGTAGGCTGTGTCAAAGAAGGTTTGTCGTAATTACAGGTCTAGTAATAGTTAACGGGTCGGGGCGGAAATTGAGGTATAGTAATAGCACTCATCTTGTTTATGTTATGGCTTTATCTGATTTTATTTAATTTATTAGTATATTTCATGTTGTAGTACACCTATCGGGCCAAGTCAAAATTACACAATTTTTTGGGCATGTAATTAATAAAATTTACAATCATAGAGGATTTAGTGAAAATTAAAAATTACAAAATAGAAAAGATAAAAATGAAATTTTTAAAAATATATTTTAAATTTAAAAACGACCACTACATTTCTAGAAATGTATAACTAAAAAGAGACATTTTTTCACAAAGTAATAACAACCTATTTCTTGGAACTAAAAATATATTTAATTTTTTTTTAATCTTGCACACAGTCAAGTGTCTGCATGTCCAAAGAAAGGCATAATTCCGCCAAATTTAGAAGATACGCGGATCCATGTTAACGACACTATAGTGTTTTTTAATTTTACAAATAGTATATTCCGTTGTTTGCAATTATTTGATAAATTTTAAATTTAAATTATAGATATATCAAAAAAAAATTATAGAAAGTGTCAAATAAAATTTAAAATATTAAATATATTAACTAGTAAAGTTAAATTTCCATAAATTTATACTTAATAGATTAATAAATTAGTAATTTTAATAAATTAATTAGATAATAATTTTTACGAAGACCTTTATATAGTTCTATAATATATAATTTAATTAATATCACAAATTAATATTTTCTAAAATTACAAACATAACTAGCCAAATTTAGTAAAAAAATAAATTTATTGCTTTATGAGTGTATTAAGTTATAGTACATAAACCCATAGATACAAAGTGATTTTTTTTATATATTAGATACAAAGTGATTTGTATTTAACTTTATTTAATTAGTTAATACAATGAGTATTGTTTAAATATTGAATTTAATGAATACCATTGTACTTATTTTCATAAATTTATATGTATGTATTGGAGTCAATACATGCATATATATGTAATTAGTTTTATTTCTAAATCATTTCACAAAATAATATACACATATTAGTGACATACCATAATTTTCATGCAGATAAATTTATGCCAATTTTATAGGCAATAAATTATAAATATATTTAAGGAAAATCTCATTTTTTGGATAAAAAATTAGGGTTAAATATGTTTGTAATCCCTATAAAATGTCACTTTTTTGTTTTTAGTCCCTACTTAATTTTGCTCCTAACTTTAGTCCCTGGTTTATTCTGCGTTTGCATAATTGGTCCCTATAGTCAGTTTGACTGGTGACGTGGCAGTGGATCTCCACATCAGCACATGCCACATGGACATTTTTAATGATGTGGCATCCAGGTGGGCAGGTAACTAAATTTTTTTTTATTTTAAATCATAATTATTAAATGATAATCAACTTTTAAATTTTAATAAAAATAATTAAAAAGAAACCCTAACCCCCAAATCTGAATCCCCTTCCTAATCCATCTTCCTCCCCTGAATATTAATCCAATGAATCCATGTTAATCCCTGTTCACCAGCAACAGAGACTCGCGAAGAGGTTCCACTCCTGCTGCAGCATGAGTTGTAGCTCGTCCTCTTAGGCGATTTAGGAGGATGAAAAAGAGGGCCCAAATTGAATCTTGGTGCCGTCTTTGAGGGTGACAGCGTCCAGGTTGCCAGAGCTCCATGAACTGGTCCGTTAACGCAAACAAGCGTGTTCTTCGTGGTAGGGGACAAATCGCATCCGCAAACTGATATTATATTCTGGGTTTTGTTTGGGTTGCTGAAACACATTAAAGATGAAGGTTATGTCCCTGATAAAAGGTGTATTCTCTATTAATTGGATCAAAATAAAAAGGATTAGTCGTTGCATTTATTCTGACAATTCATTTTCTATAAAAACTGTAATGATGTTAGTGCATAAAATAGCCAGCATTAAGCTAACGTTATGTTTGGGATGGTAACAAGAGATGGAAATTAGTGGAATAGATGAAATGGTAATAGCTTGGAGAAGTTGCTCTTCTTTCGTTTTGGCAGAAAAACGTTGATAGGATTACATTAGCTACCTGTCATCTCCCATGATATCGAGCTGCAAGTGCCTGGGCGTGAGGAAGGGGGAGAGGAAAGGGTGAGATTTGGGGATTGTTAATTTTAGGCATATTTGGATTGACTTATGCAGAACTTATGAACACAGCTTATGACTGATTCATAAGCTGTTTTGGGCTTATTTTTCATAAGCTACCCATAATAGCTTATCAAAACAGTTTATAGCTTATATGAAATAAGTTTCACCATATTTTTTCTTTGATTATAAAAATAGTTTATACAACTTATGTCATAAGCTGTAGAATAAGCTGGTATGCCAAACATGACCTTTGTTTTATTAAACCATTTTATTATTTATTTAATTTAATTATGATTATGATTTAAAATTAAAAAAATGAGTCACATGTTCATGTAGATGCCACATCATTAAAAATGTCCACGTGGCATGTGCTGACGTGGAGATCCACCTGCCACATCACCGGTCAAACTGACTATAGGGACTAATTATGCAAATACAAAATAAACCAAGGCCAAAAATTAAAAAAAAAATTAAATAGAGATTAAAAATAAAAAAATAGTATTTTATAAAAATTACAAACATATTTAACCCAAAAAATTATCTTTGGTAGGAATACTCGTTGGCATTTTACCTGGTTTATTGCAGTAAAATGACAAGACAAGGATGGCTCGGCGGTGAGAGGGGGCAATAAATGCAGAAAGGCGAGACCTGCTATCTCCTGTTCTCTCTGCGCTCACAATATCAAATCCAAATCCAAAGTATCACTTTTTTTGTGGGTCGCCCGAAAAGGAAAGGACTAAAGTTTCACGCGTCAGCTTTTTCTCATTAATGTGTCTCTCTCCCACCACTTCACACGTAATGACGTAACAAACTCCAACTAACTTCTCCACATGTAAAACATAAAATCAAAAGGTTTAAATATTTTTTTTCTTGTAAAATGACCGAGTTTTATTTTTTATTTTTGTAAAAAGAATTTATTTATGATTTTTGTAAAATAAAATATTTTATTTTTAGTCTTCACAAATTTATGTTAGTCTCTGAAATATTTAGATCATGTTAAATTAGTCTCTGTAATATTTATATATTTATCAAATTAGTCTCAGTAAAATAAAGTAAAATAAAATTGATATAATATTATATGGATTAAAAACAAAATTGTCTACATATTACAAGGACTAATTTAGCATGAATTAAATATTTTATGTACTAAAATAAATTTACAATGACTAAAAATAAAACTTTTTATTTTGCAGGGATTATAAACAATTTTTTTTAGAGGGACAAAAAATAAAACTCGGTCATTTTGCTAAGACAAAAAAATATTTAAACCAAATCAAAATAAACACGCATTTAAGTCATACAAGGCCTATAAATATCCATGCTCGAAAAATTAACACTTTTTTACTTTTAATTATAAAATTGTCACTTTATTTTTAAATTTTGTATTTGTCAATATTTGTAAAAAATAAATTATAGGTATAAAGGTAAAATATTGATCTTTAAAATTTTGACTCATTCAAATTTTAAGACGAGTCAAGTGAGAGATAAACTTAACTCAACCTTTAACCAGTGCACTCACACAAAGTTGTTTGTATTCCAATGCTATAAAAGGAATTTTACAAAAGGAGGACTTCCATTTTGTCATGAACTTAATTTTAATTTGTTGCAATATAAGTAATTTTTATATTTTTTGGTAGGGATATTGACAAAATTATTCATACCCACGTGCCATAGATACCCGTTGGTAAAATCCATTACAGGTGAAAATTGGATAACTTAATGGGGTTTTTGGGTAAAAGAAATGGGTTTTTCTTTACCCACTCATTTTTTAAATGTCAAAATAATTGGGTTTTTTTCAAAGTAGTTAAAATCGGATTAGACATTGAACCGGTGAGGGCAGGGGTTCAAGGTTTAGAGGTTCGACTGGGAATCAATCGGGGGTTCAATCGGTTGAACCGGGATATAATTAAATAATATTATTTAAATTATAAATATAATATTATTTTAAACCCTAAATTCTATACAATATTGAGCAAAAATTAACATAAAAGTCATAACTTTATAAAAAAAATTTAAATTTGACTACTAAATGTCATAATTTATAACATAAAATATTCAAAATAACAAATAATTAAAGAAAGTGATATCTATTTCTTTAAAAAAAATAAAAAATAAAATTTGAATTTTTTGATTTTTTTTTAAAAAAAATTGAACTGGTCCAACCGATTTTTAGTCAGTTTTCTCGGTTTTGTCCAGTTTTTTTACCCATTTTTCCAATTTTTGACCGGTTCCTGTGCAGGGCGGTTCTTTGGGTGTTCTGGATCGGTCTGGGATCCAGTTCCCGATTTGACTGGTCCAACTAACCGGTTCGGTCCAATTTTGACTACACTGATTTTTTCTTTACCCACTCATTAATGGGGCGAGAGTGGGTATCAATTTAATATATCTATACATGTGGATACTTGATATATAAAATAAAATTTAAAGAATTTCTGACTATTAATATGCTTTTAAGCATGTTTGTGAATTGTGATATGATGTGATTTAATAATTTTTGTTTCACTGGTGGGATGAAATGTGCTAAATTTAACTTTTGAATTGTATTATTTTGATTAATATGTTAATTAAAGTATTTCAATTAGGTTTTTTTATTTTGTATTTTAACATAAATCCATAGATATCTACAAAATATTCGTAAAATCCCGATTAAAATTCAAACAGACATAATGAATATTCCATTCATATGGATATAGGTAAGGGTGGCAAAGTGAGCCCACTTTGACATCCCTAGATATAGGGCGGGTATGAGATCAACGGGTGGTGACAGGGGACTACTATCTATCACGCATTATTACCAGCTCTACTTATCGGTGATATGTGTTTTTGTCCACCCATGCATCCAGTTGAAAATCAGAATATTCTGGCTAAAATTACCAATATTTTACAACTTATTTGAACTCTAAAAAATTATTATTTTTTGCCCAGTTGTCAGTTACCGAATTCCTAAGAAACTATTGGCCCATTTATCTATAAAAAATAATTACTTTGATAATCTTACAAATAAACTGATTGCTTATTTGACTATAATTCGTGTATGTTGTTTAATCTTACAAAAATTATATTTGACTTTGATAATCTTCGTTTAGTTCAAAGAACTAGCCGGTTGACCGGTGCGATGCACGAGTCTGTCGGTTGATTTCTATATATGACATAAAATTATATAAATTGATATGTGATATATCATAAATTTATAATAGTATTGATTTTGTGATATTAAGTATGAAAACTTAGAGGAACTAAGAAAGAAAAATAGAATCCATAAGCAAATACTATCATATTGATTAGAAATAAAATCGAAAGAAAAATAAATTTATAGTCCATAGAAAGTTATTAAAATAAATAAATGAGTAAAACTTATAAGCAAATACTATTTGGTGATCGAAAATAAAATAAAAAATAAATAAATTTAGAATCCGTAAAAAGTTATTGAAACATATAAATGAGTGCAAAATATAGTTTAAAGAATAATTCGTTATTTTTTTAAAGAATTTTAATTTCGATATAAAAAAATAATTTTAATTCCCTTTTTTTTTAGTTCAATTTTTTATTTACTTTTTCTTTTAGCATAAAAATATTGTTGCATAATAAATAATTTGAATTTTTTTATTTGTTGAATTAAACTTAACCATTATGTGGTCATTCGATTATGTAATCCCCAGAGTATTATAAGCTCATTTAGTGGGTAAACAGTGTGCTATAAGCTTAGAATATATCCTCTTTCTATTTTTTTTTTTTCGATTACAATATCCTCTTTCTATTTAAATCATCATAACTGACATGTATGATTATTATTTTTTATTTATATTTTGTAGGAAAATAAGGAGAAAAAAAACTGACTGTGAAAGAAGAAATTACTACATAAAAATTGAAAAGTTGCTAAAGTTCGAGGCTATAACGCCATGACAAACCGATTGGTCGTGTGTGTGAAGATGGAACGAGAGTGGGGCACAAAGTGCTGAACATGAATGAACTGCGGAGGAAGCAAAGGCTGGTAAAAAAAAAAAAAAAACAGAGGAAGAGGAAGAGGAAGAGGAAGAGGAGTGATGGGGAGTGCGTGTAAAGGTTAGAGTAGTTGTGAGCTCGAAAAACGCGAAAAAGGCGACGGAGGTGAGAGAAAAAGGAGAAGGGGATGGAGGGCGTGCGTTGCCAAAAGGAACTATGATGATTCATTATTTTTCGGGTTTCTGTTAGCTTTTCTTAAAAAGTTGTTTGGTGTGTCTGTGGCTAAGCTATCCTCTGTCATATAAAGTTGGGAATCCCAAAAGCGATGGATAGTACACACTATTTTATTATTATTTTTTATACAAATAAAAGTTTAAACGAGAGAAGACACACGAGAAGATAACCACCAACCTAGTTAAAGATTTTACAATGAAATCTACATGTAATTTACTGACGAGAGAATTCAATATTTAAACCTAATCTAAACCATAATTAGTTTAAGCAGAAAAATTGACTATTTGTGTCAATCTCATTGATACTATTATATTATTATTATTATTATTACGCTTTTACTTTTTTTAGATCAAGATTATTACGCTTTTATTTATATCTATATCTTCATACTTGCATAATCACGATTATCATTAACGTTAGAGCACTCCTTATCATTTCTTATCAGGAACCCTCCCGTCTATTTATTATTATTATTATTATTATTTAATTTATTAATTAATTAATTTCAGGTTCCACTGCCTTTCAAAAATAATAATAATTCAGGTTCCACTTTATGAGTGATTCTTGCGCTTAAAGGATGTTAATGAAACAATTATTGATTCAAGATCTTGCATATTTAATCTGTATTGTACAAGTAATCGGACTTAATGAACAGTCAACTATGCCCTTTCATGTTTTTATTGCGAGACAACGCAAAATAACTTTTTCTCTGTATATTTGTGTGTCGCCTGACAAAACGGAGCAATACAGCTTATTATGTTTATTTTTGTTTGATTTTATTTTTTTAGTAAAATCAAAATATTTTTTATTTTATTTTATATCTTGTTCTTTTTTAAGGTTAATGTACATTAATTTAACATATAACAAAACTCATATTTTTATTCTGTACTAACCAAAACTCTACCTGCCTATGTGTATTTCATGCACACTTAATTTGAGACATGTGAATAATTTTATCGTTAAATAAAAATATTTACATTAATTGTTTTAGAAATTAGAACAATTATTTTGTATTTAAGAGTTGATAACAATAATTTTCATATATTTTGATGGATTCGTATTTTATTATTAACAATTTACGAAAATGGTGTGAGGTAAATTGTTGTATCGTTTCAATTATTTTAGCATATACTACTTCATCTTTCTCTCCATTTCTTTTCTTAATTTTTTTTTCTTTCGAAATTGGCATTTGTCATTCGTATATTAAGTTAGCAAGTTAAAAATTAAAAGAAGCTGTTCTACCAAGGTCCTTTTCTTCTTTAATAAAGATTGTTATTTTGTGGATTCAATGAAGGTCGGTCCATATAAAACGAAGTTGAATTTGTCCACTGAATTTAATGCTAGATATAATTGGGCGGCTGGGCCTGTGAAGGTTAGGCCACAACCATTGTCAATGCATTTAATGCACTTCCTCTTTCAGCACAAATTACATAAAATGATATTGGCACGGAGTATAAATAAAAATAAGTAATGCATCACCTCCGTCCGTGTACTAAAAAAAATATAAAAAAAGCAAGAAAAGTTCATCTTACTTTTGAATGACTCAAACTTAAGCAACATCCCCTGGCATCATTCTTCCTGGTCCAAACTATTATTTTAGATATGAATTGATCAAATCTCGGAAGCAAGGGTCGAAATTAATTGTTATCAAGTGGAAACCAAAAGTCATGTAAAAAATGGTTTTTTTTGTCCTTTTTATAAAAAATAATACTTTGATTTTAACAAAATTAATTGTTTCTTTTTAATACTATTTTTATTATTTATCACACCACTCAATTATACTATGTCATTTTTAGCCAATTAATTTAAAGGTATTTGTGTAAAAAAAATTAAAATCATAATATCATTAATAAAAAATAACATATTCTAATATATTTCTTGGTTTGTATAACTTTGATACTATGTTTTTTATATAGAAGCGGAGATAATAGTAAGCAACTGCTAGTAAAATGTGATTATGTAATATACATATAGTCCATCTCAATAGTTAACGGGGCTATCGTTTTCATTCTAACAAACATGAAGTCATGCGATAACTTGATTCCAAAGTAGACTTTATTAAATGAGAAATATTATACTCTTCTATAAATTTTCTTACATATTCTTACTATTTTATAAAATAAAAAAGATAATATAACTAATATTTTAAAAACATAAAAATATTTAATATTTTCTCTATTTAATAATTAAAAAAATTTATAGGAACAACATATAAGAGAATTTAGAATTATTCTTATTAAATCTAATCTTCAAGACAAGAGCCGAACTCATATTAATATCATTAAAACGATATATACTTATATTTATTGGTTATATTTTGAAATAATTTTACCTAAAGATGAATTTGTAATTTTGTGCTTTCTCTGAAATAAAAATTTACATAACTCGAGAGTAAAAAATGTAGTAGTAGTGCAGTACTATAACTTCGACATATGAATTGATTGGGACAGTTTTGTTTCAATACCGTCTCTTAATTAAGGATTAGCATAAGAAATGAGTGCCTCTTTTCATGTGGTAATGGTAACTTGCCAAACGATCACGTATCCTTGGACTTGAGATAAAGTAAGAGAGAGAAAGAGAGAGAGAGTAATTTAAGTGTGAAAGTTGAAAAAGGTGAAAGTGGTGAGATACCTTTTGTGGTGTTGCGTGTGAAAAGCAGAAAATTGGTTGAAAGGCAAAATTGAGGTGTGAGACAGCAGCAGTTCAATGTCACATTTCCCAGGCGCGTGAGGGCCCCCCAAGAATGTGTCCAATGCATCTTAGGTCGTGTGCTGAACCTCCCGTTACGTGCGTGGGAGAGGTTTTTTCCTTAATCTTTTTATTACAGTTTTAAGAAACTAGGAATAAAACAAAACAAGTGAGAGAGAGAGAGAGAGATAAAAACTAAAAAGGCAGTCAATCCAAACTCCAAAGACCACAGTCCTGGAGGAGTATCTCTCTCCCATCATCATCATCATCACCATTCTTTTTAGTTTTTTTTTATTTACATTTTTCTGTCCAACGAATAACTTTTAACTAGACACACGTCTGTGTGTTACAGGTCTTAAAAATTATTATTTTATACAATAAAATCATATTAAAAATACTTTTATTTGTGAGTTTGTCAAAAATTTTAAAGTAAAACATTCAAAATAAGAGAGTTTTCTAGTTTTAAATTTTTAACAAATATCTTAAAACACTTGTTAATAAAGCTTTATGTAGTTATCTTTAAAAATATTTTTTTATTACACTCTATTAAATAACCATACATCATTCTATGCTAAAAGAGTGTGCTTTCTCTTCCTCCATCATAACTAATCTATCGAGTCGAGACAAATTAGCCTTTAAATTAAATTATAAAAAAAATGCAGACAAGAAATATTATAAAAAGGCAAGTGTAAAATAAAATAATGATTATATATAGTAATAAATAATATAAATAATAATAATAAATAAATAAACAAAAGGAGAAGAAGACAGAAAAAGGAGAGCAGATTGCTCTGTCCACAAAGCATTTTTTTCCAGAAATCCTTGCAACCGATAGTAGTACTTTCATCCATCCATCAATTCTCCGTTTACTAGAAATTCTCTCCACTTCTGTATCTTTCTCTTGCCACAATAAAAAGACGATATATAATTACATTTTTTTTCCCTTTGTCTCGTTCCTCCAGAGTGCACCGATAATTAGAATAGAATAATATCGTTTAGTTAAAAAATTACCTTTGCTTAGTTCAGTCGCTCTGTAATACTTGGGGAAAAAAGGGGTTAGCTTTATATTCACCGCACTCCATGTATCTTTATTACCAGTTTATTCCGAGGGACAATTTAGTTATTAGTGCATGATAGTGAGAGAAAGAGAGAAGAAAGAAAAAACGGGGATGTTCATGTTCGTGTGAAGGAGGGGATCCGATATTTCCTTTTCGCGTTGAATTCCCAAATAGCTTTTTGGGTGACACGCCGCGGTGGAGAGACAAAGAGAGAACAAGGAGCAGGGCGCGAAAGAAAAAAAATTAGAAAGGGAAGAGAAGATAGATAGATAGATAGATAGATAGATAGATCCCAAAGGGAACTTAAAAGGGGGAGCTTAAAAAGCAAAGCAAAGGCTATAGCTTAGGCTATATTACTACTACTTTGCTTGATTTTGTTTGTGTTTGTAAAAAGCTTGTTTTGATTGTTTTGCCAACCCATCCAGTTGTTCCACCCTCTTGAAAATGTGAATTTGTCTATATTGAAAGTGTTCTTATCTTATCTCGCCACACACATACACACTAATTTCGTTTTCTCTCCCCCCCCGGTGGGCTCATAGCCTTAGAAGCAACACAAGTGTAAGTTTGTTTCACACACACACACTCGTTGCTTTTCTTTTCCTTCCTCCCATAAAGTCAAGTCGAGTACCCCAGAAAGACAAAGGCTCCGATAAGATTCATTTCAGATTTCCTTTCCCTCTCCTCTCCGTCAATTCATTCAGTCCCTTCAAACCAACCCAACCCAACCCAATTCTCACTTGGAAACTTGAAACCCTCTGCTTCTGTTCTCAGTTTGGATTGGGGGATTATTGAGCTGGAGCGTGATCAAGAACAGAGCTGAATTTGACTCGGGAAATGAGAGCCGGGTTAAGCACCATCCAACAAACCCTAACGCCGGAGGCGGCGAGTGTTCTGAACCATTCAATAGCGGAGGCTGGCCGGCGGAACCACGGCCAAACGACGCCGCTTCATGTGGCGGCGACGCTTCTGGCGTCCCCGTCTGGTTACCTCCGTCAGGCGTGCATAAAATCGCACCCGAATTCCTCTCACCCTCTTCAGTGCAGAGCCCTGGAGCTATGTTTCAGCGTGGCGCTGGAACGGTTACCAACGTCGCAGAACTCGAGCCCAGCGATGGAGCCTCCAATTTCCAATGCCTTGATGGCTGCCCTTAAGCGCGCACAGGCTCACCAGCGCCGTGGCTACCCGGAACAGCAACAACAACCTCTTCTCGCCGTTAAGGTTGAGCTTGAACAGCTCATCATATCAATTCTCGACGACCCCAGTGTTAGCAGGGTCATGAGAGAGGCAAGTTTTTCTAGCCCCGCCGTTAAAGCCACCATCGAACAGTCACTCAATTCCGTCCCTTCCACCGTCAATTCCAACCCCATCGGGTTGGGATTCCGGCCCGGCGCCGCGGTCACACCAAGCGCCGCGCCGAGCCGGAATCTGTATCTGAATCCGAGGCTGCAACAGGGGAGTGCCGCCCAATCGGGACAGCAGAGGGGTGAGGAAGTTAAACGGGTTTTGGATATATTGCTAAGGGCCAAGAAGAGGAACCCGATCTTGGTGGGTGAATCGGAGCCAGAGGCTGCTATAAAAGAGGTGCTGAAGAAGATTGAAAATAAGGAATTGGGCGAAGGGGCTTTTAGTAATGCCCACGTGATTCATTTGGAGAAGGAGCTTCCTTCTGATAGAGCGCAGATACCGGCGAGGCTGAAGGAATTGGGGGATTTGATTGAGACCCGTTTGGGGAATTCGGGTTCTGGTGGAGGTGTGTTCCTTAATTTGGGTGATTTGAAGTGGCTGGTTGAGCAGCCTGTTGGGTTTGGGGTTGGTGGTGGTTTGGGTAACATGCAGCAACTCACGCTTGCCGAGGCCGGCCGGGCCGCGGTGGCGGAGATGGCGAGATTGGTGGCCAAGTTTGGGGAGGGTGGTGCTGGAAGGCTTTGGTTGTTGGGAACTGCTACTTGCGAGACTTACTTGAGGTGTCAGGTCTATCACCCTTCCATGGAAAATGATTGGGATCTTCAGGCTGTGCCAATTACCACCAGAACACCTCTCCCTGGAATGTTCCCAAGGTATATATATGTTTCTGTTTCACCTTTTCTTTCACAACTTGATGATCCATATTGTTTTCTGGATTATATCTGATTGTTTATTATAAATAAGTAATGTTTTAATATCTTCATCTGGTGTCTGAAGGACCTTCATCTAATTTCTATCCTTTCTGAGACAATCTTATTTCACCACTTTTGCTCTAGTGATCTATCTGTTCTGTGGCGTGATCAAATAAAGTGATTAACGTTTATGTTTCTTTTTTTGATGGAATGGAGTTAGAAGTTATTCTTGACAGAATCAATTATGACTAGTTTGAGAGAATCTTATCTGATATGTTTATTTTTGTTAACCAGTAACTTGCTTCGAATTCCACTTTGAAGGGAAAACATGGGATGTTCCTGTTTCCATAGACAGTGTTAAAGGACAGGAGAATATTAGCTTGTTGTCTACCTTTGCACTATTGGCACTATTAGCTTGATTAGGTTCTGAAGTGAGACATGGTTAATCTGTACCCCGCATTTGGTATTATTTTGTAACCATTTTAGTTTCTTGTGACCAGGCTTGGGACCAATGGAATTCTTGGTACCACACTTGAGTCTTTGTCCCCATTAAAGGGCTTGCCAACTACGACAATCACTCCACTAGTGAGGCGTGCCTCAGAGAACGTAGATCCTGCAGCAGCATCAACTTGTTGCCCGCACTGCTTGAGGAACTGTGAGCAAGAAGTAGCAGATGTGTTGAAAGAAACTGAGAAATCTGATACTGAACTAAAATCAGAGGCAACTCGACCGCCCCTTCCACAGTGGTTGCAGAATGCTAGAACTACTAATGATAATGCTAAAGTAATGGATCAGGCCCAGGTAAATTTGATTAAAGCAATTATATGGGTTGGTTGGTGGGGTTCCTAGATAATTGATGACTTATAATTATTGTGCTGTTTTGTCTTTTAATAGAGTAATAGCCAAGAAGGGAATGTAAAGAAGAGGGCTCAGGAAATACAAAAGAAATGGCACGATGCCTGCTTGAATTTACATCCTAAATTTCATCAGCAAAATGTGAGCACAGAGAGAATTACTCCCACTCCTTTTTCAATGAACTGCCTATTCAATGTGAACTTGCTGGGGCGCCAATTTCAATCCAAAGTACCGCCAAATGAAAATCTCGGAACCTCTCTTCAATTGAGCCCAAATCCAATAGCTATCCAACCATCGGAAAGGGCAGTGAGCCCACGGCAAAGTACAGTAACAACAGAGCTGGTCCTCGGGCAAACAAAGCCATCTGATACCATTCCAGAAGAAACGCACAAAGAACGCATCAATGACTTTTTGAGCTGCCTCTCTTCTGAGTCGCAAGACAAGTTTGATGAACTACAGAGCAAAAAACTGCTGGATGCCGACTCATTCAAGAAGCTACTAAAATGTCTGACAGAGAAGGTGTGGTGGCAGCAGGATGCAGCATCTGCAGTGGCTACCACAGTAACTCAGTGCAAATTAGGCAACGGTAAAAGACGCACGAAGGGTGACACATGGTTACTGTTTGTGGGTCCTGACAGAATTGGCAAGAAAAAAATGGCATCAGCTCTTTCTGAGCTTGTATCAGGGTCCAATCCAATAACAATCTCCCTCGCACAACAACGCGGGGATGGAGACTCTGATGTCCACCATCTCCGTGGAAAAACAGCGCTTGATCGCATAGCAGAGGCCATAAGAAGGAACCCACGTTCTGTCATCATGCTTGAGGACATTGATGAAGCCAACACACTTCTTCGCGGGAGCATCAAACGAGCCATGGAGCAAGGGCGGTTCCCGGATTCTCACGGCCGCGAAATCAGTCTCGGAAATGTCATGTTCATCCTCACCTCAAATTGGTTGCCAGAGGATCTCAGGTACCTCTCCAATGGCACTCCACTCGACGAAGAAAAGCTTGCAAATTTAGCAAGAGGGGGTTGGCAACTGCGCCTATCAGTGACCAAAAGAGCATCAAAACGAAGACCCAGTTGGTTATCCAATGAAGACAGGTCCTTGAAGTCCCGAAAGGAAGTGAATTCGGGTTTGTCATTCGATCTCAATGAAGCTGCTGATGCAGAGGAAGACAGAGCAGATGGGTCACTCAATTCCAGTGACTTCACAGTGGACCATGAATACAACCACCACGATGGAGAGAAGTCACTCTCAATACCCTGCGAGCTGCTGGATTCTGTAGATGACGCCATTGTCTTCAAGCCTCTGAATTTCGATCTTATCCGCCGCAATTTTGCAGTGTCCATCACCAAGAGATTCTCCACGGTCGTTGGGAATGGGATCTCAATTGAAGTGCAAGAGGAGGCTCTTGACAAGATCACCAGCGGGGTGTGGTTAGGCCAAACCACCATAGATGAATGGATGGAGAAAGTGTTGGTTCCCACCTTCCACCAGTTGAACAAGGACATCAATTCAAGCAACCATGACCACGAGTCTTCGCTGCTGGTTAGGCTTGAAGATGACGGCTTCTCCGACCGCTGCAGCTCCCAAGAGTGGCTACCCGCTAGTGTGAGACTCGCGGCGGAATAGTAGTGATAGTATTCAATGTCGATTATTGAATCACAACACAAGGGACAAGAGTGGTAATATCCGTTTTTGTTGATGATAGAAATGTAAATAGACCGCTTTGGCAAGTGAAAGTCAACCCCCCCCCCCCCCCCCCCCCAAGGAGAACCCAGCCAGAAAAAAGTGAAAAACCGTTAGAAGTGGAACAAGGTTCGGTACTTGGGGACGCGTCAAATTTTTTCTTAGAAAAAGATTAATTAATTTTTGCGTTGTAAACTTTATATTGTTTTTTTTTTTTGTAAGCATAGATATATTTATCAATTAAACGGAGGAGGATTACTATATTAATAAAATGGAGCACCGATTCCCGTTTTTCCTCTTCATCCTTTTTTGTGTGTAACTTTTCTTTACCTAATACTGAATAATTAGTGGACAGCAGTAATTATTTAATAGTAATTAAACTATTGATTCCGTTGGAGTCGTTGAATAATATGCCCTATCCTAATACAAACAAAATAGACCAGCGGGAGGGAGTCGTTTGCAGTTTGGTTCAAGTTAGAAAGAACTCAAAGAAGGAAATAAGCTTCACTTATAAAGACGGTGTTTATTCTGGTTTTTTATTTTATGGCAAAATTATACTTTTGATTCCTAAGTTATTTTATTTTTTTAAGTTGGTCCCTTATCTTTATTTTTAAATAATAAGGACTCTTATGTTTATTTATTTTTTTTAATTTGGTCTTTTTCTTCATTTGTTGATGATGTGTCAGTTCCTGATTGGTCTCAATTTATTGTACACCAACATCTCAGATCAATCAGTAATTGACATGTCATCAAAAGGACCAAATTGAAAAAATAAATAAACATAAGGGACTTTATTGTTTAAAAATGAAGATAAGAGACCAACTTGAAAAAATAAAATAACTTAAGGGACCAAAAGTATAATTTTGCCTTATTTTATTTTGATTTTAATTAATACATTTCATGAATAACTACAAAAAATAGATTAACTGATCAAAAAATAACTTCAAAATTATTATTTTATTTTCAAGTATATTTTTAATTTTTTCTAAATATTATAATAATAATATTCTTATTTTTGGCACATAATTATTGATAAAAATACATTTTTTATGCTACAAAATACATGTTTTTTCAAAATACTTTAATTTTTTACTTTTAACTTTTTTTTGGTAAAAAACTTTTAACTTCTTTTTTTTTTGGTCAAAAACTTTTAACTTCTTTTTTTTTTGTCAATAAAACTTTTAACTTCTTAAAATGGAAACTAATGGCTACGGCAAATGCGGGGGGGAAAGAGTAAAATAATTTAAGGAACCAATCTAGGCCCAGCTGCTGAGTGCTGCGGGAGATGTCTGATCTGAAGGCAGCGGCATCTACCTGACTCTGCCTTACACAGTTACACCACCCCTCCCTCCGTCCATATTTTGTTATCTACGCATTAATATGTATAGATACATAATAAAAAAATGTGTTCCACCATTTTTTGTTATTTAAAAAGATAATGATATATATGCTTGCCTCAAAAAAAAAAAAAGATGATGATATGAGAATGGAACGATGAAAATAATGCACAAATAGTATTAATTTTAAAAAAAATGGAAAAGTTTCTCATTTGTATTCTCTTTTGGGTTTTTTAGTCTCTCACTCATGGTATATTATATTTATATTATATATAACATATATAGTAAATATAGTTATCAAAACTATACATGAATGATTAAAATTATTTTATTGAAGTATAATTTTGACCATCCATTATATTCTTGGATGAGATTATCTGGGAGGAATCTATTGTAAAATTTTAGCACTCTTGAAAAGCTGATAACTTTAAATATTATGTGAATATTTGTGTATATCTAACCATATTGAATTGTAGCGATTCACTTTGTTAATTATTTGTGTCCAATATTACAAAATTTAAATAACGATTAGTTCATAGTTAATTAATATTAACGTGATATATTAAATAGTTTTGAATAGTTGTAAAATTTTATAACTATAACTTATGCCATAATGACTTTTAATTTAACAGTAAAAATCGAGATACAATTATCTAATAAAAATTGTTTTCAATCTATCCCTTTATATTTATCAAGCAAATACATCCACAGTAATAAATGCGATGGCCATTTTATACTGAAAGTAATGATATTTGATACAGATAAAAGGTCTGGCAGAGTAAGACACGAGACCATTTTAATCAATTGCTATTGATATATAGCTTAGAAAAGGGGCAAGAGTATTACTGGTACCAAACAGGTCGACAGCCCTACCGACACAAATGAATGTTTTTTCAGTTAACGCCGTATTTCCTTATCAATTAAAATTGAAACTTGATGGTAAAGAATGTATGTTCCTAGTTATCCCGTTAAGACTATGCGTCATTTTCCATTTTTCCTTTCCCCGCTTCAAAAGAAAATTAAGACCACTGACCATGATACCATGAAAAGTGACGAGTTTTATTAAAAAGGAAAATATCAAAAAAAGTGTTAAATATAAGCAAGATTTTAGATTATGGTAGCGCGTGGTTAAGTCAGTACTATTCTTTTCATACTAGACAACGTTCTTCATTAAGAAGCCGGTTGTGGATGAGTGGATTCAGCCTTCCCCTCAAGCCTGTTTTCAACGCTACGCAAGTCCATCATCAATGCATAACTTTATTTGTTGTAGTTTTTGGCAAGTTGGACTTCGATTCTACCAAAGGGCAAGTGACCAAAACAAGACAAGTGATCGATGCTTGGTGCATACTTCACATTCATTTCATTCGTATTTGCCCATTGTTGACTTGACTCCATCGCGCGTCTTCTTTAAGACATCAACAGTGTGCAAGCGTTCTTTTTTTTTTTTTTTTTGATACAAAAGTGTGCAAGCGTTCTCATTTATTTTCATCCTCCTCCCATTGTATTTTACTCACATCTTTTTTCTTACGCTTCTCGATCTTCGTTTTTTCTCGTCTAGAGGTCCAACTATTCAACTTTGTCCCTTGTCTGGCCGAAGACTTTGCCCCATGTTTTTTTTGTCAATGGAAGACTTTCCCCCCCTAAGTTAACTATAGCGGCCATGCATGCTAATTCTCTAACCACAATTAATTAATAAATAATTCTTGTATACTTCTTTTTTCCACTACGGGTAAGTTTGGAGAAAGGCGAGTTTTGGGAGAAAGCATAGAGAACGTAAAGTTTTTACTTTTTAATTAAAAAGGTTATATAATGTTATAAAAATAAATAAGGACGTACTGATGATTGAATTAAAGGTTTCATAATAATATTTTATTTTATTTTATATGTAGAAAAAAATTAAATTAAATTTTTTATTTAAAATAAAAAATTCTCTCTTTCCTTCTGCCTCCATAACCATTGATCCTAAACGTATATATACTTCTTCAATCTTCAGTAAGTGATTAGTTTTATGTAAGAGTTGCAACCGTGATGAGTTGGAGAAACTTGGTCGGTTTTGTTTGTTTAAGAAAAAAGTGATTTTGAAATTATGTAAAAAACTAGCGTGATTACCCGTGCAATGCACGGGGTATACGATGCACTTTATAAAAAATTACGATGAAATATGTTTAAATAATTATAAAGGATTTGAGTTTTTTTTTAATTATTGTTCATAAATTATATAACAAATATAATTATGGTTATTTACTAAAAATAGTTGAAGCAATAAATATATAAATTATGATTGAAGTAATAAAATAGTTTAAATAGCTGTTGTGAGTAGGCATGACAAAAACTCTAAATTTGCGGTACCCGCATGAACTCATCCCGACTTTCACGGTACAACTCATTACTTGTAATCTACAAATCTATATCATAAATTGTCTCTACTTGTATCAGTTATAATACCTACCGAGTATAGACCAAATTATTGTGCATATTTAATCGATAGAAACCTATTTTGCAATCTATTTTCTATGAAAATTTTATTTTCTCATCTAACACCATAAACTATTCATTTTTCGTAAACTAACAATAACTTACACTTAATTTTATAATTTTTTTAGGTGTCCATTCTTTATGATATATTTAAGTAATAATCTCATTGACAATTGCCATTATTTTGTGAATTAAACATCTTCAACAAAATAGTTACGTGAGAAAATAATAGCAAATTAAGATATAAATATGTTTATATTGAACTTATTATAACATTGAATTTAAAAATAATGAAATTATAAAAAAGTGTATTTTTTTCTCGCAATTCATATGTTAACATGATTTAACATAAAATGTTCATTCTCGTGCATTAACTTTAATTTATTGCTATATATTTTAATGTATTTGTTCATCCAGTGTGTTATATATTATCTATAATTTCTAATTAATCATTTTGTATATTTATATATAGATACTGTGTAAAAAACTAAATTTTATTACACTAAAGAAAGCTTCAATAAATTAGTTGACGATAAAGTAAAAAATAATAAAAATCTATTCATATTAAACTTTTCATGAAGTGAAATAGAAAAATATATATATAAATTATATATTAAAGTTTAATTCTTTAAGTAAATCACATGTTGATGAGATTTTATGTAAAATATTTGACATAATGTTATAGATATAACTTTTTTTTGTATACTTTTATGTAAAATATTTATCACGTGTGTTATATTTTATTTATAATTTTTATATTAATCAATTTACATGTAGATATTAATTTATAGGGGACATATCAAGTGAGATGAGTGTTTTATTGTGAGAGGTGAGAGCATTAAATAATAACCATTAGATTAAAAATAGATGGCTAAGATTAGAACACCCGTTTGAGTGAATCACGTGCCTCATCCCTCCCAGAAGTTCATCCCCAAAATCCCCTCGCGTGAACGTTTCTTATTCCCTCTCCACCTACCGCCCAGGACCAAGCGAACCTCCCTTTCAAGCACCGTCCCACCCATAGCTTCCTCCATTGCCTGACGTAGCAGAACCTCGACAGATTTTTTGGGGTTCTCTATTCAAGTCCCCACCGAAGTGCATCTCATCACCGACAATATTTTGGGGGTCAACTGGTTCCTAATATCTCTGGAACTGCACTTTCTAAATCCAACAATTAATTCATGCTCCATTAATCTATACTCATTACTAATTTAATAAATATGTTTTACTTGTAAAGTTAAAAAAAAAACAATAGCTCTCTATTTCACTTTCCAATACTTAACACCCTCTTCATCTCTTTGATTCTTGCTCCATATATCAAGTCACGATATTAAAAAAATAGAAAGCTTCTCCTAAAAGCTTCTCGTAAAAAAAGAAATAGAGGTCTGGGGGAAATTTAGGATGGTGATGAAACAATTTGATGGAGTTGCTGACGATGGCAGTAACAGCGTCGTTGACGGTGGTGTGAGAGAGAGAGAGAGAGAACGAGCAAGGCACGTGAGTCACTTATAAAAGTTTTTAATCTTAGCCATCTATTTTAATCCAATGGTTATTATTTAATGCTTTCACCTCTCACAATAAAACATTCCTCTCACTTGATATATCTCCTTAATTTATAAAAACTCTAAATTTTCTCAAAAAAAATGTTCAATAAATTAGTTAGATGATAACTTAATAATAAAGACCTAAATATTTATTCTCATTTGTTGTGTTTTATCTATACATTTTATTTTAATAATTTTATTTACACACATTAATAAGAGAAAAATTCAAATTTATTCCGACAAAAGAAAATATTTAATGAATTTATTAGGTGAAAAAATATAAATAAAAAAAGAAATAATGATTATACATTGATTAAGATGAAATAAACTATTTTTTATATCTTCAATTACTTGTTTATAAATATCAAAATAAAATTAAAATTCTTCACTAATCAGATAGCCATAATTTTGAATTACACATTTGTTGTTTCTACAAATTAAAATTCTTTACTTTTTTATTTATTCGCTATGATATACTTCTATTTGATTTACTATTATAAATAATAAGTTTGATACACAAATATAAATATAAATTAAGGACATACCATTTACATCAAAGTAAATTTACCAAAATAGAAATTTTGAATTGGAAAATTAAATAACTTATATTTCTTTTTAATTAAAACAACTAAAAAATACATTTTCCAAAATAAACATAGTAATTATTGTTATCCCATACATAACTTATTGGAAAATATTGAGAAAAAAAAATTGTGATTTATGATGCTTCTTCTAGTTTGAGAAAGAAATATAATAGATCTGCACAAAATAAGAAAAAGTAATCAAAAAATAAAATGAAAAATAAAAAACTAAACAATGCAAAATATAAAAATATTAATTCTAAAAAACAATTGATGACTAAAAATGATTAATAAAAAAAAGAGACACACGTTAGAAGAGAAGTTTGATGACTTGTTGAATATATAAAAAAGTAATGATGGTCTTCGATAGATTCAAAACAAAAACCTCTTCTCCTATCTAGTTAGTGACCTTGTAGTTTGTTTGTTTTTTCGGGCTAAAAAAACAAAACAAAAATCTCTTCTTGTTAGAGATAGAGAAATAACGTATCTGCATAGAGTAAAAAAAAAACTAATCACAAAAGGAAATAAAAAATAAAATAAAAACTAACAATGCAAAATATAGAAACATTAATTCTAAAATCAATTGATAGCTAAAAATAACTAATAAAAAAATAGACTCGCCTTAGAGGAGAAATTTGACTTAATGAATATATAGAAGAGTAACGATGGTCTTTGATAAAATCAAAATAAAAACCAAATAATATCAATGGTTTGGAGGTTATAAGAAAATGAAAAAAAAAAACTAAAAATAAATAAAAATGATTGATAGTAAAATAGAAAAATGTGAATAATTACGAACTCACCTTAGATGAGAAATCAATGTTGATGAGCAAAGGCTTAAAACAAAGTGAACAAATAAAACATATCAATACATGCATATATTAAGATTTAAGAATGAAAACACAAAAATTGAAACATATAAAGGATTGACAATGAAAAAGAAAATTACAAAAACTAACCTTTAGTCAAAGTTTCAAGTGATAGTCACCACAATGGAGGAGAATAATGAAAAAAAAAATATATCAAATGAGAAAAAAAGAACAAAAAAGAGAGAAAAAATGGAAGTCAGTGTTTATAAACACAGGAGTAACAGTAATGTAAAGACTGAAACAAAGTAAACAAATAAAACATATCAATATATATGTATATTAAGAATTAATATTAATAATATAAAAATTTAAACATATAAAGGATTAACCTTGAAAAACTAACATTTAATTGAAAGTTTCAAGTGATAGTCAACGCAATATAGGAGAATAATGAAAAAAATATATATATAAAATGAGAGAATAAGAACAAAAAAAGAGAAGTTAAAAAAGTCATACAAGAGAATCAAGAGTTGAAGAGACATGAAAGTTTGTCGATGCAAAATGGGAGGAGTTGAATAAAATCTTACAAAATAAATAGGTAGAAATATAGGTATGAAAATATTCTCTAAAAGTAAACCAATAAAAAGAGGAATGATATTTGAAATTAAATTCGCTATAATCAAATCAAATTTCAAATAAATTAGCAAAAAATCAATATTCAATGGATAATTCTGAATATAATATTCAGTCCAACCAGAGCTGAAATCCATTCAAGTTTGAAATCAAACGAAATCAAGTTGATATAATATCGTTGTAGAAAACCCAAAAAAAATAAGTAGAACGAATGTTTGAAATACTTTCCAAAAAAATCAAATATAATATCAAATACAATCAATACAATTTAAAATAACAATTATGTACATTAAATTTAAATCATGGAATAATCAATCAATAAAAATGAATCACCGCCATGAAACCTCTACCCGAATTAAATGTACGAGGGCCATAACAATATTTTCCATTCCTGATTTCATGTAAGCTCATTGTTTAAATAATATTATGAATAACATTATTGAAATCCTATTTAAATGATACTAATAATATTATTAGTAATTATAATTATTAGAATTATTATTATTATTATTATTATTATTATCAAATCAGATTTAAAATAAAAATTTGCTATAATCAAATCAAATTAACAATAAATGAGAAAAATAAATTTTAATGGATAAATCTGAATACAATATCAAATTATATTAGGGCTGAAATCTATTTTATACAATAAATACCATATCGAACACAATCGCAAATGGATAACTTAAAGAGAGAAAAATCGCTGAAATAAAAGAGGAAAAGAAGAATCAGGATTTTATCAATTATTGAAATGGGTGTAAAAATGGATGTAATCCTTTTTCAATGGTAATATTGAAATTCCATTTTTAAACATTATTATTCTTATGTACATGCAGAGGAAAAGAAGAATCAATATTTTATTAATTATTAAAATTAGTGTAAAAACATATATAATCCTTTTTTCAACGGTGATATTGAAATCCTATTTTTAAATATTATCATTATTATGTAGATGTAGTTACTGCTCATTTTTTAAATAATATTAATAATATTGTTAGTTATTATTATTAGAATTATTATTAATATTATCAAATCAGAAATACAATTTGCTATAGTCAAATTAAATTAATAATAAATGAGAAAAAATCAAATTTAAATAGATAAATCTGAATACAATATTAAATAATATTATGACTGAAATCTATTCAATATATTAAATATCATATCGAACACAATCAATACAAATCAATCAATAAACCTATTCAAATCCAATCAGTCCAATTGAACCTTAAAATGCTCCCAGAGCGACATGTGTAAAAGTTGGTCTTGAGATGGTTCGTCTTTATATATATTATAGATATATTTTTAGGGATTTTATGTGAAGAAAAAACTATTTTGCATTTATAATTATTAAAACTAGTAATTATTGTTTGACTTATCAAAAAAAAATTATTATTGTCAAAGCCTACTCATAATAATTTCTAAAACAGATCCTATCCAAATAAATTAAAATAAATGAGTGTTAAACTACTTTAAAAAAAATATTAAACACGTACATTTAATTAATGATAGCAAATTTAAATAAATGAGTAGTGGAAAAATCATAAAGTCATAATCATTGGTAATCTGTACCATAGGAAATAAACTAAAGTGCACGTTAGCCAACAGCATTCGAACTTTGTTACCGCTACGTAATTGACAAATTTGCACCTTAATTTGAAAAAAAGGAATTAATGGTACTTTTCATAAACATGAATTATATCATTTGTCCGTAGTGCGATTGATCGTTTGATTAAAGTTAAAGTGTGGAGTGGATTACTGGTACAATGCATTCAGATGAGGAATCCATGACTATAAAAGAGAAAATGATGGTATTTTTTCCTTATTGCATGGGACAATTGGCTAGCAAGTAGGTGAAATGAATTAATACTAGCCATTTTAGTCCAAGGATATCTTTTTTCGCCTTCTTCAATACGGTAGTTAGTGCCAAAAACTAAAAATTTAACTACCTATATGAAAATTTTGAAATTTAAACCTTCGCGATCTTATACTTACTTCCTTCATTTCAAAATAAATAATGTTTAGATTTGCGTATAGGGATTTAAGAAACAATAAATAATTAATGAGTGAAATAATTTTGTTAAATTATCCTTATTTTCTTTCTCAATTTCTATAAATATACTATTAAATATAGTACTCAAAAATCATCATAATTATTATTTATTTAGCATAAAATTTAGAATAAAAAATTTAATGACTTATTAAAAACTTAAAACATTACTTAATATATTTTTTTGCGTTAAAACATTACTTATCTTGAAATAGAGGAAATACGATTAAAAAAAAAGAGTTAACTTGTCTTATCGATTGTATTTATAATAATTAATTATATGACTCGAATTTTTTTTATTACACATTATATGACTTGAATTTAAACATATATACGAATTTTTTGATGAGTAGTTTCTTTATTTTGATAAAATAAGTTTACGTTTTCTTTTGAATGGTAATTTGACATGTATGTTTTAATGGTGAAGATAAATTCCTTAATCAAAACTATTTAGAAAAAATAGTAATTAACCAAAATGTCATTATCACTGGTGTCACTATATGTCGTTTTAGACCACAAAAGTGGTATGGAGTCTGTATTTGAAATAAAAAGTAGGCTTTAATATCTTTCAGGTCCTTCCAAATTTGCTCGTTTTGATTTTAGTTTCTTTAAATTTTGGTGAAAGTTTTTTTGTTCAACAAATTTTTTTTATTTTAATCCTTTTAGTGATTTGGGATTGAGGTGGCATGGACACGTCAGCTCATTAATCAGACGTGGCATAATTTTGGGCCAACTAAGCATGCCACGTAATTTAAAATTTAGAGGAACCTGCCACATAATTTCAATTTTGCAGGGACCTGCTCTCTCTCCATCCGCCACCACCTCTCTCCCCCCTCTTTCTCTCTCTCTCCTCTCTTCTCCTCCCACCCCCACCACACCACCTTCTTCCTCCTTCCTCCACCCCCACCACCTCCTCGAAAAAATTGAAATAGAAACAGAGAGAGAGAGAGAGAGCTCGAGAAATTGAAAGGAAAATGAGAGAAAAAATGGTTTGAAAAATTGAAAAAAAAGAGAGAAGACTGGATGGGGAGATCGAAAAAATTGGGAGTTCATAGAAAAAACAAACAGAACCAGTTTTGTTCAAGAAACAACAGACAACAATATCACCCAAAAAAAGGAACAAGAAAACACTAGAAAAATGCAGAAACAGAGAAGAAAAAAGAAGAAGAAAGGGCAGCAGCACCTACGTCGCCACCGTGTTGACGGCCCAGCCGCCGTGTACGGCCTTCGGTGTCGCCCTACACCGCCGTCACTGCTCGGAGCTCCCTTCTTCTTCTCCCCTTCCCTCATTGTATGCGCGCTCTCTCTCTTCTGTGTGTACATTTCAAAATTTTAGGGGTGGAGGGAGGAGGAAGAAGGTGGTGGTGGTGGGAGTGGGAGTGGGAGTGGGGGTGCGAGGGAGACGAGAGAGAAAAAAGGGAGAAGAGAGAGAGAGAGAAAGAGGGGGGAGAGAGGTGGTGGCGGATGGAGAGAGGAGAGAGAGCAGGTCCCTGCAAATTTGAAATTACGTGGTAGGTCCCTCCAAATTTTAAATTACGTGGCATGCTTAGTTGGCCCAAAATTATGTGACGTGTCCATGCCACCTCAACCCCAAATCACTAAAATGACTAAAATCAAAAAAAAAATTGTTAGACCAAAAAACTTTGACCAAAATTTGCGGGGACTAAAATCAAAACGAGCAAATTTGAAAGGACCTAAAAGATATTAAAGCCTAAAAAGTATAATATCACATGTAATATATCCTTCTCATCACTTTTCTTTCATCTCACTTTCTTTTTTACCTTTTTCATTCTTCTAACTTTCTCTCTCAAACCATACAAAGTGGTAGAAAGAGAGAGAAACAAAAAAATTAAAGAAAAGAAAAAAATTAAAAGAAGTAAAAGATGATGTGATATACTGATATATAAATAAATAAAAATGTATAAAATGATGTGAAAAAAGAGTGCAAAATATCATATATAAATTATGGTGTGTTCTTTTTATATATGTTTTGCATACATTCAATATTTTTATTTTAATTCTAATTCTAATTCCAACAATTCAATAAAAATTATTTTTTATTCAGTTATTTATTTATTTATTTATTTATTTTAATTTTGGTTTTTTATTGAATCGAACCAGTTTGTGAACACCGGTTCTTCATTGCACATAGATGAATATCTCTCTAGCCAAAACCCGACAAATCAAAATAAAAATAAAGAACCATTTGACATGGATGAAGAATATGGTTGTATACGGAAGGCAATAAGCCAATAATTATTCTTTCAATAAAATCTAGTTGGAATAGCATCTTACTTCCACATTCACATATACATGTAAATAATAATAATAATAATAATAATAATAATAATAATAATAATAATATCTACAAAAAAATCAACTGAACGAAACAAAGCCATTTTTTAAAACTTAAAACTTAAGGGTTTTCCGGAAAACTGGGATGTGGCAGCACAACAACACGCCATTATGGAAATATTGTGTAAGATAATTAACATAACAAACTCAGGTACATATGATATTGATTATTAATTAAGAAGACTTCTCAACTTTAACTATTTTATTAGAAAAACGGATCGTTTACGGAGTGGCATTGTGATCCACTCCCAGAAAGAGAAGAATATTATATTATAATAGTTAATCGAAAGGAAAGCTACATTTGGTTTTTGTCTATATGCAGAAAAATCGGAGCAAGAGAAAAGGCAGCGCGGTGTCGTATTCTCCCAACGCACACACCTTTACAACTTTATACTTGTATCTTTTCCTCTTGTCGTTTCAGGCTTTTCAAGAATGAAAACAAGTCCTCAACGACTCTCACTGTCTTCACTTCTTAGTTCTCCCCCACTTCTTGCTTTCGAGCCTTTTTTTAACATGTTTTTTTAATAATTTCTTGTGCTTAATATATGGTAGTGTTTTCCTTCCAACCTAAAACACCATGCATTCATGTATCTATGATCATATGAACCAACTATCCTTTCTAGATATATAATTAGCTAGTATCGCAAAGAAAGCGCAAATAAGAAATCATTTAAATATGTTTTGGATCCCTGTAATATATAGAGTTTTTGAGTTAGGTTCCTATAAGAAAAGTCAAACTGTTTTCGTCCTCTTTTTATTTATTATTTTTATTTTAGTCCCTGATAGCGTTGACTGCTGATGTGGCACTGTGAGGTCCCTATAAAATTCCTACGTGACACCTCATTAAGCCTACGTGGCTTACACGTCACCTGACACATACATATAAAAATATTTGTAGGGACTGGATCTAAAACGTAACATATTTGTAGGGATTGAATCCAAAACATAACATATTTATAGGGACTGGATCCAACCACGTTTTATCTTATTCTTCTTCTTCTTCTTCAACCACGTTTTCCCCCATTTTTTCACCTCCACCACCACTAACATCAGCAACCCCCTCCTCCATCCTCCACCCTCCTCCTCTATACAATAACGACAACAACAAATCGCAGAGAAACAATAACAACAACAAATCGCAGAGAAACAACAACGATCAACGATCAACAACAACAACAACAACAACAACAACAACAACAACAAAGATATTCCCGTGTGTTGTGCATTGAAATGTGAATTTATAGATACCAATGACAGTGGATCGTGGGATACATTCTTTGTCTTTGGATTAAATTGGTTTAGGTCCAAGGCTTGGTCTGGATCGAAGTTAGAGGATGAAACATAGGAAAATTGATGCAACCATTAAAATTAGAAATCAAAATGAGACGGGAAAGAATGCTGGTGCGAAAATGTTAAAAATGGGGGAAAACGTGGTTGAATTGAAGAAGAAGAAGATAAAACGTGGTTGGATCCAGTCTCTATAAATATATGAATGTTTTGGATCTAGTCCCTACAAATATGTTACGTTTTGGATCCAGAGAGAGGGGGAGTGATGCTGACGTGTCAGCTGACATCAGAAAGACCACATCAGCATTTTTGCCACATAAGAGTGATGACAAGGACTGAAATGTGCCACATAAGTGGTCAACTCACTCTAGGGACTAAAATAAAAAAATAAAATAAAAGGAGGACGAAAACAGTTTGACTTTTTTTATAGGGACCTAACTCAAAAACCCCATATATTATAGGGACCCAAAATATATTTAACCCTTTAATTTTTATTTAATTAAAAATTATACGCCAAAACTACCTCTTTTACGTTATTTTTAGGATTCAATTATAATCTAATAATTAACCATGTGTACATGTATAAGGTCATTGATTATATAATTTTCTCTGTTTTAACAAAAAAAAAGCGATATTTTTGTAATAAGTAATAACAAAAGTATTATATAATATCTTAATCTTATGTTTCTTTTATATATATGTGGTCCGTATCATTTTGTATTTATATATGTCCCATGTAACCATGTTGATGCTTCTTACGTATGGTAGTGCTGCTGAACATGAATTACAGTTGTAGTGGATATAAATTTGAAGTTCTGAAGCCTTTTTGGTCTTAATTGCCTCTGATTATCGGTTGATTCGACTCTTCACCTACCATTTTTTTCTTCTTTTAATTTGTCCTTGTTCTTGTTGAGGTTTTAGGAATCCGAATTAATCCTTCTCCCCCCTCTCCCTTTAGCTTTTTAAAGTTCTAAAAAGTTTGGTTGGGATGGCCCTCAAGGGTCGGCCGGTGCTTAACTTTACTGTGAAATTTCCATTCCCTGAATGAATATTCCTTGAAGGATAAAAGAAAAGACTCTTGTTAGGATATATATAGGACAAACAACAGGAGCTAGTGAACCATTATTCGTATCCAAGCTGATGAAGACCACTTCAGGTTCTTCACACACAGGAGCCTTTGACTTTACCTAATTTGTCCCTTGTGAATGCACTGTTAGCTGGACTAATTTGGTAATTAAAGGCAACTAACTTTGAAGTGCTATTGTCGACATGAAGATTTTTCAATATATACATGTGTGTGTATATGTGTATGCATGAATGTATGAATGAATGATATTATGGAGAGATCATCGAGTCATCAGCTAATGGAGGAGTCAATCAATTCAATTTTCCCATTAAGGCAGCTATGCTAATTTATTATGATTTGACTGGAATTAGCTAATCTGTGAATAAGCTTTTTCTATAAGGTCTTAAATTGTGGTCACGATCGATTACAATTACGTCACGGTCATTGATATTGCAAAAAATTATTGCGGATAAATATGGTCGATGTAGTTGCAATTGCAGTCACGATGTGGTTTCATAGACTCCAAAAACTCTAATGTTACCGTCACTATCACAGTTACGGACCAAAATTTAAAATCTTGCATATATGTTTTGTAAAACAAAAAGAATGAGATATAAAACGTAATAAATTGATCAATGAAGATCGATGTGTTTAGTTTTTAAATAATAATGGTAGGAGTTTGCAAGTAACTCTTTTAATGTAGACAAATGCCTATAGCATATGGATAAGACAAAAGAATGCAGAAAAAGATGGAACGCGCTTAGTATTGGTTAAGCATGTGCTTTTAACCTGCTTTGATTATGCTAAGCTTTTGTAATCTTTTGTAAAGTAGAAGATCAAATTGTCCAATATATATATATATATATATATACTATGAACTTGCACACACACACAACCACTCTCCCTCACACACTCCTCCAATGATGTGTACCTCGATCTCTTTCATTCTTTACCTAAACCCCTAAAAGGGCAAAGGATTGTCTTGGAAGGAACACTAGCTATTGAATCAACTTTTTCCGTTACCTTTTAAAAGCAGATGCTGACATCTGAAGCTTTGCTTAGTCCAACCTTGTTAATATTTTATTTTAGTAAATAAAAAGGCTAGGAAGCCAGGGGTTGTCAAATATTCCTTTTTTCTCTCCTTATTTATCGGCTAATATAGTTTGATCTGTTTTCTGTTCTATCTATGTATAATTTATAATATAATTATATATAGAGGATGGATATTCCCTTGGGATAGAATAATTGCTCGGCAAATTAAATATATTTAAATTGACATAAATATAACATAAAAAACAGAATGCGTGATAGTAGTTAAGAGAGGCATGGATGATGGAACAAGTAGCCGACGAAAGCAAAAACATGCCTTTTTTCTAGTACGCTCATCTTTTCGTAGATATGCAGGCTTTTAGAGCACCATGCTTACCTGTTCCCTGATCACTATGTTTATATTAACATTTTAATCAACTTTTTCCCGCTTTACCTTTTTGCTCATAGTTGATGAATGGGTCCCAATTCGAAGTGAGTCACTTGAGCACCATCACGTTTGCAATTAGATTGGCAGCACCTTTTCTAATCTAATCAAAACTGCTCCTCCATCCATAATTTTGACCATATATATATTATAGACTATATATATAAAGTAAACAATTTGAGTTGAGATATATATAAATGTATGTGCGGTAGGTATCTGATGCTTATCATTTGCATATGCATGAGCCCATATAATATTTTAATCGGCATTTTAATTTAATTGTCTTCATAGTATAGAAGATCATGTAACCAACAACCAATAGGCTAGCATGTGAACGACAAGGGGCACCATGGTAAATTATCATCCTGTCGATTGCTTATATCTGACATAATAAAGGCATATCCAAACGAAATGAAATGAAACCGCTACCCATATTTTACTCACCATAAAAAGGTGTCAGGATAATGTGTGCACCTAACTAAAAATAAAAACACGTGTATTAATAAAAGAGAAAAATCTTCACCATACCTGATGAATTTTGACATTAATATATCAGATTTGAGGAAGGTGGCAAGAGTAAAGGAGCTGGTTGCACAAACTTCCTTGCATTAGACAATAACCTCGTTTCCCATGTTACACACCTTGTTCTTGATTTTATATACTATAATAATTAGCTCTTTTCAACATTATATTTTTTTGGTTAAATATTATGGAATATATAGAAATTAATTATCATATTTCTTCTACATTCCTTTTTGAATTGATTAAAAAAAATTAATTATAATAATTATGCTATATCCTAATAAAAAGAATATCAAATAAATAAAAATTGACACGTCTAATTATGGACATAATAAAGGAGTTTGCGTAAACATTGAATAATGAAAAATCAATTTTTATATTTACAAAGTAAAATCTTCAAATGCACTTGTTTTACGTAAAAAAAAATATATCTGAGTTTGATTCTAGAAATTTTGTATGTATATTTAAAAAAAAAAAACTGTCACCCCGAGGCGAGGGAATATTCAAAGAAAAAAAAGAGTGTAATTATTCAAATAATTAAAAAAATTACGACAAGACACGCCCATGACCACATTGGGACAGAAACGATCTAACACAACTATACAAACCTTGTAGAATGATGCGCGTCATAGTACATGGGTCTAGAACAAGCTGGCAATTTTAATCTCATTATGTAAACTTTTAATCTATGTAGGTTTTGTTGCACGTTAACTCATAGTTTTGGTTCATGGTTTTTTTGGTCAATTTTTTGGTTCATGGTTATTTTTTGGTCAACTGGTTCAGGGTTCAAACACCAAGTGTGTACACTTGAGTCCATGTATGTTTTTTTTTTCTGAACCAATGTCCATAGTGTATTTTTTTTTGTCCAAAGTCCATGTGGGTGTTATGAACCTATTGTGTACACTTGAAATGGACCGAACATGTCTAGTTTTATGCCGTTTTGTTTTGGTCAAAAACTTTGGGAATTTTTAAATGCACATACACACATTCTTATCTACACATACGTAACAGTACAAAGCCTAAAATACCATTTTCGTGTTTCGTATTATGCGGAACTATTAATTCCGCAGCAGTGCGGTAGTTCCGCACACATAAAATTAAATACACACTTCCGCACACTCTCTCTCTTTCTCTTCCACTCTGTTTTTTTTCCTTCCCTTCTTTCTCTGTTTTTTCTTTCTTCCCTTCCCTTTTTTCTTTCCATTTCAGAGGCGTCCGAAAGCTCGCCGTCGAGATTCGCCGTTGCCAACCGAGACCACCGCGCGAGTGAGGGAGCGATAACAGACGACGGTCCGACGACCATAGTGCAGAGGGAGAAGATGAGCGTGTGGAAGAGAGAAGTTTGTGGGTCTATGTGTTTGTGTGTGTGGGTCTCTGTCGCGCGGAAGTTTTGCAAAAGTTTTGCGGAAGTTTTGGGTTTGACTCTCTGTTGTGTGGAAGAGAGAAGTTTGGATTTTTTTTCTTTTTAAATTTTGGGGTACTTTAGTCTTTTTAATCTTTAATGTATGTGTCTTTAGAAATGCACGTATGTACATTTAACAAATCCCAAAGTTTTATGCCGTTTGAAAAAGCTTCATGGATCATGACCAAAAGAAAAAGAAAAAGCTATATGGATCAAAGCCCACCTATATTGCTTACGTTAAGAGCCCGTCTTCTATTGTATGTTTGTGTTATCCCTCTTCTGAGGATCATTCTTTGTGCACAAAAAAATATGTTCGGAATAGTTGGATCCTGAGTCTTTCTCCACAGGACTAATCCAAAAACTACCTTTTGGATTTTTCGAGGGGTCGTGACTCATGGACTGATTATGAGATACCGTGGGCTATTATATCATCATGGGTAATTCGAGATCCACACCCTCCCTGTATTCTCCAATTAAGAAGCACCACTTGTCCACTTGACCAAAAATAATAATAATAATAATTAAGAAGCACCATGAGATATATAAATAGAAAAATTAACATGTAACAAAGAGAAATGCTAGAGAACTAAATTTTTTTTACCATATTGAAGGTAACCTGTAACCTGTTGTTACCTCTTTGTTAGGCTTTTTTACCAAAGTAGTGCAATTTCTTTTCGTATTTACCGATTTGGTGCAAGTTGAATTTTTTTTTACCGATTTGGGGTAAGTCGTATATGCCATTGTCGACTTGCTTTTTTTTTTTTAATTTTTTCTGAAAAGTAGAAGTCTACAATGGCATTGTAGACTTCTGCTTTTTCTACCGTAACTTCCCCAAGTCGTCAATGGCATCGTAGACTTTGCTTAATTTTACAAAAGTCTCCAATGGCATGTGGGACTTCCATTATAAGCCATTTGGGTATTCAGGATTATACATTGCTGCATAGTTGATTTCTGACCAAAACGATGTTGGTGTTGCTTGACTTGGATTAACATCTTCAACACCTCTTGAGCTTCCCTCAGCGCCATGATCATTGCCTATTTCACATTCTTCCTCTTCACTAAATTCACTGACATTGTCTCTAATCTCAGTAGAATCATGAAAGCTATGCGTACCTGACATCTAATAGTAAATAAAATACAATTTTGTTACCTTATTTGAAGTAACAAAATAACGATTTGGAATCACAATTATAGTAGATCAATTAAAATAATAATAGTTAAAAGTAACGACAATTACCTTTACTTAGTGAAGGAGACCAATATGTATGCAAATATTCCAACAACAAAACACAGCAAATTAACTTGAAGAATGATGAAGACGGAACACAACTTCTCATATGCTTGCTTGGGTTTTATAGACGAGCCAACGGCTGGATTCTTTTTCGAAATAAATGGAAGTCCCACATGCCATTGGAGACTTTTGTAAAATTAAGCAAAGGCCATTGACGACTTGGGGATGTTATGGCAAAAAAAGCAGAAGTCTACAATGTCATTGTAGACTTCTATTTTTCAGAAAAAATTAAAAAAAAAAAGTAGTCACTTTGGAAGTCGACAATGGCAAATACGACTTACCCCAAATCGGTAAAAAAATTTCAACTTGCACCAAATCGGTAAATACAAAAAGAAATTGTACTACTTTGGTAAAAAAGCCTATTCTTTACCATTAACATTTAACATGTAACCTGTTGTTACCTCTTGGGCCTTCGGCCCACTTATGGAAGGGAACCTTTTTTCAGTTGACCAAAAAGTATCAAAAGAAATTTTGACCCAAAATAATTCAAAAGGAAACAAATTCATTTAAGAGCCAAGAGTCAGCATATGCGGTTTGACCAAAAAAAAAGCTTGGAGACTCGCTGCTTAGAGACTAGAGCCAATACTTGACCAAAAAAAAAAGAGACTAGAGCCAATTTCCTGAATTGCATTGCCCGCAGAAAGGTGTCCGTGTATCTTATTCTTTTGGGCCTTGTCTCCCACTGTAACAAAAAATCGCTAGGCCCATATGCCTCTACACCAGACACTGACATTAATGGGCCTGTTCAATCCAACTCTTGTTTTTGACCAAAAACAACCTAATTCAATTTTGAATTGCACTCCGAGAGGAAAGTTATCAACATGGGTCGTGGGATATCTTATGTTTTACTCCACACTGGATCCAGACCCATGCCGAACCACCACTGAAATAGATAGAGTGCTATCAATCCAAAATGCCTGAACCCCCCCCCCCCCCCCCCACGGGCCCCTCCAATGGCCCTCATGGCCTCACCTTTTGTAATTGAAGAAATTTTTTCATATTCTTATTCTGTGTTGAATATTAAAAAAATAAAAATAGATGTGTGTATATATATATGTACCAAACTTTTTAACAGAATCACTTTATTAAAGTGGCACAAGAAATGTCAAGAATTAAATAAGATTTTGAAGTTATTATATATTTAAATTAGCTTACTTTACATTAAAAAATCAAACAAAAAGTTTCCATTTGAATAGTTCATTTTAAAAAATAAAGAGTAAACTACACTCTCCTCTCCTCTTGTTTGAAAACACACACTCTCCTCCCTTGAGAGATACCAATATTACACTCTTCTCCCCTCTTGTTTGAAAACACACATTTGCTTCCGGCTTCTCTTCAAAGATAAAATATAATACATTTTTCTCTATTTTTGTAATTTTCCATTAACGTAAAAGTTAGCCTTCGTTAAATTATTTTTTATTACCATAATAATTTTTTATTTTTCATTTAATAATTTTTTGTAATTTTTTAAATTATTTTTTAAATTATTTGTTCATTTAAATTATTTTTTATTACCATAATAATTTTTTGTAATTTTTTATTTTCTTTTCCAATCCGATTTTAGAATCACCGTTTCACTGCGTTCACCACCACATTCCACCAACAATGGATTCATTTTGGTTTTAGTGGAATGTGGTGGTGAAACGACGCTAAAACAATGATTCTAAAATCGGATTGGAAAAGAAAATAGGACAAAAACAGAAATAAAATGAAAGATAAAAGGTTATTATGATAATAAAAAATATTTTAACGGAGACTAACTTTTACATCAATGAAAAATTATAAAAATGGAGAAAAATATATCATATTTTATCTTTGAAGGGAAGGAAGTGTATAATATTGATATCTCTTAGGCAATAGGAGTGTGTGTTTTCAAACAAGAAGGGATGGGAGTGTAATATTGATATCTCTCATGGGAGGGAAGTGTGTGTTTTCAAACAAGATAGGAGGGGAGTGTAATATCGGTATCTCTCAGAGGAAGAGATTGTATTTTACTCAAAAATAAATAAATCCAATCAAACCATACACAGAAGTTACAGAACCAGTGCTTGTTACCTGGATTGAACTCGCCCCTCATATGGCATAAATGATAAATGGTATCTTTTAGGCAAAATTAGTAAACTGATATCTTGTTTTTATTTATTTTTTTAATTTGGTCATTTATTAAAAAAATCGATAATAAGGTCCCATATGTTTGTAATTGCCAACATCGTTGGCCCTTTCTTCACTTGCTGATGACGTGTCAGTTTCTAATTTGCTAAACACCATCACCGAGACCAATCAGAAACGGTCCATGTCTACAAATTGTGCGTCGCCAAGAGGCTTTTTGATCACTATAGCACCATTTTATTTATTATTTTCCAATCTAGCACCCTTTTTTTTTATTTCCCAAACTAGCACCCTTTTCATTAAAATATTAATTTTTATTAATTATCAAATAATTAAGTATTATTTTAAAATTGTAATTAAATTGTTAATTGTTAATTGTTAATTGTTAATTAATTGAATATTTAATTGTTAAATATTTATTAACCCAATTTGTTAACTAATTAATAATATAATTATATAAAATAGCTCACATTGATTTAAAATTTAAAAATACAAATACAAAAGTGATAAAAACAGAAATGATACAAAAGTGAACTAAATGCAAATTATAGAAATTTGTTACTGCTGTGTATCAGCTCCAGAACGGTAAGAGCAGTTTTTCTTATTATGCCCTTCATTTCGACAGAGTCCACATCTCTTGGGATGACGACTCCTTTCCGTTTGATCCATTTCAGTACGAATCATTGTGGATTGTGGACGACCATTTGGATCTCTCTGCATTGCTGGATTGTGGCACATTGTAAAATCCATGTTCGCATGTCATCGCTGCTTGTTCCCAAATTCACCACGACTACATGATATATGTGTCTCCCCAGTACACATTGCAAAATGTATACAATGTTTACCGCGAAAAGTTCAAACCGGTGCCTCACCATTCATATTGGCCAGAATACAATGGATCAAACAGAAGGATTCGTATTGAAATGGATCAAACAGAAAGGAGTCGTCATCCCAAGAGATGTGGACTCTGTCGAAATGAAGGGCATAACAAGAAAAATTGCCCTTACCATTCTGGAGCTGATACACAGCAGTAAAAAATTTCTATAATTTGCATTTAGTTTACTTTTGTATCATTTCTGTTTTTATCACTTTTGTATTTGTATTTTTAAATTTTAAATCAATGTGAGCTTTTTATATAATTATATTATTAATTAGTTAACAAATTGGGTTAATAAATATTTAACAATTAACAATTTAATTACAATTTTAAACTAATATTTAATTAATTGATAATTAATAAAAATGAATATTTTAATGAAAAGGGTGCTAGTTTGGAAAATAAAAAAAAAAGTGCTAGATTAAGAAATAATAAATAAAATGGTGCTATAATGATCAAAAAGCCTCGCCAAGAGATTGCAACACTATTGAAAATTTAAACCAATCCAACTAAGTCAAATAGGCAGACAAAAATCGTGTAGTTTTTTTTTTCTGACTTTGTAGTTACAAAGAGCTAAGTAAAATTTATAGGTGGTCCTTTTATTGTTTGTCAATATGAAATCTTGGAGAAATGTTGCTTTCCCTGGCCTAATGTAGCTTCCAATTCCAACATGTGTTCAACAATGAAATAATATTTCTAGAATGCAAGCAGAAAATGAACTATTTTAAATACGAGTTTTTAGTTTTCAACACTCATTTGACATTTTTTTTTCTTCTCGTCACATCACTCATATATCACATTTATCACTCATCAATCTTTTATTTTTAACTATCTCTAGGCATATAATGCGGTTTGAGGTATCTACAAATAATTTTTCATTAAAAATTTCTAGAATGCAAACAGAAACTGACAAGTCTTCATTGCTTGGGTCACCGTTGTAAATGCAAATAGAAGGATTTTCTCATAGACTGAACTTAAGATTAATGCTGGTAGCAAAAGATTCTTGGTTGCTATGAATTAGCAATCTTAATTACTTTGAATCAAAGGATCTGAAATTATAATTCTTTTCCTACTAGAAAGGATCAAAGGACCACTTTGAATCAGCAGTCATAATTACTTTTTGCCTTGAATTCCATCCTTTCAATCCTTATCATAAAAGTGGTTCCTGAACATTTTCTTCACTCCATTCCCCTATCTAGCATTAAATATAAAAATGTGCCGCCCTATATTATATAGGGAGCATGGATAAAAACATGTAAGAAAACGTGGATAAAAATTGTTGACTAACCCATGCCGTGTTAATTAACGACTACTGGTACTGTTCTGCAATGAATTTTTAATTCTGCAATATTCCACAGACACATTTAGAGGCAAGTGGCAACTCCAGTTATCGTGTGAAATTCATGTTTGTCTTAAGAATAATTCTAAATTTTTTTATTTTTTATTTTTATAAATCTTTCTAATTACTAAATGAAGCAAATATTAATTATTTTTAATGTTTTTAAGATATTATTTGTATTTTTTTTATTTTATAAAATAATAAAAAAATATATAAAAAAATTTATAGAAATATATAGCATTTCTCTTGTCTTAAATGAATGAGCAACAAATGTGCTGGATATATCTTTGGCAAGTTAACAATGAGTTGGATTGGTCAGAGCTTTGTCCTGCTCCTGCGTTTTAGCTACTACTATCTACTTCTTTGTTAAGCTTTAACTTATGCTCTGGACTTCTGGGTCTAGGAAGCAACCTTTACAGAATATGTACATAGATAGACAGAAAATTATTTAAAAGAATAAATTAAAGGAAAACTCGCAGTCTGTTAAAAATTACTGCATTATTGCAAATCAAACAATTAGAAGTTTTTGTACCAAAAAAAAAAACAACTAGAAGTTTGAAGGTCTGTGTTGTCTCTTACTATTTTCACACGCTTGAGCATGTTTGAAAAAGTCCAAATAAATTTTGGCCCATGGTTTGGATATATAGTGGAAAATTACGTGAGATTCTCCAGAGCGTTTTTGTCATGTCCTATATATATATTTTAAATTTGTTATATTTTTTGTGCTCTGATAGTATAGTACTATTCATATCTCGTATCACATCTATGCTTTCTAAGCTGCATTATGCAGATTTTTTGGAAATAATAATTTTGCAATTTGACGTTAGTTCAATTTTTTGTACATTCACTGGGGTGTACCTATTACCTAAGCTCATGGCACAAGACAATTTATTGTAGTAAGCTGCTGTCAAGAATATTCGTTGGAATTGTTCTCACTAAACATTTTCCCAGCTGAAGCAATATTCCAGGCTGAACTAAATTCAAATAGACAATCTTATATATATATAGGTGCCATTTACGGTGGTCAAGTGCATAAACTTCACCACCATGGTGAAGTGGGGCACCCACTAACCACGTCCATTGATAAAATAATAAAATATTCAATGGCTAGGATTTGTGACCGGTCACCATCTAAGGAGGTTTAGACCCAAGTTTTAGTAATTTGCACAGGTAGGTTTATAGTATGTAGTAATTCGTAAAATTTCATAATGTTTTGTTAAATAATTCCGCGGGCCAAAACTTTTAAAAATTATTTTAGTAGCCCAAATTTGTCTTGTAGCATAGAATTCATTTATTATTATTTTGAATAGTCATTTAACATAACCTCAGTAATAATAAATTAATTAAAATATTTAAAATATTTATTTTTAAATTAAATTGAATTATGTTTTATAATATATTAAATTAAATGAAATACCATTAAAAATAAAATATAATAATGTTTTATAAACCAATTGATTAGTAATTAGTGTGTTATTTGTTAGACAGTAGGGAGTAGGGGTCTTACCCTGGTCCTCCAATTTTACGCCACCTTATGTTTGATGACTGTACCAAGTGAGTCAACTATCGGGGACAAAATTAAAATTGAATATACCAAATTAAAATAAATGTTGTAACTACAAGGGGTAGGAATAGGTGAGTAAAAAGGTTGAGATATATTTAGTTTAAGTATTGCACTAGTAGGTGTATACAAGAGTCTATGTTGTTACCAAGTGAAGGTGTTTATATAATTAATTTTTTATACCCACAGTATCAAAGGGGTAAAGTTGTCTCGGGACTACTAATATGAGTTCGGCCGGGAGGTAAATAAAGGGTGGTCACGAATTGTTTCTTGACTGTGGATTAAAGACGGGTACAAGCTGAGTTTGTCTCCTTAGATGAAACACATTAACTACTTGTGTCTAACCTCATGGTTGGTTGTGGGGTTTATATATACATATATAAAATTATTAAAAATAGTAAAGAAATATAGAGTAAGAGTAAATTTTAAATTAATTGTAAAAAATATAATTAAAGATACGTATTCAGTTATGAGGACATGTGTACGGGTATTTTGTATGATAACATACATATAAGCCACTACTAGAAAACTGTTGATTAGTGACCGATTTAGTAACCAAAAATATTTGGTCATTGTAGAGACCGACTTAGTGACCGATTTCGAAGATTTTTAAAGTTTTTGTTTAATTCAGTCGTGGGTAAGCTTTAGAGATCGAAATAGCGACCGATTATCATTAGTGACCGATTTAGAGACCTAAATCATATATTAAAAATAAAATAAAATAATTATTGTTTGTTAGACAGTAGGGAGTAGGGGTTCTTACCCTAGACCTCCAATTTTATGCCACTTTATGTCCGATCACTGTATAAGTGAGTCAACTACCGAAGACAAAATTAAAATTCAATATATACCAAATTAAAATAGATGTTGTAATTGCAAGGGGTGGGAATAGGTGAGTAAAAAGGTTGAGATATATTTAGTTAAGTATTGAACGAGTAGGTGTATACAAGAGTCTATGTTGTTACCAAGTGAAGGTGTTTATATATTAATTTTTTATGCCCACAGTATCAAAGGGGTAAAGTTGCCTCAGGACTACTAATATGAGTTCGGTCGAGAGGTAAATAAAGGGCGACCACAAATTGTTTCATGACTGCGGATTGAAGACGGATACTAGCGGAGTTTGTCTCCTTAGATGAAACACATTAACTACTTGTGTTTAACCTCATGGTTGGTTGTGGGGTTTATTTATACATATATAAAATTATTAAAAATAGTAAAGAAATATAGAGTAAGAGTAAAATTTAAATTAATTGTAAAAAATATAATTAAAGATATTTATTTGTTAATTCAGTTATGAGTACATGTGTATGAGTATTTTGCAATGTAATTAAAATCGGACCAGACCGGCTGGTCGAACCGGGAACCCGACCCCAGTCCGGTCCGGAACACCCAGAGAAACCGAACTGCACAAGAACCGATCAAAAATCGAAAAAATCAGACAAAACTGGGAAAATCGACTGAACCGATTTGATTAAAAAAACAAAAATTTCAATTTTTTTACTTTTTTTTTTTAAAAGAAATAGATATTCACTTTATTCAATTATTTACAATTTTGAATATTTTATGTTATGAATTATGACATTTAGTAGTAAAATTTAATTTTTCTTTATAAAGTTATGACTTTTTATGTTAATTTTTGCTCAATATTGTATAGGATTTAGGGTTTAAAATAATATTATATATTATATTTATAATTAAAATAGTATTATTTAATTATATCCCGGTTCAACCGGTCGAACCTCTGAACTTTGAACCCCTGCCCTCACCGGTTCATTGACTGGTCCGATTCTGACTACCTTAATATTTTGTATGATAACATACATATAAGCCTACTTACAAGTGAAGGAGTATGACATATTTATAACATAGTTACAAAGTTACTGACAAATAGGTCTATATGTAGGTATAAACAAACTATGAGAAAAAATAAAAGTAAAGTTAGATGAATAATAGGGTAGGATTTTAGAGCTGTCAAAATTGGCCCGGCCCGATGGGGCTGGCATAGTTGGCCCGTCTTTTAGGCCGGGCTGGGCTCAATAAATAGAGGCCCGAAAAATACCGGGCCAAAATGGCCCGGCCCGGTGGGCCGACAGGCTAGACTGGGCCCAAATTTTTTCCTCTTTTATGGTACTTTGTGTTTTTTCCTTTGTAAAAATAGCGAGTCGGGCCAGCCCGACCCGACCCGGTACATTTTAGGCCAGGCTGGGCCAGCATATATGTAGCCCATAGAGAAATGGGCTGGCCCAGCCCGGCCCGGTTTTGACAGCTCTATAGGATTTAGAGTTGGTAAACATTGAATTGCCTATTATGAGTACTTGTGTCCCTTTTTTTGTTTAATGTGGTTGCAGAACTATTAACAATTAAATTATAGAGTAAATGTTAGACTAAATTACCCATTTTTTATTATTAATACTCCAATAAAAAAGAATTAATTTAGTGTATAGTTAAAAAAAAAACAAAGTGCAGACACTCAATTTTGTCTGGGTTCCTAAATATTTCCAAATAAAATTACAAAAAGAAGAGGAAAAAAGAAATAAAGAAAAGAGCAAAGAAGAGAAATTGAAGTTGGGCCCAAGGCCCAGTTTTCCATCCGAGGCCGCATCTCCACTGCAAGTCATGCTCACCCACATGTACCATAGCGGCGCCCAAAAGAAGGAGGCACATCCAGCGTTTTGCCTGCATCCCCACTGTGGGTACCATACACTCGCGCACAGCTTAGTAACGCCCAAATTAAGATGACGAGAATGGCGCATCACGCGTTGTTGTCTGTGTCTCACGCGTTGTTGCCGCACTTCAGCGGCGCCCCGAAAGTGGAGAACACATGGATGCGCTCTGTACCCTTGATCCGAATTTCTACCGTAACGCCATGCACCCTCGCACACGGAAGTTACGACCCATAAAAACCTAATCCCTCACCCTTGCCTCTGTGACCCGTGCGCCGCTCCACTTCTTTTCTTTTTCTTCCTCCTTCCCCATAAACTCAAGCCTAGACCTGCGCCCCCTCTCTTTCTCTCATCATTCTTTGAAAACCTAACTTCAGAGACCCATTCTCTCTCTATGCTCTCCGTACAGTAGCAGCCCTTCTCCTTTCTCCTCCCCTTCACACCACAGCTCCCCTACCATCACTTCATCTCTGCAAATTCATTTGAAGCTGGGAGGAGCACGCCACCTCTCTGCCAGAAGGGACGCACGCCATCTCCAACAAGCTCCTCTATAAATGCGAAGGGAGCTCCAGAGGAAAGGGATCCATTTTTGTGTGTGTGACTTATAAGGAAAATAATCAATCTGGAACTTAATTAGGACTACACAGTTGCCGTGATCTGGAAAAATAAACGATACTCAATTTTAGTAAAATGGCAATATTATTCAGAAAAAAGGGGATGAATTACTAAATTCAAAGAATTCAGGGCATTAAATTACTAATTTCAAACTATTCAGGGAAATTTTTGCGAATTAATACACTTCAGGGGCAAATTAACAATTACATATACTTATTGGGAGAAATATATAATTCACTAGAAAACTGGACAACCTACTATATCAGGTGAATGGCCCACTTCACCATGGTGGTAAAGTTTATGCACTTGACCACAGTAAATGGCACCATATATATATATATCCATAAATGATTAAATGATGGGTGACAAATGCTGGAACTTTTGGATATGTTAGAAAAATTGAAGCCTCTCAACTGATGGTTGATTTACATTTGTCATTGTGTGAACCAATCCTATCCTTGACACGTTGGCCACACACACGGTTTTGCCATATGTTGCATTGGTATTACACCTTCACTGATTGATGCCACTTGAAATTGACGAAGAGTTGAAAAAAAAAATTAACGAAAAGGAACGAAGGATACATACATGGTTGTGATTTTCTGACACTTTTTTCTATTGTTATGTGCCTTTTTTGTTTTTTCTTTGTTTTGATACAATTGTTTTTTCTTTCTCTTCTTATTATATAATTATAATTTATTTATTACATCTCTTAATTTTTTTATGTATATTCATTAAAGAAAAATTAAAATCTCACATCGACTATAGATATAATCAATTTTGTCTTTATAAGACATGACGGGTCCTTGCCTTACAAATTATTTTCACCTTATAAGCCAATCTGAAAATTGTCCATATCTCATAAGAATAAGATTGACCACATCTCTAATTGATATAGCACTTTAACTCTTTTTTTCCAATAATATCTTTATTTTTTACATACATAGTTGGGATTGGGCATATCCAAAGGTAGAATCCGTGGTATATTTATGTTTTCAAATCCAAGATAACTTCAACTACCAGTGTAAGGAAGCTAGTTTTCATTGTCCATCAATGTAGACTCAGCTCCCCGTAAAGAAACAAGCGATCCCAACCAAGAGTGTCACGGTTCACACTTCACATGGACAAGGTCAGTGCAACTGGTTCACTGCCAAGTGTCCACATGACGGAAGCAGCTTAAGATATGATATTGTGCCCTTTCAATTCATAATGTATCGGTACAAAAAAGTTGAATTCTAGCTAAGTCGTCCTTATCTTCGTGGATCAATTAAGTCCTAGTTTACATGGACAAATGTCATTGGATCATTAATTTTTTGTACCCTAAGAAAACTTATTACTGAGCTTCCAAGTCGCTCAACAAAAGCTGCTTTTTAGGTATGATCAACAACACCACCACCACGACCAGCAGTACATAATAGTATTAGTTAATGACGAAGTCAGTGGAAAATTGGTATTGTAATGATGTAATTGAAGCTGACCAAAGAAAATAACATTTTCTTCACTTTGGAAAAGTTTAATCCGGTAGTTGGGGGAACAGCATTTGAAGAATCTGCCGACCCCTCTGAAGTATATATAGCTGGACAAGGGTGAATGGTACAGTGGCTTGTTGAACATCCAGCTATTTTTACTGGTAAAGGGGTGGTGGTAATTTCCTAATTAGTTAAAATTGATGGTTTCTGGTTCTTGTTAGTTAATGTTGGTGTGAAACTAGTTGTTGTTCTTAAACACTCACGAGATTCCGTGTGAATGACTGTAGATGTTTTAACTGTTCAACACACTAAAAATCTGTGTCATGAGTTCCTTTTAACTTCTATGTAAGGAAACATAAATTTGCCAGGCTGTTATAAACAGCCGCTAGTACTTGCAGCTTTTTTTCTGGACTCCAGCGGCGTGTTCTGAGCCTTCATCATATGATGATGCCTGTGCCTTGCCTTCCATTTAATTAAAATCCAAGCTGCACGTTTTTTTTTTCTTTCCTCCCTATAATAATTTGGCACCACAGCAGCCCCTACCATCCAGCATAAAAAAAAGGGTACATTAATCTTTGCTAGTTTCAGTTTTCACCTCGACCAAGAAAGCTTCTGCAGACAGTCAACGAAAATAATAGAGTAGTAATAGTAAAATTTTATTCATAAAATTGAGTAATTGACAGCCAGTTCCAGGACATATTCCACCTAAAGTCCTACCCTTTTTGATTTCTGAACATTATCAATAATCTTTGTTGTTTACTGAAATGAAACCTCATCATCATCATCATCATACTCCTAAAAGATTGCTGCTAGGCACGTTTTCATTGTACTGTGCAGAAAACTTAATATTCCTTGTCATAATACAAAAAGAAATTTTGCTGGTGCAAGTTATGTGAAGAACATGAATAAGCTAATCTGTAAATTTCTAAAGTATTGACCCTTTTTTTTCCTCCTCCTCCTCCTCTCGAATCATCAACCTATAAAAAGTAAGTATCATTTCTGTACAAGATTGTTTTCTGTATCGGTTTCTACAGTGTAATTCCTTGCAATTCCTGAAAAGTTGTAAGCGTAGGTGTTGGCGTTGGTGGTGATGATGATGCGGTGGCAAGTCCTTCTAGCAATTTGATAACTTCGCCGGTATCTTCCAAATAGTATTTAGCCATACTTGGTTTCTGACCAACAGTGCATGCAAACACTTGTGATATGGTTGGCAGAGAGGGATTTGAAACCGAACGAGCAATGCTTTCAAACATGTCCTCATCTGATCGATCATCTCCTATGCATAGCAGAAAATCTATTGACTTCCCCTCCTTTCGCATGGTTGAGATGAGGTCTTCCACCACTATGCCTTTGCTCACACCCTGCATCATCTCAGGAAAAAAAAAACAACAATTAACTCAACAACAATTAACTCAAGGAATCAATAAATTCAATTCACCAAGATAAATAACTTCCATTCTAATTCTAAAATGAATGATCTTTTCACTACCTGTGGCTTAACTTCAACAATATGTTGTCCCCTTTTAACCACTACGGGCTCATTAGCCAACACATTCTCGAGGTGATCAAGAAGCTCTTTCGCCTGGCATGACCCAAAATGAGGATCCGCTTCTTGATGGTGCCAAACCATTGCGCTTTCCTTTTGTTCAATGAAGGAACCATCCGTTGCTTCTGTGTAAAGCGCCATCACAGGTTCTACAATCATTTTCCAATCAAAGTCTGTCGCCAACCCGCGTGTCTCCCAAGGAGAATCCTTACTCCACCTGCCACCACACACAAAGAAAGAATTAATGGATCACAACACAAAAATCCAACATGAATGAATTAATTTCAATTGAATTTGAATGTTACCTAGTGAAGTAACCATGCTCAGCAGAGAGACCCAGCTTGTCACAGGGAGAGAACCACTTGCTCAAACAATTCCTATCCCTGCCACTCACAATGAAGACTATATTTCTGGGATCACTGCATAAACAATTCAACACAGAAATCACTTCATTGCTGGGATTCTTGTCTATTGAGGCCTGTGGCATCATGGTGCCATCATAGTCCAAAACGATCAACCTACTACTCCTCGTGTCTCTGTAAGCAGAGACAATGCTATCCACACAAAGCTTCCTAAACGTAGGATCCAAGGCAACGACTCTGAACCCGAGTCCCAAACCAACACCCCAACACCTCTTGAGGTAATGCTCCCTACAGGCCCTCTCCAAATCCTGATCAAAACTCCTAGCCCAATACGCCACGTCATGAGAGCTTATGTACTTGTAGTGCTTCTCGTGTCGAAGATGCTTCTCTGCCTCCGGCATTGTGATGGCAGAGTTCATTGCCTCAGATACATCATCAATGTTCCACGGGTTCACCCGAATTGCTCCGCTCAGCGAAGGAGAACACCCAATGAATTCAGAAACAATGATAACGCTCTGTTTGGGCTTCTTCTTCGCATCGCCCCCATCCTCCTCCTCTTCTTCTTCTACTTCTTCAAGTGCCTTGTCCAACGCGTCACTCCCCTGCCTGCAAACAGTGTACTCATACGGCACCAAATTCAACCCATCCCTCACAGCACTAACAACGCAGCACTCCGATATTGCATAGTACGCAGCCTTCTCCTGAGTCGAAACGGGGCCGTTTATGCAAACAATTGGCTGGTAAAACCCCGGTTTCCCATACTTGTCGTTGATCTCTTTTGCAATAGCCTCGCTCTCGCTCTTCACATCCTGAATGTCCTTCCCTCTGCTCCGTGCAGCGTTCAGAATCTGAACCAACACAACACGACCCCTTAAATCTTCATGCTCATCCAGAAGCTGACCCAATGCCAAGAATTTAAGGCTAATACCTTTAAACAGGTCCATGTCATCAACCCCGAGAATCACAACCTTGCCGTGAAACTGCTCTTTTAATTCCCTGACCCGTGAAGCGGTGTGGGGCAACGACAACACCGACTCGAGGAGTCCCATGTGGATCCCCGCGGGTAAGATCTTGACGGTGACGGTTCGTCCGTAGTAATCGAGTCCAATGTAACCCCTCTTGGACTCGTAATCCAAACCCAACATCCTGCTACAACAGGACAAGAAATGCCGAGCGTAATCGAAGGTGTGGAACCCAATAAGGTCGCAGTTCAAAAACGCCCTGAGGATGTCCTCGCGTACGGGTATGGTCCTGTAGATTTCCGACGTGGGGAACGTGTTGTGGAGGAAGAACCCAAGCTTCACGCGGTGGAAACGCTTACGGAGGAACGTTGGGAGGATCATGAGGTGGTAGTCGTGGACCCACACGTAATCCTCGTCTGGGTTGATCACCTCGGTTACCTTGTCGGCGAAGATCTTGTTCGCGAGAACGTAGGACTGATACTGCGACCGGTCGAACCGGGCACCCTGACTCGGCGACATGGGTAGCATGTAGTGGAAAAGGGGCCACAGGTAATGCTTGCAGAAACCGTGGTAGAATCTGTTGTGAACCTCCGTTGGGAGAAACGTTGGGACGCAACGGAACTTTTCTAACAGAACCTGGGCCACTTCTTCTTGTTCATACGCTTCGATCTCTGCTTTTAACGAACCGACGTAGAGAACCTCAACGCCGTGGGGGAAACCGTCTTTCAGCTGCAGCACGAGGCTGTCCCTGTCCCATTCGAACCGCCACTTTTTTCCGTCACGGGAAGCCTTTATCGGCAACTGGTTCGCCACGATGATCCTCCGTTCTCGCGACACCGGAGAAACCGCCTCCTCCGATCCCGAATCGAAACGCTCCGACTCCGATGCATCTCCGGCCACCGTCATCACGCTCGGGACTCGACTCAGCGCTTGGTAATCATCCACCGATACCAGATTCAATAGCCCCAGGCAAGATCTCGAGAGCATTATCCAACGAAAACAAATGAAAAATGAAAAATCAAACCCTTTATTTATTTATTTTTATTTTTATTTTGGTTTTGAGAGGGAGAAAAGGTGAAAGATGGAGTCTTTTTATGTTTGTGTGAGTGGAGAGGAAAAAGGGAGGGGGGGGGTGATGGTATTATAGGTGGGTGTTGCAGAGGAAGATAAATCTTTGAGTAATGGAAATCCAAGATACTGATACACATTCCATAATAGAAGAGAAGAGAAGAGCGTGGGGGTGGCGTTTTTGTCTGCAAGAAAACCACGACACTGGTGTGGGTGTGTAAGGATAAGAACGAAACCAAGTGAGACCCCAACCGGTTTTTTATTTTATATATACGGGAGCTACGTAAATCGGTTCATCCAACGGTTAAGATTTGTTCCTCTCAATCTCTATCTCATAACTTTCCTAGTTCCTACTCCGCTATTCTATATACCGAGTGCTAACTGTAACTGACTGCTCTCTCTCTCTCTCTTTACATTATCCTTCAGTTATTTACTTACTATTTGTGATTTTTTGTTTATACGTTTGAAAGGTTACCGGGTATAGCCGGTCAGAATGGATAAGGATGTGTATATAATATAACTATAACTATATATATAGGCTCTGTCTAGGGTGGACCACCAAATAGGTGGTTCCCTGTGGTGAAATTTGATTTTAAACAAATAAATAGGTGGTTCACCATGGACCACTAACATTATTAATAATATACATCGTTAGATTTGTTAAAACAAGAATTACAGGTTTAGATCTTTTGAAAATTAAAATGAGAATAACTACACCTAACTTCACTCAATCCCTACCCCACCTCTTTCCCCAAACCCAGTCTGCCCGCCTGCAATCAATGGCATCCACACCCACTTACACAGATGCATCAGGGCCTTCAATGTCTGAAACCATTTCTATAAACAGATGAGAAAAGCTTGTATTTTTACTTGATCCATGGACCCGATGCTCGAGAACAAATCACACCAGTGCTCATCCTATTTTTCAAGACCCTTCGACGCCGTCAACTGCGCCTCGTCCGCACGACAGTTCAAGACCCTCGTTCGCCTCCTGGTCCGGTGAACCGTTCTCAAGCTGAAGCTCTGGTTGTAGGAAGAGTGAGCCCTCTGCAATTCCTTGTCGTCGATGAAGCCGCTTCCGTCTTGGTCCGCCACCAAGAAGCACGCGATCATGTTGGGCTCGGTGCTGGGAGGGAACACCGACGACACTAGCGACGCGCACGGGGTGCCGTACCACGAAGCCGGCGCTGGGTAGCAGTCGGAGTCGGAGTGGGATTCGTCCTTCGGGGGCTTCTGGTAAGGTGCGGCATAAGGAGCAGACGACCATAGGGGCTGGCGGAGTACGGCTGAGATGGCAGTGGCGCACCGTAGGACTGAGCTGGAAGGGGCGTGCAGTAGGATTGGGATGGGGGTGGTGCGCCGTAGGACTGGAATGGGGGCGGTGCACCGTGGGACTAGGATGGGGTAATCGGACATGTCGAAGGGAAGCAGGGTAATGGAGGTGGGGGAGGGGGAGAGGTAGGGGTGTGTGATTGTGTGAGAAAACATACGTGTGTTCTTTGTTTTTTCTCAATTGATCTAGGCCATTGATTTTTTGCTCATAAATCTAATGGTCACTAAAGTTTTGTAAAAATTTTACAACTAGTGGTTCACCATGAACCACCCATGAGAGTGGTCCACCCTAGAACGGACCATATATATATATATATATATATGGGGGAATAATAACTATATATATATGGGTGAAGGATGAAAACAGAAATATGCATTGAATGCGAATTCATAGGATCACGTGGTCTTTACGGCAACATGTGAGAAATCAAATTTTAAATCTCCTGAGAGACTATATTTATTTTTTTAAAGAATTTTTATTTTTATTTAACCATATTGTTTTATTTTTATATATAGAAGTTACATTACTACTAATCGTCATTAACGTAAAATTTATACAATAAAAAGCCCGTTGTGAAGCGTGAAGCATTATCGAGAAGCGTGAATGCCAAATTTGACAAGAATACGAGACAATGCAGAAAAGAATAAAAAATTTACCTTCTAATTATAGCAAAACAAACAATGAAAATTAATAAGAGGATAATGTTTCTGTAACATTACTACCATTTCAGTTCTCAGTTAAAATTTGTCATAATTTTATATAATAACTTCAATGATTTACATTTTTAAAATTAATTGCTTTTATTAGTACTCCATATAAAAATATATAAGTATAATAATATTTCAGAATAAGTATAGTTGAATGCTCCGAGGCGAGAGGGGGATGAATGGAATGGATCACGGTTCATGTACTTACAGGTGGGAAAAATTCGAAACGTTAAAAAGGGAAAAAGGGCAGGATTACTGGGTCGCCAACAAGAGGCCTTTCCGTGTTCACACGGATGGCGCAAGTTTCATGGTATGACTTTTGTTTCTCTTTCTCTGTGGTTATCTGCAGAAGCTGGAGAGATTTAGTTGGGGACTTGTTAATAATTAATTTTTCTTTTGCGTAGGTGGTGGATGATAGTGTGACATGGGCTGCTGCGAAAGGGTAAATGAGTTGGGAGAAGTGGCCACGTGGTTCTCTATCTAAGGAACGTGGCGTGTGGGTGTCGTCTTATCCTCACGGGCAACTTTGACTGCTGACTTGGCACCCACGCCTCTTATATTTCCGCCCAATCTTTCTATGCCACATTACCTCTCATTCCTTCATCCAAAAAAAAAAAAACATTACCTCTCATCCCATTTGTACTATGCTCTTTTTTTTTTTTTGGTAAACTACTATGCTCTTCTTTGTTTACACGCTGCTTTTTATTTTTTTTCATATAATAATAATATATTAAAAAGGAACTATAATAATAAAGAACAGCCGTGTGCCAAAATAACATCTACATGAAATTTACCCACATCAATCGCTATTTCTTTTGTAACCTGAGTTTAATTATTTTATATAATTTTTTTACACACATATTTAATTATATTTTACCATATTATTAATTTATAAAGTTATTTTTTAAAATGTTTGTACAAATATCTATATGGTGAGATATGATAAAATGTCCATATAATATTTTTTACATTATCAATGCATAGTAATTAAATCCTAATTATATTTATTTCTTTTATAATAATTATAATTATGTTTTAAAATAAGTTTGAAATAAAAAGAGTTCTCTTATTTTTTTTCTCTATTTACAATTACTGTACGCTGATAGTATAAAAAGATTTTGTACAAATATTCAATCACTTCTTATTATATAGATACTTATCCATAACTAATATTACAACATAGCATCATGATGCCATATAATTGAATGTTTGTGTTGATTGAATGACTTCTTTCAATGAAGAGTCCAAAAATTCCTTTTGTGATTGTTATGATAACTTTGTTTGCTTGTATATTATTATTATTATTATTATTATTATTATTATGGGTTGGTTGCAACATGTAGTACTATCTGTCTATTGGTGGCATCTAGGTGAACCACTGTATCATGTGGTTCACCCGTGGACCACAAATATGTACCATTAGATTCATTAAGAAAAAAGATCAATGGCCCATATTAGGTAGAAACAAAAATGAGAATAGCTATGTTTTCTCCACACAATTCCTATCCCACCTCCCCCAATCTTGTGTTGTTGCTGGAATCGCGCGCGACAGTGGCAGCGGCAAAAGAAAGAGGTTGCATGTGTAGCAACGCGGGGAAGAGAAACTATTGCTCGCAGCGGTACTGTGATGTCAACCGGGAGCAAGGGGAACCTCGAAACGCAGTTGCAGCTACGGTAGTCGCGGTGGAACACTGTGTTTCCGGCGACGGAAGGGCAGCTGCGGCCGCGCACAGAGGCGGCAATAATGGAAGCCGCGCACAGTGGGAAATCGTGCAGAGGAATTCAGATCCTCGCCACGTTGCCGGAGGGGTTCAGGTATGAGATTGTTGTGTGCTTGGATAAAGTTGTTCTTCCTTTTCCTATGGCAGCTCAGAGATTTGCCTAATCATTTGCTCATTCCTTTACTGTTATGTGAATATAGTGACTTGATTGAGTCTGGCTGGCTCATGTCATGGGTTTTCTAATAGACCAAATTTATTCGATTATTGACACATTATTATGTGCAAAAGTTTGGATTCATTCATACCACACTGGTCTCCACTCCACTTTTTTCCACATTCAAAGGTAGAGAGATACCTGTAAGTGGAGTTATTTGAAAAAGAAGCAGTATTTCAGTGTAAATCCATAAAAGGAAGCTCGCATGTAAATAGAGAATATTCTCGTGATTCATCCTCTATAGGGCACATATGCAGGGAGGCATGGAGGTTGTTGATCCAGTGGGTTGGGGTTCAGCAACAGGATTAGGAAGAGGTGGGGAGGGATGGGGTAAGGATTCCATGGGATAAAGTGTATTTGTTCTCATTTTAATTTCTAATCATCCGGACCCTTGATTATTTTTTATTAAATCCAACAGTAGATATTAATGGTGATGTTCCTGGTCCATAATGAACCATTTGATACAATGGTTCACCATAGAAGCCACCCTGTCTATTACCTCATGGAAAAAATGGAAGGAAATGAAAAACAAATTATATATCGCTATTCTTATATTCAGAAAAGGAAACAGTACCTTGTATATTATCATATAAAGAAGTCCAAATGGTGTGACCAGCCTAGAGAATTAAATTTTAATTGCTTCGGTGCTATGATATGTCATATAAATTTAATTTAATTAGTGATGGGTTATTTTTATTTTTGTTATGCGCGCAAGGCATAATTTTTAATAAGACTTATCTGAATTTCAACCAATAAGATATGTTCTAAAGAGTGTGCTAGTAGTACTTCTTTTCTAGAATTGCAACAAAAGAAAAACTAGTGTCTTGACTTAATTATATTCTCTTTGTCTCATATTATTAGTCATTTAAAATAATAATATATCATAAAAAATATTAATTATGGTAACTAATATAATGAAATAATTTATTTTGACAAAAATATCTTTATTCTAATAATTATTAAGTAAATGAGAAAGATTGATGATGTATTATAGATTGTTATTATATCAAACTAGCGGACAGACGGGTACGATACCCGTCTGTCAATTTTTTAAAAGTTTTGGATTAAATTAAAATTACATAATAAGTTTTTAATTGTAGAAATTAGTATTTTTTATTTTTTTTCATAGTACAAATCACATTTGTATTTATCTCACTCTCTATCTTTGGATTTATCTCACTTTTTATACTTAAATTTGAATTTAAATATTCAGTTATCTAATGCCAAAAATGGTACACCAAAAGATAATTACTTTGACCTATTACCTTTATATATATGTATATAATTTAAATTTAATTTACAAATAAATAAATAAATAAATAAACAAATCAGATTTTTTTTGACACCCACTTACACCCTGGCCCCACAATACCCTCTCCTCTCTCTCCCACTTCTTCCTCTACGCTTGTTATATATTTTTTTTGGGTGGCACTGCATATGGACCAATGCATAAATTGGTCCATGAGGGACCAATCCAATACTGACTATAGATATAATAATTAAATAATAGAACGGTCTAGATTTTACATGGGTTACCTGCTTAGAAAGTTACCAACTAATTTTAAAGTATTTACAAAAAATGTACTTTGAAATACAAATATTACTAGTACACAAATTACAAAATGTGCCCTAAGTTTAGTGTTTTTGTGGATACTACCAAATGACTTTTTTTCCCACGTAGAAGTTTAATTTTTTTTATTCTAATAAAAAATATATTTTTTTATTAATGATTATAATTATTTGATGAACCCCAATAAATAACTTTCTTCTAAGGGATGTATATGGGGCGGGGCGGGCACGGGTAGTAGCTACCCGCTACCGTTACCCGCCCTATACCCGTGCGGGTACCTGCGATATCCGCCGGTATTTTAAAAAAAATCTAAAAAAAGTTTTTTTTCATACAACATTGTCCATAATAAAAGTCATTACAAGTATAGCATGAGAATTAATACATATTTACGAATATCCACGGGTATTTTAAAAAAATATAAACAAATTTAGAAAAAATTAAACAATTTTTTTTCCATACAACATTGTCCATAATAAAAATCATATAATAAAAGTCATTACAAGTATAGCATGAGAATTAATACAAATACATCAATAATACATATTTAGTAGCCACTTGTTTAATACTAAAATAAAGAAAGACAACAAATAAAAATTACATCACTCTACAACACTTGTATTGACCACTTTAGAAATATATATATAAAATAAAGGTAGTTAATTGTCTTAGCGGGTACGGGTACCCGCAGGTATGGGTACTTCAAATACCTATTTACTTTACCCGCGGGTACCCGCCTCGTACCCGTAGTAGATTTTATCCGCAGATACTCGCGGGTACGGGTTTTTTTGCCATCCCCTCTTCCTTGAGTCTCCCCTCTCAATATCTCTCTCTCTCTCTCACACACACTCTATCTCTAAAAAACCTCTCCCTCTCGCACTCAATCACTCTCTCCCCCTCCCTCTCTCGCTCTAGATCCCTCTCTCCCTCTTTCTCTCTCGCTCCTTCTCTCTCCCTTTCTCTCTTGCTCTCTCCCTCTCTCACTATCTCCCTCTTTCTCTCGCTCTATCTCTCTTTATCTCTCTCCCCCTCCCCTTCTCTTTCCCTCTCTATCCCTCGCCCTTTATCTTTCCCTCTCGTTCTTGATCCCTCTCCCTTTCTCTAGCTCTCTTTCTCCCATCCTCCTCTCGTTCTCTCTCATTCCCTCCCGTCCCTTTGTCTCTCGCTCTCTCCCTGAGTCTCCCCCCTCTCTCTATCGCTCTTTCCCTCCCCTCTCTCTCACTCTCCCTTTCTCTCTCGCTCTCTTTCTCCCCATCTCTCCATCTCTCTCGCTAGAGATGGGAACGAGAGGGGGGAGCGACAGAACGAGCAAGATAGAGGGAGAGAAGGAGGAGAGAAAGAGAGGAGTGGGAGGGAGAGGTTTTAAGAGAGTGGGAGAGAAAGGGGAGAGCGAGAGAGGGAGGGAGGGAGAGTGAGAGGAATGTAGGGAAAGAGAGGGAGGGACAGAGAGAGGGAGAGGAAGAGAGATCGAGATCAGGGGCAAGAGAGAATGGGGGATAGAGAGCGAGAGAGGGAGGGGAGAGAGAGCAAGCACGAGAGGGGGAGAAAGAGCAAGAGGGAGAGGGAGAGAAAGAGGTTTTTCAGAGAGCGAGAGAGAGGGGGAGAGTGAGAGGAAGGGAGAGAGAGGGAAAGAGAGAGTGAAGGGAGGGTCAAGGAGAGAGAAAGAGCGAGAGAGAGCAAGAAAGAGAGGGAGGGAGAGATAAGGGAAGAGATAATGAGCGAGAGAGAGGGAGTGAGGGAGAGAGATTGCGAGAGAGGTGGGAGAAAGCAAGAGGGAGAGGGAGAGGTTTTTTAGAATAGAAAGCGAGAGAGGGGGAAGGGAGGGAGAGACAGAGAGAGAAAGAGTTAGAGCAATTGAATTTCTAAGAATTTTAAATTCCTTGGAATTTTGAATTTTTCCATCCAAACGCAACCTAAAAATATTGGCCTAATTTATTATTATCCATAATAATGGGTTATTTGCAACAACAAAATAATAATAATAATAATGAGTTATTTTCATAAATATATACAAATGTTTTTGTAATTAATATATATGATGGGCTTATTTCGTAAATATACAATAAACTGGCTCTACTCACTATTATAGGTAAAATTGAATTGGTCCTTGGTGGAGCAATTTGTGCATTGGTCCATATGAAGTGGCACCTTTTTTTGGAGTCAGTTATTCTCTTATCTTCTCACTTTGTAATCAGTATCTCAATTTTTTTCTCCTAGTCAGTTTCCTTTAATAGGCATAGCCATATCCATATTGTAATTTAAATTTTTAAGTTGCACTTAGAAAGGGCAAAATGGGCTAATAAAATATAACACCAAATGACAATTATTTTGTCCAATTCCCATTATATATATAGGTATAGATAAAAAAAAATCCAATCACTAATTATAAAAAAAAAAATCGGTAAAAGTAGGTGGTCCAAATTTGCATTACTACTTTGTCGATGATGCATGTTATTGTTACGTTAACCCATTGAAAAGATAGATACAAATATTACAGAACTTTGAAGAAATAATGGATGGATAAATTAGAAGCGGGTCCACTCAAAGATTGATTACGTGGCTCAGACGGGCCCCACTTTATCTACAAAGTTGTTATTACTTTAAAAGGTGGCCATTCTATGTATCACAAAAAAAAAGGTGGCCATTCACGTGGCCCGCATGTGATGTTCTATCCTATGGCTGGAACATGGGACCCACTAATTTCTCATTTCCTCTTCGCGCTTTACTTCTTTTGTTCTTCATTTCCATATCCTATATATAATATATATTATTATTTTTTTTTACATTTTTTCAAATTCATTATTATTATTTTTATTTCCTTAAAAAATTAGTTTTGCTAGGCGCAGGAGTCATCATGGATTCATTAGTGATGTCCTCACGCTTCACAATTAGCGATAGTCCACGCCTACCGAATTTAGTCATACATTTTCCCCTTCTTATTTAATAGGATAATACAATTTTTTTATTAAACATTTTCTAATATTTTTTATTATTTTATAAAAAATATCAAATAAAATTTGAATACATTTCATATTTTAGAAACATGAAAATATTCAATGTTTTATTTATTTAATAATTAGGAGAATTATTAAAATTAATGAGCAGAAGGATTTAGAATTACTTCCTGTTCAATATTGTCACAATAAAATCTTCAAAACAATATTATTAGTTTATTACAACTATATTATCTTCACAGTCGAACTTGTTTTTCTTAATCTACTGCCATTGCCCATTTTTCCCTTTTCAAACACGAGCGATGCACTAAAGCATTTATGCATGCATTTTAACAACGAGGCCATAAAAAACGCGTCATTCTTGTACCAAAAAACACGAGTCAATTATTTTATTAAACTCTTGTGATAAGGAGGAAAAGGAATAAAATCCATGGGCTCCATCTTCCTTCAGGGGCCTGGTGCACGGATGAGAAGATTTTGCGGGATGAAGCGGTTAAGTTTGTTAAAAATCTTTTCTGTTCCACGGAGGAGCTGGATGAGGATATTCATGACCCAGTGGAGAACCCACTTTCCGAGGTGGCTCAATGTGCCCTTACTAAACCGGTCTCGAAGGAGGAAGTTTACCAGGCGCTGATGAGTATCAAGTCCTACAAGAGTCCGAGGCCTGATGGTTTCCAACCTATCTTTTTCAAGATGTTTTGGCATGAGGTGTGGAGGTTTGTGAAGAATGCCTTTGAGAAAGGGCACTTTGACCCTCGGATAGCCGAGGCCCAGATAGTGTTGATTCCTAAAGGTGATGTTCCCTCATCCTTCAAGGACTTTAGGCCCATAAGCTTGTGCAATGTCCTCTACAAGATTATTTCGAAAGTGCTTGTGGGGCGCCTAAGGCCTTTCTTGAATGATCTGGTTAGCCCTCATCAGAGTAGCTTCATTCCTGGGAGAGGTACGGTTGACAATGCCATAGTGCTCCAAGAGATCGTTTATGCTATGGCTCATTCTAACAAGAAGAAGGGAGACCTGGTTTATAAGCTGGACTTCGAAAAAGCTTATGATAGAGTGGATTGGAGGTTCCTTCAACATACGCTGAAGAGGTATGGGTTTCCGACAGTTACCATTTCGTTGATTATGCATGGTATAACTTCTACCTCTATCTCTCTTTTATGGAATGGGGCCAAGACCCAGAGTTTTTGTCCTAAGAGGGGTCTTCGTCAAGGGGACCCTTTATCCCCATATCTCTTTGTGCTCTACATGGAGAGGTTAGGGGAGATGATTTTGGGGGAGGTTCAGCAAAGGAAGTGGTTGCAAATTAAGACTTCTAAGAATGGGCCTGCTCTTTCTCATCTCTTTTTTGCCGATGATGTTCTTTTATTCTCTCAAGCTAGGCCTGGCCAGGTCCGCTTAATTACTAATGTGCTTGCGAGATTCTGTGCTGTTTCAGGTATGAAGGTGAGTTATGAGAAATCTCGTATTTTTGCGGCAAAAGGGGTGACTGCTGGAAGGAAGGCTAAGATAACTTCTATCACTAACATCCAGTTCAAGTCCAGGCTTGATAAGTATCTTGGCTTCAAGCTCCATCATGGGAGGCCGAGGAGAGCAGACTTCAAGGAAACCTATGAACGGGTTGCCTCTAGTTTGGCGTCCTGGAAGAGTAGATTGCTGAATAAGCCGGGGAGAGTTACTCTTGCGAATTTTGTCCTTGCTTCTATTCCTAGCTACGGCATGAAAGTCCAATGGTACCCTCAATATGTTTGTGACTTCCTTGATAGAAATGTCCGGAGTTTTATTTGGAAGGGATCCAGTGGCAAAGGACTCCATTTGGTGAAGTGGAATGAGATAACCAAGCCTCGACGTCTCGGAGGTCTTGGGGTCCGAGTTGCTCGCACCCAAAATACGGCTTTGCTAGGCAAGTTGGTTTGGGATTTGATCAGTGGTATTGACAAGCTCTGGGTCTCGGTGCTAGCTGCTAAATACCTGCATGGTACGAGCTTATTCGCGACCTCCTCCAATAAAGGATCCCCGGTCTGGACTTCCATCACTAAGGCCGTGGGGGAGCAGGCTGGGGGGTTCACTGTTAAGTTGGGTGATGGTAAATCCAATTTCTGGTTGCAGCCTTGGGTCTCAACCCAACCTTTGTGTCGAGAAGTGGACTTCGTGGATATCCATGACTTGGATAAGAGGGTGTGTGATGTGTGGACTGGGGAGGGGTGGGCGCTTCAACATCTTTACACCAAATCCCCCAGCACATAATTCAGCGCATCGAGGAGCTGAAACCGCTTTTAGTTTATAACATTGCTGATTCTTGGGTTTGGAAACATTGTTACAGTGGTCAATACACAGTGAGAAGTGCATATACTTGGTTGATGAATAATGGTGATGATCACTTTGGGGATGGAACCTGGAGTTGGCTATGGAAGCTTCATCTTCCCGCGAATGTTCAATTTTTCCTGTGGCAGGCTTCTCGTGAGGTCATTCCCACCAGGGCCTTTCTCCAGCATAGAGGAGTTACCCCTTCGAGTGCTTGCCCGAGATGCAGGGGTTTCGACGAGACTCCCAGACATTGTATGTTTGAGTGCGAGCATGCAGTGGTTCTGTGGCATAAGTTGGGTTTCGGGAGTACGTCTCTTCCTTCTACGAGTGAGCCTCTCCACCACCAACTTTGTGCTTTGATCTCTTCTCACGACATCCTCCCTGCGATCACCATGTGGGTGGTGTGGAAGGCCAGGAATTTGAGAGTTTTTGAGCAGAAAGTTGCACCCTTAACTACCCAAATGATGCAGGTTCTTTCTCTTCTTCGTGATGTGGCCAAGGCGTACGGGCATGACATTGATGCAAGTAAGCATTTACACTCGCCTATCACCGTTTCTTGGAAGAAGCCGAAGGAGGGGTGGGTCGTTCTAAATGTTGACGGGAGTGCCATAGCTAATCCGGGAAGGACTGGTTATGGTGGTCTGGTTCGTAACAAGGATGGTGAGTTCCTTGTAGGATTTTATGGGAGTGAGGGAATCTCCCATATTGGCCATGTAGAGATGCTTGCTCTTCTTCATGGTATTCGGTTGTGCAGGGACATGGGTTTCAGTGCTGTTCAATGTTACTCAGACTCTGCCAACACAATTCGCATGGTCAAGGAAGGGGTGCCTCCAACTCATCAAGAGGCCAATGAGGTTCAACCATCAACAGATGTTGTGTCTTGACTGGCAGGTGGTTCTTCAGCACACGCCTAGAGAGGGAAATCAGTGTGCAGATTTCCTCGCTAAGATGGGCTCTTCCTCCAATGACCCTATGGTTATCCTTCATGATGCTCCTCCTCGGATGGACCAATTGCTGCTAGCTGATGCCATGGGAGTTGCCTTCCCGCGTGGCTAGTTGTTGTGTTTTGTTGTTTGCTTCCTTTTCTTTTCTGCTTTTTTTTCCATTTGCTTTCGCCTCTTGTAATAAAAAAAAAACTCTTGTGACAGAAAAAAATATTTGATTATGAAAAGTATTTATGGGTCACAGCTAATTTGTTGCAATAATAATGCCATTGCAATTATGAATTGAATCAAAGGAATTTTATACGGAACTCAACTTAATTGATCTTCATTAAATTAATCCAATCTAACATAGGCTGTTGTTGGCTGCTAATGTCATAAAAAATTAATGTTATGTATTTATCACATGCCATTTGCTGATGGTATCCGAACTATCTACGCTAGTAGTAAGTATTTACTTATAAGCATAACCGGTAAAGTGACCAGCTAGGGTTAGTGACAAATTTTCCGCCATCGTCGTTTATTTATTTATTTTATTTTATAGTACTGGTTGATGAGAAATTGAGATTAATTCTCCACCTGCCCCAAGTAGGGATGGAAGTAGGTTGGGCTGGGCTGGGCTTTGCCTAAATAGGCTTGGCCTGTCTAAAATTCCAAAGCCTAAGCCTGGCCTGTTACCTGTCATAGGCTTTTTTTTAAGCCTGGCCTGACCTTTTTAAAAGCCTGATTTGGCCTTTTAGCCTATTTAAAGACCCGATTCCTAATAAGACATTCAAATAAGTTGTCCGACCTTCAACTGAAAAAAAAGTAGTCTAACCTACTCCTAAATAGGCTAATGAAGAAAATCGCTATGTATAACAAATTATAAAATATGACAATTAAATTCAGTCTTATTTATGATAGAGACATAAGGGCGAGTAAGAATAAAATATTTTTGTGATAAAACCTCTAAATAAATCACAACTTTATCCTTCAATAAGCTTTATAAACTTGATTATTTATGTAGATCAACATGTGTTTAAATATTTAAAATGTAAATAAGTATATAATTTTAATATATTATAAAAAATCTAATATAATAATAATATTATAAAAAATTATATCGATGTCTACTTAAATAGGCCGGCCTGTTAGACTTAAAAGGCTTTTTAGATGGCCTAGGCCTGGCCTTTTTAGCTAAATAGGCTTTGAAAAAAGCCTTGACCTGATATATTTCATGAAAAAGCCTAGCTTAGCCTGGGCCTGATGTAGGCTGGGCCATAGGCCCCTGTCGAGCGGCCTGGCCTATTTCCATCCCTAGCCCCAAGTCTATTGCTGGTCGTCATACAAGCTTAGTTGCGCGGGAAGGAAATTGTCTGATACGCGGACATATCGTGGTAGCTATAGCTAAGACCAAACATACCACGAGTTTAGTAGAAAATTTTAGGCTTAAATATATTTTTATCTCTAATATATAAGTGTTTTGTTTTTTGTTTCCTCAAAAAAATAAAAAGTATTTTGCTTTTAGTCTATAAAGATTTGGTCAATCACTTTTGGTCTATTGAATATGACATTTCACGTGTCAATATATTTAGCCACATAGAATTGCTAAATAGACAAAAAAGATGACGCATTAGCTTTTAAACGAGGTCAACTCCTTTCGGGGGCTAAAATAAAAATAAGAATTAAAGCATCAAAAGCGTTTGACTAAATCTTTAAAGACTAAAAGTAAAACACTCACATGTTATAGGAACCAAAAATATATTTAAGCCAAAATTTTATTTGAAATAATATTTACATAAAAAAAATATAATGGATAAAATGTGAATAATTATGGTCGGTAATTGATTTTAGAAAGCGTTTCCATGTGAATTGAAGCCACGATTATAGAAAATATCAATCTATTTCTCCAACAACATGAGAAATAGAATAAATGATGTGGCTGAGAATAAATGATGGCCATTTATTTTGCAAAATTAAATATTAGAGTAAGAATTTGTTTGATTATGATAATTAATTACAATTCAATTCACAAATAAGAGTCTAACACTGGTATTGACTTATAGGCATTGGATAGATATACCGCGCGCTATACTAGAAATAATGTTTGTTTATTGTGTATTTGTAATTTTTAATACTTTTTTTCTTATGATATGTTGATACATGTAACCACTAAACTAATCACTTTAACTAAACTTTATCTTAACATAATTAATTAAAATATAAAACTAATCAATTTGAGATGGTTACAGTTAAAAAAAGGACGAAAGTGTTCAATTAATATTTAATTCTAATACAATAATCAAGTCTATTTTACTTAGATATAGATAGATAGATTAGTTACTTAATTACCCGATACACACAGACCAGTCTTTGTGAAGTGTATTGACACGCACGTTGCTAATCCATCCTATTACTCAATGTTTAATATTATTTTTTCTCAATCAAAGCTCTTTATATATAGCCCACCAAAGAAAATGGCTTCAAACATGATATTCAAACAAATTCTTACTCTAATATTTAATTTTTTTTTCAATATGATGAAATAAAAATTCCACCAAGTTGATTCCTTTGAGCTAGCCAGCAAATCAAGGTATACTACTCTGGACTCATATATAAACAAAAAATAATTAATTCATATATATTAAGAATGTTAGTTAACTGTTTTTATTTTTTTTGATCTCATCAAAATTTAAATTTCATTCTCTAAACTACCCTTAATAAAAAAGATCATTGAAACTAAAACTTGCATTAAATAAATAGTATTTTGTGGATAAACTCATTAAATAGTATAAAAATACTCAAATTTTTGTGGAAAAATACTTATATTTTAGATCACCATACTCAAATTTTTTTTATTTATAATTCAGTCCAAATGGTGTATTTCCAACATAAGTAGAAAAGTTCACGACCCAGTACTACCAAATTCCGGATTTAATTAATTGTACGCATAAATAATTGAAACAACTTTTTTGAATATCAGGAAGATTGGAATATTCAAAGTATAAGGCATTCCCTCCAGCTATATCTTTCTCTCTTTTCTTATGGTTTTATACCTAAGAATATTATTGCTAAACTAATCTTGGGGTTTTGTGACATAATATATATTATTCCTCTTTGTCTTTTTGGTCTTCGTGTTCCCCTTGGACCGGCTTGTTTGCTAGCTTTTTGTCTCTAAACAAAAAAATAAAAAGTAAAGAAAAATAAAAAAGAAAAAAATATAGCATGCGCTATTGGAATTTGGTAGATAAGGCAGCTGAAAAAGACTTTCATATATGTCCAAATCTTGTTTAATTTCCAGCCTTATCTAGGAGAAGCAACATTTCAAAAGCACAAGACACAAATTGACAACCTTCATCATTTGTAGTTATCGCTAAGTTGAACAAATAATTAAAATAAGCAGCCTGAAGTGCTACATGATCCGCACTGATATTATCTTTGAAATAGGGTGCACGGATAACTGATTTTTCTAACCTTTTTTGTACTGTCTTTGTTGGTGAGAAAAATTAAAAAAAAGGAAAAACTCCGAATATTTTACAGAGTGCATTCCAGTCATGGAAGAAAAGCACGAATTATCCTTTTCGATATGTGTCCAATTAAGTAGCTTTTTCCCATTTTCTTATCCATCCCCCCCTCCCCGCGGGTATGATTTTTCTAGTATTGTAAACATTATCCTTTTCTTCAAACCCAACTACCTAATCTATGCTAATTATTGCCATTCTAGTTCTAGAAAAAAACAGATGATATTTTCGCAGTAATTAAAATATAATAAAACTAATTGTACTGTAACTACTGTTAGCCACAGACAAAAAATTGCTCCCTTAACAGGTCAGTCTATTAATACCTTTGTACATCGGAAAAGAATTAATGTGAAGGATTTGAAATATAGGTTAGTTGATTACATTGTTTATTTAATTACAAGATGCCAAAAGACTAGATAAAAAGAAAAGGAAAAAGGAAAAAGAAAAAGATGAAATACGTCACGTTGTAAAAAAAGTTTGAACCGTAATTCAATTTAGAACTTAAACAAAAGGGGAAGCATATTCGATCCAGATTGGTTCAAACAAGAGGAATACTACAAGTTTCTTCTTGTCCTTCTTTCCATCTCTCGCTTAGTCGCTTTTTATGCTAATTTCCATTTGAATTTTCGTGGATGCTGATTGCAAATCAAATAGCATTATTTTACATTGAATTTTGGATCTCATCAAATCAAATCTTTTATACATCACCTCAATTATATTTATATATGTCTTATATGGAAACAAAATCACATAAGAATTTTATATTTACTGATCTTTATAATTATTTATAAATTTTGATAGTTGGGGTCTCATTTATTTAATAATCACGAAGAGAACAATAATTAATTACTACCTCTGGTCCAAAATATAAGCAACAAATACACTTTTTTTTGGTCCAAAATATAAGCAACATTCACCAATTTCAAATAAATTAAATGTTAGTTTTCCAATTATACCATTCATTTAATGTAATATTTATATTTACGAGAGACACCACAAAGGATATTTTTGGAAAAAAAAATTGAAACTAGTGAATATTAATTACGATTATCACATTTTCAAAGCATTCATTGGTCTGTGTGTTTTGATACTATGTTGCTTATATTTTGGACCGGAGGGAGTATAAAATTTCCACACTATAAAATAACATAAGAATTTAAAACAAGAAGGTCGATTAATTCTTTTTTCATAATGAATGACTCTGGTATAAATAAAATAAATAAATACCAACATGGTGTGAATACTCGGTCCCTTAAGCTTGATGTCGGGGATTCGATCCTCCATGTGTATGGAAGAATATCTATTAAGAGAGATTAACCCTTAAATAGATCTCAATACCTTGAGGGTTAAAAAAAATATAAAAAATGAACTATATATAAAGTGGGAATATATAGAGAATGTTCCATGGAACAATTCATTTCCGGACTAGCCGGCACGTCGTGAACAAACCCATTTTCAACCAACTATGATAATAATGTTAGTTAGCAGGCTGGCATCGATCCCCTCTCTCTAACACTAAACTTTGTACATCTTCAATATTGTTCCCAAAAGGTTCAGAGAGGTACTTCATTTCATGTCGGTTCTGCAGAAGCATCTTTGGAAGCCTGCATTGCATTAGAGACACTTATTGGACAAATGCATGTGTTCATACATGAATTGTCTACTTGTCTTAATTTGATTAGCATAGTACGCTGGTACACCTACTTCTGTGTTACTTGTACATACGCATGTGGTCATTTGTACAATGTTGGGGTGGATCACTCTCTCCATATTCCCTTTCCCATTATCCGAATCCAAACTCAAATTAATGGGGTGACACCTAAAAGTACCTAATTGCTAACTTCACTGTTGTTCACCCAAATGGAACCAAAACACATACAAGCAAACAGTGGAAACAAACATCTCAATTCCAATGCCAGCGTAGTTTGGTCAATGTCATTGTTTCAATCCAATTTACTTGTAAGATGTGTGGTCAACGTGACAGGGTGACTTGGACTCACAAAATTGGTCCAAAAGTTATTTGGAGCCCACACTGGTATATATATTCTATAATAAGAGATTGGATAAGGAAGAAGCATTTGCCAACAATTTTCGTGGTAGAAGAATTAGAAAAGTAAAAAAGGTTGAAATTTTGGAAGAAGGACAAATTGGTTGGAGACGCAATTATAAGCCACGTTTTTAGAGGGGTTGAGAAAACGAGAAAGAACACGTTTTGGTTCTATGAGGATTGAGGAACGGGTCTTTTTCTCGCAACTGCAACCACTTTTCATGTTTTGGGTGGTTCATTAGCTCCCTGCCCCACCTCTATCTCTATATCCTTATCCTTGTTGGTTTTAATTGGGCAATGCCTCTTTCCTAGGAAGCTGCTTCTTTTGTTGACCCACGGGAATAACAATGAACTCTGCGGCTTCTTTTTGCCTAATGCTGTTGCTGTTTGTCGTTTTTCTTATAAAACTGTACTCTATCTATCTAATCTTGTTGCTTTATTCCCATCACTATTGAAATTAACATTACACAATGCGAATGGTCTGTTCTTTCACAAATATAATCCCTGCTAATTCGTATTATAGTCATGAACTTTGGAAAAGTATGATGAAGATGCAAGTGACATCATCGGCTTATCCAATGCCCAACTATTGGGGAAAAAAATTGTTAAAGGAAAAAATGAGGAAAAATTACCTATGGTCCTGTTATGCCTTATGTTTGGATGGGGACCACAATGGAAAGTAAACATAGAAGTTAATCCCTATTCTTGCTAGTAGAATAGAATAGGGATTATAAATAGATAAGGAATTGAGTATACATTTCGGTAGTACTAGGTAAATCTTAATTAATTTGCAACTTGTTTGAAAGTAGGGGAAAAGCTAGGATTTTTTTCAAAAATAAGCTAGGAAATTATTATTATTACTATTTATTAGGGGAGCCAATAGACAAATACATCGAGCCAAAAATTTACTATGCCACATGTAATAATAAAAGATACAAGAGATAAAAATGAAAGATGATAAATTTTTTAGAGTCATGACATACTCATATCTCCCCTTTCCTCCGTTCCTATTTGAGAGAATTGTCTCTTGATATCTTTTTAATTCTTTAATTTGTTTGTTGCAATCTCGATTCTTTTGATAATCTATTGCTTTTAACCACTTTTGTCTATTGGATTAATAAAAAGCCAATATGATATTTGCATCTAAAAAGTCGTGTTTAAGTAAAATTAGTCATTTTGACTTACCATTTTTACTTATAATTTATGCAATGTAGTAGAAATTATAATGAAGTGTGCAACAACAAAAAATGTGAGAATATTTACTTTTATAATCTCTATGTTTTCTCTCTCTTTAATTTCTAAATAAAATACTTTAGGATTTATAAATCCCATAGAAATGATAAATCTTTCATCAGTAAATTTAATGAAATAAGGAGACAATGGCCGAGTTCCACCCTCGTTTGGTTTGCGCCGTTGTCTCTTCCATGCATGGAGGCTCATCGTGGTCATTGCAATCGTCGTCGCTGCCGCCGTAGTGGGAGTTGCGCTGTTGGTCCTTCTCTAGATCTGCTGGAGTTTGTTTCCTGTGGGTTGTTTGATGTTGTTTTGCGTTGTCGTTCTCTTCTATGTGTTTTCTGTTTTTTAGATTTCTGTCCTCTGTGTTTTTTCGGCAACGCCGTGCATCTTGTAGTGGCACAACCACCCTCTGCCTCTTCCATCTTTCCTGCACCACCTGTGAATGTGGGCTGTTGAGCTGCCTATGATGGTTGGGGTTTGACATGTGTGCAAATGTGTTGAGACTAAAGGTTCTGGGTGCTCCAAATAGGTCAAACGCATCCCTCTCATGAATATCCTTTTTTATGTCTATGGTGTGCTAGGCTTAGATGTTAGGCTATATTGCTTTTTTTTTGCCTTTCTGTTTGTTGTTTTTGTTCGCCGTGTTTTTCTTTGTTGTTAGTTGGGCAGTTGGGAGCTGTTTAGGCTCATCAAGAGCATAACTTGGGTTTATTGTACATGAGTTAGCTATTGCATATCTGTTCTGGACCTATGTATTTAGGGTTTCTTATGTGTAATATTTGGGATTTGCCCTTTTTTAATATATCTCATCTTTGACCAAAAAAAAACTTAAAAGCTAGCTGGTTTAGGTCAAAAAAAAAAAAGCTAGCTGGTGGTCTTGAATTGTTCCCATTTCCATAAAATACATAAATGCAATCACAACTTCAATTTATTACTATTGTATATCAAAAAACTTAAATTTATTATCGATTGTTGTGTCGTGGGATATTGTCCACGCCTTTGGACACGGCAAGTCAATTTCTTAGAACATGTTATGGATTTTGTTTAGAATATTCACTGTGGAAAATTAATCTCTTGATATATAAATCATGCACTGAAGGCAAAAATTCCTCTTAACGTTATTTTCTTCACATACATGAATTTTAAGATTATATTCACAATCACGGAAGAAATCTAAATATATTCCACACTTGGATCAATACAGCTTTTAAAACATGTTACGGAACTTGATACAACGTATACAAAAGAAGTCACTAATTTACTCATAAAGCAACCCTTTAACCACCGAGGATGGCCAAGTCAAAGGATATGGTTTCGATCACATCTAGCTTTTTATATCAATATGGTACTATATGTTTTACTTTTCTTTGTTATCCATTCTGTTCCTTGGACGAATACTAAGATAGCTTTTATTTTTATTTTTTCTTGAAGTCGTTGCAAAGTCTATTGTTGAAATTCACACATAGAAGAGAGATTAAGATGCCGACGAGCTCCATCTACGTTGTGTTCATATCACGTCTCCAGTCTATGATTTTTTTATGGACTTTTTTTATTTTGGAAAGCTAACTAGTAAAAACTATTAACCTGGATAAGTAAGACTTGGACCGAAGCCGAAATAAATTAGCTCGTTTTGAGCTTAATCCATTACGGGTCAAAAGTTGGTTCTCACCTATTCCACTTTAAGACAGTTTTAGAAGCATTGATAAAAGTAATGGAATGATGCCGCATCAGAACCTCAAATACCGTTGTTTCTTGTGAAACTTTCTATTTCTAGAGCAACGACTTCAAGAAGTTGTGGGGCATTTTCCTCAATATATGTATCCAAGGAGTTTATTTAATTTAATTTAATTTAATACATATACATTCCAACTATTTGTCTGAAAGTGAAAGAGACCCAACTTTGTTTAAAAACTAAAAGTAAAATAAATTGATCTCATTGAAGGAAATCTTATAAGGACTGGGAATAACAAACATGAAGGAATAAAATCTTGAATTCGCCTCGCTTTCTTCTTCTTTAACAGCACCATTATTTATTTAAGAAAAAATTTGCACAAAAGTTGTCACCCTAATAATCAATTAAGATGTGTAGCTGCATAGTTTTGGACAATTTCATTGTAACTCAAAACATATTTTCTTGTTATTTATTGTTATTTTCAAATTAAACCAAATAAAAAATATTTAAAATAATCTTTCCCCTTTCTTCAAACTAAACACTATGTAAAGTTTTGAAATACGTCCATCTTGGTCCAATGATTGACTGCAGTTTCCCAACTTTTGGGCCATAACATACCCGTTCTGCAAAGAAGACTGCTGCCAATACCGTAACGTTACTCTTGCATGGAAATTTTCTCCTAATGTAAAAAAGAAAAATCAATAATTACTATTTATTTCCCGAACATTCTCTACCTCTTTTTTTTTTTTTGGTCCATATTACCTTATGTCAGGATCTGTGCACCAAATATTTCCCTTCTAATAATGGCGCAAACTAGTTTAATTTTTGTGCATCCCACGATTTTCAAATCTATCATTTTAATGCCTTTCTCCACTTGTATAACATGGTTCCGCCAGGATCTGTAACTGGAAATTCAATGAAATATACTTGTACACAACTGCTCAAAGGATTGCATATTTTGATTCGTCTCATTGATTGGTGAAAATTGCAGGAAAAAAAAAAACCTATGTAATGCCACACTAGGGTCGGTTTCAGAACCGCAACTAATGATCTCAATTCTCAAGCCCCTTAGCCGTCCAATACTGGAAACTCATCTGCTACAAGAACTTGTCAAATCGGGCTAATCCAGCCCATGCGGATCAGCCCACAATGAGCCAACATATTTTCGGATTGGGATTTAAAAATTTATTTTAATTCTTTAACAACATAAAGAATATAGTATAAACATTTATATACATTTTTTTGTCAAAAGACATTTATATACATGAATAATACAATAAGTGTGTGTCTCTATTTTTGGACGAACAGGCTAGCCCAATCCACCACGGGCCAGGCTGGGCAAAAATAAATTCAGCCTAAATTTTGTTAGTACAACCCATGTTTTATATTGGGCTAAATGAGCTAACCCATCAGGCCAAACCCATTTTGAAATCCCCACTACCCTACCTACAAACATGTAATATGAGTTGACAAAAAAAAATGTAATATGGCCTTCCTTTAAAATCATGTGGAACCTGTTAGTATATAGTTTTTTTTATGATTACCTGTTAGTATGTAGTGTCGTATAGAGACTGATAGTAATAGTTCCAGTTTGTTACTTTCAGTTAAGAGTTAGTTTTCTGTTAGGAGTTGGTTAAACCCAACTGTTTCTGGAAGACACTGTTAGTACTCTCTATCTCTATAAATAATTAAATATCCATGTAATAAGATCGGTGAACGTAGAAATCTCAATTTTTCTCAGAAATCCAATATTAGATTCTCAGAAATCAATTTTCCTCAAAGAGTGGATAAACATCCACATCAAGCTACATTAATTGGCTAGCAGCACAATTCTTTGGTAAAATCACGTTGCATATGAAGCATTGACAGGTAACACAGAAAACTGAGTAGTGAAAAATGTATAGCATGGTATATGAAGAAAAAACCTTACCTGTAAACTTTTAACAGATATATTCACAAAGATTGTGAGAAAGAATCTGCATTTCTTAACCTTTGGACTGTCTACTTCACAAAAATATGAATAATTGCTCCAAAGTAATCTTGCAGCTGAAAGAACGAAATAGATGTTTACATATCAAAACACTAAACAGGAATTGTTCAGCCGAATGGAAGTAATAAAAGTAATCCATATATCAGATGTTTCCCATTTTTAGCATGTTTGGTGTTTGGTGTGTGTAATGTAGTATGAAAGAATGCCAACACGTATCTGTATGTATGTGTTTACTTGAGCTCATGTAATGTATGACCCAAACACAAGCACATGTGAAACAAAAGTATTTCCAAATTTCACCTGAGTAGGAATATTTTTCCCGGTTTGATTTTCAATAACTAGGCCTGCCGTGAGACCAATCATTGCCCATGCTCCATTAATTGCCTCAATTTGGCGTCTTCTCTACGGTCACAACATTAAGTTGGTTAAATTTATATGAATTGAGGAACAGGGTTTCATTAAAGTTATACTACTCAGTTTCTTTCCTTCTGTCTTAATTGACAAACAAGGGGGAAGAAAAATGACTTGAACTTCATTAACTTCCGCAATAAATGACAATAACCCCAATTATGTGATTCAAATTCAAACATAAGGCTTCTTTCACCTTGAGTTTTTCTTTTGATTTGATTATTTCCATTTGTTTGGCAGCCAATCGCTTGGCTTCTACAGGATCCACCATGATCACATCATTATTTGAACCTTTCTTTCCTGAAGATACCTGTCAAAAAGAGACGGGGTAATTTTATATCAAAGGGGCATCTTTACCCAAGAAATCATGGAAACACATATTTGATTTATTAACATAAGCTTAATATCCAAAAGAAGTAAGGTTTTAGCAAGAAAAGGTTGTAACTTAGGAGTTATGACTATTGATTTATTGCATTAAAAAGAAAAAAGAAACAAAAAAGTATACTGAAACACATTATAATAAATGCATAGCAATTCTCTAGTTTGGACAATGGATTTAGTTGAGGCTAAAGCTTAAGAATATTGTTTCACAGGAAGATAACAACCCTTATTTTCTCATAGAAAGGCAGAAGGAAGCAACAAAGCTAGATTTTAATTATACGCATGCAACTAATGATGATAATGATTTTTATTGAATAACATTGAGACACAAATGTTACAAGAAAGTCGGATATTCTCACATGAACTAATTATATATGGTCAGTGTGAGAATAAAGTTTCATTGTTAATTTCTCTACATTACTTGGTTATAGTAAGCATAAAGCAGGTATAGTAAGATCTCATAATCTGTTATATTGTGGTTCAGCTACATATTTTATTCTGATATGCAACCAAGGTTTTTCTTAACTACTCAAATTTTATTCTTGATAGCTATAACTCCCACAGATTTCCCAACCGTGTCATTCCTTACTGTGTTATGATTTTCTACCTTATTCATATCCTGTTATCCTCTTAAATCTTCAATCTACTACTTCCCTCCAGTGCATTTGTACTTTTATGTCAGTACATATGGAGGCCATAAGATGGAATCATAGGAAGTAGAAACTAGTATATATATGAAATGCATAAAAGCAACACAAGTGGATAGCCGTTTGAGGTCATATACCTATATAGTTTCCAACAAATATAAATTCAAAAGTTAAAAAAAACAGCAACTGATCTCAATAGTTTTATTAGTTCTTTTCAACCAACAATACACACACAAAACACGCATATACTAGGAAGTCTTAACTTAATTATGCATACTTTGGTATTAGCAAGGACTCGGAATGCTTGACTCCGGGTTCTATTGGAAACTATGCTTGCATCTTGCCCTCTTTTCCATCCCCACCTAAAACAAAGGAGGTTAATCTCATTAATTTGCAATTACAAAACAGGGTCCTTACCCTGCAGGTTTGTGATGCAGATTCTTCTTCAAGCAGAGAAAATCCAACGATTATCTGTTAGAAAAAACTGAACTTTCTTATGCTCACTGCCTATATTAAGGACAATTCTGTCTTCCTCTGTATGGTTTGTGCTACATTGATTTGAGAATTGGCAAATCCTAATTCCAAACACTTTTTGATTGGGGTAAGCAAATGTTTTTCATTTTCTGCTTGCCTTAAAAAAATAGATAGACTAAGACAATGGTTCTGTTTTACAAAATAACCATCATTAATTAGAAGCAAATTATTAGATACTTCACAGAAGCTTCTGTTCCCAAATATCAAGTTCCAAAATTAACATCTGAAAATTTCAGCTGCAGTAAAGGAAGTTATACAAAGAAGAAGAACAAATGGGTTGACTTGTTAGAGAAAATGGGAAAAACAGGTACATGAAATTAAAGGGTAGAAACCAGTTCCCCCAAAATCTCTTTAGGGGGTATAAATAATTTACCGAGGAACCAGCAAAAAAAAAGGTGGGTAGCTGAAAGGAAGGGTGAACTTACTTGACGATAGTTGGAAAAGGGTGCTGAGCGTTAAAGGAAGCAGAGTGAGCGTTGGTTGGTGGAAGCATGGTTGAAGAAGCCATTGCCCAGAGCCAGAGGTTCGCTTTATCCTTTCCCAATTCCTCTTCTACCTTCTTTTCGCTTTTTAACTCAATTAATAGTTTTATTTTATTTTATCTTTTTTTTTGTGTGACATTTTTCAAGTTCTACTTCCACGTTTTAAAATTCAGCAATATTCTAGAATGTGAAAATATTGTTGTAAAATAAAATTATAAAAAAATGTACAGCAATGTGTGGCACAAATAAAAAATTGTTTTTAAAATAATTACAAATTGTATTTAAATATATTTAGGTAATTATATATATCTTTTACGAAATAGTTTTCATACAATACATTGTTTTTCTTTTAAGTTTAAATATAAACACATAATGATAGCTTATTTTTAGTGTCACTTGTAATATATATATTTTAATTTTGTCTGAAATGCAAATAATTTTTTTTATCGAATTTCACATTAGAGAATAGTCATATGTAAAAAGTGGAAATTTTGTCACCAGAGGATACGCTTCCCTCATACTCACATTATTTATAGAACCATGTGTCATCTTTATGTTATGTATATTTAGATTTTTCATATTAGCTCAAATGAATTTTATTTTTTCTTGATTAACTATTCGATCAAACAAATGTTTTTTTTTTATTTCTTTAATCAATATTTGAATTTCTTTGACTAAATATTGTTTTGACTGATTAAATATTAAATATAATAAAATGTTTATGAATAATAGTTAATTATTAAATATTTTAAATATATATGATTTGTATTTAATTTATTTGTAAAATTCAAATATTTTTATTAATTAATTAATCTTTTAAATTTAACTGTTTTATGTTTTACACAAATGCCTGAACATTAACTAGATACTTGCTAGTTTAGATACATTTACAAAATAAGGTATTTTAATTTAGTTATTTTTCACATAACTTATTCATAAAAAAAACTCACAAGAAAAAAATATAGTAAAAGATCACATGACACTACTCTACTGAGACCTGAGTACTCACTTACCCCAGGAATAAGGCATTAAGGTAATGGGTATGCATCTATCTATCTCACATTCTCACCTGTTTTTTTGTTTGTTATATATACTAGTGTAAGAAGAAAAAATTCACTTTGGAAGCTGTTGAGTAATTAAATCTAGGTTTAAATATCTTTTTCGTCCCTGTAAAATGACCGAGTTTCATTTTTCGTCCTTGTAAAAAATTTTGTTTGTTTGTGATCCCTGTAAATCAAAAAGTTTTATTTTTAGTCCCTGCAAAATTGTTTTAGTCCCTGTAAAATTTAGATCATGTTGAATTAGTCCCTGTAATATTTAGATAATTGCCAAAGTAGTCCTTGTAAAATAAATTTAATAGGAACTAAAAATAAAATTGTTCACATCTTACAGGGACTAATTCAACATGATCTAAATTTTACAAGGACTAAAACAATTTTGCAGGGACTAAAAATAAAACTTTTTGTTTTACAGGGATCACAAACAAACAAAATTTTTTACAGGGACGAAAAATGAAACTCAGTTATTTTGCAGGGACAAAAAAAGTATTTAAACCTTAAATCTACGATCTACACTTGAAACAAAAAAAGAATATAAAAAAAAAAGCAATACAAAAATTAAACTACAGAGAGTTGGTATTGGTGATGGTCATCCGATTGGGATTCCCTAGCTGGATGCCGTCTTCTACACTCGCAGTAAAACACAGTCATGATCACATAACTCCACAGCACGACGAATCCATACCAAACAATCACAACCGCTTTTTCCCCAACACCGATCGACGAATCCTGACCGTCCATCAAACGCTCCAGCCTCGACCCGATCAGACTCGAAGCCAGCACGAAAAGACCCGACAGAACCCACCCGCAGACCCGGGCGCCCTCCATCAAACCGGATCCGGCCTTAACGGCCTCCCACCCGGACCTCTCTTCGGCGACGGAGACAACGATTCCGACGCTCGTAACGGCCATCAGGTAAACCTCGACGCCCGACCCGATGGCGAGGACGATGAGTGGCGATCCGGTGAGCGCGGCGAGGGCGCGGGGAACGGGGGAGAAGGCGAAGAGGATGGCGTAGACGATTATGGTGGTGACGAATAGGCGCATAGAGTGGGATCTAAGGGAGGCGGCGGCGGAGAGGAGGGTGGGGACGGCGCCGTGGACGGCGGCGAGGGTGGAGTGGATGGCGAGGAGGGTGGCGGCGAGGGAGAGGAGGTAGGAGGGGAATGAGAAGAGGGCTTTGGTGCGGAGGAGGGAGAGGGCGTCGTGGCGGGACTGGCGCATGACGTGGCGGGCCTCGAAGCGGGTAGGGGCGAGGTAGGCGAGGGCCTCGAGACGGTGGATTTGGGAGGAGAGGGAGTGGGTGGAGATGGATTGGGAGATGATGAGGATGGAGAGAGGGAGGGTAGTGAGGGCCATGATCCACGTGAATACCACCTTGTTGCACGCCAAGATCTTCACCGACTCCAATATTACCTTCACTGGAGACACACCCCCTGCTCCGCACATTCTCGCTACTCTCGTCCGATCATGGATGACGATTATGAATTGATGATGAACTTTATTAGATTCGCTTTCTATCTTGTTCACGAAGGAGGTGAACAAAATTGTTCCCAACAACAACAACAAAAAAATTGTCAGCCTTGTCTACCCTGATTGATTCCGATGGCGATTTTGATTAAAGCTAATGCGGATTGCCTGCAGTCGGGGCAATCTCGCATTCACATAGTCAGCCAACTGTGAGCCATTAGATGCATCCAACGGCTCAGATCCATGCTTTTTAGTTTTCATTTCCTGTCCAAAAAAAAATCGTCCAGTTGAGTGAAAGCATCTTCCATCAACGAGAACGCAGGATGAAGCTGTAGCCACTCCTCGTGCTTCTCGTCCTTGTCCCACACCGTCGTGTCCATGGTGTACCCCATTTTTGGGTCGTCATAGAAGGTCTGGTCGGGAGGGTTGAAACGCAAATCGGGAGCGGCGGGGAGTGTTTTTGGGAGAGTGTTCAAATTCTACTCACAGTTTTCGCAAATAAACAAAAGGAACCAAGAGAGCAATTATGGCACTTTCAATTGTCAACTTGGTTGGATTCTTTTGCATTATTCTTCCATGTTCTGCATGTGTGTTTAGTGCTCCCTTTTTAATCTTGCCGAACTGAGAGCAAAAGAATAAATGTCAATTTCTGTAATTGCCAGAATAATAGCTTATTGGCTAAGTGTCTCTCTTTTAGTTCTTCCTTGCTAGTCTTGCTTCAGTTGAAGAACCAAAATGAACAATGCAGCTTTCCAAAATGACTATTCCTTTCACGGCTTGTGCTTACAGTTTTCCCAAATAAAGTATCAGTAATTGGCTCTCCAAACTTCTTCCGTTGTGTGAAAATCTGCAGTTTATTCCGCATGAGCAAGTTTGTTTCGCTGGAGAAGACCACTTGAGAAAGGGGGAAATGGAGGATGTTAAACAGATAATGCTTTTTTTGGACCAAAAACGGAAAAATAACAAAGCATGGATCTGAGCCGTTGGATGCATCTAATGGTTCACATTTGGCTGACTGTGTGAATGCGGGATTTTCCTGACTGCAGGGAATTTGCATTCGTCTTATTGCTGAGTGATCAATTTATACACAGTTATTCTATACACTTAATTTTGGGTGGATTTATATTTATAAAAAATAATTACTGAAAATAATATTTTAACGTAAAATAATTTTTTGTCAAAAAAACGTAAAATAATTTATGTTTAAAAATTTCATATCGAAGGAAAATTTATAATAAAATTTAATGAGTTTTTTAATCTTATGGAGAAATTATATACATTTTTTGACTTTGGATTAAATATGTATTTAGGGATAATTTTTAATAAAATACGATTAAACTTTTTTTGTTAAAGATTTTTTTTTTATGGAGATTTTTTTTTTTTTTTTTTTGTTAAAGATGAGAGATTGATTTTGGGGAAGTATGTTTTTGCTTTTTTATAGATAAATATTTTCTTTAAATTTCTTTGAATTGAAACAAAAAGTATAACAATGTTTCTATAGAAGCTGAAGAATTGAATGACATAAATGGAAAAATCTCCATATATGTTTGCACGTATGGAAATTTAGGATTCTCGGTTAACCAATATCAATGCCTAGACTCTAGATACAAATTATACATATGATCAAAGATTTTTAAATAACAAAATTGTATATCTTGGAACATGGTGGAATCAATTGATTTTTATAAGAGCGTGAAGGAAAATTGTTCTCTTCCTAATAAGAGTATTGTGGGCGTGTTTTTTGTGTTGAGAGTATTATGTTTAAGTCATTAGGATTAGACTAATGATAAATGATTTGATCAGTGAGCACGAGGTCATAACTTCATCATTAACTTTGATAAAAAAATATAACTTCATCATTAACTTTTGTACGACCAATAAGAATATTGATTGATTAAAAATTCAACATGAACGGGTTGCTTTCTCCTTTCCTCAATATGACTTTCATTCTTTTCAAAAGTAATGTGTTGGGAATTCTAGCGTGAGTGGTAAGTTTTATATTGGCTAGAAATAGATTAAATGAAGTGAATATAAAAGATAAGACTCATATATCTAATGCTTTAAGATTTTGGACGAAGATATGATGTTAATGTCTCACTTGTATAGTTGTTTGGCCTATTGGCACAGATTTCCCTGCATATGGACTCCCTCAAAACTCTCTACAAGTGGTATCAGAGGACTCCCCCGGAACTCCCTAAATGAACCTATTGACAAAAAAAAAGGTAATGAACCTATATTAAGTTTGTTCGTGGAGCTTTTTAATTTTAATTTGAAGAATATTTTTTATTTTTCAAATTTGTGAACCATATATAGTTGGTTTAAAACAATTTCCTTTAAAAAAAATTATGGACCTATATCCAATGGGTTTTTGGGGCTCTTTTTTTTCCTTTGAATTTGTGATTCCTTATCCAATTGGTTTGCATAATCCATTTTTCATAAAAGTTTTCATAGAATATATTTTTTTAAATGATAAGTAAAAAAATGGGGACAAAATAATTTTAAAGAGAGTAGAATAAAACAGTTCCATAAAACATTTTCGGAAAAGGGATTTTAAGAATAAATATGTACTAAGCAAAAAAGAATAAGGATGTTTGATGGAAAAAGAGTGGTGTAAAACACGAAAGTTGCACTTTGTGTAAAATTCCAAGTAATTTTTCATCTCTTTTCTGCTGATTAGAACCTAATGAGATTTTGTGCCTTTCTTCTTTGCAATCAAGAGGGATTTTAGAGCATGATTTGAGGATATTGGCAAGGATCTCTCTCTTCCTTATCAATTTGTAATCCTTTAAATGATCTTCAAAGATCAACATTTTGAATTTTCTAATTTTCTCTCTCCAAATTCTAATGAAACTGGCAGCCATTACCATTTTTCATCGATTTTTGGGATCGCGACAATGATTCTCAGTTGTGTCCACACTAAAAACAACGTGGCAAATTCTATGATACTTATAAAAATTTATGGATACCGATACCTCACTAATAGTATTTTTTTCATGTGTACTCACTTATCCATATCACTTTATTATTTATATTTGGTTTAAATATGTTTTTAGTCCATTAAGTTTGGGTAATTGTTGCTTTTAGTCTCTTAAATTTAAAATGCTTATTTTTTATCCTTTATTTTTAAAAATGTGTCATTTTTAATCCCTGGGGCTATTTTTTAATTTGAAAAGTATTTTTTAAATTTATATTTTGACCATTCTTAAATTCTTATTCTCACCTTACTCTCATTTCCCTAACTTCTAAGGATTTTTTAAATTTATATTTTGATCTCTCTCAAATTTAGAAAATACTTTTTAAATTTAAAATATGACCCTAGAGACTAAAAGTGACACATTTTTAAAAACGAGGGACAAAAAATAGACATTTTAAATTTGAGGGACCAAAAGTAATAATTTCCCAAACTTGAGGGACTAAAAACATATTTAAGCTTTTATATTTCTATTTATTTACAAATATATCCCTTTATTATAGAAAATAAACAGAGGATTGACTCTCAAGGGTTCTGAATTATCAACGGATTTTTACACCTCTCACATGCTAAAGAGCAAGGAACATAGAACGAAGAACAAGTTCTCGATCGCTTAGGGTCATGCCTGCAAATCATCAAGTGTTTTGGAACTTTTGAAGACAATGAAGAGTACTATAATATGTTTCTCGAATACACCGTCGGTGGCACCCTCGCCGATCAGCTTAAGAATCACGGTGGGAGAGGCTACCGGAAAACCTGGTTCGCTAGCATACGAGGTCCGTCGTCGAGGGTCTCAAACATGTTCACGCAAAGGGGTTCGTCCACTGCCACGTGAAGCTACAAAACATTCTTGTTTTCAACAATATTGGCGATGTAAAGATTGTGAACTTTGGTCTTGCGAAGGAGACACAGAAGTGGTGGAGTGCAGAGATGGTTTTGAAGCACCCCTTTCTCCTATACGACATTGTTTCATTTGAGCAAAGGCGCTATCGCAAACCCCAAGAACCCACTTTGATTTCCCTCACTTGGATTGGGCTTCTTATTCCTCTTCCACTGTAACGGCTTTGCCTCCTCCTTTGCCAGTGGAGAGGCTCCGGCGGCTGTCACTGATCAAGGACCAACAGATTATTGGTCAGAATCGGATGGCTGGATTTTTGTTAGGTCAAGTTAGGAATTTTATCATGATTCTTGATTAAGTCGTGAATTTGTTAGGAACAATATTACTGGATAAGGATTAAACATATTCATGATCATGTTGGCGCCACTTGTCGCCGATTGTACAAAGATTCGTTATGTAATATCAATTTTTAATTAACTTTTTTCGCAGAGATGTTGTTTCTCTTTGTTGTTCATTGAGATTTCAATTTTCTTCAATTCTTTCTTCAATTCCCCTTTCAAAGGCTCTCACTTATTTGCTTGTCGAGTAAAGCCTTGTTTTGTTTCTCCATTTTGATTAAGTTTTAATAAAATAGAGGATTGAAGTAAAGCATGACTGGCCCAGCAGATTGAAGAGGAATTAGTGTTCACGTCTAATTGATATTTTGATGGGGCATGACAGAATCGATCCCATAAAATTCATCCCTCAATCCCCTGTTTATTTTTATTATAAAAGGATATATTTGCAAATAGATAAAAATAAAAAATGATAAAGTGACATGGCTAAAGGAATACACATGGACAGATACTATTGGTCAGGTACCGGTACCCATAAATTTTTCTAAGTACTATAGCAATCACCAAACAACATTATCCTTTGCCATGGTCGCCCAATGCAGATAAGGTTGTCATAATCACGACTCCATCGCATGCCCCAATCCCAATCCATTCGGCTTAAAAAAATTCTAAGCATGCACAAGCTCACGCATCGTCTTTGGTCAGTGGTTGTTGGACGACTGATCTAGGCAATCGTAAGTGTCCTTCTTGTGATGTGCAAAGCATCGCGAAGCATTGCAATGTTACAACCGCTATATATTTTGTGAATTCCATCACATCCTCCTCTAGTTTTTATCTTCACTTTTTTTCTGGCCAAGCCGTCAGTTATGCCACCTCTTTTTGAGCTTTCACCATTTACCAGCAAGCAGCAACCCATGGTATTCTTTGTCCTTCACATCAACTCTAATTCTGTCCCGCGACTGATCCCAGGGTTTTCAAATGTGTGCGCAATTTGCTCTATGATGAGCCCCTGTTTTCTATTTTTGGCTGTAGTTTGCTACGGATGGAGATTATTTATACTATGTGCATAATCTTTGACATAGACCACTCAATTATCTGCCATCTCGCTATAACGTTTTTGAAATCAATTGTTCTTTACTGCTATTAAGATCAACACTTAAGCAATTCAATTACATAAGGCACCTTAAAAGTTATCACAATTAAGAATAATCCAGTACAATATGGCACTAACTTATGCACATAAACCAAACATACAACCATAAACGGGTATCCTTCTACTTGCATACTCCAATGCAAAGTCAATTTTGGGAAATACTAGTATTTAGCAATCTGTCATGCATCTAACAAGGATAAAATGTATTATTTAATAAAGACAATGCTACTCATGCACTTCTTCTTGTCCCTATCCCCTCCAAACATATCTTTTATGTTAAAGATCTAATTTTGTCTAAAAGGAAGAAAGAGGGATTGAAAAAAAAAATCATTAAAAAACCTCAAACGACCGTGCCCAATCCGATAGTAACCTTCTCTAAGATGTCGCTTGTAAAAAGGAAGGTTGCATTGCATCCATTCTTCAAGAGCATAACAATCCACTTCACCAAATTTTATAACCAATCACTGGAAATGATTGAGTAGGACCTCACTTCACTTGATCTTGTAATTTAATTATTTAAACACGGTAATCGCCAAGCAATTAAGAGTAGACAACGAAAGCGATCAACTATCAAATCCTAAGTTGAGCAGACGAAAATAAATTTTGCCAACAATGATGAAACTCGAGGTGAAGTCCTCCATAAAAAACCACCAGGGAATAAATTACACAACACATGTACTCTCTTAAAACCACAGGTTCGAACAAGCAAGTGGCATGAAGGTCACGGTGATTAAACAACAGAGATCGTGGCAGTGTCAATGTTAATCAGCAACGAAAGTGACATTTAAAGGCATTCATTGCTTCAAGCCTCGAAGTAAAAACAAACAAACAAACACCCGAATATTCGAGAATTAAACTTTCTCTGCTTCCCAATATCAAAGCAAACCCAAATTGGATACAAAACAAAAACAAAAACAAACACCATTGCTGCAATTCATACACGAGATTACTATACATAAGAGAAAATCTTAGTAAAAAGCTAAAAAGGGGTTAATCTTACATAGTTTGGAAAGAGAAAAAAAAAGCTAAGAAATTTAAAACTTACAAGCTATAAAATCGTGAAAACATAGGTGTTAGTCCAAAATTGTCTGTTGGGGCATCTATAACAGAATCGGGGGTTCCGGGGTTCAAACGAACAGGTGTACGGCAAGTAGGGCAAGCGGCAACCTTGACGAGCCACGTGTCAACGCATCTGCGGTGAAAGACGTGACCGCAAGCGGCGAGCTTCCTGCACCACTGGCCGTTACGGAAACCGTCCAAGCAAACAACGCAGTGGGAATCGGGTCCGGGTGCGGATCCTTTTGAGACCCGAAAGTGGGGGAGCTTGTTGATCTCGCGGGGGAGGAAGCCGCCGGAGGGTGCGGAGAGGCGGGTGGGTGCGGGGCGGGAGCGGAGGCGGTGGAGTGCGCCGCCTATGAGGAAGAGGTGGAGGAGGAGGAAGGCGGCGAAGCCGAGGAAGAGGAAGAAGAGGGAGGTGAGGAGGAGCATGATGATTGGCTTGAGGAAGAGGGAGAGGAGGTTAGGGTTTGGTTTTGGTTCGCCATCGCCATCGCCATGGACATGGTGGTGGTGGTGGTGCTGATCATGATCAGGAGGAGGAGGCATGGTGATTAATTGAATCTCAGGATGACGATGACGGTGATGGTGATGATTAGAGAGGTATTCGAATAATGATAAAAAAGAAGAAGGAAGAAGATGGTGAAATAAGAACCCTGTGAAATAGGAAGAGAAAGTATAGAAGAGGATCAGATCAGGGAGACAAGAGAGAGAGAGAAGGGACAAGGACGGGATGCGCGTAGTTCTAAATCTAGGGGCAGCAGCGGTACATGGGCTCTGAAATTGTGGGTCGTAGTACTGCTGTACTGGTCCCTCTCTCTCCCCAATATGCTGCGGATATATAATATACCTTGCTTGGATGTAACTTATAAATCATGTAGTATTAATTAATTTCTACAAAATTTAAATTAGTTTATTTTAATTTATAGTTTTTTTTTGGTGAAAAGCACGGGAAACAACCCCGGCAAAAGAAAACTAAAACCCACGCGGGAAATAAGTTTGGGCTACATTAGCCATAACAGAAGCAAGGGAAAGAATTAAAACAATTTAATTGAACATTTTTATTAAAATAAAATATGTTTCTGAAAATTGAAGTTATTTCAAAACATGCATGAGCTTGTATTATTCTTTTTAAAATATTTTTTTAACTTAATAGTTTAAAGTAAGCGATAAATTATTATTTTCATAATTTATCCTATGAAATAAGTAATTAATAACAAAATTTTAAAGGAAATTTGTGAATTTGTGAATCATGACAGATAAAATAAAAAATCAAGATATGTTATAGTTAAATAAAGAAAATGTATTTCTTTTAATATAAAGCTTAGAATATTAACTAATGAAAAAAAAAGAAAAAGTGTTAATAAAATATCCATTTTCTTTATCATTTTTATTATTATTATTTATTTTTAAATTTAATAAAAAATTTACAACCTACTAACTAAAATTAAACTGGCCCATTAAAGAAAATGAACCTTAAAAAGCAGTTTTGGACCCCAAATATTAAGTTCAGACTAAATAAAATATAGAAGCAAAAAATCTGGCAGTTTTCTCTCTTCCATTTTATTTGTTTTTTTTATTTCTCAATTGTTTTCCTATTTCCTTTTTAAGTGTAAAAATTGGGTGTCAAAGTATAGTTTTCCATAAAACATGCTAATATGTATAAAACTATAAAGTTGACTCATGTATTTGCACATGTCAGTGGGTAGAGTTGGTTTTTACACATAATATGAAAACTAAAGGGCCAAAAATGCAATTAAGCCTTATAGGCTTAATTGCATTTTTGGCCCCTCAGTTTTCACATTTGCGCGAATTAGGTCCTTTAGTTTTTAATTGCGCGAATTGGGTCCCCCAGTTTCATTAACTGTTGCAATTGGGTCCCCCAAGTGAACTGACGGAGCACTGACGGAGGGACCCAATTGCAACAGTTAATGAAACTGGGGGACCTAATTCGCGCAATTAAAAACTGGGGGACCTAATTCGCGCAAATGTGAAAACTAAAGGGCCAAAAATGCAATTAAGCCTTATAATTATTGATATATGATATACTGATTTATAGTAGTGTTAGTTATATGACATTAAGTATCTTAGTTAAATATGTAAATTTTATATTTTTTAACCGTCAACAATTGCTCATGTTGATAAAATGAAGGCCAAATTAAAGGAAACAAATAAATAGAGAAAAATGATTAAAATAAATATTCAGTCCATAGTAATTTGTTATACTTAATAGAAAAACATAAGTAAAAAAATGTAAGCAAACACTATTTTATTTACAAAAAATAAAATTAAAAAAAATATTTTACAACCTAAAAATTTATATGAACAAATTATTTTTAATGAAACTCATAAACATAAATAATATATTCATAAAAAATAAAATTAAAAAAAATAATTTTGCAACCTAAAAACTTATAGCAATAAAAAACATAAACGAAATATGTAAGTAAATATTATTTTATTTAATAAAAAAAAATTACAACATGAAAATTTACATGAATAAAAATGAATTAAACATTGTATGCAAATACTGTTTTTTATTGAACATAAAGTTTAAAAAAATAATTTTGATACTTGAAAATTTACAGGAACACAAAAATATGAACAAAACTTGTAAATAAATGCTATTTCATTTGACAAAAATAAAATTATAATAAAAATAATTTTTCAACCTAAAAAATTTATATGAACAAATAAAATGAATAGTTTATTGAAAATAAAATCACAAAAAAATAATTTTACAACCTAAAAATTGATCGAAACAAAAAACTTAAATAAAACATGTAAATAAATACTATTTTATATATCAAAAAATAAAATTAAAAGAAAAATAATTTTCTTACCTTTGAATTTACATACACGAAAATATGAATAGAACTCGTACCAAATATTATTTTATATATTAAAAATAAAGTCAAAAGAAAAACTGTTACAACTTAAAAATTGATTGGAACAAAAATTATGCAAGCGAACACTATTTTATTTTTCAAAAAATAAAATTAAATAAAAAATAATTTTACAACCTTAAAATTAGCCAGATACAATAATATGATAATTAATGTTATATCCTCTTCCATATTCTGTTTGAGTTAGACAAAAATGCATTGTTCAAGAAGAAATAAAAAATTAAAAGATGCAAAATTTAACACTTGTTGCAATTCAATTTTTTAAATAGATAATAGACAGATACATAGATAGGTAATAGAAGAATCATTAATTGTTTTTGATAGTAATAGTAAAAAAGAAAAATATTTAATAAATAAATAAAGAAAATAAGAACATACGATTATATTTTTTTAAGAGATTGGTTATTATTATATAATTAATAGTTTTTTTTTGGGAATATTATATAATTAATAGTTGAGATCATATTATTTAACTAATATTAATAGTTAAAATAACAGAACTTAAAAAATAATATAATATTAAAAAAAAAGCACTGGACGGGAATCCTTGAAATGACATTAACCAATTATTATAATAGTAATAATTGATTAGCCAGCTTGCGAGGTTTCATTTGCTTTTTTGTTTTTTGGTCGAGGCGGGTTTCATTTGCTGTGTCTCTGTTATTGCTGCTCCTCCGCTGGGCTTCTGGTTTGGGCTGTTTAAGTGGGCTAGCTGAGTTGGAAAAAAAAAAGTGGGCTAGCTGTAGTGCCCTTTTCAGTTGCTAAGCCTCTTTTTTGACCGTATTAAGAAGGGATGTACTATTGACCAAAAAAATGGGGATATATACTATGACAAAAAAAAAATGGATGTAGGAGAGATTCAGAGAATCGTTTCTCATTGAACTGAGCACTAGCAGCTAGCTATGCTAAGTGCTAAGTTAATCTAACAATACATGACCAAAAAAAAATCTAACAATACAACTGCGGGAAAAAATAAAAATGACTAACTAAACTGTCTTTCAAGCTGGTATAACATATTGCAACTAATCATTACATATGACTCCCATTTATAAACTAAATTTAACTTAAACTTCAATATATTATTGGTTCGTAAAAATATCATTTTCTTTTAAATTAGTCCCTATTTTAAATTTTTATTTTAAATTTTTACATCTGAAAAAATGATATGTTTTTTAGTGTTTATCAAAGACTAGCAACATGTGCTTTTAAGAATTAAAAATATACTATCTTTGTTAAAAAATAAGAATAAAAAAAAATCAAAAGATAACACAATTCGCATGTGACATGTAGGACTCACATAATTGGACTCCTTCACTTTGAGATTTTTTTTTTTTACTTTTAATGTTTCTAGTTCCCAAAGACTGTAAAAACTCGTAAAGGTAACTTATTCTTTTTTATTGATTGTAAAAAAATATGAAAAAAGGCAATAATTTTGTAAATCAAATTAAAAACGGAAAATGAAATCACGAAGTGAAAATAGAAAGAGTTTAATTACTATGTACTAACAATTTAAAATAATTTTACACTGACATCCAATCACATATTATTATATTGCCATCTCATAATAATATTTCATACAAATATCTACATAGTGAGATATAATTGTATGTCTATATAAAAAAAATATTGTCAGTGCATACTAATTAAATTCAAATAGAAAAATGACTCTATCTCATGTCACATTGTCATCTAAGGTTACTACATAACCACGCTAATGGTTTTGATTGGGGAAAAACAATCAACCCAAAAATTGGAGGGAAAATAAAAATCTCCGTTTATTAACATAATGTGGCATGGGTTGCTGATATTGGGCACCTTAAGTATGATGTTAGGGGTTCGATTCCTAGATCATATATATGAAATAGTATCTATTGAAAAAGGTTAATCCAATTTCAGTAACTCGAGTGATTAGTCTATACAGTTGATCACCCAAAAATATCTTCTGGCCTCTAGCAATGGCAGCAGTTTAATTGTGACATCTTAAACATCAAATAACGAATAAGGACGGGTTTATTATTCTGTACACGACATAGCGTGTGTTTGTATTAGCTTTTGGCATGGTCAAAATCGATTTTGACCAAAGCTAAAGTGGAGCTCCTTTTGTTGGAAGTGCATTCGAATGTGGGATTTGAGCACTATTTGACACTGTTCCGTTGAAAACAATCTAAAACAAACATGCTAATAACCTTTTGCAATTGCACATAATATCCCTTCTAATGTACTAATCCAACTTATTTCCACCAACCCCTTGTGTTCGTTAATCACTTTCTCCCTCCTTTGCAAGCTTTGTCGTTGCGGATAATGCCATTTTTTTTGTTTGAGGGGAGATCACTCCGACCACATGCAGTGTCTCAACGCTTTTAACGAAAGACTAATCTACGCTTGTCCGTAGAGGCTTGAATTGGCCAAGACATGCTTTTACCCTCAGATGAAATCGATCCTGCTACCAACAGGTCAATCTCCCAAGGGTCCTAGTGTTTCACCACTAGGCCAAGACTCTTTGGTTAGGATAATGCCATTTGCAATTGCACATAATATCCCTTCTAATGTACTAACGACTAAAGTTAAACTCAAATCACGCATCAACAACAGCACAACAATGTGCTTTTGACTTGACAAGCCTAAACACGCGTGAGAATTGAAAGGAACAGATGAGACGTAAATAAATATTCAGAGACCACCCAGCCAGCTACACTAATAATATTAGGAAGTTGTAGTGTGGTTTTTCTCCTCTCTAGCATCTGTGTCGATATTATTGATACTATTAAAGAGGAGGTGCCGTCTAACATAGTCAAGCTCTTAGATTTGATCACATGGTCGAGTGGACCCATCACCCACTACTGTAGGTTGTCCTGCTTCATGGTATATTAGATTTTCGCCCAACAAAGTATAGATAAACTAAAAAGCGCACCTTATTCCATGTAATTCGAAATCGACCCAGCAGTTCCACATCGACCTTTTTTTCATCGAAAATAAGATTGTTCACCCCCTGACCCCATGTTAATCGGTCTTATTTTTCACCAAAAAATAATGATGTGGTTTTTATTGTTTTAAATCTTGCGTCCAGACATTCATGCAAAATTTCCTCCAGAAAGAGAAGCTTAACGATTTTTACAGATTATAATGCTTTATATTCATTTTTGAATGATTAATTTCAATAAATTTATGTTAACATAAGTGATATTAAATTCACCCTATAAAATTTACGAGATTGAACATAAGTGGTTAATGTACTCCATCTAAGGGAAAAAACTCAATAATTCGTGGCCAAACTTTACTTACCTTTCGGCCGAACACAGATTAGTCCAGATGTTCATTTTCTCCTAAAATATTGTGGATATAAACCCAAAAAATTATCCTATAATAATATATTAAGAATTTTTATAAAAGTGGTTCACAATAATTGATTTATTATATACACATTATCTATTTACGATATAACATTACCTAAAATCACTTTGCATATATAACTATTTTTTAGCACCTAACACATTTTCATTTCTTGAACGAAAAATTTACAATTTTATGAACATCTGGACGTTATGAATAAATTCAGCATGGATTCTAGAAATTGCCACCTCAAATTTGCCAATTCTGTAATTTTTAATGCTTATTATCAAGTTTGTATTTTCAGAAAACAAGTGCAACTTATGCGAATTGACAAACAAATGGAGTCCTCTTTTGTAAATATTTTTTACAATCACTTCCACCTACCTACCAGGTAACCCTTAAACGATCCTAGCCAACCAAATTTAAAAATAATATATCATTGGCCACAAAGCAACTTGACCATGTGATCCAATCTAAGAACTTGACCATATTAGACACCACCTCACCTAAAGAGGATGGTACGCGAAATTAAAAGGGTTAGGTGCAAAAATTACACCAGACAGCGGCATCCAACCGTTCCCGTGAACCTTATTAACAACAGCCATCAATGTATTGAGTCAAGTTACTGCCCCTTTTCCATGCTTTTGAATATTGCTTCTATTAAATGCATAGGCCCTGCATCCATCCACGAGGCCCTTGCCTGGCAATTTCCGCTAATCTTTCCACAACAAGAAACACTGGTCTTAAAAAAAAGTGAACGAAGGACCAACAGGCAACAAGTAGAGGAATTCGGATTTGCTATAGTCAGCAGAATCATGCAGTTAGACGATTTGGGCCGTTCGATTTTGTAAATCGAGTTCATCTTTCAAAAATCTCCAACCGTCTGATCTCGATTGAACAGTCCAAATCATCTGACTGTGTCATTCTGCTTACTGCAACAAATCCGAATTCCAAGTAGAGAGGCATTTCAATTTCAATTTCAATTTGAATTTTCATTTCAACCATTATGAAAAGGTCCCAGATTTTGCATTAAATACAGGACCCAGGTTCTGCTCAGTGTTCTCACCTTTTCCGTAATGATACACTCATGGCCTTTCTTAAAGTTTACATTTCCTCCACGTCATTTTCTTCTGTAGAGTCAAGACTCAAAGAGTGTCCTCTTCTATAGGTGACGCAGTGTTATTTTTTTCCCTACTTACTAAACAAATTCAATATATGAAAACATAAAGTGGATCACTGAGTGAGTAATATTGGAATCAAGTAGCCACAGAAAAGATGTCCAATGAATTTATAGTTAATGACAAAAAAAAAAGAATTTATAGTTACTTACAGTTGGCATCTTGCACCAAAATCTAGTTTTGGAGGGATTTTTATGAGCATATTTGGTTTTCAATTACAAGCATATGTTTTGAGTCTAAAAATATGCTTTTTAGTTAATTTGGTTTAAAAACGCACTCTGCAATCTTTCACTTGAATACCGAATATGCACTATATTGACTTTCAGTTTGCTCATGTATCACTTAAAATGGTTAGTGTCCTGAGGCAAATAATTCTGCAGGGCTTGCACACTCCAAAAGCAAATTTAGTTTGAAGGATTTTTCACATTACAAGAACATAATTGTGAGATACAGAGAAAATTTACAAGTATTATAAAACAGAAATCTAATTGTTTGAAAGTTTAATATGGCCATTGAACAGGCGAATCAGGGAAAAGTAAACAAAAGAATCTATCTTAAAAATGTTTCCCCCTCTACTGAGGTGGACTCATATCCAATGGAACAGCAACAAACTCTATGCAGAAAATACTGTATTCAGAGAATCAGATCCCACAATTCATATCACTTTTTTCCCGTTTCTCTTGCACCTTTCTACCACTAAAATTCTACTTTAATAAATCTAGATTCCAGAATTATAATAAGATGGAAAAGAACAAAAAATGGTTCCAAAAAGGAAAAAAAGGAGATAAAGAAACTAAAGGTTGGAAGCTGATGATGAATGAACAACCTTATTCTGTCTTCCCGTGAGCCAAAGCAGAGTCCTTCTAGCAAAAGATGGCGCCCTAGCTTGAGAATCCATACTGTAGCAGCTATGGCTCATGCTTTCCTCATCATAGCCACTGAACTCACTCCCTCCCCCATTTTCCCATTTCTCAATATCCATCTCAGAAATAGTACTCCTTGTGTCAAACTTGCCATCCTTGCCCTTCAAATCATCACTACCACCAGCAACAACATTGCGTTGTAATGGGAACCTGAACGAAACAGCCCTTCTAGATGAACCTGCCACAGAAGCATTTGGCTTATCCTTCTTCCCCCTAAGCCAAATCTTTGATATAGAAAAACTCTCCTTTCTGCTCCTTCCAATGGCAGCCCCACTAACATTACAAGTAACAGCACTTGCAGCCCCATTAACATCTTCAACTCTAGTTATTGAATCAAAGCTTGCGAATTTGAAATCTCTCCTGGATTCAAAGTCACATTCAGACATTGCAAGCCTGTGTCCCGGGGTCAAAGGCAAAAAAACATTCTTTTTCTTCTTACTCGATTGCTGCTTGATTGGGGTTCTAATGGGTACCCTCAATGAAGAGGTCTCATCCATAACATAAGCAAAAGACCCCATAGAAAAACATCTTCTAGAATCTACATTGTTGGTGCTGCTTCCTTCCCCTTCACCACCACCACCACCACCACCATCCACGTTCCTGAACTTTCCCAGCTTAACAGTGACCACTTTTTCAACACCATCCCCTCTTGCAGTTGGATCAGGATTTTCATCAACTAAAGCCAAATCACCCGATTTGCATGTTAAATCGACACGGGTTGATCCAAATTCACTGTCTCCACGGCAAGCAAGATGAGAATTTGACATTGTTACACTAATAACCGAACTGGTTCTTCCAACAGCAGCAGCATCTCTTTCTGGAACAATCTCCCTTGAACTGTTGTCACTCCCAGATTCAAGAACAAGAACAATAGGGGAACAGTTACTGTTTGGGGATGAGAACTCAGGGAGCAAGCTTGCTCTACAAAGAGGACAAGTAGAGTGTGACAATAGCCACGTGTCAATACACTCCATGTGAAAGGCATGGCTACATTTTGGCAACAACCTAAGCTTGTCCTCAGGTTCAAACTCACACAAACAAACGGCACAATCAAAAGGGTTCTTCAATCCTATGATGGCTTTGTAGAGGAAGACAGGGAGGGTGTCAATGAAGGACTGGTCAACCCCAGAATCATGGAGGTGGAACAGTTGCTGCAATTGACCTTGAAGAGCAGTGACATTGTCATAGTCATCAGGGTCTCTACTCTGTGGCCTCCATAGGAATCTAACGAGGAGGTGAAGCAAACCAGAAATGAAGAAAACGATGGCAAGAATTATAATGATGAGGAGTATGCTTGGACTAACCCTTAAGGCCTTGTCGTTGAAATTGAAGCTATCAGATCGAACAGTAGTGGGGGGTGGGAAAGGTTGGTTTATTGGTTCGGAGAGAAAATAGGGTGGCTGTTCTGATGGAGGCAGAAAGGTATCTCCTTTACCCTGTAAAAAACTCCTGCCCATGTTGTCGAGTCAGAGAGAAAAAACTCACGAAAGATTGCAACTTTATTCTAGTGCGCGAGTACTAGGATCAAAAGACAGAGTTTGAACTCACCAAAAAAAAAAAAAGACAGAGTTTGAAGACACCAACTGGTGCCATAGACCAACTGAGACTGTTGTTTTTGTTTTACCAATTGGATGCAAATAAAAAAAAAAAAAAGTGGCAGGGGAAGGGCAAGGCACGAAACGATACAAAGCAGCGCTTTTGATGGAGAAATTTGTGAATTGTCTACCCCATTTTTTTTTTGTGGATGTAGATTTTGATTTTGAGCCTGGAAGTCAAAAGAGAGGTGGCAGAATGAGTTTTTCTCATTAAATTATTTCCTTAAATAATCAAGGCGTTATCTTATTAATTTTGTAAAAAAATATCTTTTATTAAATTAGTATCTTAAAAATATAACTATTACTGATTACCGAATTCCTCTTACAGGAAATTAATATTGTGATTAAAAATTACTATTTTAGTGGCAATTTGTGATTTTCCGAAACTAATTTGATACAAAAAAAAATTGATACAAAAAATTCTTAAAAAATGAATATGTTAATTTTTTATGAACTAATTTAATGTTAAAAATGTTTAAATAATTAATGCTGCGACTGCGACACCCGATATTTGATTTGTCTGAGTCGGAGGTTTACTAGATAAGTTATGATAATTTGCACCTGTAAATCTGTCATCGTGTTAAATCACCCTCCCGCATGATTAGCGAATTCTTATCGACGATAATGCGTTATTTTCGTCATTATCAACTCAGTGGACTTGTAAACTAATTGGAAAAAAAAATGATAGTAGTAAATGTTTAACCAGAAAAGGAAAACGAGTACACTTAGATGCTGAGTAAGAAAATGAAATCTTAAAAACTAATATCATTTTTTTGACAGATTAAACAATAATATCTTTTTTCTTTATAGCATCAGTAAAGCCCTGTTGTAATCCAAAAAAAAATATTTATTATATGAAAGTTTTTTTTTGATGATATATATGAAAGGTTTTCTTAATAAGTGCCTTAAGAATATTCATCAAGAATTATTTGATACATCGTATTAAATGTTTTCAATTATTTAATAAAGTAAATATTAAATGATTTTTATATTTTTATGAGTTTAATAACTATACACTAATAGTACAAATTTTTTACCACCAAAGATTGGGTGAGATAACATGGATCTCTCTTAGTTTAACCAAAAATTCTGGATTCGAATCCAAGAGCAGAGAATACAACTACTCTGATCTAGGCCAATAAAAAGTACTATAATTTTTTTTATGCATATATGATATATCCAACCAATATGACATCTTATAATATTATTTTCTAAAATAACTGTAAAAATATCTATATAAAAATATGTAATTTGACGTCTAGGTAAAATATTTTTCTATGGTCAACGTGTTGTAATTAAATTCATACAAGATTAAGAGCCATGCTATACGGCTCAACACGACAACTATACGAACTGAGAAATGACTAACCAAGGTACAAATAAAAGAGAGAAGAAAAAAAAATCAATGGCAGAAAAAAAGCAATCAAACGGTGGATATACATTCTTACATATTCGTATCGCTAATTGTCTTGCCAAAAAGTATTTTTCCAAGATTAATTATTTAGCCTCTGTTTGTTTTAGATTTACGTTCAGTAAAAATACCGTTAAGAACCACGTTGAGAAAAAGGAAGAGAAGAGCAACTTCTTCAAAATGGCCATTTTGGTGCCTCGGGGCACGTTTTTCTTCCGTTAACGTTGGTAGGAATCTTAAAAAAACACATTCTTACTTTTTCAAATAAACAAGTAAGAATAATTAATAAAATATATTAAATGCTATTTGACTAATTTCATTAGTGGTGGTTAACAAAATTCAATCATTTACTCAATCTGAACTAAAATATAAACAAAAATATACATATATCTAGATTAAATATAATCTAAATATATTTAATCTAGATATATATATATTTTTGTTTATATTTTAGTCTAAATGGAGTATTATTTATTTTTAAGTAAAATTCGTATTGATGACTAAAAATTAACTAAGGATATTTAATATATTTTTATTATTTTTAAAAAATACTATAAATACATTATATTATTTCTGTATTTTTAGTATAGTAAGATTTTTATTAAGTATTTTTCACTAAAAAAAATTGCAATGTTGCACAGTAATTATAATGGGGCATTCACGTCGCCGTTGGCTCGTTGCCCGTCAGTAGTTAACGGCAATGATTCACACCAAACGTTAGTCTTGCTAGTTGACTTCTACACCCCCCTGCATCAACCCCAATGCTCAATTAATGTCCCGGAATTAAAATACTCCTAATTGATTATTGAATGTCAGAATAAAATTCTACTACCTCTGTCCCTAAATATAAGAACATTTTAACTAATTCACACCCTTTAAGAAAATTGGTTAAGTTAGTTAATAGCAATAAATTTGTCAATGATTTACTATATTTTTCCAAAACTAGCCCTAACACTTATTACTATCTCTCTTCCCCCCTCTCTCTCATCACTTAGTTAATGCATTGGAAAAGGTAGAGTGGTTGGGTGATTTGTACAATAAATAAGGGCATTTTAGTCAAAAAATAATTAATGCAACTGATTTTTTGGAAAGATTCTTATATAAAGGGACTTTCATTTTTTTGTAAAGGTTCCTATATTTAGGGACGGAGGTAGTAATATTCATATCCATTTACTTTGATTTGGAAATTATGTTATCACCCTGGTTACATTCTCTTTAGTTCTTCTAATTCCATTTCCAATCTGAATCGGTCCCCAGATAATTTTTTTTTTTTTGATACAAAGTCCCAGATGAATAAAACATAGCGGAGGTGGAAGTCTCGCAAAGTCTATAGAGGGAGGCGCGAGACATCTGGAAAGAATTGAATAGGAGAGCATAGCATAGGATAGAGTAAAGACAAATCAAACAGATAATAAAAGGGGGAGCTCTCTCTCTGGATTCCATAGACTGGGGAAAGTACCCTCTCTTTATTTTATCTTTTCAATTTGTCTTTAGGGGGAAATTCTCGTACCGAAGTTTCGTGCTGCATAAAGCGGAGCCAGTGGTTTCGATTCAACTAAACATGGGCCATGGGTATGCCCTTTTTACGTTTCTATTGGGAACACCGTCTAACGCATAATGAAATGAAACCCCATCCATTTGAAGAAATGTACATTTTTTTTTTCCTTTTTTATTTTATGGACCTTTGCTTCATTTTACACATTTTTTTATAAAAAAAAATTAAGAAATGAGAAGTTACTTCGTTTTAAAATTACGAAAAGATCTTGCTGAAGAAAAAAAAATTACGAAAAGACAAGCCACTGGAATGGGTCAAAGTTTACCGTAAAATTTATAAATGGCCTAGGCAAGCAATAAATGAAACAATTACTATGTTGTTTTTACTTGCAAAATGGAGTAGTTTGATACAATCAGTTCCTTTTTTTAACTGACGCTTAGTTTAATTTGAGTTGAGTTGCTAAATCCTTCTAAAGAGGTAATTTTTTTAATGTTTATTTTTTTCATTTATTAAACTCGAAATCAATATTAAGTTTGTTGTTACTTGAACCAAAAGACATTGTTAATCAGTTCCATTTTGTTATGTTTCAACAGTGTGATTTTACTTTTTTTATATTTTTATACTATTATTTGACCAACTAGGAATATTTTCATTATTTTATCTCTTTTCCCTAATGTTTTTTTTTCATGCATTATAAATAATTTATTGTAGGATGGTAAGCATCCCCAGACCAAATGCCTTCATCGATTCTTTGAACCAATTTGAGGCGCACCGAGTGGACGTTCGTTTCTAGGGATGATGCATGAAAATTGTTTTGTTAGATCTGTGTAGCGTGTGCGAGATGTAGGAGTAGTATAAGTTTGAGGTTATGGGTGAACAAAAACGAAGGTTCTTTAACATATTTAAGGAATGAAGAGGGAAAAGTAGCAGCGGCATTTAAGTTCAATTGACTCTTGTGTCAGGAGTTAGCTAGAGTTGGCATCAATGTCCATATCTGACGTGAAACCCCACGGTCCTGAGTTTAACGTGGTTTGCCCCTTTGTAAAATTGAGTTCGGTATCCAATAACCAGTAGGAGTTAAGAACTAAGAGCATTTTTAGTGAAAAAATTCATTTTGGGTGTTTAAATGAGTTCTATATGGACATATCATTCATTTTTACATTTTTTAACACAAGCATTCAATAAGTACTCAACTCATCAAATCCAATAATTTTAAAAAATTTACTAAATGGGTCACACCAATAACCACACATCATTTATTTTTATTTATAAAATACAATAGCCCCACAAAACAATGTTAAACAGTGTCAAATAGTACAAACACTCGGTACTTGTACAAGCACTGGTGCTTATTAGGCACCGTGATGTGTCAGTGCTCCAACGGTAAAGGCACGGTTCTTGTTAAGTACTCTCGCTTAAGAACCGACGATGGTACTTAACAAGAACCGTGCCTTTACCGTTGGAGCACTAACACAACACGGTGCCTAATAAGCACCAGTGCTTGCACTATTTGACACTGTTTAACTAGGGGTGTCAAAACGGATCAGCTAGACCCGTATTCAGAAATGGGCTGAAAAATTCACCCCCACCCGTTTAAGGGAGGGCCATGCGGGCCGACGGGCCAACAACGGGCCAGCGCGTCAAAATAATAATAAATTTTTTTAAAAAAATCAGAAACAATTATTATTTTATTTGGAAAAAACAAAAAACGAAAACAGGCCAAATGGGCCAGCCCCCCGCCCGTTTTCAGGCCAATCTACTTTTGGTCCTTTTTGTGGGCCCAAACGGGTCAGGCTCAAAAATATTGGCCCGGCCTGTTGGACTGGGCTCATATTGTCATCCCTATGTTTAACACTGTTTTGTGGGCCTATTGCATTTTATAAATAAAAATAAGTGATGCATAGTTATTGGTGAGACACATTTAGTAATTTTTTTGGAGTTGTTGGGTTGGAAGAATTTGGTACTTATTGGGTGCTTGTGTTGAAAAATGTAAAAGTGAATGATGTGTCCATGTGGGACCCATTTAAGCACCCAAAATAGATTTCTCCACTAAAGATGCTCTAAGGGCAATTTCAATTGGAGTACCTACAATTGAGGGGGTTTCAAATAAGTACTTGGATTCGATTACAAGAAGAAAAGAAATAAGTCGTGCTAATTAAAAAAATTAGTTAATATCATTTAATTTTATTGATATTATTAAATAAATAAATTTTATTCTCTAAATTATCCTTAATAAAATAGTCATTGAGATGAAAATCTAAATTAAATGAAGAGTATTTTGTGAAAAATATTTCATTAAATAAGAAAAAATCATTTATAATTTGTTTATATTTCAACACAATTTTTTTAAAATCAATTCTTCAAACACAATTCTACCAAAATCTAAAACAAACATACCCTTAATGATTTTGATGGAAGTAATAATTCTTAACTTTTGCGTTGAATAAAATCAATTATGGGTATGAGACCTACAAAATTCTTTATATTTACATATCAAAAATGATTCTACCTTTATCATCCAAATACAATCAATTCTTCTAAATATACTTGTAAAATATCATTACCAAACACAAATCAATTATTTTAAAGTTTAAACACATTTTTTTTTAAATCAATTCTTTAAATACAATTCTATTAAAATCAATTCTACCAAAATCTAAAATAAAAGAACCCTTAATATATAGTTTAATTTATTCATCACTGTGAACTACATAATTGATGATCTGAATCCTCAATTTTTTCATTGTTTGGACAAGGACCAAAACAGACTGATGGTGTGGAGTTTTTCTGGACTATGATATATGGTACTGTATAATGTATCAAACGGCACGAAAGACATTTCCATGGTGTGATTTATAGAGTGAGTAGTGGCATATAATATTTCTCTTTATGGAAACTAGTTGGCTCAACACAAATATGTTTCGTCGTTAACTGCGAAATTGATAACGAAAGTGTTGAGTTGACACGTGACAGATCAGTGGCCTTTTGTGATTCTGGTTTTGACTTCAAAGCGTTGAATTAATTAAGATTAACTATATGATATTCAATATGCATGTAATAACACAGCTGCGACGTATATAATTAATATTTTTGGCTAAAATATTAAAAAAAAAACTTCGCAACTTGCGGAGATGTCCGTGGCAACAGAAGATCAAAGTCAAGTATATATCGATGGTACGTACTCGTCAGAGATGAAAAACTTTCAAAAACACTGAAGAAAAAGTTTAGTAATATTTGGTTTGGAAACAGACGAAAGATCCTAATTTGAACTAACTAATCCAGTCAAGCAGGCTTGTTCCTAATCATTAACTACTTTTTTGTCCGATGTGTGTTTTTGTCAAATGTTAGGATTTGCCGCGGTAATTACTAGAAAGAAAACCAAAATGCGGATATATATATATATATATATATATATATATATATATTATTATATACATATACATTGGAGAAATAAAATAATACAACAATAACAATAATGAGTGTTCATAATTCAGGGATCTCGTGCAAGCATACAATTAAATTAAAGTGGCTTGGCAGATACAAGTGAATGGGAAAGCTGATGTTCATATGGCGGTGGACATATGTGTTTGTTAGTTCAACGATTGGTGCTTGAATTGGCTTTTGTTTGTTTCTTCAATGGTGTGTGCTTCCATTGTGAATGTGAATGGGATGCATCCAATCCTACGGGAAGTCAACCTCTGCTGTCACATCCTTTACTAAAATGATAAAGAAAAAGACTCGTTAAATTCCAAAGTCAAAAAAAATAAAAATTCCAAAGTCAAAAATAAATAAAATGGCACTAGATTATTTTACTTTTATTCTTTAAAAATGACAAAAATCAGTTATATTGATATATAGTTAAACACCAAATATTTTCTTTTTCTATACCAGAAGACCAAAGATATTATTGCTTATAAAAAAACCAAAGATACCCCTTCCGGTCCTTTTTTATAAGAAACAAAGCGAGTCATTTCTATGGTCATTTTTATAAAAAATAATGTCTTATTTTTAACAATATTAATTGTTCATTTCCAACTTTACCCTTATTTATTATGAGATCCACAAAATGAATATGAAAAGACACAAAACCTACAAAGGGTACTCTTGGAAATTTATAGCATTATTAATTATAATTAATCAATTTCAATATATTTTTTTGGTCTTGATGATTTTGTCTTATGTTTCTTATAAAAAGAACCGGAGGGAGTATTAATTAGTCCCACGTAGGTGGCTGCTCACTTGGTTGAGTCAAGAGATATAAGGTAGCGTAAGTTAGAATTTTGGTTGATCTTTTTAGGAGCCAGCCTAATGTTTTTCAAACTTTTTTTTTGGAAGAAATATAGTGAAAAGTGTTTATCTTAATTTATCTTATGTCGTACTTTTATGTTATCTTATGCCAAATTTATATTATATAGTATTTGAATACTTATAATTATTTTAAAATTTCAATATAAATCAAAATATCTCACGAGTCAAGTTAGTTATCTCATTAGAGAACTTTAATTAGCATCCCTAACATTCGAGTTTCGCATGTATCGTCCCGTCCTATAGTTGAGGATTACAAAACCCACCATATGTCTAGGTTAATTTATTTATGATTAATCTTGCGTTAACTACAAAGCATTGGATAATTTGTTTGCTATAACTACGAGGCATGTTGCTTTCGTTTTTTTATTTTGGTCAAACATGTTGCTTGCCTTTTTTTTTGGTCAAAATGTTGCTTGCGTTTGTATTTGATAAAAATGAAAATTTTCAGAGCAACCAAGGAAGAAAAGGATTACAAGTTTTAATACCGGGCCTAAGCCCATAGGAAGAGAAGCTCTCGTGATGTCACGGAACAACAGTCTTCTGGACTCTTTGACAAAAAAAAACAGTCTTCTGGACTCTTTGACAAAAAAAAACAGTCTTCTGGACTCTGGAGAAGGAATAATCCAATGACGAAAAAAACCAAGTCCATGCAATACTTGGCTTATCTTTTCAATAAATTTTTTAACTTTTCTAAAAAAAATAAGAGAGCCTTTAGAAAAAATATTTAGAACTTGTTTATATTTATTTTATGACTTAAGTGTTTATATTAAAACAATTTATGATATGCTTATAAATTATTTTAGCTTATTTCAATAAGTTATCTATAATAACTTAAAAATAAACACTTAATGGAGTTATTTATCCAAAAACATCCTGAGTAGTTGAATAAGACAACTTGGACAGTGGAGATAGAATTTTAAAAACACAATATAAAACAAATTTATACAAGATTATAAAAACATGATATTACTAGTCAAAAATAAAAAATAAAAACATGATATTAAAAAATACTTCATATTTAAAACATTAATATCTTATATAAAAACTATATTAAAACATTATCAAATGGTGTTGTTTTGTATAACCAAACGATGAGGTATAAGAATGTCCATCTTCTTTAAAAATGGGATTGATTAGATACTGATGCCAATTAAAAAAATTAAGAACTAAATAATAGTTTGTAATCTAATGACACAATTGCACATCGTTAACTCACAAGTAACATTCTAAAGTTGTTTTTTTATAAAAAAAAATCGAGTTTAACCGATCCGAGCGGATAAACAAATCATTTTAGTTTGTCCGACTCAATAAAACAAAATCATTGATTTAAAGAATAATTAATTTAAAGACCTAATCACAAGCTCCGATCCGATCAAATGTAAATAATTAAGAGGCTCCAATCGCGTCCATTTTCAAAACAAAAATTATAGGTAGACAATCATACGAGAGCAGAAAAACTACTGGGAGTTTGGGTGAGATAGTACGGATTTTTTACAGTTTAACCAGAGGTCATAGGTTTAAATTTAGGCCAAAAGAATTAGTCACTACACGCGCGCGAAAAACTTTACTGCCTATAAAATCATACCCGACTCAAAGAAATTAGTCCCCCATGTACACAGGAAAACCATATTCTAGACAAAAAATACGAGAGCAGAAAGAAAATTCATGTATAGGACCTTGATGTTAATGCACTGTGCTACGTGCTACTGATGAGAGTTAGCAACCATTAACCATAGACACATGTCATGGCTGGAAGATTAATTTGACGCTTGGAGGATAATGGGGGTCGCAATCATTTTGCTTCTTTCGAGTACTAATCATGTGGACACTTTTCCATCCCCATGCAACAATTTTTCCATGTTTGAGTGTGTAAAAGTAACATGTTGTAAGTTGTAACTACTACTCAATCATTGGATGTTGTTGACCAAATGAGTCCTACAGAGAAAAAATAAAAAAAAATTAATTATGTTTTTAGTCTTTTAAAAATTGTCAAATTTAAATTTAGTCTTTTAAAAATAAGTCAAATTTTTTTAGACCTTTAAATATTTTTTTGTTTGATTTAAGTTCTTTAAGTGAGTTAACTTACTAGGTGGCACATTATGACCCAGTCATCATTTCTACGTGGCACGAAACGCTGACGTGGCAATATTAATTTTTGAATTTAATCCCTCTAAAAAGTGAGTTTTGATTTTAATCCCTGTGCCTTCTCGTTCCTCCTCCACCACCTTCTCCCTCCTCCAATGGCTTCTCCTTCCTCTCCCACCTTCCTCCTCCCCCCCCCCCCCCCCCCCCCACCTTTTCCCCCAATAGGGCTTTTGATCTCGATTTCAAGCTTGTCGATGACCCCAAAATTGCTCTCCAGAGATACGGCCAGTACCTCTACGACGCCTTAATTTTGTTTTGCCCCACCATCGAACGTAAGTTTTTCACTTTTCACACTCGACCCCCCAAATGCTTATGAGATCTTAGTTCAATTTATGTTACTTTTTTACTAATGGTCCTCGAGCCAGTGTCGTTTTTAGCTTATCTATGTTTTATAACGTTTCGATTTTTAATTTTTACTAACATAAGGGGAGGTGGGGTTTGGTTGGTTTTTTGTATGATGTGCAGGTTTTGGAGGATCCATTGATGCAGCTGCCGTTTTGGATTTTGTTGATTCCGGCCATGATTTCTTGGATCTCCTTTGCATGAAAAATAGATCAAAAGCCCTATTGGGGGAAAAGGTGGGGGGAGGAGGAAGGTGGGAGAGGAGGGAGAAGCCACCGGAGAAGGAGGGAAAGGAGGTGGAGGAGGAAGGAGAAAGGCCGAGAACTAAAATCAAAACTTATTTTTTAGAGAGACTAAAATCAAAACTCACTTTTTAGAGAGACTAAATTCAAAAGTTAATATTGTCACGTCAGCGTTTCGTGCCACGTAAGAATGATGACTGAGTCATAATGTGCCACTTAGCAAGTCAACTCACTTAAAAGACCCAAATCAAACAAAAAAATATTTAAAGGATTAAAAAAGTTTGACTTATTTTTAAAAGACTAAACTCAAATTTAGCAATTTTTAAAAGACTAAAAACATAATTAATCCAATAAAAAAAATAGTCTGAAATGGCAATCGAATGGGTTTCTAGCTAGTCAAGGGAGATGAGCAGTGACATTCGTGGAAGTGCAGGTTTGCAATTGTCCCAAATATTTTCAATACTAGAAAGTTGACTCGTGTATTCGCACGGGTTTGAGGGTCGTATTAATAATTTCATTTATGATATATCCTAAATTAATAACAACATTGGTTTTTCTTTGTTGTGAAAATAACAATGTTAGTCATGCAAAATTGACATTTTGTATCTTAGTAAAATATAAAGGTTTCACATTATAAATAAACAACAATTTCTCATATCTATAACATTAAAGACCAAATCATATAAACAAAATAAATATAAAATAATTAAAATAATTTTTTAATTTATAGAGAAAATATAAACAAAATATATAAACAAACACTATTTTATTTATAAAAGCTAAAATTAAAGAAAATATGATTTTGTAACCTAAAAATTTATAGGAACAAAAAAATGAATAAAATTCGTAAGCAAAAACTAAAGTTGAAAGAAAAGTATTTTATATGAAAATTTACATGAATTAAAAAACATGAATGAAACTTGTAAACAAACATTATTTTATTTACTAAAAGTAAAATTAAAAGAAGAATAATTTTGGTATCAAAAAATTTATAGGAACACAAACACATGCATCAATATGGTAAGTAAATATCATTTCATTGATAAAAAATAAGATTAAAAAAATAATTTTGCAACCTTATATTTTATTGGAACGAAAAACATGAATGAAACTCGGGTGACACTTAATTTGGGAATGTCACTTTTGGTCCCATCAATGGGAAGCAAGTCAATTACCTGATATAGAAGGTTTTACAGGTTAAAAATAATTGCATTGTACCCCCTGAAAAATATAGTTATTTCATGTGCAAAATAGAATAATTGCAAATAAAGGTGATGCCCAACACATCACATGAACCCTAGCGCCGTCACCTTCCTCAGTCCTCACCACCTCCTCCACTGTTCACGTCACCAGAGCGACCAGGAGGAAATGGCTCTGTGATGGGTTACAGCGGCGAACAATGACTCTTTTTTTCTTCTCCGCGATGAGTTGCAGCGCGGTGGACAATGACTTTTTCTCTCTCCTCCACGATGGGTTGCAGAGCAGCGAACAACGGCTCTTTCTCTCTCCTCCGCGACGGATTGCAGCGCGATGTACAATTGATTTTTCTCTCTCCTCCATGATGGGTTGCAGGGGTCGTAGTTGCAGACATCAACTCTTTTCTCTCCTCCGCGATGAATCGCCTAGGTTGCAGCAACAGACAACGACTCTCTCTCATGTTGGTGTGGAGGAGGGTGGGGATGAGCTTGCTGGCAGGAGGGAGGGAGCGGAGGTTTCTTTTTTTTTTTTATGTTGCTTTTCAAGGTCCCTGTCACATTGATTTTGTGACGAGCTTGATCCGGGTTCCATTGCTAGTCGTACTGGGAAGGAGGAGGGAGGAGAGAGAAAAGGGGGAGGAGAAATCTAGGTTCCATTCACGAGCCTAATTGTTTTTAAAGATTGGGGCTTTTTAACAAATTCAAACTTTTGAAGACCTACATTTGCAAATATATAACACTATTTGCTTCATTTTAGTAGCAGGTACCAGGTAATAAATATAATCCATTGGATCAAAGTCTTTACTTTTTCATACCTAATCTACGTCAGAAAAGGTCTTTCCCATTGGTGGGATCAAAAGACAGGAACCCATATTAAGTGCCACCTGAAACTCGTAAATAAACACTAATTTATTTATCAAAATGAAATCAAAAGAAAAATAGTTTCCCAATCGTATAATTTACATGAACAAAATCTTGAAACTTGTGAGTAAATAATATTTTATTTATAAAAAAATAAAATTAAATAAAAAATAATTTTAGAAACTGAAAATTTATGAGAATAAAAAAACTTGAATTAAACATATAAGTAAATACTATTTTATTCATTAAAAATAAAAAAAATTGTTTAACAACCTTAAAAATGCCCATATACAATATTCTCATATTGAGGTAAGAGTGTAATGTTGAAAAAAAAAGTGAGAAATTGGGAGGTGCGAAATTTAGCACGTGCACCGATGAGTTCAATTTTCTTAAATAGGTAAGATAAATAGGCAATAAAATAATATTTAATAAAAAATTAAAAATTAAAAACAAAAAAGATTGCTACTGTGAGGGAATACATTGTGTCGATAGTTAACCCTAAACTATATAATATATACTCTCTTTGTCCCAAAATAAGCGTTGTTTTACATTTTTTTACACAGATTAAGAAGTACAATAAATAAATGAGTAAGAGTAACAAAATTGCCAAATTAACCTTGCAATAAATAGTGGAGTGTGATTTAATTTTTGTTATTATTCAAAAACTGATACACTACATTATTAGTGGTAAAATTGAAATAAATTAATTAATATTTAATTGAAAACATAAAACGACACTTATTTTGGGATAAATATATTTTGCTAAAACGACGTTTATCTTGGGACAGAGGGAGTGTATATATATATATATAGATTATATTATAATAATTATAATTATAATTATAATAATTATAATAGAAGGATATTTATTATTTAAAAAAATTAAAAGAATTTAAAAAAATGATGGTCTTGCGCGGGAAGTAGTGATGTGACATTAACCAGTTTTTATATATCTATTGATTATTTCAATGTATTGAAAAGCCTGGAAAAGTGTTTTATTGAAATAAAATAAAAAGTGAAAATTGACATACTCACATAGACTGGTTAAAAATCAATTATTAAACTTATACAACTTATTTGAAAATTGATTGTTGATTTTTCAATTAATAATTATCACCTTTTACTTTTTTAATTTACCTTCTCTAAAATTCATTCTCTATTTTTCAAGTAGAGAATTGTCAAATGAGTTTTTTTTTTCTTCATAAACTCGATATCTGAAAATCACGAGAAGTTTAACTAATTTAAATTGAATTGAGTGTACCATTTAAAAGGACAAAGCATCCAATGCTTATTTTTTATATATTTACAATACCCGAATTCATGCCCTACTTTAATTAAGAGAAATAAAGTTGTTCACTATTTAAACTAATAGGCATTGGTGTAAAATGATAATTTAAATCATGAATTTCACTGTGCATTATTTATATAGTTTAAAGATGAGGCTAGCCTTTTTTGTTTATGAAGATTTCCAAACGAAAGAAGCTCTCTTGAATTAAACAAGTGCTGTCTAGAAAACATGAAAGGTTAATTATTAATAAATTTGTACAGTTTATTCTTAATTATTTGAAATAAAAAATTATGAAGAGGCCGGATATATAATTATTTTTTGTGATGTTATGTCGATGAAAATAATAAAACTGGAAAGATTCCAATTGTCTATGTACGGGTACCATTGGTTTTTTTTTTTGGTCCAGTTATGTACCATTGGTTAGACAACGCATTACAGCATAAGGTACCCATCATTCACAGCACAAAATTGTTGCCTCTCCACCGTTTTGTTGGGTGGGACAGCGTTTTTTGCTTTGTGTTTCTTTTTTTTTTGGTCAACTGCTTTGTGTTTCTTGGAGTTATCATTGTTGGCATGACATGATCATCATTGACGGGCTAAAACGATTAAAAGGACCCAAGGCCAATGCCAAAGTTAGGGTTCTCGCCGTCAACTTTTGACCACTAAGCTGAAAAAAACATAAACTAAAAACACGTTTAAGCTTTCCATGTTTCAAAGGTAATTAGATTAATTCTTTTTATAACAACGTTAAAATAATTTTAATATAAATTTATTGCCATTTTTTATTTAATATATTTAATTTTAATTTTAATTTAATAACATTGAAATGAATTGGTAAAAAAAAATTGAAATGAACAATGTTTTAGACATAATTTATGATTAAAACGTATCATGCAACTTTAAGACAAAACTTTACTGCGTAATTTTGTTTTGAGGGAAAACATTACTATTTGACATTGGATAAGACTCAATGATAAATAAAAAAAACTAATAAAAATAGTACTCAAAACAGTAAAGAGAAATAAAAAAGTATCTATATATATTATAATAAAATTTTCTTGCACTTCTGTATTAAAAAAATGAGAAAAATATATTATAATAATTATTATAATTATAGGTAGGTATGAAAGAAAATTAAGTATATAGTTTTTTTTATCATTGGAAAATATAGAAAAAAAAAACTAAACTCTAACTCTCTGGATCCCCATAGCATTAGCTAGAAGGGTGTTAAAGAGTTATGCTGGACAAAGATTCCAATTCTTTCATTCTTCATGCGTGCTTGAGCCATACTTAGCAAGCCAATCCACACACATATTACCTTCCCAAGTGTATATATTAGCAAGCCAACCCTAAATTAAGTATATACTATTATATCCTAATAAATAATTAATATCTATTATAATAATTATAGGTATTAAGCAAAAATATGTATATATTAATAATTATATCCTAATAAATAATATATGATATATTTGAACAATTTTTTTTAATAAATTCCAGAAATATAAAAAAAAATATGAACATAAAATATAAGAAAACCATACATATTTAAGCAAACAACTATGTGCATGTTTGGAAAATTAGTTGGAATTGCAATAGCAGGAATTCTAAACTAATTTCAGTGTAGAAGTAACTTTACTCCGTATCTTTTTCTTTTTTTTTTTGCAAACTGAATTTAAATGAGAGACAATTTAAATCCAAACATGTGTTATATTCGTCAACTTAAAATGGAAAATTAATTTTATGCACACATATATCCCCTCCATTTGCTAGTTACGTCATATATGTGATTTATTGATTTTTTTCTGCTTGAGTCAAGATTTATTGACTAAAAATCACATTATTAAATTTATTATTAATTTTAAGACCTAGAAATTTTAATAAAAATTATTTTAAATTTCTTAATCCTAAGATTTGTCTATAAATTATGCACAACCAAAATGGGTGATGAATTAATAAATTAATAATGAAGTTATCAAAAAATAAATTAACAATGACAATACTCCGTGTAATAAAAGAGGAAAAATAACAGGAATGGACACAGATGATAGGACTTTTTGCTCGCACTATATTTATTTTTTTTGGTCTCAATTATAAGTAAAAAAAATTAATTTTATATTGATTAAAAAAATCAGTTAATTAGATTAATTATTCTTGATTTTAGCTAAAAAAATAAAACTTATTCTAAAATTACCCAATATAGCTAGTAACTATTAATTAAAACTATTAATTTCACTTTTTTTATATTAAAAATATAATTTGAGTTAAATAAAGGTATTTTTGAAATAGACTCATTAAAAAAAGTAAAATATAATTAAATTTATTTATAATTAAAATCACAAAACATAATTTTTTTTATTTATAATCGAGAATGGAGAGAATATTTCACTGGAAACCCTCGTTAAAATTGGTGAAACGAGGGGCATTGGCATGTTTGACCCCTGGGTAAGGAGACGAGCCGAGTAGCAACTTTGAGGGCCTCGATCTGTGTGTGAGGTGTTTTTTGATGTGATGAGGAATTTTTCCTCCGCAAAGAGAGGGGACAAAGAAGGAAACGACACAACCACCAAGTTGACTCCTTAATAATACTCATACTATATCCAATCATGGTCACACGCCTTTTGTTTTGGGGGCTCTCTCTCTCTCTTGCTGGCTGTTAATGGTTTTTCCTGAAGAAGCTCAACTCTAAAAAAAAAAACTTGCTTTTTTCTTTCTCCCAATAACATCTGTCACCCCTTTTGGATATTTGGTTTTTTTCTCTCCTTAATTTTATCAAATTTCTTGTTTAAGGAAAATACCCTTCCCGTCATCCTCGTTGTAAAAATGATTTTGCGTCCATTGGGTCTGATGGAGGAGGTTTGATTGTCAATCATCAATCTTCTCCTAGAAACCAGAAAACGTCTTACCCCTTTCTGTGTTTCGATCGTCCCAGAGGGGCAAAAAAAAAAAACCTATCTATGAAGAAACTTTTGAGGTGGGGTTGTGGGATTCTGATTCAGATGGTGTGATTGTTGTGAATGTTGTAATTGTCCATTGGGGAACAATTGGAAGCTGGTTTATTCCCTCCACAACAAGTTTCATTCTTTAAAAGGAATATATTTGGAAGTTGATGTCAGGCACACGGTATCCCCTTAGATATTCTTCTCAAAGGTACAAAGTTTTGTGTTAAAAAATTGCGTGTTTTCGTTTGGTTTCTCGAACTTCACGACGTGTTGAACTAATCTGTGAAAAAAATAATTGTTTTTTTAATATTAGCAGTAAGTAGGCACAATAATTGGAGGATTTATAAAACTGATCCAATCGTTTCGTTTTATATACAGTAGAACACCAACTAATTTAGGAAAAATATAAGATTGGTCTAATTGATATGCTTGCTAAAATTATGATAAACAAAATATCCTATAATCAAAACTATCCATATAATTACGCTAACACTAACATCTAATCTAATATTTAAATAATGAGCAGTTTGAGAGTCAGCAATTCACTGGTTGCACGGGCTTAAGGTTTGTGGACAAAACCACGGGAACCTGTCTCCCTCTCTCTCTCTCTCGAGAATCATGTGATGGTGGTCTTTGACAGTTATAACCAATTCATTGGGATGTTTAAGAAATTCTGATAGGGTTGTTGTTAGTTTGGTAGATGAAGAAGTACCAAGTCTCTATATCAGAATTTTCGGATTGATTAAGGTTTGATGATGTCATGTGGGGAATGTTTGTCCTGAGGAGAAATTGGGGCCTTTTTGTAAGGCTGTGAAGAAGGAACCCCTGCTCCCAATTTTCCTGAGTAGTTTAAATTGGTTGTCTTGATTTCTGAGGGACATGAGATTTCTGAGCCTGGTTGGGAATTCTTTTGGGTGTTCTGCATCTGGGGAGCGCCTAGTTTCTGCAGCAAGAGATGGGGATGTTCAAGAGGCTAAGGCCCTGTTGGAATATAACCCTCGTCTTGCAAGGTATTCCACTTTTGGAGTTCGCAATTCTCCCTTGCATTACTCTGCAGCTCATGGCCACCATGAGGTATATATACTCAATTCAATGCACTCCATCTTCTTCTATCAATTTTTTGTAATTCTCTTACAAAATATCCGTTGTGTTTTTGCATTTATGTATTGTAGATAGTGTATCTCTTGCTTGAGTCCGGAGTTGATATCAATCTCAGGAATTATCGTGGTCAGGTAATCCATATTATTTTGTTCCAATGCTCTCTTTCATTAATTCGATTTTGACTATATTTATTGTCACATAAATGAAAAATTACAGCTCAATCTACAAAACTGTCAGTTTTATGTTAAAGACTTCAGAATTTGTTGTTATGGATATGAATGGCGCTATGTTTCCTTAATAGAGAGGGCCAATTCTTTTACTTACTTCACAGTTTATACCATTAACAGACTGCATTGATGCAAGCTTGTCAACATGGTCACTGGGAGGTGGTACAGACCCTGATTATTTTTAATGCCAATGTAAGATCTTTTCTGCCAACCCATTATGTATATTTTATTAACAATCTGATAAATTCTTGGGTTGAATGAGTTGTGAAATATTGTTGGCTGTTAAATTGGATTGCAGATTCATAAAGCAGATTACCTAAATGGAGGCACTGCCCTCCACTTGGCTGCTTTAAATGGCCATACCAGGTGCATTAGGCTCCTCCTGGCAGACTATTTACCCAGCATCCCTAACTTTTGGGCTGTATTGCAGACAGGTGATGATAAACCAATCTCGGAATTTGATCAAAGGTACTCTCTCACTCAGAAGTCCTATTGTAGTCATCCATTATAAACTGTTGCAATGAGTTTGATTTTGTCTCTGAATGGTTGCATGCATAGTGGTCTCTGTGAGGTGATTAACAGAACTTCTGATGGAGGGATCACTGCTCTGCATATGGCAGCATTGAATGGGCATGTTGAGAGTGTGCAGTTGCTCTTAGACTTGGGTGCTTCTGTGTCTGAGGTTACCGTGGAGGATGGAACCACCATTGATTTAATTGGTAATTATTTGGCATTTTCTAGTTCATGTGATAGCATGATGCCGAATATTTGCTTTGGAAAGTCGGCATTTATATTACCACTATCTGCTGATTGTTTCCATATCCAAACCTACACATCCTGGTAATTCTCATCAATATTGTTCATCATTTCCATTTCTGGTTCCTAGAAGAGTTTTAAGGTATCAGGGTGGAACTGAAAATGAGCAGGTGAAAACTTCAGAATGAAAATGTAGTGGTTGAAATTCAACTGCAACTCATTTAAATTCTAGGTCCACAATTGTTGATCTCTCCTCCTATAGCATGAAAGTGAGCTGAAAATGATTTTTCACCCAGCAGGAAGGACCATGGAGTAAAAATAAAAAAAATTCCATCTCACTCCATTTTCTACACCACACTGTTTCCCTCCTGGATTACTAAGCACAGCCTTGGTGTCTGATTGGGTTTCTCCTTCTAAATCTCAGCAGTATAACTCTTAGTATCAAGTATACGTTTTATCAAATTCAATCGGATTGAGAGACATTTGGGCTAGATGTTCCTTCCTTCTACCGGATAAGAGAAAATGCTATATGTTTAAAGTTGACCTCAATTACAAAGTAAATTTAAACACTATAAAATAGCGTAAAAGATATTAAGGATTTAAACATACAGCATCTCGTAAGTTTGGGCTAATTTAATTAGTTTGACCTACAGTAACTCTGCCCATCCTTACTTGCAGGTTCTGGGAGCACTTCACTCCATTATGCTGCATGTGGTGGAAATGCACAATGTTGTCAAGTGTGTTCCTATTTTCCTTTAGAAGAAAAATATACTTTTGGAACTGAAAACTTATTATTCTTCCAAATGAACATACCAAGTTTAAGTTATTGCTGGTCTTCATATTGAAGTTCCTTTTCTTTTTAATTTTGTGTATCATTTGTTTGGTTCAGCTTTTGATTGCCAAGGGTGCCAGTCTGACTGCTGAGAATGCAAACGGGTATGTATCAACATATCTTAGTTACAAACGATGCATGGTAAAGATATAAATATTTTGGTCTATATAGTTCATAGGAAGTTAATACTCTTCTATAAGAGCCAAACAACTCCCTTCCCCCTTGTCCTCTAACTTATTGTGAAAATTGACAATTCATAGCAAAGTAAATTTGGCCCAGAAACTTAAGTTTAATTTGTTGATGTTCAGAGTATCCATGTCCCTGGGTTTTGGTATGATTTTTTTGTTGTGAACCCGTGTTTCAAAAATTAGCCTTACCCGTACATCACTTTTCTCTCTTGGATAATATCAATTGGAATATTGCATGGCTTATGGCCTTCAAGTTAAATGCAACCATCATTGTATAAGAACTGTGTTTATTATTATCTGTCTATATATTCATTGCGGATAATACTTTGTTGTATCTGGATAAAGCAAACTGAGATTTATATAGTCTGAAACTTTTTTTTATTTTTATCTTTCATGGGTTCAAACTTTTTGGTTTACTCCTTTGATTTTTGTTTTGAAGATGGACCCCCTTGATGGTTGCTCGTTCATGGCATAGAAACTGGCTCGAAGACATCTTAAAAACACCTCCAGCAGACAATTTACAAGTTCTCCCTTCGCCATATATATCTCTTCCACTTATGAGCATTGTTAGAATTGCTAGGTATGTCTTATCCTCTTAACAATTCAACCAACTTCTTCCTAACTGGTAATAATACCTAAGTTTGATATTGGTTGCTATCTGATGTGCTCTTCCTGGGGAGAACCAACTAAAAATTTGTTTGCCTAGAAATTAGCATGAATTGATTTTAATAAGCACATTTATTTCCATGAATTTTTGGAGTCTGCTCTGGTTTCAAATCAACTAGCAGGTGGATTTAACCTATTATGCTTTTGAATGCTGTGCCAAGCCTGGTCATCAAAGAGTTCCTGACAAAATCCAATGATACCGAGGAAAATTTACTCAAATCTATGTCAAATCGCTTGTTTCTCATGTGATTATATGTTGCTAACTAGACAAGTTTAGTCTTTTTAAGGTTCATTAATTTCATGTTTATATTCAGCATGACTAACTTCATTGGTAATTCGGTATGGAATAACTAACAGGTTAGAATACCATTAACTGGCTTGCTTCGTCTAATTATCAAGTTTTTCAATCAATGAAAGAAGACACACCTCTAATGTTTGCATGCACTTTTCGTAGAAAATACTACATCTTGACAGTTCGGAGTAAAATTAGTATATGATTGTATCCACACTTGATTTGATTAAGCCTGTTTACCCTGCCTCAAATTTGGTGTATTTCAAAGGTTACTAATATTGTTCATTCCTGCTTTTTGTTTCTACTTGCGGTCATCCATAACAGAGAATGTGGATGGAGAACGAGTGAATTAGCACCAACATGCTTAGATCCATGCGCTGTTTGTTTGGAAAGGCAGTGTATGGTCGCTGTGGAAGGTAGACACATTAAATTGACAAATAAATATCTTCTATTTAATTGAGTATATTGCTTAGATGCTTTAACATGGAAAATGATTTGGCCTTCTAGATGTTTACACTTTTGCTGTGTTACAATTGCAATGTTATGGAAACATGATGTTACTAATTACCAGACATCACATGCAAAGGCGATATTCTCAAAATGATCTATTTACAATATCTAGTCTTTTCATTTTGACAGATATGCTTACAAATATAAGGTAGCTGGTTCAGGCTTGGATACGTTTTCTAAATTTAACAAGTGCTATATCCATCGGTCAAATAACACGAGCAAATAATTAAACAAGTAACGGTGACAACACATTCTCAAAAAATCAAAACAAAGGGCAAAAACATAACTATGCACCCTGTTGTTAATGACAACATTTGAATCAATGGTAAAGGAATAGAGCCATAGAGAGTCTTATTTTGTAAGTGTTCCCATAAAGGGTTATATGGCACAGTCATATCCCTTTCTCATAAGACATTACGCAGTATCTTTCATGAACATGTCTGGTGTCAAATCTATGTGATCCTTTTTTTTTTTGGTCAAATCTATGTGATCCTTTTCTGATAGGTCTTTTTCACTTCTATTTCTTTTGGTTGGTTTATAATTTTATAATAACCACGTTATTGTCTTCTATGACCCTAAATATTTCTATTCTCTAAATTTTATAACCACGTCTCAAATTACTGTTAATGTATGTCTAATGCATATTTCATTCATGATGCAAGGTTGTGATCACGAGTTCTGCACACAATGTGCCTTGTACCTTTGTTCTACAAACCCAACTTCAACAAGCACACATGGTCCACCAGGTTCAATTGCTTGTCCTCTCTGCAGACACGGCATAGTATCATTTGTGAAGCTTCCAGGAGCAAGACCTCTACTTAAGCAAATGCAAAGGTCGACAACAACAAACTTGTCCCTAACATTCTGCACATGTGCAAGTGAGGTTCTAGAGGATACCGCTGACATGACAACCCCATTTTGCAAACCAGCTACTACTTCTTCCCGTGGATCCAAAACATCATCCTCACCCTCAAGATCATTCCGCTCCTTGAGCTGCCAGAGATTCTCTTCATTCAGAATGAACACCAGCCTTTGCCTCGGATCAGATGTTAGCCCTTCCTTGGTTCCTTGCAGCAGGAACCCCAGGAACCATTTGGCAAGATGTTCTGGTTCTGGTTTTAGGCGATCATCTTCTCAACCTGAGAGAAGGAAGTCTTGGTTTTGTTCCCTCAACCAATCTGTTGCTACAGGCAGTGGATGCTGATTTCTTTTTTTCTATTTTTGGTTATCTTTATATATATGCTTTTCATTTATTACACCAATATATAAGCAGTATCCAACATGATATTCTTGATTCCAAATATCATCCACTGTTGACACACATAAGCTTGTAAATACCACCCCAATTGTTCAGTTGGGACAAGCATTCATTTTGTTTTGGCAACAAATTTCACGATACAAATTCAAGGCTGCTGATTTTTTTCATAACAATCAATACTTCAGTAGGCTAGTTCAAGGGTAATCAATCACCAGACTAAAAATTTAAAAGACTAAGGAAAAACCATTGGTTTATAATGTTTAAAATTTGGATTTGGATTAAGGAGTGTTCTATGCACATGGAGTAAGTCGCCGGGTGATGCTAGGTACACGTCACAAGCTCATTAAATATGGCCTAGAGGTCTGAAATTCAGAACCTAATTAAAGAGCATGCATTGATGCCTCGATTCAGTTTTCAGAAAATAATAAATCTGTGACAGCAGAGAGTACTAGGAGTAGGACTATGGGCATTTTGGACCCACACTTCCACGTGCAGATGCTTAATTCCACTGGGTAGCCTCTCTTCACAGAAATTTGCGACCCAAACAAACACATGGCTGAGCAAAATAAAATAAAATAAAATAAAAATAAGCTCAGGAATCAGGATGTTCCATGTTTGCCGTACTCCGGTTTCGGCCTTGTTTCATTTACGCGTTCGTTCGCATGTTCCTATTTTTCTCTGTTTGTTATATACCGAATAAACAGTCACTTTGGTCTCTGAGAATATTAGGCGATATTATATTTGTCTCTGATAGATGTAAAATTCAAAAAAAATCCTCAACTGGTATCAAGTGTTGGTCACTTTGGTCCCTGTCGTAAGAAAAATAATATTTTTAAGAACTAAAATGACAGTAAGTAATCACTTTTCAGGGACCAAAATGATAGTAAATAATCACTTTTATGGACCAAAATGACTAACGGATAACAGGTGAGGACCTTTTTTGAATTTCGTATCTATCAGGAACCAAAGTGACACCGTCTGACACTTTCAGGGACCAAAGTGATTGTTTATTCTTATATATTTATATTTATTACTATGTGAAATCTTGTTATGCAAAGGAACAACGAATTCATTTTTACCTCTGAAGTCGAATATAGAAGAATCTTTTTCCTTTTAGCTAAACAACTAATAGTAAATCAGGAATATGATCTGCAGTAAGCAGTTTACAGAATAGGAGTTTGAATTGAACTAGGCGAGATATACATAACAAGAGATCAGATACATCAACTCTTAAGACAGTGCAGCTTGTGCTCAAACAGAAATCTAACATAATAGAGGAGGCTCATAAAAGAGAGATTCATACGTAAACCTCATACATAATCATATAATAACAATGCTTATAAGGAAATATCACCCTATCACTGGATTAAAAGCTCAGGAGGAATAGTTAAAAATTGAAAAAATGGGAGTGATTGACACGATGAGAAGAGAAACTTAAACATAAAAGCCTTGCAAGGTCAAGAAAAAAATATAAAATAAAAAAAAATCATAATAAAGCTCAGTTAGGATATCGCCATCAAAACTCTACCTCTTGCTTCACTCTCCATTTGGTGTAGTGAAAGCCAAGGAATCTGGTTGCACTCAGCTCAGGTAGGAGAATATGCCTGATGCCATTGGAGAGAGATTCTTGAGCAGTCATTAGTACCAAAAGCATATTGAGAAAGAAGTGACTAGTTTGAAGGAACTGGGAATTAAGGACACAAAGGTGAATGATTTTACATATAAGCGTGCTATGATATGATGTAAATGGGTAAGTGGGGTGCATGAAGGGTAGATGGATGGATGAGGTTTATATAGTGAAATGAGAAAGAGAAGGGGAAGTAAATAAATAATAAATAAATGAAAGAAAAAAACAAAGGGATTACTGACATTCCAAAAATGTTGTTGTTTCAGTGAAGTTAATTTGAAGAAAAAAGGGATTGGTTAGTGGACAAAAAACTGTGAATTAAAGGATGTAAGGAAAAAAAAGAAGCCCTTTTATCGTTTTCGATGTGTTGCTCTTCTGTGTCTTTCTGTTCCTGGCAGCGAGAAGTCTTTGATTATATGAATCAATCGGAAAAATGGCGACTGATTTGAGAGAAGAAGGGGGATAAAGTACAGAGTAGTAGTGACAGCAACGTGACTTAACCATTTCCTCTGGCTTTGTTTTTTCTCTCCTGTACTGTACACCAATCTTTTACCTACTCAGTCACGTAAATTCAAAAGCATACTAGTAGTATATGTGAAGGGTGCATGGGAATTCGGAATCAAATTTCCAAGAAAACGAAACAGTATGGGACCTGCCTCTGCCTCTGCCGGCAATGAATTCCATCACAATGTAAAAGTAGATTATCAAACATACATATATAATCGAGTAAACGCTCGGCGAGAGTATTAGATGGTATTATTTTAGTTTTTAATATATGTAAATTAGTTATTTTGGTTTCTATTATTAAGAAGGTAATTATTTTTTAGATTAAAATGACATTTAAATAATTATTTTTAGCAAATAAAATAACAATAAATAATTATTTTTAAGGAACAAAATGACTAATGACTGATAGTTAAGAATTAAAGTGACTAATTCGTATATTTTAGAGACCAAAGTAACACTATTTGATATTCAAAAATTAAAATGGCTGTTTACTCACATATAGGCCATGTTTGGATAACAAGTTTATCTACTGCTTATGGCATAAGCTGTATAAGCTACTTTTACAATCGAAGAAAAATTATAGTGAAACTTATTTTATATAAGTCATAAGCTGTTTTGATAAGCTATCCTGGGTAGCTTATGAAAAATAAGCCTAAAACAGCTTATGAATCAGTCATAAACTGTGTTCATAAACTCTACATAAGCCAATCTAAATAAACCCATAGTCATGAGGACATACGATCCGGCCTAGTGTCAACTCTGATAAAATAATAATTAATTATAAAATTATAAAATGACAAGAAAAAGATAAATATATAAAAAGAACATATCCTCTTCGTTCTTTATGCTTCTCCCTGCACATCACTTGGTTGATGTAAGTTATGGCTTTTGTAATGCTTTTGTTTCTTTCTATCTACGGTTCATTTTGGATTACAATTAGAGCTGTTAAAATGAGTTGTGGCTCGTGAGTTAGTTTGACTCGATTCGGCTCGTGGGTTAAATGAGTTATTAAATAATTGACTCGTTTAACTCTGAGTCTTTTTGGCTCGGCTCATTTGACCTGCAAGCTGAAGAGACGAGTTGGTTCGCGAGTCACACTAAAAAATTAAAAATTAATTATTTTAAATATTTTTTTATTTTTTTTATTTTTTTAATCATTTTAAAATATTTTTTTCTTGATTCAGCCCGCGAGTCAGCTCGAGTAACCCACGAGTTCGGAGAGCCGAGTCGAGCTGGCCATTTTCTGACCCTTGAAAAATTTGAGTCAGCTCAACTCATTTATCTGCTAACTCAAGCCGAGCCAGCTTAATCCTAACTCGTTTTGACAGCTCTAATTATAATTTGTTGAATTGGTAGATGTTTTTGTTCTATGCTGCATATGTAATTAATTGGTGGAGGCACCCTGAAAGAGTACGTATTTGACTAATCCATGTTGGAAGTGGTTAGTTTTCTCATGGAGCAATCCGTTGATGTACACTTGTTCTTTTTTTTTTTTATACAGTTGATTAGAGCTATCAAAAAAGATTGTAGCCCGTGAGCCAGCTCGACTTAATCTGATTTGTGGGCTAAAATGGTTGTTAAATAGCTTACTCATTTAACCTTAGGTCTATATGGTTCGACCCACTTAATCCGAGAGTTGAAACGGGTTAATCCGTGGTAGGCCGAGTCAGTTCGCGAACTACATTAAAAAATAAAATAAAAATAAATAATTTTCATAGTACTTGCTTGGACTTGCAGACTTGGATCGGATTATCTTCTTCTTCCATTTCAAAAAATAGAAACCCTAGTTACCCACCCCCATCTCTTTTTATAGTTGGTGGATCATGGTGGTCTAGTTAAAAGTATCAATCGAATTTCATTTTTGTGTTGGTCTATTGTTTTAGAAAAAATTAGAAAAGATGAGATTTGATTGCATATAATTTTTTTTCTATTTTTTTGTACCTTTTTTTATTTTTTAGTATTTTAAATATTTTTTAGATTTTTTTTTGTATTTAGTGAGCCAGCCCACGAGCCAACCCGTAAATCAACCTGCTTAAACTGAACTGTGTATTTTTTGGCTCATAAAATGAACCAGCTTGGCTCGGCCCATTTTTCCTTCAACATATGGCGAGTCAACTCGTGTAAATCAAACTAACTCGTTTTGACAGCTCTACGATTGACGTACACTTGTTCATTCCTTGTAATCGTCTATTACTCCATTGTTTGCTATAGGACAATATTTTATCTTAATTTTTATTTTTGAGGGATATATTTTTAATTTGTCTTTTAAAAGAAAAAACTCATTCATTTTTTTCCCCTTCTATTCAAGGAAGCAGAGAAAACTCAAATTTACTTTCTCTGTACTTTTTTCTTGAATCTCATATTAAATTAAATAATATTCAAATTCACTCATTTCGCCATTTCTTTCTTTTAATTTCCTTCTCGCCATTTTATCTTGTACAGCCAAATGATGCATACTTCATCGAAAAGTCTTTTTAAGTATGATAGACCGATCTATTTAATTAAATATAAATAATATCATTATTATTACTAGAATTATTGTATTATATTTTATTATAATATTTAAAAATCATATATTTATCGATATATTTAAATATGTAAGCATGGTAATTGATAAGTGACTAAATTTTAAAAAAAAATGTCTTTTTTTATTTTGTCAAAATAAATTAATTTAATCACATATTACATTAAATTTTAACAAATTTTCTTTAGACACTAACTGAAAAATTAAGTTAAAAAGTATTTATGAAAATATCTTTTAAGTAACTAGTATATAATTTTATATTTTTTTAATAACACTTTTCATTTATTAATTTCTTAAACAATATTTTAAGACACACGGGGTAGTTATACTTATGTATTAATATTTTAATTTAATGTATTAAACTTATAGCATATATTTAAATAAAACTAACAAAAAATGGCTCTTTGACACCCAATTTGTCATTAAACACCGAGCAAGAAATAAAAATACAAGAGAAAGAAATGATACATTAACAATGTGATAAAAAAAAATAAATCTTAAATATGTGTTAAAAATAAATAAATGCTCAAATATCATTTTCATAAAACTAATTATATTATGTAATTTGAATTCACAATTAAATTGTGAGTAATGTTTAAATATTTGATTGATTTAATTTAATTTAATTTAATTGGTTGCATATATGCGTATGTAATTAACTTCAGCTTATGCGTAAGTAACCAACCTTTGTCGAGGGGAAAGGACCAATCATTCCAGTGTGACAGCATGTGCTATTTATGGGGAACTTTTCCTTGAATTGTTCCAATTCCAAACGCTCCATCAGAGAGAGTGAAGCCACCTCACACCACCAAACCAACCCATTGAGCAAATGCTTGCTCTAGAGAGAGTGAAACTGGAGGGTGTGTGTGAATCGAATAGGCAAAAGTGGGAGTGGGGGCGAGAAGGGGGGAATATATAATAGGGATTCATCTTACAATGTTTCAGCCTTTTTGAAAAATCTTAGATAGATAATAATCATCACAATTCACAACCTTGCAAGTGATCAGTGATGGGACAACTCATGCTCAATCCATCAGTCTCTCATAGTGATAGTCCTTCCTTTCTCTTTTCTCTTTGAACTTTCTTCCGCAATGGTAGCACCCGCCTACGTAAGACAAAGATATCAACACATGCAACTAAGATCGATGCTGTTGTGTCATGTGTGTGTGTGATGCGTAGTAGTAGACTAGTAGTATACCTTTTTTTACAAGAGAGTTGTTATATTTTTTATAAATCTTTTTACATATTTTTTATTATTTTATAAAATAAGTATTAAATAAAAAAATTAATATATTTAATATCTTGAAAACATAAAAAATATTTAAAATATTTTTTATTTAATATTTAAACAAATTTATAGGAATAAAAGGTCAAAAAAAAATTACAATTTTTTTTTTATAATATAGATGCATGCCATTGCCTTGCCTACTGTGTCCGTGATCGGTGCTGCACGCACGCATGTGTGAGCCATGACCTTTGTCTTGAGAGAGGAGAGTCCCTAACCCTTTGCCATTTCCATCTTACAAATAAATGCTTTATACTATCTATCTATCTTTTATTTTTCTCCAAATCATGCTATTTCACCGTCACCGCTATATGGACGTTACGTGAGGGTAAGCAAAAGGGTATCTTATCAGTTTTTGTGTTATATGCTGCGTGCAGTGGGATGAAACCAATTTAAAGTATTTACTCGAAGATGGTAGGTGGGTGTTAATTCCCAACTGTTTTATTTATTGTGTGTTCTTCGATAACGGAAGGAATCAATTCGGTGTTCTCCTCACTAGCTGGCTGGCAGGCTAGGCCATATGACAAAATATTGATTGATGGTATGGTAGAAAATTTTGCAATGGATATTGCTTTTTCGGCCTTTTTGGTTTGTAGACTAGGGATGACATAATTATCATTTTTAGGTTTTTTATAATGATTATGTGATTTTGATATATTAATTTTTAATTGAAAAATTATGTTATTTAATTATTTCAATTGTTAAAAGTAATATGTTATTGTGTTATTCAATTTTTAATAATGAAGTCTATGTGATACACATAAGACTAACTTAATATTGAGTTTGGCCACCTAATTGGCATTGAGATAATTGAAAAATTTAACTCGTTCAATTAAAAATCGATGGATAAAAAATACACAATTGCAGTGATCGACGGAGAACCAAATTACAATTAAGCTAGGCATTGCATAGTGTGGAGGATGAAAGTAATTAAACCCACGATACTATTGGCTATGCTCGTAACACTTTGCCATATTCACAAGGGACGTTTGACTACTTGTTCATAATCATAGGTACTGGAATTGTAGTTAGGTTTTTTTGTCGTGTTGCGTTAATTTTCTTTTAATACTTAACATTAAATTCATTTTTAAATTCATATAAATTATAATATTTGTATAAAATCTCCCTTTAAACTTTTGTCACATGCAAAGTGTGCCGTTTCCTATACAAAGTGTACAAGTTCAAGCTCTGTGAATGAGAAAAAAATATAGTTGATAGAGAAATGAGACTCTGTTAAAAGTGGTCAATTAAGAAACCATCGGCATAGTCCTATTATCGTCCAACGTCATGATATAGGTGTTAAGCATGACAGTGTATCTCCAGTTCTCCACCATTAAGGGTCTGTTTGGATTGACTCATGCAGAGCTTATAAACACAACTTATGACTGATTCATAAACTGTTTTAGACTTATTTTTCATAAGCTACCCAGGATAGCTTATCAAAACAACTTATGACTTATATAAAATAAATTTTATTATAATTTTTCTTTAATTATAAAAATAATTTATATAACTTATGTCATATACAATAGATAAGCTTATTATCCAAACAACACCTAAATGTAAATTATATTTGGTCTAGACGCTGGCTCAAATAATAGTAGCTTGTATGTTTTTTTTTTGACAAATAATAGTAGCTTGTATGTATTTTAAGTCTCTCAAATTATTGTAATTTTCTATTTTTTTTGTTTCTCTGTTTTTAGGGTGTTTTTTTATTGAGTTCTTTATAAATTATTTTTATCATATGCTCTTTTAGTTTGTTTTTTTAACTTCATTTTGTCGTTGTTAAATGCACGTGTAGTATACAATGTGGATTGACAACTTGTGCGATATGTAAATTTTTTTTTTGGTCAATAGGCAACATGTAATATTAAATGTAGGAGGAACAAGGCAAATGCGTGTGCTGATTGCTTTGCTAAATTTGGAACTGAACACGATTTTGGATTTCGATTGTAACCTAGCTGCCCTTCTCAACTAAGTGTAGTGTCTTTAGCGGATGCAGTTAAAGTGATTCATTCAAGGACTTAATTTCTTTGTTTCTGTTTGTTTCTTTTCCATTGATAAAAAAAATTGTAGGAGGAACATAACCGGGCTTGCTTGTTAATTTAATTGAGAAGGCCTGGGCCACAAAAAGTCAATAACTGGAACCACCAAAATTAGACAACAGAATTTACAAAGGCAGAGGAGGAGGAAGAAGAAGGATAACAATAACATAGAAAGAATGGTGCTCCTTTCTTCTCTCTGTTCCTCTCCTCCAATTCCAATTCCAATTCCTTCCTCTGCGTTTCCAAATTCTTCTGCATTGACATCGAATCTCCACGCTTTCTCCAACCTCAGGACCCAAATCCAATCCTCTGCTTCCACCAACATTTGCACCCAAAAAATCGACACCTCTTTCCTCACCATCGCCGAGTCCTTCTACGAGGATGAACTCTGGGCCGCTGCCTCCCTCCGCGTTCGTTCCTTCCACCAATTCCGCCCCGACACCTTCGGAGTCCAAGTGAGTCTGAAATTTTCATACCAATTTTCAATTTTTTTTTAAAAAATCTGAAATTTTAGCTACCAGCATCGTTATTCGTTTTTGGGTACCGATTTAGCAAAATGGGCATGCTTGAATTGTGATAAAAGAGTGAGCTTTTATACGAAGTGACCATAAAAGACGGTGCATTCTGTATTTCGTTGTTTGTCAAGTTCTGTTAGGATCATGCGAGGTACTTGGCTGAGCGCGAGTTTGAAGCACTTAAGGAGCGTGTTTCGGGGAAAAGAATGGGCTTTACAAAAGTCTCTTGCATAAATGCTTCCCTTCCTCTCTCCCACATATCCAACCTCAACGATGATTTATGCTCTTCATGTAAGGTTTGTTTATTTCCCTGGATTCATTCCTCTGTATACTTCCTTAGTCTTTCTATTGTCATCAATGAATAACTCAATGCTTGGAGTTTTTGTGGAATTGTAGCCCCAAGTTCCAATCCTAATCCCATTGAGCAAATTGCCACATATGATGATCTTTCTGTATTGTTTTTTTGTATGCGTAGATTTTTTTTTATCTGTCTTCAGTTTTTTGTTTCTAAACAAAATTGATTGTATTCTAGTTAAACTTTGTAGTTTTCTGCCAATGGAGAAGACCGGATTGTAGTTGGCTCTCTTGATCTTAATCAGTGCTTGAGCCTTCCTGATGAAATTGTAGGGATGAAGCCAGAGGTATTTTTCATATATCCTATAGTAGATTTCTAAATCTATATGCCTGTTGTGTTTATGTGTTAGCTTGCTTCAGGTAATCAGGTTTTGATACGAATAACTCTTTTGTAGTTACAAATGTTTTGTGGTTACTAATTTGTACAATGCTTCCTCCAGCAAATTGTTTAATGTTTTTACTGTCAGGTCATTGGAGCTGACATTACAAGGGCCTACCTCAGTAATGTATGTGTTGCTAGAGAGTTGCACAGAAATGGGTTGGGCTATGCACTTCTTGAGAAGTCAAAGTTAGTTGCTCGTGATTGGGGTAAGAAACAGAGTAGGACTTAACTGCTACATCGATTTTTCATTGCCTTGAAAACGGTGTATTTATGTGCACTGTTTTCAAGTGTCACTGCCGTTACCAATTAAATCATTAGAATTGTAAGTGTTGATTTTTGGCTCCTAGTTGTTGAACTTAATTAGATATCTGGGAACCTTTATTCCTTAACCCTATTACTTGTTTTGACAAGGAAAATGAGCATATGTGGAGAAAACCCATATAAGCAATGGGGAGGAGGGTGGATTTGATGGAGGATAATTCATAAGTTAGAGACTGTTAGTCAAACTATTAAAAGAGATTTGGAGTTAAATGGTCTATCTTTAGATATGATTCAGGACAAGACTTCATAGTCTGATCCATGTAACTGACTCTGTCTAGTGGGAAAAGGCTTTAGTTGCCGTTGTATTTGTTTAGGAAGTCTCAAAGATGATAATTGGTTGTATTACTTTCGGCATGTATGTAAGACTTGAATAACTTAAACCTTCATAACTATTATATTGGACTAGTATACTTGTAGCCCTGCAAAATTAGTCTTATTGTTGATGATAAAACTTCTCCTGATCTTTGTTTGGGTCAAGCTTTCTAAGACACTTGTCTGATAAAAATTTAAAAAGAATGCTGTTGACTATTCTTAATTGTACTTTGCATCATAGTTCTTTTATAAATTGTCGGGTAACTATTTCATACTCATGGGCAAGAGAGAAGCCAGTTTTTCTTGTTGTAGATCCTAACATGTGGGATTACATCTGTTATATTTGATGTGTTTGCTCGTTTCAGATGCCTCATGATGTAAAACATACAGCATGTCTTGATGGTTATTTTTTCTTCAGTGGGTTAAGATCATTTCTAAACTGGCATGACCGTGTAACCGTGTTTATTCAACTACTTGTAACATACTAACATTGTATTGTCTTTTAACCAAATGTCGTATGATCTTAATTGGTCAACAATGATATGACTCTGGCTATTGACAACAGGTTTCCAAATTCTGTTCCTTCGGGATCCAGAAGTGGCTGCTGCAATTTAAGTTTTGGTCATGTTTGGCTCACTGTAGAGATTGGACTTTTTCTATACCAAAAAGTGGCTAAATTTAATTCCTTTTTTTTTGTCTTTCAGGCATAACAGATTTGTACGTCCATGTTGCTGTTGACAATGAACCAGCAAAGAACTTGTACACGAAGAGCGGGTTTGTCTATGAAAGTGATGAACCTGCGTGGCAAGCCAGGTTTCTAGATCGACCCCGAAGACTTCTCCTATGGACGGGTCTTTCAAGCACCTAATTTGTCAGTGTTGCCCTGTATCTTATCTTGTGTTAATATGGTTTTCTGTGTCTCCTTGTTATGTTATTTTCAGAACATTCCTACCTTGCCTCGTTAGTTCTCCTTCCTTTCATTGCAAAGCCCAATGAATAATGAAACATGGGGTGGCTTCCCCTTGATGATTATTTTTTATCAAAGAATAATAATACTAATCATAAACGGTTATGGTCATGTCTTTCCCAATATATATAGATGGAATTCGCACTCATTGAGTATATTTGCATGCTATTCAGAGTTGACTTAACAATTGGCGAAGCATTACAAGGGTTAATTAGTGATAATTCTAGTCTACTCCGATGCAACCCTAACCTATATTAATAAGAACCTAGGAGAACAAACTAGGCATTTTGACATACATTTCATTCATCCTTTAAAACTCCTTTATAAATTTAATAACACCGCAATTATTGGTAACTTAATTGAAATTAAATGGTGGGTTTGTTCAAGTGTGTCTAAGTACAGTTCGAATACTAAAAACTAGCTCAACTAATGGTCTGGCCTATTAGTTCTGTTAGACATAGAAGTGATCAAGACGCTAATGATGCCAGACCAGAAAACGAAAAAAAAAAACGATCCCAAAAGATAAGTCATCTTTCTTAAAGTGTAGTTCATCTCTACAATATATATATATATATATTAGAGACATTTACAAGCTGTCTACTACAAAATTTCGTGGTAAGCAATACAATAACAGACACCATAAAATTCATTTCAGAGACATCAAATTACCACAGTTAACAATCTGAGCAGTCACTTGAAGAAATGATACAATGAACTGTCACGATACCAAATGCTGCAGAGCAGATGAATGTGCTATCTTATTCGAACGTATACAACAATTGAAGCTTGAAGATCACGATCTACCTTGAAGTGAGCATGAAAATATCTTTTTTCCTGTTGTTGAAATTCCAATATTAGAAAAATGAGGACAAATTGTCAGTATTTAGCGCAATATCAGAAAACTAAGCAATAATTAATTTAGGACAGTCTAATAAATTACCTCTCTATATTCAAATGAAATTAAGAAGTCCCTCAATTTTCGCTCTTCTGAATCAAATAAAACAATGTGGCTGGGCAGAGACCAACTTTTTGCATATTCAGACACAAAAGAAACAGGGTCCATCATGAACCGGTCAGACTCATCTAGGACTTCTTTCTCTTCACTGCTGAAAATGATACATTAACATGAATTATGAACTTATTTTAGTTTCCATTAAGATTAGAAGCCATTCCAGAATTCTTAATTCCAAACCTTGGTGTGCAGTCCAGAAATTGCATTGGCAAGTTATGATGCAGCATGGAATAGTATGGAGTAGCATGGCAAGGCGTTAGGAATAGGATACTTCTCACTTTCCCATGACTAGCTTCTCCAGCAAGGTGGTTCATGACATCCTCAGGTCCTCTCTGTTGAGAGAAAAAATAATCTAATAAATAAGCACATCAATTAGAAAGAATAAATATTAAACATTATATCCCTAAATTGTAAGAGTGTATAATAGTGAAGCCCCTCAGTACTTGCTAAAGAATAGAGAGAGAGATACCTGATGAACCAAACTCATATACAGAGCCATAGGTATATTGGTAGCAAGCAAAAATAAGATAGCAACTTTCATCTTGGGAGGACATTTGGTATGCTTTTTTGAAGATTCTTTTCCTTTACACTCTGGGGAACCGGGATCTTCTATCACAGCCAAAGAATAACCAGAGAACATCAGAGCTATGGGAAGAACTGGCAAGACAAACCTGTATCTCAGTAATTATTATCATTAATCAAAGTTAAACAATAGGTCATGTACATATTAACATGCTTATGTAAATCTTTCAGATTGAAATACCTGAATTCCTTGTGGCCTAGTATACTGTAGAAACCCAATACCCATGCAAGGAGGCCAGCAAGCTTCCATTGTTTGGAATAAATGATACCAGCTATAAAAAATGGTAAATGAGAGAAGATCATGACTGGAAATCCCTGAGTTAAGTACCAGTGCCACCTGTGAGTTCCATAATAGTCTCCACCAGAGGAAAGAAAATTGAATTTTAGAAAATTAAGTGGTACTAGAATCCACGTGCCATACATAAAACGATCTAATAAGCAGGTAAGCCCAAGCACCAGAATCCTGATAGAATGAAACAGAAAAAGGAAAATTACATATAATGATATATGATTCTCTAAAAGCACAGGTAATGATTAAGATTGTATTTCCCGTAATGATAAATCATAAAATATTAGTTATCCAAAGTTCGAAAAGTCGTAGAGAATTTAGAAAGTAAATCTACTGGGAACTTAAAATGTAGCCAAGGAGAGTGCTTCTGAGTATGATAGCAAGGAATTCATTTTTCCATAGAATAATTGTTATTTTCTCAATTAATTAGAAGCAGTGATTTGGAAAATTTAAAAAGATGTGAAAATTATCCAACAGACCCATCCAACTCAAAGGCTGAAATGTCAAAATTAATGTAATTTTAGTAAGTGGCTAAGTGCAATAAAATAATTTCATGCCATACTTATATGCTTATAATAAAACTTCTCAATGGCTAACTAAGTCCTCATTACTTTGGTCAAATTAGAGTGTGTAAATGGTCCCAAAACATACCCAATAGGAGCTACCTCCAAAAAAATGAACTTCCATCTGTCAAGTGCCTTAAAAAGCTCAAGGAGGCCAACATACAGCCATGTGACTGCACTTGTTGGCCGAACAGCACAAGCCAATGCTGCCACAACTAAACCCCACTTCCTTGAAACAAAGGAACATTTCCCGGAAGATCTCATGCAGGGCCAAAAGTACAGAGACACCAGTGTAAGAACAGTCTCCAAGCTATTCGACAGTGTCCGAGGAAAACAATAAAACATAAACCAATTGGACAACTGCGAAAAGAGCTGAAGAAAGAGTTAAGGTTCCTTTCTATACAATAATAATGCAGCTAGAACTTCCAACATGAAACAGACTCATCCTAGTCAAAATAAATAAATAAATAAATAAAATAGTAGGATACTGCCCATTTTGCAACACGGTCACCAAAGAGAACCGCAGAGAGTTTGTACAAATACAAATCACCAACTGCAGAGAACACAGACTGCAGTAACCTTGGAGCCCTCATCTAAGAAAGAAGGAGTATAAAATAGAATTAGCATCTGTATGGATAAACAGCTGGCATCTCTACAAAACCGGCTTTTAGGGTGATGACTGTCCAAACTTTATAAGCACTACATTAGTAGTATTTAGTCCACTAACGGATCTAACTATGACTGTGATACCACTGTTAGAATTTAGGATTTGGACGTAACTCATTTCTACAAAACTGGCTTGTAGGGTGAGGACTGTCCAAGCTTTATAAGCACTACATTAGTAGTATCACTAGTTGACATGGGACTTCTCAACAATTACAGCCATTACATATGTGTTTATCATATAAACTAATTTTATAATCGAAAAGAGAATGTGATTAAACTTATTTCATATAAATCGTAAGTTGGTTTAATAGTTTATGAAAATAAGTCAAAAATAACTTATAAACCAATCATAAACTATTTTTATAAATTATTCTAAACACTGTCACAAGTGCAGATAAACTCTGCATGAGTCAATTCAAACATACCCTTACAAGAACCATGTCTATGAAAAACAAGCAAAACGAAACCAATTTTAGAACATATTTACCATGAGCCAAGGGATATCGAGTCGCAGCAAGGCGAGAAGCCTGTAAAGCGGAACAAAGAGCATGGGATGCAAGTAGCTTCGGATACCCTGTTTCCACTCCCATGTTAAGTGACCGTACCTGCCAGATCAGCGCTTACGTGGAATCGATGGAGAGAGAGAACAATTTGATGAGATTCAGCTGAATGAAAGGGAAGGGTAATAATGGAAAGGTACCCGAAGGCGAGGCGATGCGCGACCTCGGGACCCTGCCAGTGTTCATCGGGGTTGAAGTAACTCTGCACCAAGAGAGAATTCAGCATTCGGAATGCCAGGCAGAAAGCGAAGACTCGTTTCTGTGAACGAGAGAAGGAGAACTGTTCTGAATCTTCTGATGATGATTTGGGAAACTCTGGAGTTTGGATTCTCTGTTTATCTTCTTCATCGTTGTCATCATTGACATTGTCGCGTCTTCGTCTCATTCTTTGTTAATGAGATGTGCTTTGTGTTAGAATTATTACGAGGGAGGAAGAGATTGAAGTCTTTTCTGTACTACGAACCAAGAAAGGAGGAGGAAGGGGAAGTGCCAGGAAACAATAGCACTGATTCGGGTCGATCTGACCCGATCCGAAATGGGCCTGAGTATATCTTTCAGTCATGTGCTGACAACATGAGGCCCGTTTTATGGGCTTTTTGGGTCTTAATATTCAACCCATATCTTTCAGTTATGGGTTTTTAACTGAAAGATATTTCTCATGACCAAAAAATATTTCCATTTATTTTCCCCAACATTCTATACAGACATTTATTTAGTTAAAAGTGGTATTATGTATTTTGAGTCAACTTTCAATACAAATACTCTTATATTTAGCAATTTAGCCAAGTCAAAAACAGAGAAACAAGTGAGTTTCTATTAAAGGATAAGATTTCCTTTCTCTGCTGTCACCTTCAAAACATACCCAACCCAACAAAAGTTCTGGGCTCAATTTCTCTGATATTTCTGTTTGATGGCGAAGCTTGCCTTTTTGTCTACCAAGACAACGAAAAGAAAGCTTATCTTATTTGGTTCGTGTCCCAAAATCAAAGAGCTTCAGCTAATAACGCGCATTGAGGTAGGTGACTTTTAAGGTGGTGAACCACATTGACTTCACCACGTGGTGAAGTGGGCCCGCAACCTATAATAGTAGGTATTGCTTGTTTTAGTAATAATTATATATCTATCCCCAAAACTATAGACAATACAAAATACAACCCAAATAAAAGTTTATTGCAAAAAATGTCCTTACATTTAGGAAAAATTAATTTTTTTTTCAAATCTTAATGCTAGGCAGCACAATACGCATTACACTCGCAGCGCAGCAGACCCAGACCTTACAATTTAAAATATAGTTTTGGGTGAATATATTAAGTGTTATTGTTAATGTAGTAAAATATATTTATTTAATAATAATTTTTGTTTACATTGTTGGTATCACAATTTATAAGAAATAATAAAGGCCAAAGGACAAAGGTTTCCGTTATTGTATCCAATTTCATGTCCCTTTCAAGTCCCATGGAATAGATTACCATCCTTCAAACGTGGACATGCCCCGCAAGTGAAGAACGAACGAACGCCGACGATGGCATATGTCCCTGGAATATATGCATAAGAATGGCAATGGTTTGTCGATCCTCGTTTGAGGTTTCAGAAGCAAAAAATAATTATTTTAATAATAAAATTTAAAAAAAATATTTTTAATAAAATTATTTTTTTAAACCATAGTAATTAAGGGACTTAGACCCAATGACATCATAATATTGTAAAACAAAATTTTTATTTGGTAATAGTATTATTATTGTACTTCCAGATTTTGTTAAAAATGATTATTTTATACAAATAGGCCAATTTGGTGATTTGTAATAGACCAGGGCATCTTTTTAATATACAAAAATAAATGGTAAATTTCGTATTTCAGTAAATCACTATATCCACTTTAGCAATTAAACTAAAGTTCTTGGGTAACCTGCTGTCCAGTTAACCCATTTTGCATCTCATCCGTTGAACTATTTTATTATTATATCTAAGGCCTGTATTATTTTTGGGCCCACTTCACCATCATGGTGAAGTCAATATGCTTCACCACCTTAAATGCCACCATTGAGGTAAAAGAAAGAGTCCACAAAGAAAACACCAGTTGGCCGGTTGGTGCTGTCCCTGGAAAAGGTACCACCACGAGGACATGATTAATTGTTTCATTGAGTGTTTCTTAATATTATAGTAGCAGTAGTAATCAAAATTATAAAACAAACTAATTGATGTTTAACAATCTGAACTCTTGGACATTAATCACTTCGTGCTCATTATATATTGTTCACTCAGCAAGTTCTTAATTTGATGAAGTATGGCCCACTGGCTCGGAAAAGCAATTCAATTTTTCAATATTAATTCAAGTGAGAGTGATTCCAATGCATATTTTGCTATGTGAGTGGATTTCAATATCTAACTTTTGGGAAATTCACGTTTGGAGAATACTTGTACAAAGATTCTTAGAAAGGTGAGACAATTAATCTTCACTTTCTCATATATTCATGAATGAAGCCATATTCCTCCACTGTATAAGAAGGTGAAGTTCGTGTGAAGAATTGAGACATCCAAGTACAAGAAAAGTGAAAAAGTGTGGTCATTTGCAGCTGTGATTAAGTGTTTATCATTTTTTATAATTATTGAGTGAGATATTCGGCTTTGTAAGGTGATACAAACTTTGGGGTGAGTTTTCAAATTTTAACAGAACTTGTAATCTTGATTAGAAATGGTGGATATTTTGTTAAAATGTTTCCGTGAACATAAGCAAGAGGGTGAATCACGTAAATTATTATGTGCTCTATCTCATTGTTTGTGGTACCGGTATATTTTGTGTGTATTCTCACCTTCCTCTTTGGTGCGTGTAATTTTTCCCAACGCCTAGGTACATGGCTTATAAACAAATTATTTTCTTTCGCTGGAAGATAAATCGCATATGGTTTAAATTTAATAGTAGGAGCGATATCATTTAATAGTTACAAGCATACAAGGTACAAAGATGCAAATTGATACAGAAGGTAATTGAATTGAAGTGCTGATAACATTGATTTCAGTAATATTGCAGCTCGTATTTTGCAAAAGAAGTGGAAATCTTTAGCATATGATTGATGGTTGTGGCCCATGACTTGTAACGACGAAAATCATTCACCATGTCTATCTTGAAAGTGCCTCTTCTTGTTGCCAAGACAATCAGATAACAAGTATCAGCATCCTCAGTTTCTGAGCCTTTATACAGCTCCGCGTGCAGATTCAGTATAATACCTATATAAGTAAGTAACCAGTGCCGTAAGTTACTGTGCCGTAAGCTTTAATCAAGAATACAGAGAAAAATAAAAGAAAAGAATAGGATGGGAAAAGCAAAAAAGCACATACTCTCTTTCTTGCTTTTTAGTAGATTATGCTTCCTCATCATAAGTACAACCTGTAGTTTTAAAGTGGAGATCAGATCATTGCAGCACGAGTCAGAGAGATTAAAGTTAAACTACACCGGTTAAGCTAGATTTAATCGCAATGTTAAGTTAATCTCAAGTTCAATTGCTAGATGTAAAATTCAAAGGGTAAAGATTTCAAGTCTGCAAGTTTCAGTATTGTTAGGAAGCTTATTATCATTATCATTATTTGAGATCAGTCCATGGAAATTGGCTTTTATGATTTTTCTGGATATGTTTTCAGCTCATAATCTTATTCACCCAATTAAAAGTAGATAGATAGACATATAAATTGCCCATAATCCTGACCTTGGCATCACTGTTGAGGATTACAGACACTGATCTCGGCATGTACCTCCCTGTTTAGACATAATTGAGGTAAGCATAATTTAGAAATGCATAAACAACACAATTTAGCACTTATTTAATAAGTTATTCTAAATAGTTTAATTAAGTACTTATTCATAAGCTGTTCTAGGAGCTTATTGAAATAAACTGGAAACATGTTATGACATATAAATTATTTCTGTAAGTATACTGTAAACACTATAAGTACTCATGTTGTGAAATAAGACCAAATAGGCTGTTCCAAATACCCTTAAATATTTCTTCTTTAGTCTATATAGTTAAAATTGGATGGTGGTGCGGTATTCTAAGTTCTAAATAAATACAAGTTAAGAATCATGCCACAGAGGGGCAGGGCTTTTTATTTCATTCATCATGTACCTTCTGGTGTTTCCACATATAACTCAGCACCCTGTGCAAGAATCGTTCTTCCTTTTTCGAAGTCAAAGTCTAAATCATTGTTGTCTTCAATTGGCAAGATGGGGGTTCCCCCATTCAACCTGTTCTTGCATCCTGATCTTACTTTAAGTGTGGCTGCTCCTTTTAATGCTACAGTTAGCCAACAGTTTTTAGTCAGCAACAGATTGATTGTACACGAAGTATGGTGCATGCCACAAATTTCATCACCAATACAAAAGTAAAAAGAAAATAGACATAAAAAAGTGCCTTTTTCTATTGGGGGAAGGGACACGTCAAGACTCAAGAGCCATCTAGTTTGGGCCAGGAATTTTAACACTTATGCCACCACAAATACCAATCTCAGATTTTTAAATACAAAATCTCTTGCTAAATGTTGTATCTCTACCCTCTCTTTTCCGCCAAAATAATAAAAGGCGGCCTAGTGCACGATACTCCCACCTTGTGGGGTCTGGGGAGGGTAGACCCCCAAAATAATATTTTTTTAAAAAAAATATTTAAATAGATAGTGGAAATAAATTAAAAAGAATTACATGTTGCAGCTGCAGCAGTGAGAGTGTGGATGTCACTTGCACTTGTGCCACTCATGGCTGAGCCAATTACACTACTAAGCTGCTCTTTCTTTGCCCCCATTGCTTCAGCTACTTTTGCACACTGAGCAGCTACCAAGGCAGCAGCAGAGGCTACTGCTGCGTCTCTGTCTTCATTGGACTGATCCTTTTTTGAACTCTCAGCAGCAACAGCTGCAAGAGCTGCTGCAACCCCTGCAATTGATATTGCTGCATGCACTTCTGCTCTCTGCAATCTTTGCTCTTCTTTCCTCCTCAGCTTTATTTCCTTAAACCATTTCTTTATTGAGACGCTTTTCAATGGTATGATCTGCTTCCACGGCATCTACATGGTAACCATTAAAAACACACATTGAGGTCCTATTTTGATTCAGAAGCTCAGCTTTAACTTATGAAAAAGTTAGCTTTGATTTGCATTCCTACTTTTTTCGTATGAAAACAGAAAAATCTCTTAAATAGTCACCGTTAAATAGATTGGTGCGTATAGAGAAGTTAAAAAAGAGAGTTTTTAAAAAATTGAAGTATAAAAACTAATCAACTTATATAAGAAACTACTAGTTAGAAAGTTCACATCATAAGTGTTTATAGAAAAAATTATCCAAACTAACTCTAATTCCAAGTGAACAATCGTGCATGCAGATGTCACCCTGAAATTGAGAGAAGAGATTACGTACCCATTTTTTCTTTAAACAGCTGTTATAGTTCAATTCAGGATGCATAGCTTGCTGCATCCATATCCAAGACTGAAAAACAAAAAAACAAAAAAAAACTTTTCATGAAAGGTCTTTCTCAATATGGAATCGGATAAGATGCTTCTACTGTGTACTAATTTCTTACCTTCAAATCATTAGACTTCCATGGAGGTAGAGAACAGAAATCTGAATCATCCATTCTAGCACTCTTTTCCATATTATGCAAGTTTCACAGATATTGATCATGAGTGAGTAGTTTGAAAGAAAAGAAAAAAAATTGAACGTGTAGCATGATGGTATTAGAACAGTTTAAATTAAACAGCTTGACTCACCGCAGAATGAACCTTGGGGCTACCAGGCTCTAATTGCTTCATGGGGTTATCAACTAGAACAACTGATCCATGTTGTGGCTCAGGCTGAAGAGATTGTACAGCAAAGTTACACCAAGCAAGTGAAAGGAAATCCATTGTCTCAGGGTGTGCATCTGAAGGGGATAGATTAAACTCGGAAGCCATGCTCATGTGATATTGATGATCTTCAGAACACAAATATTTATCTTTGGAAATGAATTGAACAGGATGAATATTCAGCTGGCATGCATGCATATTTATACATGCTAAATCACCACGATATCAATAAAGTTAAAATGATTTGCAAACCCCACTACTCGTCTCACCAAAAAGAAGGAATAAAATATCTCCACCTTACCCCAAATTAAAACAGACCCGAGTAAAAGAATTGTACTTTTTACCGTCATCACTTGACCCATTAGGAATGTGAGACTTCATTATTCACACTTCAATTTTTAACATTTTATGGTAATGTATATAATTAAATTAGAAAAGAGGACAGGTAGCACATGTGGACAGAAGAAGAGTAGCATCATGTGTGCATCATTGTTATTAATTGGTCACATTGATTCATTGTATGAAATTTTGAATCAGAGGAAAGGCAAGTGATATTGCATAAAGATATTTTTAGTACAAGTTGCTACAGTCCAATAACTAATATCTCTAGAGAACCGGGATATTGAGCAAGATGAGATATTAGTATATTACAGGTGGAAAGTGGTGTTACACTTTTTGATAATTGTACATGTCTATTTGTGAAGTCACTGATATGGAAACTAATGGACCCACTTTTGATATTAAAAGAGTTGATTTGCAAATAGATTTTGATTGTAGAAAAACAACTATACCCTCGAGATTCGAATGAGAGATAACACATGCTAGCCATAATGGAACATTGTAGGGATTAGTATAAATTAAGGGTCAAGAAGAGGCCCCTTTTTTTGGGTCTCTTTAAACGAAAGCCATAAACTTAAGGCTAATTGCAGGGTTTGCATTTTCAGATGATAAAATTAATAATGAAAGGGCAATTGCCAGAAGACTAGAGCTTTCCTCAGGGCCACCACAGAAGCACCAACCATAAGAAAAACAAGGTAGAAAAAGTACAGAAGGCTTTTTTTTTTGGCTAAATAAAAAAAGTAGAGAAGGCATTATAACTTAGCATGCTTGTGGGCCAGTATTGATGGAAAGAAACTAGACATGTATGATTGACATGAATGAAAGGCAGCTAAGATATCATTATGGTTAAGCATTTTTCATTAGAATAATAAAGCACTTGATTAGCATACTTGTTAAATAATAACGATAAAGATTAGCTTTTTTATGCGTCATCTTGAAAAGACCACGGAAAGCTAATCGATCGAGTAGCATTCTATGGCATAGTACATGACCACGTATTCTATAATATGATCAATAGAAGACTTGTCGGGATTTGCTTGAAGGCGTGCTGATTACGTTCATGTGCAAGCAAACACTTCATTTATACTTTATTCTTAAGAGAATGTTCACGTTGTGATAAGCACAAGTGCTTTGGACAAGTATACCTGTCAATTAGTAATAAAAGAGTGCATAAGACTTCAAACACCACGGGACATAAGATAATTTAAGTCCTCGTTTTAAGTTCACCAACAAAATATTTACTATTAACATTAATATTTTTTAAAACTTTTATCATTAATTAGCTGACATAGCAAAATGGTAACTAGTATATGCTTTCCTTATAGATTGATTGGCAATTAACCCAGAACATATATGATAAACACAGGCCTAGCTAATTAGTACTAAGATATATAGCAACAGACAGAATGAGAGCCTAGCGCCGTTTCCTTTTCTTCCTCTTCCACTGGAGGGGTGGTTCTGGGCTATTTTTTGGTCTAGAACCACTCCTCTACACCGTTTTTCATCTGTCTTTATCTAAATAAGTGGTTCATCCACATAGATATAGTATTTCTTTTGTGTTTTTTTGTGTTTTTGTCGTCTGTGTGCAGCGGTGTTCGTTTGCTTTCCCATCTTGGTGCAGTGTTCGTTTGGTTCATCTTGGTTGTTATGCTTCGATTCAGTACAGATCCACTTATGATTTGGGCGCCAACTTTACAGATCCAGACATTGGTATTCCGACCCTTATAATTTTGTTAATTTTGTAGTCATTTTGCCGTGCTTTACTATTGTAGGCAATTTGCTGTGTTTTGCTATTAACCTGGGTACTGTGAGTTTGTTCACAGATTTATCCTTTTGGTTTTTAGCGATGTTGAATCTGTGTTATTTTCAATGTATTTTATCATTTTGAAAGAATGAATACCTTTGTTGTAAAAAAAAAAGATATATAGCAACAACGGCATGGCCATGTTGAAAATTAGCGTGGCCATACAGAAAATTAGCACAACCATGTTGGAGCCCTCGGGGCTTAAATTGAGTCTTAATTTTTGATTTGAAATTCCCCAAAAATAGGGGAACGTAGGGTGGTAGGAAAGGGAGCACATTGTATCCAATATTGGAATGTAGGGAGGGCCAATCTGGATAGGACTAGCCAAGGGCAAGCCAATCCAAGCCCTTAGTTTAGGTTTACCAACAAAATTTTATTTACTAATAGTATATGTAAAATTAAAAACATTTATCTATAGCCAGGGGTGGCAATACGGGTCGGCCCGGCCCACTCCGTGTGAAAAACGGTCAGCCTGACCCGTTTTCGAAAATGGGCTCAAAAAACCTAGCCCGACCCGTTTTTAGAGAGGGCTGACGGGGCCCAAAACGGACTGGCCCGTCAAAATAATAAGAAAAAAAATATTTTTTTTCAAAAAAAGGGGCCAGCCCGGCCCGTTTTTAGGCCAATCCGTTCTGGCCCTTTTTTGACGGGCCTAAACGGGCCATGACCTAAAAAAATTGACCCGGCCTGGCCCCATATTGCCACCCCTATCTGTAGCGGTTTATGTCTATCTTGATATACAAAAAGGTTTCACTTTAAAATTTGCTCTAGGTCCATACATGTATTTAGTCGTATTGGGCCGGCACTAAATTTGGATTATTTTCAACAATTCTCTCTCTCCATAATCCCCCTAAACCTTCTCTATCTCTTTCTTTAATGACTCTCTTTTTCTCCTTTCTTTGTCTATCTCCTCTCTCCTCCCACCTAATTTGTTTTTTCTACCGTAGATATAGGAGGGCAGAAGAGAATCCAAGTTCTATTGAAGACGGGAATGTTGTCAAGTAATAATTCAAGCATTAAATAAAAGGTTTTAGAAGTAAGATTATCTTTAAATAAGCACATAAAAAAGAATTTTATTTTATTTTATAATTTAGTTATCTGAAAGAGGTTTTCCTCTAGAGACAACATTCTTTTATTGTGATTTTGATGGTAAGTTATAGCTGCCTAACTAGTACTAGGTGTTACAAATCTGTTGTTTTCAAGTTTTAAGGGTTTGTTTATTTTGAAAAATATTTCCTGTTTTTACTTTTAAAAATAAAATAAAAAATAAAAAGAATATTTTCTTTTTTTGGTTTTCAAAAGAATATTTTCTTTTTTTTGGTCAAAAAAAATATTTTCTTTTTTTTTTGGTCAAGAAGGATTCATTAATACAGGAAAAGCCTGAAGCCCGAAGGCAGTACAACAAGCCCAACAACAAGGCCAAAGTCAAGCTTAATGCAATGTCTCTAAACATCTTATCATCAAACCAAAGACACACACCTGACAAAGCTAAAACATACAATAAAACAGTAAAACACTACACCACAAACTAACAACACCCATACATCAAACACAAAAAACTCCTTAAAACTAACAGGCCCAAGATCAAACATCCAAAGAAGCTGCCCTTCATCACCAACATCGCCAAGTCTGCTTCATGGTTTCTCTAATTTATTCTTTGGCAATTTCTATCTACACATACATGATTTTCTATCAACACATACATGCTGCGGAACTAATAGTTCCGCAGGTGTATTTTTTTTCTGACACACATACCGCGGAACTATTAGTTCCGCGGGTTGTAATTCACTGCGGAACTAATAGTTCCGCAAGCATTTTTTATTCGTTATGTGTGTGTCCGAATTGAATTACAACGTGCGGAACTATTAGTTCCGCGGTGAATTACAACCCGCGGAACTAATAGTTCCGCGGTATGTGTGTGTCAGAAAAAAAATACACCTGCGGAATTAATAGTTCTGCAGCATGTATGTGTTGATAGAAAAACATGTATGTGTAGATAGAAATTGCCTTATTTTTTTCATATTCTATCATGAATTGCAAGGCCCATCTTATTTCGACCCAGAATTGCATGGCCCATCTAATATTAAGAGCTAGAGGTCAAACTCTATGGGGCGCGGTCCCCCGGACCATTTTTTCTTTCTCAAAAAAATGTTTTATTTCTTGAAACGCATTGTCTTTTATATTGGCTCCGTCTTTAATTTTGTAATCACTGCTGATTCTTTATTGTTTTATAGTTTGGATGTAAAAGTTTTAACTTTTGATTTATAGAGAAGTTAGTTTTATTTTGTATCATATTTTTCTCATATATATACAGGGTCGTTTTAAACATTTTGGGGCCCTATTCTAATCTTAAAAATTGGGCCCCTAATAAAAAAAATAATTTTAATAATTAAATATTATTTCAAAAAAGGACAATGTTAAATATTATTTCAAAAAGGACAATTATTCTAATCTTAAACACCCACTTTAGGACAATAAATGCAAAAAAGATTATTAAAATCCTACCAATAAAACTTTAAGTTAATATCAACCTTCTAGTTACTTAAAAAGAGTCATCCTTCTAACACTTTTTTTTAAATAAATTTTCGGGCCCCCAAATTTGAGCCAAAATTTGGGGCCCTGTGCAATAGCACTGTTTGCTCACCTTAAATGTTGACCTTGTATATGCACAAGAGGAAAAGTTGTTAAATAGTTATTTTTAAATAGATAGGTGCTTTTGGAGAAGTTAAAAAATATAGCTTTTGAAAAATGTGAAGAGCAAAAGTTAATTTCAACTTATGTGAGAAGTAGTTAGTTAAAAATACATACTAAAAGTGTTTCTGAAGAAGTTTATCCAAACTAGGCCTAAAGTGGACAAACTTGAACCATATCATTGCATAAATTCTGCTAACCAATAACATTAAAAGTAAAATATCACGTAGTTGCTTAGTATCATAACATTAATGTATGCCAAATAAGATTATATATTTTTTTTTTTGTGGGTAAATAACAAATGTTAAGTCATCACACATTTTCCATAGTATATCCAACAAAATTGAATTTCAAGGCCCAAAGAAATTAAAAATTAGGCCCAATTAAAACTATGTCAACTGACATTCCAACATGTTATCCCAGCCCACTACTAAAATCAAAAGGAACCCTAATTCTTATCTGTCTTAAAAACAAAACAAAACAAAACCTTTGACAAAAAAAAAAAGAAACAAAACAGCAAAAAAAAACAGACAAATAATAAAGGTTTAAATATCTTTTTTGTCCCTATAAAATGACCGAGTTTCACTTTTCGTCTCTGCAAAAAAAAATTGTTTATGATCCCCTGCAATATTGTTTTAGCCCTTGTAATATTTAGATCATGTTGAATTAGCCCCTGTAATATTTATATATTCGCCAAATTAGTCCCTGTAAAATAAAATTGATATAATATAATAAGGACTAAAAACAAAATTGTCCACATATTACAAGGACTAATTTAGTACGAATTGAATATTACAGGGACTAAAACAATATTGCAGGGACTAAAAATAAAACTTTTTATTTTACAGGAATCATAAACAAACAAACAAAAATTACAAGGACAAAATATGAAACTCGATCATTTTGCAGGGACGAAAAAGGTATTTAAGTCAATAATAAAACTAGAAAAGTGAGCAAGAAGAAAGGATTGAGTACGTTATTATTCCTAAAGATATGATTTTTTTTATCTTTACATTTTTTAGTTCCTATAATAAAACTAGAAAAGTGAGGAAGGAGAAAGGATCGAGTACGTTTTTATTCCTAAAGATGTGATTTTTTTTTTATCTTTACATTTTTTAGTTCCTATATTTTAAAAAAAATTGTATTCTTCATGCCTCACTAAAGACTAAATGTACTTGATTTTTATATATTTTAATTAAAAGATGAAAATATTTTTTTTTCATATACCTATAAAAAAATTTGTTCCATTAAATATATATTTATTATTAATTTTTAATCACTTTCAGATGAGATAATTTAAAAAAAGTTATTGTATGGTAAATATTTTTAGTGAATAAATCCACGATAACAAAAATTATTGTGTGTATACAATCCATGTAATAATTAGTTATGTAGAATGGTTATTATAAATTATATGGTTAAAATTAAAATAGGTTCAAAATTATACGTTAATAATATTAAAAATCGTAAATAAATAATTATAAGAAACTTAATTACATTAAAATAAATTTAAGTATAACACATATTAACTTTTTGGGAGACGAGAGTGTAATTTAAACTTTTCTTAAAATGTAAATTTTTTAGATAAATTGAAGTGGATGTGGATAAAAGAGGGGAAGGGACAATAAAGCTCCACATAAACTGTTCCAATAAAGTTAAAACTATTTGAGTAAAATACACTCTTTTTCTATAAGAGATACTGATATTACACTTTCTTTTCTTTTTGTTTAAAAACACACACTCTTTTCCTCTTAGAGATACCAATATTACATTTTTCTTTCCTTTTGTTTGAAAACACACACTCCTAACCCCTGATAGATACCAATGTTACACACTTTCTTCCCTTTAAAGATAAAATATAATACATTTTTTCTCCATTTTTTTAATTTTCCATTGAAGTAAAAGTTAGTCTCTGTTAAAATATTTTTTATTACCATAATAATCTTTTATCTTTTACTTTATTTCCGCTTTTGTCCCAATCCGATTTTAGAATCACTGTTTCAGCGTCGTTCTTCACCACATTCCACTAAAACCAAAACCAATCCATTGTTGGTGGAATGTGGTGGTGAACGCAATGAAACAGTGATTCTGATTTTATGAATCATAAATTGGAATGAGAAAGAAAATGAGGTAAAAAGGAAATGAAATAAAAAATTATTATGGTAATAAAAAATAATTTAACAGAGGCTAACTTTTATGTTAATAAAAAATTACAAAAATAGAAAAAAAATATTATATTTTATTTTTGAAGAAAAATAAATGTGTATTTTTAAACAAGAGAAAAAAAAAATGTAATATTAATATCTCTTAGGGGAAAAAATATATTTTTAAATAAAAAATATATATAATATTAATATTTTTCAGAAAAAAAATTGTATTTTACTCAAAATATTTTTGCCAAAGAGAACTCGAGTTAACACAAGATGATGGGAGATGAATCACGTAAGCTTTTTTTTTTTTTTGGTCAACGATGAATCACGTAAGCTAAAGAAGGCACGTCTCGTGTGGGCTATGATTTGGGCCATAGAACTTCCGATGTCACGCTTTAAAGAGTCAGTTTCCGCACTTTAGGCCGAAGTTGATATCACACGTCGTGGGCTACGCAAGTAGGCTTCCTGTATTGCAATCTAGCCTATCCTTAATTACCGATCAATCCCCAGTGAAATACCATCTAGCTAGTTATCTACCAATCCACAAGTTCTTTGGTATAAATCACTTACGATTCCCAATCATAAATTCTTCCAAGGATAATGATTCCCAAACACTTTAATAAAGTGATGAGAATAATGTAGGGAAGAGAGAGATATGTGATCAATGGAGTAAAAAAATATGTAAAAGTGAATAAAAATAATATGAAAATATCAAATGCTTTTTTTTACTTCTAGTATACCGACCACTGCTTGGTTCTTTGGACACAGTGTAGACTAGCTTGAGACCACCTAGGAAAGACAAAATAATTCTAAATTTTTTTATTTTTTATTTTTATAAATTTTCTTAATTATTAATTGAAAAAAATATTAAATATTTTTTATGTTTTTAAGACATTAATTGTATTTATTTTTATTTTATAAAGTAGTAGAAGGATATATAAGAGAATTTGTAAGAGAATATAATATTTTTCAAAAAGATAAAATTACACAGTTGTGTTTATTAGATTGGTGCGTGCATACGAGAAAGGCAAGTAATAGTATCAAATTAACAACAATAATTCCATTATTATCTATTACTAATGGAGCAAATATAGCTGTAAAGCAACAAGAGTTTTAGTTAGAGGAAAGGGGATGAGGTTTGACTTGATCCCTGTCACGTGGTTGGAATTTGGAAGCAACTGAATCCGTTCTATGCTTCCTGCTGAAAGTTACAACATGTCTTACTCTGGTACATATCAAAACTCAAATTAAATTGACTAATTCATTTTACACATTCAACTAAATCATTTTTAAAGCAATATAATTATTATTTTATTCTTCTTAGAAGAATGATGATATATGTTGTTTAACATTTTTATTTTTGAATTCAATTTTTAAAACTAATTATACATATTTGCAAAAAGTAAATATTTTTTAATTTTCCATAATGATTAATCGTTAATTATGTCTATTTTTCATAATTTAAAATAATTTTTGAAATGCTTTTTAATTTTAACTTATAATATAATTGTAATTGAATTAAAAAACTCATATAATATATAAGATATTTGTTAATTTATATAATTTATAATGCGGAAAAATACTAAAAAGTTTATTAACATCTATTATAAAAAAAACAAGGATATTATAGATACAACGGAGAGAAACAGGACAGTGCGCAGCTGCGGTGACCTGGCCGGATAATTCGTTTGTGCAATATGTAATTTAACGCATATAGTTAATTAACTGAAAGGAACTGACTATGCTTGCCAAAAATTGTAGAAGTATATCAAGTGTGTATATATATATATATATATATATATTGTATACTTTTTTGGGTTGGTTGGGGGGCAAAAGATTGATTTAAGACATTACCTAACAAATTTTATCCTAACAACTTCAATTTAAATACTCTTTTCAGTGAGATCAGCTACTTTAAGTGTTATTGTTACGAAAGCCACTCCAATGTCAATTTTTATTTTTAATTTGTTAAAATAAAAATAATAATGTATTTGAAGTTACATGTAATTTATATAGTAAAAATTCATAACTATTTAAAGATAATTATAATGAAAAATAAGAATTTTTTATCTTTAAATTTTTTAATTTAATAATAAGATGTATTTATAATTTTCGTTCGAATGTTTGTTTTGAAATCTTCAAATAAGAAATAATTTTATTTGTAATTTCAATATTTCATATTTATATTTACGTTTTTAAATGAGTAATTAACAAATAATTTTAAAAACTAAAAAACGAAGAGCACACACACATTCCCTATATGTACGGGTATCTTCAATTATTGTCTTATTTAGGCTTTGGACTTTAATTTAATTTTTAGTAGAAGTGTGAATTTTACTATTGCATTCAACTCTTGTTGACACATAATTGGCGGTATAAATACCTTACTAAACGTTATAACTCAATGCCTTTTAGGTATCGAATCCTAAAGCTCATTAGCGTCACAACACGTTTTCATGGTCAACAATCAACTAGTGTACATGGCATTTTCAAAGCAAAATATTAATGGGGGTCACATTACAGCAAATGTGAGGGTACAAGCTTCTTATATTGCACTTCTAACAGGAGTGTGGGAGGGTTTCTCCGATCCGTTTAACTCATCCATAATCTGATGTTAATTAGGACCGTTTGATAGAAACTCATTTGGGTTTTTGAAAAAATGATACTATGTCAATACATTAATTTTGCACTAATTAAGAATTCCCCCATTTAATTGTTTTGCATGCATTACAAATATACACCGATATTATTATTTTACATAGAATGAGATTTTGTAGAAAGGCGATGTCTTCGACTATGCGTATAATAGATTAGTTGGTCATAACTCCTATTCGAAGGTATAAAAGATTTTCTAATATGCAAGCTAAAGTTTATAATGCATGCACGTTAGATAATTAGGTCCTATTTAAATTGGTTTATGTAGAGCTTATTTGAGCTTATTTACTGATATAAACACTTGTCAATGTGTTTCACAGAGTTTATAAAAATAATATATGAATTCATAAGTTGTTTTGGGATTGTTTTTATAAGTTCTCCAGGATAATTTATCAAAACAGTTTACAACTTATATGAAATCAGATTCACCATATTCTTTCTTCTATTATAAAAATGGTTTATACATAAATGTTTATGTCATAAGTGTTTAACTAAACTGTTTATCCAAACATGCCCTTAATATGAAGTAACTCATCTGTGGAAAGATTTGCCATTTGGTAAGACTAGCTATATATTCCGACTCTTGGTATCACATCTTCATTTTTAGCAGCTAGCTGCTCTTGTATGTGTGCGATGCATTAATTATCCAAAAATACATGTTAATATACAGCAAGACATGTGAATGTGTGCCGGCATATCAACATAGGAATAAAATTATTAGTAACAACAACAACAACAATAATAGCTTTAGCTAACTCGTCCTCGTGAATTTTTTTTTTTATAAGAAACTTGTTCTCGTGACTCATAATGGTACAGTAACTCTACCGAAAAAATAATGGTACAGTAAAGGGTCGTGCGATTCTGTCTTGCGTTTAATTTGTTAAATATGTGCACGTCAACACAATGTTTTCATTCTTATAAACCTGAATAATAAAAAATCTGCATCATGTTTCTAGCTATATCAAAATCAGCCATAGAAAACATCACAGCCTGGATATTAATCAATACTCCACATGGCATATGACATGACATTGATTTACCTCTACAGCTAAACTGCCTTTTCTCTCTTCGATCCCCTGGTCATTCCGTGTATATACATAATGAGTTAGTTTAATTTAATATTAGTATTAATATAACCATCGAGGCGTAGACACAATCCGCAACAATTAGCAACCTTACTGGATTAATTTGGCGCCTATTGCAAAACATCAATTTGGTTGAACAAGTACTATATATCAATTTCTTTATTTTGATTTGATGATATATATATACACACCGATATATCGACTCATGAAATCCAACAAGAAAGTAGGAAAAATCAAAGATAACAAATACATATACAGTATATGTGAATATCTAATTAATGTATATGACATATATCCGATCGAACAGCATGATAGAAATAAAAACTACTACTTAATAACTTACATATATATATGTGTTTTTCCTCTCTGTACATTGCCTTAATGTATGTATATATAGGAGCGCTCTTTTTCTCCATCACTCTAGCTTGCAAAGAGAAAGTGTGAAGAGGGGAAATTTCAAAAAGAAAAATAAAATTTCAAAATATATAAATAATATAATAAAGAGGCTAATTAAACGCTATGGATTGATTATCATCTATATAGAGAGAGAGAGGGGGCGATATTTACGGTGGATTTATGATGAGGTCGGAGGCAGTGACAAGACATCTCATGACTTCAACTTGAGCACGCAGGGATTGAATGTAATCTAGGGTTTCATCAACCAGAGACACGTCATCCATGAATTCCCCACCTGGTAACAGACTCTTGAGCCTTCTTGTTCTTTTCTGGACCAGTCGCTTCGCAATTGAACTCGCCGCCACTCTTTCCTTTTCCGTACGGTTTCTTCTTCTCAACACCTTCACGCTTCTAATCCTCCTTTTCCTGTAATTAAGGGGTGACGAATTCGTGGAGTACTTTCTCATCAATATCCTTACCCTCTCACGGTGATGCGGCGATGAGGCTAACATGTTGTTGCCGTCTTCTCTGGAAGCATTGTTAATAAGGGCCTTGCTCCAAAGGGTTGTTTGGTCTCTGGTTGAAGCCATGGCTAAATCTGCAGAGAGCTTTATTGCCTTCTTTCTCTCCATCAAGCTCATGTTCTTCTTCTGACAGCTGTATTTTCTGATACCCATTATCCATTTCCGCAGGAATTCTTGCTTATTGACTGATCTCAAATTTCGCATTCTGTAAAAATAACCAAAAAATAGGGAATTCATTAAAAAAAAATTTAGATGAGGAGAGGCACACCCAGATAAAGCCAGTGAGAACCACCAAACCTCAATGAGAATTTACTGTGAAATTTACGTATAACCTACCAACAGAGCAATTCAGAATTCAAACCGCTAGCTAAGTCACAACTATTTTCTGATACCCATTAGGAATTCATTAATTTTTGGCGTTAGGAAGTGATAATATATGATATGAAAGCTAGGGCTTTCTATAGTTTCTAGCTAGAGGAAACCAATTATGTAATTAATTATAGGAAAATTAAAAATTTAGACATACCTTGCTAAAATTCTTGCAGAGCAGAGAGGAGAAGATGGAGAAAGAAAAATTACGAGTGAGTTTTACTGGGTGACGACGGAGTGTTATAGATCCAAGCAATTAAAGGAGTATTAGATGAGGATCAGAGAGAGAGGGAATGAGAAGAGGAAGAATGTGCGGGGGGAAGAATTTATGTGCTCGAAAGATGGGAGTGGTGGGCCTGTGAGAGAAAGACACAGCACATGCTGGCACATGGAGTCCCTGGCCCACTACCCCCAAACCATAGAGAATAATATTGCATTATAAAGAAAAACAATGCATTTAGATTAATTAGTGGTAAAGAAGAAGAATAAAGGTAGCCCTTAATCTAATGCCGAACCTAACATCAGTATCTTTGTTTAGAATACAAACAAAACTCACTAAATACGACTCACTTGGAAACAATGTGCCTATGGCCCGCGACGTGGAACTCCGTGAGAGAGCAAGATTGATTGTACCATGTTATCTTGTTATGAATATGAATATGAATATGAATATGAATTGGGGATGTATGTATTTCATTTTGTATTTGTAGATCAGTTGATTAAATTTTGCGGTGGACAATATTTATAAATTCCAGTTAGTTACGTAATTTAATTAATTCCAAACGAGACTTACATGGCTACATTATTTATATATATGTTTGGTTTATAACATGCTTAAAATATATGAACATTATTTTTTCATAGTATCATTAAATTCTACGAAAAAAATTCAATTTGGATGTTTATATATTGGAAGACTCTCGTATTGCATTAATTAATGAGGTAAATATATATACATGCTTTAATCATGATGAATTATTATATATTAATGAGTATAACTACTGCATTTTCTTCAAGGGAAATGTTGAATGATATATATTACAATTTCTACCACATAGTTATAAGACATTACAATGATGAACAATTAAAAGCCAACCAGAAAATAACATCATTATTGCTGAGATGACATTAATAGATCATAAAACAAAATAGGATTAGTAATGATATAATTACATAAAAAGTAAGGATAATTAGGCCTATTGTAAAAAATGATTTAATCTCTTCTTGGCTTTTGAGCATGGAGAAGACTCGTAGAAGTATTGTTAAAGAGGACATATAATATATAGGATATAGACCATTAGTTAGAGGTAGAGACAGATTAAAAGAAATTATCATGAGTCGAAAACTATTAAGAGAGGATTTAAAATTAAATAAATACTCTATCTTTAGATATGATATATGACATGATATTTTGGCATCATCATCTTCATCCATATAACTGACTCCATCTGGTAGGAAAACGATATAGTTAATGTTGTTGTCATCAATTAATTAGGATTGAACTATAGCTTATGCATTTTTTTATTTTTTTTATGTCGCAATTATACGTGTTTAAAATATACTTTATCTTGCATTTTGAAATCATCATACATTTCTTATGTAAAATCACCATTATCACGTATTACATAGCACTATTCTTTCTTAATTTGAGAATAAGTTGGTTAAATGTTTATGAAGTAAATTTAATGACATACTAATAATATTACTGTACCATAATTAATATAACTTCATTTGAATAACAATTTAAAAAAAATATTTAATCAAGTTGTTCATTTCCTAAATAATAAAGTTAAACATTTGCTTTGATGTCAATCCATCGCATGGATAGATACATAGGACCGTCATTATGTGTAGGTTGTTTGATAGGTATAATGAATAGTTAGTTTTAGAAAGTTTGTATATTTTTGTACTTTGTAATAATGTTAACAGTTCCGAGATATACTTTTGTTTCATTGGTACTCTGGCAAATTAAATATGAAGAAAATCGACGATTTCTTTGTTGCTTTAATTTGATAGTTTTTTTTATAGATAAATATCAGTAAATTAATATATTTGTTAGTGAAGAAAGTTTGAACCCATAAGCCTCGTTATTTCTCTCCGACTCCTATATTTTTCCCCAAAACCACCTTATGACTCCGCTTTGATTTGATAGATAGCAATAAAGAACAACAGCACAACGCGCCTTAGGAGTGGGCATGAAATGCCCATTTTTCATTCGGCATTGGTTCTCATGCAAACTATAGTGTTTGGCTACCACACAATTCTTATGCATGTGGCTTGTTCTCAAATCATAATTATAAAAAGTCTCATGTGCCGTTATTTTTATTAATTAATTGTGTCAATAAAACTAACAAACCGACCGGGGCCAGGAATAGGTAATTAATTAAGCTTTCCCCCACAGTAATTTGATTTGCTATGTTTCTGGAATGTTGGGAGATAGAGTGCGGTAAATATGCTTTTATAGATTATCAAGTCAAGTCAAACTACAAAAGACCCCCCCCCCCTCTAAAGTAAGTAAAAATAATTACAAAATAAATATAGAGTAATGACACTGATAGTTTAAACATTAATTTTAATTATTTTTTAGTTTAAATTTTTATATTCATATTTTTTGTCTATACTGTGCATACATATTATATAATTATATAATTTGCTTTAAACATTTTACATGAATTAACTTAATTAATATGATTGAATTTTATTATTTACACATCTAAATATGTTCGTGTGGAGAGATAAAGATGACCCGGAGGTTAGGTGATGAGAGGTAAGGAGTGGAGAGATAAGGTGGTGGGTTCGATTCCCCCTCATCCAAAAAATTAACAATACTAATATTTAATTAACAACATTGACCTATAAAAAAAATGTCCCCCGTGATGCACAGGTACACACTAGTATGATACTATTTCCAATCCAAAATATAAGCAACATAGTACCAAAACACACATATCAAGGAATGCTTTGAAAATGTGATAATCGTAATTAATACTCACTAGTTTCAATTTTTTTTTCCAAAAATACTCCATTTGGTGTCTCTCGTAAATATAAATATTACATTAAATGAATGGTATAATTGAAAAACTAGCATTTAATTTATTTGAAATTAGTGAATATTGCTTATATTTTGGACAAAAAAAAGTATTTTTGTTGTTTATATTTTGGACCGGAGGTAGTATAAACCAACAAAGACTTAGACATGTCATTAATTACATTAAAATTTGAGAGTATAGGATTGGTTATAGTTGGCATTAAAATTTGAGAGTATAGTATATGTGTGTGTGTGTATAATGATTTAGATAGAGGAATTAATATTGAGAGAAGGGGGTGTTGCTCTACTAATTGCTAGCTAGGGTTCGGGTTGTGATGGGCGCACGCAGCTATAGTTAGGAGGAACAGAAGAGAAAAAGAAAAGAAAATTGGCAGGATCCGGAAAACATGTTGATACGAGTCCATCAGGCCCCACAGGAATTCGAATTCCCGGGCACTTGGGATTTGGCATTGCCCTTATAGAAAAAGAGCACATTTCAATCCCCACATGCTCTCCACATGGGTCTTTCAAAAGTGTGTTTGCTAGTTGCTACCCTCTCCTTTCTCTATTCTCCATTCTCTTCTTTTTATCTCTAATTTTATCTTTCCCGAATCAAATCTCCCAACCTTGCCTTGCTAATCCCGCCATAATCTTCTCTTAGAAACTACCTATAAGCAAAATCGTGATTAATTACCGCTTTTCCCATCTTGTCCAACTTTGTGGCCCCAGCTTCTATCAAACTCTTTTAACTGACACACATGTCGATCTATGAATATCATCCATAAAGAAATTCACGTTAGAAGAATATAGGACGTACTTATATCTATTTCAAAGAAAGAAAAGGAAAAATTGGGGGAAAGAGGGAAAAAAGGAATATTTATAATAGTGATTTGCTTTGTTAATTATTGTTAATTTGGAGGAGGTGGAATAATAAATAAATAAATAAATAAATAAATAAATAAATAAATAAAGGTTGACATAGTCCAAGAAAGAAATAGATCGGGTAAAGGACAACCATAGAGGAATGGGTTTTGTGGACAAGGTCGTGGAATGGGACCAAAGGTTACAATTTCATGTGTGCTTAGGAAAATCAAGGGAAGCAATAGGATGCATGCGTCCCAAAATTTGTCGCCATCTTCTCTCCCTTCTTTTAGACATTTTACGCTTTCTCCAAACTTTTTTTTTTTAATGTGTGGCATTGGCTAGCTCTTAATTAGCTGCGATCCATTGATTGGTCCTTCTATAACATCCGTGGGACCTCCTTCGCGGTTTGAAGTTCAAGCTTCGATAGTGGTGATCACATATTCAAAACATGTTTAGAATATAAAAAAAAAAAAATGCACAAATATATGGTTTTTGTAGCAAATTTTTTAATCTAGGTGCAATAGTAGTGCGGTATAAGATCACAATCAAATTAAAGCATGATGCTTATTAATTAATAAACGTAATTAACACGTTTGGAATTCACTAATTAATAGATGTAACTTTTGGCCAAATGATATCAATATGACAACTTAATATATAATCAATTATAATTTTTACAATAGAAATATAACTTATAAAAGAAATAAAGGTGGCATGAGATTACATACATTTTTTTTTGTAAGTAAGTTGTGGTGTTGAGATTAGTTTCTATTATTAAACTATCCACTACTATACTTTGAATTCGATCTTGCATTTTGAATTTCATGAAGTCGCGTCATTTTCTCTCTCACAAAATTAGATGTTTATATTGTGACCCATATTATAAGATTTCATATCAAATCCAAATTAAAAATATTAATTAACTCTATAAATGGTTATTCAATGGCTTACAAAAAAATAGTTATCCAATACTTAAATTTTACTCAATACTATATTATTAATTTTCTAATATTTTAATCAATACATAAATTTTTTCAATCAATCAATATTAAATCAAATGATATATTTTAAACTATCATTAACTTAACGAGAGAGAAATGATATAAAAAGAGATATAAAAAAGTGTAGATAAATTAGGATAATTAGAAATATTTCTCATTCTCATCCTATGTCTTATCTAATGTGTATTTATGTGGTCTATTGTATAGTTAAAATATAAAATAATAACCTCTCACGTACACATTAAATACTATAAAATAAAATATTTTTGTTGATCCGAGAGAATATATATCTTAATATGTGCTTTAAAGAACATTTTAATTTGTGCTATTAAACATTGAACAAGCCAAGTTTTCATTTTTTCAGAGGGGGTTTTGGTTATCAAAGTAGTATCTTTTATTCCATAAAAAAAAGTAGTATCTTTTATTAGATAAATAAATAAAAAATGTCTGAAATACGACCACGTGTTGAAAAGATAAGAAAAATGTTTTGTAGTGTATATGTATGCATTCAGAAAGAAATAATAGATAATGTATAAAAAAAATAGAAAGAAATAGACTTAAATATATTTTTGATCCCTAATGTTTGGCCTAAGTTCATTTTTAGTCCCTCAAATATCAAGAATATTATTTTAGTCTTTAATATTTTGAAAATCAGTCACTTTTGGTCATTTTTCTTAAAATATGACGGACTAATTGTAACACATTTTTAAAATTTAGGGACTAAAATAATCATGTGAGGGACAAAAAGTGACTGATTTTCAAAAGATTATGGATTAAAATAATATTCTTGATATTTGAGGGACTAAAAATAAACTTAAGTCAAATATAAGGGACTAAAAATATATTTAAGCCAAATAAATAATAGATAGATGTGATAACTGATTTAGATCTTTATTAATTTGCTAGCTACTTCTACACTGACGCCTAGTCCCAAATCTACCATTTTGTTTGTAAAAAACTTCAAACCGTCTAAGTGGTGTTATCACTCAGATGTAAAACTAATTACGTGAAGTTGTAAACTATATTACAATTATCAAATTTTGAAAGAAAAAAAAATATTTTGCAACAAAGGTGTATCAAAATTATATAGTCACATGGATGATCAGTTTTTTTTTTTTGGTCGTATCATGGATGATCAGTTTGATGAGCTAAATTTACGGGGGGGGGGGGGGGGGGGGGTGGGGGGAGAAACAAAAAAGGAGTGATGCTATTATAAAAGTGGCCCAGCCGGGGGTCCGTGATTTACGGTTATCCATTTGCACATTGCAACTTGCAAGTGAGATGGGGGGAGGGAGTGTTTGACTACCTGCAGTGCCAGGAGTAATATTAATGTCCAGTGTAGTACAGAAGGCGGAAAAGTGAGGGATCCAAATAAAAACATTGGCGTTCACTTTCCCACGTAGGCACTTACTGTGCACTCCCCATTTACCAACGCAACCTCAGCTTAAAAAAAAAAAAAACATTTGTTTTTGTTGCAAGAAAAAAAAATCTGTTTAGACCAAAAAAAAAAGATAAAAAGGTAGAAAACTATAAATAAAGAAAAAAATAAGTAATATAATATTTATTATTTTTTATAAGATAAAGAGGATAAGGTATACATACTCTACATAAGAGAAATAAATAAATAATGAAGAAATAATTAATAATACTATACATACTTTTTTTTCTCCATAACAAATAAGAAAAATGATATTATTATTATTATTATTATTATTTTCTCTCTACTCAATTTCCATGTTTTTTCTCTTGAAACAAACCGAGTATTTGAGAATAAAAATAAATAAAACTTTTTGACATTCATAACTTGTTGAAAGAAAAACTCTACATTAATGTTTTAAAAATACTCTTGTTAAATATATAGTATTAAATATTTTTATTTGCTTAAAAAACAGATACTAGTATATGTTTTTAACTAATATTTTAAGTATTTTAATATTGTTTTAATATGATTCGTTTTTTATGGTAAACTGATTTGTTTTTGTTTTTGTTTTTTTATCTGTGTTTTTTTTTTGGTGCAAAGGAAATAAAATCAGTGTGATCTTATTTCGTTACCAACTCTTAATATATTTTATTTAAATCGTTTTTTTCCCTTTTAATGCAGTATACTCTACTTAGTACTTACTGATCTATTGATTGGGATGATAATTAAAAAAACAATTGATTTTTTAAAAACAAAATAAAACAAATTTGTTTTGAATATTTTAAGCATTTTTCGTTAGCTAGCAAGAAATGTTAAAGAATCTCGAGATTAGACTTTTAAAATTAACTTTTCATTGAGAATAGTTATATATTTTGCTAATTACTAAATAAAGAAGTACTACTAATGTTTTATTTTCAAAATATAAATTAATGTTTTTCGTTTAATATTTATTTGTTGACTATTAAAAAAATCATAAATTGTACTTAACAAATTCCGCTTCCTATGAGTCAAGGACACGGAAGATAAAAGCGGCTAAAACGAAAGCTGACAAAGGAGTACAATAAAACGGCTGTGATTGGTGCACGCACGCTCGCTCGCACAAACACACGCATGTGCACACATGGAAAGCACCCACCATGTCCTAACAAAGGTTTACAGCCCTGCAAGCTTCAATGATGGGTCCTCTCCTCGCCTCCCTATTTTCGTTTTTTGGTAGCTCCAAAACTAGCCTGTTACCCGATACCCCCGTTGTCACGCCTTCTTATAAGGAAAATGATCGGTGGACACCCAAATTTCAATCTACCACTAGAGAGAGAAAGAGAGAGATGAGAGAAAAGTGATAAAATAATGTGATATGTGATGTGATAGTTAGAGAGAGATAGAGAAAAATGAGAGGTGTTGAATGGGTAGATATATTTTTAAGTGTATGTGTATCATTGTTCTTCTTATAATTGCTTCATCTTTTCTTCATGTTTTTTGAAATAATAAATAAATGAATTTGTTAATGTACATACAGACATTTTTATGAAAGAATATGTTAACAATTCATACTTTTGGGTGTATTTGGCAATTTTTTAGTTGTCACGTATTAATGTGTTCCTTTTAAAAAATACAAATAGGTGTATACATGTATGTTATCAAATGTACACTCACTTAGTTTTTTTAGAAGAATTATCTTAACAAGTTGCACCTTTGGGTGTATTTTTAAAATTTTAAGTTGTAATTCTGGGTATAACAAATTTCATAAATAAATATTAAAATTTACACCAAAAACACTTCTTCTTTTTTTGATAACACGAAAAACACGTCCTTTACTCAAAAACAAATGCTGAGAATTAAATTTTTCCTAACTTAAAAGATTGTTTATGAACAAATATGATGTGATACATGTGGCATAGATCTCTTAAACACAATGTTTGATATTCGACCAAAGGTTGTGTAATAAAGAGAAGAGTATAAAATTTAAACAAAATAAGTAATTTTAATTTTAAAATATGCCATGAAATTACGAGTTCTTTAGCAATTCATGTAATATTAAAATTACAGTAACTCAACACCATGATCGAGATCAAATGCCCATTAAATCCAAAAGAAATAATGGAAGAATTGATGGCCACTCAAGCCACTAATTAATTATAACGATGAAGATCAATGTTTATATGTTGGTACTTGGGCCGGGCGTTCCATCAGCTCGATAATAAACATACGTTGCGTGACAATTTGACTGATGACTTGGCGTGGTGGACGCGCATATATAGCAACATATATGGTCAAACAGGCTAAGTTTGTTTATTAATGTACGAACTTTACACACAAAAACCCAATTAAGCTAGGTGCTTTCATTTTTTCTTCTTCTGGGAATTAACAACATCATATTCTTGCTTTTAACGGTCAATCTGTACGATGGCCTTGAACCAGGATTTGGTCGCTTCTGAAACACCATCTAAATGCGCACAATCCAAGATATTATGTACGTGTGCAGGAACATATTATAATAATTAACGATACATTAAACATATATATAAACAGAGCATCTATCTATATTATATATTCATATAAACATATATGCATGGCAGAACATGCATACCGATGGCATGTCTCATCATACGTTCATTTTCTTTCTCAAAGTTCATTGCTTCATGCAGGTCTCTTATTGTCGGCTTGGGAAGGTTACGAAACGAGTGTTAATTTGCATATTGAATTGGATTACTTTTCAATTAATGAAATTTTTCTGATTTAATTTAATTATTTTTTATAATGTCAGTCATCAGACTTGTTTAGTGCAAAATATCAACTGGTGCTTAAAATATAGAATTAACTTATGTATAAGTTTTTATACGATAAACGCTTATCGAATAAGCTTTTAAATAAATCATTTATTCAAACGCACTTTTAATCTTATATTTTTTTGAATTACTATAGTAATATAATCAAATATTTTTGCAAATTATTTTTATAACTAAAATCACAAAATCACATTTTTTTTTACTCAAATTAAGGGGTATAAGTTGAATGTGTGATAAGAAATTATTTCAACGATTCATGTACCGGTGGAGTTATTTAGTTCGTGTGATATCTTCAATAGCTTGTATGTCTGATGCAATCACACCATGAGTGTGAAATTTCCCCTAGGTGTGAATGAATCTTTTTTGTGGAAGTCAATGTTTGACTTAATCACACCTGGGGTTTAAAATTTTCCCCAGGTGTGAACGAAACTGTTTTTGCAAGAGGCACTTACATGTCGGATGTAATCACACCCTGGGTGTGAAATTTCCCTAGGGTGTGAACGAATCTGTGTTGTCATTTTTCATTTTTTTTAATATTTTTTTTTTCATTTTTTCAATCATGGGCCACGGGCCGACCCATTAGTCCGCAGGCCCATGTAGTGTAGTGAGGAAATGGGCCTATATATTTCAGTCTATTTATTTTGCGGTTCGGGCCGCTCGATCCATATATATTATGGGCTTTTCATGGGCTGAGCCTAAATGGACGGGTTGACCCACATACCAAACTCTAATAAGTTATATGTCTTTTTTCTTCAACTAACGCCATGCATGTACCTTGATCTCAGAAGTACAATCTATCCTTAGAAAACCTATTTATAAATAAAATGCATCAAGAAGCCATAAAAAGACAACAAAAATAATTTTCCCACGTCCTTAAATGGAGTGTAAGGGGTGTATGGAATATAAAAAAAAAAAGTGGTGGGTGTCCATATAATGAAAAAAAAAAAGATAATAGGTATATAAAAGAAGACGTGAGAGAAAAAAAAAAAAGAGAGAATAACATGATTGAAAAGATAGTTACTTTATTGTAGAATTTTAAATAAAATATAACCTTATTGTTCCTCCACACCCCATAATGTTATCTAGGAGGTGTTTCAGGAATTGGGTCAATAGCCTTACCTTCACCCCTTTTGTGGGGCGATTTATTCCTCTAGCTAAGAGCTAGCCTAGAGATAAAAGATGGATTATTTTATGGCGCTTAATTAGTACCTTACTACTATTACAGTTTTACCCTTTTTGCGTGGAGTACTGTTATCAGCTCCTACACCCCATACAAATTGGACAAGTACCTTAGGGTCGCCACTTTAGCTTCAAGTAGAAGTATGCACTTTTCAATTTTTTGGAACAAAGTGTTCATGTTCATTCCATGGCTCCTAATTGGAACAGTCCCCTGAAGCTCCCGAAGCTTCTTTCGCAAGGAAGTTTTCCCCTCGCCATGGGCGGCGTTCTTTGCCAAACACAGTTTCGCCCTCTTTTTTCTTCCCTTTACATTCAAGCCTCCTCTTGGCCAAGTGGAAGATCGCCTTGTGCTCATTATTTTGCCTGCAAACAACTGCTAGAAAACAAGGAGAGAGAAAGAGATTAGGAAAAACACTGCAAGGACAGAGAGAAGAGGTAATAGACAAGGTTAATTAATTGGTGAATGAGATGGCCTCGTTATGATTCAAGGGCTTGGAGAGATAGATGCTTATATAGGCAAATTTACATGCATTCCCTCAATAATTGAACTCGTATTGGTAGAAAAATGTTAGAGGTGCTTTGTCAATTTCCAATAGTAGTTTGTGGTGGATATATACTCACACTGACACTGGTATATAATATATGTATCTCCCAATGACTATATATACCTTGTATAAAAATTAAAAAATTGTTGACTCCCTGCTTCAACTACAGAGTCACCGGTTTTTACAATATATAAGGACTCGAATCTGTTTTCACTAGCTTTCTAATTAATGTTCATAAGACATTGAATAGACAGTCTAAGGGCCTGTTTGGATTGGCTTATGCAGAGCTTATGAACACAGTTTATGACTGATTCATAAGTTGTTTTGGGCTTATTTTTTATAAGCTACACAGGATAGCTTATCAAAACAGCTTATGACTTATATAAAATAAGTTTCACTATAATTTTTCTTCGATTATAAAAGTAGCTTATACAGCTTATGCCATAAGTAGTAGATAAGCTTGTTATCCAAACATGGCCTAAGTCAGTTTTCTGAACAATGCATGGGGTCCCCTCCTCTCCCCCATCTGCGTGTGTGTGAAAGAGGCTAGGGGTATAGTAGTTAAGAATTCAGAAAAAGTTAATCTTAACTATACAATTATTATATATAAATGGTTTTTAATTTTTTTATTATTGATTAAAATCTTATTGGAAATTAGTGCAAGAAAAGTTCATCTCCATCATTTTACTGTTTCTTTTCTCTACACACACATATGTACTCCTTATTTATTCTTCATTCTCTCTCGGCATGTAAATTAACCATATAGTTGCATATTAGCCTACTTATATGAATCCCCGTCTTCTTTTGTAATTCATACGACAACAATGATGACTTTAGGAACCGAGAATGTAGGAAAGTTCGGTAAAATTGTAAGATCACATATTATATATCACTTTTGCCGGGGTCTTTTAGATTCTCTTTTGATGATTCTATATATTTGTAACTGATTTGTTTTTGATAGTGTTGAGTATTGCTTGTACTCAACACTTTGCCTATAAAAAAAATGTGATCCGAATGCCATAGCTGCGGTAGTGTCTGTAATGGCATCAACCCGCAATTACAGGGTGATTCTCTCATTCACAAAAAATAAAAATAAAAAGCTCTACTAACCACAATATATATATATATACGGATATTTTTTTTATTTAAATTTTTCCAGATATAATGACCATAGTAGCTGCAACGTTTGCAACCAGTGTAACCTTGATGCAATTTACAAGAATGGGATTAAGTCCCTGAAATGAAATGTGAAATCTGTTATGACAAATTAGAAATCTGTGTTTGTTTGGAAGGAGGGCAATAATGATTTTCCCATATATACAAATGCAGTCCTTTTCACAGCTGTGCTCGTGCGTCGCCTCGTGTACATTTTGAGGGATTGGTGGAAATCAGAGAAATAGGTACAGAAACCATATGTTATCCTGTTTGGTTTTATCTGCAACATCAATCAATAAGATCACAAAAGATACTAAGCAAAGCAGGGAGGGAGCAGAGAAACTTTTTAGATTCCAAACAAGGTAAAATTTATGAAAAGAAAAAGAGGGATAGAATGGTGTGGTAGTATAAAAGTAGCAATTTGTTAAAATTTCACATGATAAGATCATGTAAACTATTTTTATGGCCATTTTTCTCTTTATGAATATTAAATAAGTGAAATCTTACTAAAATTCACAAATATCTATGATGAGAAATTAAAATAGACACATAAATTATTCAGATAACAATGTTAACATGAAATTTTTAACATGTGATAATTCACTCCCATTTCTCGAAGACAATAGGACAACATGTATTTACTGAAGGAAAAGTTGAGCTGATCAATGCATTATTCAAGGAATTGGGAGACAATTCATTCCAGAGCATGGAATCGGGTGAAGACCAATCTTATCGAGGGAAATTCTCTTACAGGTCTTTTTCTAACATTGAAGCTAGTATCTGAAACTAGCCAAGCACCGGCCTAGCACAGATAAAGATTGATATGCACTATTAATATTATTGTTGAAAATAATATTGAATTGTACATATACACCGAATATCATGTACCTCTCGTGCAGTTTTATTGGACTCAAATGCTACTTAGGTATCAATACAACATTTCAATCATTGTAACTATACACAGCTATATATATTCAGAGTAACTTATAAAACAAATCCTCGTCAAATCCGATATATGCAGTTGTTGTATCTATAACTGGGGCTGCACGTGCAACAATTAATTGTGAATATTTGTGAGTAAATAACATATATTTTTTTTGTCAATGGTATGCTGCAAATGATTGGTAGGGTCTGAAGTGTCAGTCTGATTGGGATGTCTTTTTCTACTGTGATGCCTTTGAATTCCATTTTTGCTTTAAAAAAAACATATATATTTTTATTTCAGGAGCGCATTTGTGACAGATGGCAAGGGCAGTGCGATTTAAGGAGGGGGTATATGCATTTAAAGGCATGCACGTGCATAGCATTGAAGGGGCCCTTTTTTAGGTGTGAAGCTCGGCTTTTTCTACCACAACTTATCTTTCATGATAAGGCTACAGCATATAATCATAAGGAGTTCAAATAGACCAGTCTTTTCAATACCATGCATGTGGCCTCCGGATTTTCTGCCTTCAACTTCCAGCAATCACCACAAACTTCCCATCCATCCATTTCATTATTACTATACTATTTCAAGTTCTTTGCATTTCCGTATCAGACAGTTACTTACTAATATATATATATATATATATATATATATATTATTTCCATTTCCATGTAACACAATTAACAGAAAAAATGAACACCAATGCCAAAAATTAAAATGGTGCAGGGTGAAAAAATGCAGAGGATTAACCTCAAATTTGGCTAGGCTTGAAAATTCACCAGAACAAACCCCCTCACACCAGCCAGCAACAAGGTCGAAGCAAATCATGCATTATTTCCGGTTAATAAGGGATGCTAGCTGTAGCCTGTAGTCAAGAGGAGAATGATTTACAGCTTTAAGGACAATAACATTATCAATGGACAGTGGAGGACCAGATAATAAGGTAGAGTTACCACTACGAGATCCTCGGGGGTTTGTACTTAAGAAGTCCCTTAGTAGTGGCACAAAACGAAAATGACATTTCCTTCAATTCCAATCCGATCGAAGTAAAATTTATCGGAGAAAAGCTCAAGTCTTACATTGACTAGAGATAAGACTTAAATAGAGCTCATAAAACTTGAGCAATCTGCAATCTTCATCTTATAAGGCAATTTTGTGGAGTTGAGTTAATGTTCTCTTCATATTTAGCACACGCTAAGTTTTTCTCTCATGTGTTCATTAGTAGTACGTTGAGAGTCCCGTATCGACTAGAGATATGACTTATAAAGTTTGGTCAATCTTTACCTTACAAGCCGGTTTTGTAGAGATGAGTTAGATATACAAATTATAAGATGGAATTAGAATCTACCCTAGATCCACTCGTGTTTGTTCACGCTCGAGACGTATGTTCCTAGGCGTGGGGTGTTGTCATTAGGCCGGGCCACAAGATTGTGAAGTCCCAAGAGTACACACACGCATGACACATATAGTTGAAGGGAAGAGAAGAGTAGAGGAAAAAAAGAAAAAAGAACTTCCCCTGTTTGGTTGAGATCATGATGATATTGATATCCCAAAGGAACGTGAAGAGTCTAATCCACATCTTAAGGCGCTTACTGAAGCACGAATTGCACTCACCTAATTACACACATTAAGCTCATCCACAAATGCAACGCCGTGTTTATCATGCCATGCCGCATCCGTTATGAAGTCTCCTAGCTGTAGTAACCACAACCACAAGATAAAGATGTATAATTAGGATATCTTGCGGGACCAAATAATAACATGATAAAGAGTCTACCGCGTAAGATTTTAGCTACATGTAATGTGCAACGTTTTGGATTAATCGCACGTCTCTTCTTCATAACCTAACGAATTGGAAATAACGAGCCATGACATGACCCCTAGTAGCATTCACCAGATCGGGTAAAAGTAAAACACATCATGTTCATTGCCCTAGTCAAAACTGGGACTGAGATGTTAAGTTTCAACAACTAAAGCTGAAGGATGATGATATAATAAAACAGATCTCATCAAGTAAAGTAGGCCAGAAAGAAGAACTGGTACAGGTTTAAGTGATTAAAAGTACAACATAACTTTTTCAAAATTGAATTTTGATATAAAAAGACATTTGATGAAATGAAATGCTTACTCTCTGTTTACCCTTTTAACTAATAATTTGAATTATGCAAGGTGCCTTGTCATAACTGGCAACTTGTAATGAGAGTGACAGTACAGATAGAGTTACACGTTAAGAAGAGAGATATCTCAAAGGCAATAAACGGGAAATAGTGAACATTACGGACAACCTCACTATCTGCCTCCTAAAAGGAGAACAAAGATAAAGAGACAATGAACTGCAAAGTCAAAAACATGGATATTTACATGCACATGTATGTATCAACTTCAAATATCCTATCATGTTTGAAATAAGAAAAATATACTTGTAACATATTACGTGACACTGTTTTCTACAAATTGAAATCATATATCCCTTTATCTGCCTCTCTTTAATTATCCCTCCAATTGAACAATGACACACTACAAAAATATCTCTGCCTTTTACATATTAACATTATTCTCTCCTAATTGTTACCCTTTTTATTTTGCTAGAAAAAAAATGGGTACATGGTGTGCAATTTTTTTTGGCTAAATTGTTGCTTTTAATTAGAACAGGAAGAGAAAATATAGGGACTGGAATTGCAAGGTTTTTCATACCTTGAGAGAGGAAAATCAGTGTGCTAACTTCTTGGCTAAAAAGGGAGTGGATTCAGTTGATAATCTCTTTGTCTTTTATCAATCGCCGCAGGAGTTGCATCTCTTACTGCTGGTTGACACTAGTGGTGTCTCCTTCACTCAGTTGTAGGGGGTGCTGTTTTCTGCTTCTGTTTTTTTTTTTTTTCTCTTTTAGCAGTTGTAACCAAAAAAAAAGAACAGGAAGAGAAAAAACAATGACTACTACTGCTCGGGTAGGCGTGGTCATGCTCATGCTGCATAAGTGCCCCTGCTCTATTTCCTGTTTTTGCTTAGCTATTATGCAGATACCTGTTTGGTTTGCCTTCTATTGTAATTTTTTGTTAATATGTTTTGAATAGTAATTACAAAAATACTATATTATTTGACAAAAATTCTTTCACAAAATCTTCTAAAAATAAGAAACAAAATAACAACAACGAGGCATCAGTCATTTTTTTAATTTCAATAGTGAAGACATCTGAATTGGAAACCAAAACCAGAAAACCAACCAAACACCGTCTTAGCTGGTGAAAAAGAATTCCATGTCCTGTTGTTATCTACAATGACAAAACATCCAACGTATTTTAGCTGGCTGATCCTCCAATGTAAATTCCCATGATGTAAAAGAAACATGGCTGGTCCTCATGTCATCACTCAAGTCTAGTCGGTAAAAAAAAAAAATATCAAGAATCTATTGCTTCCCAGCCAAAGATGATGGACAGACCCACCAACTTGCTCAGAGTAATTCTTATTAAGATTCCAGTCCCATGCCAAAGATTAGCAGATAAGCAGATAGATAAGGAAGTTCAAACTACTATTTAAACAACTTACACATTACATGAAAAGCATATTAAAGTAAGTTAATACAAAAAATGGCACTAGCATATTCTATAAAAAAATGAAGCCGATAACCAGTGAAATTCTACATACATTCATACTATATGTACACCTAAAACAACATCCCATATAGGTTATTATCTTCTATATCTTCTATGTTTACATTTATATCAAACAGATTCAATCAACTATAAGCTCTCAGCTGTGAGTTGAGGGGTCACATTTCCTGCAGCATAAATATAAGCAGAGCTATAAGTGTTAAAAACAATTCTTAATTAACATATATCCTCAGATTCCTTATGCTGAGTCAATTTGGCACAATACATTAAACATCAAAATGGTCAAATTTCCTAGTCTTGTCTTCCATCAAATGAAAAGGCTTATAAACCTAGCACAACTCACAAGTTATATCGTTTCCACTATTTAACTGAATCTCATTTTTAGCAACCATCAACGAAACAACAATTGAAATAGTTGATAAATGATAATGAATCCGGGTACTTAAAGTAGTAAACTAATGCATTTTATGCAGCAAAGACTTACTTGAAGCCGAAGTTGAGCGACAACTTCGGTACATGGTGTGCTTCACAGTAAGGTGATCAGAGAGATGTTTGTGGAAAATGACTTTCAGGCCTTCGGTTTGCATTTCCTAAATGATTAGTTTGTTGGCTGACTTTCATTATCGACCTTCTAGTTGAAACGTTCATCCTTACTGTTCCACAGTCCTTCAAAGGTTCTGTGATTTAGCAGATCAACACAGAATCAATGAGTAATCAGGTGACAGCAATATTATCATATATCCTCACATAATTTCATTTTCTTCTTTTTGCATGTCACTGTTCAAATATGAATTGTCTCAAGCAAGGATGACAGGTATTACTGAGAGGGTCACAATGTATATGCCTCAAGGACATAGTTTAACGTCATACAAAGAAGTGAGACAAGATAGCAGTATTTCTGATGGGCAAGAGCAAGAAAATAAGCTTGCCTTGAGTTAGTAGCTCCATTATGTAGCTCTGACTAATTAATACTACATACTATATGCTATAATTTTTGGGTCCTGCCTTACTCAAGGATTCACCTTTTCATTCTTCCATTTCAATCAAAACATTTATATTGGTATGTCTGTTTATGTTTCGGTCTCCAACGTAAAGCTACCAATGTGCTCAAAAAAAGGAGGATTAATGAGCTACCAAAAATAGTCATATGATGTTAATGAAATCAAGATCTGAAATCTCAAGCTTCTCTTCTTAATTTTCCACCATCACCTTTTTCCTAGATGTCTCTAAAGATCAGCATCCAATTTATAAATGGCTATGCACACCTTTTCCTACTTCCAAATCCTCAAAGCTAGCAGCCCCATTTAATGTTGAATGACAAAATACAGCATGGCTTCATTACTCAAACAAGTTTATTTAGGTGTGTTTGGAAGAGCTTTTTGGGCTTATCTTATGATATAAACGCTTATGTAAGTGTTCAGGAAAACTTATAGCTCATGGTATATCCATAAACTATTTTTAATTTATTTTCATAAGCTCTCAAGGATAGCCGATAGAACCAGCTTATATAGAGTTTTTTTTAAGCTCATAAGCTCCTTAATTGTAAAATCAGTTTATATATAAGTTCTTATAGGATAAGTGTTTATCGAGTAAGCCCTCAATTAAGTTGTGTATCCAAATGCGCACTTAATTCAACTACTAATCTTTAACAGTTATCCATGAAATTTGAGACAAAAATTTAGGCTTTCGCAGCTAAAGGTACAAAACAACACGCATCCATAACAATTGAAGTTGACAACGGCAAAGAAAGCATTTTATAACAAGTGTACCTTGAGGTGAAGGAGGAAGATGAAGCAGCGGGCCATACATATACACATCAGAGTTGAGATACTCCCGGAACCACTGGCTCTCTTTTATGGGTTTTTTCAGTTCCACCACTGAGTTCAATAAACAACCACTCCATCAAAAAAAAAAACGAAGCAAAAAACCATAGTAGTTAAAGGCCAAAAAAACAAGAAGACAAAGAAGAAGAAGATGTAAAAGTCAAACCTTTAGCAGAGGAAGCGAAGGTATCGGGTGAGGGAAAATCAGAGGGTAAAGGATAGACAAGAGGAGCATACATAAAAGTATCAGACTTTAGATAATCCAAAAGCTTTTTCTGTAACGGTTTCCTTCCGCTGCGCTTAGTGGGCTTCTTCTTTTGAACTCTCAGGCGCGCTCTGTTTTCCATTTCTTCTTCGCTGTTTGTGGAACCCAAAATCAAAATGCAGTACTTTTTTTTTTTTTTTTTGATTACACAAAATGCAGTACTTTAGGAGAGGTCGAGGAGGGGAATCGGCAATGGTGGACGGTGTTGGCGGTTTGCAAAATTTGACAACAGATACACGTGTCGATTTCTAGAAACCGCTAGCGCCACGTGTCAATTTTCTTTTTTGGCTGCTCATGCAGGCTGACACTATTGCTTATTGGACCCTGGCCCAATTTCCTGAACAAATATTTTCATCTATGGGCCTGACGACGATTTAATCCGGTCACAACAATAAATTAAATTAGCTTCAGATATTTAATATTCTGATTCTGACAAAAAAAAAAAAGCTTATACAATAATCTTATCTTATATCTTATATTATATATATAAATATAAATTTAAATGAATCAAAATTTAAAAAGATTAAATAAATTAATCTACCATGATTTCATCAAATTTTCAATTAAATTAGCTAAAGCTTCATCAAACTTTTTATTAGGGCCATATAATTTTGAAGTTTTATAACTAAAACATTAACACTGTTAAACTGCAAGTATGGTTGATATAGCATTTTCAAATTTTTATTTTATTTTTTTCCCTAAACACTTGCCTTCCAATGTCTAATACCTTATTTGTTTTAGCTTCTTCATGAAAAATTACTTTTATTTTTTAAAAGTTGTCTTTAAAAGTTTTTAGGGTGTTTATTTAAGCTTTTAAAAAAAATCATACCATGATTATAGAAGATAGTGCTGTCATGCTCACTGTTATATTGCCAGACTCATGCTCAATATAGCAATCTAAAAATAACATCAAAACTAGTGATGCTAACATTTTAATATTAACTCAAAGTTTTGATTGATTATAGCTATAAATATCCACTACGTACCAAAAAAGGATAATCATCATATCTATAGACACCGGTGCACTGCATGTACAGTATCAAAATTGCTCGGTAGTAGTAAGAAGTTTTAGTACGTGTGGTATCACGTGAGCAATACTCCTTCCGTTCTTTTTTATCTGTCGATTTTTAAGAAAAATTTTATTCTTTTTTATTTGTCGTTTTGATAGTTTAAGGTTATATTTTGACAATTATACCCTTAACTCTATTAATTATTTACACATTTTTCATAAATTGATTAATGTAGTAATTGAGAAGTTTAAAGACTATTTAAATATAATACATCTAATTCTAAAAATTATTTTACTTTCCAATAACATAAATTTATTACTAATACACACGTGTGAATGTAAATATATCTAAGACCAATTGAATAATTGAATAAGGGGTTAAAAATGATTAGAATGATGAGATATATTAATTGATTCATTTACTCTCAAAGACTAATTAAATAAGGATATAATAGGACAAAATTTACCTATTAATTGATTCATTAGTTATGGTAAAATAACATAAAACGATAGATAAAAAAGAATAGTGAGGATAATAAATTGAAGAAATTTCGCGCTCCTTTCTCGAAATTGGTGCTGTAACTGAAGCTGACACAGCCCAACTAATAACCACCAAATCACTAATTGACATGTATAGATCTTGGCTTTTCCCGAATAATAATTAAGCGAGTTATCAATTCGGCCGTTTAAAATTAATGCGTCTGCCACCAACTATATATCACGATAGTTACATCTAATTAACTGTTCCATTGTCTGACACGTTTCTTTTTCTTTTTATACAATGACACGTTTCAAACAGCATCAGGCCGGTCCCTCACATACCTTTTAATTTTTTTTATACAAATAAGTTTAGGACTCAGAAAGTATTTATAGAGGACTTACATATCGCCCACCAACTAAGTCCTCGCATCGAGAGAAGAAACACATACCTTCTAATTTGAAAAGCAAAAAGTACAATATTTTTTTTCCTAGTTTTAAAGTTTTTTTTTAAATTTAGTGTCTTATCTTTTTTTTTAACAAATATTTTCTGAAGTTTTAAAAACAAATTTAAATAGTTTTCTTGTGATACAATTAAGCTTTTACACACTCAAATAAACCAACAAAAATGTTGAAATGAATCTCGACGAGGCTACGTAGACAAAGATAAAGAAAATATATATACCTATTACAATAAAAAAGTAATTAAAAAAATACTTAAAAGACTATTTTGTTAAAAAAAATAAAAGACCAAATTAAAAAATTAACCGTGGAACTAAATGACTAATTTTGTTTAAAAAAAAAATCAAGTCTTCACGGTCTATTTTGTCCCCATCCAGTGATCCATGTCTGTTTTGCAATTTTTAAGTTGGAAAGACGGCTTTTTCTTTTCCTTTAATGATTTATTAATTTTTTGCCACTTTGGCCATATCATTTGGGTCGCAATTATCCTTTTTCCATCATAATGCCTGCATTAAATGAATATAAAAGAAAATCCATAAAATCTAAATCATTCAGAACGGAGCTCGCTAATAGCCAGCTTGATTTCGCTTCATTAATGGTATGAATCGTACTGTCAATACATGTTCTGATAATAATGTGAACATATAAGATTAAGAACCATTAAATAATATAGTAAAGCGACTTTTAACGAATATAACCACACTGAGATGGTTTGCAGTGTATACCAAAACACATAAGCCAGAAACTTTAGAAAGAAACTTGACAAAGATGTCAAATTTCTTAATTTCACTACTAGTGTTGACTTGAAACTGGCCTTAGGCCATGTTTGAGAGCTGCTTGCCACACAAGATCGATCCTTTTAACATCTATGGCCCCAACTTCGTGATGAGACCAACCTTCAAGACTATGTACCACTCCTCCTGCATGGCATGCGTGAACTACTCCCCTCTCCATCGTGTACTACATCAGGCAAAAACCATAACAAACAATATATATGTCACAATCGGAGAACACATGTCACAATCGAGGAGGTAACACGTGTCGCTAACTAAGAGTTCAGGGTATGATTTTCTATAATAATAATAATACTTGAAGTGATTGAATGAGAGAGATATTTGCTGAAGTTGATTTGCTCACCTCACAGCAGCCAAGGCCTTCCACGTCTTCTGGTAATCTCATGGCTGCTAGATCACCATAAGTGCAGTCTCTTCTGAAGGGTAAAATGTTTGGGACAACAAATTGATGAAAATGGGTGCCACGTGGCGCCCAGCTCTGCTCTCTTGGAGTGATCCACTTTCCAACAATCCAGGTCTGGAATAACACAAGTAATCACATTGCAAATAATTACATGGTTAATTTTCTTCCAAAGTTTGTGATGTATAAAAGTACCTTGCACTTCTGTGCTGCTTGGTATTTTGTGACTTGGACAAGGTAGCTTTGGTATTCAAGAGGGGCTTCCTTTTGAATCATCTGAAATCTGTCCGTTGAAAGAGTCAACATCTGCAAAGTATCATTAGTAATTGAAATTAAATGAACCAACGAATCGTGACTGACACTTGTTGCATCATGAGAATTCATAATTGTTACCAGCATTGGATCTAACTATGAATGAATTAATATAAAAAGAAAGTTCAATTTACAGTACACCATCTCATATTAAAAGAGTCACCTGGGCCCTGCCTACTCCTCCCTTTAGCAGCACTACAATTTCATTTCATCTTAAACCACCCATATATCAAAAATTAAATATAAGCATTTAAAGTGCTACTTTTGAATCCTCTCTACTGTTAACCTATTGACTATGCTACTTTTGGACAAGTATTCTGCCGACTCTGTTTCTTTACTTCTGAATCCTCTCTATTGTCAACCTATTGACTCGGTCTTTCATTTTTACTTCTTCATTCTTTTATTTATTTTTCACGTACCCTCCCTCATTTTCTTATTAGCACACCACCATTGCCATTATTACTCACTAATTAAACTCAAGCACGTTTTATAACAATTTACAGCTTGTAAGAAAAATTAATTTTTTTTTTTCTAATGATTTCTTACAAGTTAGTTCCTTTTATTAAACTCCCCTCGATACCACATACCTACTATGTGCACAACTTGTTAGCCAATTATAGTTTAATGAGTTTGATAAATGTTTTAAGCCAAGAAGAGATGGTAGGAAAAGAAAGCAATAGTCCAAAGAAGAAGAAGAAAAACAAATAATGTCAGTAGATGAGATCATTGATATAATTGTCAAGAATTTACTACAAACAATAATTGATTAATGAAACTGTTATCTTCACCAATGATCCATTATTCTTAGAAGAGCAAAAGTTGGGAGTGGGAGAAAATTTACCAGAACTCTGACTTTCTTTTGGCAAAGGTAGAGTGCAATTGCTCTTCCAAGCTTGGAAGTAGCTCCTGTTAGGAACACCTCTTTCACATCTCGAGGGATCTCATTGAGAATGACAGCAGCAGTTAAGGTGTTCCCATGAACAACTCGAACCCGAAGGTTTGGGTGCTTGTCCACAAATAGCTTTCCACCCCCATTTAGGGACTCATTCTGTATATTCAGTAAAAATAATAAGAATTGGAAAATAATGCAATTTTTCATTATTAAACCAACCCTCTATAGAATTAGAGAGTAATGATAGCCCTTTTTCATTGTAAGCTACTAGATAACAAATCACTGATAGTTAGACACTATTCAGCTGAAACTTATATGATAAAAATCATTGTCATAAATCTGTAAATCATAGTTAGACACTAAATGCTTCATTATATAATTTGTTTACTGTTATTACAAAAACAGGTGCTGTGAATTGAAATCCTAAACGGCTGATCAATCATGAAGTGGAACAATTCCTTATATGTTGTTTTCATTTTATGTATAGCCAGACAAAAAACAGAGTCTGCTTAAGGGTAAGACGGCCCAAGCCATTTCTTTAGGCCCACTAACAAAATTTCTTATTTACTATTAGTATTTACTTATGAAACTAAAAGATTATACCGGTGGCTTGCTTAGCATAGGCCCTAATTTGAAGTTTGTTTTAGGCGTAAATATATGTTAGGCTGGCCCTGACTAAAAACAGGGAAGCCATGTTTAATTTGTTGCATAAATCACGAAGCTGGTCCACCACGGTCACACTCATGGTACACTACTTTTTGCAGTGGTTCATAATTTTAACGCATAGAACTGCAGAGATAAAAAATATTGACCCGTAACCCGGCCCGCCAGTACTATGCGGCAATTATGATGTACTACAACATAAAATTATGAATAGTTTTGTCAGGTAGTATCAAATATCTAACTTTGCAAGTTGCAACTACAACAACAAGGCATTAAAACCTTCAACGACTATGCTCAGATAACGCCAGATTTCAATTAATCACGCTCCTTATATCAAAATTGTAAAATAAAAATAAAAATAGCAAGAGAAGAGGTTCATTAATATGTCAAACCTTGTTCAATGCAGCGAGGCTAATGACTTTAACCCCAATTCTATCGGCCATGAGGATAGCTTGCTCAATTTGATTATTGATTCCATCAGCAGCAAATGGCAAGAAATACTGTAAGAAAACATTGAAAAATAAATACTTGTCACTCTTTTTCAACATTCATGTGGTGGGGGAAGAAAGAGACAGAAAAAGAAGGCAATTTTCTTATTGATGAGTGTAATATATAGATGATCCCCACCTGAAAACCGCATCTGGGTACACTCCATGTTTGGTGGAGTCGACCTCTGAGGTAGTAGAAAGTAACTAAAAAGGTTTTGGACCAAACCCACATGGCCAGCAAAATTATAAAGGCCACGGGCCAACATGGGAGCAGGAAGAGCCTTGTTGCGTATGGCAAGGAAGAAACGGATCGCAGGAAAAAGGGGACATGCATACACGCTGAGACATCAACTATATGGGCCAGGAAAACAAAATGCGGTACCGTAACGCCGTCCCCTGCATCGATACAGAGATACAACTTTATCATACATGTGATGTGGAGCACTTCCACAATAAGTGGGAATGTGTAACCACTAACTAGTGCTAAACAAGATTCAGCAAAGATATTAACATCAAAACACATAAGATAGGATTTGTGAAGTACTTAGTGATGTTGGGTATCCAATCTAATGCAGTGTTTAGTTCAAAGGAGGGCACGGGAGGGAAATTCTCCTGGTCTAGGAAGGGGATGAGAGAAATTTTAATTATGGAAGGTTTTATACCATTGTAACCCTTTATGTTATATGTAAGACTATTTAAGTCAATATTGTATTTAAAATATGTTAAACGCAACTTCTCTCCCCCTCCAAATTCCCTAAGCACAATGCTTATCGATACGAATTATTTGCACGAAACATTTTACGAATACACTTGTCATGATTTCCATCAAAACAGAACATTGCATTTTTATTTTTGATTAACATCTATTATTTAGGAGCAAATGAGAGACCGCCATGTTCAGTTCCGGTCATTTCGTGTTATCGTCCTTTCGTATCGTATTGAATAATAGCAGTACTCTTTCCCCAATGTTGCAGAGAGTAGAAAATTGAGCGAGGGAAGATTTTGCTCTCCATTCTCTTTTTTCTAAAAAATTGAACCAAAAATAAAAGATTTAAAATGATTTCTTTCCTCCTCTCTCCTTTACTTTCCTCCAACTAAACACTGTGCTAGTGTTGAAGTCAAAATGAAAATATTATTTATATGAATACGAATTAGTCAATCATAGGACAGCTTAATTACCTGAGCCTGAACTCATTGTTTTGTGTAATTGCCATGACTTTCTGTTAAGTGTATTGCCTAGGGCGTCAAAGAGAGGCATAAAGAGGCAGAAATTGGTGTCCTTATCAGTGTGGTGTAGGTGGTGATATCTGCATAGCATAGAAAGCAAATGAATATATACAGACGTGAATTAGAAGTTTTGGAATCACATTGGAAATTAAACCACTATATAGAAAATGCATGTCCACTTCTTATAGCCTTCAAGTTCAAGCCAAAATTCTTTAGTGGTTTAGTCCTCGAATAATCTAATAGTCTTCTGCTTAATTATGGCTCAAAACTTGAAAAAGTTCAATTCTCATGGACAACTTGTTTAAACTTCAACTTATCTCTTCGGAAGAGAAAATCTTACACTGTTAGTTTTATTCCCTTGTTTACCTCTCTCTCAATGGCATTTTGTATGGAGAAGAAGGGAGAGAATTAGAAGCATTCAGATAAACATTGACGATGTCTGAAAGCTTTACAAAAAGAGGAAAAGGAAACAAACAATTTTCATGTTCATGTAAATATCTAAAATCCGCTTATGAGGACCAAGATATTTTTTTTGGGGGGTCAATGGGGACCAAGATATTTGGACATCCAAAAAGGTACAACACCCCTCCCATGAATTCGGATTCACAGCAGTCGGGAATCCCGCATTCACGCAGTCGAAGAGATCTGGGTCATTTGATCGAGATCAGACGGCTAAAGATTTTCAAGGGTTGAACTCGGTTTAAAATAAAATTAAAATCTCCAGTCGTCCGATCTCGATCGAACAGCCCAGATCTCCCCAACTGTGTGAATGCAGGATTTCCCCGAGGGAATCCGAATTCCCCTCCCACACCCCTTTACAACACTATATCCTGATTCGCAATGATTATGGTCTTTTCTCTCTCTTCAAATATTAGGTGTAAAATGGATTGTACGGATGATCATAGAACATTTTCTTATAAATTTTTTTTTAAAGATAACTATTTATCCTCATTCACCTATACTCAATCAATTATAGTCTTTTTAAATTTTATAATAAAAAAATTGTAGCAAAGAACCTCTTGCCATTCTTTTGGCCCTTCATCTCCCTAAAGAATCTAAAGTTGAAAACCTATTGAAGCAAGGTTTCATTTGCATTTTGGTCACTTAGTAAATGCTTTTCACTTGCCTCACCAAAAGACAGACACAAATGAATGCGGGCTTTCTTATGTCAGGCCTGACAATTAAACATGTGATGCACAAGTAGCAGAGACTATTGTACCTTGTGAGTTGTGTGTGACTCAAGGGTGCATTTAGCTGTGAAAAAAATATAAAATCAACTTACGTTGGTGTGTAAATCACATATCTAAGGAACGGAAATGTCTGGAACAACCCATGTGGGACTATTTCAACATTGCAGTGACCCAAGCATCTCAGGAAATCAAAAATCAACACATAACCATACACCAAGCCTGCTGATCCATATCCCATCAAATAAGCCCCAAAGACTGGGATCCCAATGATTACCGTCAAAATAAGATGTTCCAATAGTGTTGCGTTTCCAGCTACAGCAACAACACAAAAAACCATGTTTCAAACACCAATACAAGATTGACAAGTAGTTTTAAACAAACACAAAAGATGTTATTTTTATTATGAAATGAAATAAATAAATCTGAACAGAACAAATATCTCTGCAACTAGTCGGAAAATGATGGGGTATCAGTATTCGGTGGTTCCTCACCAGTAAAAGAAGCTGGTACTGGAGATGAGTGATGAAGTGAGTGATAGTGGGTGAAAAGATAATCTCCATGGAACCTCCTATGTACCCAATAATAAAGTGGCTCTGAGACACCCACATGGAGCATCACAGCAGCAATAAGACCTTTCACATTCCAGAGAGGGAGATGTTGAAGAGATGGAAACATAAGGCAAGCCATGGAGGCAACTAGTGCCTGAAGAATCAAGAAATTGTCCCTGTTTGAAGAAGAAAAAAATCATTTTCAGCATAATGTTTTTTTTAAAAAAAAAAAGAAAAAATAATTAAATCAATTGATAATTGTTTAATTACCAGTCCCATTCTTTGTCAATCTGCTTGAAATCAACACCCTGTTGAACAATTCGTCGATTTCTAGTGAGAAAAAGCATGTTACTATAAGAACTCCAGAGCAAATGAATTAAACCTCTGAGACCACATAGGATGAGCAAATGAAGGCACCAGCTCAGGTTGGATTTTGATTGTTCATCGCCATACAACATTCCGTACACCACTTTCGCCACAAAAGGCCCATATAATAGATACTAATTAACCATAGAGAAGAAAAAAAAAACAATTAAATTTAATATCATGTATATAGTCCATGTTAGTACCACTAAAAAATTACTATCATAAGAAAGAAACGAAGATTCATGATCACATAAGCTAGATATATTATTTACCTTGAATATTCCAAAGTTCTCCCATGGCCAGGTTGATAAAGGAGCACCACCCATTTTTTCACTGCACTGAAATCTTCCACTACTCGTTTTTTTCCCTTGTTAAATGGCACTGATGCTTCTTCTAGTAGCCACCTAATTTCTTTCTTTTTTTTTTTAGGCACTCACTGAAACACCAATAGAGTCCGAGAAATCTATAAGCAGTAACCGGAAAGGAATTCCAATACCCAATAAGAATATGAGAAAGGAAGAGCAACCAATGGGATAGGTTCGTTTCTGTAAGAAATTATCCTTTCCTTTTTAATTGGAAACTTTATCGCTCCGTGTTGAAAACGTAACTCCGGGTATTTATTTTCCATTACATCACCTATTTATAAGCTCTGTGGATCATGCTATGGAGCCTTGAGAGTTGGGGCCATTACAGTTAGGTAGTTTTCCCACCTATGTCTTTTTCTCACATAAACAAATTATAAATTATTATTAATATATTTTTTTAAGAAAAATAGGAAATGAATATATATCGCAGAAAAACATTTTAAGAATTAAATATATTTTTAGACCCTAAAAAATTGAATAGGTATTGATTTTAGTTTTTATATATATTTTAATTATTTTTTAGTCCCTATATCGACTAAAAATAATGTACTTAGTCTCTTATCGGAACTAAAAGCACACACTTTTGTATTTCTTTTTGAGATTAAAAGCATACACTTTATGAATTTATTATTTGATCGCTGTGAATCTTGCTTCCTTATAAATTTCAGATGATTTCTTCTTTCCAAATTGTGAGCACTCAAGTATGGATTGCATGCCTATAAAAAAAAAACCACGTGATTGTCTTCCTCTTAAGTTGTCATTTGACAAAAAGACTCACAATAGTCATGGGAGTCATAAGGTGGTTTGGACAAAGGGGTATAAGAGTTGAAGTGATAAGAATGTCATGGGTTCAAACATTTCCTACTAACATAATATATTAATTTACTAATATTTATCTATAAAAAAAATCTCACAATAGTCGCTTGCATGCTCTCATCCATAAAAACTAGAATCGATTAGTTGTGTTTGGATTGCCTTCACTTGCATGGTCTAATTAATTTGTTTAGCTTACACCTCCTGGTGGTGCTGAGCAAGAACATTCCTTTTGAGCTAGAAAAGCAATTTGAAAAGTTTGCATTTGCTGTGGTGTGTTTTTCCCAATTCCTAAATCAAACATAAAATCCTGGATGGATTCTACTCTCATTCCAAGCAATCTGTTGCACAATTGGAGGATGCCCTATGCTTCGCCATCGCAGCCACTATCCTGCACACCTGTTGCACCATAGGAGGATGTCTTATGCTTGGAAACGGATGCAATATTTACAAGTCTAAGGACTAAGATATGAAAAAAAATCAAAAATCACTAATGGTGGTTCATGGGTGTAAGGTGCTTCATGTTACATGAAGCATTATATTACAACTAAAATTATGGTTAAATATATTTTTAGTCACTATAAAATTAGTCAAATCTAATTTTTCGTTCCTATAAAAGTTTTATACATTTTTACTTATGCATTTAACAAAAAAATTGTGTTTTAAGTCCCTCATGGGATTATATAAACATACAATTTTTGTATTTTTAGGGATTAAAAACATATAAAATATTTTTTAAGTTCAAAATCAATTTGTTCAATTTTATAGAGATAAAATCGTGTTAAACCCGTAAAATTAATATTGAAAAATTTAAATCTACATAAATCACAAGGCGTGCCACGGATTCAGCTGCTATAAGCGGAAGGCTGTAGCAAATGGATTATAGTTGGCAGGTGATACAGTGACTCTCAGATCTTTGATAGGTGGTGCGTGGTCGCTGCAAAATGTTCTTTTCATGATATATATATATATATAATATAATATATAATAAGAGCATTATGAAATAAAGTTATTTTTAATTTAAGGAAGAGTGTATTGTTTTTAATATAACTTAATATATATTATAATCTTAAGTTACTAAAACTTTAAAAAAAATATTTTTATTTATTTATTTTAAAAATAAATTTATATTAAAAGTATTTCACCATGTTATCTCAATCCAATAAAAGGAAAAATACATATAAATGATTCATTTGAGCAATTCCTTATTTAAGGCTTTGTCTTACATCAGATAAAGGAAACAAAATTTACCTTTTTTATTCTATTTTTTAAAACCATAAAATCAGTTTTAAAATTTTTTTATAATAAAAATATATTTGAAAGCTTGTTCGATACATTTTATTTGAAAACAAATTTTAAATTTGGACGACACTTGTTGGTAGTGGCGATGACGCCATGACGGTGTCAACGGAGACAGCCACAATAGCAATAGGGACGGTGGTGATGACGAGAGTAGCGAAGTTTTTTTTTGGGTTAAATCTGTTTTTAGTCCCTCATTTATCACTAATTTTCGATTTTGGTCCCTCATTTTTAAAACTCGTTTTTTTAGTCCCTCAGTTTTGGAAATAGACCAGATTTGGTCCCTCGGTCTGACGCCGTTACTAACTACGGTGACGTGGCAAACGGACTGTCACGTAAGCATGCGCCACGTGTTCAACTTAGCCAAGCTGGCATCCAAGGTGGCAGATGCAGGGACCAAATCTGATCTATTTCCATAACTGAGGGACTAAAAAAAACGGGATTTAGAAAATGAGGGACTAAAAAAATGGGATTTAGAAAATGAGGGACTAAAATCGAACATTAATGATAAATGAGGGACTAAAAACAGATTTAACCTAAATATTAAAAATGTTTCTTGATTTTCTTTTATAAATTTGATTTTTTAGAGATGACTTTTTATTAATTTAATTTTAAAATTTTAAAAGCTTTAATTATTTTCATTTGCCTGACATCTAAAGATGAAGTAATATGCTTAACTCAATCAATCAAACCAGAGTAGTTTTGTTTTGTATATACGGAATTGTTAAAATTTATATTTAAAAGACTAAATTATCAATGCTATATTTTTTAAAGAATACTCCTAACACAATTTTATTTAGAAGATATTCATTATTCAATGAGATCATGAGTATGCTTTACTTCTCATGTTCATTTTTAATATTCAGGTTAAATTTGTTTTTAGTCCCTCATTTATCATTAATGTTCGATTTTAGTCCCTCATTTTCTAAATCTCGTTTTTTAGTCCCTCAGTTTTGGAAATAGATCAAATTTGGTCCCTGCATCTGCCACCTTGGATGCCAGCTTGGCTAAGTTGAACACGTGGCACATGCTTACGTGGCAGTTCGTTTGCCACGTCACCGTAGTTAGTAACGGCGTCAGACCGAGGGACCAAATCTGGTCTATTTCCAAAACTGAGGGACTAAAAAAACGAGTTTTAAAAATGAGGGACTGAAATCGAAAATTAGTGATAAATGAGGGACTAAAAACAGATTTAACCCATTTTTTTTTAAAATAATTTGTATCGTATAAGTATTCTTCTCTCATTAGATTAAAGGTAACATAAGAACACTGACAATATTTTTGATTTAGGACGGTTGTTGGTTATCTATGGAATGTTTCAACGCTTTTAATGAAAGATTAATTTTTATTCGCTCGAGAATCAAATAAATGTTGGCCAACACATTTTTTAACTCTACAAGAATCAAATCTAGGAGCACCAAGTCAACCCCCTAAATCCCAAGATAGGTTACTCCACTGAACCAAACGGTCTTGGTTACACAAGAACTGACTCCTCCCCATTGACAATATATTCCGGATGAATATACACTGACAATATATTCTGTATGAATAAATAATTAAATATTTTAAACATGTCACAAGAATTGACTCCTCCCCATTGTTTCACTCCACAACTTCATTCCTTAAATATAATTATACAACACAAACTAAACTAATTCCTTATACATATGTATATGGATCGACTCTTCTAAAGTGAATAAAATATAATAAAATAAATAATTTCAATTACGAATGAAAAAAATCAATAATTGATAATTTAATACATTTATAATTTGTTATATATGTATATGTAATATAAACCATTGATTTATTCATCAATTGTTAAAATTACTCATTTATACTTAGAGTGAGTTGTTCACTCCACAGACCACGTATTCAAAATCAATATACATGATTTTGATAAATTAAAATAGTCTATATATTGAATTTCTAATTACAAAAATTTCTAAAATTAACTTAACACTGAAGAAAAGTTATTGCATTTTAGCCTTAACTAAATTCTGGTTGTCGAGATTGAAAACACAAAATTGGCATTGATGAGGGTAGGTTAGGGAGATATGATTAAAAGAAGGATTAGACGGGTGAGTTCAGCAAATGGGAAAGGCTGAAACAGGGGAGGAATTAATGTGAGAAGGGGGGGGGGGGGGTGGGGGGAGATTATTTTGACTAGAGAATAGAGAAAGAGCTAGCTGGGTGATGTTACTGGCAATGGCAGTGCATGATGCATGGTGTTTTCTGTTCCACACGGTGAGAGGAAAAACGGGTCCAAATTGACGCCACAGTTTGGTACCGCCTAATTATGAGAGTTAGGGGAGAGTTATGGATCATGTCTGTCTGGGGACTCACTGGACATGGTTGTTTCTTTCGATCTTTCTCCCAACTGCCACGTGCATGAAACAGAGCGGTAGTCCTCTTATTTATTTTTTTTATTTAATGCAACAAAATATTTTGAATATAAAAAGAATTCAAGAATTTAATGCTTTGATTTCGAATCTAAAAACAACTTAAATAAATATATCTACAAAAACAACCACTTAAATACATAAAAAAAAAAACTCGGGGTGCTGTCAAATGAGAAGTTATGCTCGTCTTTGATCTCATTCTAAATTTTAATTGTGCCAAATTCTTAAACTCGAACTTGTCTACTAAAAAATACCGGATGATGTATGAGTCGAATTAAGATTATATCCAAATAAAATGAGCCGAGTTAATCCAAAATAAAAACAAAACAAAATTATAAAATAATCGCATAATAATGTGAAAAAACATTTAATTAGTAGATATATGATATATTATTAGATTCTAGGAGAGAAACCTTAAGTAAATGGTGAAAAAAGAAATGAAAATGCTTTTATATAGGACAGGCCAGTTAATACAAAATTTAACTCGAACTAATCACTAATTCAATACCAGGACATAAAAATGAGACTTTATTTCTTTATTTTATCTTGGGATGGAACCATGTAGTCCCTAATAAGGGCAACAACCCCCCCCCCCCCCCCCCCCCCAAGATAAAAAAATGAACCCCCCTTTTTTTTTTTGGGTCTAAACCCCCCCCCCCCCCCCCTCTTTAATGCAATATATTCAGCCAACAAAAGATGCAATATATTCATCCCCTACTTACAAAGTTTGATATATTCAGCCAACAAAAGAGATGAGCTTTTTGCGATTTGGGCTTATAATTTTAAAAATAGAGACAATAGAGTAATTTGTCTTGTGTTGACTCCCATTTTCAATGGCTTCCATAGAACGTGTTTTTTTGTCATAAAACTTGTGAAAACAAATTCGCAATAAAATTGAAGATGATTTTCTTACCGATACCTTGACTATTTATATTGAAAAAGATATTGCAAAAATATTTACTATAGAAGAAATTATGGAAGTGTTTTATCAAATCAAGAATCAAAGAGAAACATGATCTCAATCGCTAAAAAAATGCATCCATCATTATTTGTGTGTTTTATTTGCATAAAAAATAATTATATTTGCTTTCATTGACGTATGCGGTGAGAACTCCTGTTTATTGTGAAAAATGAGAGCTATTAATATTAACGGCTTGGATTAGAAACTCAATTAAAAGGTCATGTGCTTCTTCACCCTTGACCTACCTCTCCTTGTTTCTTTTATGTAAACAATAATTTAACATCAGCAAATATTTTTAAAAAGTCATTTTTCTTTATTATTTGCAATTTAGTCCCTGAGTGAATAGGTGTGAAGTCTGGATATATGCTACTCATTCTCTTAAAGTGAACCCTGAAGTTTCCAGACGGAATTAACAGCGACAACGACACGTTCAAACAACGAGTGTTTGAGCTTTCGAGACGCCAATTCAAACCAGCTATTAAATAGAACCGGTAATCGCTTTTATCATAGGTTTTCAATTTTTCTACTTAGCTGGGAAGGAAACAACGAAACCCACAAAAAAAGAAGGTAGCTGAACTACTGAAATACTGGCAATTGGACCAGACAACATGAGAAGAACTTAATGCTCACTAGTTCACAAATATTGATTAGTTCACCAGAAGAAAAGGAACGATTTTGGAACTACAAGGGGGAACTTTCTCATACAATTGGTTTTTTTCATCCTAATATTTAACAGCAGTTGTCCATGTACCTTGCACACTTGGGTGTTTGGTTACGTGTCTTGTCCTCAGTTTCACAACTTTCCTTCCCAGTGCATTCCTTAGCCTTGTTGCATGCAGAAGTATCTCTTCCGGATCCATATTCTTCACACATATCACTCGCTGGTTTTTGTTCTCTGCTTTTCACAGGAGAATCATCAAATTACAATAAAGAAAGATTTTTAGCAACAAATTTACGAGTGAGCACAAGAATCTTACTGTAAAAACCCTTCAGATGTGGATGCTGACCACGAATCAGTTCAGTGACCACCTCTAATTGAGGATTCTTCTCCTTCAACACTGGCAAATGTGACTCCATAAATGACCTGTTCAAAGCAGGAGAAAATATGAAAAAGATACTTATTCATAGCATTATTGTTCCAAGAATTTAGCACCAGGTACAATGCAAAGGAAAGCACAAGGAACATTGTGGTTATCAAGGAGTAGAGTAGATTTAAAACTTCTCTCTAATTTTTTTGTTCCCAAAAACATAAATCGATGAACATGAATTTGAAGCATGTAATGGGATTGCATTTGTACCTTATACCTCTGCTACTTCCACCCCAATCGCAATAGCTAACAATCAGCTTGTTTAGTTGCCAAACCCCTCGCAGAGTCGCAAAGCCATCTAATCCTAAAACCTTCAACAAAAAAAAAGTGAGAAAAAAATGGTTTCAGAGGAATAAGATTCGAATGAATGGAGCAATGAACAAAAACATGATTGATAGTGAACTATGAGATGGCATACATCACAAGGAAGGATAAGTAATCAGAAAGTGGTACAATGCATACAACCTCAAGAAGCTCGATGAAACAATGTGGCCTAGTATAGGTTGGATATTCACAAATGTGCAATTAAAGAATAAAAGATATTCACAAAAGCAATTAAAGAATAGGTTGGATATTTTGAGGGTTGATTAGACTACATGGAAACAATTGGTGAGTAAATAAACAGGATTGAGATAAAACTATCAGATATTGAAGCTAAACTAGCATGGTGGGATGCTGAGATAATAGTGAGTATTACGAATATTTTATTTTTTATCCACTGAAAAATAAGTGATGGAATTAGTTTTGCTTAAATCTTATTAAGCAAGACACTAACAGGTGACAGGAGCACAAACACAACACTTCTGCATTATAACTTCTAAGATTCAATCTATGATCCACCCACAAAATGCAAGACAGCACATTTCCAGAGAATGAGGGCTTTGAAGCATGAACAATCAAATGGATAATGTCAACCTTCTAATGAAAGAATTCAAAAAAAATAAAAAATGTAGCGAGTCCCAATCCTGTAACAGACATGTGGTTCAAACATTTTATGTGCAGCATCCAGGTCAGAAATAAAAATTTCCTAGTTCTGTTATAATACATTTACAGTATAAGCATCCCCCCAAATTCAAAGAAAACAACCACAGCTCAACCTCAAGAAGCAAGTTGAAATGTGTTGCTAGTAGTTAAAAATTTCAAATTTGAAGGACAAAGGAAGCAAGAAACCAGGACTCACAACTCGAGAGTCCACTTCAGAGAGCTCTTAAACCAAATCCACAATTCCAAACAGCCACCTTTACATTTTTAACAAACAGGTTGGTTTTAGATTTGAACTCGGAACATACCAGTAGAATGGAAAGAAAGAAAAAAAAAAACCCAGTATCACACGGTCAGCAAATGATGCCCAAAAAATCAAGTCACAAACTAATTTCATGAATAATCAACAATAAAAACATGGTGCGAGAATCTCCACAATCACATGACAGATGAGTAATATGTGAAGTTAAAAAATGTACCCCAAAAATCTCCTGAATAGCGAACAAGTGCAAACAAAGCCACTTCACTGTTCTGTGGAATTCGAACAGTGCCTTATGCGTGCAGAGCGCTCCTTGAGTTGAGTTGCCTCTCCTTTGATCCTGCCGCGACACGAGACGCCACCGTGCGAGGGACTAACCTTGAGCCATGCGTGCATACCAGAGATCGCTGTTTTCTCTAAACTGGGTTTGGATTAAGTTACGGGTTAATGGGACGGGTATGGGTGGTTTGGATTATGGGTTAACGGGTAATGGGTTGGGCTTTGGTTGGGTGTTCTTTGGGTCATAGATTGGATTGGGCTGAGTTAATCTGGGTCAGACTTTTCTTCTTTTTCATTTCTCTATTTTACTATTATTTTTTGTTTTAATATTTTAATATTTGTATTTAAAAAAAATATATGGACAAAATTAAATGTTCACAAAAATTAGGCTTAATTATATTTTTAAATTTTATATAATATGTTAAACAATGAATTAATATACTAATAAAATGATGTGTATTCGTAAAATGAAAATTATTCATGTTTGATAATATATATTATGAAATCAAAAAATAGTTGATAGTTTATATCATATATATTTTGTCGAATATGTAATTCACTGTATCAAAATAAAGGAATGAATGTGTAAAATAATATGGACAAGGCATAAGTGCTTTTAAAAACTATATATATATATATATATATATATGATAAATCCCGCACTGATATACTAAATAAATATTGCGCGCGGCTTAATAGTTATTGTGCTTTCGCATATTTTCAGTTTAAATTATTATTGTTTTAAAATTTTTAAAAAATTGTATATAAAACAAATTAAAAAATTAAAAGTTTTTTATTTTTCGTTTTCTTCAGTAATATATATATATATATATTGATAATTATTTTTAAGAAACTTTTACAATATTTTCTATTTTCCTTTTCCTTTTTATGTTATTATTGTGTATTTTTTTGATAACATATTATTGTGTATTTTCAACTCTGTATTTTATCAGTATTTTTATCACTTAAATATCTGTTTATGCCGTGTGCATAATCAGTCTAAAGCCCCAAAAAGGTAGGATTGTATTAAGTAACTAGGTTATAGATTATGATAAAGTAAGAGTTTTTTTTAATATAAATATTTAAAAAATAACAAATAAAATATTTTTGCTGAGAAAACCAAAAAATGTGGAATTTGACACATACCCTAGCATGAGAGGGGATACGTGCTTCAACTTGAGAAATAAAATATATCCCAACTATAACATAGTTTTCCGATATAGTAGCTGACAAACAAAATAATTTTGACAGATAAAAATCTAAAAGATGACATCTGTCTCAGCCTAAAAGATAACACGTTTTTCAATATGATAAAATGACACGCGTCACAACCTGTTAAATGACATATGTCTCGGCCAAAAATTACTTTTTTTTAATTTTTCAATATAGTAATTGAAATTGATGGACAACCAAGTTTACTGAACCTGACATTGTTGAATTGTATTCTTCTTGCGTGGTGTAACAAAATTTATACTAGAAACCCAACAACGCATTGGCATGTGCATTAAGTGCATTCATTTGATTCCTTTTATAAGGTGTGGTTGCCACCTCGTGAACAACTGCTATGGTTGTCTTTTTTCTCTGACTTATTTCATGTGCGATGAACATACATATTGTGTTTTGGCGCGTTCAAAACCAAAGTTGAGCGATGTTAACAACCCAAGCCAACCCAGGTCACTGGCTTCTTCAAAATAACTTCCTTTCATTTGGACCCTCAGCACTCAGTCTGATTTTGTTGACATTGATAATTACAAACATCACCTTTAGGACTTCTTTATTAATAATTAATGATTAATATGATCCATACGCCAATTGAAATATACCCACTATCTTTTGTTTATTAATTTTCGTTCTCTTATTTCCAATTATAACGAAACATAATCGAAATGTGGTTAATTAATTATTATTCAAGTAAACCCTACATACGATCGAGTTCAGATTAATTTGAACTCTTGAGATCTGTCAGATAATGCCAATTAATTTTTTGAGTTGGCCAGCAAGCATATACTACCCTGGAGGTCCAATCTTAATGAAACTGATTGGATGTTTGTCGCTTGCACCAAATGGCAATTGGCAATATTCATCTAATTAATATTTATGTAGGACATGTGACATTCTTCTAATTTTGTCGCTTGTCAAAATCATAAACCATGTGTAAGGGAGAGTCATTCCCTTCGTTACTAGAAGCTTCTTTTTGTATATTATTCATATTCATATTCATATTGTGCATGAGAATTGTGTAGTTTATTTTATCCTTAGAAAATATTTGGTGGACACGTGAATGAGTGTATATTTCAACAGAGAAAAAGAAAAAGAAAAGAAATAAATAATAAATATGATACATCTATTTATAATATATATATTTACGAACCCTTATTTTTATAGGTGTCGTTCATAGAGCTATTTTAGGCTTACGTGGTATTCTAAATTTGTTTTTCTCTATTTTTTAAATTACAATAATAGTATACTAATTAGCCAATAACAAAGTTTATCTTTCTGTTTTAATTTTAAAAAAATAAAATTTGTGTTGGGAGACACTCTCCTTAATTATCGACAACTAATTAATATTCTCTATTATTTTTAATTTAATTTTTTTAAAAATCTAAAATGAGATTAGAGTAGTTTTGATTTGATCTTATAGGTTTGTTATACACTACTTTCTCTATTATGTTTAAATTTTAAAATGATCTAATATATCTAAGCTTGACACATAGAACGAAGAGGAAGCACAAACAGAGAAGGGACACCATTATCTTCATCATCTTTTTCTCATCACACTCCCACTCTCACCTTTATCAAACACCACCACGTGTTGCATACGGTCACGCACACAAGTAGCAAAATGATCACCAGGAGAAAGGAGGAAATTAAGAGGTCATCCGATCAGGTGAGTAAAATATTGGATTCGATTCCAAAATTTACTAATTCTAATTTTTTTTAACATGTGATTTTTTTTTTGTGTGCATCAATTATGGGCTCTATTTGGCTGCAAAATCACTATTAGGAAATTCTATTTTTGGTATCACTGTTTTCTTTGTCATGAGCAAGAATCCCATTTTATTTATTATAAAAAATTGTGATTGTAATTTTCATGATTTTGGTGCACCAAATATGAGTTCTATTTCGCTGCAGATTCACTTCTTTGCTATTGTAATTCGGGAAGTTTAAACTCTCATATGATAATGAAATTCAACAAATCAACATTAAAGCAACAAACCCAGACTCACATGATTAAGGTATCAATCTTGGCATTACACTGGAGTTGGTTTCTTTATGAATATGTGTTCTTCCATTTCCTCCAATATTATTGTTTATTTCTCTCAATGAAATTTCACTTCTATCTTTGTATTTTTTTTAATTTTAAATCTTAATAAATTCATGTATTGATATATTTTATTTATTTATTTTATTATTCATATATTTTCTATTCTTCTCATCATCAACACTGAGTTCTCATCAAATGTGAGTTTTTTTACTATTAATTATTTTTAGTTTTTTTAGTGCTGAGGTCTCTATATTTTGATTCTCTTTATTCATTTTTTCATATTCTCCAAATTATTGATGTTTGGTTTTTGTATTATTATATCGAAGATCATTGCTACTTTTTTGTTCATCAACAAAAACTTCTTCTTTAGGACGGGTCTATTTTTTTTGTTAATCATTTTGTTATTGATTATTTAATATTTCCATATTTTGTGTTAGTAAGGTTTTCATTTTGTAATTGCAATTTATGTTTTTTTTTCTTCTATACAGATACATTATTTTTGTCTCTCGAACAAGAAGAAACATTCTAAACTACATGAAAGTTGACATCTTCTTCTCTATGTGTCATGGTATAATTTTTCTAGGTTCTTTTTTTTTACATACATCACATTATTCTTTACTATAAAAAATTAATTAACATTCAATTTAACTTTTAAATTTTGAATTTCAAGTTGTCTAATCACTCTTATCACTCCCTAAAAAAATCACTCTTATCACAATTAACTACTATAGTACTATTCAATTTGCAAATCTGAATTCAAACTCTCCAGCTTATCGTGTATTAATTAGTTAGGATTATTTGTAATATGATAATTTAAATCCTACCATGTACTTCTTTTACATTTTACATGTGTCATCTTAAGAGGGTTTTTTGGTCTATGTGTCATTCTGCGATGCTTTTCCACCTTTTTTACACATCTCACATTCTCTTTTATTATTAGTCGTTAATTAGTATTTAATTTAATTTTTAATTTCAAGTTTTCTATTATCTTTTATCGTAATTAACTATTATTCAATTTTGCAGATCTGAATTCAAAACTATTCGGCTTATCGTGTATCAATTAGGATTATTTGTGATATAATTAGTTTAAATCTTATCATGTACTTTATTATATTAGTGAACTCTTCTTTTGTGTGTCCTTAAGAAGTTTTCTTAATCTGTCTCATTTTCTATGGTACTTTTTTGTTTTTTTTACACATATCGCATTCTTTTTTACTATCGGTGATTAATTATAATTAATATTCAATTTAATTTTTAAATTTTGAATTTCGACTATCACAATTAACTATTATTCAATTTGCAAATGTGAATTCAATCTCTCTAGGCTTATCGTGTATCAGTTAGGATTATTTATGATATGATTAGTTTAAATCCTATAATGTACTTTACCTATATTTTGAATTCCTAACTCATATTGAATTCAAATGTTTGTTACCAATAAATTTATAATTTGAATACATTTAATTTGGATACCTATTATCAGATTGATAATATAATATCAATAAAACTAACAATCTGTACAACGCACTGCAACCACGATATCATGAAAATTTTATCTATTAGTTTTTTTTACTCCTTCCTAAAGTGAAAAGTCATCTAATTTGAAATATGAATTTAAACTTTTTAATTGATTTTTTATGTATCAAAAAATCTATTTTAAATAGAAAACAATTATTTTATTTATTAATTTAGTATTTTTCTATTCGAAATATAACGTGCGATTTCAAACTAACTAATTATTATAAATAAAACTTATATGATACTTATACAAAATAAAAATATATTGTAAACAGATTTGAAACTGTAAATTAATAAAGAACATTATTATCTAAATCAATATGAATGAAAATTTTAGTAAAATTAAATTACAGATTAATATATAAATTTTAAATCATATTTTTTTAATATAAGTTGTTCGTCGTACAAACCTACATATTATTATATACTTTAGTTTGAACAATTTACATGTGAAATAACATTATTGTTTAATTTACTATAGGTGAATCTTTAAAAAAAATTACTATGAGTGAAAATATATATTAGTAGAAATGAAACACTAATATAAACTTTTAAATATAAAATTTAGATTTTTTTAATATACAGTGCATCATACTGATCTATATATTATATAGTTTGCTTTGCTTTTAACATTTTACATGAAGTGACAATAATTTTCAAAATGTGTAAACTTCTATATATCCCGTGTATGGCACGGGTCACTACGCTAATAATATAATATAATATAATAATATAATACAATAAGATGAGAAAAATAAAAATAAATGAGAGGTGTCGGATGCTGTGACAATATTGAAGTGTCGATATATCATTGTTATTTATCATTCTATATATGATCCCCAATCTCCGCATATCTTGGAAAACGAAGAGAAACCTTTGAGCAGAGACAGTTAAATGCTATAAAACCTCAAGTGCGTCAAATAACAATCGTTTGAAGCAAGACAATATCATCTCAAAATGGGTGGTTATGTTACAGTAATGGGTATGATGGGGTTACAATTTAATTATGCAGTGCTTACGATCTTTACAAGAGCTGCTCTATCAGATGGATTGACTCCCACGGTCTATGTAGCATATAGCCTATAGGCATGCCATAGCCACTTTGGCATTGGCGCCTATGCTTGCTTTTGATAGCAAGAGACGATCTTTCAAGACTTCAACCGGACTAAGAAGTTTGTCTTTGATGTTTGTGACCTCTATTATTGGGTATAGTTTCCCCAAAATCACTATTTATTGTGACACACATGCAATTCTGCTGTTACTTGTGCTATTCATTTTTCAACAAAGAATGAAAATTAATGAAACTTACCCAATTTTACTATATTATTTTATTGCAGGAATACGGCCAATCAGAATGCATATTTTAAAGGCTTATACTATGCATCTTCTACAGCAGCCACCGCAATGAGTAATTTGATACCCGCATTTACTTTTGTAATTGCAGCAATTTTGGGGTAATTAGTTGCTCTAGAGACTACAGTTATATATGCTGTTTGCAAGTATGATAAACAGAAAAATTATATCATGAATCACTTCGACTAAAATTAGAATTAGAATATGATTAATAGTGTCAAAGTAGAAGATGGGAAATGGGTCTGGATCCTCTGCAGAGGGATTTCTGTGTCTATCTCTCTCTTACTCCTCTATCGCGCACGGTATTTTTTTTTTTTTTTCATTTCTCTGCTGCCTCAGCTACAGAGGATACAAAGGCATGGGAAATATGTGAATATATATATATATATATGCCTCTAATGATCTTTTTTTTTTTGCTGATACTTGTTTTCTTTTTACTTAATAATAATATGGAACAAATCTGTCGTTTATGAACGAGTTAGATTTGAGAAATTCGATCTTCGAAGTATAAGAAGCATGGCCAAGATACTAGGGACAGTTTGTTGTGTAAGTGGGGCCTTAACCATGGCATTAATCAAAGGACATAAGCTGTTGCACATGGAGTTTCTTCCTTCCATACATCTCAGTCTCACTGCTGCCAGTGGAGGTGAGGATTGGCTGCTGGGTTGTCTATTGCTCTTAGCAAGTAGTGTTTTTTGGTCATGTTGGATGATCCTGCAGGTAAATAAAAACCAAACCAGAATCAATCAATCTTGGGATGTTGTTCTTATTGTCCAATTCAATGGAGATCTGATTTGACTTCAAATATAGGTACCAATTTCTTCATCCTGCCCAGACCATTTATTGTCCACCTTTTGGATGTGTCTCTTTGCTACCATACAATCAGCCATATTTGCACTGCTCTTTGAGCAGGATCTTCAAGCATGGATCTTACCTTCACCTCTACAACTTTCTTGCTGTTTATATGCAGTAAGTCACAGGCCCCTCAGCAACAGTTCAATTAGTAATCATTTAATTTGTTGTAATATGTAAGGAAAATGTTTTGTACACACCTCAATAGGTGTTTATACCAAGAGAGAGAAAAAGTGATAAATATGATAAATGATATAATATAACAAAAAGAGAGAAATAGAAATTAGAAAGAGATAAAAGGTGTTAAGTGAATGGTTCCACTGTTGGGGTGTCCAACTATCACTACTCTGTATAATACTAATGCTGTTAGCAACTGGTATAATTTTTGTGAAATATAGGGAATTGGAATTGCGGTTAGCTTCTTTGTTCAATCCTGGTGCATCTCAGAAAGAGGTCCCCTGTATTGTGCAATGTTCAACCCTCTAGCAACAGTCATCACAGCTTTGATATCTGCTACATTCCTAAAGGAAGAGCTATACGTTGGAAGGTGATTAATATATACACTATTATTTTCTCCTATTTTGTTCATGAACTCACACAAACATATTAATTTTGGACACATTAAGTAAGAGCATAAGAGGAGGCAGGAATAAAAAAAAGTTAATCTTGACAGCATATATAATCATGTATGAATGGTTAATATTGGTTTAACTAAGTTACTTAAAATCTAATCTTGATCCTGCATGCTAGCTCTGTATGGTTAAACTTAACTCTTCTCAGTTATGAATGTATGCATGTATGTATGGGCTACTGACATGCATTATTGTTGATTTCAGTTTGATAGGGGCTGTTGGGGTGATAACTGGTTTATATATAGTGCTATGGGGTAAAGCCAAAGACTTTGAAGCGAGTAAACAAGAGGCACCAGTACAATCAAATAATATGCAGGATGATGAGATAATAAGTATAGGATAGATTTGGAAGAACCGCTTCTGTCAGAGAAGTCAGAACATGTAGCAGAAAGCAAGTTGAATTTGAACAGTGCCTTGTGCGTGCAGATCGCTCCGTAATTGAGTTACCCTTGAGCCATGCGTGCAGACCAGAGATCGTTGTTTTTTCTTTTCTTTTCTTTTTTTTGGTCGAAGATCGTTGTTTTTTCTAAACTGCGTTTGAATTAACTTGCGGGTTAATGGGATAATGGGTATGGGTGGGTTTTACTTTGGTCAACGGGTATGGATGATTTTTTTTCATTTTGGTCAACGGGTATGGGTGGTTTGGATCATGGGTTAATGGGTAATGAGTTGGGCTTCGGTTGATTGTTCTTTGGGTTTACATCGGATTGGGCTGAGTTTATCTGGGTCAGAGTTTTCTTCTTTTTCATTTCTCTATTTACTATTGTTTTTTGTTTTAATATTTTTAAATTTGTATTTTTAAAAAAAAAATATGGCCAAAATTAGATGTTACATTGTATCAAAAAAAAATATATGTTTACAAAAATTAGGCTTGATTAAATTTTAAAAGTATAAGATCGTATAATGTTTTTTTACAACCAGAAAATTTTTTGTAAGAATGGCTTGTGAGTTTATGCCCTTCACTTTTCCTTAAATTTGAGTGAAATATTTATGCAAGCACATCTTTGTTGATTTAAGGTGTTGCTTGATGGATGACAGTGGAGATATATAGATCTACAGTCGTATATGGATGATTTATTTTTTTTGTTGAGAAAAGAATATATATCAGGGTAAAACTGAATTGGATGAAATTTATTTTGTTAAATCTTGGTCATACCCTTACGAGGAGTTTGTAATTGAAAACCAAATTGGCATTTTGTTTTTGTTCTACTAATGAACAAAATGAGATCAGTTTAATTCCAATCAGAATATTTTTAAGAAAATAAATCTCGAGAACTCTTTATTTCTCAAGTAAAAATATTGATTATAAACCAACCCACTTCATTGAAACATAAAATTGGAGTTAGAATCCTCTCTATTTATTTTTCTTTCTATTTTTTTCATTATTATGCTTTTGGAGGAAATAAATGACATAAATGTGATACATGGATGTCATTTATTTCATTTATTCCCCCGAAAACATAGTAATGGAAGAAATAGAGAAGATCCCATCTCATAAAATTGAGTAATGGATTCTATTAAGTAATGGACAACCAAGTTTATTGAATCCAACTGACATTATTGTATTGTATTTTAGTGTGGGGTGTAACAAATTTTATAGTAGTACTACAAACCCAACAACGCATTGGCATGTGCATTAAGTGCCATTCATTCGATTCCTTTTAAGGTGTGGTTGCCACCCCGTGAACAAATGCCCTGGTTGTCTTTTTTAATTCTCTGACATATTTCATGTGCGATGAACATACATATTGTGTTTTGGATTCGGACGCGTTCAAAACCATAGTTGAGCGATGACAACAACCCAACCCAACCCAACCCAGGTCACTGGCGTCTTCAAATAACTTCCTTCCATTGGATCCGCAGCAGTCTGATTTTGTTGATATTGATTATACAATTAAACATCATCTTTAGGACTTCTTTATTAATAATTAATATGATCCATAAGCCAATTGAAATATACAGTACCAACTATCTTTTGTTTAATAATTTTCTTTCTCTTATTACTGGATTTGACTAGGTCGTATGCTGAAAACCGTCACCGCGTCCGAAAAAGACACACTGATATATAACGAAACATAATTGAAATGCGGCTAATAATATTTAATTATTCAAGTAAACCCTACACACGAACGAGTTCAGATTAACTTGAACTCTTGAGATCTGTCGGATCGATCATGCCAATTATTTTTTTTGAGTTAGCCAGCAAGCATATATAACACTACCGTGGAGATCTTATCTTCTTCTTCTTCTTGACGAAATTGATTGGATGTAAAGTCCCTTGCACCAAATGGCAGTATTCACCTAATTAATATTTATGTAGGACATGTCACATTCTAATTTTGTCGCTTGTCAAAAGCATAAACCATGTGTAAGGGAGAGTCATTCATTCCCTTTGGTTACTAGAAGCTTCTTCTTTTTTTTATTTTTATTTATATTATTATTAAAAATAGTCCATGTGTATTGTGAATTTGTGTAGTCTATTTTATGTCCTTCTATATATGATCCCCAATCTCCGCATATCTTAGAAAACGAAGAGAACCTTATCTTTGATCACGAAAGTTCGTGGCTCTGTCTTCATCTTTATTTTGTTTGGTCACCAGTTTTTCTTGTGTTGGTACAAGCTTGCTTAATTAAGGGGCGAGAATTGAATTGAAGTTGCTCAATTCTTAAAACAAATTACATATATAAAACCTTTGAGCAGAGACAGCTATGTATTAATGCCAGTAGTAATCAAAGCAGTCCTCTTTCTTCACAATTGATTCATTCATTTTTCAGAGTGTATCCCTCATCAAGTACGCCTCAAATAACAATCTTTTGAAGCAAGACAATATCATCACAAAATGGGTGGTTATGTTACAGTAATGGGTATGATGGGGTTACAATTTCATTATGCAGTGCTTGCAATCTTTACAAGAGCTGCTCTATTAGATGGGTTGACTCCAACGGTGTTTGTAGCATATAGGCAAGGCATAGCCACTTTGGCATTGGCGCCTATGATTTTTTCCCCTAAGCGGTATAATTATAATTATAATTAACAATTGCATGACCTCTCTCCCTCTCTTATTAACCATACTTTCATTCTCATGTATGTATATCTATATGCTTGCTTTTGAATGCAGGATACGATATTTTAAGTCTTCACTCGGACTAAGAAGTTTGTCTTTGATGTTTGTCACCTCTCTTATTGGGTACAGTTTCACAAATTCACTTGTTATTGTGACTCATATGCTTCTGCTGTTACTTGTTGTTGTTCTATATATTTTTCAACAGAAATAAAATAAAAAATAATGAAGCTTATATATCCAATTTTCTTTCACTATTTACTTGTGCAGGGTTACGGCAAATCAGAATGCATATTTTCAAGGCTTATACTATGCATCTTCTACAGCAGCCACCGCAATGAGTAATTTGATACCCGCATTTACTTTTGTAATTGCAGCAATTTTGGGGTAATAGTCGCTCTAGAATTATCCTGTTTTCAAGTATGATAAACAGAAAATTTATATCATGAATCACTTCGACGAAAATTAGAACATGATTAATAGTGTCAAAGTAGATGATAGGAAATATGTGAATATGCATCTAGTGATAAACTTTTCTTTTTTTGCTGATGTCTGTTTAACATCATTTCTCGTTTTTGAATGAGTTAGATTTGAGAAATTCGATCTTCGAAGTATAAGAAGCATGGCCAAGATACTAGGGACAGTTTGTTGTGTCAGTGGGGCATTAACCATGGCATTGCTCAAAGGACACAAGCTGTTGCACATGGAATTTGTTCCATCCATACATCTCAGTCTCACTGCTGCCAGTGGAGGTGAGGATTGGCTGCTGGGTTGTCTATTGCTCTTAGCAAGTAGTGTTTTTTGGTCATGTTGGATGATCCTGCAGGTAAATAAAAACCAAACCAGAATCAATCAACCTTGGGATGTTGTTCTTATTGTACCCCATCAATGGAGATCTGATTTGACTTCAAATATAGGTACCAATTTCTTCATCCTGCCCAGACCATTTATTGTCCACCTTTTGGATGTGTCTCTTTGCTACCATACAATCAGCCATATTTGCACTGCTCTTTGAGCAGGATCTTCAAGCATGGATCTTACCTTCACCTCTACAACTTTCTTGCTGTTTATATGCAGTAAGTCCCTCAGCAACAGTTCAATTAGTAATCATTTAATTTGTTGTAACATGTAAGGAAAATGTTTTGTAGACGACACCCCAATGGGTGTCTACATCCTAAGAGAAAATAAAATAGAAGAGAAATAAGTGATATGATATGATATGACAACAAGAGAGAGAGAGAGATAAAGAGATGACAGATGTTAAGTGGATGGTGATACTGTTGAAGTGTCCAATTATCACTGCTAGTATGTATGTAATACTAATGTTAGCAACTGGTATAATTTTTGTGAAATATAGGGAATAGGAATTGCGGTTAGCTTCTTCATTCAATCCTGGTGCATCTCAGAAAGAGGTCCCCTGTACTGTGCAATGTTCAACCCTCTAGCAACAGTCATCACAGCTTTGATATCTGCTACATTCCTAAAGGAAGAGCTATACGTTGGAAGGTAATAGCAATACACTATTATTTTTCTCCTGTTTTGTTCATGAACTCAAATAATGTGTGTATACACAAACATATTAATTTTGGACACATTAAGTAAGAGCATAAGAGGAGGGAGGAATAAAAAAAGTTAATCTTGACAGCATATATAATCATGTATGAATGGTTAATATTGGCTTAACTAAGTTACTTAAAATCTAATCTTGATCCTGCATGCTAGCTCTGTATGGTTAAACTTTTCTCATTTATGAATGTATGTATGTATGTATGTATGTATGTATGTATGGGCTACTGACATGCATTGTTGATTTCAGTTTGATAGGGGCTGTTGGGGTGATAACTGGTTTATATATAGTGCTATGGGGTAAAGCCAAAGATTTTGAAGGGAGTAAACAAGAGGCACCACAGTCAAATATGCAGGATGATGAGATAATAAGCAGTAGGATAGATTTGGAAGAACCACTTCTGTCAGAGAAGTCAGAACATGTAGCAGAAAGCAACATGAAGATGGAGCCATGATGTGATGACTAAACCGATATGATAGATAGTTTTGGTGAAACTTGATCACCCCGAATTGAAGAAATGAAAAAAGGAATGAATTGCAAGTGGCAACTTAATTAAAGAAGATAGGCTTAGTTTCTTTCACCAAAAGTTCTAATGAAGGGAACGGGAGAATAAATTCAAGATCATGTCCTGAACATATAGTAATTGCGAAAGGTGATGATAATAAGCCTTGGGAAATAAAGAGTTTATTTCAGGTTTTTTTGTATCCAAATTTCTTACCAAGAAATCCATTCTTCTGCTCGTGTTAGAAAAATTCGTAATGTTGCATTCGTATTTCCATGTAACCTTTTCAGTGAATTGCTTCCATCTTTTTTGTTTATTTTCACTATATTACAAATCTCTTATTTATTTTGAAAAAATGTATACACATCACTCCAATAAGTTTATAAAAATATAATTGTACAGTGAAAATTTACACAAACCTCTTACTAATTTTTCCTGAAGTTTCAAAACCATCTTTTGACTTACTCTGTTTAAAGGAAAATTTTAAAATAAAAATTGTAGTAATTATAAGGACTTAATCACATTTTTGGTCTTATGATTTGAGAGATAAGTGATATCGGTCCCATCAATTGCTTAAATTAAATCTCCATATTTTTCAAATCAATAAAATTTAGTCCAACTAATAATGATCTGTCCAATTATATAACATGAGTTAACGTGGATTATATTTTATGACATGGCAACTAACAATATAAATTTAATAGATTTAAAAAAAAATATAGATTTGCACTCTACTCTAATAATTATTTGTAAATAAGTTAAAGCTCCATCATTCTCATCAACAGAAAAAGTAAATTAACAATGAAAATTATCCATATGTGACACATGATCATAAATATAATTTGAACCTGTGATCTTATGAAAATTACGTAAACTCCTCACCATTAGCCAAATTGTAGTGGTTTAATTTAATAATTAAATGAAATGATATATATTGTTTGATATTTGAATGAAGGGATATGATTCTTGGAAAAGAGTCTCTTCAGATTACTTGATAGATGGTCTATTCTTCATTGCATGTTCTACTAAACGGAAACATCAATATTTCACCATGGATAAAGAACAAAAAGGATTCTCTCTAGCCATGCTGTCTCTGCAGCTGAAAAAATAAAGGTGAGAGAAGAGAGAAAATGAAGAGATGATAAAGAGAGAAGAGAATAGAGAGAGAACGAGAGAGATTTGGTTATAGAGGATTCAAGTCTGGATAAAGAATAATATTGTTCTCCATTAATTATAGTTAGTGAAAATAATGATTTTTTAAGATCCATATTTAAATGATTAATATAAAAGTTTGCAACAATCTCATTCATAAATCTGAAATTTGAAAAGAATTGAAAACCTTAACAAGAGGAATTCGTGAACAAGTAGAATAAGCACGTAGTGTTTAAGGGATTGGAACAAGAAGGGAGGGGAAGCCAACTCAGCCATGAAACTGACATTTGATATATGTTAGGTAAGGTCCTGTGTTAAACCAATGTATCAACTAATCCTCAGCCACATTTTATGACGGAAAAGACAAAGGATGAAAACGACCGTCGGTAATGCACATATCCTTCATTAGAAGACAGAACAATAGAGGAAAATGTGGAAAAAAAAGCGTGCTGGACCATGGCAACTTAGTCCAGTTTCACTCATTATTGGCTGGACCAAGGCTCATAACAGGTCATCTTTATCCAAAAGAAGGACCTATGGGCTTCTGGCAATAATATCAATAATTCAATATCACTATGATATCTGAAAATGACAGGGTCTTTTTTTTTTTTTTTTATTACAAAAGGCAAAATCAAACTGGAAAAACAAAAAAGAAAAGGAAACTAACAACAAAAACAAAACAACTAGCCACGTGGAAAGGCAACTCTCATTGGCATCAGCTTAGCTAGCAGCAAGCGGTCCATCCATCCCAGGAGGAGCATCATGGAGGATAACCATGGGGTCATCAGAAGAAGAGCCCAGCTTAGCAAAAAAATCTACACACTGGTTGTTCCCTTCCCTCAGAGTGTGATGGAGATCCACCTGCCAGTCAAGTCTCAGCAGCTGCTTTATGGTTGCTTTAACTCATCAAATGACAGGGTCTTTCACCACCAACACACTGGTTCAATACTTAATAAATATTAAAAAGAATATTCTTCTTTTTTTGGGGTTAGTGGGATCCAATGGCAGCCAAAGCTCATGTCCCGTCATCCATAACTCCAAAGGCCAACATAATAATAATCTGAAATACTTTAGGATTAGGACAATCAATTTGCCTGTAATAGATTTTTAATCGGTATCCTTTTTCAAATTCCATCACGGTGAGAGTTTGGATTTTCCTCTTTTTTTTTTTTTGACAACATCCTCTTTTTCTTTTAGAGAATCAATTAAATGGATATGAATTTTCAGCACTAGACAATATCAGTGTAGATGGTACTAAAAAACTGCAATATGAAATTGAGCAATTTACATAACAGACTGTACTGAAAAGCAGGATGAAATCTAGCAAATAAAGGACCCGTAAATAAAAGAAAAGAAAAGAAAAATCCAGCATATAAACCAAATGAACTAACTCAATCTACATGCTAATAATTATTATGAGCCTAATATCTCTTCCAATTGTCCCTCCTGTTATTCCTGAATGCACAGCAGCCGATGGAGTAAACAATGACCAGGAAGATGAGGAATATGATGTTGACAACAGCCACCTTCTTCCAATCAGTCTTGAGGTTTTGCAATAAGCCAGCCTTGCATGATTGGCAATTGAAGCACAGAGTGGTTTGGTCATTACTCCAAACATCACAGTCAGGGTTGGTATAAGTAGCATTTGGTGTCTTATTCCAGGTAGTTGGATTCTCATAGGTGAAACCACAGTCGTTTGAAGGCTTACAACATCCAGACTGCAGAAAAACATCCAAAAAATTGGAAATCAGAAGCAGATAAAACACATATAACAGATATGAAAGCGCAAACTGGAAGCAGACAGAATAAATAAATAAATACATCAAACACTTTAGAATCATTTTTTTTGAAATCAAGGAAATGACATTAGCAGTTTTAAGAATGGATTCCAATTCTAGCTAACAAATTAACAAGAGAAAATGTAGAACCTCTGCCGTAAGCACAGGGAAATGAGTTTTGGCCATTGAACAACTTGACTTGATCAATGGTATTCAAGATAAGTACACACATGCCATGGATTTGGATCCCCTCGGTTAAAATTTCACATGACGAAGTATGAAGATCTTAACATGAGAAGATAAAATTCACATGCCAGCAGAAAAGATACAATAACTATGTAAAGTGCTGTTTTCCTTCCATGTACAAGTTAAGGCTAAGCAGAAAAAGAAAGAAACCGTAGAACTAAAACCAGACAACACCATAGAGAATCAAGTGACTAACATGGCATGACACTATAATCATCAGTACTTGTGTGTCACACAGAGAAATTCAATCGTGAAATATCCAATCAACTTAAGCAGTCACAATAACTTGCACTCAGTTCGTACGTGAAGCATCATTTGGTATCCTTTGAAGTTTAAATTGACTTAAAACAATTGTCCAAAGAACATTGTAGAAGAAGTCATCCTCAGGGTAAGTCAGGAGGATGGTAGAATTTGGCATGCTTTTCACAGTAATTGGAGCAAAAATGTTACACACACACCAATCACACACCCACCACACACCCCATTTCCTAATTTTACTTGTTGAGGTGGGGTGTGGTGTGGGTGTATAGGTGTCAGTGTATCATTACTCTGATTGGAGTGTGCATGCAAGGATCTGAATATATCAGCCAAGTGCTGATCACTAAATACAGGCATAGAAATCCTCCAAGACAGTGACATGATATAACAAGAGTGAGCCATTGTGAAGCAAACTAAACGGCGGAAATGCTCTTGGAGGAAGAAGGACCATATAGAATCTCTCGTATATCGTCCATCACCCTAATGCTAGCCTACTACCAGTGATTTTTTGTTGTTGATAAAACCAGTGATTATTTATTGGCAAAAGAAGTGCACGCTAAAAAGTGATTAACTTTTAGCGTAGCAGCACTAGCATCCACGAGCCCTTAAAAAAGAAAAGTTTACTAATAAAAAGAACGGCAAAAGGTCCGACAAAAAATACATCGGAAATAAACAAATAAAATAAGAACACAGCCAGCCTTTTCAGACGAAAACCAATCCCAGTTAAAAAGACCACCTTTCTGAAAAGAAACCTTGTGACTACTCAGAAAAAAGGTGTCAAGTAGCAGTATCTCGTTACTCGTAAATTTGATCCGACGAACACAAGAATGCATTTGACATCACGTGACGTTTTCACAAGATATCGAAAATTTCGTAATTTTTTCTTTATAAATATTAATTTTAAATACAATTTTATTTTATTATAGTAATATGTGAATATTTTAAATAAATAAATACAAAATTTATACATTCCTTAATATCACCGATTATTTTCAGAAGAGAGCCAGAGGAATATTGATGCTCGCTTTTTTCTATAAATCTATTTGAATCAAAATCACATACCTAGGCTTTGAATTTTCAAAGTAAAACCGAAAACCCAATTAAAAAGTATATGATCCACTCACTGAAGACAAGCAAATTGTAAAGGATTTGTCCGACACCAACAAATAAGCAAATCAAAATTTTAAATTTAAAAGCAGGAGCACTCAAATTCAAATTTTCAACCCCCCAAATTTGGATCACATGCAAGCTCGAATTTTGATCAGAACCCAGAAAAGCAATCAATCTCAAGAACTGAAATCCCAAAACGGGTAGAAAAAAGAAACCTAACCTGAAGCGCGGACAAGTTCTCGGTGTAGAACTTGTCGACAGTGTCGTTAAGGAATTGAGAACGGAAATCGGAGCAAACTTTTCCAGATTGCAAACAACTCCTGATCCTGTTCCAGTTGTCGGTATTGTTAACCCTCTTCTGCAACCAATTGGAGTAATCCCCAAGCCTATACTCTTTATACCCTTTATTGGACAAAGCTTCCCCTGCACCCTTGTTGGTAACAACAAAGGCGAAGATGGTGAAGGCGAAGAGGAGAACGATAAGGAGGAACATGACGAGGAGGTAGAACCATAGGAGCCACGACACGCGGCAACACGCGCCTACGAGACCCGCGAGTGACACCACAAGGAGGAACACGCCGAGGGCAATGATGGGTTTTTCTAGCCACCTCTCGCATTCTGTGTTGGCCTGTTTGCTTAGCCACACACCCGTCACCAGTATCGGAATCGAGAGAAGGAGGGTTAGGAAGTTCAGAATTCCGATCAAGTTGTTACTGCACCGAACCATGATGATGATGATGATTGATGATGATGTGAAGGACAACTAGTGAGGAAGGTTGGGAGGGTTTATATCATTATGTTATGAATGTGAATCTGTAATATATATATATATATATATATATATATATTTGGGGGGCTGTTTGTTTGGACAGGTAATAAGCCAGTTGCCAATATCAGAATTTATTCATTTCACACGCTAAGGCTTACACGCCATTTCGCCATTGGAGCAAGAAGTTATTAAAACGCTTTTATTTGTTATGTTTTCTTAAACTTTTAGTCGGTAGTGTATCTCACTTCCTTGCGTAGCTTTTTTTATAAATTTGGTATGTTCTGGATTGAAAAAGAAACAAAATTGTTGGAAATTGAAAAATTGGATGTGTATTTTACGTTAGAAGGGAGTTTAAATTTAAAATTTAAAATGTTAAAAAATAAAAATTAGTGATAAACATGTGTCTTTTTTTCTAAACAAATAAAGTAAAAAATTAGTTTTTTCTTAAAAAATATATCTCAACTTAATGGGGGATGATTTTTTTTTCTTGAAGCAATGAACGAGTTACTTACTCTGCATCACTGCATGATGAATTAAAAACTTTCATAAAATATGGGATTCAGTCAAAATAAAAATAATTTAAATATAAATCACAAATGTTAAAATAATTAATATTCCAATGAATATCGTGACTATTCCCATTATATTTGGCGTTTAACATAAGAAGTTTATGTGTTAATTAAATAAATTAAGAGAAAGAAAATCATTTTTGATTGAATAATTAATTAAAGAAAGACTAGTATTAATTTGATTTAATTTAATATAAAGATTTTAAATATGTATCCTAACATAAAAAATACTACACATAACTTCGTAGAAATGAGTTGGTCAAAAAAAAAGTGAATAACACATAACCTCGTATAAAGATTTTAAATATTCTTCCGTTTTCAGTTGCTTAATGAATTGTTCTTTCCTTAAAAAAAAGTGAATATATGGGGTGAATTTAATATATTTGTTTTTTAAAACACATGACGATTCTAAATTTAAAACTTGTAGACATCTCTATCCATTTTTTCTAGGAAGTACACCATTTTTATGGGATAAACTGTTGAACGTATTAGGTTGAGATAAAAATGGATTACTTTTTGGTAGGTCAAGAAAGAGAAATCGAAAGTAGGAATAGGTCACCAAATGCATCTGCCTCGTAAAGGCACCATTCTTTTTCTTTTAAAAAATACATAGGAATATATTTATGGATTTGGCTTACTTTTAAAAAAAAATATATATATATATATATATATATTAAGGAAGTTAACTCATTCCTGTTTGACTATACAAGTAGGGAGTCGCTGAAATTAAACCCGCAGTGAAGATCAAGATCATAAATGAAAATCTCATTGTTATTATCGTTTTCGTTGTAAAACCCAGGGGGTGTATTGGAGTATAGTAAAGTGATGCAATTTTATCTTATATACTCCATTGTACATGCAATTTCTCCACCACAACCACAAGCATTGCTTCCCCAAAATTTGAACTAGTATTATTTCCAGGGTCCATCGAGTCGAGGTGGCCGGACTTACGGTTTACGAGTGACGCGTCATGCTTTTTAGTATAAAATATGGAATTAATCCGCATGAGATTAATGTATGTCTTGTTGTCCCAAACACGCAGCCTCGAGTCAATTCATTGAATCAAAATGATTAAGTTAAATTAAAAGTTCACTGATTGCCGCAACCTGTAGGGCGGAGGTATGGAATAGGGTCACCGGCCTACGTGGCTTCCACGAAATCTATTCAAGCTACGTACGCAAGTCCACTCAAATACAATTAGGGAGCTTGAGTACCGTTAAAAAATCAACAGGTCAAACCCATTATTTTTACGATTTGTTTATTTTCTAAAATATCAAAAAACTCGGTTCACGAGTTGATCAAATTTTTTTAAAAATATATATATATATATATATATATATTTAACTGTCTAAAAAATGAACCAAATATAAAAAGAGTGTGTTAGTATGTTTAAAAGAACATATTACTAATATTGTAGTTATAATGAATTATTTGTTTTCTTGTGCAACCAAAAAAATAGAGGACAAATAGCGGTAGTGTAATTTGTGGGGATGGAGCTGACAAATAAATATTAAATTCAATCTTCTGAACAAAGAAAATAATATAGTCAGAACCACTGTATCAACTTCAAAAGCAAAATGGCAGAAATTTGTGGACCAATGAATATCCATAAACTGCCTTATTGATCCACCATGACTCGGTGAAGATAATCAAATATGTTGAAGGAAACAAACCAACAGAATGTTTCAAGACTTCTCATATGCCTCATAAGGGTATTCAAGACATGATTTTAAAGAGGCCCTGGAAAAGTCCCATTGTCTCTCTGTTCATTCCACCTTTCAACCTGCCACAATTTGCACAATACAGAAAAATTTAAATAGAGAAATGCTAACCAAAAAAACTTTAATGTAATCTTTTGCAATGGTTTGATACTTCGACTTAGTGATGATGCTGTATTCCAAAACGCTTGGCATATATCTTTGCGGTGTAACTAACCACCTTCACGTGGTATAACACCAGCCTTTCAAATTTTGGAAGCAGAAATTATAAAATCTTAAGCATGAAATGAGTTGTTATTGGAGATCACAATCATAGGTTTCATTCTCAAGCACAAGTTTCATCTTATTTTTTTACAGGGTAAATGGCTTGAACAATGGATTCCCCCATATTTAATTATTGAGCATCAAATTTTCTTCTTTTCATAAATAAGTCCAAAGCCATCCAGGATGTCATCTTTCAGAATTTTTAGTCGCTACAGAAAACTGAAAACAATGAATCTTACAGAGCTTTGATATTATAGAAGGCCAACAAATAACATAGCACAGTAGCAATCCAAAACCAGCATAATATATCAAGGGTGTAGATTGTAGAGTAGCTTGTAAATAAGCAAGGGTGATCCAAATGCAGTACAAATTGAGACCACACATGGGAACTGGGAGTTGAACTGGAAATTCATTGATTCCTATCACAATAAGAAGTTTTTCTAGTTCCTAAATGTTTAAAACTAGCTGATGGAAAGGACTCAATCTCATGAACTGTTGAACACCACAAATCGCATTAACTTTAGCTATGACATCAATCTTTACATCAAGGTACATTTGCAGTCAGTTCCAAGTAAACCAATAAGCTAAGGGATGCTTACCCATTCACCGGGGCAAAGGGAACGGTAATATTTAGCGAATCTTTCACATTCAGTTGAGTTATCACCCTTTGCTGCCAAGCACCTGTAATCGAAATCAATCTTAAGTAAAAGATTCTAAAAACTACTTTTGCTGAACCAGATAGCTAGTGTCAGAAAATCTACCTATGAAACTCTATGTAGCAAGTGAAACAGTGTCTGGTTTGATTAGTTGTAGGAAAACGAAAATCAGCAGGTGCTGTTTTTAGCTCAATCTAGCAGAAAGTAACAAACTTTTACACGAGGAAGAGACTACAGTAGAAGATAGAAAGATATATGTTGCATCAAAATTCAAACTCAATGGGATAAGATGTACCACAGCAGAATGCTAGGGAGTGATATTGTATCATACCCTCTAGTTTTAAGCAATGAAGATAAGCATGCCTTAAATATAGTATCCATATCCGCCTCAACTCAAGAGTGAAGAATGACTTGTGTGAATATAAACAAAGACAAAATACACATCTTGATTCAGAATCTTATGTAAATTGTGTTATATATAGGGGCATCAATACTTCCATTTGCATGCAAATCAACTTTAGACGGCTAACCCAAAATGGCATGATCAGAATCTCGAAAAATGCAGTTAAATTGCCACACACATGGAATCTGGGTGTGATATCTAAGATATAGGTGAAATGTAATCATAGTTAACAAACTAGCAATAAAGAGAATATTCATTGTGGAGTCAAAAATAAATAAATAAATAAATCTCAGAGGCAGCAGAGACATACCAATACAGTGATACACTATCAATGAGTATGGTTATTTATAAGAAGCATTATTTAGACATTTTGGTGTGCTGCAACCACACTTGTAAATACTATGGTTAAATTAAATTTTAGGTCCTTATACGTTTTGGGATGTTCAAATAGGTCTCTACTGTAACTGGGTCCTTATAGTTTTAAAAATTTCTAATTGAATCGCCCTAGTTTTAAGAATTTACAATTGGATTCCTACCCTTAGAGCACCAACATATTGCTCTATTAGCAGGTGTTCAGCGATACAATTAAAAATTATTCAAAACTATATAGATTTTGGTAGTTTGCAATCGGACCCTTGTCCCTAGTTTTAAAATTTTAGATTGAATCCCTTAATTTGGGTCCCTGAATTCAAACCACCGGTGAAGGACTATATCAGCAGTTCAGCACTCTAATGGTAGGGATCCAAGTAGGATTTTTACAGATATGGGAAGTTGGGAACCCAATTACTAAATTTTAAAATATAAAACGTATTTGAACATACAGAAAAGCACAGGGATCTAAAGATTAGTTTAACCTAAAATTACCTATAATCTCAATCATTTGCTCAAACAACAACAACATTGAACGGTTGAACCCGATAATAAGATTAACTAGTAATGACACTAATTTAAAAAAATACGATATGCTGCTCTCTTCACGTAGACAAAAAAATACATACAATCCACAATCTTACTTGCTGAGATGAAAAATGCCTAAAGGCAAAATGATTTTTAATAGATCAGCGGAAGAATACACATTTGCTAACAGATGAATATGCAAAGCCTCAGAAGAGAATAAATCGGAAGATATGAACGGCGAAAATTGGAAAAGGTAAAAAAAAAAGGAAATAGAAATTCTTTCAGGCATGAGAGTAGTCAGAGAAAACAGAAGCTTACCTCCGCCATGAATGAGACTCGATCGACAAAATCAACAAATGAAATCAAAGGAAAGCGCAACTGAGTAAATAATAGCAGGTGGGTGATATGGGCCTCTGAGAAGGCCCAATTACTTAGAAATTCATTGACGACTTTTTCTTCGTCCACCCCCTTCTCCGCCCACCCCACTTTTTAATTTTTTTCATCAAATGACAAAAATACCCTCCAAAAAACCCAAGCAGGATTCATAAGTTGATCCATTATGGCCCTGTTTGAATTGGTTTATGCAGAGCTTATCTGAGCTTATCTATTGACATAAGCACTTGTCAGCGTATTTGACAGAGCTTATCAAAACAGTTTACAGCTTATATGAAATCAGTTTCACCATATTCTCTCTTCGATTATAAAAATAGCTTATACATAAATGCTTATATGATAAGCGCTTACATCATAAGTGTTTAAATAGGCTGTTTATCCCAAACAGACCCTATGTTGGACCCTGCATGAAACACCGCTTTCCGCTGCAAGATCTATTAACCTGATTTGAGGTTTATTGCCTTTGACCCAAAAAGAAGGTAAATTAACCCTAAAAGGGAATTTTAAAACAACACATTTAGAGAATAGAAAATAATATGAATTTTTCAATTATTGATTGGGTTTAAAAATAACAGTATGATTGAGTTTAGAATCATAAAGCATAAATTGAGTACATAAACAATTTGAAAATTTTATGCCTATACAAAAGTCCTATAAACTATGAACTTGTTAAGAAGTTCACCGTTCTGTCATTCAGCATTAGTGAACCTTAACAAATAAACTAACGTTGAACATCAAATGTACATGTGTAATGTTATTTGTCCAATATTGTATTCACGTTTAATGTCCCTTAGACTCATTTGGCCAAAAGAGGGGAAAAAAAATCACTTTCACATTTTCTATGCTCGAATGTATGATACATGGCCGGGAGGCCAGGAGGGGACACCAACTTTGTCTGAATGGAAAATTGAACCCGGCGAGTTGTGATTTTTATACCAGGATCAATGCAAAAGGTTGAGCTAAACCTACAAAATTCAGTTTTGATCTAGCATTGAGATTATTGGAGTTCTTCACTTGCTGTGGTATCCATAATGATTCACAAATAGTCTCATCGTGCTGGACGGAAAACAAATCTTGAGCATGTTTCATATGCTCGCCAAAAAATAAGATAGCTTCCTCCAGGCTAAAAAAAACATAGAAAACAGTAACACAGACCTCACTACTAGCACTACATAGCTATGCTTGACAAGACTTTCAATTCCTCCTACCATAAGTTGTTACAAAGAAAAATCTCTGGCTTCTTCATTTGCAGATTTAATTCAACAATTCACAAAATTGTATTATATCGAAAGGAAAGGAGCTACAGATAAAAGCACCAATCTGAGATTTACATAGAGAAAACCATTAATTGCCCACCATGCATTGTGCCAGCAAAAGCTATAAAGTCAAGCTGCATATGATTGATTTTCACTCATTAAACTTCACCTCCGAGCAACTGAGGGATCATATTGACCTGCCCAACCACCACCACTGGCACTATTTCCAGCGGCAACTCCGTTGCTGTCACCAATTGGTCCCGTAGACTCTCCTACTTGGCCATGGCCAACAGCCATCTGACCATGAGCTCTCCCATAATGATCGAGAAAGGCACCACTGCTGTCTCCTGGGGTAGCAGCTCCAAACAGATTTGGTGGAGGCATCAGAAACATATACGTATAGAAATATCACATGAAAAGACTACAACATACTGAAGCCAGAAAGTTACCGTTTATTCTTTTCTCAGCATTCAAAATCTCGGCTCGCAACATTTCAACTTCTCTTGCCATCGCTATTAGATTCTTCTCTTTTGCTTTCATTTGATCCACTAGCTCTATGTTTTTGTGCTTTTCGTATTCGAATGCAGCACTATTAACCAAGCAGATTTCAACAATTACAAAGAGAGTTACCAGAAAGAGATAAATAATTAAAAGCAACAAACAGGGACAAAAAGAAAATATGCAACAACATGATGCGAAAGAGTAACAAATATTTAAGATTTTAGGCATATAATGGCACCCATGAATAGCATACACTGACTTAAAACATGAGTTGATAGATATTGAAACTCAAATGATTCAGCAGTCCTTCATACAAGTTTTGAACTAATTTTTATTCCATCCCATGCCAGTCTCAGATCAGCATATCATGACAATGACAATAGGAGACTCAAACTATTCTGCCACTCATGATACCACTTCAAAGATAACATGCCATATCTTGAATGCAGTCATATCCTACTAAGCTTAGATAGTTAAAAGAAAGGCATAGTCCTTGTCAGGAGCATGTGGGCCCTAAATTTGCTCTTACTGTACTCACCAGAGAAAATCCAACATGAATAAATTTCTTAGATTGTTTCTTCACAGTTCATATCTTAGTTTTTTGGCGGGGAAAGGAGGAGTAGGAAATATACAGCTTTTGCTTATAGAATGCAGTGTACTTGTATGTCCATTTTATGGTATAATAACAACAACAAAAATCTTTTCACACTGGGCAGGATCAGTTGTTCAGATCAAACGATGGTAATAAATGTTCTATCAAAAGCCAAGTTTCTAGAAAGGCAATTTGGCGTAATGACGAAGTTAATTAAATACCCTGAAGATTTGAGTATCAGTTACATGAAGGCGGCAACAGCCATGCAACAATACTCACCGTAGCCTCTGGTGTTCTTGCACTAAACTATCCAGTTCAGCCTGCAAATCTGGCATACTCTTAACATCACTAAGGGCCTTCTTCAATTGCTGGGCGGCTAACTGAACTTTGGCACTCAATTCCTGCCCGGAAGCCGCCAAGCTCTGTGCCTCAATATGGGCCTGTTGAAGCTCCTTCTTTACACCATCACCGGCTCTAATATCTACCTCCATTTTCGCAATCTTATCTAGTAACACTCTAATCTGAATGTCACTTTCAGTCTGGATGCTCCTAATGTGTGACTTCAGCTTTTGCACATCCTGTGCAGCAGTGACAAGTGCCTCTCTCAAGGCCACATGTGTATTTGCCAATTTTTGGTTGTCCCCAGCAAGTCGCTCGATTTCTGCTTCCTGAACCGCAAGTTTATTCTCCAGCAGTTGAGAAGTAGGCCGGGACTCCAGAGAGCGATGGGAAGCAGCAGCGGCAGAAGAACTTAAACTGGGAAATGGACCACGCCGCATTATCTCAGGAGCTTGCACAGGGCGGCGCCCCTCAAAGGATGGCGGAACCTTGCCCCTAGCAGCCATTCATCGGAGTATGAATGTCTACTTATGAAAACATCAATGCCCAACTCTCCAAAGTACCTGCAATAATGCAAATATCCACCGTTCCAATTAAGGAGGATACACAAAGGCCAAAGCCATATCCATGTTATTAAGTAACCAAACTTTTCAAAACTAAAAATGAATTCCTACAACCCTCCAAGATGATTTAATTAGTACATGGCATAAAGGTCAGAACAAGCATTACAATACAAACAAACCATAACAAAGTTAATATTTTTCACTCTTTTGAAAGCTGGGGTGGGGGGAACCTGAGGTAGAAAATGTAAAAGCTCATTTCAGATTGCTATTCAATGGTTATATAGCATCTCCGTAGTTTTTTATTTTTGCTAAAGTGATGGCTATTAAATATTTTGCATCACATAGGGACTAGGCCTTGATTTGTAAAGAAACATCTCAGAAATTAATAAATAGCGTGAAGCTCAATTTTACATAATAATAAACACCAATCGAATTGGCAAAGGAATTTCCACCTGCAATAAATCGTATCCGTATGTACCCAGCAACGAGTAGACTAACAATTCATTACAAAATTTAGATATAAAAAAATCGCAGAACGAAAAGTTAATGACGCACATAGAAAATTCGGCAACATTAAATAAAATAAAATAAAATAAAAAGGTGGGGATGGGTGAGAGAGAAGTTGAAGCAAATAGCAATGAAGAGAGAGGGAGGCTTACGGTGAAGGAATGAGAGAGGTGTTTATTTGGAACCTCAGTCTCGGAGTCGGAGACCCCTCTCACCCAGCGAAGCGAATGAAAGAGAACGACCGTATATGCGTAAAAACGAAAAAGTCTCCTCCAATTTACAAATTTTCACGAACAAACAGAACAGAGAAGAAAAAAAAGCCGTGAGAACAAATATATTAAAACGCCTTATGTACACGAGGCATACCAGTTTCGTTATTTACGTCGTTTTTAAAAAAAAAAATGGGAAATTGGTTATCAAAAAATAAATTGGAAAATTACATTAATCTCTATTGCTTATGTTTGGTTTAGTTTAGAAGATAAAGACATGCTCTCTTCGTTTTATTTACACAAACACTCTCCAGTTTTATTGAGAGAAATTACACTCACCAATATAATGGTGAATCAAGGTTTAAATCTTTATTACGAGAAGTATTCACATTTACTGTCTGACTATATTTAGAACAAAATTTTCTTCAACAAAAAGATATGAAAACAAATAAAAAACACTTTCACCTCACTGCATAGTTAAGGGGAGATAAACATATCTTAGTATAAGCAAAGGCAATTTTTCCAAATTTTTTTATTCTCAATTCAGGATATGTGATTTTTAAATAGAATAAAAATAATTTCAGATATTTATTGAGAAAGTATTCGCAATAGCTCCTAAATAGGTTAAAAATTATTTGTTTTAATGTTCTCATTTCTTCTATCAAAACTCGTCAACAATATAAAGAATTATTAAAAATGGATCTTCAAAAAAAAAATGTCAAAAATCACAAATAAATGGGTTCTTGGTCTTTTAAAAGTAAAAGTTATATAAATTTGATTTAGAACTGTTTGGATAACAAGCTTATCTACTGCTTATGGCATAAGCTGTATAAACTATTTTTATAATCGAAAAAAAATTATAGTGAAACTTATTTTATATAAGTCATAAGTTGTTTTGATAAGCTATCCTGGGTAGCTTATGAAAAATAAGCCCAAAACAGCTTATGAATCAGTCATAAGCTGTGTTCATAAGCTCTGCATAAGTCAATCCAAACATACCCTTAGTTTTAAAAAAATACAAATACCAGTTTATACTTTCAATAACAAAAAGATATGAATTTAATCTTTTTTATATTAATATGAATTTAATCTTTAAGAGAGTTTAGTCTTGCAGGTTATGCATAGAAGTACGATTTTAATATTATTGGTAGTCGAGTAACTAAAATAAAATGTCGAAATATTTTTTAGTTAAATTTGTGATATTCGTACCTTTTACGGTTAAAAGAAATTTTAATAATAATTAAAAAATTATACCTTTTTTTTTTGTCAATAAAAAAAATTATACCTTTTCTTTGATCTTTTTTTGGAGGGCTGGGAGATGGGACAGGGTTATACAAAACGGGCCTAAGCCCAAACCGTTGGGGGTGATACCCAACTCCAGTATGACAAAAAAATACCCAACTCCAGAATTCCACGCCCCTTTTGACCAAAAATAAAAATAAAAAAGAGTTTCACGCCCTTTGCAGTCCGGAGAAAAGAAAGTCACCCCTTCGGTGCCCATGCACAAGAAATCCACGCCCTTTTCTTATTTACAATTAAAATAAGAAAAATCACAACATATTAAACGAAACTACATATGATTGAGTCAAACAAAAAAAAATTAACTAATGAATCCAACAGAAGAGTTTGGTCATTGACACAATGACACTGGTCCCTATTTAGTAAGTCACCATGAGGGAAGAAAAAAACATTCTTAAACTCTTTCCCAAGAATAAGCTATATATAGAGATCAGATAGCAATCTAAGTAAATCCTAAATGCAAATTAGTTATTATCATGCAACAAAAAAGTTGATGATATACCACTACCATACAATTATACAAAATTTAGGAGAGAGTGGCACCACTAGTAGCAAATAAAAAAGCAGATCTTGGTGGGCATCAACGTACAAAAGCCCTACCTCACCTATAACCACATGAGCTGGCCACACAATAATATTCAGTACTAATAATGTAATAAAATTAAACTTCAATAATTAATGAGCAAAAACATCACTCCCATAAACCAAAGGTTAGTCACAAGTGATTAATTAATGTGCTCTATTTAATGGGACGAATTCGGCTAATACCTGTATTCGATCTCCGGTGACGAAACAGATCAAACTTTACTTACCTCTTAGTCAAACACAGATTAATCCGTCCAGGGCCATTTCCCTTGGTTATGTGGGTGCAAAAAAAAAAATAAACACCACTCCCATTATAGTCAACAATAAACAGCCTTTCATCCTCCACTATGGTGAGTGGCCATCATATGGGTCGGTACATGATATATCAGCACTTGTCTTGAATCATGCTAGATGTGCGAGCCGCTAGCTTCACCTAGCTACCTCAACCACAAGTATTTGTCCATCATCAAAATCTCCAAGAATGCCACGCCAACCTTCCCCACTTTCTAGCCCGAAATATAAAATAATATCTATTAAGTATTCACACCATATACTCTACAAACCAGAGCATCATGCAGTGCATTCAGCAGCTATAAATACTTGAAATCCCTCTAAGGCTTCTTCATCAGAGTAGCCAGGGTGTAGTAAGTAACAACATTATATCCCTGCAAAGTTTGTTCTTTCTTCTATATTAATTATATAGCTCCTTAATTTACCTTTGCTTTGTTACTGTCTTCAAGCTACAATATTGTTACACAGAATGGGTGCACCCTGGTCTTGTTGTCTACTTGGGCTGCTTCTTTGTGTGTCAGCTGTTGTATCAGAAAGCAGAGTGGCAAGGAAGGACTTGGGTCTGGACCTTGGTGGGTTGGGGATTGGGGTTGGAGCAGGAGTAGGATTGGGAATAGGAGGTGGAAGTGGTGCTGGAGCCGGAGCCGGATCAGGGTCTGGTTCTGGTTCTGGTTCTAGCTCTTCCTCAAGTTCTTCATCTTCCTCTTCCAGTTCTGGGTCTGGCTCTGGAGCAGGCTCTGAAGCTGGTTCATATGCTGGCTCTCGTGCTGGATCAGGATCAGGCGGCAGAAGTCGCGGCGGTGGTGGCGGAGGAGGAGGCGGTGGAGGTGGTGGCGGCGGCAGCGGGGGAGGTTCAGGCTATGGTCATGGTGAGGGATATGGCCATGGTGGGGGTTATGGTCAAGGTGGTGGTGATTAAGGAAATTCAGGATTAATATATAGTATGCATGGGTTGACTCAAATAAAAAGGAGATCTTAAGAGACTTTTTTTGGTGTAATAAATAAGTAGTAGATGGTCTTGTACCAAAAAATAATAAGCATGTAAGATGGTTTAATTCCATCCTGTCCTGCGTATGTTTTAGTGAAGAAAAATCAGTTGTATTTTCAATTTGAACCAGTTTGGTAATTCCAAGTCTGCCTAGCTATTTCATGATTCCGATTTCTACTTGTAATATTATGGCACAGCTTTAATTTTTCGAGTCAGAGATTATGGCACTGTTGATCTGTTTGGTTATTGAATTCAGATAAAAATAAGAGACTTGATTAAGTGATATCTTCCGAATTCAGATAAACATCATATAACTAATTAATTATGTTACAGTTACACTTGGTTGAACCAGAAGTATGGATATAAATATACACCCTGCATCCAGCTAGTCGAGGTATATAATTATCACTTCTCATCCTCTATAATTCTATTTCCTCACTTTCTATTTTTTGTTTGATCTGAGGGACCAAAGGTCCAAAGAAAGAAAAACACAAGGAAAAAAAAAAAGTTATTCTACCCTACGGCTCATACTCATGCCCAAAGTTAAGTTTCAAGTTGGTGGATATCCCTGAGATTTGCTTAAGCAACTATCATGTTAGGTAAGGAAACCTCGAGCATCATCATCAAATAACTGCCCTAGCTACCAGATTGGAGGAAATTAAATTGGGGCCGTTTAATTCAAGAAATAATATGTAATCCCTTTAGCTTCGTCCATGTGAATATTCCGATTCATTATTTGGTCAGGTGATGCATATCTCAATACATGTGTAGTGCATGGAGACTGGAGTAATAGTAGTACATAAAATACAAAAAAGAGGTTTGCTATGACAAAGACACTACACCAAAAATTTGATTTTTCCTATCTCTGAGTTTGTGATGAGACCGAAATATGCGTAGGAGAATTATATCTTTTCCACTTGTTGCTGCATGTATTATGGATTATACTAATTAAACACATAGCATACGTATATGATGCGTTAAGTTTGCACTCCAAATACTTGCTTCTTTGGTGGTTTTTTTTTTTTGGGTTCCAATCCATAAGTTTACCAAAAGATATGGGCTTTAGAAGGAGAATCTATCTTTCCCCCTTTCTAACATGAAGAACTAAAGTTGTTGCTGCATGAATTTGGTTGTTTTGAAGTGAACAATTTGCTTTTTAGAGTAAAGTAAGATATATAAGTTACTTACATTAAGATGTCTTACTTAATCCTTTAAGAAAGATTTAACACATGACATATAGATTGTTAAGATTTGTAATGCATAGAGAAGAAGAGAAGAGGAGGAGGAGGAAGAGGAGAGAACAAAGGGAAAAAAACTCTGCTAGCATTCAATACTATTGCAATAATGAATTGAGGAATACAAAGAGAAAGAGTAAATATATTGTGCAATAAGTAGAAGACTAAACTATCATTTAGTATATTAAATAAATAAAAGTATAAAATCCTATTATTATCTAACATAAATATGGTGATTTAAGTTTGCACTTGTCTATATGTATAGCAGCGTCGTATCTGTTTGGATTTACCCAAGGAGCTAAGCATAAAAGTGACTTGGGTTTGAGAGAATAATGAAAAGCTAGCCAGGTAACTTCTCTAGAATGTTCTCCTCATGATATGCTTACACCCTTCGGACTAAATTATAAGCAAAAAAAATCTTAAGTGTGATGGTCCAAAATATAAGCAAATCTTAACTACTTTTATATCATTTAATGACTTCATCCACAAAATACCCTTCATTTAATGCAAGTTTTAATTTCAATGACCCATTTTATTAAGGACATTATAGGGAATAAAATTTAATTTTTGATGAGATCAAAAAAATTAAATGCAGTTAACTAACCTTCTTAATCTACGTAAATTAGTTATTTTTTGTTTATATATGAATCCAGAGTAGTACGTCTTGAACATGTGTTAGTGGCTTGCATATAGGAAAACATATCCTTAATTAATTAATACTATTTGTTTTTCTGCTTGGATTTGGATTACGCGTCAATCATATATATATATCCCACTATATACATTGTGCTTGTGAGTGGGATGTGCTGCTATTAATGGCCTCACCCCAACAATAACAAATAATGTATACCCAACTTTCTGTTATGAATTTCCACTTGGAAAAATAAGGTTATGATACATACAGTTTAACAAGGTTTTGCAACTACCGTAATCAAATAACTCAAAAAAAATGTACTAACAAACTTTTATTTGTAAAATTATCTATTATCTATAAGAGTCATCGTTATATTGAAATGGAGCAACGAATCTTCTAATTAAACTTTATATTTAAAAAGAGTAATGATAGGCTAACACCTATCCCACCATGCAACATCCATGTGGTATGAGTAAAATTCAAAATTTGAGTGTTGCATGGGTGTTGCATGGTGGTCCATGTAATATTATGCATTTAAAAAAGAAAATGGTTTTGTCTTGGACGAAGCCAAGTGATGATACAGTACCCCCCACTTTCCTACACTGTCCTACAGTCCCAGTATGCACGCCTCCAACTTTTACACATGCGTGCCGACCTCCTTTGCTATTCTCAACTATAAATAGCATGCATTCTGAACATACCTTAGCTAGCTTATTAGATAAGTACCAAGTTTTTTTTATACCCTTGTGTTGTGTTCCAAAATTCGTGGTGTGAGTGTGTGACCCTTTGGCTTTTACTGAATAATAATATCCTTTGTGATCAATGGCTGCTATGAGGGCTTTAGCTCTTGTTGCTTTGCTTGTTGCAATTAATGCAATTGCATCTGAAGGTAGAGCGGCAAGAAAGGATCTTGGGTTGGACCTTGGTGGGGTGGGAATTGGGGTTGGTGCTGGTGCTGGGGTTGGAATTGGACTCGGTGGTGGTGGTGGTGCTGGCTCTGGTGCAGGTGCAGGCTCTGGCTCTGGCTCTGGCTCTGCTTCTTCATCAGGGTCAGGGTCAGGGTCAGGCTCTGGAGCTGGTTCTTATGCAGGATCTCATGCTGGGTCTGGGGCTGGGTCTGGCTCTTCCGGAGCTGGCTCCGAAGCTGGTTCCTATGCAGGATCTCATGCTGGGTCTGGAGCTGGGTCTGGCTCTTCTAGAGCGGGTTCTGAAGCAGGGTCATATGCAGGGTCTCATGCTGGATCAGGAGCTGGCGGTAACGGAAAGTAAAATCATGCATGAAACTTGATTATAACTATGTGATACAGATTCGTGTGGAGGAAAAGAACGTGTTGGTGTCACCATGAATTAGTTCACTACTCACTAGACATGTTGTAATTTGTTGTTATAGAAAATAAGTTGGTACGTATGTCTCCTTATGTATGTGTCCATCATGTTTTTCATTAACTTTCTGTTATTACATGGAATCATAAGTACAAGTGGATACTCATGGTTCTCCTGCTATGTTCAATGAGAATGTTGGATATGCTTATCAGCTATATATCATGCACTTCATTATATGTGCCTATTGCTTTTTTACTTGTTTGATTTAATTTTATTGATTCATCAACGGTTCTAGAAAGTACTACCTGCCTAATTATATATTGTTATTCCTTCTATTAAGGACAGAGATTTCGTTTTCAGTTACGATTTCTAATTTTTACGTGAAAGAAGAGAACACGTGCGCGCACAATTCTACTAATTCAGAACACGAATATCTGAATGAACTTGAAATAAGTCAGTCTCAGTTCTTTCATACCTCTTTTTATGGGCAAAAGAGAAGACTACTCGAGTGCTTGGCTTGGACCACCAAGTAATATACATTGTTACAATTTTCTTGGACTTGCTAAAAAGACATTATCATTAAATCTATATGCTAAATTATATATCAAGAAGTTGCTGCAATTGCAAATTGCTATAATTAGTATATAATATATAATTAGAATCAATTTTATTTAAGTTGTGCGAACGGTAATACTATGTTTAATTAATAAGAAGTGGATTCCGCGTTTAAAACCAGATATATATACACAAACCAAATACGTCTCACTTAAAAAATTAACGCTTATCTGCTGCCATCATTGTGAGACACAAGAACAGCCTTTTATGGAGTGCACTTTTAAGAGTACTACTAGTGGAACAGTACGTCATTGCCAACTTGCTTTCTCCCCTAGAGTCACGAGTAACTTGAAGATTAAACTCTCGTTCCATTTTGTAATGAAGCATGCGATGATATCATTGTGGTAATTGGTATTGCTTTCGTCCGCTACTTGTACCTTGATCTCTTCTTTTTTTTTTCGGTCAACCTTGATCTCTTCTTTTTTTTTTGGTCAATGAAATGGAATTGTATTAAAACTGGCCCAAAGCCATGAAGCCCATAGGCCAAACACAATGATCGCAGCCCGAAGGCTTACAAGCAGCATATGCTAACATCACATAAGCACATTAAACACAGATGTGCAGCTGAAACTAACACCTACCATAATAACTCCTCAACTACCCCAGAAAAATCAGTCTGTAGTTCCACCCGAGGCCCAAAAGGCCCAACATTGGTATTTGAAAACCCACTTATTTTCAACACTTCATATTTTTTTATCTCTTTCTTCTTGTCACATCACTCATATATCACATTGATCACTCCTCTCATTTTCTATTTTTAATTTATCTCTCTCAAGATGTATTGTGGCATATGGTTTTTGTATACACTATTACATCTTCCCATGACCGTGTAGTATTTTTTTTTTTGTCCATGGAGCCTGTTGAGGTATGTTAATTTCCAAGCAAGACCCTCCCCCGAAGAATAAAAACAATTTTTTTTTTGTCATTACAAAGGAGGGGGGGAATTTGGGGGAGGGGGAAAGGGAGGAGGGTGGAGATCGAACCCTATCCATTACAAGCACACCTCAAACTCTTATCCACTTGATGTATCCAAGGGGTAGAATAAAAACAATTTGGAAAATTGTCCGAGTCGTGGACCTCAAGAATCAAGCCAAGCCCAATTACAGGCTTAGATTTGATCCACACCGTTGCAACCAAGAAAGCAACCGCATTTGATTCTAGGGCACACTCATACCACTCATTGATATGTTTTGGCATGTCGGAAGTTGCTTGGTTGTTGTTTAATTGAGTTGTTGCTGTTTTTATTTGTTGGTTTAGATCCGTATTCTTTTTTCGTATCCTTTTTGTTTTGGTAGTTGTAGTTTTATGTTTTTTTTTTCCTTTTTGTTGTTGTGTCGTTGTTTTCCTTGTTTGGTGTAGGTAAGGTTTGTTACAGTAGCGGGTCTTGGTTAGTAGTGTTGTGTTTTGTGTGACCCTGTATATACTTTTTTTTTACTGTAGATGTCGTATGGCTGGGTTTTACCCATGTAATGATAGTCCTCTTACTGAACAAAAAAAAAAGGGCAGGCTGGATTCTAATAAAGTCGGGTAATCAAATCTCGCATGCTAAAAATAAAAAATGAATTGGACCAAAAAAAAAGGAATAAAAAAATGAATTCTCCAAAAACAATATAATAAAAAATGGCGTTTTATAATGATAAAATAAAATTACTTTTAAAGTATAAATATAAATAAATTTTTAAAAGTTTTTGTGAGTTTACTGCTTAAAATTATTAAAAAAAAGTTATTTCTCTCAAAATTATTCTATTTGAGTATAAACTTAATTTTTACACAAATTCTCACCATTATAGTTTAATCCCTTTTTATCGACGCAAACATAATTTTAGCGCTATAGTTTTTTAGTCTAACATTTTCCTCTTAGTCAATTGATTTACTTGCGTAGACGTTAAGGTTGACATGCACTTTTTGTTATTATAATTTGTTTGTTTTAAAGTAAAGAATTCAAAATTTATCAATAATTAAAAACGTTGTCCAGAAATCTTAGCTAAAATTACACTAATATTTTTAAATTAAGATCGCTTTATTTTTTATTTTTACTGATTACAGTTCACTTTCTTAATTAGATATAAACCGGCTATGTGCTATTTATTTGTTATTCCCTGCTTATTTGTACACTGATCACCCATGTAAATTAGGATGCAAATATTTTAGTATACAAAATTGATATAGTCAGCCTCTCACTATATTAAGATCAGTTAGTTACAAAATCTTGCTTATCTTGCTTATATATAACAAAAGAAAACAAACAATCCATACTTGTTTGATAACTATTTGCTCGATAAAATTTCATCTCTAATTCCCTTCCAATACATTATTCCGTAGCCAAACAGTAATTAATAAATTGCTGTTTAATTGCCAAAAAATATTAATATATAGCTAGCTAGCTTTTATGATATAATTACAAATTACAAAAATCCTGCGATGCACGGATTTAATTATGTTATTTTATATTACCATTTCTCATAAGAGGGGATCATAAAATAATTATTTTAATTTTTTATTTAAATGTTATACATTGACGAAAATGATGATACGTACTTGTAAAGGAATGTATAAATCTAACAACTATACTATATATTATTCCTAAGGCTTATATTAATTAATTAATTTAATTAATTAAATACATAATAAAAACTTAATTAAAATGACTTTCATAAAAGTCCACGTCAAAACTCAACGATACTCCCCGAGGTGCATGCGCATCGATCTACTGAATAATTTCTCACATTATAATTATAATATATGCATAAAGTAAAAGAAATTTAGTACAAAATAGTCTTTATATAGGATTACTTGTTCATGATATCCACGTATGAATAAATTAAATGCAATCAGATTTAAAAGTTTAAAAATTAAGACCTTCTGCTGACATGAAAACCACTCTGTATTGTTCTCAAAGTCTTACGGGAACTAAGCAAAACGTTTATGCTTGGACTTTGTCTCCCAAAAGTAGGAATGTATTTGAGACATTTATAGGGATATAGCATTACTCTTTAGTGTGAAGAAGGATAACGATTTAATGACATCTTGTATTTTCTCTTTTTTTTTTCTTATTTGGATCCGGCAGCTAAAATAATATATTTCTGCCACTTAAATGACTCTGTTTTTAATTGATTTGACTTCTAATTAAAACAATTATGCAATAGTCATATATAGTTTTTCAGAATTAGATCGATAAAAAAAATGTATTGCTAATTCATACCATCTGAATACTAGATTATTTATATATAAATGCAAATTTGTAAAGAGGAAAATGGATACAAAAATAAAATTCGATCGCCTTATATAAATTTTTTTATTTCACACGTAATCATTCTCCATATATATCTATCTTTTTCGGCCTTATTCTAATACGACTTTCGGATAGGAAAAAATAATGTTAAAACTGATAATCTTCCAGGCTTGATTAGATGCCAAATGCAACTTATAGCGCTCTATGAATATACCTTGACGATTTCCCAAGCAATCAACTTATGAGGAAATTGCCTCAAAAAAAGACTTATTAGAAAATGAATCATTTTTTTATCGAATGATTTAAACAAGAAATCCTCCCCTAAAATATTTATTCTGAAAATTTAGCTTGCCCAAACAGAAAGCTCGAGATGGACATAATTAATTAATCCGAGAGATCTCGTTTTTTGTATGATTTTGGATAGGTTGCATTAACCGCAGAAGAACCACCAAGGAAGGTTCAAAGGTACAAACCAATAGTCAAAGAGATACATGTTCCAAATCCCATGATCCGCCAGCTAATACAAAACCATCAACCTCACCGCCTTTTATATCTGGTGGTGCTGGCAATTGGCATATCGCTAGGAACTCAGAGATAAACGAGTCGAGTCGGTTCAAATTTTTTAAAGGTCAAAAAATGTACAATTCAGCTTAGTCTATTCTAGGCTTATGGGTTACACGAGTTGTGGGTTACGCGAGTTGGCTTACGGGTTGAATCACTAAAAAAAATTTAAAATAAAAAAAATTAAAAAAAATTAAAATGTTAGAAAATAAAAAAAAAACTAAAAAAATATTTAAAATAATTAATTTTTTTTTCTTTTTATTTTTTAGTGTGACTCACGAGCCAGCTCGGTTCGTGACGAGCTGACCCTCTTCAGCTCGCAGATTAAATAAGCTGAGTCAAATTGACCCCGGATTAAATGAGCCAGTTATTTAGTAACTCTTTTAATCCACGAGCCGAGCTGACTCGCGAGCCACGGCTCATTTTGACAGCTCTGGGAAGAGGGATGGAGGAAACGGTCTATAGCAGCAAGCAAATCAAACAAACGCATGTTCTTTTCTTTTAATTTACTTTAATTACACAATTATAATTAAATATTATTTTCATATGATATACTAGTATACTACTATAGATTGTTGCAAATGATTCGCTTTAATAACACCACGTTCAATTGAAAATAATTTAATTCTTTATTCTGATATGGAATGACATTTTTCTTTTTGGCTAATGCGAATGCGATCTTTAACTTTACTGAAACTGCATGAAATGCTTCAACTCATGTGTGCAGTGGACGGTTGGATGGATGTGTATTTCTCAACTCGGTCAGGTTGGGTTTATTGATTATGTTTATCCATTTTTTTACAGAAAAAAATAATGATTAACCGATCCAACTGAACTGATCATCATATATACATTTTTATCGATTCAACCATATCGGTCAAATGAGTAAACCTGTGGCCACCTTCTAATTTGAATAAGTTTAAAATTGGTCAAGTCTAATGAGTTGGCTAAACCAACAAAATTGAAGCAAAGAAAATTTAGCCTTGGCTGGGCATGGCTCAATTTAGCTCAACCGATGTGAGTTAGTACCAACTTATAAGTACAAAGGTGCATCACTCCATATATCTTTTTGTCTCTAGATTTACTTAAATGTTATTTTGAAACAAATATCCATATATATTCAAATATATATATTCTGAGTAATAGTTAATTTTGTTTTTTAATGTAATTTGATACAATTTTCAAATATATTTCAATTAAATAAGTTATTTAAAGTTAATAAATATAGAGTCTAGTTGTATAAATGAGAAAAAAATATGGGGAAAATAATATTTTCTAAACCAGACAATGCTTCTGCCTATAGGGTCCTATCTGACTCGAAGGAATTAGTTCCACACGCGTGCGGAGGATACCTTAATATAGAAAAAAAAAACAGACAATGCTTCCGTACCAAAACATGAGCCAGAGGATATAAAGTTTGCTTCACATAGATGATGATACCAATAAGAACCAACGACATGCTTATAGAAAGAAAGAAAAAACGACATCAAATTAATATCTCAATATTTTTTTTGTGAAAATTGAATGTATTTAATAAACCATATAAACGATATATAGTTTAATATTAGTCAACTGTATAAATAATATAAAAACACAAAACTAAAATATAATACTTAATTATATAAAACGCATACAGAAAAAATTGTGCATATGACTATTACAATCTAATTACCAGTTTTTTTTTTGACAAAATCTAATTACCAGTTTAAAGAATAGTGAGAACTTAGGACTCTCATATGTCTTTAGGTGAATCTGTGTATTCTCCATGAGCAAATGTAGAGATTAATAATTTTTCTAGGTACCGAGATCCATTTAACAGGTTGATCTTTCTCAATAAATAATTTTTTATACACACAACATAGTAATCAAACTCCGACATCATACTTAAAAGAACCTTAAATATTTACCGCTCGTATTGCACCATGTTGCTATTTATTACTTTTGTATTACTCCTTAAATTTGTCACTTGACTATTTTATATTGTATACAGATACAGATTATATTAATATCTACATTACCCATAAATTTTCTCTTTATGGTCTTAGACATTCGCGGGTTAGCCTTCAATGTACACAAGCCTTATATAATTATGGCTTGTATTATTAGATGTTATTCTATAATGCATATCAAACAAGTTTATGTCTGCAGTCAAAAAAAAAAATCGAACCAGTTTGTGCAGATATTAGCTCTGGCACATGAACCAAAGTGGAAAAAAATGCGGTTTTTTTACCCAAGTAACACCCCTTTTTTATTTACCAAAATAACTCATTTTTTTATTTATTAAAATAACACACTTTTGAATATAATATTCATTTAAGTATTTTTTAATGAATTAAATATTAATAGTTAGTTTAAGATTGTATATACAAAGTTTATCACGAAGAGTTCAAACTAGTGTCTCACTATTCATATTGGCCAGAATACAATGAAATAAAATTGTGCCACAATCCCGCAATGCTGAGAGATTCAAATGGTCGTCCACAGTCGACAAGAATTCATATAGAAATGGATCAAATGGAAAGGAATCGTTATCCCAAGAGATGTGGACTGTGTCGAAATGAAGAACATAGTAAGAAAAACTGCCCTTACCGTTCAGGAGCTGAGACGCAATCCTAAGAAAATTTCTATTATTTGCATTTAGTTCACTGCTTTTTCTTTTCTGTTTGTATTACTTTTCTATTTGTATTTTTAAATTTTGAATCAATTTGAGCTATTTTTATAATTATATTATTAATTAGTTAACAAATTAGGTTAATAAATATTTAATAATTAAATATTAATTTAATTAACAACTTAATCATAATCTTAAACTAACTATTAATATTTAATTCATTAAAAAAATACTTAAATAAATATTATATTTAAAAGTGTGTTCTTTTAGTAAATAAAAAAAAGGTGTTATTCGGATAAAAAAGCCAAAAAATGCCTCCGCGCATTTTTTTAGTTTACTAATTTGTTTAATTCTTTCCAGATTCTGAGTAAGGTCAGCTACATGTCTCCTGCGCACATGCTTTGATTATGTGTGAAGCCTTGGATTACGTATAATTAAATATATATTAAACTAAATGGCCAGTTTCTGGCCAGGCAGAATTGTTACCCAGTTTGATCAAATAAAATGTCGAATAATCTAAAATTTGATACGCTAGTACATGAATAAATTTTATGATTCGATTAAAATTACTCTATTTTTTTGGAAGTATTTATAAACACTGTATTCCATGGGCGGTGGAATCTCTACTCGTTATTAGGGATGACAATTGGACTCATACCTATTGGATACCTACAAAAATTATCCATAATGAAAAGGGTAATTACCTGCTCAATGGGTACAGGTACGGATACGGGTAATTACTCGCAAAATTTGATGGGAACGGGTGCGGGTACGAGTACTTTAGTACCGACCCCGCCCCAGACCCGCACACATATATACATATATATATATTTATTTATAGTTATATTTATATATGTATATGTGTGTGTGTATATATATATATATATATATATATTAAATTTAATAACTCTTAAAGAAATTTATAAACTAATTATTATTCCTAAAGTAACTCATGCACAAGACACTATAGTCATAAGATACATTTTCTTTCCTTTCCCATGAAATACATTTCTTTGACTCTTTGCTTTCTTTTACCGTGTGTTTCATCGTTATTGTAGACAACGACAAACTTGCTTCATTGTACCTCATTCAATTGCGCTATTATTGTCCTGCTTCCTTGATCTGCGATGACAAGCCTTCTTCATTGACACCATTCTATCTCGTTCCTGTGTCCTTCACCAGCAAATTCCTTATGCGCCTTTGAGACATAATATTGTGTATTGCATTTGAAAAATTAATTTTTAAATTTTTAGTTAAAGTGCGGGTAACAAGCACGGATAGGGGTACTTAGGTACCCAACGGGTAAGGGTACGGGGATCAAAATTGCTACCCACGCGAATATGGGGTCAGGTACGGGTATTTTTTGAAATTCCGGGTATGGAGACGGATACTATAGTACCCTACCCATACCCTACCCATTGCCGTTCCTACTCGTTATATTAGTTTTTTTGGTCCGTTTAATTAAAATAATCACACACATCAAAGAGGTTTTATGCATCCATCGATTAAATTTGAAGTGCATGAACTTTATAGGTGTGAATAATGCTAGTAATATGTTTTATAATCATTAATTTTTTATATGGATTAAAAAACTTAAACTCAATTGCTTTTAATAAAATACGCGAAAAATTTATCTAATAATAAATACAATATTAAAATAAGCACGTAAATTTTTGTTACTGATATTTGTATCCAATCTTAAGAATAGTAAACTTTTTTATTCTTATTAGCGGTAATTATCTATTAACCACAGTTTACATGGATAGCAATACAGCCATTCCCTATTTAGGTCAAGGATATTATGTTATTACATTCAATTATAATCCATAACTATTAATAAAGGAAACACCCTCTTTTTTATGTCCTCATTTTTTTTCAATGTTACCCTTTGTAACTAAATTTTTAAAATTTAAATTCAAATGTAATAATAACTATATGATAATTGCAAAATATAAATAAAAAAAGTGAAGAGATAAGCACTAAGTAGGATTGGTCATGGGTTGGGTCGACCTGACCCGGTCAAAGTACAATGGGTCGGTTTGACTCGACCCGCGGTGTATTCGGTTTTTGAAATTGATGAACCCAAGTTCATCGGGTCGGGTCTCGGGTTTACAAAAATTAAAACCGAGTAACCCGACCCGGGTATATATTGCAAAATAAAAAACCCTAAATCCTACTATTACTCAGCCGCCGTTCAATGAAAGTGAGAGAGTGAGACTTTGAGGTGTGACTATGTGAGTTCTTCTCTAACTTTCTTCTCCCCTTTCATTTTGTAACCTCTGTGACTATGCCCACAGTTTGAAGAGTTCCTCCTTGCGAGATCGCCGTCACCGCACCTCTGGTCTGCCATCGTCCACCACCATTTGAAGAGTGCCCATTGTCCTCTAGACCAAGAGAGTCACGACTGCTAGCGTCATTTGAGAGCCGCATCGTTCCAATACCACCAGTTCATTGCCGCTACAACATGGTTTGTTTTTCGATCTCAGATCTGGTACATCAACGCTTCCCCAGTGTCTTAGATCGTGGTCTACATCTTCTCCGATCTCAGATCGTGGCCTCACCTTTGCCGATCTACTGCTTCTTCCCTCTGAATCTCTGAAGTTTGATCTGTGTTTTCTCATTTCTGTCTATATTCTTCCCCTCCGTTCTGCGTTTCCCCCCTTGTTACCCTCGTTTGCCTGTGTTTATTTTTCTTGTTTTTTCTTTTAGAAGTAAACCCGACCATCCCGACCCGATCCACCCGCTTGTAATCGGGTTGGTTCGGTTCGGGTTACCAACCCAAAAAAATAAACCGAACCGACCCGTCTTCGCATGCTTGGTTCGATTTCTATTTACACACCAACCCAACCCGTGAATAGCCCTAGCACTAAGTAATAATATATCTATAACTATTAATAAAAATGATATAAAAAATAACTACCTTTCAGTGTCTTAATTTATTTTTAATTTTTATCCTTAAGTGTCACTTTATAATTTTAATTTAACCTAAAAAAGTTAAAAAAAAAACAGAAAGTCCATCTTTCCGCTAGTTATAACAAATGTAAATATTAATAATTGTCTCAAGAATACAAATTCAGGAATTAAAATTAAAGTATTTATAATTGAAAATTGTAACTCCAGTCTTACAATAAATTAAATATTATGATTTTCAATAGAAAAAAATTCTATATTATTTTTTAACCAATGTCATAGGAGTACTATCTTACCAACGTCCGTTGGTCCGACTGACTACTGTGGTTGATCCTCATTTCAAGGTTTCGAGTTCAAGTCACCACAGTATAAAAAAGAAAATAGGAGTACTATCCAGCTAGGGTGCCATCTAGGGTGCACAACTTAAAAGTGTGGCACCGGTACACAAGGAGGGTAAAATAGGAAATAAAAAAAACCTCTCTCAAACCTTAGCTCTTTCTCTCTCATCTTCTCTTCACCTACTGCCCTGTTGACATCCCCGTCGTTGATTTACTGGATAATATGGACCTTGCCGTTGAGCGCAGCTGAAGTTGTCGTGGTCGAGGCGGTCGTCGTCGTAGTGGCAGGCGTCGTTCTCGGAGTCGTCGAGGGGGAGTCAACGAGTGGCTCTTCGCCGGATGTCGTCAAGGTTTTGTGGTCGTTTCTGAGCGAGGGAATTGACGAAAGGCTCTGGTTTTGGACCAACTTCTAATATGTGCATGAGAAGATTGGGGTGGAGATTATCAATTTGCATAACCTCTCGTTGGAACTTGTTGATGTAATCTCTTTGAGATTCATGGGGTTGTTGTTTCAAGCAAGTGAGGGCCATTGAGTGTTTTTTCTGAGTTTTGCTCAAGAACAACAACGGTTTCTTCTTCCACCAACAACAGAATCCCCTACTCCACGACACCCAAATTCCTCCGCCTCTTCTTCTACCCAACCACCTACTTCCCCAGTAACTTTAACCGAAACGACGCGTCGTTCACTGTTGTTTCCAACGGGTTCACTTTTTTAGGGATTTCAACGCTTTTGGTGAATTTGCTTGTGGTGGAGGTGTGGTCGCCGAGGATGACTTTCTGGAGGGAGTTGTCCTTTCCCGTTAGCTCGTGGCGGTCGGCGAGCCGCTTGACGGTGAGGGAAGGTATGGTTATGGTCGGGTTATGTGGGGAAGTTGTTTTACTGATTTTCGGAGAACATGACGCTGTCGCTTCTCTCAAAACTAACGGTGACGCGTGGTGGGAGATCGTCACCGGCGACTGCAAGGAGTGCAAGATGGAGGCACCCGACGAGATGATGACCCTCGAAGATTTCCTTGTCAAGGCCGACACCGTCGACCACGACACAGACTACGACGAGATCAACGACGTCCCTCCTGGCAAGGATGAACAACGTGCCTCAATTTCTGGTGTCAAAGCGCAGCGGTGATGTTGCAACGCAACCTCCCGAGAGAGAGAGGGTATAGAATGTGACAATTATACCCCAATCACAATGTTTAATGTGGACCGTTGAGCATTAAAAAAATATAAAATCCAACGATGGATAGATCTCTAGTGCACCAGTGCAACATTTTTTTGTTGTGCACCCTAGAAGGCACCATCCAGCTAGTGCAATTATAAAATACCTTTGGTAACAATGATATTTTTTAGTCAGCCCCGGAAATGAAGTACTCTCTCCGGTCCTATATATAAGAAACAATTTACTTTTTTGGTTCATTGAATAATTCATGTATTTGGACTATATTATAGACCAAATATATGAGTTATTCAATAAAAAAAATAAATTATTTTTTATATATAAGACTGGAGGGAGTATAAAAGAGTACACGGGTTTGCTCTTTCCCTAAAGACAAAGAGCCAATGGTTATGGCGCTTCTGTTCCTACCATAATATAATTTAATCAAATCTAATCTAATCTAATACCGCTCACATTTCTCAACATTTATTTATGCTTCCCATTGCTAAATCTAAAACGAGTGACAAACAAACGAGGCCTAACAAAAGGTTGTGTCCAGTTACGGTGCACGTCAGATGAATCATGGGCTAATCTTCAATGGCTCAACCTCACTCGTATCTCATCTCAGAATTTTACTGCGACACTTGTAAAGAGCTAATGAATCACAGTAATGAATAAAATAAAATAAACACAAAAATACAAAAATTCCGCTCTCCATTAAAAAAATGGGAATTTCCATTTTTATCTGCCATGTTCAGACTAATCAGTCATCACACGCAGTTCCTCTCTCTAAAAAAAGTCCATAGAGAGAGAGAGACTCCGCTAAATCCCTGTTTCTGTAATCTCTCTCTCTCTCTCCACTCTGTCCATTCTTTAACGCGTTCACGCGTATACATGTCGCTCCCAAGGGGGTGACCACTATATATAACCACCCTCCCCATTTCGCCTAATAGCAGGTGCAAGAAAATTAATCTCCCTTTTTATTTTCTCTGCATCTGTGGGTTCCTCTCCTCGTGACCAATCAATCCCACTCAACCATTTCCCCACCCCACCAAAGGAAGAAGAAAAATCAAGCCAAACAAGAAAAAAAAGAGATCGAATTTCCAAATAGCGGAGGGAAATTAAGAGCATTATTTTCAATCTGGGAAAGGGAAAGAAAATGCCGTCATTGGAGGATGAGTTGTTCCCTTCAACACCAGGCAAGTTCAAGATCGAGCGAGCACACGGCATGAACCGTCAGGTCTACCGTTGCTTCGCTTCCACCAGCACCATGTTCTTGTGGGCCCTCTTCCTCATCGCCCTAACCGCTTCCTACCTCAGCTTCCAGGGCTTCGTCGATTCCGGTAGCCGGTACCTCTCCGCTTCCTGGGGCGGGATCCAGTGGGAGAAGCAGGTACGCACTTCCGCTCAGATCCACCGACAGGGAGGCATGTCTGTCCTTGTCACCGGCGCTGCCGGTTTCGTCGGGTCACACGTGTCACTCGCACTTAAGAGGAGAGGAGACGGCGTCGTTGGGCTCGACAACTTCAACGACTACTACGACCCATCCCTAAAGAAAGCACGCAAATCGCTCCTCGCAAGCCACGGCGTGTTCATCGTTGAAGGTGACGTCAACGACGCAAAGCTATTGGCTAAGCTCTTCGATGTGGTTGCATTCACGCACGTGATGCACCTCGCGGCTCAGGCTGGTGTAAGGTACGCTATGGAGAATCCTCACTCTTATGTCCACAGCAACATCGCTGGGCTCGTCACGCTCCTTGAGGCCTGTAAAACGGCGAACCCACAGCCCGCTATCGTTTGGGCCTCATCCAGTTCCGTTTACGGCCTTAACGAGAAAGTTCCATTCTCCGAATCGGATCGAACCGACCAACCCGCAAGCCTCTACGCCGCAACAAAAAAAGCCGGCGAGGAAATCACTCACACCTACAACCACATTTATGGACTCTCCATAACTGGTTTACGGTTCTTCACCGTTTACGGACCCTGGGGAAGACCTGACATGGCTTATTTTTCCTTCACCCGTAATATTCTTCAGGGAAAACCCATCACCGTTTACCGGGGAAAGAACCGGGTCGATCTGGCCCGGGATTTTACCTACATTGATGACATCGTGAAGGGATGTGTCGGGTCGTTGGATACTGCTGGGAAGAGTACCGGGTCGGGTGGGAAGAAGCGTGGAACTGCACCGTATCGGATCTTCAACCTTGGGAACACTTCGCCGGTGACTGTTCCGACGCTCGTGAGCATCCTGGAACGTCATTTGAAGGTGAAGGCGAAGAGGAATATAGTTGATATGCCTGGAAACGGTGACGTTCCGTTCACACACGCGAATATAAGTTCGGCCCGCAGGGAACTCGGGTACAAGCCCACAACCGATTTGCAAACCGGGTTGAAGAAGTTCGTGAAGTGGTACCTTTCCTATTACGGCTACAATCACGGCAATCCTGTAAATTAATTGGTTTGCCTTTTATTTTTTTACGGGAAAGGTTTTTTTTGCCCTTTTTACTCTTAGCTGTTAGAATTGTTAATCACAGTTATGGAGGTAAAAAAACAAAATGGGGAAAAAGAAAAGAAAAGGAAGAATCTGGTCAAGAACGAAAGAAGGGAAACGGGACCAAGAAAAGAAAAGGGAGAAATTAAAAGAAGATAAAGAATTACATTCTTTACGTAGGAGGCCAGCTAAAACAGCTGTTCCTTGGCTGATTTCTTTTCTTTTTTTTGGCATTAAAATTAAAATTTGTGTTATTTTTTTTTTTTGCATTTTCATTTTCTGTAAAGAAAATACAAGTTCGTTTTGGACTTTTGTCTCTTCTTATATATTTTATTTTTGTATTTAACTTTCTCCTTCCTTTGATTCGAGTTGCACCGAAATTTTTGTATGGTCTGTCTGTTCTTCAATCATCGCTGCCACATGGATGCATTTAAGTATTGGGATTTTATATTTTATTTAACCAATTGAATAATGATTTAATTAATATCGGGAAAAGGGTAGTTTATTTATTTTGTAAAGTGAGCATTTTTCAGTGGGTACAGAAATACGGTGATTTTGGAGGACTTGGATTGGGTGCAGTCAGCAAAACGGTACAGTCATGCAGTTAGGGCCATCACAGTCGTCGGATCAAAATCGATCGGCTCAGAAATTTAGTTCAAATTTTAAATTCAGTTTATTGTCGACCGTCTGATCAAAATAGACGGTCCAGATTGGGTGCAGTCGACTGCGCGACTGCACCTAATCCGCATCCGATTTTTTGGAGGGGGGAATTAAAGGGTGGAGACAGCTAGGATGATAGCGACAAGTGGTGCAATTTGTGAGATACGGCTGTGATGGGATCCACAGAGTAGTGGAGGGGCGGGGCGGGACAGAAGGTACTATTGGCCGTTGGATTTTGGGGACTTGGATAGATAGATAGATAGATATTCTCCAGCTGTAAAGTGTTACGAAGTAGCATGACAGTGAGTGCAGACGCAGTGAAGAAGACCGGGATTGGGTGCAGTCGCCAATCCCGTGCAGTCGTGCAGTCAGCACAATCATAACCATTGGATCAAGATTGATCGGCTTAAGATTTTAGTTTGAATTTTAAACTCAATTTATTCTTGATCATTCGATCAAAATCGACGATCCAGATTGGTCGACTGCACGACTGCACCTAATTCGCGTCCGGTGCTGGTGGGTTCTGCAAAATATACAAGTTCAGCCTGCCGACACTGGTGTGAATGTGATGAATGAAAGAGGTTTGGTGGGTTTTTTTCTCTCTCAAATGGATAGCGATGAAAAAATAAAAAATAAAATCTTTTATTAGTAATAATATAGCTTTTAAGTGTATCAAAAAAAAAATAATATAGCTTTTAAAATTATTTATTAATGTATTAAATCTACTGATTACTAATGAGATTGTTTTTTTTTGGTCAATTAATGAGATTGTTTTTAAATTTAGGTGGATGAAGAAAGTATAAGAAACTATGGGCTTTTCTAGTGGGTCCGAAGGCATTGTTGTTGTTCTGTGATGTGAGTGTTACGCGTTTTTCTAAAATCTTTTTATACAGGGCAAAAAATGGAATCCAATGGGGTTTGTCCAAGTGATGCAAGTTTTGCTTTAATGGGACCGATATGCTTTAAGGTAGTGATTTATTTGCGTATTAATCATTGCAGCTCTCAATGTATCTTGTCAAAATCGGCATGTTAAAGCAACTAAATGTATTTTTAATATTTAATATTTTAAGTTAAAATAAAAATAATAAATGTATAAATATGGGATATCCATTGTGGGATTTATTTAAAATAAGTTAAGAATCAAAATATAATTTTTGGGTTAAAGTAAAAATGGATAATAATTTTTAAAATCTATATGGCAACTATTGACCCACGAAAAATAAATTAAAAACCAAAAAATAGTCCTTGCAATAGAGATGCTCTAAGAAATCTAATTCAATTGTTTTAGATAAATAATAAATAATTAACACAGCACATCCACCGACATGCTTTATGGGCCCAACTGGCATGTGGGATTATTTGTCAATTGACCACTGTACAGATTTAGATTACTTATTATTATTTCTTACAAAACAAAATTAGAAAAAACAAAAGTCTTATAAAAACACAAAAAACAAAAGTGAATAATATGGGAGTTTTGGCCTTTGGGGGTGTTATTATCGGCATTAAAGTGGCTTGTATGTAGCTATTGATAAGTATTAACTGCATATCTTGGTAGTATACGCTAAAAGGACGCTTTATTTACCGGCCTAGACAGCGGTGTAGGCTGGATATGTTTGATTGACCGGCCTGTCGGTAGGTTGAAATTATAAAACTTCTTGTTTGGATGAAAAACGATGAAAAGGACAAGAGAGGGAATATCATTTTTCTTTATTTTGTTTTATAAAAGATAAAAATTGTAGGGTTTTGTATGATTTTCTAAGTTTAATTTTTTTCAATGGTTTGGACATACAATGGAATTTATGATTTATCCAAAAAGAAAATCTTATATTATGCATTGTTAAACAGTTATGATTTTACCAATATTATATTGGTTTGAATGAAACTGTGTTCATATATCTTAAATAAAATCTCAAGTTTGAGTCTTGTGGATAAAATAAACATAATTAGAAGAAGAATTCTAAATATTTTATACTAATATCATGGTTATAAAGAAGTTATGATTTTGTCGTCTCATTGAATGTTTGAAGATTTGTTGTTGATCCTAGTCAGAATCTATGGAGGAGAGGCTACTGTACCTGCTATTTTGACAATCAAGTTAATAATGGTTCAAACATGGAAAAGTGAATAATTAGACAAGGCTTTTTTTTATTAATATCACTTTTGAAAAAATTAATTTGCCATTTATTACTATTTTTTTTAATTAAGTTTCTACCACTGTCTGTGTTTTAGGTGAGAAGTCATATTCTCAAAATCGGACTTCTCACCATATTTTTATTTTTCTTCAAAAATACCTATGTGAAGTCGAAGTCCTTGTGAAGTCCTATCCCCCAAAGAGGACTTCTGAACACGTTTTTTTTTCAATTTTTTGTTTAATTCTGACGGTTTAGGGTTTAATTAAAGTGGTTTATGATGTTAGGTGGGTTGTGGTTTTAGAGTTTAAGTGGTTTTAGGATTTTGAGGTTATTTAAATTAATTTATTTATTTTGTTTAAAAATTCAATTTATTATTTAATAATTACTACAATTAAGTTAGTTTAGTACTTAATAGTAAATAATAATACAATAAAATGATTATATTAAAATTATAAAAAGGGTACAACGGTTAAAATTAGGTTGCTTTTATAGATAGTGGCGAGATTAATGGTGGCACCGGTTATTTTTGAGTTACATTCTCAAGTTGTGGTGAATATGAATATGATACATACTAGCCGTGGCGGATCTAGAAATTTTAAGTTGTGGGTGCAATATTTGTAAATATAAATTAGTAACAATAAAAATATAACATATCATATCATTTTCAAAAATATAAAATACATCATGGTTGTTATCTGCAAATTTTCATATTTTACAAACATTTTTCACAAAAAAAAATTCTACAAACATTGAATAATTTTCTCATTTTTAATATTATCAAAAAATTAAATATTTTTAATGAGATATTTAATATTTTTTAATTATTTTAAAACTGTAAGAGTGAGATAAAAAAAGTAATGATATTAAAGGTAATTTTATGAAATATAGAGGTTGTGGGCAACCAAATCTATAATATATAAATTTGCGAACCCTTACTTTCTTACGTGTCATCTTGAGAGTGTTTTTAGGTCTAAGTGATACCTATAATTGTTTCTCTCCCATTTTTTATTTTTAACAAACTGATACCTATAATTTTTAACAAACTGATATCGATCCTTATCTCTAATTATTGTATAATTCAAAATAGATTCTTATCAAAATTAATATCATCCTTATGAATGGCGTAATTATGTCTTCTCTTAAATCGGTTACCTCAAATTCATTGTGCTCCAACGGTTGGTTTGACTCAGTTTCGTTCTTTATAGTTGCCAAATCAACAACGAACTCTCTCTCAGTATGCAATTTTCTAACTTTTCTTTTATTTTTCTTATATACAAATTGTCAATTTCTTTCTTTTATTGTTATTCTCATTAACAACTTTTTAAAAGTGTTGTTGTATTGATAATGATATATAAAATATGCTCTATTCTTTGAATATGTGTCTAATCATAGTTATTAATAATTACAGTTACTCTATCTTGATTATAGAATTACTCAATTTTATCACAAGTTTGCTGAAAAAATCCATTTACGTGCTTGGATATTATCAGTTCTTTTGATTGAACGTTAGTTTTTGTTTTCTTTTTTATTGTTTGTCTTTTCTATATTTTAAATCTTAATAGCTTCATGGGTTGTACATTTTATTTGTTCATTTTGTTCTATTATTCATATCGTTAACATTCTTTTGATCGTCAACATTGACTTCTCATTTAAGATGAATCTTTTTTTTATTTTACTTTTAGTCATTTTTAGTTATTATTTTTTCAATGTTGCGTTCTCTATATTTTGATACTATTTATTCATTTTTTTCATAGTCACCAAATTATTAATGTTGTTTGGTTTTTATTTTGATTCTATCAAAGAACATCGTTACGTTTCCATTCATTAATCCAAACTTCTTCTCTGAGGCGAATATTTTTTTTTACTTTTTGATGAGTCATTTTTAGTTATTGATTGTTGTTTAGAATTAACATTTCTATATTTTATATTGTTAAGTTTTTCATTCTATATTTTCAATTTGTGATTATTATTTTGATTCTATGTAGATATATCATTCTTGCATTTCAAACAAGAAAAAACATCACAAACAACATAAAATTTAGTAGCTTATTTTCTCAATATTCTTTAAAAATAATATATAAAATAACAATAATGGTATATATATTACTACTTCTTTTTGTATATTTTAGGATAGATTTATTTTGAAAAATACATATAATAATTTATTAATTTTTGTGAAGAATTATATTAATTAATTTAACTTTTAGAAAATGTATATCTTTTTTAAACTATTTGTGTGATTAAATGAAATACAAATCCTATTTAGAGAGTAATATTAAAAAGATTAATTTCTTTTATTTTCATATTATACAAGATGTCATCATAATTTTTTTAGTTTTGCGGATTTGAGTTTAGGCCGAAAAAAACATTTGATGATTTTATATTTCATCATTTTATGAATAGGAAAAATATTTAAAATTTAAAAAGATTTGATTTTAACGACTTGATTTGAATTTGATTTTCAGATCTAGGTAATAATTCTTTATCTCAATTTTAATTTTTTTAAAGATTAGATAATAAATAAAATATTTTATTTTTAAGTCAATTATATTTAAATTTGATATCTTCAGGAATAGTGTATTTTATATTTTCTTTATATTTTTTTGCTAGACTAATTTTTTTATATTTAGGAACATGTAATAAAAATAAAAAATATTTTCTTTTATCTTAATCAATTTTGTACTTATTATTTTTTTCTCATTTAGCGCCATTCATCTAATTAATTATTTCATTAAATGCTCCCTTTAGTCCAAACAAATTTGAATTGTTTCTCATGAATATTTACAAAAAATTTAATAATGTATAATTTATAATTATAATCTATAATTATAATTTACATCATCTCTAAGCATTAAATTAAGGGGATAATGAGTCATTTTTACAATTGTTAAAGAAAAATAAATTTGACATTCCATGTTCACAAAAAAGGTTACACAAGGATTTTCCTCTCAATACATATGCTCAACAAATCAAGCTCAACAACAACTTTCGAGGGGTGCAAACTTCTATAACAAACCTAAAATCATGTCCCACAATTCTATTATTTTTTAAATTAATATAATATAATATTTTAAATAGCGGGACAGGTGCAACATCCCCGCCGATTATTTTTTTAATTTAATATAATTTTTTTAAATAGCAGGCAGATGCAACATCACCATCAATGTCTTTGCATTTGAAAAACGAGAAAAATCTAAATTCAACCCGTAACCCCATCAAAGTGAGTTATCCTTGACAAAATTGGGGTTGGTTCGGGTGCATATGTGCGAATTTAAGCTTTTGACGTGATTTTTCACATCAACTATTTATATTATTTTACTACTTCAACCATAATTTGTATATTTTTTTCATTGTACTCTATTTTAAAATTAAATCAAATAATTAGTTATCATTATATGTCCCGTGCATGACACGGGTCACTATCCTAGTATAATATATATATATAGTATTGTTAAAAGAATTGAGAAGATAGTTGGGGGGGGGGGGAGCTGCCCCCAACATATATATAATGTAGATCCGCCCCTACATACTAGATGTATACCTAGTACAAGTGTTTGCAATCTCTCTCTCATGGGAAGTGTCAGTTTTGCTTCAATTATCAAATTAGAGAACTATGGTTTTAATGTGCATAGAGAGAACAATCACCATCTGATTGGTTGGAGTGATTTTGAGAAGAGAGAGTTACCAACGAGAAAGAGAGAGGGACAAGAAAGAAGCCACTTCTCTTGATTGGTTGGTAGGTGAAATAGAAAAGAAAGACTAAAATTGGTGGCCCCATTTATTTTTCTTTTCTCCGTTGATATGCGAAGAAAGCCTAGAGAGAGAAGTGAGTTTTTGGCTTTTTTCCACTATTACCCTACCCATGGTTTTAACGACAGTACATCACTCTAATATATTAAGAATTTTTTTGTCCTTTCAAAAAAATGACCATTTCTCTCTTCTCACTTTCTATCAAACCAAACGAAGGAAAACATATAAACAAACATTTTTCTCTTCTATTTCTTCTAACTTTCTCTTATACCAAATAATACTCTAAATATACTATATTTCTCATCTCTTTCTCTCTTCTCATACTCTCTTCACAGTTTCTTCTCACAACCAAATAGGGTCACTGTTGCATGGAAAGAGAGAACAATCATTGTTCTCACAAGCTTGCTAACCCAAGGCATGATATTTTACTTAGACCCTGGCAAAAGAATGTAACACTATCTATTTAATTAAAAAAATATATGACTCTTAAAAAATAGACCAATAGAAGGTATTATATGAGTGAATAGAAACTAGTGTGTGTGTAAATTCATATTGGATATTCTTAAAATTGATTTTGCCTCTATCAAAGTAGCGTCAAGTCTTACAAAAAAAAAGTAGAGTTAATTGAAAATCTAGGAAGTTGCTTTAGGGGGAGTGTATTGGATTCAGATTTTAAAAGACTATTTTGGTATAAAAAAATCTTGTAGATTTTAAAAGATTACGTAGGAATGTAATAACTTATCAGGTTTTTTTAAAAAGTATTGTGGATTTTAAAAGACTTTTATATTATAAGAATTTATAAGATTTAAAAGGACTTTATCGATTTATAAAGAATCTCATGAATTTTTAGCAAACATTTTAAGTTATAAGAGTCAATAAAAACGATAATAAAAAATTGTTTCTATTTTGTTCTTCTCATAGGTAGTATTTCTCCGCATATCTAGAGTCATACTAGCTCTCTACCCATTAGCATGTTCCCGTTCATGCTCTAGGGTTTGAATAATAAGTTCAAAATTATAGTGTTCATTAACTGATAATACTGAATGTGAAAATTCGTCTGCTAACTCAAAATTATAGTTTTCGTCAATCGATAATACCGAAGATGAAGATTTGCATGTTGGCTCAATTGAAAATTTATCAGAACCACATTCTTTGGGAAGAAAGTTATGCAGTGCTGCACATGCTAACAGAAGTTCTGCTTGTGTTAAGCACACCACATAAGATATATATAAAATAAATAAATGAAATAGTTTTCCGGTTTAGTAAAAACAAAATTAAAATTAATAAATGAGAAACCAATAAAAAAACTTTTTATTTTAAAAAAAATTTATATCCTAAAAATTACAGAAACAAAAAAATATGAATAAATATGTTAAGAAATACTATTATATTTATCAAATTTATAAAAAAATATGAATGAAACATGAAAATTTATAGGAACAAAAAATATGAATAAAATCTGTTAAGAAACTATTATATTTATAAAAATAAAAAGAGAATCACGAATGGAAAAATAATTGAAATTTGAAAAATGATAAATTTATTATATTAATTTTAAATTAGTAAATACAAAGAGGGTAAAAAAATAGAAAGATCACATTTGGCTAGAAACTGTAGTAGAAGATTATGAAATAAAAGATGAAAAAATCACGTTTGGTTACTATAGCATTTGAAGAGGTAAAGTACAAAATGAATGTACACACACATATCTACAATATTGCTATCAAAGCCAAACATATTCAACGTAGAAAGAATGTTTAAAGAAAATTAGTTGAGAAAAAGAAAAAAGAACATAAAAGAAGAATTACCTGGTGAGTCTGGCAATGCTATAACGGCAAGAAAAAAAAAAGGTCTGAAAAGTCTCAAGGGTTTGAGTGAGATTGTTGAATGAGTCTAATTTTTATATTTTTCACTGAAAAGTCACACGAAATCCACTATGCAAAATAATCCATCGAAATCTGTATTTTTTGAATACCAAGAGACTTTTATTAAGTTGTAAAAAATCTGAATTGAATACCACCGGATTTCGTTGCCCTCTTTAAAAAGTCATTATAGTCCTAATTAAATACCACCAAATTTCATTGTCATATTTAAAAAGTCATAATAATCCTAATTGATTACCATTGGATTTTTTTATGTTATTAAAAAGTCTTGATTAAATACCACAAGATTTTATTATCACCAAAAAGTCTATTAAAATCTTTTATAATCCTGATCCAATACACCCCTCTTAAATTTTATTTAACCCCTTCTCAATTTTACAAGAAATGATAAAAATTATATTTTACATTAATTGAAAAATTTACGTTAAATTTCACATCAAATTTGGTTTTAAAATTAAAATTAAAATAAAATATAAAACATTCGAAAATAAATTACTTCTATCGATCTGAATTTTACGAAATCAATTTAATGTAAAATTACAATTACAGACCTCATCGTTCCATGTTTGTACCTTTTTCTACTGCGCAGCTTAATTTCAAATCCGTTACTCCTTCCACACGCCGTTTCACTAGGGCTTATTGCATGGCTGCTGCACCTTCATCACCGCCGTCCACCGCCGACGCCAACGACATTCCCCCACCTTCTTCATCGGCGGTTCGCGACGGTGCCCCTTCTGCTTCCTCCGCCATTGATTTCCTCTCTATCTGTCACCGCCTCAAGGTACTTCTCCATAAATCAGGCTTGCAATGTACTCCTTAGTTTCTCCGAAATGATGGAGCAATTAAAGAAACGAGGCACACTAGTTTAATGTAAAAACTTGTACGTTGCGATGAATATGATGATAATTTAAATTTGCTTGCTAAAATTGTTAGTTCCTGTTAAGCTAAGCGTGGCTTCAGTATGTAATACAGTTTGTTCGGATTGGTGATATGCGAGCCTAATGAAAGCTCGATTGCGTTTGTGCTATTTCGATTTTCGTTTTCTGCTTTTAATTTGTAGCCCTTTTTGGATTCTGTGTGTGTTCGGTCTGAAATAGACAACAAAGAGAACAGGATGGGTAAGAAGAGACGTTAAGGATCCAGAATCTATAGCCGATCATATGTATCGAATGGGTTTGATGGCTCTGATTGCATCAGATGTCCCCGGCGTGGATCGAAACAAGTTACTCCACTTCCCCTTTTCCTGAGCTGTGTTTGTTTGTTAATGACTACTTTTTTCATTGCAATGCACCTGATAACAGCCAAATGTGAATGTAGGTTTTCTGAAACTTGTTTGTCTGTTGATTGTCAGGTGCATAAAAATGGCTATTGTTCACGACATTGCAGAAGGTATGCTGATTTGCAGCTTGCTTTGTATAATTTATATATGGCTGGTAAAAATTGTTCTGTATGCCTCAACTCCTTAAGTATCCTTCATGAATAATATTGGGGACAAGTTTGGTTGAATTCAGCCGGAAAGTCATAATTTTGGGAAGTGTAAATCAATGGAGACAGTGGAAGAGACTGAATGAATACTAGGGCAAGTTTAAATTTAATATAGATGAAATATGAGTAATATTGTGTTGCAAATGGAAACCTTGACAGCAATGGATTTTTGTGATGTAAATTGACCTAGAAAGTAGAAACTAACATACACTTGTTTCTCCCCGCCAATATGCCGTTTCTGTGTTACTTTTTGTGAGAATATGACAAATGCCTAACAGACTGGAACTCTGAAAGTCTACATGAAGAAATTTGAATTACATAATGCTGGCTGTTGATTTGATGAATACAAAATCACAATGCTTTTGTTATCCCTATTTTATTTTATTAAAAAAGCATTTTTCTGGGTTTTCAAATTACTAGAAGCTTTAATATGAGATTATCATGTTATCATCATCATGTCTTCCCCATGCTTTCTCCTTGGAGTTATAAAGGGTTTTCTTACGTGCTTTGTTTAATAGCAATTGTTGGGGACATAACCCCGATGGATGGAATTTCAAAAGCAGAAAAGAGTCGACGAGAAGAGGCAGCACTTGATCATATGTGCAGAGTACTTGGAGGAGGATCTAGAGGTGCTTCCTTTTAACTCTGTAGATGAGTTTGTTAATGAGAGAATAAAGAAAACTCACATCTCTTGGTTTTTAATTGAATTTTCATACTGAAGCAAAGGAAATAGCTGAGTTGTGGATGGAGTATGAAGCAAGTTCTTCTCCAGAAGCTAAATTTGTCAAGGACCTTGACAAGGTTTGTGGCTTTTTTGCTAACATGTCTTTCACTGATTCACTTCTGGGCTTTACCTTTTGACTGGTTTGGATATTATAATATACGGTATACCCGGCTAGGGCCTGTGGGAGGCCCTACCATTAGAGTGGTGTCTAAGGGATTTCCACTTGAGGGCCTAGGGAGAGTGAGGGTGGAAAGGGATGTCCCATCAAGGGGTGTTGAACTCTATACCGGGAACTTGCAAGCAAATGTCCCAACCAAGCGAGCTAGGCTCATGGGACCTTTTGACTGATTTTAATAATGAGGTATTGTGGGTTGAGAATTATGGACTTTTGTTTTGGATTTTCATGATATTTTCTTCTTTAACATTTCAGCTTCTCCAAGAATAATATATTGGTATATGCAGGTTAATGTTTTTGATTCATAAGGCTAGCTATCTTAATAAAAAGGGGGAAGATGGCATAATATGTGATGATGCTGTTCCAACAATGTTTTTTCTTTTCTCTATCCTTTTCTCCTCGTTTTCAATTTAAAACATGTGATAATTGATATGCTTTAATTTTCCCCCTCAAAGGGGTTGAGCTAGTTGCATTTGGGCCGTTGCAGATTTAAACTTATGACTAGAAGGAAGAAACCAAAGTAACAAGTAGCTAATTCATTGTCAATATTCCATCAGGCAGATGATTTTATTTTGTTTCATAATGATTATGCCACATTTTGGTCTGGAACTAGAATACCTTTGGTTCTTGCCATGTGCACCACTAGTTACTCTGGTTCTATAAATTTTGTTCCGTCCGTGCAGGTGGAGATGATACTTCAAGCCTTGGAATATGAAGATGGTGAGGGGATTCTTTAAATTTATTTTTCCTTTCACTTTTTCACTTTATTATGATAATATACAGGATTTGTTAAAACATTTGAATTGTTTGTCAATCTTCAAAAATTAATTTTCTCCAATATTAATATTAGAAATATATATTTAATTCTCACTGTTTTGACCATGTTTGAATTAGTGAATCATGAATCGGTGCTCTTTCCAGTTTAACGATTGATATGATTTTTAAAACATCGATAAAACCTAAGAAGTAGAACATCCATAATTGTTTTACATTCTGGTACATGATGCATGCATAGTTTAAAGATTTATACTTGTATGCTAGAAACATTGGAATGAGTGGGTATTTTGATGATTGCCATCTTCATTTTTGGATTTATTTCATTGTGATATCTATATGGTTTAGATCTTCTTTAATTTCTAAAATTTGTTCTCTCATGGCTTTGTGCAGAGCAGGGGAAGGATTTGGATGAATTTTTCCAGTCAACTGCTGGTATGATTTTCCACATCATCTTCTATTCTTGTTATAACTTACACTCGTTTATTTTTAAGGATTTGGCTCCTTTAAAGTGAAAGGTGCAGAAATGAGTAGGCCATATATTGAAAGATGGATGGTTTTTTCATTTGTGAACAAAGTATCAATATTTTTTTTTTTATTAATTGGTGTTTGTAATTTATTGTGGAAAATTTTACGTTTTGCAGGGAAGTTCCAAACTGAAACTGGCAAAGCTTGGGCATCAGAGATTGTATCGAGAAGGAAAAATAACTAAATCCCCTGTTCATTCTGATTCTCTCAGGAGTGAAAGGATCTCTCTCTCAGGAGGGAAAGTGGAAAGGGCCGGGGGTAGAGGTATGTTAACAGCGGCAAGCTGTACTTACCACCAAAATAGGTGTACATGAAGCAGCATAGGGTAGATGATATCCCCTGATTATCTAATATTGTCTATCAATATATCGTCAAATTCGTTCAACCTTGGCTCACCTTCATTCGACCTATTGAAATGAGAGAACTGAAACTATTGTTGAACTTAAAAAGGATTAATTTCATGAGCTCCATGTAGGTTGAGTTTAATTATTTTGATAACTTTTGTTGTACCTGCGCATACTTTTTTTGCTTTTTTGTATTAGTTAGGGACTTAAATGAAATCACTTCACTCTTCTTCAAACTAACAGATTTAACTGTTGTGCACGCTGAGCTTTGGGGTATATCATATATGGCATGAGATTCTCTTAGCTTTCTAGCGTGGGCACCGTCGTATTGTGGTAGAGGTTCACTTATGGCCATTCGTTATTTGGACAATGGTTATTATTCTAACGCCCCCAGTACTCGTGTCATGGTTTGATTTCCACAATTCGTAGGTTTTCTAGATAGGGTGGACTCTTACACTTGGGAGCATATCTTCAGACTAACCAATTTGCAAAGCATGGTTTATCCTTGCATTGCGAGATGAAGCGCTTTGATGTAATTCCAATTTTTTATTTTCCTCTGTTGTATGATGCTTTCTTTGTGTTTTGTTTTGAGTTAACTGTCATTTTAGTCCTTGAAATTGTGAAGCAGTCTCACTTAGGTCCCTGAAACTAACTAAAAGGCAATTTAGTTCCTGAAATTGTAAAACGTCGGTCAAGTTAGTCTCTAAAATTGTAAAACGTCGGTCAAGTTAGTCCGTCGTTTTACAATTTTAGGGACTAATTTGACCGACGTTTTACAATTTCAGGGACTAAATTGCCTTTTCGTTAGTTTCAGGGATTTAAATGAGATCGTATTACAATTTCAGGGACCAAAATGACAGTTAACTCGTTTTGTTTTTGGTCGAAGCTTACTTTGTGTTTTATCACATTGGTATGGTATGTGATTGGTTGTTCTTTTTGGGCTTCTAGCCCCTTTGGCTCACAAAAAATACTACATCTTATCCTTATTATAATAAGAAATATAGACCCATTTTTAAATGTATTAATTGTTAAATTTTTTTTATATCCCTATTTTATTATGAGATTTATATTTTTCATGTGAGTGAGTATAACCATTTTAACCATTTAATAAGGGTATTTTTGGAGTAAAATTTAAATTAATTAAAATTAACTAATTTAATTACTTCTCTTTGGTTTTGATGAATTAGTGATTTGTCTCTTATAATAGGGATAGGAGGTAGTAAAAGTTAAAAAAATTTATCATTTTTTTTTGAAAAATCATTATTTCGTCTAAAAGTGTCCATCATATTCATACATGTTTAATTCAATTTTAGAGACAAATTAAGCTAGTCCAAACAAGCAATGCTCTGTTTTATTTCTTTTTATTTAAAGGTTCTAAAGGTTTCAAACTATACCCATTAGAATATTCCTCACTTTCATTTACGTATCATTATTAAGACACAATTTGAATATACTAATAATTTATCTATAAAAATGTAAAATATCGTAATTATTAATTAATGCCCTTCTTACAATACTAGAATTTGTATTGTGCCTGACAAACTATTATCGTAATATAAGTTATACCACTAAAATACTTTAATAAAACAAAATAATAGTAAATTATTTTACGATGTACACTATACTAATATTTAATTTTTTTTTACTTAAATGTGACTTCTTGTATTATTGAATGATTTCTTAGTTCAATATTTGCTCTTTTCAACTCTTTGATGATTGCCATCTTCGTTTATAATGTGTTTATTTAAAATATTCAGATAAAAAGGAAAACAGTTATTCAAATTCTCAATTTTCCCATTCCCGACTATTTTTTGCTCGTTCTTTTCAATCTTTTATCTTTCCAAACACATTATTGTGTGTTTACATTATTTTAAAAGTTTTAATTTATTATTGATTATCCATTACTTTAGAAATTTGGAAATATACTAATTCATTTTTATTTTTATTTTATGTTTTAATATTCTTTAAGGTAAAACGAGAAAAAAAATTAATAGTGTGAAAGGGTAATTTATTTAAATGTAATTATAATTTTTTAAGATTAAATATCTAATAATTTTTACAATCTTCATATAAAAACTTTATTATTTTAAAACTGAGGAAATACTTTACAACAACAAAATAATTATACTTTGAATGAATAAATATATCAACCTATGTTTTTAAGACATTGATTGAGAAAATTAAAATTAAAATATTTATTAACATATTTATGATATTAGAAATATAAAAATAGCTTGGTATATATTACAAAAGTAATTAAAAATATTTAATAAAATATATTAAGTGTTTATTCTTTAAAGACAAGTCCTTAATGACACCTTAAGCTAAGACGGAAATTTTTAATGACACCTTAAGCTAAGACGGAAATTTTTAATGACACCTTAATAACCGTTGGTCACAACAAAATTTACTCAGAAGAAAGAAAAAAAGAGAAAAGGACGCAGAACAGAAAGTTTAAAGAGGAAAAGTTGCATAAATGAGACGGCGGGGAATGACGCAGGAGAATAGAGTCCGCGTGTACTGATCAAACTTTTGTGGTTGTTGGTTTACAAAAACTGAAATCGTTGAGACCTCAACCGAAAGAGAATGCAGCAGCGAATGGGCGCGTAAAAGGAAGGGTAATTTGAGGCCACAAAATCATTTTCACACAAACACGTACATAATACTAATATTAATATATATATACTCAGCCTCGCAACAACTCGTCTTCTGGATTTTAAATCCTTTTTTTCAACTTCAACTTGGAATGTAAAAGGCTAAGCTGCTGAATGATCCCAATCCAAATCAAATGGCCTCACTTCGTATTCGTAACCTTCTTCCCCTCCGCTCCTCCATACACGTACTCCTCTCTCTTTCTCACACGCTACTGTATTACAGTATTACTTACTATCTGTTAGTAACTCATTCTCGTTCTGTTATGTGTTTTGCTGAATACGTTACTCATTCTTCTGTTTCCTTTGCCGCAGGCCACGCTGCTTTCATCTTCTGCACTTCAACAAGGTTTTTTTCTTCTTATCATCAGTTTATTTGTTTAATTTATTTTCCCTCTTGCATTTAGTTTCAAATATCCATAGGAATAATAATCATAATGCTTCTTAACTGTTTGTTTATTTTCTTCTATAAACAAGCACTATAAAAAACAAAAACAAAATATCTGCGTTCATCGATTGCGCGGGAAACCACTGAGCTGAGTCTTGTATGGTTTTAGGGTTTTATGGAAGCTCTCGAAGCTACAGCGTTGTGGAATCGTCGGAACAGTGTGTGGTGCAGCAACCTGAGAATGAGGAGATAGCCGCGCTTCGCCGCGAATTCGAGGCTGCCAAACAGAGTTTTCTCAAGATTCCCGATGCGCTCAGAGAAATGCCGAAAATGAACCCCAAAGGTTCGTCCGTTAGACGTAATTAGTTCGTTGCTCTAACAGCTTTTGTGAATTAGTTCTGTTTTGTTTTTTCACTTCGAAATGGAATGGAATGGAATGGTGCGTGCGTGCGTAGTTTGTGAATGTTTGATCTATTTTTTTTCTTTGTGTGTTTTGGATTAGGCATATATGTGAATAAGAACTTGAGATTGGACAGATTGCAAGTTTATGGGTTCGACTACGATTACACATTGGCACATTACTCTTCGCATTTGCAGACTTTGATATATGACCTTGCCAAGGAGTACATGGTTAACGAGGTTAGCTCCGACTTACTCACTCTAGCTCTTTGTTTTTCCAATTGTGGTTCCTTTGCTTACTCCTTTCTCGTTGCTTCTTTCAGCTCAGGTATCCGGAGATATGCATGAGTTTTGAATATGATCCAGCTTTCCCTATAAGAGGCCTATACTACGATAAGTCAAAAGGGTGCCTCATGAAGCTGGATTTCTTTGGTTCAATTGAGCCGGACGGATGCTACTTTGGTAGACGGAGGGTATTGAACATTGATTCTTTTGTTTCATTTGCCACTTATATGCAGCATCCTATTAGCTTTCTATTGTCACTTTGATTTGGTTTTTAACTTTTTATGAATTGTTTCCATGGTTCTGAAAATCCACAGACAATTGGAACTGTGTTAAAGCTTTATAGATAGATTGTGTAATGGACATATTAAATGCTAGTATTGAAGTATTGTGTGTTGCTAGTTTTATTTGACAATCTTCTCTTTGCACAGTTTGTCCATTACAAACAGAAATGAAATATTACCAGTACAATTATTTTTACATAAATTTCTTTCTTCCAAATAATTTTACAGCTGAGCCGAAGGGAAATACGTGATATGTATGGCACACGACATATTGGTCGTGATCAAGCTCGATCACTTGTTGGTTTGATGGATTTCTTTTGCTTTAGTGAGGTCAGTTACCTGTTACCCTTTCATTCATTAGTAATTATCTAGTGCATGACTACAAGACCTTTGGTACCGTGGAGTGTTGGAGCTTTGCCTCAGTGAATTTTGTGCAACGAGTCTTGTACTTTTCTTCACATGTCGCAGAAGATTATCATTCTCCAAAGTACAAATATCATAAAGCTGTATAGATAATTTTTTTAAAGTACCCATGCTTCTTCAATCTGCCATTTGTTTTGTTGTTGAAAGTTGCACTCAGAGTTCTGTTCCTTTTAAATGTCTCTGATGTTGATAAAAAGCTAACAAACATGTTGATTTCCTTTAGGTTAAGCTCTGGGTGCAAGATCTGCTTTGTATACCTAAGTAGGTCTTTCAGGCAGTTTAGGGTTAAGCTATACTTCTACCACCAAGGGAGGAGTATGTTCCCAATTTTTTGAAATTATAAAACTTAAATTATAGTTTTAACTTTAAGGCCAAGCTCCTATAATATCGTATTGATCCCCTCAAACTTTGAAAATTGAAAATTCTCTTGAAAGTTAAAAACTCCCCTGCCAATTTGATTTGCCACTTCATGGATAGTCTATTAACTTATGAAATCTCCTTCTACCATAAAATCTCAGATTGAGAACTGATTGTTTATAGCATTACTCTGTAGGCATGCCTCCTTGCAGATATGGTGCAGTACTTCGTGGATGCTAAGCTAGAATTTGATGCTTCCTACATTTATGAAGATGTTATTCGTGCAATTGATCATGTCCATCGAAGTGGCCTGGCTCATAGAGGAATTCTTTCTGATCCACATAGATACTTAGTGAAAAATGTAAGTTCAAACCATTTTACACATTTCCATGAACTTTTGTTAATGAATGTGTTCAACAGATGCTGCAATAGCCAATAAGTGGTATACAATACGAACAAAAATCTATTTCAGGATCTAGTATCTTAATTAAGTTAAATTTTATATTTTTGCATGTCTTTATTATTAAGGTAGACATTGTTTCTTTGTGTAGTCTTATTATCAAATTGAGTTATTTTATTCTCTGTTTAAGTGTTTGTAACTGTTATTTATTTGTGGGTGGATATTTCAGGGAAAGATATTATGTTTTCTTAAGATGCTAAAGGAGAGGGGGAAGAAGCTTTTCCTGTTGACCAATTCTCCTTATAGCTTTGTGGATGAAGGGATGCGTTTTATGTTAGAGGTATTTTATCAACGGGAAATCATATCATTCATTTTGTATATATCATGGAATGTTTTCTTTATCCTTCACTGTACTGGTTAGAGTTTGATAATTTTTTCTTTAATCTGGAAAGTAGTCTGGCCCAATTTTTGTCTACGTGGCATGAAAATCAATTTTGGGTCAGTCAGAGCTCCAACTCTAAATACTTCAGTGTTCTTTGATCCTGTTGCAAATTATTCTTCAAAGAGTGCCATAGACATTGAGTGTGGAATAATGAATGCAATCAGTTATAACCAAAGACTGTAATGTACATTCAGATGATGAATGATTCTAATTAAAGCTTCAATTATACATGGTTTTCACTTTTCTTGCTGATTACGTGGACTATTTCATTTTAGCAACTTGTTGAACTAACATTATCAGAAAGTTCTGGAGAATAAGGAAGTTATAGTTTTATTCTTTATTGCAAGACATGTTTTTCCACAGACCTTAAAATAGTGCAGGCATGCCTAGTTTCTTTGCATGACTTGATTTAAATTGTTTCACTTGTAATCATTTACTGATTTTGGAGTAAAATTATCCCTTTTAGGATCTTTTCATCATGTTTTTATTAATAAGATGAAATTTCATTGAAACTTAGCCTGAAAATAAATTTTTAAAAGGGAGGAACAGCTGCATGCTGGAGCAATGTGAAGTACACATATCACGTCTTAGATGACTACACTTGGCAGTTAGGTCTCTTTTAATTGTTTGGTTGGAAGTTCTGTACCTGGTTTTAAATGTAATTTTTGTTTTTCATTATTGTTTTGCACTTCTCATATCTGGCCATAATTTCTTTATTTTATTCTTGAATGGTGATTAGGATTCTATGGATTCTAGAGATTCCTGGACAGAACTTTTTGATGTTGTGATTGCTAAGGCCAATAAACCACAGTTTTATACATCGGAGCATCCATTCCGGTTTGTGTCCTATACATCCTATGTGATATGATGCTTGTTTCTATTTTCTAACTTAATTCTTCTTATTCTGCTTTATTTTAGCATAGTGTGTATGGTTGGTTGCAAATTCTTCTCATCCTGACATGAAGCTAGTGTAGATCATTTTCTTTTGCCAAATATTCTTTTCTTCATCATTTCTTTCTTTTTTCCTCACCTCTTTGACTTTTTATTATATTCGTGAATCTTGCATATTTAGAAAGGTCCTGAATATCATTGGCTATTCCATGCAGTTGTTATGACACACAAAAGGACACATTAACTTTTACCAAGGTTGACGAATTTATTCCAGATAAAATTTATTATCATGGATGCCTCAAATCCTTTCTCCAAATAACCAAGTGGGAAGGCCCAGAGGTATGCTTTATTTGATGTTTGATAAGCTATGCTTCACAATATTTCTATTTGCTTAAATTTCACAATAAGTTTTAATTGCAAAGCAAATACATAATATGACATTAAGATTCTTTTCACATGGAGCCCCCAAATGTTAAAATTCATATTTTTCATTAGGTCATATATTTTGGAGATCATCTATTTAGCGACTTGAGAGGGCCTTCAAAGGCAGGTTGGCGCACAGCCGCAATCATACATGAACTAGAGGTATATATGCTAGAATGGTGGTGAATGTTATGCTAGAACCATAGTTGTTGTATCTTCGATTTCCTGGTGGTTATGCTGTTGCTAAAGATTAATATAATTATGTTTGGGAATTTTATTTAAAAAGTTAAATTATGTTCAAGGAATGTTTTTCTCAAGGTACTGATGCATGTAGAACTTTTTTCGTAGTTAACACCAGAAAATAGACATATTTACATGGATTATTTCTTTAACAATGCAGAGCGAAATACAAATACAAAATGAAGATACATACCGCGCTGAGCAGGTATCCTTAAGATTTTGTCATATTGACACTTTCTTTGCAATTTCATACTTGGCACATATACTTTTGATGGTTTCCTGTTACTTTTGGTGAGTTGTTGTAGTGAAGACTGGCCAACTAAAAACTACTTTATGATTATGTTATGAACTTGAGGAGTAAAAGATTCAGGAGAAAATGGAAACAATAGTTCATGGAAATTGATGTTATTTATCTTGCACACAGATTTTTCCATTAGTATGAGCCCATTTTAAACCTTACTAAATGTTATACATGGATGAAATATATTGACAAGTTGGCAGCTGAATTGCAAAAGCATCATGGCGAAATGCTAGAACTAGAAAATAAAAAATAAAAGAAGTAAAATTAAAGTTGTACTGAATTCAGTTTTTCCTATTTATGTAAGCTAGCTTGTAAGTTTTACATAACAGAACGAGAACATATCCCTTGACCTCCACTTAAAATCCAAGTTGTTTTGTCTTGCTACACTACAAAACTATGGACATTACGGAAGTTGGTACAACCATAATAGTGATTCATCGGATTTGCATCGTGCATTTAATGTTGTTCAGAAAAAGGCTTAAATGAACAATATTTATAGTTATTATAGAAATGTTCATTATTCCCTGTTTTAGTTGATAATTAACAGTATAATTACTTTCATCTGGCATATCTTAAAGCTGTTTCATTTTATGAATTATATCCTGTTGAACTTTGCAGGCAAAGTTCCATATAATACAGGAACTACTTGGTAAGTTGCACGCAATTGCAGCTAATGGTCTGAGACCTGCAGCTTGCAAATCACTTCTTGAAGAACTTAACGATGAGAGACAAAAAGCACGCAGCAAGATGAAGATGATGTTTAACAGATCTTTTGGAGCAACATTCCTCACTAGCACAGGACAAGAATCTGCTTTTGCTTATAACATCCATCAGTATGCAGATGTTTATACCAGTAAGCCGGAGAATTTTCTTCTCCATTCACCTGAAGCATGGCTTCATGTTCCATTTGATGTCAAGATCATGCCTCATCATGTGAAGGTAATACATTTCTTCTTCATGAATGTTATTTATGTCACTAAACCACACATGCTTTTCTCTTCAAAAACCAAAAAGGAAAATCCACTTGTTATCCCGTGCTTCCCCTTTTTTAGTTTATTATTTGTAAAACTCAGCTTCTTTCTGGCAAATCACGAATTTGTTGAGGTATATAGTTGTCTCTTAACTTTGTCTATTGACAAACGCCATGCATTCCCTGTAATTTATTATTGACTTGACATAGTTATCAATGGTGTAAAATGAATGTAGAATTGCCAAGTTGTTTCAATTACTTTAGATTTAATTCAACTTTCTCACCACGTATTTTAACTTCTCCCGAGACTTGACTATTTTCTACTTGTTGGGGACTGAATTCTGTCAACTTTTTCCTCCCTTTCCAAGATGTCAAGGCTGTTGTTCAAAGAATTATTACAGAAACTAACTGGCATTATGCAGTAGGGTAATAGTTACTGTCTGTCTTAATGAAGACGGAAAGGGTTTATTAGTCACTCTAGTGAGGGAGTGTATTCTAGTTTTAGGGGGTCTAGGGCATTTTAGTTTGATTGATACCTCAGTGGTTTGACGGCTCGCAAAGTATTTATCTTTCGAATGTTAATGCATGTGCATGCAATACATGAACAATATTACATATTTCCTGTTTCCTCCTGCATTTTCTTTCTATAAATCCTTGGTTGTTTGCCCTTTTTTTTTTTCAGGTTCCGTCAAACTTGTTTAAAACTGGATGAACACTACTCAAAAATCATTTCGAACTTCAAACGGAACAATGATGCGGCGATTCAAGTAAACATTTCATTGGTGCGCGAGGTGCAACTAGAAGACACTTGTTGCAGCAATAACGTACATTCAGTTTTATTCTTTTGTTCTTGATTTCCCCATTTCCTCATGGCGTTGCTAACAGCGTTTCGTATGCTTCACAAGTTCACATTCTTTTTTAATGGAGAAAGAAATCAGAAAAATGAAAGCCTCTATATACACAAAAAAAGTGTTTATTTCTTTATGCTGTCGTGGATTCCTTTTAGCATTAAAAAAGAAACCTGCCTGCATTATTATTTGTTTATTATTGGTGAAATTTATTTCAGCACATTTTTATTTTTAAATTACCGAAAGATGCACCACTAATTATAAGTAAGTCGCTGTGTGAAGGCCTGCTGCTTATCAACGGCAGCATGTAATTGTGTGAGTGTCGCTCCTCGAGCCAGAACCTTACAGTTACCGTCCTACGTCCTACTGCGATTTCATTTCTGAGCAAACAAGGTAATTTTGCATGTGGAGTGTTTACAATTACAACAGGGTACAGCATGGGTTGTTCGGGGCTCTTGGTTTTTAGAAATTCTCTTGTAGGCAATAAGCACTTTTGTAACTCAACTTTCTAACAAGGTTAGGTCCGACTTTTATACTCCCTCCCTTTTTATAGTGCATTTTTCACAATTTGGGTTGTCCTTTTTTATAGTGCACTTTTAAAATTTTACATACATTAATTATTGTTTGACAAAAATACTCTTATTTATTTTAAAGTTATTTAGTTAGTCAATAGATAATAAATGTTGTGAATTTAATGGGATAACTTTCTCTCTCCCATGAGCATTGTAGAAGTTTAAGAGACAAAATTTAAATCCAACTACTCTATTTGTTTTAGAAAGATGGTGCTCACTGTTTTAATTCATAATTCAAATTTTTAATTTTAAACATGATATACTGTTGGAGTGCATTAATGAAGTTGTCAAAAAAGTATTCCCTCGGTTCTTTTTTATCCGTCGGATTTTAAGAAAAAAAAATTCTTTTTATTTGTCATTTTGATAGTTTAAGGTTATATTTTAACAATTATACCCTTAACTCTATTGATTGTTCTTCACATTTTTCATAAAATTGATTAATGCATAGTTGAGAGTTTAAAGACTAATTACTATTTCTAACAAATAGAGTAGTGAATAAATAAGGGTATAATAGGAAACTTTTTATCAATTAATTGATTCCTTGGTTGTGATGAAACAACCTTAAACGACAGATAAAAAGGAACAGAGAGAGTATATTAATTACTGTAAAGAGATAAAAATGATAAGTCCCCAAGGGCAATTTTGGAAAAATAAGAGAAATTGTTGACAAATTTAATAAAAATAACTAGATTAACTAACTTTTTTAATAGGCGTGCAATGGGCAAAAGTACACTATAAAAAGGGAGAGAGAGAGTACAAAACTAACTGATGGGACCCATATAAAACACCAATTTTTTTAAACATAAACTATAAAAAAAATCAACAAATAAAACAGTTTTGGTGAGAAATAAAAATAATCTACATCATCCAATTTAAGATAGCTAATACTAAAAATGATTTAAAAGTCAATTTTAATTTCTAATCTTTATTCTAACATGAATATTAGGTTGCCAATGCCTACCAATTCACGGGGGCTGGCCTACTCATTGGCGAAGATTACCTTGTGATGCGAAGTTGGGTATATGATTAAAATTTATAGGTTGAAATTCTACTATCACCAATGTGAGTGTTTCAAGGTATGAACTCAAGATTCTAGTAGATTATTCTTATATATATACAAACTTAAAAGAAAGTAAATTCTAAAGAAATATCACGATTTTATCTTATTTGACTTTGCCATTGTTTCTCAAAAAAAAAATATTTTCCTTCCTCATCTTCGTCTTTAACAAGTCAATTATATTAATTAAAATTTTGGGTTGACTGTCAATCATATGGCTCGTGCTCTTGCAGCCGTAAGTATCTAGAGGATCCACCCGTGAACCGTTTACTAAGTTCGGCAGCAACTATTTATTGAAAAAAAAAATCAGAAATATGTAACAAAAGAGGTTAAGGAATTTTTATTTATTTATTTACAAGAGGTTAATGAATTTTGGTCATTGACTAGAATGTATGCAGACATTGATGTGATGTGGATAATCCCTTGTATTGTGTCACGACAATGAGTATGTAAACTTTGTCATCTTGTACAATTTTAGTGGAAGTTTCCTAATCAGACGCGCGTGTAGTAATTGATCGACTAAAAAGTAGCCATAGATAATTTATAACTCTAGATAGTGAGATTTTAAATAGGAAAAAAAGAAAAGATAAAGGCTACGTGTATTAATTTTGCAGGCCAAATCCCATCAGATCAAGGGCGTAGGCATGTGCTGGTCTAGCCAGCTCCACCCGCACCTAAATGAAATGACCTAAGCAGTCAAAGGGAACGAAGGAATCGATCTGATGAAAGGTTCCATCCAACAAAATAGTGGCAAGCCCAGCCATGCACTAAGATTCTTATTCATAATTTTTTTTTTGGAAAAACAAACATTAATCAACAGTGAATAGTTAGCAAGACCTAAACTCCATTTCAATTGAATTTTTATACATCACTCAATTGTACATTATTTTTGGGTAATGCTAGTAACTCTGATACAAACTAATACACCTCTCCCTGTGCAGGCGCCAAATCTAACGGCCTGCAGATGGGCGTTTCTTTTTTGCTTATTTGAAATCATTGGTTGTGTCACAATTATTATTTCCATCAATTTTCACTCCGTATGCATATGCTACAACAATAGTAGAGGAACCAAACTGTTACAGGTATTGAATCCTCTCTTCAAGCTTCAACCACATTGTGATCCACTCCTTCTTGATTTTCTGCTAACATGGCAGCATGATGCTCTAAGTATTCTCTGCTGTTAATCTCTGTCAGTCTGCATTAAATTTATGTCACACAATCAGTAATTGCAACAAACACAATCATATTGTTACCAAAAATAATTATATAATTTTTTATAATAGAGATATATCATACCTACTAATGGTGCGGTCTTTTGCAAACCCCAGTTCATTGTCAACGCAAAGGTCGGAATCGTCATTTTTCCTCGATCTTGAAGAGGTCCTGGGTGCCATTTGTTTAGCCTCGGATATTGTTACTATTTTTTGAAAGAGATCTTGAGGGCTCCCCTCAGCTGAACACAATAATCTGGCCCGGTTCTCATATATCACCTGTAACCACAAAGAAACAAAGCATCATTCTAATTCTACTCTCTCACTGCAGGAAATAAAAATGTAGAGGGTATAACAAAAATGCATATGATTGATTATACATTCCAATGACTTATCAAAGTGGCCTAAGCTTCACATTCTTTGAAAGTTTTTAAAATTTCAACTTCAGGTATGAGACCTTACATTGTAAGAATTTTCAGCTGGTGTATATTTCGAAATTCAGATACGTATACAGAATTTTATTCTTAGGCTTTTCTAGTCAAAAGTCAACATTCTTTCTGCCAAAGACATAATTATGAATAGCAACAAACTCATCGACTTCAGTTCCATTTATGAAAACTCAGCATCCTCTCACAATCAGGGAAATCAGGCAGACCAGAAGTTCATAGGTTTTAACTTTAGCAGAACAAACTACTAAAATATAAAAAGGTTTGATAAAATTTAATCAAACTCATAGCAGAAACCATTTAGGACATGGAAAAGGACTTACATCAACCAAAGTGACAAACCTATGTGCAGCTGATTTATTGTTAAGCCCAAAAATTGGGATGCCTTCCAATGCTAGAGTATGAAATTTCTCTGTGAAAACAAAAAATACAAGACATTGTGTAAAATTGATCTATGGATCTCTTATATATTGGCAATTCTGCAAAAGTATGAATAACAACAAATATTTAAAGAGTAAACCAAAACTATCACAAAGGGAGAAAGGAAATAAAGTTTCCACAACAATGAAATGATTATCCGCCTTTTATGATGTTCCAAAGGCAAAATTAAAGCCTTTTTTTTTTATCACACTCATCTGCAATTCCCAGCAAACAACAGAATCCAATCCTTTATCTTTTGGATAGAACATGTATGCATGAGAAAATTCATTCAAACACATGTCTTACTGAATAATCCAAAATAGTCTGCAGCCCCAAGAGGTCTGTCACAAAGTTCCTCAAAAGTGAAATAGGCACATCCATTAGCTCCCAATGGAACCTGATGAAGAAAATGAAAATAGCTAAAGTTTTATAATAATAGTGATCTGTTCTCTGTATGTGTCTGCAATATAAAATTTACCACATACATGCAGTGTCCTTCCCATCACTACTTCCACTTCTTGGGGAGTCGCTGTTGTGCCTTCTCCAATCAACCGTTGAAAGTTTTGCTTAAGAAAGCCTGATAAATCTCTGCCAACCAAATAGAATCCTTGCTGACCCTGCAATCCAAATTGGCAGAAAATAAAACACAAAAACAAATAATTTGAGATCAACACTAGAAAAATTACTAGATACATTTACAGATATAAGAGTACATGTGTCATACCGAAGTCATTTTGCGATAGTCAATTGATGAACCAATCTCATGTACTACACATCTTTCCTACATCAGCATACGAGGAAATTATTACGAAAAAAAAGATTATATAGAAAAATATGAATATATGTGCACTGGAGTCTTTATTTTCTTATACAAAACATAGACAAAAGCATTCCACGAATATGATGAAGCTTAAGAATAGCCTATCTGACACCACTCCCGACTATGGAAACATTTAGATGCATACCTTCAAAGCCGCAATGAAGGGTAGAAAGAGATCCCTCTGCAGTCCACCCTCATAAAGATTATCTGGAGCACGATTTGAAGTAGCAACTAGAATCTACATTTGTGTCCAAGCACATTGAAGAAATGAAATTTCGAAATTCATTAGATAATGATTCTGTAAAATCATATTGCTTAGAGAGGCTGCCACATGGTTATATTACTTACAATGCCTTTGCTGAACAAATGTCTAAACAAGCGATTTAGTACCAATGCATCAGCAACATCTGTTACCTACAGAAACCAAATAAAAATCTCAAGCTATGACAACAAAGTACGCACGATCTACTGCAAAAAAAAAAAACTATACTGAAAATTTACCATAAATTCATCAAGACATAATAAAATTGCCTCATCAGTAATCTCTCCTGCAACAACATCAAGTGGATCTGACAGCCCCTTGTGCTTCTATAAGATACACAATAGGAAATTGGGGATAAGCTTCCACTTATTCTGTTTGCAAATTATGCATTCAAAGATAACATCATTCTAGAAGAGACTGCTAACAAAATTAATTAATGCTCAAAGCATATGGTCGCTTTTGTATCACTTAAAGATTCTTAATTAATTCTTACTCCAAAAGAATACTTAATTATTGGGATTTTTCCCGATGTTAAGTAAAGATATTTTTACCAACAAGAAAGATACAAGACATGCAATTCATTTGTAGCATAGATCAAAGAATAGAATAGTCAACAATGACAGAATTGGGAAAAACTTCACTTTTAAGTGTGTTAGAAATAAATAGATATGTGGGGCTTTGGATCCCTTTTATCTACCAAATAGAACATACAATATATAATACATTTCAGAGGCAACTAGCAGTTTTGGTAAACTTACTTGTAATAGGCTATGTACATTCAACATGAAGTCATGAAAATGAATCCTCTTCTTCCTCCAATTAGAGGGCCTGAGGAAGAAAAAATCAAGCATAAGACAGAGCCGGTGAAGATGATCAGATTACAAGGTTTGACCCACATAAGAACACACTTGCATAAATATTCTAAAAATGCCTCATAAAATATTCCTCCTATACATTGAGACTTGAAAAAAATATGACCATTCAATGGCATGTAATACAGAAGCAAATTAAAAAAAAACAACGGAGAAGAAATTCATGTCAAACTCACAATTGATCAAAAAACAGGTCCATCAGCATAGTTTTACCAGTACCCACTCCTCCATAGAGATAGAGACCTTTGACAGGTGAATAAGAGGGATGTGACAAGAGACGAGACCACAGCCACCCGCGTCTGTAAATAAAATGAAAGTTAAGTTAAATTCAGAATCCTGAACATGATGTGAAAATAGAAAGTGCTAAGCTTCAAGATTTGAACAGTCGTACTCATATCAGCAGGAATCAAGATAAATATAGAGTATACCTTACAGTTCTTTCAGAAGCCATACTTCGATCCAATTGGCAGGCATCGGCAGACTCAACAAGCTCATCATACAGTCTCTGAAGTTCTGTTAGTGTGTCTACCTGCCTCAGAAAAAAAAAAAAAGATTGAGTGGAGTAATTACTAAAGTGCCATGAACAAATGCATATTACCAACAAACAGAAGTAGGTAAATCCATTTCATCAATTCAATTATGTATATTAAGATTAAATGGAAATGAAGACACTCTACCTGGCAACTATCACCTTCTACAAGTTCACCGCTAGCAATTCTTCGTTCATACTCAACAAGAGGCCCGCCTCTGTTTGTTTCTGTAACCGAAACAACAAAATCCAATACAAATGAAAAAAAAAAATATGGTAGTTTCAATCTTCAAACCCTCTCTTAATTCATCAAAAAGAGAAATTGAGACAACAAAAAAGAGGGTAACCTCCATTTGGGAGCTTTGCAGCATCAACAGAGAGAGCTCTTGTAAATGGATGATTCTTGAATAAGTTGGTCTCAGCGTGATCAAGAACTCTATAAGCTGAACTATGAATATGACAGTTCTTTTCAAAGTAACACGGTGATTCTGCAACAAGACTACTACTACTGATCAAGACACATTTTTGCCTCTGAAAGGCTTGTCCCAGTTGGCGTAGAGAACGAACGGCACTTCTCATCTTCAACCACCAGCTTCAAAACTAGTGAAACCCCCCACAAATTGTTTTTAAGAATCCCTGAAATCAAAGACACTCATCACTCCATCTTGATTCTTGAATCATAAAAACTTCTTGATACCGAAGAAACCAAAATTAAATTAAATTAAATTAAACTAAAAAAAAAGAACTTGAAATATGATTTTTGGGACTCTGACTTCCACCGAAAATTATGGACGAAAACAAAAACAAATTCGGAACTTAGTCAGAAGGGTCAGACAAATAACAGATTGAATCGCCAACAAACAAATGCTATATGCATGCAAGAGAAACGGAAATTAGAGAAAACGCCATTCCCAATTCGTTCCAATATCTTAGGAAGATTGCTGAAAAGGGAGTAGCTTTTCAAGAAAACAACACACTGCGAAAGAAAATAACATGAAATGGCGTGAAATTAGCATAAAGAAAAGGAAGGAATAGAACACGAACCCGAATGGAGATTAGAACACTCCCACAAAACAGGAACGCGGAGAAAAATGAAAAAGCGAGTTTTGAGTGAACAGAGAGATCGTGATTACGAATTTACGATATTGATAACAGAGCCTACTTCTTTTGCTGCGCTGGTTTTTTTTTTTTTTCACCTTGAACCTTTGCCTTGCATGTTTGGAATGGGAGTTGGTTGATCTTCGGATATTAATATTTTTTTCTTTATTTTTTGTTTAAATATATAATTAAATTACTTAGCATTTTTTGATAGGAGTATAATTTCTGCGTTGGTTTTGGTGTTTCTTTTTTTTTAGTTTTTCCGATAATTTGACTCTGAAAATCACACGTTTGCTTGCACGTCAGAAAAATAAGTTAAGGCACCCAGAAAGGAAAGATGCTGCTGCTGAGGCTGATGCCTAAAAACCTGCAACGACATCGTTAATGCCAAAAAAATAAGTATACTTTATTCACATAGTAATGTAGTAATATGCTCTGTATACATATCTTCACCCACTTAACCTAACATGGAGGAATTTTTTATTTAATATTATAATGTAAAAAGAGATTTTACATGTATATTCAATCAAATCTTGCTATTTTGGTATATTGTAAATACATTTTTAAAATAATATTATGATGTGATAAAATAATAACATAATTTAATATTTATATATACATTTTTTTGTATTTTTAATATATAATTGTTAAACTTATTTTTATAATATTTCAACCTTTAATGGATTGTATACGCATTAAAGTCCATTAAACAAAATATACTATGATCACATGCTCTCTAAGTCTACATCATGTTTTATCTTTATAATTAATACTGGACCCACCTTTCCCATAATCCAGAGGCCCTACTGCCACTGCTTGTCGATCTCCTTGTTCATTTGGGAAAGATAAGATTATTTAATCCGATAACAGCTTCTGATTTTATTGAAACTGTTAAGAAGCTTGGTATAATAAAACTATATATAATAAATAGTTAAAACTCACTATAATTAGTGATTATTTATGTCATATCCACGATAAATTTTGAAAACCTTTTTTTTTTTAATATTGTTCCCAGATAGTTTTGGCTGTTATAATTGTGAGACGTGTACCAAATTACCCACGCTAGCTATATATTGAACTTCTTTATTTACTATGGGCCTTTCTTCCTCTGGAACAGCATCACAATCACTCTACCCAATTAATTTCCCTTGCAAATTAGTAAACGCAAAACAAACGTCAACTTACTAACCCCATTGTCTACCACAGCCACAGATAGCAACCATGAAACTCATGAGTTTCAAAATTCCAGTTTTGGGTCAATCTCCAATCTCAACATTTGAGGAAATAGATGACGACACTAAGGGCAATGTGGGAGATTGAAGGGAGGACGAGGACGAGCTAGGCACTACGAGAAGAAGTTGTAACTTGTACGTGGAGGAGGACACATGCCCCATCTTTTCAAATCCTATATGCCCTTTATTCCACAACTATACTATATATGCCCAACCGATGCAAACTAATTAACACTACTAGCTAGCTAGCCTCCATCGCGTTTGGAACACCCTTTCCCTCTATTCTATTCCTGCCTCGTTGCAACTGTTAAGGTCCCATCTCGCTCCCATTCTATCCTTTGTTTCACGTAAATTAAAGTCTATTTGGATGCAAAAGCTTTAATTTTTTACTTATAAAGAAATTAGTTTTATTTTTTATTTTATTTTTCTCATATATGCACAAGAAATAAAATTATTAAATACTCATTTATAAATAAATAAGTGCTTTTAGAGAAGTTAAAAAAAATAAATTTTAAAAAATATAAAGAGTAAAAGTTAATTTCAACTTATATAAAAAATTACTATTTAAAAAATATATTTTAAAAATATTTCTAGAAAAATTTATGTAAACTAGACCTTAAACTTTATAGGTCACGACTTGGGTGGATACAATAAAAACATATATGTTTGGGCAAGGGTTTCCTATTGGTTATTGCCACTTAAGCATATTCAAACAGTGAAGGATAAAAAGCTAAACACAAATTGATGAGGTGTCGGCATTACTTTTTTTATAATAGTTTAACAGTTATTTGAAGAATAAAGTGAAAAACAAGAGTTTTAATATTAAAAAATTAAAGTTGTCTAGTAACTTTTATATTTTTTAAGTTTAAAAACTACTTTAAGTTAAAAATTAATTCCCAAATGAAATGTGGTTACCTTAATTTCTAGTATTATTCATTATCTCTTTTCATCATCATCTTATATTTTTTTTTTATAAACTAAACAACTAAATCAAGGATTAATTTATTTTTAATTTTAAAATTCTATTATTTGTCTTATTTTTAAAATTCTTCTTAACTAATATTTTAAACCCAAAATATTATAATTTATTATTGTTTTATTTTTCATGTCATTTACTGTTTTTATTTATTTTTATAGTTTTATTTTTGTTATTTTCTATTTTTATATGCTTTATACGGATAAAGTTGAATGCACAAAAACATCATGGTTGTCTCCAACATCAACGAGTTCTAATGACAAAGTGAAGTGGACCACTGCCACAAAAAATATGGTAGCTTGCAATACGTAGGGTAAGAGTGTACAGCTAGCAGTTTGGATAAACCCGATAAATTGGATAATTCGACCAAAATTGATTACTTTGGTTTATTTTCTTCTTTGTTTAGGTCAAACCTGAACCAAATTGATCAAATCCGAATTCGATTGGTTTGAATATTGAGCTATAACTTTCAAACTCATAAACTCGATCACCCCACCCAGTGACAACCTTTATTTTTGATTTTTTTTTTGCCTATTCAGCTAACTATCTAAAAAAAATTATAATTTTTTATGAGACGGGGTAAAATATCTTTTTTTATAAAATCCACTTTTTCATTCTTTTATTGAATTTTTTTAATTCATATAAAAAATCTTAAACATTCTTTATTTTGAAATGAAGCAGTACTTTAATTTTTAAAAAATAATAATGTGTGAATAACGTGTTTTTTAGAGAATGACAAATGAGCGATTCCATTAAGCAAAAGCAAACATTGAAAACTACATTTTTTTTTATTGATTGCTTGATTCCAACTGCAAAAGTCCAGCGAGGCATAATGAGAGGGAATCACAGGTTATATTCTCCTTGCCACCTAATTAAAAATTAAAAAATTCCAATCATCCCACTACTTGAATTCTTTTTTAGAGGCGTGCAATACAGGACCGGTGTTTACAGTTACACGAAAAGATTCGCGCACGTAATAATATTAACCAAAAAATAGTAGTAAAATAAAAGCTGTGTGTATTTGACAGAAAATCAATGTTGGTGAAAGCAATTTCATATCAAAAACCTTTTCGCATTCTTTTATGAGCGTTGCTGTTCTCGCACGAATTTGACGGATTAATCATACTAAGTTTTTTCTCTTTTTTTCAAATAATGAATATTAAAAAAAGTTACTCGACAAAAATCACGTCATGTAAATCATGCATATCTTTCATACAAAATCTTTCATACCAAACATCATTTCTCTTCTCTTATATTGTCGACCAGTCATGCTTTTTGGGGATGAATTCTTCTTTATGCGTAGTAGTTACACTCGTATGAACTTGGTCAATATAAAACTATATGATAGAAGTTAATTTTACCAATTCGACAATTTGATTTATATATTTATCATCTGTATTTCAAAAACTCAAATTCTGAAAAATATGTAATTTTGAGATTTTAAGTTACAAAACACGACATTAAGAGAGGGGTAATTTTAAAATTTTTAGTACCAAAAATGTTAAAGTGGGACAGATTGCCAAAATTGTGGGGTGTATTTACCAGCCCCCTCTAGCAACACCTTAGTTTTTTTTTTTATGGTCATTACAACACGTTAGTTAGGTTAGGATGGCATAATCCAAGATCCAAAAATACTGAATAGTGTTAGAGCCCAGTCCATTAATAGTGGGCCTCGGCCCATTGTCGAAGTTCCGGTGTCCCACTTCCTTTCCACCACAAGCAGAGACAGTCAGAGCAGCGTTGGGGTAGAAGAGAAGAACAGCGCTTACCGTCACCGTTGACGTGGCTGGGTGAAGGAAGGTGAGAGAGAAATGGCGAATCAGGGTGCTAAGAAACGCAAGGAAGAGAACGCTCGTCACATGGCTAGGCTCCGCCACGTCATCATCGCCTGCAACGTACACCCCCCTCTCTGTAATTGCAATCTTATTTTTCTTTGCTATAAACTAGGGTTCTCCTGGGAACTTTTCTGTTTTGTTGTTTGATATTATCATCGGCGCTTGTTGCAAGATATTTGGTCTGCTTATTTTTTTTCGATTGGATTTTTTTTTTAATTATCTAGAATTGAAAGGGTAATGGATAAAATTTAGTGTATGCTGATAAAGGGTCTCTCTCACACATGTTTATTAGTTATTGGCATGAGATTATGAGCATTTAATAAACGAGTTATTGTTCCTCAAATTAATTTACTAGTGTAGTAGTGATTATTGATTATCTAATTTGTTGGTTTTCTTTTTGACAGGTTATCTATGTATTAATAAGGATGTTAATCTTCCATTCCACCTTCACCTGGAAGCACTGGATTGGCCTTGTTGTGACTTCTGTGGCATATCTTATTCCATATCAACAACTTGCTAAGATGGCAACCCCTAGTTATGCCGAAGATGGTGAACTTTTAGATGGTGGGTTTGATATGTCTACTGGTGGTGTTTGTGGGTATGTCTCTGTTTCGTCTTGTTCATATATTTTGCCGTTTATGTATGATAGGAGCAATATTTTTTCCTGGGACGAGCAACATTATCACTTTCTATAGTCAATGCCAGCTCAGTAGCTCACACCCTTTACTGAGTTTCACATTCTTCAAGTTTCCATGATAAATTCTAGCGAAAGATCACTTGATGTCCCTCTCTATTTAGATTTTCAGCCAACAATAGTTCTTGACCCTCTTATCTTTAACCAAACTATATTGAAAAATAAAGTTCAGCTATACTGATTGTTTTTTTGTTGCTATTTTCCAATTGTATGATACTATGATATATATTCTTCACTTACTATCAGTCATCTTTTGCAGCTATTTACATGATGTTATCTACATAACAAGCTTTGTGCAAGTCATGTCCATCATCTCTGGAAAGTTCTGGTACACATATCTTGTGGTAAGGTCCAATCTGCTCATAATTAAGCTTTTGGTTGGCTTTATTGGCACAAAAAATATGTATAATTTTATAATGTAGGACTGTAACTGTTAATCCAGTAGTCGCACACTTGGATTGAAGCCTCTTCAAATAATGCAGTCTTAGCTTCATAAAAAGAGTTTTGTTATCTGCCAGCATTGGCAGTGTGCTCGTGCACGCATGAACTATTGTGTTCTGCAATTAGATAAATGTTCATTTACCATGAGGAGGGTTATATCCAAAGGTTCATTAGTTACTTATTAGTGCATGCCATGTTGCATACTTTTATATGCCAGAAAGCAACCGACTTGAAGGGGAAGGGACTGGACTGTTAAAAAGAGGAGGCACCCTAAACAGTGTGCTTTATCATTTAACCCTTAGTGACTGTTGTCTCACATAGTAGTTTGTCCATTTATGAGTTATGTCAGGTGTTCCTGTAGAAAATCAATTGTGATTGGGAACCGCTTAAATTATGACTCTGTTTCTATATATATATGCTATTTGAAGTTAAGGTTGTAATCAATATCTGAACGTGTTTGACACAAAAAATAGTAAAACCCTTTAGCATTAAAAAAGAGAATGCAGCAACCTCCAGATTACAGTCAGTGACACAGATGCTTCCTTCTTGATGTTTTGCCAGATACCGGCATTTGGAGCATACCAATCCTTTGGCTTCATTAAAGGGTTCTTGCCACAAGGTTCAGAGGTATGATCACCTTCCTGATTAATTTTCACTTTCAGGCCATACATAGAAAGGACCATAGTAACTTCAATTTCGTATGCCTTTTGTGAATTAGGAATCATCTGAAGACGAAAAGACCCGCAAGAAGAGGGAAAAGATGGAGAAGAAGGCATCCAGACCCAAATTTGTCAAAACAAGAACTAGATAAGTTTGTTGGAGTGGAAACCCAGTTGGACAATGTGACCCAAATATTCAAGAGAGATGGAGGTTGCCCTGAAACTTAAAGTTATTACAAGTTGTATTTTAGTCTGAGTTACTTTCATGTAAAACAAATTAGTTTATGCCCCTCCATTTACGGAAAGAAACAAGGACATGTATGCTTTGTCAAGTCCGCAAAGATGCATATAATGTCAAATGACTTTAAACATTTCAATAGTGTAGGTATTGATTAATTCCCATTTAGGCGTTCAGGCACATTTTGTGATATAGAAATGCATATGGAAAACTTAGTTGACGCAAGCAGACATAAATGCATTTTGCTAGGCACAAAGTTAGAAATTCATTTTCTGAGTGTGCATGGTAAAAGATAATCTCTGTTCTAGAAATCTTGAACGGAGAGGAGGGATAATAAAATCCTCATTTCAAGATGCAAAGGAACGCATAATTGAGGAGACATACATTCACCCATCAAGAAGTTCACAATCAATCCTCTGAAAGTACAGCCGCATCCCATTCAAGTCATAACCCACATTATAGTTCTGTTGAGCCAACATTCCAATAGAAGTGAAGCTTTCATAGTCATCGCCAAAATAGTTTCCCGGTAGCACAGCCATGCAAAATTCATCTTCTGAGGTCTGAAGAAACATACTTGTGGCGTCCAAGTCCAAAGCAGCACCCTCAGCGAAATGGAATGTCACCACTGGAAAGCCACTTAGATCTCGGCTTGCCACACCATTGTAGCACAATGTATAAGGGTTCTGCTTATTTTGGGTCAAACCCCCTTCAAGGAGATTCTCAACTTCAAAGCTGAGCACTTCAAATGCATATTTTGTAAGCCATGTGTGGTCTGCTCCAGAATCAATCAGCACTCCACTGTTATTATCCCTTGTTGATCTTTCAAACACCGTTGGATCAATATCAAGCCTTCTCCCCCCTATACTTATAGCTTCTAGATTAACATAATACAGACCATTGATAATATTCAAAGTGGTTGAGTCACCTTGCATATTTGCTTTGTCCCCCAATACCAATTGGTTAAACTTATAATTGGTATTTCTTATATTCCCAATACAATATGAAAATTTCTTACCAAAGCTAGGTAACAATGAAAAGCTTCCACTTCCAAGTCCAAACACCCCATTGAATCCTTGGTAGGGGTAACCATTGGATAATATGCTAAACTTACGACTACAACCAAATATCAAACTAGGCACTCTAACTATGCTTTCATCTGGGGTCTCTAAAGTTATCTGTTCCCTGGCATAGATCCCTTCTGATGAGCCACTTCCAACATACTCTACACTATATGGGCATTGATCATAAACATTACATTTGCCACATTCATTGCATGTCAAGCTAGCATATGTGGAGGATTTTGAAGGATCAAATATTGGGAGAGATTGTTGGGAACAAGGTGTGCAGGGGAGACACTTAACCCATGTAAGGCTGCTGCCAGTGTCCATGACAGCAAGTTGTGGAACAGGTGGTTCGCCTATGGAGAAATTCATTAAGAACACAACATTTCTTGGGCTAGGAACAAGATTGGATACATAGTTACTATCAGAAGCTTCCTTTATCTTGTTGTTATGCCAGTAATGATCCCAAATGGAGTCTTTTGAGTTGTAGGGAGATAATGCAGATTCATAATGTATGAGTTTAATCACTAGGCTTACAGATGAGGAGGTGGTGGTGCTGGTAAAATGGAACATGAAAGCCAACGAAACAAGAATAGAAACAAATGTTGTTGCCATGATCAATTTAATTCTTGAGCAAGTTCCAAATCCCTTTATGAAGAAATTCGCCGGCCTTGACTAGTCACTATTACCTTATGATTCCTTACGTAAAAACACCTTTTTTATTTTTTAATGAGATGAAATCCAATCCAGGTTTAGAATGCATGTAAGGGTGTTAGTACTGTTATTGAACTATTTTCACATGACTCGAAAGATTAGTTACTGAATTGTTTCTACATGATTTAACAAAACAAAAAAAGAACAAATCTCTTTGGCCTTGGGTAAAACAAAAGAAAAATAAAACAGTTTAAATAAAGAAATAACGACATTATTCAGTAAATTTTAATTTAATTTAATTAAATAAAGAGCAAGTCCAAATAATATAACAAACGTGTATAAAATTTACCCAATAAAATAAAGTATTAAAAAATATGTTTAACAAATTATAAAAATATATTGTCAAACAGCTGTGCTATTTTGCACGAGAAAACGAAGTGTGGACGAAAACTGACGTGGCTGGACGGAAATCACGCTGGGTTGAGATTAAAAATTAACCATACATTAAACTAGTTTAACAAATAATTTACTCACAGTTAACTACAAATTTGAATGGAAAACGTCAGTTATCAGTTAGTAAATTATTCGTTTGATCAGTTCATCATATGGTTAAATTTCTTACGAGACCCAAATTAGACATATTTTCAACATAATGACCAAATCCGTCACTCTCCCGTGACATTCTGGGGGAGTAATGTAAAATAATTTTACATTGTTACCTTCTATACACATCCATAGGGAATATAAGATCACGACTTCCTCTACATAACACATTCATGTTGGAAGCAGCGATGGCTCTGTAAGTTTCTCTGAGTGGCACTTAATGTTGGCAGCAATGGTAGCTCTGGAAGTTTCTCTAAGTGTAGCATGTAATTGCTCAAGCTTTGTATTTATAGATGGGGCAGTTAAAACTACTATTTTGCTTCTCATGGGACCTTATCCGAGGTCACAGTCAAAAGATTGAACTCACGCCCTAAAGTCCAAGATAATTCATTCTGAGCATCAATACTTAAGTTGTATTCCTGGAAGTAGCCGTTATAAGTTATTACAGACATATTGGCCCTGGAAAATTGAAAAAAAAAACAAAAACTTTTAGTAAACAAATAGATACCAGAAATTTAATAACATGGGAGGGAGGGACGTAATTTGTTACGGAGCTAGTCATAGACCTTTGTAACCTAAAAAGAAGTACCACACTTCAATGAGCATAGCTTTAATGGGGGGACCATCTACTTCTCTGGTTGTAACTATCTTGAAATTCAACACATTCATGTTGTACCTTGATTTCTATCTAATCACCCCTTGTTGGTTGGATTAAGAGTTATCTATTTAATCATAGCAACCTAAAGACCCTAACATTGTGAAAGTTCTAGTTTTAAAATCTGAGACCTGGATATACACATCAGTGTTTGGCGAACTAGAACACACAGTCCAAGAGGAAAATAGAAATACAAGGCACGAAATTAAATACAATGATGCGGACCAATTTCCATTGCTATACCCCCCATGTGTTTATATAGCCTTCCACGAAAGGTAACAATGAACCTTTACAAGGTTACTACCAAACTATGAATCAGATATTAGCAGACAAGGAAATTCCAAAATTTGACCAGTAAGCAGCAGCAATGAGAAAGACCCTGAGAACGGAAAGCTACCTATAGTACAACCAATTATGTTCACCATATCTCCCCCGCATTTATTAATCTCCCACATGCGTCATCACTTATTTGTCTTGGTTGCTAAATTGATTGTCAAAGTGTCCAAACAATGGTAGAATTGGAAAATACATGCATGCACACACAAAATTTAAAATAAAATTTACTTCTTCATATTCAATAATCTAAAGGCTCAAAGTGTTGCAGTAAACCATGGTTCCACATGAAAGAGAAGCTTATACATTCAAGAAGATATTGTCAGGTGGATTGTGTCTGTCAATGACTGAGACCACCAGACCTATAACGAGGCACTCACCTACAAGCTAGAAGTTCAGATGATGAGGTGTCGGTAACATTTTCAACCTTGCGAATTACTGCATAGCTGTATGACAAACAGAAGATATCATAAAATAAGTTTATGCAAACACTCTTCTTACTACTATATAATCAGAAATCCTCGTTTGGCTGACACTAAAATCTCCAAAAAGGTGAAGCAAGCATTCCATATAATGGAAAATAAGGATCATATGAGATAGTTCCAAGGAATAAAATGGCCAATATAAAAAATCTTATATGAATCACGAATCTAGCTACTTAACCTCAAAATACTTCACCTTTTGACCCCTGCAGGAACAGCATTATGAAGCACATGATGATATGCAGGATCGAGCACATCATTTACAGCATCAGGAATTATTGATCCAAGAAAACCACTTGATCTGTTGCTCCTGTTAAAGTCATCAAGTACACATCAGACAACTTTGCAAATCCATTTCAGAGGAAGAAAATTAATTATAAAAATTTAAAAAAGTCAGAAAGAAACTTTTGAGAGCGTAAAGGAAGCGTCTCCAAATTATATATTATATGGACAATTAAAATCAGCCACAAAAAGGGTTCACATTTGAACAGGCAATGATCAATACGGCATCCGCTTCTTCTTTCAAGTATACAAAATGAAATATTCAATCCAGAGTGACCTTTCTTGTGCGGCCCTTATTTGTCACCTAATATGGTTGAGAAGACCAACACATTAAGTTGAACTTTCATTATTTGGCTTCTCTCGTGCTGTTTGCAAGTTCATTTGAGCAGTGACCATGCCAAACACAGTAGTTAGAGGTTTGCTTTAAATTTAAATCAGGCCAGCTCAACCTTTAGTCATGTGAAGCAACCCACACCTATGTGACACGTTGACTTGTGTACAATAAAGTAGTCTAATAGGAATGAGGGGAAGAATATTTTAAATTGAAATTCTCACCTTGGATGTGAAGTAAATCCAAGAGTGAAAAGATGAATAGAACCAGAAGAACTTGAGGCAGCAAGAATATCTGGAAGCTGCTTTGATGGACCAAATGACAGAGAAAATATAGTAGATGGATATGTCCCCCTTCGGAAGCTATATGACTGCTATAAAAACATTTGTCAGATTCTACACCTGAAGTAAAATTGTAACAAAAATAATATCAAAAGCATCAAAAGGATTTAACAGTCCACTTGCATAACATAAAATATACAGCTGTGCTCTTATCTTGAAGAGTCATACAGCATAGGAGACAATCACACAAACAATTACAAGAATGAGTACTACTGTAAAATACACATTGGAGACACAATCTTTTTGGGGGATGTTAGTTGACAACACAGTTGGGTTTGGACTCTCAAGGTTAACACTATCAATAAAGGGCCTCTAAGTGTGTTTTGCTATGAATTAAATTTAAATATACCTGCTAGAGTATTATACCATTATCTGATCCAATGGCAATTTTGTAACCAATATCATATTATTTGCAGCTTCAAGGAGAGAAAAGATTGAAAGATACAAGAAATAATGGCTAATACCATTAATAACCCCTATCAGTATTCAAAATGACACTAAATATTATACATCACCTTTGTTGCATCTGACACCAAATGGACTCTGACTATGGTTCCTTGCTCAGATGCTGTAGCTATGTACATTCCATTAGAAGAAAGGACCATTGCAGCCAGTGGTGAACGATGAGCCTCAATCTGTAATTCAGATTTCAGATTCAATAATAGCGTACATGAATATAAAAGATACAAACTGGCATATTGGTTCATATATAGTAGTACGACAAACAAAAAAGAGAGGTAACTATATCCTTAAAAAGAAAATATTACTGTAAAATAATGGAATAAGTCAATTATATTGATGTGTACTTAAAACCAAATCTTTTTCCTACCATGCTCCCCAAATAAGGAAATCTCACAATGCCTTCAAGTATACATTTTAAGGCATACAATTCATGTAACTTACTAATATGTTAGTTCTTGAAATTCCAAAAAACTAAAGATTTTTTCATTCAAATAAACAAGAAATACTGAATCAAGAATGCAGTGAAAAATATAGAGTAACAATAAAACATTTAAAAACATGAAGATTAATATTGTCAATTTTCATCCTCACTAGCTTGTGGCTACAAGGCAGTAAAGGCTCAATAGCAAAAGAACTCGCGAATATTATAGTAACAAAAGCCATTGCATCTTATCATAGAAAGCAATTCAGAAAGAAAAATTCTAGGCATAACCTCACAGTGTAAATTACACTCCATGACATCGTACAACAATGCAGATCCTTTCGTGGTGCTGGCAGGTAGAGCCAGGTAGCAAGCATCCAAACAAGGGGAAAAAGCACAAAGTCCTGTAGGGAAAATTGTCTTAGAAAAGTACATGCATGATCATAATTAAATGCTCAATTCATGCTTGTCACAACCCAGTTTACTATAGCATATAATAATAATCTAAAAACTGCAACTTAATAAATAAACAAGTCAAAACCTTATAAAACAATGCTTATCACAAACCCTCCTGATTGAGTGAAATCTTATCACGTATTAATCCCAGCCTCCCTCACCTTTAATATTTGGCACTGTGTCGATAGTGTCCAACATTGCGAGACTATTTATATCATAAACATATGCTTTGTCTTGTAAAATGACAATGAGTCTGCATTAGAGAGAAACAGAGATAGATAGCATCATTCTTAATGGTCAAAGAAATGTGCTGATTAGGTCATTGGACTTGGCTAGATTTTAGTATTTGTGAACCAAAACCGAGTAAAATAAGAGTTCAGCTCTGACCTTTTTCTATTCATGCGAACAGCGAGAATTGAAGTGAGAAAGTTCAATTCTCTAAGAGCAGCTCCAGTGGTTGTATTGAATAAACAGAGACGGCGAGGGGACAAAGATGGCTGCATCAGTGAAAACAACGCACAATCAGAGAGAAAAGCCAAATTCTAATTCTAATACATAGTTGAAAACCTGTTTTAGTAGTACCTGATCACCAGCACCAACGATAGCAAGAAGGCTTGAGCTAAACAGCATCTCGACAATAACGAAGGCTCCAACCGCTAAGGGAATGAAGGAACAAAAAAAAAAAAAGATAAGAGAAAATTGAAATTAAGAAGAAAAAAAAAGTTTATGATGGTGATAATGAAAAGTGAATTAACCTCTTTCATAGCAGAGGCGTCCTGTATTCGTATCAAATATTCTGAAACCATCCTTGGTGCCAACAGCAAAACAACTGCAATCGGGAGGGAATAAAAGATATCATCAACGACGCCGTTGAGGTTGAATTCGCAGGAAAACGATGGGGTTGCTCTGGGTGATTAGATTAAAATAGAAATAGAAATAATAATAGAGAGATAGGGGAAAATGGAATGACCTATGGTCCTGGTTGAAAGAAGCGCAGAGAATGGGACACGTTGATGATGCCATTCGGGTTCGGAGTTTCGAGGTTGCTGCTCCTCCGCCTGTGATTACTTTCACCACCGGCTTCCCTAACAATAATCATCATCAGGACTCACAACCCACCTCCGTCTCAAGTCAAACACACAAAGATATCTTCTGCCACACGTGTCCACCAGATTTTAAAATAAAATAAAATAAAAAATAATTAAGTAAAGGGTGCACGGTAAATCGGTACGGTAATCCGCAGAGTAGAGGAATTCTTGGGTGGGCACAAACCCTCCACTCCAGTACCTCACCCTTACTTACACACATCCAATAAAGAAATGACAGCTAATAAAAATAAAAAAATGAAAAATCCAACCTGTCAAAAATGAGATAAAAAATAAAAAACCAACATTTAAAATAAGAGAAAAAATAACGATCTTCGTCCTGAACGTCTTTCGCTGTTCCTTCTTCCTCCTTGGTTTGTGCGACAACAATCTCATACTTCTCCCTTGCTTTTTACCTCGTAACCAGCAGGTCAATCGTTAAATCGATTTCTTTTTAATTGGTTTTCTGATTCCGTTCTTTCATTCCATTTCCATCCACAAATAATAGGCTGTCTTTGTTTTTTTTTTTTATCCATTGTTAATTTCATGATATACTACCCATATTCATCAACAACAACAATTCATGATATACCCAATACTTGATGTATTTTAGTGAAGAGAGGCAAAATTGATTGACCCATTGTTAACAAGTTGTTTTGAAGTTGCAGCGCTGTGACCCTTCTTGGGATGTCACAATGGCTGCCGTCGGTGGGTGGTGGCACAATGGTGACGACGAGATGTGGGAGGAGAGTGAGGCACTGGTGCAAGCTGTGGGACGAAAATGGGAAAAGGCTCTGAAGTGAAATAGAAGAGGCATTGAGACAGTGAGCTGTGAGGGAGAGGGTTTACAGGTTGGCTTTTTCAATTTTTTATTTTTATTAGCTGTCATGTTTTTATTGGGTGTGTGTAAGGGTGAGGTGGAGGGTTTGTGCCCACCCAAGAATTTCTCCGCAGTATAATAAGGGTTGATTAAAAATCAATTGTTTTAATCAAAGATTTCATGCTCTTTTTTTTTTAAATGCACGGAGTTAGATATTTTTTAAATAATTTACTCTATTTTTTATGATTAAAGGACAACTTTTTTTTTTATTTTTGAACTCTAAGCAGAATCTCTTTTATTTTATAATTATGCCATAGTTACATTTTGTGTGATTTCTAATTTTGTAGAAAACTCTATATAATACGAATAACAATGCAATAAAATGCACGAATCTCACATGGCATGCTACAATTATTTGGGCATCCGTGTATGGGTTACTTAGTCCAAAAATATACCTTTGACCTGGTTGGTTTCATAGAAATACTTATATCTAACCTGCTTTTGTAAAAAAGTTTAGAGATAAATTCTATTGAGTTAAATATGTTTTTAGTCCTTCAATTTTTAGTAAAGTTTATTTTTAGTCTTTTAATTTTAAAACTAAACTTTTTAGTATCTCGTTTTTGGAAATATGTTACAATTAATCCCTCAAATTTTAAGAGTATAATTTTAGTCCCCATTTTAATAAAAATATGTCATATTTAATCATTGACCCTAAATCTGTTAAGTGTATAATTGTCGATGTGACAAACGACATTAAACGTAAGCATTTGTCATGTGTCTCACTTATCTTAATTGACATCTTAAGTGGATTCAACGAGTCAGATCACTCCAGCCCCCACTCCCTTCTGGACCATTAAATCCACTTAGGACGCTAACTATGATAAGTGAAACACATGACAAATGCTTACATGTAACGTCATTTGCCATATAAACAATTATAAACTTAACATATTCGGAGTCAAAACTAAATGTGGCATATTTTCATTAAATTGAAAACTAAAAAAATATTCTTAAAATTTAAAGGATTAAAAACTTCAATTTTAAAGATAAAAAATTAAAAACAAACATTATTAATAAATAAAAGACCAAAAAAAATATTTAACCTAATTCTTTTTATGCTATTTCTATAAACTATTATAAGAAACTTATTTTAACTTATGAAAATAAGTTAAAAATAGCATATATTCATATCATGAGCTTTTTTTATTCAAATTTTGAATTCACTTTTTTTTTAAAAAACCTCAACCTAATTCATTTATATAATTCTTTCTGATTTACAATTATATATTTGAGTTTTAAAAATATCGTGCCATCCTTACTAACGTTATCTCAAATATAGTAACCAAGAGCACCAGAAAATATAATGATTTGAGTCAAATAAAACAACTACTGGGAGTAAAAAATTACTTCCAACGACATGCCGACTGAAGCAATGACTAACAAATAAAAGAAACAAGACAGAAAGGTAAAAGAACAAAGAGAAAGGCACCGAATTAAGAAAAAGAATAGCGCGTGACCCTGCAAAGCATCAGATCGAAAATGACCCCTAACGGCTGAAAGCTCAGGTTGTGACTTTGAACATCAAAACCACCCAAGAAAACACTGAAAATTTCATGCCCCATCTTTCTCCAGTCAAAACCGTCAAATATCATTCTGCCGAAGACACCCTCTTGCCTCTGCTTCACACTTGAGTAAAGAATCTGATGATGTTTCCCTGTCCACCCTATACAAGTCTACCGTGTGTATTCGTTTTGCACCCTCCAGCATTCTACCATATTATATTTTGCATCCAAATGCACAAGAACATAATAAGTACAATTGTACTAGTACTACTCTATTGATATTTACAACCACCACCCAAAATGACAAAATTGTATAGAATAATATAATATAATATAAGATATACATAGGTTATATCCTGAATTAACAAAGTTAATGAAATCTTCTTTTAAAGACTTGTGACTAAAAAGAACTCCCGCTCCTTTTATATCTTCCAGGTTTTTTTTCCTTCATTTTTTTTAATTTATCTAGGACCAGAGAGTTCCATGGCGTAGGAATCCAAAGATTGTTCATCATCATCATCCATTGTCATGCCAAACATGCTGGAACGATCATGAACATTGTCGTCATGTTTTGAAGCAGAGGTAGGGAGGGATGAGCTATTGCTACTGTTGCTGTGACTAGGGTTCAAGCAGTGACTATCATAATTATGTGTTGATGCCCACTTCTCAGCAAGCCCATCACCTTCTAGCATTCGGACCACTTCAGACATTCTGGGACGGTGGGCTGTCAAATATTGAGTACACAATAAAGCTACTTGTAGCATCTCCCCCACCTCTATTCTATCATAGTTGCTCCCTAGCTCTTTGTCCACCAACACGGCAACCTTCTTTTCTTGCTGTATTTTCCTAACCTGTCGCAACACAAGGACTAATATTGATCTCTAGTCTCTGAAGTTTAAACAATTAAATGTTTTTACCCCAACCATTATATATCTATTTCATTTCCAGGATATGTACCAGCGGGTAGATACCTGTCTAGCGTCAACAACTACACAGCTCTCTCAGTGGCCTTTTTTGTTTGTTTTGGCATCCTATTAAAATCATATTTAAGAAATAAAGTTTTCCATGATTCTTCAACAGTTGTAGATAGAAATGACCCTACATTCAAAGGTACAGGAACTGTGGCGTATGCAAAAATGTCCGCCTAGTTAGTACAACACCATAAGTCATGATAATCTTCCACTAGACGTGCACTTCAGACTTGAGAGCAGACTACAAAAATTCTATGATGCAGAAATATAAACTATCTATTGGCATATTGCTTAGCAATTAACATATTGGCAACAGCCACTGCACAAAACTAATGTTTTGGGGTCTTAAAAGAGATGAGTTATATAACAGCCAGGTCTATTTACAATGTGTAGACAATTATCACACAAAAATGCTTTTCAGGATAATGTCATATCAGAAAACAAATCTACAACATTGAGCTCTGATTTTCCTTTCCCCCTTTTCAATAATTAGTATTCAATACACAAGTGTCAAAGATGTAAATGTTAAGACATTTAGCAGAAATTGTAGCCCAGTGCAAATCAGAGCAGATGTTCAAAAAATCATGTTCAAGAAAAAGCCAAACACGAGGAAATCCTAATGAAGAATTAAACACCATAAACTGAATAAACTAAGATATTATATTGACTAGCAAATTATCGCATCAAATACTTATGAGTGGAATGCAAATTATGCAATTAACAGTTTGCTTTCGTTGTATAGAATAGACTTACCCACTCTAGCATAGCACCTTTCTGATTCACGGTTTTCCCAAACTCAAGAGCTGTCATTCCAGTTATAAGTTCTAACAAGAGAATGCCAAATCCAAATACATCAGTTTTCTCAGATGATTGGCCAGTAGAGAGGTACTCCGGTGCAATGTGCCCAACAGTGCCACGGACAGCAGTGGTGACATGGGAATCAGCATGATCAAGGAGCTTTGCAAGGCCAAAGTCACCAACAACAGCCTCACAATCATCATCCAGAAGCACGTTGGCGGCCTTTACATCTCTGTGTATTATCTTTGGATCACATTGCTCATGAAGATACAGAAGGCCCCTGGCAGCTCCAATTGCTATCCTCTTTCTTGTGTTCCAATCCAAAGCTGGTTTACCTAATATATCACACACATGATCACCAGGAAAGTGAAGCGATTAAGATTGAATAGCTAAAATATGCGTTATAATAAACAGAATATTGAAGGTTAACAATATGCAGCCGGCAAAACTTGTTAAGAAAAGACTTGAACACCTTTTACTCATATTATATAAGTAAAAGACAAAATCCACTGGCGTTATTGCTTCTCTTGCCAGTAGCCACAGAGAGAAATAAATAATATCGAATCAATCACCTTTAGTTATCTGCAAAATCAGACCATTTCTAGTTTATCATTTATCATTTGAATTATAACAATTAGGCAAAATTTTCTCAATATGGTTCATCAAGATTTCAATTGCTACTGACACATTGTGAGCATGAATAAATATTCAAAATTAAAAAGTATATTTGGAAAGCCAAATTAATTAATTTTCAAAAACAAAAGAAAAAAAATATATCCTACACAATGTCCCACGTCCCAAACCATGTCATGCTGCAATTGCAACCGACATCAAGGTCCCATAAACCATGAAAAGATGAAACCAAAACACGACAAGTACAGACAAGAAGATTAAAAACCGGGTAGATATTATCACTACATTTTAATTTTAAATATATCACATCATGTGATCACATGCTTTATGAGAAAGACCACTGGGATGGAGAGAATTACCGACCTCTAAGCCTGGCGGCCACACTGCCATTTGACATATAAGGATAAACTAGAAGTTTTTCATTAGGAGTAGCACAATATCCAATTAAACGAAGTAAATTGCGGTGAACTGCCAAGCTGATCATCTCCAATTCTGTTTGGAACTGTGATTCGCCAGCACTACCATTTACATCTTTCAGCCTTTTCACCGCTACCATAGTGCCATCTCCAAGCTTCCCCCTGTAAACATTGCCAAAGCCTCCAGCACCAAGTATATTCTTGGAGCTGAAACTGTCTGTCGAATGTTGGAGCTCTCTGAATGTGAAAGTTTTGAGATTCCCTAAGCTAACAACTCCCTCTTCCTTATAATCTGCAACAATGCAAAAATCGTAAGTAAATACTAATGTCCTAACATAACAATACTAATCTTATGCCATATAATCTTAAGAACCGTTGTTCCAGTGCTACTTACCACCGATATACAGGATGGCTCCGTGCTGTCTTTTCCTTCTATACCAAAAGAGCCCAAAAAACAGGACCATCAGGGAAGCACAACTAAAGCTGACCCCAAATGCAATTGCTAGTCGTTTTTTGGACTTGTGTTTTCCTATAAATGGAAATGAGATGTAGGTTAAAAACTTCTATGAAGAAAAGATGAAGAGGAACCAGGGTAGGGAGGTGGAGATAAAAGGACGTGCCTTCTGATGATGCTTGAGAGAAAGAAACGGGCATAAGGGTTGCTGATCCAGAGCAACCTTCAGTAGAGCTGCTTCCACAAACTAATGGGTTCCCCACAATACTAAAGAAGTAACAGTGAATCAGGACAAAAGCATAGTTGAAACAGAAAGTATACTTTAAAAAGAACACGCTTCAGAGAGAGAGAGAGAGAGAGAGAGGGACCATACTTGAATGACCTGGCTGGAAACTTGGGCAATGGTCCACTAAGATTGTTAAAAGACAAGTCCCTGAATGCACAGAGTTGGCATATCAGAGTTTCAGCAAAAATGTTGACAAATAGCAAGAATTCAACAAGTGGAACTCTGTTCTGGTTTTCAAGACAGTTTAGACGTGTGGGAAGGGGGAACTGATATGACCATACTCACAAGAAAGCAAGCTGTGGGGTTTTGGCCAGTGAAACGGGAAAGGGTCCAGACAAGCTATTGTTGTTGAGCCTCCTGCTCTCGTTGTGTGCAAAGAAAACAGTGCATTACATTACACGTGTAATATAATAATTAATTAATAAGATTTGATGCAGAAAAAAAACAAGTAGAAGCATCTCAAAATATAAAATAATAAAGAATGAACTATGTCAACAAAACTAAACAGCAGATAGTGGCTTATTAGTGCTTAAAATAATTTCCCGCACTTTCTTTGGAAAAAAACACAAGGAAACAGTAATTACTCACAGATACTGGAGACTATTTAATTGACTCAGGGAGGCCGGAATCAACCCGGAGAATCGGTTGTTGGAAAGATCTAAAGTCTGCAACTTGGGAAGGTTTCCAAGTTCCGGTGGGATTTTGCCCGAGATATTGTTGTTCTGCAGTAACCTGCATTCAACCAACAAATCCAAATCAGAATACTCCAAACCATATAAAACACAATAAACTGCAATAAAAAAAACTCCGACGATTCCTTCGAAACAGAACAAACACATTTCAGAATGACGATGAACAAATAGCAGGGGATTACTGTTACAGACATTTTTAAAAAAAAATACTAAAATACCAAAAACCTTAAAGCGATTGAGACCAAATACATTTCAGAATGACGATGAACAAAACGACAAAGCATAACGTTAAAACCAAAATTTCTAAAAACCAAACAGAAGGGAGTTAAAAACAAGTGAGGAACGGGTATGGTATACAGAGCACAAGTTAAAGCTAGTTAGAGGAGAAACAGTGAAATAAAAGGACAAATGAGATAGCAAGGATGCTGTAAAAGTTCTCACACTTGTCGTAGATTTGTTAAATTTCCAATTGCAGCAGACAAAGTTCCAGAGAGAGATTGGCTCGGCGCTCCCCTGCACATACCAAATTTCTTCTATTAAAAAAAAAAAGAAAGAAAGAAAAAACGGAAAGAATGGAGTGATAGACATAGTATGGGAGAAGAAAGAAGAACTAACAGGCCTATAACAAGGTAATCAGAAGAGCAAGTAATCATGGTCCAACTGCAAGGGTCTACAGAGAATTCGTCCCAGTTGTTCAACACACTGTGTGGGTCATTCAGAGCTCCCTTTATGCCCATCAAAGCCTCCACTGCAATTTCATTATATTATTTAAACTTAACTATCAATTAACGAACAAAACCTTAGAATAAAAAGAAGGTAGTAGGAAGTATGGGCGTGTGTTACCTTCGGGGTTGCGAGGCTCGGAAGCGGAACAGAGAGCCTCCCGGGAGAGGAAGAAGAAGATGAGGAGAAGAAGAAGAATAGCCAAGTTGAGAGCCATAACAAAAACCACGGAACGATTGTTGAGTTTCTTTTTTCTTTTGTTTCAGAAAGAGAAGGACGTCGTCAAAAACGCCAACGGCCTACTAAAAAGCAGAGGCGGAGAGAGAGAGAGAGAGAGAGAGGCGTGGGAGAGTGGTGGAGTTGTGGCGTGGTTTGGGTGCAAAAAATGAGAGAGACGCGGGTGGGGTGGGTACTACTTACTCTCTGATCGTACTATATGAGGACCGGTAAACATACAACATGACTGTAGCATGACCCCTCTCTACTGTTCTTTCTTTCTTCTCTGTGAGGAGTGGAGGCAGAACTGCAGAACAGCATGGAGCATGTGAAGGAGCCCGCGAGAATCAAAACGTCCATCACTCACTCACACACACACCGTAGCATTTGGAGTGTGGGAGTGTACTGTATCTTGCTTGTATTTCCTATCAGCGTTCCGTACTCTATCATATCATATTATTATTATTATTATTATTATTATTATTATTATATTGTATTAATGCTGTATTATTGCTTGTGTTGTGTTTCCTATTTATTTATTTGTATAAATTATTAATTAATTAATAATAATATATTAATATTATATTGTGATGATAATTATGAGAGTGTTGAAGCATTTGTGTGTTAGAGAGAGGCAGTGTCAGTGATATATACTTGGGGGCAGTTTGATGTGACACGGACTCCCTGCACCGCGCAGCCAAATGTTCCGTCCGATAGACAAAGGCGAAAGAAAGAGTGGAGTGGGGGTGGGTGGGTCCCTGTTTTTTTTGTGTTTCCGCTTCACCCCCTCATCATTCCCCCTCTTTCGCTTTAGCTCCCTTTTACGAGGCCACATTCTTTCTTTCTTTCTTTTGCTTTTCATTTTTTTTTATTTTTTCTTCAAAATTAAAAGTTGTTTGCACCTTGTCTGTGCATTGCTTGTGTTATTTGGATTTATCTAATATAAATAAATAATATATGTAAAAAAAATTACAATATAAATAATATGTTTTATTTATCTAATATTTTTAAATTTTACGGTTAAATCATTCTATGAACCTTTGTGAATTTATTAAGCTTTTAAATAAATTTTACAGTCATAATTAGGAGTGTTCATATAACAGGATAGAATAGTTATATTTTGTCTCTTACTCAGTCATAAATTTTGATCAAACTAGATTTTTAGATCTCATCTTTTTAAAAAAAAAAAATTGATCTTATTCTTCAATGATACACTCATTTACTAAATACCAATTTTAATGGGGGTGGTAGTATGTTTGTATATGCCTTGAAAACATTCAAAAACATGTGTAAGTCTCTAAACAAGTTTTGGAATATGCATCAATATATTCGACAATATTGAAAATATCTAGGTTTGAGTTAGCTTCGTTGACTAAAAATGAATAAAATAAAAAAAAATATAAGACAATACGTGTGTGTATAATGCTTTGAGGTTTTAGATGAAAATATGGAGTTGATATTTTATTCGTGGTGTTATTTGATTTATTGGTACATGTCTCCTAACATATAAAAGAAAGGTAAAAACAAAAAGTGATTGTTTTTACTGTTTTTTGTGTAAATATTTAAAAATAAATAACAAATTAAAATTAATATGATAATTTTATAATTAATTAAAAATAAAAACATAAAATAAAAATAGGAAATAAAATCTCAAACCAACGGGTACAAAAAAATGGTTTTTTATTGAGTTGAATTGAGTTCAGATTTCATAGTAAAAACCGATCTAATCCAATTGAAATTGATCTCCTATATTGTAGCAAAAAAAAATTTGATCTCCTATATACACATATACTATTACTCTCAAAACTATACTACTATTCTATATTTTTATATAGAAAATATTAAGAAAATTTATATTTTAACACAATATATTATATAATGTAATGTGTGATGTAGTGATTCTATAATTATTAGTACATACTACATTACTATTTATTTATTTATATCATGTTTATGAAATGAGAAATAAAAAAATTAATAAACTCTTTTGTCCTTTTTGTCAATGTAGTTCTATGACTTGTGAGAGGAATATGTGTCTGTATAAATAACATTACCTGAATATTGTAAGTTAAATGCCGTTGATAGAGATGCTAAGAAGCATATAATTGTTGCCGTGGAATAGCACGTGAAGGAGAAAAAAATAGAATAACTTGGCAAGCAATGAAAAAAGTGGACGACAGATTTTTTAAGTTAAATTGTTTGTATAGATGGCATTTTCTTTCACATAAAATTCTTTTATGGATAGCATGGTTCTTCCTGTGTTTTATCTTTTATTTACTAGACTCAAATTTGAGACTTTATTTTAAAGAAATCAAGTTTTTTGTCAATTACATCATTACTTTTTTTTTGAAAGGCAAGTATTGGTTGTTAGAACTAGAGCTATCGAAATGAACTAGGCTTGATGGACTAGCCCGATAAAAAAAATAGGCTGGATTAGCAAAATCTAAGCCCGAAAATATTTTGGCCCGGCCCGGCCCGAAAAATCATTGGCCCGAAGTGGGCTAACCCGTGGTGGGCCGGGCTGCCCGCTGGCCCGACTATTATTTGCTTAATTTGCTTACAGACTGTTTCACATCAGAGATGTGAATAATTACACAGGTGTGGAAGTGTCAGTTCTGGTACTAAACTCGGTTACAGATCGTTTTACAGCACTGTTGTGAATAATTTCACAGGTGTGAAAGAGTCAGGCTCTACAAATGTCTTATTTTTAGTACTAAACTAGCTTACAATGCGTTTCATACCTGAGGTGTGATTAATTCCACAGGTGTGACTGTGTCAGATTTCTATAAAAATATTATTTTTAAAAAATAAATGAGCTCATGGGCCAGTTCATTTGGCCCGCAGCCCGTGGAGAGCTGGGCTGGCATATTAGTGGTCCATATAAAAATTGACCCAACCCGGCCTAAAAATGTGTTGGTCTGTTATGGATTGTCCCGCTCGGATAAACAACTCTAGTTAGAACATAGAATGGGTTTTGTACCAAACTATTCGCCCCCAGCACTAGTACACTACCACATTATAGTTGGTTAGTTATTTTTCACAGACACAATCCTACCACCGTTCAAAGCTTATTTAGTTTTTTTTAATCAGAAAAAAAGGCTTATTTAGTTAAATGGTTTTGTCATGTCAAGTGTAGAAATAAAATATATTTAAAGCAAATCATTCGGGTACCATTAGTCATTTACACTTTGATTAGGTGCCGAAAGAAATAAAGTGAAACGAAATTGAAAAAATGAAATAAAAAAATTGGACAAAGATTATGTGTTGTCTGGATGGATAAAAATAACAAAAGAACAAATATTAATATTTTTTTACTTATTTTGGATGATGAAAAAACGAGTATTAAAAAATAGAAAAATGTGTATAAAAACAAGTTTATCCAATTCTAATAAAAAAGATTAATAATGACTAAAAGATATATTTCACATTAGTTATCCCTAAAATGGAGAGAATTTTTTTTAGCTTCACACAAACGAGACATCCACATTTGCAAGCTGATTTCTTTAGATAAAACACATTAATCACTTGTGTCTAATTTTATGGTTAGCTACAATTGATCTCTGAATTGCTGAGTTGGGTGTAATCCTTTTTATTGATACTTTTTTTTTTTCTGAAACTCTATTAGTACCAATTAATTAGTTGGACTTGGACATAAACATCGGATATCCAACTGGAACCATACATATTTATTAATTAAACAATATGCTATTTAGATTAATTGGAGTAATTTCGAAGTTTACCACTTATATATATTACTCCAAATACACAAGACTTGCATATATTGCTGATCGCTGCACATTGGATCAACTATTTTCACATTTCCAGCAAGACAGTACTTCGTTCCATAGCGCAGCACACATATATATATCTCACTAGGAACTGTTACGCAAGACAATTAATAAGATGATAACTATATATCATGAACATTTGTGTCTACAATAACTTAATTGTCTGAAAAGATAAATTCAAACATACCATATACTATAAATCTTAAAGTATGAACATAAACTATTATAAAATTTAAAGTATCCATCTGACATATATTAAGAGATACGAAATTAGATTACTTTGTCGGGCTAAAGCAAAAATTAGTTAGGGACGTGACCACAGACCCCAAAAACGCAATTTCAAAATTATACATGGGTCCTGAATCATGATGAACAATTCTTTATGAAAAGCCCGTGCCACCCAAATGTTAATGCATTCCAACACAAACATTGTTAACTTTGCTTTTCATTTCAAATTTCCATTTACAGCAAGTCTGCAACCAATATACATATGGTACTCTCTTCTGGGTCTTCTGTATCCTATTAATAATCATGACCATGTCCCTTGGGAACGTTAGCAACCTATAGCTCTAACATGTGCCAGAGGTTTTTTGTTTTTTACATCCCCAACTTTTTTCAGATTGAGGAGCAATGTATCGGTTAGAAGAGGCGTGATAGCTGCATCTCCCGCAAGTAATCGATCCACATCCAATGGAAGGTTGTGAATTGAGACTTAAGCGCCGAACGTACACTTGTGTTGGTATAGAAGGAATAGTTTTTATTTGGCTAATACGTTTTTTGATATTATTAATATCTAAAACAATATTGTGATTAATTAAAGAGCCTTCTAACAATTTGGATTTAAATTTCGGGTATGTTTGATTTTTATTTTTAAAAAAACTATTTATTGTTTTTAAATATTTCTGTAAGAAAGGATTATTTCCTATATAAATGTTTGACAACTTAGATATCTATATATGTGTATGTATTGTAATTAAATAAAAAAATATTTTTTCAAATCAAACAAATCTTCTGGTTAATGTGCTCTGTCAAATGGACGAGTTCGGCTAGTACCTGAGTACGACCCCTAGTGACGAACAATCCGTGACTAGCTTTTACTTATCTCTTAGCCGAATACAAATTAGTACAGAGACTCTTATTCTCTAGAATACTGCGGGTATAAAGAAAAAAAATAAAACAAATCCTCTACTCTTTTTAAAACAAACTGTTCACTCATTTCTTGTGTTCGTTTTTTTTACAACGAATGGTTGTTTCCCCCTCATGTAAACCCCCCCGCCCCCCACACACACTCACACACAAACACAATATATATAACATGTCTTGTAAGGCCATGTTTCTCTCCCTTTGCCTCTATAAGTAATTGCAATGAAAAAATAATTTGAGGCATCAGAAATTCATTATCTAACCAGTTAAAGACCTTCCTTCTATATATAGGTGAGTTTACTGCCTCACATCACATGGTGAATTTGTGAAGCACCCATTGTGGGTGGTATTTAATTTTCACCTCTAGTAGTCACCCAGACAACACACAACAAAGATTTCATTATAAAATGCACAACTTTTGTTTAAGTAAGGAAATCGGAACACATAATTAGAATAAGACGAACACATAATTAGAATATGACAGCCAAATAAATAGTCAGTAGTCTATGCTGTTGTCTGTTGATTGTTGTGGAACAGTAGTGTGAAAGTGGTAACGTGGGAATCCTCTCCTGCAGACACAAAATCTTCATTGGAGTGCGTTTATTCTTCTTCCATTCCATGCCGTTGGTGTTGGAATTTGATTCCCTATATCTTCCCTTCCACAAAACCAACCAACCACAATGTCATGCCTGTTTTGGCTCTTTTTGTTTGTTCAAAACGCAAAAGCTTTAGTTTATCAAAAAAAAAAAAAACGCAAAAGCTTTACCAAAGTACTACTTTGAATTGGGAAAAGCAAAAGGTGACCCACCCATGCCTTCCCAGCTTTACCACCTTGGCTAATGGAGGAACACTCACTCTCATATTCCTCTTGCTTTTGCGTAGTTCTATTGAATTGCATCAATGCATCCTTGCATTGGGCCGGTAATCAATGAGCTTGGATGGCTTTGCATGGGCCTATCCTCCAGTCAATTTTAACTTCTACTAGTTTGACTTTATAATTATCATTAAACAATGAAAAGCACTCTTAATTTAATAGTTAATTATGTATTTATCGTAAGTTGTGCAGATCTTATCCTAGGTTGATGTGATTAGTCGTGACATGGATCTTTGTCTTTCCATTTCGTTGAGATTTGAGAGCAAAAATTCGATTTGACAAAAATTGAGGTTGGGGTTGGATTTTCCTATCACGTAAATAAAGGTAGGCCAGCTTGGAAATACAAATACTCACCTAAAATTTGAACAAAAAGCTTAACTAAATAATAGTTAAATGTACACGTTTTACTTAAAATATAAATTAATTAGTTTTGAGTTTTTTATATATATTTTTTAAAATGTCTAATTTTATATTAATATATTATATGAGTAATAGATATGATGTATTTAATACTACATGTGTATACATATGTGCGTGCACTGCAGTGTGCATATAAGTAGATAAAATTATGAAAAAATCAAGTGAGTTCAAATCAACAACCAAAGCCATTGTTTTGGATGTGATTTTCCTTCCTGTATGATTCCACCACTGTAGCATTAAAATTATATTCTTTATATGTGGTGGAATTCCTACATCCTAATCCATACCATTGATTAGAGCATAAAGAACCTCACTTCCTACAAAGTGGTTTACCCACTTGTTGGTGTTTTGTACCATCAATTTGACTAACCAGTGTTGTGTCTAATCCCGATAACTGGGGGCCAATTTTCAAGGTGTATAATGCATGAATAGGTCTAATCATGGCACAATGGAGAAAAATAAAGATCAAGTCAACCAAAGCAACAAAATAGTAGTCCGAACCAGGAGAAATTCCTGCTTACAGACAAACCTAACAAATCATATTTATACTATCTGATTTCTAATTGTAAATGATTATACCAAACCAACACAACAAAATTTGCTAATTCCGGTTTGTAATTCTCAATTTCTCTCTCCTTTCCAAGCCATTGTATTTTGATGTTATTCTTGAAGTTTTAAGCCCCCAACCATCCACAAGTGTAATGGAAGAAAGGGAAAAAAATAACTGGGGGTTGCATACAAGTTTTACTGAGGGGAACTAAATTTAACATGTTATTATTTTATTAATTGTTTTATAATTGGGTGTGTGTGTCTAATGTGCTAGCCTGTATTGAGACAAGAATTTATCTTGCTTGAGCTATATATTGCAAGTTATTTAAATCTCTCAGCACTGTCTTAAGCGTAAATCCACTGTAGCTCTCTTTGTTCCAACTCAGTCTTTTTTTTTTGGTCAAAAACACAGGCTTATTAACTTCAAGAATGTGATTCTTTAATTTCCACTTTTGGGGCCATATATAAGACCAAAATGATCTGCTTTTTTATTTTGTCTATGTCTATACGCCCAAGCCCATAAGCTTATATGTTTCCTGAGTCTCTTGGGTCTCTATACTGTACAGTTGGGAAGGTTTCAATACTGGCTGGGTTAGCCCGATGTTGACAGAACCCTGAAGCTGAAAGGTCCATTGTAATGAACAGACCAATTCTAGGGCCGTATATGTATCTTCGGCCCTTTGTGGATTCTGTCTATAAAATAACTGTTGATTTTGCACAATATTAATTTACATCAATTTTACCCCATTAACACTTATTTGAAGTTAAGTAAAACAAAAGTAACAATTCATTTTCCATCTCCAAAGGAAAAAGGCAAAGAGATCACAATAAGGAAGTCATTATCGTTTGATTGTACCTTGCATTTGCATGTGGGTGCCCCCTACCAATCAAGTTTCCCTGGATTGCAGTCCGCAGACAAACAGATACAAAAAGTGTTAAAAGGCCAAAACTCCAAAGTCCCAAATATGGAGTTGTGGGGACAAATCAATGTAACCAGGTTTAGGCATGCTCTTGTATGGTGAGTGATTGGTGGGGTTCACATCAATTTCATGGAAGAAAAAAAAGAAACCTTCCACTTTCTCAAATGCTTAGGTTTCATATATTTTACTTTATTTTTGGTCTTGAAACACTTAGTTTGCTACTGGATATAGGGCTCTCTGCTGCCAGTGCATTCATGGGTTGCAGCTGGCTAGAAAAGACAAGGCCAGAGATTAAATTAAGGTCTGCATGCAGTACCCTCTTTATTTTGTAGATACACAATTTTGTGCCCACAAAGCACGGGCATGAAAATGTGGACAATACCACTTTTTATTCCAAACTGCATAATTGGTGAACTCCCCTTACCCGTCACAATAATATAGTCAAAACCTTTTGGTCCTCCTTCACCCTTGCACACTCTTTTGGAAATTGGAGCGTACATATATACAGGGAGCATTTTAAGTGGGAGGATTTTTATTATGAGAGGATAAGAAGAGTAAATCATAGCCATAAGATCAAACCATAAATGGTTAAGATTAAAACATAAAGTTATATGATTTTTTTAAGTGGTCATGTGACCAATAACTAACTTTTAATCCAAACTATCCATGTATGGTTATACGGTCCAGATTTAATCCTCTCACCCTCTCATATTAAAACTCATCTCACTTGATACATCCCCTATATATATATATATAATAAGGCGGCATCTATGGTGCACAACCTTGATAGGTTGTGTATCATACACAACTTAAAATTAATTGCTAACTAGTCCTTTTAATACACTAATTGTGTGGTAAAATTTTGTGTTTTTTTTAAGATGTGTGATTTGGTATTCCTATCTGAGAAATGTGGTTTTGTCCAATAATTTATTTGTTCAGTCGCTACAGTATTTCTATTTGTGTGATTTGGTATTTCTATCTGCAGTCGCTACAGTATTTCACTTATTTATTTGTTCAAATAACTTCTTACAGACTATAAAACTTTTTATTTCGATTTTATTTTTGCTACAGTAAATCGCTATAGTATTTTCACTCATTTATTTGTCCAATAATTTTCTACGGTGTATAAATTTATTTTTCTTTCTATTTTATTTTTGCTACAACAATCTCTACAGTATTTCTCTCATTTATTTGTTCCAATAACTTCATACGAGCCATAATTTTTTTTGTTTTGATTTTATTTTCGCTACAATAATTTCACTCATTTATTTGTTCTAATAACTTTCTACGATCTTTATTTATTTTTTTAATTTATTTTCGCTACAGTAAATCGCTACAATAATTTCACTCATGTATTTGTTCCAATAATTTCCTATGGGAAATAAATTTATTTATTTTTTGATTTTTTTTGTCACCAAAACGGCGTTCGCTTACGAGTTTCACTCATTCATTTGTTCCAATAACTTCCTACGTGCTATAAATTTATTTTTATTTCGATTTTATTTTCGATCACCAAAACGATATTTGCTTACTAATTTTACTTATTTATTTGTTCAAATAACTTCCTATGGGCTTTCAATTTATTTTTATTTTTATTTTATTTTTTATCACCAAAGCGGTATTTGGTTACAAGTTGCACTCATTTATTTGTTCTAATAATTTTTTACAAGCTATAAATTTATTTTTGATCACCAAAACGTTGTTTCCTTACAAGTTTCCCTCATTTATTTGTTCTAATAACTTTCTACAGTCTATAAATTTATTTTTTTCAATTTTATTTTCGCTACAGTAATTTAATTTATTTATTTATTCCAATAACTTTCTACGTGCCACAAATTAGTTTTTTTATGTTATTTTCATTACAGTAGTTTCACTTATTTATGTATTAGAACAAATTTTTTCGAACAGCAATCGCGACAGCAAATTGTTATAGTAATTTCAATTATTTATTTGTTGCAATAACTTTCTATAGGCTATAAATTTATTTTTGTTTTGATTTTATTTTTGCTACAGTAATTTCACTCATTTATTTATTCCAATAACTTTCTACGGGCTATACATTTATTTTTATTTCGATTTTATTTTCGTTGACCAAAGCGGTGTTTGCATACATGTTTCACTCATTTATTTATTCCAATAACTTTCTACCAGCTATAAATTTATTTTTCTTTCAATTTTATTTTCGATCAACAAAATAGTTTTTCCTTATGTGTTTCACTTATTTATTTGTTCCAATTACTTATACGGGCTATAAATTTATTTATTTTTCTTTCTTTCTTTTTTCTTCCGCAACTACCACTATATTTTTATAATTACTTTTCGTTGTTCTATTTTGTTGTTTGATAAAAAATTTATTTATTTATGATCAATAAAATAATATTTGCTCATGAGTTCTATTTATCTTTCTTTATTTTTAAAAAATTTTATGTTAAAAAATTGCGTGTCAACTGACAAAACCCGTGCGGCAGCACGAGCACGCACGGGTACCTGGTTGGTATATATATATAAAGACGAACTCTCTCAAGACCAACTTTTACACGTGTTGCTATAGGAGTATTTCAAAGTCTAATTGAATTGATTTGAATAGTTTTGTTGATTAATTATTCTATGATTCAAATTTAATGCGCTTAATTGTTATCTGAAATTATTGATTGTATTCGATATTGTATTTAACTTTTGAGAAAGTATTTCAAATTGATATTATATTATATAACTTTTGTCACCGTTTTGGTGACCAAAAAAAAAATTATATCCCGTAGGAAATTATTGGAACAAATAAATGAGTGAAATTATTGTAGCGATTGTTGTAGCGAATAAAATCGAAAAAATAAATAAATTTTAGATCGTAGAAAGTTATTGTAACAAATAAATGAGTGAAATTATTGTAGCAAAAATAAAATCAAAATAAAAAAAAATTATAGCCCGTAGGAAGTTATTGGAACAAATAAATGAGAGAAATTACTGTAGCGAAAATAAAATCGAAAGAAGAAAAATAAATTTATAGACCATAGAAAGTCATTGGAACAAATAAATTAGTGGAAATAATGTGGCAAAATTAAAATTGAAATAAAAAATATATAGTCCGTAGAAAGTTATGGAACAAATAAATGTGTGAAAATACTGCAACAAAAATAAAATTGAAATAAAAAAATTTATAGCCTGTAGCAAATTATTGGAACAAATAAAAGAGAGAAATTACTATAGTGAAAATAAAATCGAAAGAAAAATAAACTTATAAACTATAGAAAGTTATTGGAACAAATAAATGAGTGAAAGTAGTGTAGCAAAAAAATAGAAATTAATTTTTTTTATAGCCTGTAGTAAGTTATTAGAACAAATAAATGAGAGAAATTATTGTTGTGCTTTACTGTAGCGATTGCTAAAGTGAAAATAAAATCGAAAAATAAATAAATTTATAGATCGTAGAAAGTCATTGGAACAAATAAATGAGTGAAAAAATTAAAGCGATGTACTGTAGCAAAAAAAAATTGAAATAAATTTTTTTATAACCCGTAGGAAGTTATTGGAACAAATAAATGAGAGAAATTACTGTGGTGATTTACTGTAGCAAAAATAAAATTGAAAGAAAAATAAATTTATACACCGTAGAAACTTATTAGAACAAATGAAGGAGTGAAATTACTGTAGCAAAAATAAAATCGAAATAAAATTTTTTATAGCCAGTGAGAATTTATTGGAACAAATAAATGAGAGAAATTACTGTAGCAAAAAAATTGAAAGAAAAATAAATTTATGCACAGTAGAAAGTTATTAGAATAAATAAATAAGTAAAAATACTGTAGCGATTTATTGTATAAAAAAATCAAAAAAAAATTTATAGCCCATAGGAAGTTATTGGAACAAATAAATGAGTGAAATACTGTAGAAATTGCTATAGCGAAAATAAAATAGAAAGAAAAATAAATTTATATGCCGTAGAAAAGTATTGGACAAATAAATGAGTGAAAATACTGTAGCGATTTACTGTAGCAAAAATAAAATCGAAATAAATTTTTTTATAATCCGTAGGAAGTTATTTGAATAAATAAATAAGTGAAATTCTATAGCAATTGCTGCAGCGAAAATAAAATCGAAAAAAAGTGAATTTATACACCGTAGAAAGTTATTGAAACAAATACAATCGAAATAAATTTTCTAAATTTTCGGAAAAGGAATGTTGAGCTTTCATTAAATATTTTCTAAATGATTTTGAAATTCTTAGTAACTATGGTGTAATATCCTTTTTAGAAAAAGGATATTACACAATGACTTCTCTGCAATTACTTATGTATGGTACACAATTTTCACAATAAGAACTATTTGTCCCTTGTGTATGGTGCACAATTGTGCACCTTAGACAAAGCCATATAATAAAACTAAGTTCCAATGGCAAAGTGTCACGCTTCTCCAATAATTTGGTCCTCAAAATCTTAGTCTTTGTTATATATCACTCTAGGTAGCCGTCCAAGCAGTTCACTTTTAATATTCTTTGATATGATAGAAGTTGATTACTCAATTTTTTTGGTTAACTCCTAGGGCATTTGTCCCTGGTTTAAGATTTAGTCACACTTAAAAGTATTTATTCCTTTCTCTCTAGTGATGTGTTTTGTGAGAATTAAACATTGATTCTCTCATCCACAAGTTCAGCGTGTATTGTTAATTGAGCCACAACCATTGTGTTTTGAATACTCAATTTTGTTTTATCATAACATGCGATGTTGATTTATTTTTTTTTCATTAATACGAGCCATTATCTATTTTTACCTGAAATCTGCTACACCTAATTAAAACCAATATTTCTAACTCGGAATTGTGATAAAAGATATTCCTTTGGCCTGCTAATCACGATGATCAAGACTCAAAGTCCTCCTAATTAAAAGATTAAAAGATAGAACAGTATATATTCTCCTGAATCCTGATGAAGCAGTTGGGCACTCAACCACTCAAGCATTTGTCAGTGACGTAAAAGAATAATCAGAAAATTAGGATAAACATCTTGTAATAATAAAGAAGAACAATTAAACGCTGTCCCCATTATTTTTTTTATTGGTTTAACACCAAAATGACTCCCTGAAGAGTCATGAAATTGTGAATAATTGTAAATCTTTCTATCTTTTATTTTTAAAAATTCTCCTAATTACTAAATGGAGCAAGTATTAAATGTTTTTTATATTTTCAAGATATTAGTTGTATTATCTTTTTTACTTTATAAAATAGGAGGAGAATATGTAAGAAGATATAACATTTCTCTGAAATTATATTATATTATTATATATAGGACATGGCAACATATGCGCATTCCGATTGTTAGCCACGTGGCGAAGAATAAAAGCTTCCCACTGTGTATTTTAAGCTTAAAATATTTTTTTAAAGGAGGGAAGGGGGGAGGGAATTGATATAAGTTCAGTAGGACAGGAGTTTTCTTCATGGAATTTAGAAATTGTATAAAGCTAGGCTTTTGATGAGTGTCTCGAATCTCAAATGCTTTAATTAAGTAGCCATAATTGAATTGTTTATTGACGATTATGACTTAATGACCCATATGACTTGCAACAAAGTGAAAGCTAAAAGCCAATTGTAGTTTTCCGTATGAAACAATTGATGCGCCTTCTGATATATCTGATTAATTACCCTGATTTAGATTACCATATCCAAATGATTGAAACAGATATGATTCTATAACATGGAAAAATCAAAATAAAATGAAATGTTTTTTTATGCAATAATGTTAGGGACAAAGGGAAAAAAATAACTAGCAATAGTTGTGTAAATAGATGAATAGCAGTACTCAGGTATCCCATTCTCAATTGCCATTCGACTGAGATTGTTTGTGGCCCCTACAGTTCTATAGCTGAGATCTCGGCTATTGGATTGATCCAATGACCAAGAATATAACACTCAAACGTTGAATTAATCCAACAATCAAGATTTTTACTGTAAAACTGCAACAGCAGCAGAGGGTCCGAATCGGTTACCATTAATGTTTTAAGACCGGCATGTAAGCAACTTCGAAAAAGGGGTTATATTGATATTTTGCATCATGTCAAACATTAATAAATAAATGTTGTATGAATGACAAATTGACAAGCATTCATCCGGTTTAGCCCCGGGATTTTTTATGTCATTGCCATTTTTCTCCCCTGATAGTGACAAATTTGAAGAACGCGTGAACATTTGCTAAAGCCCTCTTGATCATTTGAGGAAGGCTTTAATTTACAGGACTTCTATGGCCTAGTTGATAAAATAACGGTTTTAAATTGTTGTTTTATTAACCAATGATAAACGAGAATTTTACCTCGTTAAATTATTATTTTTAAGGATTATAATTTTTTTATATTATATCGTAGTTTTTAATCTCTTTTATTATTTGTTTGTATAAAAAAGACTCATGATTATATATCTATAAATAATTGATTGTATTGAGGCATGAAAAAGATGCTCGTGGGAGAGATAAGAGATATCTTGAATTTTGTCGTGCTCCGTGCTTCGAGGGAGAAGTGGGTTTCGTGAGAGAGAATACGAGAATCCATCAGTTACCCATAATTTTAAAATAAAATTTGAAATAAAAATAAATCTAAAATTTAGAAACTAAATTGTAAAATATTTTTACCAACGATACCAAAACTATTGTTTTTCTAAGGAGACCATAGAAATTGCCTTAATTTATACCTCAGACCCAATTCGCTTTCACTTGTTTTTGGATTTGGTCTTTCGGAAAATGCGGGGGATATTACAAGACCATTCATCAATTTAATACCAAAAATGTCTGTCTAGCATGTTGTCCTCTTCTTCATTTCTCTCTGTCTTTTTTTTTTTAGCAATAATCTCAAGAGCTTAATACGAGTCTGTGCCAAGGACAGCAAGTGGATAACAACTAGTGCGAAGTCAAACGAAGAATAGATTTCATGATATGAAATCTTCATTATTTTTTTTTTTTGATCAATGGGAAATAAAATGAAATCTTCATTATAAAATTCGCTCTCAGGGGATTACTATTAAAATTGTTTTCTCCTGTCAGTTTCACTCAAGAGGGAGAATGGTGGGTTTTGCTGTTCGTGGCGCTACCCCTTTCGTACGAAATTTATATTCAATCACATAGTTTTTTTCACATGAAATGTGACATATCTTATTTTTATTTTTTCGTGGCGCTCAGTTCGGCCCTCCCAGAGTTCGTGATGGAAGACGAAGTGATCTCAAACCCTTTTGGTTTACGGTGATGGAAGTGATCATGTCTTATTTTTATTTTTTTTAAAAAGTTTCATTTAATTATTTTATATTTTGATTTATCTCTAAATATTGTGATGCGACTGGAAATTAATTGTCAGTCTATTTGAATTAAAATAGTGGGAAATAATATATCTAGATAAGAGAATCCCGCAAAACCATTATACAAAGAAGATAGATGAGAAAATGAGAATATTCTGTAAGACTTTTGCGATATATATTTTGAAAATTTATTTTATATAAATCGTAATATATATAATAGTATATTTATAACAATAAGCTTGTCATTATAAAATAAAATATATTTTCTCTTAACTTTTGTCATTTAATGCATATTGATTTTATTACTAAATTTTTGTATAATATTAATATTTATTTATTAATATATTATATTATATTATATATAATAAAATAAAGTATTAAAAAATATTTTACTATTAATTCATAACTTATTCTAAAACATTTATGTTATATTAAAAAAATTGAATTTAATTTTTTTTTATTACTATGCACTAACAATATAAAAATTATATAAACTTTTAATCATATCTTACTATATAGATTTTTGTACTAATATTTTAGAAAATAATATAAAATAACACTATGATAAAATATAATTGGATCATATGTGTGTAAAAAAAATTACACTGTTAATGCATAGTTATGAAACCAATATAAAAAATATTTTATAGAAAAATTATAAATATTTTTATAAGTGCAACCACTGTATATATATATATATCATAAAATAAGTATAAATAAACAGTGGATAAGTTATTGAAACGCCCCCTTAAGAATATAATTAGAAAGTAATTAGGTTTTTTATATGAGCTGCACACCTATATTGTATATAGTTTTGCTAACGCCATGCGCACCGCACCGCCCTGTGGCCACTATAAATAAGTGTTTCCTCCTGCTATGCCGTTAAGCTCACATCACACTTATCGTCCCTTCTCTTTTTCACAGTTTCGTTTCCCTCTATCAAATCTCCATCCCGTTTTATGCCGTGCATCACGACACCACTCTCAGGCCATTTCAAGGGATGTATGTTCCGATTCTCTTCTCCCCACTCTTCGGCTCTCTCTCTCTCTCTCTTTTTTGAATTCATCTACGTCTTCTACTGATTTGGCAATTGGCATTTCAGTATTATTGGCTTGTACTTTTTCTCATTATGCTTCAATCCTCTTGTTCTTTTCGTTTAACGCTCTCATTGACTTGGGGACTCTTCTTATTACTCTGCCTTTTCTTCCTCTGCTTTGGTCTAATTTTGTTGCCTTTACATGATTAAACGATCCTTGGTAATAGATGATGGTTTTTGTCTCTTAATCGGTTTTTGAAATCATCAAACAATATGCCATTAATTTGTTGCAGAAGAAGCGTGAATGTTGTAAAATTGTAATGGAGACCAAAGGCAAGAAAACAATCCAGTCCAGCAGCAGTAGTTCCTTACATTACGAAGTTCCCCTTGGATACAGCATTGAAGACGTTCGTCCCAACGGTGGCATTGAGAAGTTCCAATCTGCTACTTACTCCAACGTAACCTCCCATTCCGATTCATTGAATCTGAATCCATGAATTCCAATTAACTTTATTTTTTAATTTGTCACCGCATTCCAGTTCACGTTTTTCATTTTTTTGCAGTGCCAGAGGAAGCCATCCTGATACGATCTCAGAGCATAGTTATACTTATTTTCCTTTTATTTTGTCCTGATTATTATTGTATTGTACGGTTGGTATATTATATTATATATTATATTGCCATGGCTGCGTGTGTTCCGCTTGACCTCAACAACAACCAAGCACAAGCAGCGTCTGCGATTGGATTCGAAGGGTTTGAGAAGCGCATCGAGATTTCGTTCAGCGAGTCACCGATTTTCAAGGACCCTCAGGGATTGGGGCTCCGTGCCCTGACTCGTTCTCAGATCAACTCAGCTCTGGAACCCGCGTGTTGCACCATCGTGTCCAGCCTCTCCAACAACGAGTTGGACTCTTACGTGCTCTCCGAGTCAAGCCTCTTCGTCTACCCTTTCAAAATCGTCCTCAAAACATGTGGCACAACCAGGCTTCTCCTCTCAATCAAGCCCATTCTTGACCTCGCAGCCTCGCTCTCACTCTCTGTTCAAGCCGTTAAGTATTCGCGCGGGACATTTCTTTTCCCAAATTACCAGCATGCCCCTCACACCAATTTCTCTGACGAAGTCGCCGTGTTGAATGACTATTTTACCCCCCACCTCCAATCCAGGGCATATGTCATCGGCGCTCCTCCCAATCGCCACTGGCACGTTTACTCTGCCTGCAGAGGAGATGTTGCCACGTCAGCGTTGACGGGAGGTCTCAGTCTCACGGTGGAGATGTGCATGACCGGGATGGACCGCGACAGGGCGCGCGTGTTTTTCAAGGAATGGGGAGGGGGCAAAATGACGGAAATGTCCCGGGTGGAGGAGATTATCCCCGGTCACGTGATCTGCGGGTTCGAGTTTGAACCGTGCGGGTACTCGATGAACGGGATCGAGGGTGGGGCGTTTTCCACGGTGCACGTGACACCGGAGGATGGGTTCAGTTATGCCAGCTACGAGGCGGAGGGGTTGGACCCGGAGTCAATTGGCTTCAAGACGCTCGTGAACAGGGCCCTGAGGTGCTTTGGACCCACTGAGTTCTCTGTCGCTGTCACGTGCAAGGCAGGTGCCGAGGGGTGGGCCACGTGGGATGCTGACGTGGATGGGTATTGCTGCGACAGTGTGGTCACGCAGGAGCTGCTGGGGAACGGGTGCATAGTGTACCTGACTTATTCGGCTAAGGATAGAGGGGGCGCAATGCGCATGGCCAAGAAAGCCACAACCAAGTGCTACAATAAGGACAATATGGAGATGGAGATGTTACCGGAGGAGCTGGTGGTCTCTGCATGGCTCACCTCTGCTTAGCATACTCCATCCAACCATCAACTATTTTTTTTCATAATTCAAATGCTTTGGGGATTTCATGTTCTTTAGTCTTCCAACGTGACTCCTTCTCATATCCCAGTGATGTTACAATAATGAAATATAATGGGTCATTTCGGTGTTGGGATTTAGATTACTCCATCTGTTTTTAAATATAAGTAAAAATATCTAAACTTATGTTTATTAAAGAAATTAGTTAACTATAATTAAGTTTCTTGATCTCATATAAAAAATTAGTGTAGTCTCTAAATTACCCTTAATGATTGTATAGAAAATTGTTACTTGGAAACAAACTATACATTGAAAAACAAAATTTAAATTAACTTAAGGGTGTTATAGGAATAATGTTATTAAATGAGATAAAAATGATTATTTTTTATTTATATTTAGTAACAAAATATTTTAGTGTTTTTTGCTTATATTAAAAAACAGAAGGAGTAGTTTTTTTTTAATAAACTGAAGACTTCGCGATGTATATACACATTTTATTATTGAGTTAATTCAGAACTATTACTTATTTTTCTATTTAAAAATTATTATCATGTGAGATTTATGTAAAAATCATTAAATATATTTTGTTAAATATTCTAAAATAACTCTTCGATCGCATCATCAATGCATAATATCATATACCTGATAATAAATTATAAACATTAACGAAGCTAATTTTCGAACCATTTTTTCGATATGAATTAATAAAATGATGCATCACCTATACTGTGAAGCTTCAATTTCTTATTGTGTGTGAATTGGAGAGATGAGATAGTTTCTGTAGTTCTCTTTGTTGAGGCTAAGAACTTTGGAATTAAATGGACAACATTATTTGTTTTGGAGTGAACATAACAACTTATTGATGGACAACATTACCCTTAGTGGTATCACGGGACTAATACGAGGTTTTCAAATAGGGTAATTGTAACATCCCTAAAATTATATATGTTTATTTGATAACCAAATATATGTATTAGTCATTTAATTTACTCCTAAGTGTGATTTTTATTATTATTTATGATGGTTTGTAATGGGGGTGAAAAGTGTAAATAGAGGAAGTACAAGTGGGGTTTGTTGAGGAATAAAAAGAAACTTGGAGGACTATTTGGAAAATAAAGAGATTGAGAAGAGAAGGATTGAAAAAAAAAAAGACACTCTTTTCCCTCACTCGGCAGACACACACGCACAAAAGAAAAAAAAATGGGAGAACAGAGAAAAGTCTAAGAAAAAGAAGGGAGAAGGAGAGAAGAAAGGGGAAGGAAGAAGAAGAGGCTTTTAAGGGTTCATCTCTTGTTTTTGGTTAAATTAAATCAATCAAGTGAGTGTCTATTCTTTTCTCTTTTTTTGGGTTTGTGCTCTTTTATCTTCTTCTTGGTTTGTGTTGATTTGGGAATGCATGTTGGGTTTTTTCTTTCTATGAGTGTTCTTGAATGTTATATTTGTGTTCTCACTCTCTAATTCTGTGATATTTGATTATTGTGTAGTTATAGGGTTTGCATTGTTGATTTTTTTTGAGTTTTTTGTACATGCATGTTTGATGAAGTGAGTCATATTTGTTCTGTATTTTAAATTACTGTTTAGGTTTCAGTTTACTGTTAAATGGAGAAAAATTAGTATGAATTGGTGCAGTTGAGATGAAAATTTATATGATTATTTGGAGTATCTCTTTAGTCTTGAATGTAAGATCATAGGGGTTTTATTAGTGTTATTTTACTGGTGTAAAAAAATGCAGAATTTGACTTAGAATTTAGAAGAGTAAGAATTTCAAGTCAGAATTGTCCACACTTGGTGTGTAAGTTTAATCCCAGCTGTGAAAACGATAGTTACGTCAATCAGGAGTTAAGGACTGTTCACGAGCTACACCCTGGGTGTCAGTTTCGGCACAGCTGTGATTCTGTCAGGGTTTAATCCGGTTAGATTGAATTTCGTTCCAGCACTGTTCACATCTATGGTGTGAATTTATTCACAGCTGTGAAAGCTCTAATTTACACTTAACAGTGTCTATGGAATTTTATAAAACTAGGGAAATATGAGAGATGTTTATTATTAAGTGTTTAATGTTCCTCTTTGTATATATTTTGCTAGCTATCAATTGTACTCATATTCAATGCTTGTTAAAGATTGTTATTATCTCAAAATTGAAGTTATATGTGATAAATTTTTCACATTATTATATTTATGAAATGATTGATGATGAATCAAATATTCATCCTTCGGTAAGGAAAGGTTGAGATATGGGCGAAGTCGAGGAACAAAGGAATCCTGAAAACGACTTGAGAGAGACGCTTCTCAATAGATTAAGAGCTCTAATCTGCCCAAAAAATCACATAATAGAAAGAATACGGATTAGCCATAGTTTAATATGTTATTTTTATGAAATTGACGAATAAGATTGTGACATTTCCATTTTACTATTAAGTTATATGTATGTAATGACACTCACTGAGATTTATTTCTCATTAGTTTATTAAATGTTTTCAGATAAACAGTTGTAAATTCAGAAAGGAGCCTTAAGCTTGAGACTTAGTCTCTTTTGGAGTTTCAAGATACCAATCTTTTTGTAATTATGTTCTAAATGTTTTATTTTGTAATGGGTGATCAGCTGTGATAGCTACAAACTTATTAGTTATAGTGTGTATCTAGTCACATGACTGATGCTAGTTACTTGTTTAGAAAATTATATATTTCAATAAACTCTATCTTCAATTTTGAAGACAAGTGTGAATGTTATGTAGATATTATTTTCTTTTAATGATGAAGATGTTAGTTATTACAAATGAGTTACTAAAATCTTAGTTAAGGTGTTTCAGTAATGGCTCATGAACCACCACCCCACACGCATGACACATCCCCCGCTTCATTGAAATGAGGTGTGTGATGGATGGTGGGGTATCCACTTGTTACTAACCTTTCAAATATGGACCCGTTAAAAACAATGGTCCAATGATGAACCAGGCCTAAATAATTGTTACGTATATGTATGTATTCAACAGTGGGGATATTTTTTGCTGACCAAAAAAAAACACTGGGGATTTTTCGTTGACCAAAAACAGAAAAACAGTGGAGATTTTTTACCCCAAAAAAATACAGTGGGGGACTAAGGGAATTTTTATCTACGTATACATATTTTTTTATCCACGTATGTTTTAATACGGAACTAATAGTTCTGCAAGTATTTTTTTTTCAAAACATATATGATGCGGAACTAATAGTGCCACATGTTATACTTCAATGCAAAATTATTAGTTCTGCAGGTAATTTTGTTTTCAAAATATATATAATATGGAACTAATAGTTCTACACATTGTACTTCAATGCGAAACAAATAGTTCTGTAAGTATTTTTGATTCGTTATGCATGTTTGCGGAACTATTGCGGAACTATTAGTTCCGCATTGAATTACAACGTATGAAACTATTAGTTTCATATCATGTATATATTTAGGAAAAAAAATACCTACGGAATTATTAGTTCCACATCATATATGTTTTCGAAAAAAATATATACATGCAGAATTAATAATTTCGTATTAAAGTATATGTAGATAAAAAAATATACATGTGTAGATAAAAAAATCCAGGATTAAACACACAGGAAGCATGTAGACAAACTTAAATAAGTGAAATTTATCTGATCCACTTTGACCAAAAAAAAAATGGTGGCGTTTAGAATGGGCCAATGCATAAATTGGTCCACCAAACCCCAATAAGTTTTTACTTGAGATAGGAGGTAAATCCAGTTTTTTAGTATTTTCAAAAATGCCTAGAAGAATTATATAATTATAAACTGATATTTATGAAATAGACCACAAAAAAGTATAAAATTACAAAAATTTACCAACTTTTGAAATAATTAAAAAGATGACAACCACAAATTTATTATATTATTATTATTAAATTCATTTATTTCTTGCTCTCTCTCTCCCTCTCTCCCTTTCTCTCTCTCTCCCTCTCTCTCGGTCTCTCCTCCCTATCTCTCTCGCTCACTCATGCCCCCTCTCTCTCTCTCGCTCTCTCTCCTTCTTTCTCTGTCTCTCCTCCCTATCTCTCTCGCTTACTCAATCCCCTCTCTCTCCCTTTCTCTCTCTCTCGCTCGCTCGCTCACTCACACACTCCCTCTCCCCCTCTCATTCTCTCCCTCCCCCCTCTCTCTCCCTTTCTCTCTCTCTGGTCTCTCCTCCCTATCTCTCTCGCTCACTCCAGCCCCCTCTCTCTCCCTTTCTCTCTCGCTTACTCACTCTCCCTCTCCCCCTCTATCTCCCTCTCTCGTTCTCTCCCTCCCCCTCTCTCCCTCGTTCTCTCCCCTTTCTTTCTCACTCCCTCCCTCTCCCTCCCCTCTCTAGCAAGAGAGAGAAAGCAAGGAGAGAGAGGGGAAGGGAGACAGAAAGGGGGAGAGAGAGAGAGAGAGCAAGGGAGAGAGAGGGGGAGGGAGAGAACGAGAGAGGGAAATAGAGGGGGAGAGCAAGAGATAGGACAAGAGTGAGCAAGAGATAGGGAGAGAGATAGAGGGGAGAGAAGGGGAGAGAGAGCGTGCGAGAAAGAGAGAGAGAGAGAGGGAGAGGTTTTTGCAAAGAGAGAAAAACAAATTCACGTTCATTTTTAAATTATGGGAATTTATTGGATCAAAGTTTAATTTCATATAATTGTGTGGGTTTTTATCAAAATTCTTAAATCCAATAATCATACTATAAAACTAGAAAATTAAAATAAATTCAACTTCATTTTTAATTATGGAAAACTATTGGGTCAAAGTTTAATTTCATATAATTATGTGGTTTTTTTTTTCTAATTTATCGTTTTTTATTTACTACATTCTACAGACCCCTTTTGGCAATTATATCTAAATTTTCAAATAACATAGATATCAAGTAACCCCCACAAATCCTCACCGTTCCCTTATAATATTATTATATCAATGGCTGCCCATGTGATTGGGGTTTGGTGGACCAATTTTTTATTGGTCCATTCTAAACGCCACCAAAAAAATTTATCTGATCCACTGAGAATACAATTTTAGGAGAATCCCTTCGCGGAAAACGGCCTGATTGTTGAGTGCCTGTTTGTTTTACGCCACCAAACGTCCGTTTGCAAGGCCAAAATCATGTTTGACTAGTCAAATACGATTTTTGAAAAAATCAATGTATTTGATTTTCAAAATCATGTTGAATAAAATTGATTTTGGGTAGATAAAATTGATTTTGATGGAAGTAAATTTTTTTAGCTTTTGTGTTTAACAAAATCAATTCTAAGTGTGGGATTCAATTTTTTTTTTATATTTACACGTCAAAAATGATTTTACATTTATCATCCAAATACAATCAAAAGTCTCTCTGTTATTATTTTTTATTAAGACTTAAATATGTTTTTAATCCCTCATATTTGAACAAAATTTGTTTTGTAGTCCCTCAAATTTTAAAAGTATTTTTTTAGTCCTCAATTTTATAAAAATATGACACATTTAGTCTCTGACCAGACTCCGTTAAGTTTATAATTGCTTACGTGACAAACGATGTTACACGCAAACACTTGTTATGTATCTCACTTAGGTCTTATTTGGATGCAAAAGCTCTAGCTTTTGACTTATGGAAAAGTTAGTCTTATTTTGCTTCTTATTTTTCTCATATATGCAAAAGAAATAATGTTATTAAATAGTCATTAATAGATAGATATGTGCTTTTGGAGAAGTTAAAAAAGATAACTTTTAAAAAATGTGAAGAGCAAAAGTTAATTTCAACTTCTATGAAAAGTTGTTAGTTAAAAAACACATGCTAGAAGTACTTATGGAGAAGCTTATCCAAACTGGGCCTTATCCTAATTGGGTTCAATGGTCCAGATCGCTCCAACTCCACTCCCTCCCCTGTTCTCTTTTTTATCGTTGAACCCACTTAGGACGCCAATTAGGATAAGTGAGACACACGACAAGTGCTTACATCTAACGCTGTTTGCCACATAAGCAATTATAAACTTAACGGAGTCTAGTCAGGGACTAAATATGTCATATTTTCATAAAATTGGAGACTAAAAAAATACTCTTAAAATTTGAAAAACTAAAAACGAATTTTAGTCAAATATGAGGGATTAAAAATATATTTAAGTTTTTTATTAATTAATTAATATACAAATCGTATAAACTTAAAAAAAAAAACTGTCACTGCTTTCCAACAAAAAAAAGAAGAAAAAAAAACACTGCCGCGGCTCATCTCCAATTAATGGGGTAATTTTTTTTTAGTTTATTTCAAGTCACGTGACCCGATCACCTGACTCCAAAGTTCAAACTTGCTAAGACGACATAGATCTTTGCTACGAGTCCAAAATGAAACAAAAAGGAAGCAGGGGGACGAGCTCATTATTAAGACAAAATGTACAAAGTACATTTAAAATTTGTCATTGATGGGATCATACGACCGACCCTACCCCATTTTCATCCTTACAAATTAAATCATGCTACTTTACAGTGCACACAAAAGGTTAAAGGACTTACACAGTACTCAAGTTTGTGTAAATTTACGGCTTAATTACTGAAGCTCACTTTGATTTCTGATTTCTCTGCTGATATATAGTAATTGAAGTGGTAGCACAAAAGCACTGATTTTCCTTCAAAGAATGTAATTGGAGGAAAACCCATCTAGCATTCAGTTTTTACTTTTCATCAAGACCAAGTTTCGTAAACCCATCTAGAATTAGACAAAATAGTAACAAGGTTTAGCGTGTGTTCGGTTGCGCGTTCTCTCCACCGCAATCACACATTCAGCCGGAAAGCTACAACTTGAAACTTCTGCGTCCAGAGTCTTCCACCCCGGATCCAAACACGCGCATAATGAAATTCTTAGGATCCATCCATCGTGAGGAAGAATCACATTCCGTTTTTTTACCCCTTTATTCCTTTAATGGTGCTCCTGGGAATCCATACTTTCACGTGCATACTAAAACTAAAAAAGATGGGTGAAAAAAAAGGAGTTTGGGGTGCACAGCACAATTGATAAGACACTTGCAAATAGACCAAGAAGGCATTCGTCACCCATAGCTCAACTTTCCTTGTCTTTGTCTGTTTGTGTTTTTGTTACCCAGTTAACTTCGCTATACAAGAAAAAAAATGCTCTATGATTGTGCTCAACAACACACTGGGTCATGTGGACTGGCAGTTTCAGTGTTTTTGCAACCCAAGACCCTACTTGCGGTGTTGGATTGTCACCTCACCCACACCCACAACACAAGGCCACAACATTGATTTGGGATTTTGGAACAATCTATAATATAAAAACCACAATATTCATGCTAACAGCCGAAAATGGCATAGGAATTAGGAACTACATGGCTCCATCCATCCATACTCATAAGTCATAACATTGGAAACGAAATTCCCAGGACAAATTCAGATAAATAAAACTTATTCAAAGAGAGAGTGCGCGTAGGTAGATAGATTATGACCCTTTGTGGATTACAAATTGTAAACATAGTTTATAAATAAATAAATGATGACTAGGTGGAATAATCAATTATAGCAATGATTAGTTTAAATTTTAAACTTCATTGAACCCAGTAATCTAAGTACTAGTAAAATTTTAATGGCTTTCCCTTTTTAGCCCCCGTTATTAATATCACGACACCCCACGTTGCCCAACAAAAACCAATAAATTTTTTGTAAAAGAGACAGAAGCAAAGGCTGACATTAAATTTGAAACGGTAATAAAACAGTGTTTGGATGTTGAAGTGTCTGTGGTCTGTACCACAAGGGACCCCCAAAATTTAAAGCATCACTGACTAAAATCCTACAGGATTAGGTGCATCCCCATTTACTGCAAAAATTGTAGCAACCCAAAGCTCAAACCAAGAAACGTCTACTTCCTTCCTTTTTCTCTCCTAGAAATAAAATAAAAAATAAAAAATTGGCCTTCAATTCTCAAGACGCAGAAGAAGAAAGTTGGAGAAAAAAAATTACTAAATCCAAAAATCAGTCAGCAAGCGAATTAACTGAGATCACAAAGAAATAAAATCAAATCAAACCTGCGGGCAAGGCAAAAATTTGCTTTTTCGAATATCCACTCCTTGCATATTAACAACGGTAACAAACAAAGCAAGTAAACAAATAATAATATTACAATAATAATTTGCAATGCCATTATCATCACTAAGCTAACAGATTGAGCCGTGTAGCCAATATCACCACCACCAACAACAACAACATCATAATCAACAAAGGATGAAGAAGAAGAAGACAAAGAACAGAGTCGACCCAGTTGGTTCACCCCATCCTTCACATAAGCCAAGGATACCCATTTGCCTCAAGATGATTTTTTTGCAGCAAAAAACGAACCATTCTTCGATCCCATAATCTGTGGCAGCCACAATCCTCACCATATTTTGCTTCTTCTTCTGCTTCTTCTCCGTCTTCAGCTGCCACCAAAACCAACGGCACCCCCACAGTGGTACCATCACATATATAATAGGCCACAAAACAATATGTATTTTATACGGTTGAAGACAAAATAGGAAAAAGAGATAATGGGGGGGGTGGGGATGCACAAGGGTCAAAATGAACAGAACATGAATAATGAAAATCAAAAGATGAGAAAAGGAAGGTGCATGTTTCTTCTGTTGTTGCTACTTGCTAGCCTTCTAGTTGTATAGCCACTTTCTTTTTTTCTTTGAAAGAGGGTTAGATGAATTTGGTTGTTGTTGTTGAAGTTGAAGAAGGGTAAAGGACGTCAAGCTGTGACTCTCTGCACACTTGCTGTCACACTGCGATTGTCTGTCCAAACATAAATGTGGGCAAAAGAAAAAAAATTAAAAGGAATGGTTGTTGGTGTGTGCCTTTTTTTGTGTACGGTTTTTGGGGCATTGGAGAGATAGTTCTTTTATTTCTTCTGCCTTTCGCCTTAAAGCCTAATCCCCAATCTCAAAAATCTCAATCCTTTTTTTTATATTTTTGCTTTTCTTCTCTATTTGCTTGCCCCAGAAGACCGGATTAGCTAGATTTGCGCAAGCAATCTCTGTCCTCTTCTTCCTTTTCCTCCTTTAACCCTCATCAATCGCCACAATTCCATTCATGTCCTTCTTCAATACTTCCCCTTTCGTGTTTTTCTAACTTTCTCCCCGGGTATGTTTATTTAGGAGAGAAAAAAAAGGGAAAATAAAGAAAATGAAAGAGGTACCACAATATCATAAATTTTAGACCTGTCGTGATGTTGGTCATAGTCATTGGTAATCACTTGCTATACGAGTTAATTATAATATATTATAATTAATATTATAGATTCAATCAACGTCAACGTTATAGATCTAGAGATATGGATATTTTAATCACTTTAATTTTATCATATTTGTAGATATTTTGTCGTGTTATGCTATTAACTTGGGTGCTGTAAGTTTGTTCACAGATTCATCCTTTTCTGTTTTTTGCGATATTGAATTTGTGTTATTTTTGATATATTTTATCAATTTGAATGAATGAATATCTCCTTTAGTAAAAAACATATATATTAATATATATTAAAAAAATTCATAATGTGTAGATTTTATATTTAAAAAAATTTAGAAAAATAATATCATTCTTTAAAAATGTATACATGTCTTAATAGACTTTCATGTATTTATTTTTAACATCGTGATAGAACATATCATTTATAACTCTTAACCAATATGAGAAAATAAATAACCACTTGATAAAATTAATAATCATTAATAGAATTTTCTAATTTGATACATTTAATATATTATTTTATTTACAAATTATAAAGATATAAAAAGTTACCCAAAAAATTAAAATAAAAAAAAGCCAAAAATGACTTTTTTTTCTACAAGTTGTGTCCCTAATTTTTCTACAAAATTGGTTGATTCGAATTGATTTTCAATAATTCTTGTGCATTTTTAATCGAATTAGTGTAGAGAAATTAAGGAGGCTCGAATAGATTTTGCTAATTCTTGTGCCTAATTTTTCAACATTGATGTATATTGAGAAAATAAAATATATATTTTTTCTTAATTACTTGTGTAGAGAAAAAAAGGAGGCACTCTAATATATTTTTTACTTATATAGCATAAGAGTGAGACCTTTATGGCGCCTCTAATTTTTTCATTTTAAAATGATATCTTTCATAAAATGAAATCGTTTCACAATAATGTTTATAAAGAATCACTAGCATGTGTAATCTACAATAAATTTTTAAAAAATTGATTGTTTGGAAAATCTACAAAGGAAATACTAATAGAACTCGTAACAAATTGTTTAAAGGCACAAGAACAATAGTAATATCACAATGATTAATTAATTCTTAATTAAAAAGATAAGGGAGATAATAAAATATTTAGTATGCTTTTTCTAAAAATTTCTTATGATGTGACAAAAAAAGTTTATTGTGAATGTCATAATTCAATAATATGAAACAACTGAATTTATTTACTTACCATTTAAAATTTATTCACATAAACACCTCTGATTTTTTTTTGTTGACAAAACACCTCTGATTTCTAATATCTGCATTTGGGAGGGTGGGACTGGGGAGCAGAGAGAAGGGTATACTCGCTATTTTGTTTTTGTGCTTATGTTTTCTTACAAATAAAATTTCAAAGGCTCATTTTCCCTTTGAAAATGACCATCGTATATCAAAAAAATAAAAAATTTCAAAGGCTCGTTTTCTCTACCTGCCTGAACTGAGCAGGCACCAAGACCGAGGTTAAATTTATCGAGATGACCACCGAAGACGACAAAAAAAGTGGTTCTCAGCCTAACATTCCTTCGTTTGGGGATTTTATTTTCTTGGGATGAAGAAGCGCTTAGGCAAAGTTGCATTGCTAATCTCGCTTTAATACTCCTCTTTTTATTGGCCCATAATTTAATACTCCCCTTTGTTTTTTTTTGGTCAAACTACTCCCCTTTGTTTAGTGATGAGTCACTTTTACGCTATGGTCAAAGCCAAATATTACTACCCTTTGTTGCTGTTGGGGGCCCATACAAGAATTTGAAGCCCAATGGGGTACTTCCGTCTTTTTGGTTCTAATATAAAGGGTACAGGTGAAGGTTCGACCAAAAGAGATCATAAAAGGGATACAGGAACCCGGATTTTACGTTTCCATGCTAACAGAACAAAAAGTGGCCGCCTCTTTCCACACAACATATGAGATGAATTACCCTTTTTGTGTTGCTGGCTTGCTCAAGTTTTTTGGTTTCCACCCATGGAATACCAGTCGAGTTCATTTCTTTAGATACAACACGTTAAATACTTGTGTTCAATCCTGGCTTGCTCAAGTTTAGTTGCATGGGTGGACAAATGTATCTAAGCCCAACGTATCAGTTATTAAATTTCAAACAATTTATCTTAATGTTGACAAAAAAACAATTTATCTTAATATTGGTGATAAACAATTAAACACTAGTGATGTGTTATTTATAAAAAAAAAATCTTACAGTTCTCCTCTCTCGACATTTTTTCATTTTTTCCCCCTTTTCCGCTTCATTTCCATTACTTCCGGAGAATTTCCCCAACAATTAATTAATTTTCACCTTTATCATATCAATACCAATATTCAATGATCATGTAGTATTACCTTCGTCCCTAATTATATTTGATTTTTAACTAATTTTCACTCACAAAAAAAATAGTTAATTTAGTTAATAATATTAATTTTGTCAATAATTTACATTATGATTCCAAATTTGTCCTTAATATATATCTCTTTTTACTCTTTCTCTCCCACTTTATTAATACATCAATTATATCTATACATCTATACATATATTAAGGCCCTGTTTGGATAACAAGCTTATCTACTGCTTATGGCATAAGCTGTATAAGTTACTTTTATAATCGAAGAAAAATTATAGTAAAATTTATTTTATATAAGTCATAAGCTGTTTTGATAAGCTATTTTGGGTAGCTTATGGAAAATAAGCCCAAAATAGCTTATAAATCAGTCATAAGCTGTGTTCATAAGCTCTGCATAAGCTAATCCAAATAGACCCTAAAGAGAATAGCCAATAAATGGAATTATACATTTGTGGCAAAATGTGAAATGAGGCCCAGACAACACATGACGTGTGCAGTGCTGCGGTTATAAAAAAAGATGTGGTGCAGTGCTGCGTGCGAGAGCCCACTATGCAATCTCACATCTCACGTTTTACACAGTGTCCTTGCAATAATTTGTGTTGTGAATTTAATAAACTTTTATTTTTTTAATTTTTTTTAAAAATTATCTAACTACTTTATTGTCCTAATTTTTGTACCATTTTTGCTCTTACATAACTGAATGTTTAAATTCAAATTTAAACATAAAAAGTGAGATAAATCTAAAATAGAAGAAAATAACATAAAATAAGATAAATTTAAATATGTTCGAAAAAGAATAAAAGATACCAATTTTCACAATTATATGTAATTTTAACTCCATCCAAAAAATAAAAAAAGCGATCGTCTGGCCGCTAGTAATAAACAGGGATAATTTGGACAAAAAATAATTAATACAAGACACATTTTAAAAAAACTCTTATAAAAATAGATAAAAAAATTTGTCAAAAACTTCTTATAATTACGGGCAGAAGCAGTAGTATTTCTTCTAAAAGCTCCCGTCCTCATGGTCGGTCTCATAAATAACATAATTAAAAAATTAAATAAATCAAAAAAACATATTCAAAAATTCATTTTCAAACAAGTTATGAAATCTCAGCACCCTCAAATCCATCAAAATTGAACATGGGCACAAAGGAGTTGAGCTCGTTGAACATGATGTCATCCCCTAATTCCCCATATCTATTGGAAGAAGAATCTTCATACTCAAAATACGTCTGAATGTCCTCAGGGAATGCGCATTGTGACAACTCAGACTCCAACGGTGTTGACAAATTGGTCACAGATGTCATTTCCACCATTTCCTTAAACTTGGATGACTGGAGCAGAAGCTCTAGAGCTGACGTGGCACTAGCTGGTCGAGGTGGAACCAACGGGGCTTCGTCTCCAGTATTAATATTGTTGAGCAATTTCTGATTGTGGAAGAAGTTAAATTCTAATTCCTGATTAGTGTTTGGGCCGTTGATAGCACAATTAGGGGTAACGTCGTCAAGAAGGTTAATATCAGTCATGTTATTTTCGTCGTCTTTGTTGTTGTTGGGCTTAAGCCACTTGATATAACGGCTGAGATCGAAATTGGTGACGGCATTAAGTCCACGGTATTCAATAGCTGCCATGTCATATGCTGTAGCTGCTTCTTCCTGGGTAGCTGCAAAAATTATAATGAACTATAATGAACATCGATTTTATATTTTTTTTCTTCAAGTACGTCATCCATTTTAATTTTAAATTCATGATAATGACATCTAATCTACCTAAATTTAGATGAACAGAGCGTTGTGCTACGTATTTTTTTGATGAATAGCGTTGTGCTACGTATATTACTAAGTACTGTGGAGTATTCAATTAATAAGAGCATGCAAATTAAGCATTTACGTACGTACACTATCCAATTGGCCAAGAGAGATAATTTAGATGATGAGAACTACTTACCATAAGTTCCGAGATAAAGATATTTATTGCCAAAAACTTTGCCAATCCGAGCCTCCCACCTTCCGTTATGATGATGTCTGGCCATTAATCGCAAAGCAGAGTCATTAAATAACTTTAATTAGAATGATGCCCGCGACTTCTTTTTATTTTTTATTTTTGGTCAAATGCCCGCGACTTCATAATTTGATTGATTCTTCGCAAGATATGAATAATGTGCTAATGTGTGTGCATAACATACCTTGCAACACCTCTATATTTAGAAACTCCCCGAGAAAAACCACTGCTTTTCCTGCATTTTTTATATATAAAAATGTCATAAGCTACGATTTTTGCTAATTAATTCTCCCTGCAGGTTACGTACCATAAAAGAAGCATATTGCTAGAGAGCTTCAGTTTACCTCCTTAATGATCCTATATACTCTTCCCTTGACTGGCCCTCCATTTCTTTCAGTTCTATCTGGTAATTCGATAACTGCGATTGGAAGACAAGATTTTCACGCGCGTTTTATTAATTTCATTTTCTGAACTAATTATACATACACGATGCATCATTAAATTAAAAATGGTTCAGACAGAATATATATACAAGTAGCTAGTACCGGAAAATTAAGAATGGTATCTTGACCCCAGTATTTGAGTGCTGCTAGATCATAAGCATGTGCTGCCGTTTCCTCATTGTCATAAGCACCTGCAGATCAATAAATACAACAATTACATGATTCTTTTAGTTTTGCTTGTGACAAATGGTAATTAACATTTAACAATCAATATCAACATATATATATATATATACGTACCAAGGTAGACTGCAATAATCACCACCATAGGATAGGATTGAGATGCCACAGGGGAAAGAAATTAAAACATTATTAGCTATAAACTTCATCAAATCAAATCAAATCACTACATATTATATAAAGTAATGGTTAAATTAAGAGGATGAAATGAAACCTTGTCGTCCCTTCTTGTTCTGGGACTCATTCCAGCAATTCTTGTCCCACAAATGAGCTTCGTATCGGCCTGTCCAACGGTGCCTGGTGACTCCTCTGTAAATTGAGCTGCGTTGAGGTGGGGTGTCTCTGGGGACACTCTTCCTTGTTCGTTTCACCTTGGTGGTGGTGACACTAGTACTGGTAGTTCCCTTAGTCACATTATTGCTTGCATTGCCTTTCCTTGTTTGCATTATCTTCGTCATATGGAAGGAAATTAATTGAAAGCGATGTTGTATGCACGGTGGTGAAGAAGCAAATTAAGATGTAGTATGTATATATATGAATTAATAATGGTGCATAGATTGAAAAATATGAAGTAGTTATAAAGGGAGGGATATGGGCTAAGGGATGGGGTTAGAATATAGATATAGTGTGCTGGCAAACATGGAGATGGAGATGGCCGGCTGCTGAATGATGGTTGTTTCTGGCCGTCTGTGAAATCGGCTCTATGTTAAATTCTTTCTCCCTTGTCTTCACTCCGAATTTTGTGTGACGTACCTCTCAATAGCTTTAGCAGGAAGAATCTGTTTGATACGCACTTTAATTTTTCTCTGTTTTCTAGTACCCTCATAATTAAACTAATGCATTTATTCGTATTACATAGCATTATTTTTGTAACATTTTTTTTACCATTTTATATTTTCATAATTGGATGGATACCGCGTGGGGTAATTTAATATTCTAACAATTTCTTCTCTTAGATGGAATTCATTCATCAAGATTTGGTCAATTCACACCACAAGTCCATAACAAAATTACATAATTGTTAAAATTTAGAGAATTTTCAAATGCAATACCCCGAGTTAGTTACCTAATGTCTACCAATTAGACGCAAGTTGGGGTTTCAACGCTCAACGGTTCCGCCACGTAGGTGTAACTACCCCATGTGGACGATTAAAGAGGTTGTGTTGTTTACTTGTTTTTGGGTTTAGGGGGGCCATGCCTTTCCACCATTTCTGAACTTTTGAGCTCTCTCCAAGCTTTAATGTTGGTGGGGCCTATGAATTAGATAATGGTATCAGTAACCATTTACTACTACCACTACGGTGAAGCTTACAATGCACAAACACATAAATTTGTGCATGTGCACAAACACATAAAAAACTGGTAGTTTTGTATTTATTTTAGTATTCACCCACAAAACAATTAGTAATCCTATTTGTATGGCCCAAAGTTTCATTTTTTCAATATTTGACCCCAACACCATCTGCAACGAACCAATATCGAGGTTCCTTTCCTCCCCCCACCCACCGCCACCGGTCGCCCCCACCACCATCCTTTGGCCCCAAGCCATCGAGCCCCAACCAACAACAGCAAACCAGCCGTGTTGTCAACGTCGACGAGCTTCACCCTCCCCGCCACGACACCATTTTGCACGAAATGCACGAAAGAATTTTTTTAACTGCAGCTCCACACATCAACACCAAACAAATGTAAGGGCACCGCCACACCAAAAAGGGAAGAAAGGAGGGGGACACTCCTACAGCTTTTGAGTCGTCGACGACGCGATGGCGAACAGGATGCTCCGGCGAGTTGGCGGAGGATCAGCGAACTAGGGTGCCTTACAGTGGGACGCAACAATAAGGATGACTGTTTGTGAGGTGGTGCGGTGAGGGATTGGGTGCCAGAGGTGTTGCAATGGGAGGTGGTGATCGACGACGAGCAGTGATTCCGGCAGCGCACCAGTGGTGGACACATCTGGCGGAGATCCGTTCTGATGCGGTAGCTTTACGGCGAGGATGTTGGTTGTGCGGAGAGGACGGACGGTGAGCTTCGAGACAGTGGTGGGTGTTGGCCGAGAGGGGTCGCGGATTTGGATTTGGGTGGCGGAATAAATGGGTAGGTGAGGGAATAAAAACGGTTTGAGAGCAAAACGGTGGGTCGCTGCAGTGGAGGCGGTCACGAGTTGCAAGTTTAGTGTGTGTGCAGGAGTATGATAAGGTGAGTGTGGGTGTAATATGGTTCGTGAGATTAGGTGAGTATATGGGACTGGCCAGTGCGTGGTAGGCATTAGAGGTCCTTTGTAATTATTCATAAATGTATGCTTTTTTAGTAATTAATACAATCTCTATACACCAATCAGCAATTTTTTATCAAACTTCCTTGTTATCTTTTCAACGGGTAGCCCTTCTCTGATCTGGGCCCTAAATTTTAAAAATACAAAAATCAATGGCTATGAGGCCCATTTGTACACATGTACAAATTTATGTGTTTGTGCATTGTAAGCTTCACCCTACTACTACTACTACTCCTACCTCTAATGACTTATAGTGGATGGAGATGTACATGGACTGCCGTGCATACTTAATTATTCAAGAGTTAACGACATATGCAATTTTTCACCCAAAAAATACACATGCATTCATTAGTCATGTCTTCAGTGCTTAGGAGAAATTTGGTAAGCAAATTAAACCATTGCTCCTTTTTCAAACACAATCTAACAGTATACTGTGGGTCACCTAAATTACCTAATGGCGAAAAAACATTATTTTTTGTTGAATCACCGTTGCTTAAGGAAATCAAGTTATCTATCAATTGTGCTAGAGACCTTTGTTAGTGCGGAAACAAAAACCTTTAACAAATAACAATATGCCAAATACCTGTTTCCCCCCCTTTTAAACAAGGTCCCGTTTCATTGATTAAATAAATATATATGTTATATGTATGCTAATGCTTTCTTTTGAACTTCCTTTCATGCTGATGCTTCTTAAACCCTTCGTTCTGTTTTTTAATTTGCCAGGAGATTCGTTTTGGACTTTCTTGCCATTTCCTTGTATCCCTGTTTGGGTTTTTTTTTGGGGGGGGGGGGGGGGTTGCAGAATATGAACTGAATTCCAAATGCAAACTATAAGCCCTTTCATTGATTGAAAATTGAAACACATTGAGCGAAACAGGTAAATAAGAGCTCGATCCTAACTATTGTCGATTTCCTTTCCTGTTTACATCGACTATTGTAATCAATTGATTTTTTGAATACTGAGGATACAAGACATATAATTATTCACGTCCAAACTAACAGTTGCAAAAAAAGCTCACGAATTTGGTTCGTTGGGTACATAAAAAATTAAAAGAACACACAAGGGAACCACTAGAAAAGCTGCAAGCTTAAGCAATTCCTCACTCTGCGGTGTTATCACCCCGATCCTTGACCAGTCTCCACTGTACCTGAAAGAATGTTTGAAGATTTAAGCATTCCGTTCAAAGAACCATAATCTTGAATAATAAACTCAACGACAAAAAAAAAAGCATGATAACCCGGCATCAATGAACCCCAGTCCAAAGACTCCAATGGCAGCGCGAGCAAGATTCGATCTTGAAACCCTCAGTGGGAAAAAAGGTTGCTGATGCCGTTGGATCTCACTCTTCTCTTGAAAATCCTTCTTTTTAGCCAACGTTGTCCAAAACCTCCTCCTCACGGGAAGAGAAGAAGTGAAGCGGAAAACGCTAAAGCTCCTTCCAGTGACTCCCATTACCAACCCCTTTTCTTATCTATTATCATTAATCTTCCAAGTTGCAGCTTGACCATACACTTGTACTTGTCCAAACTTCAAATGTTCAATCACCCAAAAAAAAAAAAAAACAAAAGGGCAACCTCGTAATTTGGTTTAAGTAAATAAATAACGCTAATGCGCTCAAGGGTATTTTAGTCACAGAAAAACAAGTTCCCCCTCCTTCCCTCTCTTTTGTGTGTTGTTGTTGCTGCTGCAGAAAAACCCTGGCGATGGCAGTGACGGCAATTTCAGAAAGCCAACAAATCCACAGGTTCCCGCAATACAAATACATAGACGCGGTTCGTTGGCTCCCAGTGCTATCCGCATTCAATCGATTCGCCGTTATCGCTTCACACGACTTCGATTCCGATGCTTCTTCCATCGAAATCCACTCTTTCAAACCAAACTCACTCTCCTTCGAGTTCCAATCTTCATGGGCCTCCCCTTCCCGCGTCTCCTCCCTCAAGGCCTCCCAGTTCCTTCAGAAAACCATCATCGCCGCCTCAACTTCCTCCGGCTCCCTACATTTCCTATTCGCTGATTCCACCGACGCTACGCTGGAATCGGAGGTTTCAGTGCCCGAAGATGCGCTTCACTCGGTGCCGGAGTCATGCATTGATCTCATGGACGGTGGGGTTGAGTGTGTCACAGTTGGGGAAGATGGGAGGGTGAACTTGGTCACCGTTGGAAACTCCAACTTGAACTATCGTAGGTTGTTTGATAGCGGTGGGTTGGTGTCGTACACGGCGGCGAAGTGGGCGTCGCCGATGGAGTTTGCCACCGGCGGATATGGGTTCGGTCTTCAGTGGTGGGATCAGAGAAAACCGGGAGGACCGGTTTCTCAGTTTAAGGGTAACTGGTAAGGAAAATGTTAAGAGAGCGTTGAGCGAGTCAGTAACTATTTATTAAGAGTGTTGAAGACATGAGTTACTTATTACTATTGTGTGGTTTTGTTGCAGGGATAGAAAATTGGCTTCCGGGATAGTGCACTCTATCGACATTCATCCATCACGAAAGCACACTTGCCTTGTAAGAATTGCTATGCCCCTTTGTGGCTTTGTCCTCATTTCTTGTGATATTTAGTTATTTATCAGTATTGATTTTGGATTTTAGACACTGGCTAATATTGCAATTTATCTAACGTGCAATAGCATGCTAAAGTTGAAAGTATGAATGTGACATTATGCCAGGGCAAGTAGAAAGTGCGTTTGTGATTTATATGAATTGCTAATGTGGTGTGCTTTATTTATCATGTAAGAAAAATCAAGGCCAATTTAAGGACATCATAAGAGTTAAAAGCTTTTTTTAGCTTCTGTAATAACATTAACAACTGCTTTGTCATAACTACCAGTTGAGTGATTCTTGATTTCTTTAATCAGGATTTATCAAATTGATGGTTTAGAGAGCTGAGAGGCTCAGTGCTTAGTGCTTTTACTTGTATGCTTCTGGCGTTTCTGAAATTGTGATGTACTCCTAGGCTGGTGGCTCCTTAGGTACTGTTTTGGCCTGGGATCTTAGGTGGCAACAACAACCGATTATACTTTCTGGAACTGGGGCAGGGGATGGGGCTGGCAACACTGCAGTCCAGTCCATATCTGAAAGTGAGGTTTGGGAGGTTCAGTATGATCGTTGCATAAAACCAAACACTTCATCTACCCGGATCTTACCAGCCATGATATGCTCAGAGGATGGGATTCTTGGTGTGATTGAGCAAGGTATGTATATTCACTGCAATTTGCAGCATGTTAAAATGCCAATTCATCAGGAATGGGATTCTATACATTGTAAATAAAGATAGTGGAATCTTCATCTATGTGTATGAAATTACTTAGTTGGATAGATTTGGTGCATCTATGATGTTGTATTCATACATTGCTCAGGTGAGGAACCTATTGAGCTGCTGGCAGAACCTTGCGCCATTAACAGCTTTGATATTGATCGACATAACCCATCGGTAAGTGTGGGCTGCTAATATTGTTTGTGTTGTTTGGGACTGATTTGATGGTGTTTTTGGATAATAGCTCTTTTTGTTTTTTAAAAAAATTGACCAAGTGGTTTAGTTATTAGAAATAGACAAAACGAAAACGATTTAAAGAGAAAAGTGGTAAACAGTTGAAGGTGGAAAATTCCTTTCTGATGAATTAAATTGGTTTCCATGCAGGATGTGATATGTAGTTTTGAGTGGGAAGCAGTAGCCATATTAACAAGACAATAACATTCACAGTTGTGCTTGTACTCTTTAGTGGCTTGAACTTCAGAAAAGAGGTACATTTTTTTAGCTGAAGGAAGAACTAGAGATTTTTACAGACTTTGTATGCCCCAATGTTCTATTCCTTTTGTAAAGCCATTTGTATGCAAATGGATTTTGGGATTGTAAAATATGCAGCATTAGCAGTGTGTGTGAAGTAGACTTAGAAGGGGATAATACAGTCACCCATTTTAACTACAAATGTATTCCTTGGCAAATGGGGGTATGATCTGTGTACTTGTTGATTCTTAAGTTGTTTTAACCTGATCACGTAAAGCTAAAAGCGACATGGTTGATATTGCCGTGCCTTCTATAATTTTTGTGTTGAATGGAATTCAAGAAACTTTGAAATTTAGGAATAGCAGAACTAATTTAAAAATAGAAATTATAATAAAAATTTAAAATGTGTGTGTGACACTGTGTGTATATATATATATATTACTCGTTTGTTTTAGATTATTTTATGAAACATTACTTTTTTAGATTTTTTATGTGTTTATTTCAGAAAATAATCAAAGTCCAAAATGTAATTTTAAATCTGTGAAAGCGATTTGGAAAAGTTTTTGAGAAATAACATGATTTTGATGAGGCGGAAGATTGGAAGATAAGAAAGAAGATTAAAAATGTGATTTTTGTAAACATAAACAAACACAAATTAACTTATGTTTTTCTACAAAATCTTTAAAAAATAATGACTAGCATATTAGCTTATGTTTTCATAAAAAAAATAAGTTATTCTCTAAATTAGCATATTCTAGTTTTTTTTATCAGAAAAATTAGCATATTCTAGTTTTTTTTTATCAGAAAAATTAGCATATTCTAGTTTAATGTAAAAGATTGAAATAGTTGAAATTAAAAAGAAAAGAAAAAACACCATTTTAAACAATTGAAATTTAAAGAGAAAAATTAACATAATAATAATGTTTTGTAATTATGTAATAATTTAATTTAATTTTATGTATTTTAATGAATAAATATAAATATAATTAAAGTTATTTCATTTTATCATGTAAAAAGAAATTAATTTAAAATGATTTAAAGGTGCGTCGGAGGCAACAAAAAGAGGTGTCGTTTGGTTTCGATTGGATAATTGGATTGGCGAAGCGCGGGCGCGGTGAGAGAGAGAGAGATGGAAAAGGTAAAGGGAGCCCCGGCGAGCATAGATCTGAAGCGAGATGGGATGGAGGATCTGAGCGGCCGTGTTCATCAACTTCCTTGTTGCGTCAAGCACGATGGTCCCGCTGCTGTTTCCCACTACTTCAAACCCAAACCCTCTGGTTGGTATCCAAAACAATTCCCTCACGACCGTCACTTGTCTCCTTCCTATTTCCTAACTCTCTCTCTCTCTCTCTGTCTCTGTAGGTGTCGGGGAAGAGGGCTTACCGTTACAGCAAGCACATTTTAGAGGCAGGTTACTTCAAGGAACTACTCTCCCTCTTCCTCATGGCTACTCTGGTATATTATTTTGTTTTCACTTCACTCTTGAGAGGTCTTCATCTTCACCAATTGATGCTTATGGGTATTTACGTGCTCAGCGCGAATAATGAGATGATGACTCCTGCAGGTTTTGTCTTGGGAAAGAAAAGTTCGCCCGAAGAAAACTCTCACTCTTGGGAGACCAATGCAACCTTTCATGACATCACCTATTGGAACCACGACTACGTCCCTTCCCACAACGATGATTTCTTCCGTGCTTTTCATTGGCTCACTGTTGCAAATGCTGTAAGTCGTTTGTCTTGTAGTAGTACCCGATTTCTGAATACAATTTGAGTCCCCCCAAAGACAAAGACCCCTATGTAATGTATTACCCACCTGCTTGCTCTCTTAGGCATGGTTAAACTTGTTGGGTAGGGGATGTGTTGCCAGAAGCAAAAAATCTGGCCCCCTCTTGATGCGTTGCCTTTTGATTCCAGTTAATCCATTCAAAGTTTTATAGTAAAATGGAAAAAAAAAAAATGTTGATGGGGACAAGAGACGTGTGTTTAAATGATTCTGATTTCTATGCATCATTGTGTTTATGAACCTGTTTATTACATCTAACTGTAGGATATCATAGTTTATTGATTCAAATAATCCAAGAAGATATAAAATATGAAAATCATCTTACTAGATATTTGTTTGTGACTGCAGTTGCATAGTCCTGTGACACCTGAGGAGTTAGCTTCATCATCTACCACACTCTAGAGGCGCGATTACCCTGCATACAAAATGCTGTAGCCCTCATATATCCAACTAATTTGTTGCTTTATTTTTTATGCTTTTGTTGTACGTTGTCTTCAACAGTCCCTATGTATTTCCCCTTTTATACTATTCTGTTTGTTTTTCTTTGTGTGAATACACTTTGTCCTAATAGATGGAAAACTTGCAATCTCCAATAGCTCATTATGTCTAGTCTCTGTCTATAGGAGGAGGAGGCAACATGCAGTATGCACACCCATCTGAATCAGATTTACGGAGACAAAGTGAAGATGAGCTCGAAAACCTCAAAGATTATCTGGATGATGATCGATTCCTTGACGAGTATCAAGTCTCAGGATCCAGCCCCATTATTTTTGTTTTCCTCAGTTTAATTATCAGTGAATCCTATTAACTTTTTCCTTTTTTAGAAGGAGTAGAAAAGGCACATGCTAACTATGTTATACTTCCATCTTCTTAACTTCTGTGTTGGTGCTGGGGAGAGGGGGGGAGGTGCTGACTGCATGAAAAAGGGCCGGAGCCTCAATTCTTTAAAACTTAGCTTTTATAGAAAGTTTAGACCTAAGTGTTTTCAAACATAAAATATTGGAACTGGTCGAAAGGGGTTTCCCCTGTGAATGTGATCCTAATAATGATATTTGTCTAGTATAAATTAATTGGTCAGATTTTTTTTTCTCTGTCTATGCATTGCAACAATGTAATATGCACGGATGGCTCCTTCTATTTCAATATTATCAAGCTTCTGAAGCTCCGGCAGCTGATCAATGACTCCTGGTTTTTGCAGACTCAGTAACAAGAGTAAATAAGTTCTCTATACAGATCATCATAAGCTTGAGTGACTGACTTAAGTTCATCTTCAAATACTTTAGCAATACATATTTTCTGTACCACCTCCTAGTTCACCAAGTATGAGACAGCCATTCGAAAATGAACTATTTTTTTTTTGTTGTTGTTGTGGAGCTGTAAAAAGGATCCTTGATAGCTTTATGAATTCTTTCCCTGGATCCAGAGAACAGATCAAGTAGATTGTACTCACTTTGCTGTGAAATCTCTTCCTGGTGTTATTTTAGAGCTTGGTAATCCTCTTTTACTTCTAAACTTAAGAAACACCTAAATTAAACACATAAATTAATCCTCCATGGTATGTGATCTCCTGAGCATCGCGTTATTATCTTCTCCCTTAATAGCGTAACATATGCAATATGAAAATGCTAATCATCCATACATAATACGAAACATAAACAAAAATATTAAATGAAAACTACATTTACATATAAACAAACAAAAATCCAACAAAGATCACATAGGTCAATAGAAGACTCATCGTAAACAGGAAAATGAAATAGAAGACTCAGTGTTTGCTTTATCATCGCAAGAGTTGAGGGATAATTTTTGCCCCTTTTACATAACGAGAATGTTTTTTTTTTTTTGGGTCAAAAGAACGAGAATGTTTACGTGTGAGTTATTGCTTAATCAGCTGCTCAAGACTAATTAAGGGTATGGCTCTCTGCACCCACATGAATTGCTCACTGTGCACCCACACTCTAATTTTTTATTTTGAAAAGTCAAAATTACCCTTAAATAAATAGACTCAAACAGTGAATAGTCCTTAACTTGCTTTCTTCCCAACCGTAACAGTCTAACAGAGTAACAGAGCACAAGTTGATTGAGAAGTGCTCCCTTCAGCCGCGCCATCCTCACACCTTCCGTCGTGCCGTCGGCGACTAGAGAAACAGAGTCAGGCATTTTGCACCTCCAAATGCAATCAAAATCACTGTTCGCAACCAGAGTCGCTGCGCCGTCCACGACCAGAGTCGCCGCACCGTCTGCGACCTGAGACCTCTGTTCTTCGTCTGCAACTCGTCTTCATCAACAACGATAATTCACGTTCACCCTTTTTTTCTGCGACCTGGTTGTTTCCGGAACTACCACTTTCGGTAATGAATTTTTGCTACATCGGTGTGTGTTTTTTAATACATCGGTGTGCGTTTTTATTCACCTTTTAATTAGAGAGAAGAGAAATGGTTGAGTCCTGGTGGCCAAGTGATGAGAACGTCTGAGACCCGAATCATCAAAACCATGGAATTGGTAAAGTAGAAAGTTAAGAAATACAACCCGTGAGCCATCCATCATCTTCTTTTTCGGGTCTCGTGGTAGAGGGAGTGTTGAGTTTTATACATGCTAGAATATTGGTTGCAATTGACATATATATCTAGTCTAGGATAATATTAGTGGTTTAACTTGGGGGCAATTAGCAACAACAGGGTTATTTTGCTTTTGTGGGGAGGGAAAAGAGAGAACACGGTTTGTTGGAAGAAAAAGAAAAAGGAAATTCAACAAGAAGAAGGGGGGAGAGGGACTGTCGCTTGGGAAGAAGGGGATTTGGAAATAGGGGTATTTTTGTCTTTAAATTTACAAAAACCTAAGTGTGGGTGTAGGGAACAATTCATGTGGGTGCAAGGATCAATGGCCAACCTAAATTTCCAGGCCCAAATAAAAAATATAAGAAATTGCGATGCCCTGTACTACCCGTATCTAAAAAACTATCACGGCCTTTGACAAAAAAAAAACTGTCACGGCCACACGAGTGAAAGTGAAAAGTGTTCTGTAACGGTAAATAAGGAAAAACGAAAAAGATCAAGGACGGTAACCCTGTGCCTTTATCCACAACAACCTTCCGAGTTGTGACAGAACAGAACCCACCCAAACCTCACACAAGGCACAAGAGCCACACACCAATCCACACCCCGAAATTCTGAAAGATGGCGTTGGCGTGTGCAACGGCTACGGTGTCCTTCGCCTTCAAACCTCTACCATCCTCTTCTTCTTCTTCTTCTTCTTCTACCCGTCTCTCCTACGGTTCAGTTCGATTTCCTTTGTCGAACAAAGCCAACTCGCTCAAACTCAGTTCGTCAGCCAGCATTTCCACTCCAATTCTTCACCAAAACCTCTGCACCATTACTCCTCCTCCTCGCTCTCTCACCATTGTATGCGCTAAAGGCTACAAAATGAAAACTCACAAGGTCCTTTCCTCTCCCTCACCCACTCACTCCTTTTAGTGTAAATTGGGGTTCGTGCAATTTAATTTTAAAATTACGCACGCCTGTTATTTGAATGTGATTATTGCATATAGGCATCGGCAAAGCGATTTAGGGTGACGGGTGGAGGGAAAATCATGCGTAGGAGAGCTGGAAAGCAGCATTTGCTGGCCAAGAAGAATACCAAGAGGAAATTGCGACTCTCCAAACTGGTTGGGATCACTTTCTAACCTTCTCAATGCTTAACACTCAAATTATATTATACTAATGCTTATTTTTATTACCGGTTTCTCATTCTAAACCTAACCCATTGCCATGGTGAATTACTAATAGCTTAATTGTGGACTTGACTTCTTTGACTATATATATAGTAATTTTGCATGTGGAAACACTTTCATCCTAGTGATATGCTAGCTCTATACCCTTTCTTACCCATGAGTATCTTAAGGGAATAAGGGTATAGGACTGATTAGATTGTTTTACAGGCAAGTTGATAGGTTGTTGGTGTAGAATTGGTTGTGCAGAGGGTTCATTTTGCTTGTTTATGCAGGACTCCATTCTGTTAGAAAAGTTATTTTGGAGGATAAATTTTGCCTCTCTTTTTCTCTCTATTTTTCATGCGACAAAGGATAAAGTTAATTATGATATTAAAACATCTGCACTTTTGTACCAGAAAAAAATCTGCAATGTGTAGTTAATATAGGATTAAGTAGCTCTGGTAGTGGATGTCTCCTGTTAGTTTGTTGTTTTTCATTGTATATATGTTGATACCTGGAAGACATATTGATCTTATGCTTCAATTTTGAGTAGAAAGGTTTTGAAACAAGCACATGATTGAGTTTGGTCCTTAATTCTCTCTCTCTCTCTCTCTCTCTCTCTCAATGATTGCTAATTTTGTACAACTACTGTTAAAATTAAACCAATTACTAAGTTCATATCAAAAATGCACATTTCTTGTTTCTTACAAAGAGACTTTGTTTGTTATAGGTTTCTTTGTTAGGCAATTATTGTATGAGAATCTGGAATTTACTCATTGTAGCACTCAGTAGGGATATTGTTAAAACCTCTGTATAGCATTTCATTCTACTCAGAAGTAGCTATTTGTTTTTTTTGAGTGATCTTTACAGTATATATTATATAATTTAAATTTAACTATTAAAGCATAGATTTAAATTGGATGGGTAAAATGCAGCCTTATGTGGCATCTGTATTCAGACCGTGTCATTCAAAAAATAAATCTGTGAATCAGGACTTGCACAGCTAAAATAACAGACTCCAAGTGCAATGGTCATTTGAAAATCTTAATTCGACAAAACATCCACAATTTACTTGTCTCTTATCAGCAAATATTTACCACTTAATTTTTCCCTATAAATTGATGTGAAGTGCTAAAATACAGTCCTCTATGAAATGCATGCATCAAAGTGAAGTCATTGGAACTTAATAAGCTGATTGAAATTATCAATTGAACTAATGTCACCGAAGAGGTATTCGAATTGATTGCTTTGTGAGAGATAAACTTAATATTACACTCATTGGAGAATTCCAGTAATTAGATTTCATCTCGTCTTGAATTTGGGTCTTTTACCAAACCCACATCCATCCCAATGGCAATTAGATTTCTAGAATGATGATAGTAAACTGCAGAAGTGCTGATATATCTGATTCTGATTCAACTGAAATGTTGCACTTGACTTGAAGTTACTTAGTTACTTATACTGGAAATCCTGTATATAAATTTTCTTATTCTGGTCTGAAGCAATCTAAACAATTAAAGTTTTGGCTCAGATCAAATATATATGTATATTGTATTAAATTATAGTATTGGTTTTCTCGTGTGCCATTGTGCTGTCTAACTTTTTTTTCTACTGTCATGCGCAGCACATGGTCAGCAGGAGTGACTACGACAATGTAATTGGAGCCTTGCCATATCTGAAAGTAAACAGAAAAGCTACATAGATGTCGCGTTTGCAAATCTGAGTCATAAGCCTAGCAGCGGTTTAGTCTATTGATTTGTGACGTCTCCAATATGCTTTTACACAATCTGAAAGTTGTTATATTTTTCAAATGAATTGAGGTAGTTTTTGCTATTTGAAATATCAGCACCTCGTGATAATGGTGCCTTTCCTGTATCATGTAACAATTTGTATTTACGTAATCGTATTGCAACTTATATTATTTAGTTTTTACCCGCTTCCTGCTTAGCATTGCAATTGTTTTGCAGGCTGTGTGGAATCTCGTGATCATTAATCTATTTTGTGAGGTGAGTTAAGAATATAGGGCTACACAGTTGATAATTTGTAACCGGGTCGTTCGAGTCCTGCCAAGTCTCAAATTATGCAAAAACAAATATTCATATTGCTAATATTGTACAACACTCATGTTGTGATTTTTTTATAAAAAATTATCTCAAGTGATGGTGTACTTAAAAAAAAAGGTTTTAACAAGTTTTTGGTCCTTCTAAATATTCGCATTTTAAATTTAGTCCTTCTATTAAAAGTCAAAGTTTTTCGATTTCTCAAGAAATAAAGTTTTTGATTTAGGTCCCTAATTTGAGTTGACCGCTAATATGACACACTGAAGTCCCTATAAAAATCTTACGTGGCACCTCATTAAACCTACATGACTTACACGTCACCTGACATATACCTATAAAAATATTGTGTTTTGAATTTAGTCCTTCTCCCTCCTCCCCCTCTCCTCCACCTCTCATGGCTTCCCCAAACCTCATCGATTCGCTATACCAACGATTCACACAACCATAACCAACAATTGAAATAAAAAAACTGAAAAACAATAATCAATTCATAGAGTTTTGTTTCCTTCCCCCTTTCACAATAATCATTAATGGAGGGTCCTATTTTTTTCACGGTGTTCTTTTGTTGTAATGTAATTGACGTTTCTGGGCCATTAAAATTCCAAGAAAATTTTTTGTTTCAGAAGAATGGGAAGGTGGGGGTGGAAGCCATGAGAAGAGAGGATGGTGGTGGTGGTGGTGGTGGAAACCATGAGGGGAGGAAGGAGAAGGAGGGGGTGGTGGTGGTGGAGGAGAGGGGAGGAGGGAGGGAGGGGGTCATATTGTGATTTGATTAATGTCACATAGTCTTTAAGTTTTGATTTTAGTTTCTATAAATAACCATACAAGCAGGCCATGTAGTCCCTACAAATATATAATGTTTTGGATTCAGTCCCTACAAAAATTACTACGAATCAGATGGGTTGAGTAAATCCAGGTAAGAAAATAGGGAAAAAATCATAAATGACGTGTCAGCTGACTTAGCAATATATGTAAGCCACGTAAGATTTTTACAGAGACCTCAGTATGTCATGTCAAGGGTCAATTCAAATTAGGGAGCTAAATCAAAAACTTTATTTCTTGAGGGACAAAAAAACTTTAACTTTTTATAGAGGGACTAAATTCAAAATGCAAATATTTAAAGGGACCAAAAACATGTTAAAATGCACAATTGACAATCATTATAAGATTAATTTAGAAATTCATAATGCACAATTCACATACCATACTGTATTATCATTCCTTAATGCACAATTTGTTTCTTGGTTGTGTTGTAGTTAACAATATTTTTCTCGCCGTGACTTTGAACCTTGAAAAGCTAAAGAAAAAAGGGACCCACATATATCCAATTGATTCATACGTGTCTGCCAGCGCACAAGGAGGAAAAACCTCGCACGTGCCACTCGCCCGCGCGCACGCAGTCTTTCGAGCACTCTCTCGCGCCTTAGTTATAACTACCGAATTCGAACGTTTCTTGCATTTGCCAATTGCGAAGCGCCAAAAGCCTCCTCACTCTCATTTCTCATTCTGTTAAGAGTTTTAACACCAGAATCGTGGACTCTCGTTGAGTTTCTTGCCTGACACTTTTACTTCACTGGAAAATTTGATGCTTCAACTCTCCTCATGGCTTCTGGGAACCCCCATTCCAAAGAAGCGGCGCCGTGCCGTGGAAAGGCGCGGGTGATGTTGGAGATGGAGGACCCGCTGGAAGAACAGCATGGACCTTCCTCACCTTCACTACAGGTTTGTTATCTCTCTCTCTCTCTCTCTCAAAAGAGTATTGTTTAATTGGATGCTGTGAAATAGTCTGAGAATGTAGCCAATTTTAGCGAGGCCGTGTGTATCAATGTTCTTGTTTATAATATTTGACTGTTGAAGCTTAGGAGAGTCGAATCTTTATTGAGAAGTGTAGCAATTATATTGGCTTTTTTTGGAATCTATCACGTTTTCAAATTTTAATTTAGAAAATACCACTCTTTTCAGATTAATTAGCAATCTACCATTGTTTTTCTTTAAGTGAGAAGTCCCCTCCCCCAAAAGGGACTTCTCACCATCGTTTTATTTTTTTTTCAAAATTTTCTATGGGAAGTTCCCTCCTCTAAATCCGACTTCTCACCATTGTTTTAATTATTTTTTCAAAATTACCTATAAGAAGTCTCCTCCCCCAAAAAGGACTTCTCACCATGATTGTTTTTATTTTATTTTTTTTTCCGATTGATTTTAATGGTTTTATGTTTCTGTTAGAGTGATTTATGATATTAAGTGGTTTGTGGTTTTAGGTGGTTTTAGGGTTTTAGGGTTTAAGTGGTTTGTGGTTTTAGGGTTTAAGTGGTTTCCGTTTCATCAGTTTCCCACGATTACATGATATATGTGCCTCCCATGTATAAGTTGGAAAACGTCTTCAACGTTTTCCGCGAAGAGTTCAGTGTGTTGCCCAACGAAGAATATTGGCCACAATATACTGGACCTCAAGTGTGTCACAATCCGCAAATGCGAAGGCTACACGGGGTCGTCCACAATCTACCCGCATTCGCACTGAGATGGATCAGGTAGAAAGGAGTCGTCACAGTAAAAGGTGTGGATTGTGTCGAAATGAGGGTCATACCAAGAATAGATGTCCTAATTACCATCCTAGACATTCCACAGAGTAGGAAATGTGAATCGTTGTACCTCTTTTAAAATTTTAATCGTAATCATTTTATTGTATTATTATTTACTATTAAAGTTCTAGACCAACTTAATTATGATAATTATTAATTAATAAATTAAATTAATAAATAAATAAATAAATTAATTTAAATAACCCTAAAATCCTAAAATCACCTAAACCCTAAAACCACAAACCATTTAATACCATAAACACTCTAACAAAAACCTAAAACCACTAAAATCAAACTGAAAAAAAAAGAAAAAAAATAAAAAAATCATGGTGAGAAGTCCTTTTTGGGGGAGGGGACTTCCCATAGGTTATTTTGAAAAAATAATTAAAACAATGGTGAGAAGTCCGGTTTAGAGGAGGGGACTTCCCATAGGAAATTTTGAAAAAAAAATAAAACGATGGTGAGAAGTCCCTTTTGGGGGAGGGGACTTCTCACCTAAAAAAAACAATGGTAGATTGTTAATTAATTTGAAAAGAGTGGTATTTTCTAAATTAAAATTTAAAAACGTGGTAGATTCCAAAAAAAAGCCCAATTATATTACTTATATGGATTGAATGATGCACTGTTCAACCTTGGCTTCCTATTTATTTATTATTTGTTTCATTAAGGCTCTGGTTAGCACTTAGTACAACTCTTTCACATTTTGGATCCTTTAATACTTTTTATTAAGTATTTATAGTTAAATGCAAATCTAAATTAAAGAATCAAAAGTGAAAAGTTTTTATTGAGAAATGTTGCACATATATAAGTGGTGTTTTTCGTACCAGTTTAATTTTTATGGTAAAGATGTTGCCTTTTAGCATCAGGTTATTCTTAATGGAATCACTGAATATATAGCTGATGACGCCATGGAGCATCCATTTTGATCACAAGCACAGTACAGAGAAATCCTTGTATTACAATTTTACCCTTTTTTTTTTAATAAACTGTATGTTTACTAATGTTCACTTTTGTAACTTCATTTTCTCCTTGTGCATGGTTTTGGAAATCGTTTAGCAATGGAATGCTTCAAATGACACATTTTATAGCTATTCTTCCACACACGAAATACTTGATGAACTTAGCCCTTTGGATTTACGTCTCGGGAATAGCCCTTCGTTTTTAGATTTGACACAAGCGAAGCTCTCTCAAGGGAGTATGGTAATTGCAAATTCAGACAATGTAAAATTAAACTTTGGAGTAGAAAAGGAGCGTCAAGGATCTGCTGCATCTGGTTCTGTTCAAAAGCTTACGGCTTCAAATTTTCCAGCTACGCTTCTAAGAATCGGTTCATGGGAGGTATATTCAAGATTCTAGCTACATGCCACTTGGATTTTTGGGAAGTATACTTTTCAATGAATTTATATTAGGTCAAAGTTCTCTTTTACCACAGTATAAATCAAAACATGAGGGCCACTTAGTGGCAAAGTTCTACTTTGCTACACAAAAGCTTGTCTGGGAATTTGCGGGTACACTAAAGAGCAAAATAGAAATCACCTGGGACAATATCGTGGAACTTAAGGCAAATTGTCCTGATAATGGACCTAGCTCTTTGACTGTAGTGGTAATTTTTGTTCCGCTATTTTCCTCTCTATGTTAGCCATTTTAATAGTTCTTTAACGGGTCCATTTAATTTGAAAAAAGATAAAAAATTTTCAACAATAGAAAAGTTAACTTTTACCTGTAGTAGAAAGTAAACCAATAAATAGTTATTTGTAATTTTCCCCCAATAAAATATATAAATTATTTTTTGTCCACACCAGATTGTCAATATTACAATTTGTATTTTTTATAAAAAAAAGAAATACTGCTCGGTCATTTTTCTGCCCCAAAACTGAAAAAAAAAAATTCAAACCCATCTTCAACCCTTTCTTTCCTGTTCGTTCTCCTCTTCTACCCTTCCTCTCCGTTATCTTTTTTTTTTTTCTGAAAAATTACTACAAAAAAATTGAAAATGCGAGAGAAATCCAATTGCCCCTTCAACTGTTACAACCAACAATGGGTCTTGTTGCTCGGCAGAGAACCTAAACGGGTCATATTTGTGACCGATGTGACCTGTAGTTCTGCTATCATATTTGTGTTGTTGAAGATATCTTAAGATCAAATATGGGTGGATTTGCTGATTTTTTTATTTTTATCAAATTTTGCTTTCCACTTGCAGTGGAAATGGTGTTCTCAGTGGCTATGGTTTCCCTAGTAGAAGCTTTTTGCAAATGAGAGGCTATTGTTCTAGGTGTTGGTTTCTTGATCTCAATGCTCTAAAGAAATCAATAAAGGGTTGTTTTGGTCTGGAGACTCGGATTGTTTTGTTCTGGTTCGGTTGATGCAGGAGTGTTGCACGCTCAACAGGATTTGGAAGGCTTTTTTCTTATTTTTGCTTTTTAATCTCTCAACCGTTAGATTAATCCAACGGCTGATATTTACGATGGAGAGAGATGGAGAGGGATAATGCTGGAGAGGATCCAGACTCCATGGAAGGGTAACAATCCCTGTTAACATATGACCTTCGTAGTTGACCAAAAAAAGGACCTTCGTTCGTGTGGGAACAATCCCTGTCAACTAAGCAAAGCAAAATTTGAATTTAACCATTTCACATGCATTTCCCACTTCAACCTATTTCAGCAAGTTGTATCCTAATGCTCAGTCGTTCAATTACCATAGTTGTAACCTACAAATTAGAAAGGTGAAGTTATTTTGACCAAAAATCAGAAAGGTAAGTGTATCCAACATAAAAAAACCAAAAAAAAAAATTTCCCAAAAATTATATCCATTTAATGAATTATATAACCAATAACAAAATTTTAATATTAAATTAATTTTTTTAATAAATGGGTATATTTTCAATTTTATTATTTTTTAGACCCCTTTTAGCAAATAATATAAAATATGTTAGAAACTGGATAATCAGGTGACCGGTACTAAATCAGGGCCATTCATCTAAAAGTCACACTAATCAATGGTAGAAGGGTAACTTTCCCATTGCTAGAAAAGTTTTATCCTTTTCCAAATTAAATGAACCCGTTCTTTAACATGCAAACACCTATGCACGAGTAAATGTTCAGTGTTCATTGATTTCTTAGTTATTTTCTGTGTATCGCAGCTTTATAGACAGCCTTTTTTCTTCAGGGAGTATGGTCAACCTACTAGAAACCGCACAAATTGGCAGGAAACGTCAGATTTTACTGATGGACAAGCCAGCAAATACAGGTGTGTATATTCTTTTCACAGTTATCGTCTGATATGCGGAGTTATGCATTGATATAGATTGAAAAATATTACGGACAGTTTTGTTGATTTGTGTCATAACTCATAAGCTGAGCAGGAGATTCAACATTCAGGATAAGTGACCTTTGTAAAAGATTAGAGACTGGTTCCCAAGTGGGGGATGCTGTCAAACAAGAGCAAGATAACTTGTTGAAATCATTAAGGGAGAGTGGTCAAGTTTAAATTAGTTGTAGTATTTTGTGGGCTCTAGAGGACTCTATATACATTTTATTTTAAAGCAATTTTGAGTAGTGGTTTTTATTGCATAAGATTTATTTGGTTAAATTTGTTAGTTTTTCTTTGCATTTGATTGGTGGTGGCATTTAGCATGGACCAATGCTAGATTGGTCCAACTTGCACCAATGTCTTTCCTAAACGTTGATATTGATATATTAGTGAAAAGAAAAAGGGATGGCTAAGATTTACCGTCTGTAACCTGTACTTTAAGTAATTGGAATGTAGTTGTGGTATTTGTAGAGATGGTCTGCACAAACAGTAAATTTAAAAAGTTGAATTCATTTTATCTTAATTAGAAATGTGGCCAAAATTTAAAGTAAATTGCAGTGGTAAATATTAATTTTAAGAAATTAAATTAGTTTTTTTCCTTCTATTTTATGTCATTTTTATCTTTTATGTCAGCTTTAGCATATCAAGAATAATGAGACCTTTGAAACATATACAATTTCGTTGACAAAAACTTCAACTACTAATGATGATACTAAGCATGTGTTTAGAAAAATTATGGGAAAACCATTTTTTTTATTAAACAAGGATGGGAAAACCATTTTTATGTGTTTGCATAAAAACATATTGTATTATTTTCTGTTGATTATTTCAGTTCATATAACAAAATGCATTGCCCGAACTGATGTAAAAAACAGAGCCATGTTTTGAACTGCAATTATTAGTTAATCCATTGTACTCATGTAATTTTTTGAATTAATGGGACATAATTCGTATTAATCAAACTATTGGGTGATTTTATAAATTTCGCAAGCCTATTGGGTCGTCATTTTACAAATATCATAAAACCTGCACCACCTACTATACCAAGTCAAAAAGGCATTGGTGCAAGTTGGACCAATCTAGCATTGGTCCATGCTAAACGGTACCTTGATTGGTTCCATATGTTTAGGTCCTATTCCTCCTATATTATTCACCAGGCCATGATGTTTGGGAACTCCATCTCGTGATTTTGTAGGCAACATTTTTTGCAATGTCCACAAGGAAAGTTAACCAGGCATTTTGAAAAGCTTATCCAGTCTCACAAACGTCTTTATGCCTTAAGCCAGCAGCCAGAGATAATATTGGATTCACCTTATTTTGATACACGATCTTATGCTTTTGAGAACCTTGACAATCTGAAAGATCGTTATTTGCATCAAGTCAATCCTGGCATTACCTTGGATGGTCTGCCCCGTGAAGCACCTTCCCCCAATTCAGGTACTACAAGAACTTGGCTCTAGTTATGATTGCCTTTGTTATTGGCCCTATTGTTTCATTTTACAATCCTCTCCCCCTTCCCAAATTCCTTGAGTGCGAGTGAGTGTGTGGGAGAGAGAGAGTTTCATAAGTGGTATTAACACACACACACACGTTTCATGCATATAATTTTAATGCACTTCTCTCTTTCAAAGATGTTTGCTTTGCTTGCTGGTCAATATTCGAAAATTTATCAATGAAAAGATGAGGGGTCACTTTGAAAATTACGTAGGAGATGGATTACTGGTTCTGGTTATAATCTGCCTCTTAGGATCATCATGTTCTATTGACAAACATAAAACTAATTATGGCATAAACTTCAAGAGAACTTGTGTTATGAATTAGTTATATACTTCAAATATTAGTCTAATTCTGCTTTGTCGACAGATTATGAAATCCTCCTCCATCATTTGTCAAAAATCGATGACCCGTTGACCACGTTGACTCTGGCGCCGCCGGGGACTCGTGTCGGTGGATCAGGAGAAGGCTCGATTTCGCCGAAGTGAGAGAATATATGTCTTCCACCTTTTTTGGCGATTCGGGTTCGAACTGAACCATGAATCATGGAAAAAAAAAATACATGTTTTCATTTATTTTCCTTTTAAAAAAATTTTCTCAAGGAAATTTTTTCTGTAACTTCTGCACTGCCCATGGTGCCTGGCATTGGAATCGGAATTGGATAAACTTTGATGTTAAGAAGAACAATTACATTCAATTCACCTACTTCAAATTAAGTATCAATGATTTTTTTTTCCCATTATTATCATTTTATCATAGTCCCTTGATATTTGGGAATAACGTTGACCACAGTTAAACTGAGTTGTTGACTGGTGTGTTTGGATACAAATGTGTGTTGGGTAAAAAAAATTAGCTTTCGTAATTCAAAAAAAAAAAAACTTTCCAGTTGAGTAGTTGAGTGGAATTAATTTTAGGTGCAAGACTTGTAAAATTCTTTGCATTTCAAATGTAATTCTATTTTATCATTCAAATAATTTTTTTTTTCTAAAATCACTTTTAAAATATCATTATCAAATATAAACCAATTCTTTCAAACTTAATTTGTTTTAAATCGATTTTTTATAACATCAATTCTTTAAAAATGCAAAAAAGGCACATTTGACAATTATTATAAATAAGATTATATAATTTAGGTTTTCTCAAATCTCAATTCACATACCATACGGCATTATCATTCCTTAATGTGACGGAGTTTACTTTTTTTGACAACTAGTGATAGTAGAGGGTCCCACGTATATCCATTTGATTCATACGTGTCTGCCAGCGCACAAGGAGGAAAAACTTCGCACGTGCCACTCGCCTGCGCGCAAGCAGTTATAGTCTCAAGTTAAATTAATATTAATCTTTTTTTAATTAATTATTCAACCAAGGAAGATTTTTACTTTTATTATTAATTATTGATTTCTTTAATCAATATTTAGATTCTTTCAATAAATCATTATTAAAATAATTTTCTATCAATTAGAATAATTTTTAAATTTTTTCATAATTAAAAGTTTTAGACATCCATATCTGTATGTTTGAATTTATTTTTTATTACCATAGAACCCATTTTTATCAATTAAACCAATACTTTCTAAAAATATTTTTAATTTACTATAATATTTTTATATTTCATAAAAATATTTATTCAATGCTAGAAATACCTGTTACTTTATATTTGTTTTAATAATTTAGCCGATAAATTTTCCCGACTTCTATCTCTAACTATTTGAAATTACCTTCCATTCGATCTATTATTTTCACTAGAGAGCTTCAACAAGTATTCTCTGAAGATGCACAATCCACCTAAGGACATTCTCTAAAACCAAAACATGAGAACTTGAGAGAGATGAACACCAAAGGTCCAACAAGTTGTAAATAATATTCACAATTTATTTATACAGTACCATAAAAGGTAGCGTAGAAATATGTACAAAGAGGTAGCGTAGGGAGTGAAAGAGAATATGGGATCATCAGCCTGTACAAATGGTTAACTTGGTTCAAACAACACCCATAATGAGCCAGCATTTCGACTTGGGATGTTGTTTTTTCTTCTATGTACAATTGAATTCTTCCATCATGTCTAATCTGCCAAGGGGATGAAGCAGGGATCAGGAAGGAGAGGATGAATGAATGGTGGTATCAGGTAACATGGCTACTGTCACTACAAAATATTCACAGCCAACAGGGAGACCAAATGGGTTTGGAGTTGTTGATCCTGAATTCAAGGTCAACCAGTCAGTGCCCTTCTCATGTGCCCTGCCCTGCTCAGAAGAAGAAGAAGGCATTGCCTTCACAATTTGGTGTTCAACATGCACAATTTGTCCAACAATGTAGTTAGGTCTGCTTGGAAGATGGTCTGTAAACAGTGCCACTGATTCAGCAGATAGGTAGTAGTTAGAGCAGTTCCTGGTGATTGCCTCATAGTGTCCAGCTGGAGTCAGCACAAAGGCAGCAATCTCATGAACCTCCAGACAACCAAAAGAAATCTTCTCTTTATTTGCCTGTGTACCAAAATCACAAGCACAGTATATATCTCAGCCCAGAAGAACTTGTAGTAATAATAATAGGTACAACTCACATCATGCAGCAATTGCAACAAAACCCATTCATGCCATATCTATAAATCTCAAAGGGAGACATCATCTATTTATTATATATATAAGAAAAGTAGGCCCTTTATCTTTATAGTTTATATATATAAGAAAAGTAGGTACTGGCTTTCTAGGTTGTGATACGTGTCACATCCCAAACTATGACACATGTCACCTCCCCAGTTTTTTTTTATTTCCAACTAAAATTATTTTATTTGTTGGGTTTTTTTTTTGTTTTTGTTAGGAAATGACCCATACTTTGTATGAGTTGGGTCTATAAGCTAGTTTAGAAACAAAAGGTCTAGAACCACAAACATAATTAAGGACAGTGAATTACCTGCTTCTCAAGTTGATGCTTATTGTAGTAAGTTTTGACCTGATCTATTTTCTCCTCCAATTCTTTCCGAAGCTGTTCATTAGCAGCTTCCATTCTTGTGTACTTCTCATGCAATTCTTCCCGGTGCCTAGATAAGAAACCAACTTTATCGGCCAATACACGAATGCATTTTCTGAACTCAGCAATGTCATCATCATCTCTGTCATTAGCAGAACTGAAAATAAAGAAATGTCGTTACAATTCATGAACAAATAAATCATATCACTGGAAAGCGCATTAGTCTAAACAGAATAGCCTAGAATCTGTTCTATTTGATAATAAACAGCAATGAGCTCTTTTAGGCATCATTTAGACACACAACCCCTCCCCTGGAAAAGAAAAATAAAAGAACACAAAAGGGGGCAAGAACTGTTGGCTTAATTGTATGAATTCTCAGCTTGATGAAGTAATTGCTAAATCAATTCACTTATTGTAGATGACCTCATAAGCATCATACTTCATGTCATATTTTTTAAAGGAACTAAAATGTGTGCATTCTTTACTTCAAGGGTACGAGTGAGGAAGTTACTTTCATCGCTACCAGTCTACCACAGTAAAACTTTTTCCTTTTCTAAGTGGAAATGGGTGCTACATTGAGGGGTAGGATATAAATTTTTTCCCCACAGAGGCCCTTATGATGTAAGTAATTAATGTAAGTAAATTACTTTGCCAAAGATTGTGCCAAATTGCGCAGTGAATCTGCAAAACCAGCCACACCACCAGGAGAATAAACACAGGTCTTGAGTCTTTCAAAAAAGCTGCGCGTCTTAATAACAGATGCACGCAACAAGCTATACTCTGATGCCCTCCTGTCGGCAGAACTTTTTTGTGTTTGAGCTTCCTCTCTTGCTTCGTGCAAACAATTCTCCAGGTGAGCACAATTCATCTATAGTGAAAGAGGAGAAGTACAATTAATATAAAAAAAAGGTGAGCATAGAAATGAATAATTTCTTTTTTGGTGTTTATACAGAATAATTGAACAGTTATTCAGCTGAATTGCTAGTAAAATGCTAGCGTGTGTGAGAAAAAGGAGAGAAAACAGCTACAGAGATTGGAAATGACATTAAAATAGTAAGCAGAGAGAAACTAACAGAGAAAAGAATGAGTCGTTTAGGAGAATTTTGCAACTACCCTTTAGAAAATTAAATTGCAACACTAAAATGATATGTGTGATTCAATTCCACACACAATTACCTGAGATTCATCAAGTAGTTTTCGACTTGCTTCCAACTCCCTTGTGAGCACAGAAACCTCCTCCATAACAGATTTAAGCTTGGTTTCAGTTTCATTCAATTGATTCGACTTATCCACAAGTGCACTTTGTAGTTCCAACAACTTATCGTCATTTACTTTGGAATCCAAGTCTGGACAAACTCCTGGGTCACAAGGTACAAGATCATGTGACACAGGCATGCTCTCAGCAGTAGAACTGTTTGTTAGTGACAAGCCCAATTGTCCAACCATCTTATCTTTTTTATCTTTATGACCACTTTGCACTTCTTCACGATGAGGCTCCATCATAGATGAATCTAGCTGTAGGTTCTGTACTCCAGATGAATCCAACATGTTTTCATCCACCCCATCTAAAGCTTTACCCGTATGTTCTGTGAACAAACCAAGTTTTGCATCCAAGGAACTTGAGATGCAGGAAACTTCATCCATGGGCTCAGAAGTAGATATGCAAGGCATGTGGGCTTCACCACTTACACAATCCAACTTGCAATTGTCTGTCTTCCCAGAAACAAGAGGAAAGTCAGATGCTTCATTTACACTGCCAATCTTCTGCCCCTGCACATACTGATCAGACAATTTCTGCTCCAATTCTTGAATACGTTTCTCATATGACAAACATTGCATCTGCTTCATCTTAAGCATCGAATGAACATGTTTGACATATTCATCTTTCAAATGCAAGGCTTCTGCTGTCTTCTCTGTGGCATTCTTCAGTATATTACCCACCCTTTCATCATCCAGTGTCTCGTACTCTATCTCAGGGCAGAGAGAACATATTAAAGCTATTCTAGAAGCAAGCTCAGCTTTCAGTTTTGCATTCTCAACTTCCATCTTGCAGGTTCCAGCAATTTCTACCAACCCACTGCCATCAAGGAGGTCCTCAGAATCATATTTCTCAATTGAGTCAGCTGTAATATCTACAGCCTCAGCCAAGTGAGAGCTATCACTAATCAAACTGGATGTACTTTTAAAGCTACCATGCTTCTCCAGCTTTGAAGTTACTCCTCCTAGATACTCAGGAGCATAACGATCCACATCTGATATGTCAATATTAAGCAAACCATCATCGAATGGAGCTATATTGACATCACATTGGTTAGGAGTGTCAAACAACCCCATAGATGCTAATACATCTCTAGGAATGCATGAGCTATGTGCTCTCAGAAACTCCTCCCTTCTCCTGACCTCAACCTCCCGTCTTGTAGCAAGCTTTTCAGCCATTTGCCCAGCCATGCCCATGTACAGCTTCATTGAAGCCTTTCGTCTCACTATTTCTGCAAGGCAAGCTCTGTACGAAGGAGCAATGCCATGGAACAATTTCAAATCCACAAATAAACCATCCTGACGAACCATTGCCTCTTTAAATACAGGGAACTGTAGCTTCTGATCTTTGATGAGATAAGAAACATACGTTATGTTTTGCATGAAATTGTGCACAAAAAGATTCATTTCATTCTTCTTTTCCTTGCAAAATTCAAGCAGCTTAGAAATAGCACGATCACAAGCCTGCATTTTAGGCAAGTGATTTTTGTCATGGACATCATACATAGGACCCAAGGCTGAAACTGCATCATGAGGACGAAGCGAGGAGGACAATTGGGAAGACAGACAATCATCCACCAGTTTCTTTACTGTGTTAACATCTTTGCTGCAGAAATCCCCATATAAATGTAATTCATAAGCTGTGCTGATAACAATTGATATAGTGAAAGTATGCAGAAGACAAAAGAAGCATAAAAACGTGGTACTATAAGTATGAACTGAATTACATAATAAATATGATAACAGCAAGTGACATCCAGAATCAAGTGTTATTCCATATTGCTTCTCCTCTGGTTAACTGTTAAGTACTCAGTCCTAAAAACTAGAAAAGAAAAGTCTCAACTGTAAAAGCTTCATAATCATCATGGCATGGGTCAAGAACTTCTGAGAAATGGTTCGAAATTATTTGAGATCAGGCCCACTAACACAACATATGAGAAGTTGGGAACCAGAATTTGAATACTAAGTTCATGAAACAAGTAACAAAGTTACAAAACAGGATGCCACTGCAAAGTCAGGATAACACATTTAATTTAACATTAAATGCTTCGTCAGCGTACAGAGCACACAATTAAAAAAACGTTGAAAAATGAAAGAAAACTAACCTCAGAGATTGCAGTATACTCTTTTGTTCATTTATATATCTCTGATGCTCTTTAATTGCTTGTTCTAAATTCTTGGTGGGCAAGAAAGGCCTGCTGGACAACAAGTCCTCAACCCGGCGCTTCACTTCTCCGAAAGTCTGCTTAAATTGGGACACTTTATTCTCAAACTGCTTGTGGGAGCTGGTGGAATTCTCCACCGACTTCCGCAAGTTTTCTTCCTTCACCAAATCCAGTAAACATTTGCGGTTAGCAGTTTGCAAAGCTGGGTGAAGTTTGACAGATCTCAGTTTCTCGACATCCTTTCCAAAATTTGCCAAAAGATCAGAATGCATCCTGTGCTGCTGCAAATAACGTTTGATGAAATCCCCATAGTTTTGGTTAATCATTCGATAATACTGATCCAAGTTACCCCTTGCAACCTCCACTGCTCTTTCTTGTACCATCTGTTCTCTCAAAAGCCTCTCACAATGCTCAAACTTCATCAATGTACCGGTATAAATCGCATGCCCCCGATGATAATGGTACCTGAATTGCCGCTCATAAGAAGGTAAAGCCTTCAAAGCAGGATCTAAAGCATCATCAAGAGGGTGTGGATCATGAGAGGATGATGGTGATGGAGGCTCTAAATTCCCGGGGATATCAACTTCCTCCGGTGGTGGAGGCGGCGCGTTATTCTGAAGCCTTGCCTTATTGAAAATGAACACTTCACGGTCATCAGATGGAAGCTTGTATGCAGACAGCGGCCGCTGTGGCTCGAGTTTCATATCCAAACAAAGAACAAGCTGATCACTGAGATTGATCCCAGTAACGGATTCAATGGACCGCATAACAGCCTCAACAAGCGTGTTCTCATCACAGTCCAAATCAAACGAGTGTCCATTCTCCGCAATATGAACCAGTAACTGGCCCTCGTGGACCAAACTTCCCGTGATGCTGGAACTCATCTTATCCACCACTAAGTCCTTATCAACACCAACAAGGCCTCAATCACACCCTCCTTCTTCCACCACAAAAAGGAAATCAATCAACAACAAATAAAGGGGGTTCACAAATCAAACTTATCAGCTATAGCTGAAACCTGAAATGCACAACACCACCAAACCAATCCAGCAAAACCCTTGTTCAACCACACAAGCTTTTAATTTACTTTGCCCCCAATTTTTTTTGAGAAATATGATATTTTTCAATTTGGAACCTAATAAATTCTCAGATTACTGAATCCAGAAACGAGTCCAACCATCGGCAGAAAAAAAAACAAAAAACTAAAGAACTTAAGCGACCAAATCTCTAATCGATATATATCCAACGCTTAACACGGCAACAATAGCTGAACTTTTCACATACCCAACAGGGATAATCGTGGAAAAACACAAACTTTAACCTCGGATCCTCTCAAAAACCCTAGTTAAAAGAAACCCACTAGGTTAAAAAAAAGGACCCACGTGAGCAACAATGAGGAGGAGACTGAAACGGCGTTTAACAATCAACGAGCGACGATGGGAATGCCCCAAAAGAGAGGAAACGATGAAAACCCAGACGAGACAGCGAAGGATAAACCCGAATTATTGCTGACCCAGGACCCGGGAAGGAAGAGACAGCGAAGATACAACAAAATTGGGAAGCATGGAATAGTTAATTATATATTAGGGAAAGCCAAAAGGGTAAGGCGAAAATCTTGGGGGTGATGGCGAAGATAGTTAGAGAAGATTACGTGGAGATAATGATTTTCCAGAATATATATCGCTCTAAGCAACAGAACAAGGCTGTCACGAAACCCCCCTTCTATGGTTCCTTACGAATAAAAACCGTTGTTTTTCTTCCTCTCTCTTTCTCCCTCTTTCTTTCTTCCTTCCTTTGCCTTCTTTGTTTTTTTAATTCTTCTTCTTTCCCCAAAATTTGTTTTTCCTTGTTGTCTATTAAAAAAAAAATTCCACACAGAACCAACCTTCTGAGGGAAGTAACCCTCTGGTACTAGAACAGAACCCCTCTCTCTCTCTCTCTCCTCGCCGAGCGTGTTGAACAAGCAGGCACTGTAGTTTACTCTTTTTATATATCACGAAATTCTAAAGGGCAATCTCTGCATTTAATAACTGGGAACTTTTTTTCACAGTGATGATAATATCGTTTAACTTAATATTGTTGTTTGTGCTAGCCATAAATATCCTACTATCTACACCGACTTTTAGTTAATTTAATTATAATTATTTAAATGTATATTGTTAGTTTTTCTCGGAAGCGTAAACAACATATTTTTTGACTGGGCCTTGAGCCCGTAGTTCCACCAAAGACAAAAATGTTGGACCCAAAAAATATATTGATCTTCTCGATCAATATACCTTTTTTTATTTAAATTTTTAGTGGTTTTAGTTTTTTATTTTTGTACTAAAATTTTAGTTATTTTAAAATTTTAAGAGATAATTTATCATTTTTTTTCAACTATACCTTTAATATAATTAATAAATTTTGAGTGAAAAAATAATTAAGATAGTTGATAATAATGAATAATAAATAGGATTATTTTAGTCTAAAATTTGTTCAATTAATTATTTCTTAATCTATGTGTCAAAACCTTAAACAATCAAAAATTTGGAGCGGAGGGAGTATTGATCTTTCATGACCAAATATATATATATATTGTTTGAATTTTTACCAAACAAACAAACAACTCTTTCTGCTATTTTTTTTAAATATGGATTTAATTTATCAAATCTAAATGTATTTTAAAAAAAATATAGCTATAACATTTGATCGAATAATAATTTTATAGTTTATAATACAAATATTGAAAATCTTAATTATTAACTTTTTAAAAGTAATAATTTTATATTTACAATATATATATTGTGAAAATCTTAATTATTAATAAAATATTTTTTTGATATATTTCATAAAATAGTTTTTAAAAGTAAGTAACTTTCACATATGAATAATACAAAACAAAAAGAACACATATTTCTAATTAATAATTAATGCATAAGTCATTATGAATTTAAATTATTGTGACAATTTAGGGTCTTACGAGATTCTTCAAGCATTTCATTAGTTTTTTTTATAAGCCAAAAATTTCATTGATAAAAAGAGCTCAAGAAAGTATTATAAGTGCTGAATACTGGGCAAAAAATACAACAGAAACTAAAGTACACAAAATACATGATTGGACTATTAAGCATGTCCCTTGATCATCCTATCTCAATCATGAACTAATCACACCTAGAAAAAATTATGTAAAAAAGCAAATTTCATGAAAATATAGATTTCTCTATCCAAAGCTATTCAAAGTTGTGAAACAATTCACACTACCAATATAAAAGGGTCAAACTCAATTTGCAAAAATACACACTTCTCATTCGAGAAACATTCGTGTCGGCGTACCATACTATCATTAGTTATTAATGTAAGTTACCACTACAAAAATTTAATACATGCTTGATTGACATGAAACATTATTTGTCACTGTCCTTACCCAAAAACAATATTTTTAAAAAAGTAACATAAAAAATAAAAAATATTTAACAAATGAAATTTTAATACATGCTTAACACACACGTGTTATACGTGTTACACAAACAGCAGGGTGTATTTTGTTGATTTTATCGTCAGCTTAATGACATTTAGAATGACGTAACATGAATTAACATGCCTTGATTATACTAATAATAACCATTTTCAGAGAGATTTAAAATTTTATATAAATTGAAAACTACAAATTTTGAGCAATAATTGACTCACGCGTACCTTGACCCAGCACACACTCGCTCATAATATTTACGCGTGCACTGCAACGTTTACAAATTAAGTTAGGTTTTTTTCGGTGATGTTATAAGTTAGGCTTACCTTTATATAGTTTATACTAATACTAATATTAACCAATGAGCAATGATATATCCTCCTAATTATCCTCCTACATATCATCTTATTATTCTATAAAGTAAATAATAAATAAAAAAATAAGCATTAAAAACATAAAAGACATTTAATTCTTTCTCAATTAAATAAATAAAAAGATTTATAAAAATAAAAAATAGAAAAATATAGAATTATTCTTAACCAATTGAAAAGACAAGTAACGATGTCCGTTCATGCTTACCATCAACCCCCTCTGTATAACTGTTATTTTATACTTTTTTTGTCATTTTCTCAATAATCTTTTACGGTTGTTACCCCTCTGAGCCCATTGTTACTCCAAAAATACAAGGCGCGCGATAAAATTATATAGGGAGACAATTATGACTACACTCAGTTATCAAATTTAATATTACTTAAAAATAATTTAATATACTGTTATTTATCAGTTTTCTGTATAAATCACATTACATTTTTCTTATAATATTTTGAATTAATGGATAGCAATTTAAATTTTTTATGTCATAAAAAATTATTAATTTGTAGGATAATATAAATTGAGAGGACCTTTATAAAAGGTCACAAACAATTACGCAGATAGCTAATATTATCACAAAAAATTCTCATAGCACGGTAATATTAATATAAATAACTAATCAGGCCAGGGAAGATATATAGATAAACAATAGCAAATTATCATTCACTGGAAAAATCTTTCAGAATATGTGTGTTTTTTAGCTAAATAAATAAAAACATTCTTTTTTAATTGTTGCAAGTTAAAAATCTTGATATAATCTCAGTTAAATTAATATGAAATTTATTATTACTTGCTTCAATTAAAGGTATATATTTTAAAAAAAAAAAAAAACTGTCCCAAATTTACGTGACGAGACAGTGTCAAAATTATCATACACTTGGCACACTTGAAAATATCTTCTCTTCTCACCTCAAGGGTCGCATTAGTGTATGTTTGGTTTCGCATCTAAGAACCAAATTTTCGCGTGCAGAACGGGTGACCACATAAGCTGCTCTCAGTAACTTTTAAGCAGACATATGGTGGCGGTGGACAACCCGCTAGTCTAAACACGCGCTAATTAGTTGATAGTTGATTATATAGTTGATGGTATATAGGGGGAGGTGGCCCCCTCAATTTTTTTTTAATAAAAAAAACTCATTCTCTATGACGAGTTTTTTTTTTCTTTCTATATGTGACCCTTTCAATATATTTTTGTGGCCTCATTTTCATCTCTGATCTTTTCTCTTAGCTCTTGTTTTTCTGTCAATAATAACAATGAAGTTGTGCACATATAGCAGTATAGTTCGTGACTCATGATGAAACCTATGGGTAAGTTCCTGGAAACTTCGCTGAGTACAAAATATGCTAAATATATGCAAGAATATTAGATTCAAAGGTTAATTTGTACTATTCATTTGTGCATGCGAATCTGAATCAGATGCCTCCGGATGAGAATTTCAGAGCACAGATCACGAAGGGGGACAGCAATTTCCGGAGAGTTGCACTTGCACTTTGCTTTTTCCTGTCCTAATCTCCGGCACAATGCACATGGCCTTTTTTAATTTGTGTAGAAAATAAATAAAAAATACGTTTCAATAAAAAACAAATTATAATTAATGAGTTTCAAATATTAGTTCATGCATGTTGAGAGAGAGTTTGGCAGAGTTAATGTTCATAAAAAAAAAAGTTTGGCAGAGTTAATTAATTTGAGATGTCAATGTCTATGGTCAATGTTGGCAACAAACCTCATTTTCGATTCTGTTGTGAAGGAACAACTTAGAAAGGAAAAGTTTGATATTTTTTTTTTGGTGAGTGAAAGGTTTGATAATTGGTATATTTGATTAAAGCATTCAAAAAACGAGTTTATTTCGAAAGAAAAGTCAATATCATAACCAATGATGAAGATTGCACTCTTATTGTTGCGTGTAAGAGTGATTCTCATTTTATTAACTTGACTTATACTTTGATTAAATACAGGAAAATAAACGGTTAGGCTAACTAAAAAGGATTGAACATATATAACCAAAGTCTCTTTTTTACTCGTTTTAAAAGTAGCCATGAGCTATTGATAAATAAATTTAATTCGATAAAAATTGATGACTTAATTTAAAAAATTAAAAGTAAAAAAAATTTGTTTTCTAATGAATTGATTCAGATTTCAAATTTGATTTCAATTTGAGAATTGATTTAATCCAATTTCAAACTTCATGTGTACATTTCTAAATCATATATATATAATGGACATAGTAATCTTAACTGAATCCCAATTTGTTTTAAACAGCATATGCCGTGGGGTCATATAATTTTTGTGCCGCCAATCTCCATCTCCAAACTTATCCTAAGTGCATGTCCATCCTCCAATAGGTGGCTAGCTATTCTTTTTGTTGAATTTTTTATTTTAGAAAGGAGTTGGGACAATCATGAATTTGTCGTAGGTAATAAGCACGATTTGCTTCGAGATTTTATCCCTTTCAAAAGAACAAAATAATATGACCCTCCCCATATATAATTTGAGAGAGAGTTTGTGATGTTTTGAAATCGTTTGGCAAATTTTTCGTGAATGTGATTCTTTCCGATCATATTGGGTTTTTGGATGAAATTATAATGGTTAACCTTTTACACACACATTTAATAATTTTTTAATTAAATAATATAAATGTAATATCATTTACATAATCTAAGTGGTTTTGAAAAAACTATTCAAAACAACATCACGCTGCTCCACTAACTAGAATAACTTCATTTCATACTTAATTTTAATCAAAATCAATTTTACCGAATTAAGATTACATTTTCAAGTTTGCCTAAACACATAGGTTACAATCAACATCAAGGGCTAGGGGCAATCACATGGGGACTCGTTGTATAAGACAGTGATGTCTCACCCTAAAAGGGAGTGACATGAAGATTGTCAAGGACCACCAAAAGAAATGCATATTATGGCAACTGGTAAACATTAGCATGTCTAGCAGAGGCATAAAGGGAAATGTGATAGATTCCGTTGCTACCCACATGCTCCCTGCGCCAAGGAATCTAATGGATAGGTCAAGCTCAAATTAGATTCTTTTCAAAGACGTTTGGTGATTTAGTTCATCTCATTAAGGTAGAGGATCTTGATATTTTTTGTAGTCATATTTTAATTAAGAAAATTAAAGAGGGTGGAATGTTTTTATTCTTTGAGAGACGAGCATGACACTATATAGTATATAGTTATCACTGTCTATATAAAGATTCATTTATTTTAGGTTTAAATATCTTTTTCGTCCCTGTAAAATGACCGAGTTTCATTTTTCGTCCCTGTAAAAATTTTTGTTTGTTTGTGATCCTTGTAAATCAAAAAGTTTTATTTTTAGTCCCTGCAAAATTGTTTTAGTCCCTGTAAAATTTAGATCATGTTGAATTAGTCCCTGTAATATTTAGATAATTGCCAAAGTAGTCCTTGTAAAATAAATTTAATAGGGACTAAAAACAAAATTGTTCACATATTACATGGACTAATTCAACATGATCTAAATTTTACAAGGACTAAAACAATTTTACAAGGACTAAAAATAAAACTTTTTGTTTTACAGGGATCACAAATAAACAAAATTTTTTACAGGGACGAAAAATGAAACTTAGTCATTTTGCAGGGACGAAAAAAGTATTTAAACCTTTATTTTAAGAGTAACTTATCGTAGTTTGTAAAAAAAAAACCTTTATCATAGTTATTTCATTTAATAATCTTTTGTAGACATTAAATATCATCCAACGCAATTATTGAACATTGTGATATTGTCTCAATAACCATATACACTAATTTTTATAGATTTGATCTACTCAATATGATTTTTTAGTTTGATAGTTGAATTGATGAAATTTAATATTTATTTATAAAGTTATTAAACACATTAACTCTGATAAAAGTTACTCATGGCGATTAAAATAATATATGACTATTATTTATTTATTTTAAAGAAATTTATATAGTTTGTTTTTGGTCGATTGGTCCAATTTATATAGCTTTTGGAAACATTGCGGATTGGCCTCAAGTATAAGGCCCGTAAAAGGCACCCGGCCCAAACAATCACCATCCAAGTTTCTTTCAAACTCAATGGGACACGTTGACATTGACCAAAAAAATGGGACACGTTCACCAAAAAAATTCAATGTGGGACACAATGCTTTGACCCAACAAAAATGGGACACAATGTTGACAAAAAAAAATTGGGACACATGAGAAAGTCAGTGATTGACCTTTTGATAGACTAAAATTCCAGCAAGTAAATGAATTCTCAATCATTTTCGTGATTAAAATCACATTAGAAACCACTGAGAAATGACAAAACGAAGTGCAAACCCATTTTAAACCACCAAACACAGCTTCACTATTGGGGCTTCTTTGTGATCTATTTTTCAGTGTTTTTGGAATGTAAACTCTAAAGCATGTCTCGTCGATTCCCAATCACCAAAGTATGTAAACCCAATCAAAAAACAAGTTTAAACTGTGCCAAAAACGGTGTATAATTAACACAGCATCAGTTCTATTAACTAACTCGAGAATAATTAATCGTTGCAAAACGTAGCTATTTTGTGAGACGCTTTGTTACCTTTTCAGGATTGAGTCATGTGTTTGGATTTTAAAATAGTTAGGTTGGAAAGATGCACAAATTGTTTGAGATTGGGGTTGGAAAATTGAGTTGGATTGATTGTTGCTAAAAATGTGATTTAGCGATTGAGGATCTTTAATTAAAAAGGAAATTTGGCGATCAATTTGAGTAAGGAGACAAATTCATTCTCAATCGACGATCAAATAGACTATCAATTTGAATTTGTCTTCTAATGTGTAGGGAGTTCCGGGGGAGCCCAAATGCTAGGGGGACCTGTGCCAATGAGCCAAGTAACCACACGAGTGAGACATTGATACCACATCTTCATCCAAAACCTTAAGACATTGGGTATATGAGTCTTGTCTTTTATATTCACTTCATTTGGTTCATTCCTAGTCAATGTGGACTTACAACTCACACTTGGATTCCCAACATTCTCCCCTTCAAGTGTGAGTCCTTAACATCCACATTACTCTTCGAGTATTGGGCCCTTTTTGCCTCCAACTACTCGGATCACCGGGCTCTCCCCCTCAGGCCTAAGCCTCTTTGAGTATTGGGCTACGCTTCCAACTACTCGGATCACCCACTTTCCCTCAAGCTTAAGCCTCATCGAGTATTGGGGCCACATACTCGGTATCCAACCATCGACTCTGATACCACTTGTAGGGAGTTCCGGGGGAGCCCACATGCAGGGGGACTTGCGTCAATGGGCCAAACAACCACACGAGTGAGACATTGACACCACATCTTCACCAAAAACCTTAAGACATTAGATATATGAGTCTTGTCTCTTATATTCACTTCATTTGGTCCATTCCTAGCCAATATGAGACTTACAACTCACACTTGGATTCCCAACATAATGCCCCTGCACATTTATGTAGAATTGAATATGACAATTTCACACCTTGGGTGTTAACATGTTCACAGTTGTGATTGAATCTATCATGACGCATTAAAAGCTGTAAGTAAACAAGTCAGACACACACACACCCCAGGTGTGAAATTTTACACAGCTGTGATTAAAATCTACTGAAGTTTGAATTGAACTTGATGTTCTCACACATCGGGTATGTTTCTGTAGCTGACTCTTTCACACCAGGGTTGTGAAATTTTTCACAGCTGTGATCCACTCTGTAGAAGTTTTGAGTTTTCACAGCCCAGGTGTGCACTCTTTCACAATTGTAATTTATTTTGTTGAAGTTTCCAATCAAACCTGATGCTTTCACTGCCAGGATGTAAAACTTCCCTCTTCCTATGTTGAAACTTTGAATTAAACCTGATATTTTCACACCACTTGTGAAATTACCCACAGTTATAATTTTTTCTGTTGAAATTTCGAATCAAACCTAAAGCGAACACACACTAATCTTTCATAAACAAAAATTGCAAAAGAGAGAGAGAGGAGAAGAGGGAGAATAACTCGTTAGTTTTGGGTGATTCAACAACGAAGGGGAACGGTTTGTGGCTTTTTAATCAGGGGATTGTAATAGAGAAAAACAGTACTTAAAATGACACTTGAAAAAACATTTGTAAAAATATTATTAAAATAAAAACTTAATTACTATAACATTGACAATGTAAAGAAATTTTATACAGATATTCAATCATATCTCATCATGTAAAATTATATGCAAATATTTTAAAAAATAATGTTAAAAAAACGAAACCTGTTGAAATATAATTGGATGTATATGTAAAATCTACTATAAGTGTATAATTATTAAACTCTTAAAAAAGAAGATAAAAAACACTTGGTCAAAAAATTAAGTGACATAACTAAAACATAAAAAATTAATTCAAAATGTAATTAAAATGTTGAGTGGTAACTCGAAGATTCTCACTTTAAATTTTATATACTATAAACGTGTGTGAACTAACTAGCTTTATGGTTTTGCTCAACCTCATTGCTTACGGATTAATTCATTGAATCTTTGCCAAACGGGCAGCCTAAATTTAGTTACTATAATAATATTTACATTTAAGCCTTTCATCTACTACTGCCCCACCAATAAGTAAAAGGACAACATTTTTTGACTGAAGTAAAAGGACAACATGACATATCTTCTATTATTTTTTTCCTTCTATTTTTTTATGAGTCATCCTTCACATATCAACTTTCAAGAGAATACACTACTCCCTCCATCCTCAAGCAAAAAGATCACTCCATTCTCTTCCAATCTCTATTGAGTCTTTCACCTCTTCACCGTGCAGAATAAATTAACTTGCATGTTTAACTTAACGAGAAATGATATATTCTCCTATAAATTTTCTTACATATCCTCTTATTACTTTATAAAGTAAGAAAGATAATACAACTAATATCTTAAAAACATAAAAAATATTTAATATCTTCTCCATTTAGTAATTAGGAGGATTTATAGAAATACGAAGTAAGGAGATTTAGAATTATTCTTAACTATGAGACCAACAAGCATTACTTTGACACATAAAAAAAACAAATAATGGTCGTCAAATCTAACCACACATCAACGCAGCCGACAAACATACCAATATCAACATCGTCAGCTCACAATCATAGTCCCCTACAAGCGTGCCCATTAATCAAGATTATCCTTAATAACAGCACAGCCTCCACTATACTTGAACTAAATCTAAGAAGCAAATGTGCACAATACAAAGTTGGTGTATGATATAATATCATATTTCAAGGTTTTAAATTGTGGTCCACAACCGCGACTACAACCGCGACTGTGGCCGCAATATCAAGGTTTTTGGAGCCTCTAAAACCGCACTGCGGCCGCATCAACCATATTAATTTGTCCGCAATTCCTCGCAATATCAAGATTTTCAGAGTCTCCAAAACCGAAACCACAGCCACAATTTAAAACATTGTCATATTCATCAATAAGAATGAATGTTAGGTCCGTTATGCTGACATGTGCATCACTATTGCTAAACAACCCATAATGTGTTAACTCACGTGTCATAATTTTTTTGATACGTCAACTTTTAAAGTCAAACATCTAACGGCAGTTAGGCACAAGGTTCAGAATTTTTCCATCACTAACTGCTTCCTTCTTAGCCTTCAAATCCTAAATGCTCCTTCTTTTTATTGAGCCACATATTGAACCTAAAGTGAGTACACCCGAGTTCTTGTATATCTCTCTGTGGTTTTCAACGTTTCCTTCATTTGTTTTTCCTTCTTTCAGATAAAAGATAGAACATATATTGATTCATGATGATGTGTTTGTCTAGGCTTACAATGTTTCTGTTCTTTTTTCTTGACATTGTTCATTCTAGAGTTTATGGGGAAGAATATGCTGGACTTGTGAACGATAAAAGTTCACTTATTTCATTCATGTCATGCATTATTTCGGACCCGGAAAACACTCTAGAGAGTTGGAAGTCACCGGGTGTTCATGTGTGTGATTGGTCAGGTGTCAGATGCAACAATGCAAGTAACAGGATCATAGAGCTTGATCTCAGTGGAAGGTCACTAGGAGGAACCATTTCCCCTGCTCTTGCTAACCTCTCTTCCTTGCAAATTCTTGACCTTTCTGGGAATCTTTTGGTGGGTCACATTCCAAAAGAACTAGGCTATTTAGTTCAGCTTGGACAACTCAGTTTGTCTGGGAATTTTCTTCAAGGGAACATTCCCTCTGAGTTTGGTTCACTTCACAACTTGTACTACCTTGACTTGGGAAGCAATCAACTTGAGGGAGAGATTCCCCCTTCACTTTTCTGCAATGGGACTTCATTGAGTTATATAGACCTCTCTAACAATTCCTTAGGTGGACCAATCCCCTTGAACAATAAGTGTATCCTTAATGACCTTAGGTTCCTCTTACTTTGGTCTAACCAGCTTGTAGGCCAAGTTCCTTTAGCTCTTTCAAATTCCACCAAGCTTAAATGGCTTGATTTGGAGTCAAATATGTTGAGAGGAGAGCTGCCATATGAGATTGTACGTAATTGGCTACAATTACAATTCCTCTACTTATCATATAACAACTTTGTTAGCCATGACGGCAACACTAACCTTGAACCTTTCTTTGCTTCCTTGATGAATTTATCAAACTTTCAAGAACTAGAATTGGCAGGAAACAATCTTGGTGGGAAGCTGCCTCATATTATTGGTGATCTTCCTACCAGTTTGCAGCAACTTCACTTAGAAGAAAATCTCATATATGGCTCTATACCTTCTCACATTGCCAACATTGTCAATCTTACATTCTTAAATTTGTCTAGCAACCTAATAAATGGAACAATCCCTCCTAGCCTATGCCAGATTGTTAGGCTAGAGAGAATTTATTTGTCAAACAATTCACTATCTGGTGAGATTCCTTCAACCCTTGGTGACATCCAGCATCTGGGTCTTTTAGACTTGTCAAGAAACAAGCTTTCTGGTTCAATACCAGATAGTTTTGCAAACCTCCCCCAGTTAAGAAGGCTTTTGCTTTATGGCAACCAGCTTTCTGGAACAATCCCGCCGAGTCTAGGAAAATGTGTCAATTTGGAGATTCTAGACTTATCTCACAACAAGATTACAGGGATGATTCCTGCAGAAGTTGCAGCCTTGACTAGCTTGAAACTATACTTGAATTTATCAAGCAATGACTTGCAAGGGCCTTTACCATTAGAACTCAGCAAAATGGACATGGTGCTGGCTATTGATGTATCAATGAATTATCTCTCTGGCAGAATCCCACCACAGCTGGAAAATTGCATAGCATTGGAGTACCTCAACCTTTCTGGTAATTCCTTAGAAGGCCCTCTCCCTTATTCATTAGGCCAATTGCCCTACATTCAAGCACTTGATGTGTCTTCAAATCAACTGACAGGGGCAATACCAGAGTCCCTGCAGTTGTCTTCCTCTCTCAAGACACTTAATTTCTCTTTCAACAAATTCTCAGGGAATGTCTCAAACAAGGGAGCATTTTCATCTTTGACTATAGACTCTTTCCTGGGAAATGATGGTCTCTGTGGCCCAGTTAAAGGCATGAAGCGCTGTCGTAATAGGAAACACAGTTATCATTTGGTGTTTTTGTTAATTCCTGTGTTACTATTTGGCACCCCTCTGCTGTGCATGTGTAGGTACTCCATGGTAATCAAGTCAAAAGTGAGAAAGCGACTCGCAACTGTTAGTGGAGATGACTTGGAAGATGAAGAAGAGGAAACAAAAGAGCTCAAGTACCCAAGAATTTCTTATAGACAGCTTAGAGAAGCCACTGGAGGCTTCAATGCTTCAAGCCTAATTGGTTCGGGCCGGTTCGGACAGGTCTATAAAGGAGTCCTCCTAGATAATACAAGAGTAGCAGTTAAGGTTTTAGATACAGCAACAGCTGGTGAGATATCAAGGAGCTTTAGAAGGGAATGCCAGGTATTGCAAAACATCAGGCACAGAAATTTAATAAGGATCATCACAATTTGCAGCAAGCCGGAATTTAAGGCTCTTGTTCTTCCACTGATGCCAAATGGTAGCCTTGAGAGGCACCTATATCCAAGCCATGAGTTAAGCCAGAGGTTGGATGTGGTTCAACTAGTGAGGATTTGCAGTGATGTGGCTGAGGGAATGTCTTATCTGCACCATTACTCTCCTGTGAAAGTAGTGCACTGCGATCTTAAGCCGAGCAATATACTACTTGATGATGATTTCACAGCTTTGGTTACTGATTTTGGAATTGCAAGGCTTCTAAAAGGTGACGAGGGTACGTCCACAAGTAACTCAGCATGTTTCAGTTCAACACATGGCTTGTTATGTGGTTCTCTTGGCTATATAGCTCCCGGTATGTACTCTGTGAATCATAATTCAACATTTTTCTATATTATGTTCAAGATTGTTATTTATTAATGATTGATGATTAATAGTAGTTTTCAGAAATTGAGTATGGATTTTATTGAGAAATATTTTATATGAGGCACTACTTATTAGGCCATTAATATGATTTTTTAGTAACCTTTGGTCAGAAAATTCCCTCTCCTTCTCAAGATCTCAGCTCACTAAAAGAGAATTTTATTCAAATTTTAGTACTTTCTAAATCAGTTTTAACCAATGAACTGTCAGCTGAATTGGTCTGAAGAAGAAGGATGATAAGAACACTTTAGTTTGTGACTACATGAACTGTTGTTTTTGTGGGTTATAATTGCTATTTATCATACAGTTTTGTGCAGTAGAACCTTCTCTCACTCCGTTTTTCTTGGACAAGACAGAGTATGGAATGGGAAAACATGCTTCAACTCAGGGTGACGTTTACAGTTATGGAGTAATTCTGTTAGAAATCGTGACCGGTAGACGCCCCACAGATGTGCTCATCCATGAAGGCTCTAGCTTGCATGAGTGGGTTAAGAGACAATATGCACAACCACACAAGCTTGAAAATATTGTAGAACAAGCACTTCAAAGGTGCACTCCTTCTGGCTTGCCAAGGCATCATAACAAAATTTGGAAAGATGTTATATTGGAACTCATTGAGCTGGGCCTACTCTGCACACAGCAGAATCCTTCAACAAGACCAACCATGTTGGATGTAGCTCAAGAGATGGGGAGCTTGAAAGACTACCTCACTAATTTTCTCTGCAGTGGAAGTAATTTAGATGAAAAGTAAATAAATAGTTATGAAGAGTTTAATTTTCATCCATTGTAAAGGTGATGCTTTGTACACATTCCACAGTCAATTTGTAAAAGTTTAAGAGTTTATTTACTATACATTTTACACAAATGTTCAATCATATTTCACCCTATAAACATGTCATAGTATTACTTCTTACAACCTATTTAGATAGTTACAACTTACAAGATGATGAAATATGATTAGACATCGATGTAAATTCTGTTTACAGTGTTGGTGTATAGTTATTAAACTCAAAATATGATATCTCAAGAATTGATTACTTGTTATCATATTCAAATGTTTAATGTTAAGTGAAACACACGGTTGAATATTTGTATCGGTCATTCACTTCTCTTTTTGCCTACCAAATATTGATAAAAATAAACCCGCATGAATCATTTTCAGATTGCATAAATCACTTCAACACAAGAAAATCGCTGTACCATGATTTTTCCTTGAGTAGGTCCAGTTGTCCTAAACAGAGATCAGAAGCAAGATTACGTAATGAATACTCATCACTTGGTATGCCAGATATCAACCTTAAATTAACATAAAGTGAGAGACAGTAGAATAATAGATGCTAAATCCAAATATTATATTACAGTTAATGTCACCGTGCCTCAAGAAAAACTGAGAACCAATTGGCACAGCGATTTCTATAGTCTTTCGGCAATGTTCATAGAGGGCCCCAATTAAAGTACTGTGAGTTGTGACACTAAAAGCAATAAAAAAAAAGAACTGTTATACCTGTCAAGTTTTTCATTCCACTGTGCACGTTTTTATCATTTTATTGTGAAGTGTCCATAAGGTCAAAGCAATGCTATATGCTGATAACTAGCACAGGTGGAATTTAACCAATCACAGTTTAAAGAAAAGAAAGAATTAAAGAAATTACAATCACAATTTATATGCAAGCTTACCATCTCAGGCCACATGATATAAATAAAAACACATTATAAGTGGATTACCTTAGACTTTTAGTCGCAAAAACACCAAAAACTATTAAGTGGATTACCTTAGCTTTTACCTTGAGATCGTAGGCTAAAGAAGCTAGGATTGCTGAATTCTCAAGTTTTGTTCTTGGATGAAAACTAGGGGTCTAGGACATGTAGGATGTTCCTTACAAAAAGTCTCCACTGTTTCTTAATCATTCCCCCCCATGACAATCTTTTATGAGTAAATGATTATGAACATGTTTAGCAGGTCGGTTCTTTTGATCTATAAGCATCCCACAAACCTTAAAGTTGACCAAAAGGCTACAGAAAGAATAACTGAACTATATTTCCTTTTGAGAATAATAAAAATTGCTAATCCAAGGGTTATTTATTTACTCCATACACTAAAAAAAACAACACTTTTTTACTTTTAAGATTTACCTACCAGTGGCACTTGCTGACAGAGTGCATATTGCAATATAAAATTGTATACTTTCTATCCGCTTCAAAGTTGGGTTGCTTTCGGTGCAGGGCAAATCTACATTACATACGTAATTTACAGGGAAAAATAGACACAATAACAATTTGCCTTCCGAGTGTAGAATGGATAGATACTTGAGAATGGAGATTTTTCTACGGAATTCTTTCTGGTAAAATCCCAACATTTCCCCGACAAGGTCATATAATACTTCGATGCATTGTTTTAACATATTCATTATTGAGTGAATTTCACTTAGATCTCATTGAAATAAATGGACCTATGCTATTTAAAGAAAATTTCATGTGGGTAAATTTTCATGTAACTCTCATCAAATGGTGCGTTGCTGCTGGCTATAAATTGTTTAGCAATTTCTGAATCCTTCCCTATGTTTCGCAATTCAAGTGCATCACGCATTGTCTTTCGGTCATTTCACATCGTGGTTTGAGATTATCATTGGGATTTTCCACGAGGGTACCATTTATCCAATTCATGAAGCTTCATTTATAACACGCTAACCATTTTTAAGTCGTCACGTTCACGTTAATGACAGGATGATTCATTATCGTTAGAGATATGTGATGCAACGAATGAATTCCTTAAGTGTGTGCTCTAAAGTAGTTTATAAAATAGTGCAGAATCCTATTTGTCTCATTGAAATAAATTAATTTAACAAGGGTAGGTGCATGCACCGGCACCTAGCAGCTCTTCTTCTTCATGCTACTAGAAAATCTTATCCATAGAAAATGAGCTAGGTATCTGTGCAGATGATATAATTTATGTAAATATATTATCTCCTATCATAACAGGACCAGAACTGCCAAGGAGGAAATAAAGAAACAATGCACTGTCAATTTTGCAAGACAATTTTAATCCACTAAGTCGTGTATAATCTCTGGGGTTAAAAACACAAGACACCATATTTAACCACACAAAATTTTTAAATCACCATCATACCAGTGCCCATTGTAGAATATGGAATTATGAAAAGGTATACATTCTTCAGTAACAAAAATTCAGCTTAGGAGATCTATTTTACCTGCCTATAGCAAATACAATCCTCTTTATGAACAAAGTATATGTACACCAAATGATGCATTGAGTTGATTAGTTGTCTGAGATGGTCATTCTGTACTTACTTGATCAAATCCAAAAGTACAGCATTGCCTGTTCATAGAAATTTGAAAAAAAATCTTATTTCAAAGTTGAAGACAAAAATCTCGTTCCTAATTATTCCATCCCTTGGTCATCAAATGTAAAATATTATCAAAAAGAGGAATATATTACCTCTTGAAGAGGACCCAAAGGAATATCCTCCTTAGGCGAAGCTTTTTCGGTTTTTGAGCTTCTCATCTCTGACTGTATTAATTTGAGTTGACTATGTATGTCCTTCAACAACCTCAACTGTTCTTCCCCATCCCCTTCATGCTTAATCTCTTGCCTTGTATTGATTCTCTCCCTCTCAAGCCTATCAATTCTCTGATGCAATTTTTGAAACTCAGCTTGAGCATTGCAGTCCACATCGATCCCTTCTTTTTTCTGCGAAGCAATGGCCTTCATATCTTTGGGACTTGTTCTTTTGATTTCACGATGTGTGCTAAGCATGCTCTTTAGTTTGTCCATGTCATGTTTAACATTTGACTCAATGATTTCCTCAGACATAGAGTCTGGTTTTGTTAATCTGCTATCTACATCTGAAATCCATTTCTCAAGTCTTCTTTTCCCATGTTCACTGGCTTCATGCTTTTCACTTGTTTGTGGGACTTCAAATACATCATAGACATTAACCGAGCAGGAAGGATTAGCAACTGCTTCTCTATCTTGCGTACCTTCACGGCGATTTGCTTTATCTGAATTAGGTAGTCTATCCGTTTGGTCAACGGATATCTTAGTGCTTGCTTGTGAAAATATTGAACATGATCTCCCTCTTCTACTCCTCAGGTTTGTATATTCTTCACTTCCTGATTCTTTACAATCTGAAATCACTTTCACTTTTTGATCTAAGCTTTGGATCTGGTTCCAGTATGAATCAAGGGTTCCATATGTGAAGTCTATCGACTTTCTTGGCAAATCCAAGCTCGGCGAAGTGACTTCCTGGTCCCTGCCTTCCACTGACTTAGGAATCACATCTGGAACTGGAAAGGGACTAGGTGATCTATCTCTCTTTCTGCTAGCTCTTGAAGTATTCTTCAATGGAATAGGGGGTAATGAACTTAGTCTTCTCACAGTGCTACTTTGACCATTTTCTCCATTATTTTGATCATTTCTGCTCATGAGCAGCAGGTCTTCAGGGAATTCAAAATCACTGACATTGAAATCAGACCCCAAGGCCAGAAGTTTGTTTTTATAAGCGAGAACTTGAAACTCGAGAGAAGCAATTTCCATTTCCTTCTGATACATGAGCTCTTCAAAAACCTCAAGAGTGGCCTCAGCATGACCCATCTTCTCCTCTGCCATTCTCTTATAGTGACTTGACTCCATCTTCACCGCGGCCTTCTCTCCTTGCAAACGCAGAATCATGTCCATGGCTTCACTAGCTGCGGTTGCCGAGGCTTCTCTTTCCTGATCCAACTCCGCGTATAGCTGCTGCAGAAGTTGCTGTTGGGCACGGAGTGTCTCCTTCATGGCTGTTATATCACTCTCAGCCATGTTGGTTTCTCCCATCCTACAGTTGATTAAATGTTGAACTTGAAGCAATCACTTACTTGTTCCTGAACACAGAAGGTAGCAATTCTATGTCAACCACAGAATGAGAGATATAATGGTTGAATTCAATTCCTTTGTTTTTTTCCAAGTGTGTGAACATATATATAGTTAATAGCTAAATACACATAACCAATGATCACAAGATGTCTGGGGAGAAAAAATCAGTTTTTCATTATCTAATTTATAGACTGTGTGTATCTCATAAACAAGTGATTGATATTTACCTTCATGAAATTGCTCACAAAAAATCGCATTGTTGCCAAATTCCCACATTATTGATCACAGAGGAATGGTGTTTCACACCAAGAGCAAAGGGGAAAAAAGTTTATCTATCTGGTAATCATAAGAAACTTGAAGCCAGTACAAAATCTCAATGAAAAATCATCTTTTGTACAAAAGCAAAAGAGCTCGCGCTTAAAGAAATAGTCATGCCTCTCGCCCAAATCATGAAGCAGGGTGGTGTTTGGTGGGAAAGAAAATACAAGAAAACACGTAAGAAAAGGGTGGCTTGGCATGCACAGGGACATGACACTTTTCTGACAAGGAAATATATTGAAAACCAAATCTACAATCTAATCTACCTTCCAATTTTATTTTTTTATTTTTTTTTCCAAAGTAGAATCCAATATTATCCTCTGTTTCTCTGTATCCAAATTCAAGAAGAAAGTTCCAAGAGAAAGATATCAAACCTTTTTTGTGTGTGTGTTGGGTTTTGCAAGAGCAGCCAGTTGGAAATCCGTTACAGTTAGAGGAGGGACGCAACACCCTGACCTGACCCTCGGATTACAAGGAAAACAACAGAGAGTGACTTTCGTTCTGAAACAGTTATTACAGACAAAATCATGGTTCGTTAACGTCTCTGTCTGTCTCGCCATTATTCATTCATTCGACTACATTCTCTCTCTCACTCACGCGCTGATTAATCGTCGTTTCCCGTTGTAGGGCCTGTGTCAACTTTCTTTTCCCGCAAATACTCCTTACTCGCAGGTAGTCCCTTCTTTTCGATTCCTCTCTCTCTCTCTCTCTTTTTCCAAAATTTAATTTTCTATTTTGCTATTTGGGGTTTTAAAAAGGGTTCGGACTAGGGTACACCAGTTAAAATTGATGTACCGGTGCACCACTAATCATCACCGTTGGATTCAAATTTTTTAATCATCGACGGTTTAAATTTATTATCCGTGTCAAGGGTAAGATCGTCAACCTATTCTTTTCTTCCTCCTCCAACCGCTTCCCTTTGCCTACCTGCATCGAACCACCAAAAACTCCATTGAATCCCTCAGATCAGACCCAGCCCCATCCTGCAAAACTTTAGATTATTTTTTCCATCTTGTTCATTCTTCTGTTGTTTTGAGCATCCTTTTGAATGAACTTACACTAACAAGTTCGAAAATTTCCCCAAGAAATCATCACAAAGACAGAGGATACTCTTAAAATTTTGATATAATAATTAATGGCAACAACTTCCCCCCAAAAAAAAATTTAGAGAGAGCAAGAATGCTTGAGAACAAGACATAGACGGTGTTGAGCACTTCGAATCTGAGAGACATGGAGAAGGTGTTTCTGGTGCCGATGGATCGCGTCCTTCGCAGTTGCGTCGGCTATGCTATCCTGTTCTGCCACATTCATCCATGGCCAACGGCCCACCGGTGTGTGTGTCTGATCTATGAGAATTTGTTATTAAAAAGCAAAAACAAAAAGGAGAAATATAGTCCAAAAGCAAATTTCCCATTTTATCCCTTCCTGTGCACCGGTACACTACTTTCTAGTAGTGTACCGTACCTTAGTTGGCACCTTCAAAAAGTCGTTTGTTGGAGCCGGACCGGAAGCATACTTTCCAAAATCCAAACAGTTAACATGACTATATATGAGGCACCGCATAGCCCCGACCACCTGATGATGATGCTCCATTAAATATGTCAATTGTTTTTTTTTTTTGGTCAACAAATATGTCAATTGTTAACTGAACTCCAAACCCACGCATGGATGAACCCCTCATGCTTCTGGCCCCCTCATGCTTTTTTTTTTGTCAAGAACATATTGATAACTTTGGGTAAAAAACTCCGCGATATGGCATCTATAGTAAATAAATCAGCATAAGCAGAGTCATAACACATATAACAATACAAATCAAGACACGTTGCCGAAACATTTACTTGAAAGACAAAGAAAACAAAAATACACACTAAACGACCCAACTGTTAAAGACCTAAAGAACACTAATAAACAAAAATCAAGTATACCAAAAAAGGATACAAACGTGCTACAAGAAGTATTGAGGTGGGTTGTGAAAATCCCATTTGGGGCCCAACCTTCTGCCTCCACGAATTTGACCCACATGCCACTCTTAGCAGATCCAGAGAAGGTGAACACGGCTCAGAAACAGTATTCTAGAGATCAAAGCAACTCGGACGAACCACAACCCAGTGAAACCGACATCAGCAGATAGGAAAAAAGGAGACCACCGAACCCTACAAACACAACCACCCAAACACGGCAAAGAGCCCGCGATAACAGCACCAAACGACGACTGGCACACCTGAACACCAAGCTTGAGGGAGGCAGACAACAACACCATCCAAACGAGGGGAGATCTCGTCCAATCCCTTGCTAACAACGGTGTCTCCAAACCCCAGCAACAGGACATCAGCGTGATCGTACACCAACCAAGCCTGTTATGCTAAACCGCAACCAACGCTGCCAAAGACACGAAACGGTTTCCTCCTCCTCTTCTTCCATCACTGCACAGTAAACAGAATCACCAGGACCACTTCCTCCTCCTCAGCGAACCGACCCTCCTCATGCTCCTTGGTGCCACTGCGAACGAAGCCACCGCCGAGAACGAACACTGTAACGCCCCAAATTTTTACTCTAAGAGACAGAGTGTTAATAAGGGAGGATTATTGCTAATATTAGGATTTCGATGAGATTAATAATGGTTTAGTGCTGATGTGAAAGTCAAACGGAAAAGTCTGTAGACGTTTTGACTGTTAGAATAAGAATATAATGATATAGAAACCCTAATTGGAGTTAGAAAAATGATTTGAGGATACCAATAGTGATTTTATAATATTTGAGGATTTTAGAAATTTATTTGGGAATTTTCTGAGAAACGGATAAAAATGTTACCATTTTGGTCCCTGTAGTTTGACTAGGCTGAACTATGAGTTGGTTTGGAGACCAGAACCAGTTAAGAAATATTTTTGGAGATGCCAAATGATGTTTTATATTATTTTAGAATTTATTTAGGGAATTTTTAGAATAGCAGAGCAAGAATTGCGGTTTTGGTCCCTGTAGACTGAGAACACGGTAAGCAGGAGAACAGATGAATGTCAGAAGCTTGAAAAATGATCCAAAATCAACCAAAAGAGTAACCAATAGTGTTTTTATAATATTTATTATTTTTAAAAATTTTCTGAGATTTTTCAGAGAAAGTTTGTTTTAACCCTAATTTATGAGTTACGGTAAAATCGAAAAATTACCGTAATGCTTCTAAACTTAATTTTTATGAACCAAGACCTTTGTGACACCTTAATTTCGTGGTTTAGGACTTATTTTAGGATTCATGAGAGTTTTTACTTCAATAGGTAATTTTTGGACAATTTTTACTATGAAACTCAAAAATTACCACACTTTATTACCTTGAAAACTTTGATCAAAATGGTGAAAGATCAAAATGGAGAAAATGAAACAAGAACTCTCCTCTTCCTCTCCCTATGTCTCGACCACCTCCCTCTCCTTTTGCCTCTTATGGAGATTTTTTTCCAAGACCATCATGACAAAGAATGAGTCATAAGCCAAATATCACCCCTTGGACTCTTCTAATTGGTCCACAACTAATGAGTCAAAGATATTAAAAAAAATCTCTACACTCTTTTTCTCTTGGCTGGCTGGGCACTGCAGCTGTCCAAGGAAGGGGCGAAAATAATTTTTCACCTTAATCATGGTAAAAGGTAAGTTTTTAAGGTAAAAATAAGGTAAGTTTTCACCTTAACCATCTAAGGATGGGTAAAAATAATTTTTCACCTTAACCATAGTAAATGGTAAGTTTTCAAGGTAATAAAGTGTGGTAATTTTTTAGTTTCATAGTAAAAATTGTCCAAAAATTACCTATTGAGGTAAAAACTCTCATGAATCTTAAAATAAGTCCTAAGCCATGAAAATAAGGTTCCACAAAAGTCTTGGTTCATAGAAATTAAGTTTAGAGGCACTACGGTAAGTTTTCGATTTTACCGTGACCCGTAAATTAGGGTTAAAATCAACTTTCTCTGAAAAATCTCAGAAATTTCCTAAAATCATAAATATTATAAAAACATCATTGGTTACTCTTTTGGTTGATTTTGGATCATTTCCAAGCTTCTGGCCTACATCTGTGCTCCCGTTTACCCTGTTCTCGGTCTACAGGGACCAAAATCGCAATTCTTTGTCTGCTATTCTAAAAATTCCCAAAATAATTTCTAAAATTCTAAAATAATATTAAACATCATTTGGCATCTCCAAAAATATTTTTCAACTTGTTCTGGTCTCCAAACTCACTCACAGTTCAACCTGATCAAACTACAGGGACCAAAACAGTAACATTTCTATCCGTTTCTCAGAAAATTCTCGAATAAATTTCTAAAATCCTCAAATATTGTAAAATCACTATTGGTATCCTCAAATAATTTTTCTGACTCCAATTAGGGTTTCTATATCATTACATTCTTATTCTGACAGTCAAACCGTCTACAGACTTTATCGTTTGACTTTCCACGTCAGCACCAACCCATTTTTAATCCCATCAAAATTCCAATATTAACAATAATCCTCCCTTATTAACACTTTGTCTCTTAGAGTGAAAATTTGAGACGTTACAGGAGTCAGCATTCTTTTGGAAAGGAAAAGTTTCTTGTATGATGTATTATTTCTCAACATTGGGTTATAAAGAAAGAAGTAAATTGTATCTTATGACTGCATCCCATTCTTATATGTTGAGTGTTAATTTATTTATGACTTCTTTTAATATCTTTAGAAAAAAAAATGGTAATGAAAATCCATTTGTGAACATTAAATAAGTTTGTCAGTATTTTTCCGAAAGAAAACCAGACTTAATGAAATTTATTTTCCGCGTTTGGGTTGGTTCCTTAAGTGTAATGTCCTCCTGAGAAGAGGGTGTTACAAACACCACGGCGAGCTGGGGAAGCGGCAGAAACATGCTTGGATACTTCGGGTTCCTCGACGGAAGAAAAATTAGGGGCCACACATGCGGCGGACTGCCGGCGCGGTGGCCCCTGCTCCAAACTCTGGTTTTGGTTCTTTTGAGTCTCTGGTTTCGCGGCCCCCCTCGTGCTTCAAACAAAGGCATTTGGATGTATCCCAAAACAAACAAAAAAATTATGTAACAAAAAAAGGCATTTGGATAAATAAATGAAAAAAAACGTAAAGACAATTTTTTGTAATTCTTTTTTTTTAATTAATTTTTTGTAATTATCAGATAATAAAAAATAACACTAAAAATATTTTGAAAATTTGTTATCATTTTATCTTAATAAATAGTTATTGAATTGTCTCTATTTATACATCGCATTAAATTTTTACCAATTAATTTGTTTTGCCAAATATATCATTCTCCTCTAAATAATATAGGAATCTTGATACTAAAACTTTGCATTGAATTTTATTTCACATCTTAAATATCATGTTCAGCTTCTTTTTTTTTAATTATTGCCAATCTATTACTAAGGAAACTTAAAAAAAGTTATTTCCATTGTAACGAAAAAAAGAAACTTAAAAGCTAAATTTTTTTCCATTTCTAGAGTATTTATTATCTGATTATACCAAAGACGGGTTATTTCCATTATATTTAAATTCTTATCGCATTAGTTTGATATTTACCGATCAAAAGGATTTATCTATTAGTAAACCGAAAGTTACGAATATAATTCATGCAGATGTTTATAAGTTGACCAACATTCAACTACTTGCTAAACATAACTAACATGCTATAAGTGTAATACTACTGAAAATTATGTTTTTTGTCCTAGAACTTGATATCCAAAAATCATATTGGATCCCAATTCTGAATTAAATCGGGTGAACCTATTTAAAAGGACAAAATTCTCAATGTCTATTTTTTCTCCATTCACAATCAGAGAAAATTATGTGGCTGCTGGTTATCATATCGTTCCAAGTTTATCCAATGCTCTGAATGAGCCAAATGTAACTATCACAATGTAGCATGAAAACTTTGGATAGCAAATTTAGAGCTGCTAAGTGCTCTAGGTATTTGTAATCTGAGGGGAAAATGGAAATGGGGGGAACTTATTTCACAGAACTCAGTTACAATGAACAAAACCTTCCAATTATAGTTCAAAAACTAAAAATTATCAAATATTCAAACTTAATAACGGAACTCAATAGTTGCCACACCAACAGCAAAAACACTCATTTACTTCAAAGTTCAAACACTATCTTCAAATAGAAATAAACAACGCTGAATGTACTTGTTAAAAATTATATCACACATATTTTTGTTTTGCACTAATTAAACACGAGAAATACTCTATTATCCACTAAGAGGAAGAACTAAATACCAGAATCAAGAATCTCCTCCCTCAAACCAAAAGCAAATCATGATTGCAAGGTTTTTTTTTGTATATTATACTCTAGGGAAATTGTTATCCTCAATCTAATCCACAGGAACTTCAACTTCCATCTTCAAACCCGAATTGCCAAGAATCTATCAGTAAAAAGGGATAGTCAAGCATTTTTTCTCATATGAAAGATGGCACACTAACAAATATCAAGCAGACAGCAGTATTCAATATGCATGGTAGAAGACCAGCATGAGCATGAAGATATACGAGTGTATGACACTCTAAACAATCACGAGTCTGGATTCAGTTGTATCACCCTCAAACAAGTGTACGCGTGAAAATATAATACCCATTGACAAAGATAAGCATGATGTTTATATATGCTAATTATGACCTATGTTCCAAATGAAGATATTGAAATGGGTTATTGGCAGTTAGGGGTGAGAATGAGTTCCATCATAGATTCATAGATCCATGGCTTGACTCATATTATGCATGGCCTAGTCTAGGCCTCTTTACTAAATAAGTTACATCAAAACTTTTTTAAAAGCCTATTCAGTTAAAAAAAGGTCAGGTTCATCAAAAAGTCTTTCTTTTAAGCTCGACGGGCTGATCTATTTATGTAAATATAAATAATATAATAATATTTCTATTAATATTATTATCATTATATTGGGTTTTTATTGCAATATCTTGAAATTATATTCTTGTTGGCCTATTTAAAGGCTTTGGCCTGTTAATCTACATAAAGACTTAGGTCTATTAGCCCTATTTAGGGATAGGCTTGTAGCCTATTTGAAAGTCTTACTACAAAATATGCCTTTAAATAGGCTTTCGGACTAGATTATACTTATAAAATGATCAAGCTTTGAAATAAGGCTATATTAGGTAATCAGGTTTGTTGTTGTTGTTGTTGTTGTTGTAGGTAATCAGGTCAAGCTTAGGCCTCAGATCTGAGAAATGAGTCATGTCTATTTAGTTAAAGCTCGGTTTAGACTGACCCATTTCCATTTTTATGGGCTGTAAGGTCACTGCGAGCTAATATATGTGCAGTCATATCGACAACTGTTCAAGCACTAACTTGCATTAATGAATTTAGGAACTATTCTGGCAAAGTCATTCCATGTCTCTAAAGTAAATGATTAAGATCATGATAGATATGTAGGAGAAACAACAAAAATAACAAAAAGGCTCAATGCATTATCCCTTATCTTCTACTTGCCTATTAAAATGTTTGCCAAAATTAAACTTAAGAATTCTAGTGCAGCAAGTCAAGATAGATATTAGTTGTTTCAGTACCTTCATGAAGTCAGACAAGACTAGTGAAGAATCCCTTTTATAGCCAGCTTCCTCAAGGACCTGTGTGAGAACTTCCTGTATGTATGAAGGAAACAGAATACATCAGAAGCAGTTATAAACAGATCAAATCATTATCTTTGGCAATTGAAATGTAAAATAACAATATCTAAAACTGATATCCTCCAATAAAATGTCCATCCTCAATCTCATTTACATATTTTCAATTACAAATAAACACACAGATAACGCACTTAATATAAATACTTTTCCTGGTCAAGACTCAAGAAAGAATAAAATTATGTGTTTTGACCTTCATTTAAAAAAATGATGAAAGTTTCTTTCTCCCGGTAATACTTACATACACACTCAATGGCTTATCTCATCTCTTGAGGTTACCTATTGTCTTTTCCAGCTTCTCACTCAGGGTATAATTCCATGAATTGGCCCATACTCTCCTTATATCCAGTCTTCTTATTGGCATTGTTTAATCTCTTGGAACATCCAATTCCAAAAATCGATTTCAAAGTAAAAAGTGGGTAGTAAAAGTTCAAGTGTTTCCTTTAATGTCATGTGGGCAAAATAACAAGTGGAACACGTGCATTCTCCATAGTGGATAACTAGGAAGGTGACAGTGAAAGGTGAGTTCCTACACAGAAAGCAAATAACAAAAACGAAATTGCATAGCAGGAGCAGAAGAAAAGTTGCAATTATATGTGACCTCTCTCTGATGTTCAGACATAAATTGTCCAGTCAAATCCCTTAAAGCCCTCAACATGTCATCGAAGGTAACTTTCCCATTGCAGTCGGTATCATATACCTTGAAAATGACTACAAAAACAAAAACAAGCACCACCACTCAATCCAACATACAATATAATAGTGAAGTGATGATTTGTTAATTTGTGCAGGCATGGAACGAGTTCAGAGAATGTTAATTAATATTACATTCAATTTTGTGTTGGAGAGTGGCACGGGGACTGAAGGCAGACAAGAATGCCACGAATTCCTTGAAGTTCAAGCCATCCAGCATTCTCAACAAGCTCTGTCAGACAGATTAACACCTCAAATTGAATCATTTCAGCTATAGCGAAAGCGAGAGAGAGAAAAAGAGAAGAGAAAGAGAGAGATGATACATGAGAGAGAGGATTGACGGCGAATTCGGGAATGGAGAGGAATTCATCGGAAGGAATGAAACCGCAGTTATTGCGATCGAGCTGACAAAACCGTTGGTATAGACAAACAATCTCCTGCTGCGTAACTACACAGACACACAGAGAGAGAGACAAAAGAAAAAAAATGAAAAATGAATAAAAAAATTGAAATGAAATGAAACGAGTATATAGAAGGAGTGAATGGTTCTTAGTGTTTTAGTTTACATGCGTGTTTGCAGTGTTGCTGGACCTCTTCAATGTCGTACTGGGTGAGCATGGAGGATGTGTTGCCCATCGCCACCACCAACAAGATTCAACTCGCAACCGCAACTCGACTCAGACTCAGAGAGAGAGAACAGAACGAAATGGTGGATGACATTGACGATCGTGCATTGCCATTCTTCATTTCTTCGCCTACTGCCAACTACTTCCTGCGCCCACAGGCCACATCAATGAATTGAAAGCCTCCATTTTGGCCCAATGGGCCCACTACCCCTTACTTAACCACTTTGACTTGGGGAACCCCTGCATAGACTAGACTACTTCCCCCAAAACGGATCCTCTGCTGCCAACGCTCTCTTCAGCCGTTGGATTAATCCAACGGCTGTCAGGTTAGAAGGAAAAAAAAAACAAATTTTCAACTTTGTACCTCGCTCCACTACGTCAATGGGTTCTCCAAGTTTTGCCATGAAACCCAACCAAATTAACCAAGTCCAAGGCGGCAACAACAACATTGATCAGAACCATGATTCTTTTTGGTACGAGGAAGTCATCGATGACTCTTCCTGGGTGTGAGCCTTCATTCATCGGAGATGTCAATTGCGGTGCCGAAATACAGCGTGAAGCCCTTGGCGACGGCGGCATTGGACATCACGTAGTCCATCGCGGAGGTAGCTGATGGCACCGCCGGCGATGGGCATGTCGACGGCGAACTCGGTGTAGAAGGGGAGAGGGAAGGTCTTGCGTATGGTGGAACAGGACCTCACTGCAACCCACCTTTGGAGAAAAAATGATTTTTTAATCTCCAGCCGTTAGACAAATCTAACGGCTGAAAACCTTTTCTGTAGAGGGCTGGAGAGGATGAAACCCTATTTCCCCCGCACCCCCGAGTTTTTTTTATATATTTTTAATTTTTAATAATAAATTAATAAATAAATTTTTTTGGTCCAAACATTAATTAATAGTTAAATCATCAATCTGTATGTACGTTCTAAATCCTATATTATCATTGTGTTTTTAATTAATTTTCTATAATTTAAAATTTTAATTAAATTCGTTTTTTTGACAATTGTAATTAAATTCTTATAATATCGAATTTTTGTAATTAAATCCTTACAAACTAACACTGCTATTTTTTTTTGCAATTAGACATGCAGTAAAATCTAATTTCACTATTATTATACATAAATTAAATCCATTTAAATTTTATTTAAAATGATAAATGTATTTAGTTATACCATTTTTTCGTTGCATTTTCGTATTTAGTTATTTTAGAGATATAACATAATGTGTTATATTATATTTATTGACCTGAATCAATTAATCAATTAATGATTAACACTAGTCGATTACGACACGTTGACATGGTGTGTGCGCGATCTTTTGCCACGATAGTAAATATTTTATGACTTCATTTGTCTCTGACGATTGAACTATTTTGCATACATGATGCCCACTTCTCATAGGGCAATTTTTACAGAAATTTATAAAGACGGTTGAACTATTAGGAACTTTGTTTTATCAAAAGAGGTACTCAAACTTAGAGCTGGCAAAATGGGCTTAGCCCGCCGGGCCAGCCCGAGCCCGCCCGAAAAAACACCGGGCTTGGACACATAAATTCGAGCCCGTTTTCAATTCGGGTTTTTTGGCCCGGTCCGACAAAGCCCGAGCCCGAAGCGGGCCACCCGAAAAATGTAGGTCAAAGCCCGAGCCCGGCCCGAAAAAAGCCCGTAAAATAGAGGGCTCGGACACACAAATTTGAGCCCGTTTTCAATCCGGGCTTTTTTGGCCCGACCCGAGAAAGCCCGAACCCGATGTGGGCCAGCCCGAAGCCCGAATTGCCACCTCTACTCAAACTAGCCGCATATTAAATCAAGAGAAATGTTACATCTTTTTATAAATTTTTCTATATCTTTTTTTATTTTATAAAATAAAAAAAAGAATATAACTAATATTTTAAAAATATAAAAAATATTTGATACTTTTTCCATTTAGTAATTAGGAGAATTTATAAGAATAAAAAATAAAAGGATTTAGAATTATTCTTAAACCAAACATGTTGATCATGAGAAGATTAATTTTGTTAAGAGAGATTTGAATTACGCTTTCCTTTCATGTTAGAATATACACTTCATTCTTTTAAAAAGTAAATATGTATTGTTATAAACTTCACTTTATTTTAATATAATTAAGCATTTTCTGTACATTTTTTATTTATTTTTTATTCTCATAATCACTAATATATAGTATTGCACTCATACTATCAACTATAAATAAATAAAATATAAAATTTAGGTAAAACTTCAAAGCCAATAACGAGTAATGAAAACTTTATTTTAATATTTCAAAGTATTCATATCAACAACAAAACAATTAAAATTAGTTATCAACAACATTGAAAGTTATAAATAATTACTTAAAAAATATTTTCAAAATTACTCACTATCATTAAAAAAGTTGTTTGTGTTCAAAACAACAAAAATATAATATTCCAAAAGGGAGGGAATGTAAATTTAATAAGAGGGAAATGCAATTCAAACTTCACTCATGAAAAGATGGTATAATTTTCTCTAAAATTATCATAGTTCTATTTGAAATTTATCTATTAGACTCTTTGATATATAAATTTATTTACTAAGTCAATGTTTACAATAACAATATTTTAGTAATAGGAATAGGAACATACATATATATATATATATATGTGTGTGTGTTAATTAGGAATCCTATAACCTAATATGTATATGGCCAATAATCGACTCTTGTTTTATGATCATATTAATCAATTCTTGTAAAGGATCAATAATCAAATCATGTAAAAGACTCATAATGAACCATTAATCGCTTAATGTGAAGAGTCATTAATTAGATCATGTACAGGATTAATAATCCGATCATGTGGTACACAATATTCCATCCCACAATGATCAGCAAAATATTAAAACATAGAGCTGACAAAGTGATGAAGATGGATAAGTTGAATTTAAGGGCACTTGCGCATCCCAAAAGCACTCAGGTATACTATAGATGGGGAAGACACAATCGCTAAAAAATTAAGGTGCAAATAATAAGATCATGTAAAGGGCCAATAAGCAACTCATGTTTCAAGCCATAAATCAATTCATGTAAAAGGTCAATAATCAAATCGTGTAACAGACTATTAATCGAACTGTTAATCGTTTCATGTGAAGGGTCAATAATTAGATCATGTACGAAGCCAATAATCGTATCATGCAATATACAATATTCCATCCCATAATGATCAGCAAAATATTAAAAACCAGAGCTGACAAATGATGAGGATGCATAAGTTGAATTTAAGGGACTTGTGCATATCAAAAGCACTCAGGTACACTGCAGATGGAGCAGGCACAAAATCCCTAAAAAATTAAGGGGCAAATAATAAGATCATGTAAAGGGTCAATAATTCACTCATGTTTCAAGCGATTAATCAATTCATCTAAAGGATCAATAATCAAATCGTGTAAGAGACTTTTAATTGAACCGTTAATCGCTTCATGTGAAGGGTGAATAATCAGATCATGTACGAGGCCAATAATTAGCTCACGCAGTACACAATATTCCATCCCATAATGATCAGCAAAATATTAAAAAATAGAGCTGACAAATGATGAGGATGGACAAGTTGAATTTAAGGGACTTGTGCATCCCAAAAGCATTCAGATACACTGCAGATGGGGCAGACACAAAGTCCCTAAAACAATTAAGGGGCAAATAATAAGATAATGTAAAGGGCCAATAATCCACTCATGTTTCATGCCATTAATTAATTCATATAAAGGGTCAATAATCAAATCGTGTAAGAGACTATTAACCGGACCGTAAATCGCTTCATGTAAATGGACAATAATCAGATCATGTACGAGGCCAATAATTGGATCATGCGGTACACAATATTCCATCCCATAATAATCAGCAAAATGTTATAAAAACAGAACTGATAAATGATGAGGATGGATATGTTGAATTTAAGGGACTTGTGCATCCCAAAAGCACTCAGGTACACTGCAAATGAGGCAGACACAAAGTCCCTAAAAAAATTAATGGGCAGATGATAAGATCATGTAAAGGGCCAATATTCCACTCATGTTAATGTCATTAATCGATTCATGTGAAGGGTCAATAGTCAAATCATGTAAGATGCTATTAACTGGACCGTTAATCGCTTCATGTAAAGGGACAATAATCAGATCATGTACGAGGCCAATAATCGGATCATGCAGTACACAATATTCCATCCCATAATAATCAGTAAAATATTATAAAAACAGAGCTGATAAATGATGAGGGTGGATATGTCGAATTTAAGGGACTTGTGCATCCCAAAAGCACTCAGGTACACTACAGATGGGGCAGACACAAAGTCCCTAAAAAAATTAATGGGCAGATGATAAGATCATGTAAAGGGCCAATATTCCACTCATCTTAATGCCATTAATCGATTCATGTGAAGGATCAATAATCAAATCGTGTAAGAGGCTATTAATCGGACCGTTAATCGCTTCATGTAAAGGGACAATAATAAGAGCATGTACGAGGACAATAATCAGATCATGCGGTACACAATATTTCATCCCATGATAATCAGCAAAATGTTATAAAAACAGAGCTGATAAATGATGAGGGTGGATATGTTGAATTTAAGGGACTTGTGCATCCCAAAAGCACTCAGGTGCACTACAGATGGGGCAGACACAAAGTCTCTAAAAAAATTAAGGGGCAGATAATAAGATCATGTAAAGGGCCAATATTCCACTCATGTTATTGCCATTAATTGATTCATGTAAAGGATCAATAATCAAATCGTGTAAGAGACTATTAATCAAACTGTTGATTGCTTCATGTGAAGGGTTAATAATTAGATCCAATAATCGAATCATGTGGTACACAATATTCCATCTCATAATGATCAGCAAAATATTAAAAAACAGAGCTGACAAAGTGATGAAGATGGATAAGTTGATTTAAGGGACTTGTGCATCCCAAAAGCACTCAGGTACACTGTAGATGAGGCATGCACAAAGTCCCTATAAAATAAGAGGCAAACAATCAGATCATGTACATGCCAATAATACACTCATGTTCCAAGTCATTGATCGATTCATGTAAAGAGTCAATAATCAAATCAAGTAAAAGGCTAATAACAGAACCATTAATTGTTGCATATGAAGGGTCAATAATCAGATGATGTACGAGGCCAATAATCAAATCATGCATTACACGATATTCCATCCCACAATGATCAACAAATTATTAAAAAACAGAGCTGACAAAGTGAAGAGGATGGATAAGTTGAATTTAAGAGACTTGTGCATCCCAAAAGCACTCAGGTACACTGCAAATGGGGCAGACACAAAGTCCCTAAAAAAATTAAGGGGCAAATAATAAGATCATGTAAAGGGCCAATAATTCACTTTGTTTCAGACCATTAATTGATTCATGTAAAGGGTCAATAATCAAATCGTGTAAGAGGCTAATAGTCGAACCGTTAGTCGCTTCATGTGAAGGGTCAATAATCAGTTCATGTAAGAAGCCAATAATCGGATCATGTGGTACACAATATTCCATCCCATAAGGATCAGCAAGATATTAAAAAAACACATTGCTGACAAAATGAAGAGAATGGATAAATTAAATTTAAGGGACTTGTACATCCCAAAAGCACTCAGACACACTGCAAATGGGGCAGACAAAGTCCCTTAAAAAATAAGGGCAAATAATTAGATCATTATAGGGCCAATAATCCACCCATGTTTTAGGCCATTAATCGATTCATATAAATGGTCAATAATCAAATCATGTAAGAGGCTAATAATCGAGCCATTAATCGTTTCATGTAAAGGTCATTAATTAGATCATGTATGAGACCCATAATTGGATCACGCGGTGCACAATATACCATCCCATAATGATCAGCAAAATATTAAAAAACAGAAGTGACAAAGTAAAGAGAATGGATAAATTGAATATAAGGGACTTGTGGATCCCAAAAATCAGATCATGGTTGAACAAATCTCCTTACTCCCCAATGCTTTGATAAGCACAAAAATGCATACAAAGGCAGTTTAATCAGACATTTAAAAAGACAATAATTTGATCATGTTTAGTGCCAATAATCGAATTATGTTTAGGACCAATAATCGGTTTATGTGGAGGGGCAATAACCGGATCATGTTTAGGATCAATAATCAATTCATGTGACGGGTCAATAATTAAATCATATAAGAGGCCAATAATCGAATCATGTTTAAGGCCACAAAACAGTAGGGCATATTCCACAATAAAAACATGCAAGTTAATAGTAAATCTAGCCACTAATAAAATAGTATCAACCCGATATTCAATATTAAAAAAAAAATCAATGAAACCAAACTTCATAAGCCCCAAAGCTTCAACAAGCACAAAAATGCATACGAAGGAAAACAAACAAATCAAGTTTTGGGCCAATAATTGGTTCATGTGAAGGGCCCATAATGAGATCATATTTAGGGATTTGATATTTGCACATACATACTCTGTTAAACACACATACACTTAACAGTTAAAATACCAAAATACCCATTTAATTTAAAATACCCCAAACCTTTTCTGCACTTCCGCAGCCATTGTCGAAGTTCCACACCTCTCCTCACACTTCCGCAGCCACAGTTCCGCGCGCGCACACACACACACATTCATCCCCGCCCCTTCTTCCCCTGCACATACCCATACTGTATCTCTCCCTTCTATCCCTCGGCATCACCATCTCCCCCCGCCAACCTGCTCAGTTCCCCCTCAGAGGTGACACAACAGGTCCAACTCACCAAAACCGCGGGACTGACTCGGCGGCGATTCTGTTCTCTTCGAGCACCAAGTGGCGATTCTGTTCATTATGAAACCCATTAAATTTCTTGATTCCCCACCCCCCATCTTGATCAACAATAAATATTAGAAAAAGGAAAATTTATGATCCTTTTAAGCTAATTAATCCCCTTGCTATATATGCAGTTCTTGAAAATATATACACATGCGCTGCTAATTTACGATTCCTTTCTCCTTGCCGTCGTTCATGGCCGTCCTGGAAAGTTTTGAAGTGGTGGAGCGATTGTGTGATGGAAGCTCTACCATGTTCTTCAACTTGAATGAAATACATCTAAACCATTGATTTAATTTTTAATAAATCTAATGGTTTTTATTGGTCATGCATGGTGAGAGAAAAGACATGGTCTCTCACCCTAGCAAAAGCCAAAAAAGAATAGTAAGACTTCGTGGACTTTTGCTCCGCGGAAGTATTATTTCCGCGAAAAAATGTACACGCGAAAAATAGTTCCGCGGAGTGCATTTTTCTTGTGAAAAATGTGGAACTAATAGTTCTGCGTGTATATTTTTTTTGCAGAAATATTAGTTCTGCAGGTGTTATTTGTGTGTGTACGCTAAAAATAACACTCACAGAAGTAATAGTTTTACACGTATTATTTGTAGCACACACATGTAAATAACATCTGCAGAACTATTACTTCCGTAGGTGTTATTTTTAGCGCGCACACACAAATAACACCTGCGGAACTAACTAATTAGTTTCGCAAGGTTATTTCAAATGTACTGTTCATCTTCTTCTTTCACATGTACGCCATTATTAACATTGAAGATTCTATAATATTTAGAGGCATTAAAAAAAGTCTACATTTGCAACATTATAATAATGCAATTAACCGTGCACAGGAGATGGAGAAAATCAAAACAAAACCCAATCCCCTACTCTTTCAAACAACCTAATAATAAATTCTTTTCGTAAAAAATTTAAGGAATGGAGCAGTACAGTTAAGTTCATAACATCTACAACTACTTCTTTCAAACCCAACCCCCTACTCTTGCATTTTTTTTCTGTAACCCCTTCTTTCTTGCGAATTGTCTTCGATTCTAAGCCTCACAGCAGCAGAACCTTGGAGACACTGAAAATGGCGACAGGGTTCTGTGTGTGTTGCGGAAGTTTTGAAAAATAAAATGGATATTTAGACATTTTAGTTTAAGTGTATGTGTGAATAAGAATTGATGTATGTGTGAATATGAATTCCCTCGTATTTAAGGTCAATAATCATATCATATTTAAGTCCAAATTACACTAAAGCAAAATCCACATTAAAAACGTGCAAGTTTAGATCAAATCTAGCCACTAGCTTCACTTAATAAAGTAGAATCAACCCAATATTCAGTACTAAAAAAAAATACATTGGTGAAACCAAACTTCTCAAAACTAAGAGCTTTGACAAGCATAGAAACGCATACGAAAGAAATCGATCGGATCAATTTTTAGACCAATAATCGGATCATGTAAAGGGCACTTAATTGGGTCATATTTAAGGCCAATAATAAGATCATGTATAAGGCCAAATAACGCTAGAGCAAAATCCACATTTAGAAACATGCATGTTCAAATTGAATCCAACCACTAGATCTATTTAGATTGATTAAAGTAGTATCAACCCAATACTAAATACTCTTAAAAAAGTGAAATGGTTGAACCAAGTTGATTATGCTTAATACCACATACGCATTGATATATGTCATCAACTGTTCATTCTTATATTGCAATAAATTTGAGTGAATCACCATAATCATATATGAAATTGCAAGACGTTGTCAACTTAATCCCTAAAATTATTAATTTATATTTCAAATTAGTTACTGAAAATGAAAATCTTTGGATTAGTCAATTTAGTCTTTGAAATTGACTTACCCAACTTATAAGCAAAGATTTTTAATTTTAGAGACAATTTAGAATATAAATAATTTCAAGGACTAAGTTGATATTAGTCTACAATTTCATATCAGTCTACAATTCATGATCTAAATTAGTGATTCACTCAAATAAATTCATTAAAAGGAGATTTATATAAACATTTGTCAAGTCAAAAACACTTGCAATAAAAGAATATTATTTTATCATTTCATGTATTCAAGGATATATATTATAGGTATGCAAATGCATGTATAGTAAAAAAAAACTTGTTTCACTTCACGGGAAGTGAATAGGAGTTGATTCTCATATGGCAAAGTGGAACTGTGGAAGCATTTTCATATGTTTATCTTAGAACTTAATCATGTCTTATTGGCATTCATAAGTTTCTCTATTTTTTTTTAACTTTTTATGCTACCCAACACCCTTATATACTTTATTCATATTATATTACATGCTTTTACAAGTTATGAAACATTTATTACAAAATGGACATGAGATCCATTATAATCGATATCCATTTCAACTAAGAAAGATTCATATGATATAATAAACAAAAAATAAACAAAATAAAACAGCCAATTTCATACACTAAACTCGGAAGCTGATGGAACCAAATTCAAAGCAATTAACATTTAGAGAAGAAAAGTAATAAGGGGAAATGAAACTAGCGAACTCAACATTTCCATTTTCCTGTTTTGGACATATTACAAATTTAGAAAATTAACTAAGTATCAAAATTAGGCATGCGCGCACAACAAAAAAATGTGCTTCAAGAGAAAGAAAACGCATAAGCACCAAACACTTTCATTGATGAAAAAAGGTATGTATATTGAACCTTATTGATAGTTATCTCTTAATTATTACTGCTTATTATTATAATCAATGAGTTACTTATTAATATAAACAATTTTGTATTTCCCTTATTGCTTAATATATGAAATTTTCAAGCAACTAAAGAGAGAATGTTATGGAAATGTAATTACCAAAAAAACGTTGAAATGTAAATGAAACAAAATTATATCCACATTATCAAAATGTTATGGAAACGTAAATGATAATGATGATATGAAAAAAAAATTAAAGGAAGCTCAAATTGTAAAAAATAATCAAAATTACCTGTGATTATATCAACAATGAAGGTTCACTTCAAGTGACGGTCTGACGTTCAAAGCTTGCATAATTTATTTTTTTTCCACAATATAATTGTAAACCATAAATTGATACAATTGATTTACTACCATATTAAGCAACAATACTTTGTATTTTCACCGTGATGGATATACTTGTTATATTTGACATTCATCATGCTTTTCTAAATTATCAAGCTTTCACAATTAGAAAGTTTTGCAAGCATCCTACAAATAAGAATAGAAACCACTGAACTTGCATATGTATAGTATTTTTAAAAATAAGAAATTATATAAGTCTATTTTTAAATAAACATTAAGCATATGTTCAATTGGTGCAAAGGGTGAATATGTGAGTCAAGTGGATAGGTAAAATCGGTAAAGCAATTTTGTCTAGCTCTAAAGTATTCCACATCTTAACTTTGTTTTGGATTATGATCCCAATTTTGTTTTATAAATAAAAATTGAGACAAATAAAGTGACATAAAATACTGACCTGAAAATTATGATTGTCAAAAATTATGATGATGTTGGTGATTTCTGAGACATCCAAAACTATAACTTGTGTCTGCCACATCCTTCAAACTACTTGTAATAGGGGAACGAACATCTCTGTTGTTGAGGGTGAGCTCCAAGTCCAACACTAACTAATTCCACGTACAGATTACCAAAAACCAATCAAAACAAACCATTTAAAAAAATATCAAAGAAAACCCACAATACAAATATTCAAAATTAAATACAACTTTTAATAAAAGGATGAAGGTGAAGAATCGGGCACCTGCTCTCCAATGACATCAACAAAGGGAAAAGCTTTCTAAAGGAATTATGCTTCAATTGCACAACAAGACATTGCACACACATTGTATCATGTTGATGAGACCATATTGTCTGCGCCCCACTTCGAAATTCAACAAAGATAATGTTGATTTATTATTTTTTTTACCAGAGAAGAGATTGCATTTTGCAATAAATACTATACCTTGCTAGGCCTTTGTATTTTGAGACTCCTCTAGAAAATCTATTGCTTTTCCTGCATATTGAAGATTTATTCATGAAAGTCATATACCACATGAAAAGGCTTGATCAATTACTCCCAAAAAAAAAAGTTTTATAGTGCGTTGGATGGGGTAATTTAAGGGGATAATGAATTTTAGAAGAGATTGCATTTTGCAATAAATACTCTATACCTTGCTTCTTTTTTTGGAAGAACTCTATACCTTGCTAGGCCTTTGTATTTTGAGACTCCTCTAGAAAATCTATTGCTTTTCCTGCATATTAAAGATTTATTCATGGAAGTCATATACCACATGAGCTTCATCGAAATATATGTATATATACCACATGAAAAGGCTTGATCAATTACTCAAAAAAAAAAAAAGCTTTATAGTGTGTTGGATGGATAATGTATTTTTAGAGGGTAATTAAAATACATCAATCTAAATTATTTTGTTTGGATAGTAAATGTGTAGAAATTTAAAATAAAACAATTTTTAGGGGTATTTTTATACAACTAAATTTAAGGAATTTGAAATAACACCTAAAAGTAAAGAACTGCAAATCACTTTTTCACTCTCATCTTAGCACTATAACTCTGTTAAAAATATGAAAACAATTCAAAATCTGACAAAACCTCTCGCTCTCTCTTGGTCCCTTTCACTCTTGCTCTCAGTCTCTCCCCTACTCTCTCGTTCTCTCCCTCCCTCGCGCTCTCTCTTCCCACCTCTCCCTCCCTCTGCCTCTCTCTCCCACACTCTCTCGTTCTCTCTGTTCTCCCTTGCTCTCTCTCCCCACCTCTCGCTCTCTCTCCCTCCCTCACTCTCTACTCCCTTTCTCACTCTCTCCCCCTTTCTCACACTCTCTCCCCCTTTCTCTCGCTCTCTCCCTCTTTCTCACTCTCTCTCCCACTCTCTTGTTCTCTCCCTCCCTTACTCTCTCGCTCTCTCGCCTTCTTTCTCTCTCTCTCTCGCTTTCTCTCCCTCTTTCTAGCTCTCTCTTCCTCCTCACTCCCCCTCTCCCCCTCTCTCTCTCGAGGGAGAGATAGAGGGTAAAAGGGTGGGAGGGAGAGAGCAAGATAGCGAGAGAGAGAGAGGGAGAGATAGCAAGACAAGAGAAGAAAGGGAGATAGAGCAAGAGGAAGAGAGGGGGAGAGAGCGAGATAGAAAGGGAGAGAGGGAGAGAGAGGAGTGAGAGAGAGAGAGGGGGAGAGCGAGAGCAAGAGAGAGAGCGGGAAAGAGAGGGGAGAGAGGGAAGAGGGGGAGAGAGGGGAGAGAGAAAGGGAGAGTGTGAGAGAGATAGCGAGAGAGGGGGAGAGAGTGAGAGAGAGAGCAAGAGAGAGGGGGAGAGAGGGCAAAGAGAGAGGGAGAGTGAAAGCGAGAGAGAAAGGGGAAAGAGAGAGCGAGAGGAAGAGATTTTTCAAAGAAAGCGAGAGAGAGGGCGGGAGGGTTAACAAAAAAATGTCTCAAATTATAATGAATTTCAATTATTATATCCAAACTAAGAATTTTAAGAATGAAGTAATTTAACCACTCTAACCAAACAAAAAGATTTAAAAATGAATGAAATTCAAATTGAATCAATTAAATTTCCAAAAAATTTAAATTTTCTAGTATTTTCAATTTCTCCATCCAAACATAACCTTAGAGTGTTCTACATATATGCACTATCGGTAAAAGTTTAAGAATTTTAATAACTAAACCTTCTTAAGAATCCAATATACTATAACTGTGAATAGCCCTCCATCTCCTTGAGCTCCTCTCCATAATTTGATACTTATGACCAAAATCATATATGTATAGTGATAATGGTGTCTTGGCCCTACTATGGAAGAATTTACAGGAAAATCGTTAATGGTGTCTTGGCCCCAGTATTTCGATGTTGTCAAGTTATGGGCAACAGGGCAAGTATAGTGGCTTCTTCATCGTCATATGCCCCTACCAAACCCAAATTTGAAGTCATTAAATTGTTCCCCATCCCAGCCTACTAGATACTTTCACTTGTGAATGCCATATTAATTAACAAGAAAAGTTTAAGGTGAGAAAAACATATAGATGAAAGTTGTTTTGTGCAAGACGTTAAACTAAGACTCAATTATACCTATGTTTACAGCATATAGTAGTTTTCCATTGTTATCACCAACCAAAACAACACAACGAAGATGAAATTAAATCAAAAATCAAGTGAATAAAATTAGAAAATAAAACTTGAAATGTGATAATAGAAAATTAATTAAGAACCTTGTTTTCCTTTCATTCTAGAATTCTTATCCCACAAGTGAGCCTCGTATTGATCAGGTCTTCATGTCTAAAACCATATGCATAATCAACCAGTTCAGAATATAATATAATATTACACAAAGAGAGAGAGAAAGAAGATCCAGTATGAATTTATATCCCTAATGATAAATGGACCCCCACCTCACACCCCTCACCTCATTGGGATGAGATGTGAGAGGGGTGGTGGAGTGTCCATGTATCACCCCTCAGTTTATATACCTTGTGCCACCTTGTGACCTTGTGGTGTCTATTGTTGCATGCCACGTTAACTAGGTGGCGACTAGCATGCCAAAGGGAAAAAAATGTTGCACCGGTGCAACACCAATTTGACCTGTAATGACCGGTTAAAACAAATTTCAATTTTTGCAAGTTAGCTCCATTAGATGAAAAGGAATATCATTTTGAAATTACAAACCATTGGGACCCACTCTCTCTTCACAAACAAAGTTGCAATGTCTTGGAAACCCCAAATTGGGATTCTCCATCGTCTTCGTCCAATTCCAGAGGGAGTACCAGCTTGCTCCCTGCCGAAAAAAAAAACTCAATCTCCCAAGCACAAACCCAGAAACAGAACAAAGTAGAACTAATTACAACACCCAAAATATATTTTTAATTTATTTTGAAAAAAAAAATCCAATGCTTAAAAAAAATGACAAAACATTAAGAAAAATACCCAATATGCAATAACCTAAAACTGACACGCCCACTAACATAAAACTAATTGAAACACCCCAAAAAGTGAACATTTCCAATCTCCCAGCTCAACCCAGAACCCCCAATAAGCAACAACTAATTCAAATACCCCAAAATCTTTTTTTTTCAAAAAAAATACTGTGAACTGTTTTAAACAAATGTAACAGAAAGAAATATTAGTAAATTAGAAGGAGCACTTGCCAAGGACCTTAGCGATAATTTGCTGTTTGGTCGTGCCTTCTCTGCCGGGCTTGTCCATGACGATGAGCTGATAGTCGCACCGTGGGAACAGTAGGTCCATGTCCGTGGTGGGCCTCTCGCTGAAGCTGAGTGGATTTTATGCATGCGCTCATGCTCATCACTCGTTAATAAAAGCTATATTTTTTTTTTACAATTTTTTAGATTTGCTAGCAATGTCGGAGGCACGGTTGAGTGAGACAAAACCCAGAAGATGGCCAGAAGGGTGAGAGCAATTCTGGATCAAATTGAAATTTCACAAAATATCATATCGACCACTGCGAACCGGTTGCCATGCGAATATCTCAACCTTACATTATTATATTAATAAATCTAATGGTCAAAAAAGCATTGTGCACCGATGCATTTTTTTTCCATGGGCACCCTAGTCTGCGCCCATTAACTAACAATATTGTATATTTGAATTGAGAAAAATACAAGAATTGGGCAGTAATTTTAAAACTAACAATGTTTACTCTACGATCCATTATTTAAGATACAATATACAAAGTGGACATTCTAAGCTAAAAATACTTACCTCTTCAGCTTCATGCATCCATTTTCTGTTTAGTGTTTACGCCTTCTATTGCAGCAGAAAAACTTTACCTCCACGATTAAAGCCTTTCAAAGCTTCACCTGAGTGGCAACAAAGAGAAGAGGCTAGTTAGACATAAACTTGATACTTGATAGGCTTGTGAGATTTGGGATTTGAGATCAACATTCAATACTAAGATGTACTTGGAATATCTAAGTTCAAATTAATAGTGAGTTGAACAAGAATAAGATGATTGAACGAAAATGTTGTATTTATGCACAATGAACCCACCTGCAGAAGATTCCCAATGTTCCCTACAGGAGCTCCAAGCAAGGGAGGTACATCAATCAAGTGATGTCATGAAGAACTTGAAGGACACCCATATGAAACAAAAAGGAAACAAGACACTAATAACAGGTAACACATTTGTGAAATTAAAGGAAACAAAAAGAAGAAAAATTAGCTTATCGGTAATCAAGGAAACACCTTATAAACTCTTCTTAGATTCGCAAAACTTTTTCAATGATGTCAAAGAGAGAAAAAAAGTTAAACAAGACAAGATATAGTACAATTTAAATAAACATGTGAATGTGAATAAATTTACAACTCAGAAAGAACATAATCATAAAGCATTTGTCTAAAGATATAAAAATGATTTTACTTTCAGTAAACATGAGGTATAGGGAAAATCACAGATGAGCAATAAAATTAGCATAGACGCTTATGATCAGTTTTCATTGTTTAACCGACATAGTAATAGCAAATTCGTTTTTGTGTGTAACCATTCAAGTCACAACTACCGTTTATGCAAATTCTGTTTCTATGTTGTATCACAGACATTCACTAAAACAACCAAATTACATTTTTTTTTTAAATAAGTCGATCAAATTAATAGTCAATAATGCCACATGTCGTATATTCAGTACAATCCAAACTACAATAGTAGACAACACCATCAACCCCAAATTCAGTACTCATAAAAAATGCATTGGTTGAACTAAAGTTCAAAAGCCCCATAGCCTTAACAAACACGGAAACATATATAATAGGATCATGTAAAAGGCTAATAATTGCATCATGTTAGTAATCGAATCGTGTAAGAAGCCATTAAGTAGATCATGCTTAAGGCCAATTAACAAAAGGGCAAAAACCACATTTAAAAATATGCAAATTCAAAATGAATCCAACCACTAGCTCCGTTTAAATTGAAGTAGTATCAAACAATATTAAACACTCAAAAAATAGAAAATGCATTGGTTGAACCAAACTTCATAAGCCTCACAGCTTTGACAAAGACAAACACATGTTTTGGCAAATAATCACATCATATAAAAGACCAATAATCGGATGATGTTCCGAGCCAATAATTGGTTTCTTAAAAGGAAAAATAATCAAATCATGTAAAAAGTCATTAATCAAAACGTGTTTAAGGCCCTATAATGCTAAGGCGAAATCCACATTTAAAAACATAATAAAATAATATCATTCCAAACATTAAATACTCATAAGAAAATGCATTGAGTACTTCTGAATCCCTAGAGCTTTGACAAGCACAAATGCAAATGAGGGCAAATAATAGGATGATGTACGAGGCAAATCATGTTTAAGGCAAACCACAAGATCATGCGGTCCACAAGACCAAGATACCTAATAATCAAATCATGTATGATACCAATAATTCCATTATGCGGTACACAATATTCCATTCCATAAAAGATCAACAAAATATTAAGAATAGAGCTGAAAAAGTGAAAACAATGGATAAGCTGAATTTAAGGGACTTGTGCCCAAAAGCACTCAGGTACACAGCTGACGAAACAGACACAAAGTCCACAAAAAAATAGGGCAAATAATCAAATCACGTATAGAGCTAATAATCAACTCATGTTTCAGGCCATCAATCGATTCATGTAAAAAGGCAATAATCAAATCATGTAAGAGACTAATAATCGAACTATTAATCGCTCCATGTGATGGGTCAATAATCGAATAATGCACGAAGCAAATAATCGGATCATGTGGTAGACAATATTCCATCCCATAATGATCAACAAAATATTAAAAAATAGAGTTGACAAAGTGAGGAGGATGGATAAGTTGAATTTAAGGGACTTGTGCATCCCAAAAACACTCAAGTACACTACTAACGGGGAAGACACAAAGTCCCTAAAAAAATAAGGGGCAAATAATCATATCATGTACAGGGCCCATAATCGACTCATGTTCCAAGCCATTAATCAATTCATGTAAAGGGTCAACATTTAAATCATGTATGAGGCTAATAATCGAACCATTAATCGCTTTATTTGACGGGTCAATAATCAAATCAAATCATATACGAGACAAATAATCAGATCATGTTTCAAGCCATTGATTTTTTTATGTAAAGGGTCAATAACCAGATCATCTAAGAGGCCAATAATTGTATCATGCAAGAAGCCAACGAGGCCATATGCAGGGCCAAAAACCGGCTCATGTTTCTGGCCATTAATCAGTTCATCTAAAGGGTCAATAACCAAATCATGTAAGAGGCTAATAATCGAACTATTAATCGCTTCATGTGAAGGGTCATTAATCAAACCATGTACCAGGCCAATAAACAGATCATGCAGTACACAATATTCCATCCCATAACAATCAGCAAAATATTAAAAATAAAACTGACAATGTGTATAGGATGGATAAGTTGAATTTAAGGGACTTGTGCATCCCAAAAGCACTCAGGTACACTGCAGATGGGGCAGACACAAAGTCCCTAAAAAAGCAAGGGCAAATAATCAAATAAAGTATAGGGCCTATAATCCACTCATGTTTCAGGCCATTAATCGATTCATGTAAAGGGTCAATTATCAAATCATGTAAGAGGCTAAAAATCGAACCATTAATCGCTTCATCTGAAAGGTCAATAATCAGATCATGTACGGGGCCAATAATTAACTCGTGTAAAGGGTCAATAATCAAATCATGTAAGAGGCTAATAATCGAACTATTAATCGCTTCATGTGAAGGGTCATTAATCAAACCATGTACCAGGCCAATAAACGGATCATGCAGTACACAATATTCCATCCCATAACAATCAGCAAATATTAAAAACAAAGCTGACAATGTGTATAGGATGGATAAGTTGAATTTAAGGGACTTGTGCATCCCAAAAGCACTTGGGTACACTGCAGATGGGGTAGACACAAAGTCCCTAAAAAAGTAAGGGCAAATAATCAAATAGTGTATAAGGCCTATAATCCACTCATGTTTCAGGCCATTAATCGATTCATGTAAAGGGTCAATTATCAAATCATGTAAGAGGCTAAAAATCGAACCATTAATCGCTTCATCTGAAGGGTCAATAATCAGATCATGTACAGGGCCAATAATTAACTCGCGTAAAGGGTCAATAATCAAATCATGTAAGAGGCTAATAATCGAACTATTAATCGCTTCATGTGAAGGGTCATTAATCAAACCATGTACCAGGCCAATAAACAGATCATGCAGTACACAATATTCCATCCCATAACAATCAGCAAAATATTAAAAACAAAGCTGACAATGTGTATAGGATGGATAAGTTGAATTTAAGGGACTTGTGCATCCCAAAAGCACTCAGGTACACTGCAGATGGGGCAGACACAAAGTCCCTAAAAAAGTATGGGCAAATAATCAAATAATGTATAGGGCCTATAATCCACTCATGTTTCATGCCATTAATCGCTTCATGTAAAGGGTCAATTATCAAATCATGTAAGAGACTAAAAATCGAACCATTAATCGCTTCATCTGAAGGGTCAATAATCAGATCATGTACGGGGGCATTAATCAGTTCATCTAAAGGGTCAATAACCAAATCATGTAAGAGGCTAATAATCGAACTATTAATCGCTTCATGTGAAGGGTCATTAATCAAACCATGTACCGGGCCAATAAATGGATCATGCAGTACACAATATTCCATCCCATAACAACAATCAACAAAATATTAAAAATAAAACTGACAATGTGTATAGGATGGATAAGTTGAATTTAAGGGACTTGTGCATCCCAAAAGCACTCAGGTACACTGCAGATGGGGCAGACACAAAGTCCCTAAAAAAGTAAGGGCAAATAATCAAATAATGTATAGGGCCTATAATCCACTCATGTTTCAGGCCATTAATCGATTCATGTAAAGGGTCAATTATCAAATCATGTAAAAGCCTAATAATTGTACCATTAATCGCTTCATCCGATGGGTCAATAATCAAATCATGTATGAGACAAATAATCAAATCATGTTTGTGCATCCCAAAAGCACTCAGGTACACTACAGATGGGGCAGACACAGTCCCTAAAAAATAAGAGGCAAATAATTAGATCATGTACAGGGCCAATAATCCACTCATGTTTCACACCATTAATCGATTCATGTAATCAAATCATGTAAGAGGCTAATAATCGAACCATTAATCGCTCAATGTGATGGGTCAATAATCGAATAATGCAAGAAGTCAATAATCGGATCATGTGGTAGACAATATTTCATCCCATAATGATTAGCAAAATATTAAAAAATAGAGCTAACAAAGTGAGGATGGATAAGTTGAATTTAAGGGACTTGTGCATCCCAAAAGCACTCAGGAACACTACTGACGGGAAAGACACAGTCCCTAAAAAAATAAAGGGCAAATAATCATATCATGTACAAGCCAATAATTGACTCATCTATCAGGCCATTAATTGATTCATGTAAAGGGTCAATAATCAAATCATATAAGAGGCTAATAATTGAACCATTAATCACTTTATCTGAAGGGTCAATAATCAAATCATGTACCAGACAATTAATTGGATCATGCGGTACAAAATATTCCTTCCCATAATGATCAGCAAAATGTTAAAAAATAAAGTTGACAAAGTGAGGAGGATGGATAAGTTGAATGTAAGGGACTTGTGCATCCCAAAAACACTCAGATACACTACTGGCAGGAAAGACACAAAATCCCAAAAAAAATTGGTAAAAGTCATCACCACCAATAAAAAAAAGAAACTGTTTCCATTCAAAAATAAAGATCAGAATATAAAAAATTGACAAAACAACACTCGTATATTTGAAAAAACCAAAAATCAAATTATGATACAGACAATATGAAATTGCCATTAGATAGGAGGGGAAAAAATTAATCACAATTCAATCATTATAACTATGCTTTTGATCATCATATGACCCTCTAGTCAAAACTATGACACAGACTCAAGAGCGCAATTTACAAGACGAAAAGAAAATTGTTTTCTTAAAAGACATCAAGAAAAACACATAAAATCGACAAGTAATATGACAACAAAAAAAAACATAATCATGAAATAGCTAATCCTCATAAGAAAGGCAGTAGTGGTATAGTAATCGTGAAAGATCAGACATTACAAACTTGTTTGGATGCAAAAGCTAGAGCTTTTGACTTATAGAATAGTTGTATTTTGTATCTTAATTTTCTCATATATGCACAAGAGAGAAAGATGTTAAATAGTCATTTATAAATAGATCGGTGCTTTTGGAGAAGTTAAAAAAGATAACTTTTGAAAAATGTGAAGAGCAAAAGTTAATTTCAACTTATGTGAGAAGTTGTTGGTTAAAAAATACATGCTAGAAGTGCTTATGGAGGAATTTATCCAAACTGGGCCTACATATTTACCATTTGTTTCGTCATTGTCAAAACAAAGGAAAGAAAACTAAACATTACAAAAATCAAGCATGGCAGCACGAAGCACCGGCCGTCGATCTCCGGCAATGACTCCAAAACATCGTCAAGGTGGAATCGTCAAACTGAATGCAACAACAACCAAAAACAGAGGAAAGATTAAACTTTTGTGATATATGTGAAATGAAATATATCATATATGTAGTAGTGATTAATACATAATTATTCATGAGGGAATGTAATGTCAAAGTATTTAACTATGAAGTAATTTTGAATTAAATTGTTATGATTTTAACTTTTTTAATAAAAAAGTTAAACTTTTGAGATGGTTGGAAGGGTGAGAGAACATGCTTGCATGTTGTATGTGATTAATTAAATAATTAATTACATTGGTGTCACCGTTGTTTCGGAAAGAGTTGAGGAGGCAATACTCGTGCATGATCCAATTGGTTTTGGTGCCTTTGGGGGCTTTGTCAACGTAGAAAACAAGTGCCTTTTTGAAGCCAACTTTTCTACCTTCGGTGGCGATGATCTTGTCGGTTCCCATGGCTTTCCAATACCTGGATCCGGCAATAAGTGAAACTGTGAAACAACATGCTAAAAAATCAATCTAGTAAAAGTATATTTCAATAGTTATTAAAAATACCACAACTGGAAACACACAAGTTTGATATATGATGAGAGAAATATGACAATTGAGAAACTGAGTCACGTGATTATTGGAATGGATCATATACAGCACAAGATAGAAAACAAAGCACCAACAGATCAGATCTAAGGCAAAAAAAGGGACAGCAAGGTACGAAAACTTACATGTGCAACATATCCTAGAACTGTAGCATACCTCTGAATTTCCTTTTTATCATTGTAAGAAATCATCTTCCTAAAAGATAGAGCAACATATCCTAGAGCCGTAGCATACCTCTGAATTTCCATGTAGAGCAACAATAATGTGGTCTACAAGTTATAACTTATGATACTGTGCTAAAAGAATACTACATTTTTTCTATGAAAAACGAAAGAAGAATGTATGAGATAAACATCTACTATTAATTAAGTAGATGACACTGTATTTTTTTTTATTTGGCAATAAAAGATAAAATTATAATTTAAGGTAGTAGACATGAAGCGAAAGCTATGCATTACTATCCACATGGAAAAAGACTATTACTGAGCTAACTATTACCTGCTGGGCTACCTAAAGGATATGCTTCGAGCTCTTGCTCTTGTGCTGGTCCAACCAATATCTTTACCGGATATAGCATTGAAATTTGAGATGTCATGTAGTGCTGCCTCATCATAGCATCTTCTGCAAGTTTCTCAGATGAACATAACCATCTTCTTCTAACAGTAATCTACTTGATTCCTATAATAACAGCATCATCAGCTTTCTAATTACGATAACAACAGTAACCTATGACACTACTACTTTTTCCCAAAAATGAAATATGGGTGGACAAAGAAATAATGACAAGTTATTTGGAGATGCTATTTCTTACAAGGACCTACATAGGGGGAAAAAAGGCTTTTGAAAAATGAGGGCATTTGAAATAAAACAATGAGGTAATTTCTTTAGGATAGATACAACTGTGCAAGAGAAACTGAAATAGGCATACTTTATTCAACTGAACATAAACTCGGTCAAAAGTAAAAAAAGATCAATACTCTGAATATCAGTTGTTAACACACATACCACATCAATTAAATGAATCAATTAAATGGAAGTTCTTACTTCATAAGATGTGTGTGTGGTGGCGGGGAGACTTGATACTCTAAGTACCCCGTCCTCAACCGATTAGAAGACCCTTAATCTTGCTCAAACTGTCAACCACAATGATACAGAAAAGGCAAGATTGAACATATGCCCTGCCAATTAGGTGTTGACATTCATTACATTAGCTGCTTTTTTGTTTTCAGGAAGTCCCTTCATAATTCCTATTAAAAGAAAGAAAAACCGATAGCCTACTAGAAAATATATTTTTTACTTTTAATTATTCCAAAAAACATTAAGACACTATAATACCCACTAGTAAATATAACATAAAATTCACCTGAAGATTTCTGCTAGCTACAGAGAGAGTACCGCCTGCCACCAAAAGTGATTGCACTGCACCACTAAGCTGCTTCTCCTGCTTGCTAGCATCCTCCTTTGCCATCCATCCCAGAACATATAGACATATTCCCCATCATTTTCTTTGGTTATTTCCAATTTCTGACGAATCCCCTCAAGTTCATCCAATCGACCCAATGATCCAGAATTGACCTGCGAATACAGGGGCCCATTAATCAGCGACAAGTATAATTTTAAAATAAAAACAAGGGAAATTCTTTTCACATACACCTATTTCTTCAGACACACACCCAAGTTTTTTTTGCAAATTGACAAAAATATCTCCACCATAAAAAACTAACCCCCAATCCCTTCTTCCTCCTTCCCCACTTCTTCTTTCCCCCTCTTTCTTCCCCCTCACTCTGGCGACCCCCCCCCCCTCTTGAACACAGAAAACAATAGCATTTACCGGCACTTTGTTTTTCACAAGCGATGAGAAGTGAGAACTATAGCCAATTAGCTATACCATTCAAACCAAACAGAAAATACCATGAAAGCCACAAGCTAGAAAATTAAGAAGCACATATTGAATGTAAGCGACAAATTCAATATAGCACACAACGGAACTAATAGTGAAACCTTATCCCACATCCTCCAGAAATGCAGTCAAATGTTACCAATCATCCACTTCAAAATCCAATATCGATAAACAGAGCCACATGTTCATTGCCACATCACCCACCCCACAATCTAAAGGCAATTCAAACAAAGCCCACGCACATACACACACTTTGCCTAACTCTAGTACTGTCTCTGACGAAATGCCTGTATCTTCAACATTTGAAATAAAATCCTCAATATATTATCTCTCAGCCTTCTCAGATCATGCGCATAGACATACTGCTTCTGTCATTACTTCTCTGGAAAATAAAATAAAATGAAATAAAAACACTACTTAAAATACAAACAAATAATTCATCAGCTCTTCCTTCACAAACAAAGACCAAAAATGGTATCATTCAAATTACAAGGAAATTATGGGCAGAGCACTGAAAACAATCGAGGCATGTACCTTCCTGGCTCTTGACGGATTTTGTATAGAATTGTTCTTCGTAGCAGGAATCAATTCATTAATGATCTTAGAAAGTTCTCTGCCTTGCTACTCCTCAAACACTATTTCAGCTAATAAATCTTGTTTTCGTTTCTCTGACTGTAATTTTAAACAACGAAAAAAGGAGGAAAGAAAGAAAGCTTCGTCCATTGGAAAGAAAGCAAACACGCTAGTTTGCATTGTATTGTATTTGAAAATTAGATACCGGAACTAATAGTTCCGTAACAGAACATTATATTACCGGAACTATTAGTAACGGTATATAACAGAAAACCAAAAAAGATGCAGAGGCGAAACGGGGCTTACTTGAGAGGAAGAGAGAGCAACTCCCGGTGTGACGACGTCACGTCTTCCGGCGCCAGCGTCTGGCAGCGGCCCAGCTACATAGTTGATAGCAGATGTGTGTGTGGGTGCAGAGGAGGAAACCGGTTTGACAGAAATGGGTTTGAAGGATATTTCTGTCTTTTAATTTAAGAAAAGGGAGATGTGTGTGTGGAGAAATTGATGTATGTGTAGAAAGAATGACACTAAAAACAAGCATGCACCCGTACATCAGAAACTTCGACAGTACAGGTTTCAACCAAAACCAAGAATCAGGGGCAGGGCCATAAAGCATCCTAAGAATCAAGATGTAAACATAAACCAAACCATTCAAGAACTGACAAGAATGACCTTTTCGGTGCCAATTTTTCTACATTCGGTGGTGAGGAATGATCTTGTCGGTTCCTATGGCTTTCCAGTACCCGGATCCTACTCTGTTGGGTCGATACCCATTTGGGTACTTCCTATCTCAGGCTGAAGAAGTAGCATTCTTTCTCTGCAAATCGCCTTGCCCTGCAAAATTAATCATGTTCAATTTAGAATTTTCTTAAATGAAAAAATAAAATAAGGGAGGAGTTGATTTTCTTTTAAGAGGCTTACTTGGAAGGACCCAGGGTCGAACTTGTACAAGTCAATATCAGCCATGTTCCAGTGCAATGGAAGGCAATTACACCTTTGTTATACTTTTTGGTTTATACCCAAAAAATATAACAAAGGTGTAATTGCGAGAAAGAACAGAACCTTTGATATATTCATGATCGCGAGAAAGAACAGAACCAAGAAAAACAAGATACAAAAAAAATCTAAATAAAAAAACATTTGGAAAAAAAAAGATTAGAACAATACAGAAAACAGATAGATGAATGGCCTCATAAAGAAGATTAGATTTATCTACATGAATTGTTTCAGACATATGCATGTCTATTTTTTAATCATTGGCCGCTTGATGAATCGAAAACATTGCAAGAAAACATAACGATTAATTAATTAACCCTTAATGAAAGAAAACCCCAAAGCATAAATACGAGGAACGAACGAGACCTTAATTGCTTTGACATCTTCATCGTCCCTTTCAATGTGCCTTCAACATCAAATAAACTTCGGAAGAACGATAATCGAAAAGAGAAAGAAAAGAAACCCTAACCTCAACGGATAGAATAACAAAAGGAGATGCGCCCTTCTTACCCGCCAAATATTTCTTTTATATTTATATTGAAAGGAAAAAACAAAGAAAAACACCGCCACATTTTTTTTGTTGACAGCTTTGCCGCCAAAAAAATATCAAACTCTTTATTATTATTTTTTTTGGTAAACAAAACTCTTTATTATTTGAAATAATAGACGATAGTGATTTTTTAAAAATTTATACAAACCTCACTCGTATATCATAAGGCATAAATGCATTATAATTACATTAAATTCTCTCTACTATAGTCATTTAATTAATATCTAAATGATAAGAATTTGAAAATAATTTTTTAATAGGACTTTTAAAATGTTTGTAAAATGTATGGTTTTTGACTTACCACATTGGCATGTTAAATTATTTTAGATTAATGTTAAATTTTATACTCCCTCCATTCATAATAATAATCTTTTTAACAAAGTAAAAATATCACAAAATAATTGTCATTCTATTTTTTCAATAAAGTATTAATTATTATTTTTTCAACTTTATTCCTAATAATGTTTTTAGAGTGTTGCATTGGTTTTTGAGTAATATGAAAAATATTGTTAATTTATAAAATTGTTATTCTCACTTATTAATTTATTATATTTCTTAAACTGTGTGAAAAAAATCTTAAAAAAACTATTTTTATGAGATGAAAAAAGTAGTAATAATTTATGTAATAATAGTTATTAATTCAATGGTGAGATTTAAAATAGAACTACCTAGTAAAAAGTTTTTGCAGTGTAACATTGCTCAAAATGTTACAATAGCCTAATTTGATCCCTCTTTATTTATAAATATTTTATGATGAAAAATACGTAAACTATACTTAGAATAATATATTGTTTATGATGAATTTTTAATGAGAGCTCTGCTATTTGGAAGGACAAAAGAGATACGAAACAATGTCGAAAGTGCCTTGGACGGTTGTGATTGAATTCTGTTTTTATTAAAACAGAAAACCATCACAATCAAACGGATACAAGGTCTTTCGTACAATTCGTGCACAAATTCTGTCTTGCCAACAATCATTTCCCTTTTAATGAACTCTCTCAGTGTGCATATACATTGAATTTATTTTATTGTATTTTACACCTAAAAATTAATAAAAATTTAATTATGTAACATACTCTTTAAATCTTAAAATTGTTATCGCTTTTGTATATCTTTAAAAACACTGCCCTTAATTAAAATAATATAAATATAAAACAAATAATATGTAAATGATAGAAAATTATGTGAGACTGGGCCCAAAAATAGGGAACACATACGAATAAAAACATGAGCTGACAGGAGAGATACGTAACATGACTTGTCGGCATCACTGCATGTGGTGACCAACACACAGAAGAGCCCACAAGTCGTATTGTTGTTTTTGTTGCCTAGTTGCTACCGTTTGGAAAACAAGTACTGCGAAACATTACATCGGAGCAAACAAGTGTCCCTCTGCTTGCTTAACCCATTTAATAAAATATTCGTGATGTTGCATGACCTTTGGGTAAGACAAACTGTCGTTTTCCACAAACACTTGTTTTGGGAAGGAAAAATATTGATAGTGCGTTGAGATCCCATGTGATTAGAGAAATGTAATTCTTGTAAGATTTGGGCAGTTCCTATCTCATAAATAAGTTTTCTGGAGTTGAGTTTATATAATGAGTTAATGAGTTGGTGAATAAAGAATTTATTTTGCATATTTCTTCTAAGTAGAAGGTAGGTGCTATGTATCAAAAAAAAAAGATAGGTACCGGAGGATAAGATTGGTATGGATAGTTGTTTTTTTTTTTTAGGTTTTTCACTTTAATTTTGGGTAACCTTCTATCATTAATTTTAAGTGTTAATCATTTAAAAAATTTAGATGATACGTTTATGCCATGAAATATTTATTTTTATTAAGTAATTTTGTATATAATGAATTTCCAAAAACAAAAGCATGTACTAAAACTAGTATGCTGAAATTTTCGGGCCTAAGAGATTCACCCCGCAACGACACAGCTAGGGCCTTAGGTTCGGCCCAGAACATGTTTTTACTCGGATGGTAATATTGTCCGTGGAAGGGTTTTCGGCCTGTCTTTATGGCAAAAACGTTGAACTGTTCACAAATTTTGAACCAAAAAATGAAACTGATCTCCAATTGGATAGAGTTTACTTAAGTTGAAGCATAATTAAAATGCTTGAAGTAAGGATGAAATAAAATATTGTTCTATCATCACTAGCTCAAGCCTAAGTGGCTTTATGGACTCATTTTTAAAATATAACAGATAACAGATTAACAAAAACTTATTAAAATATTTTTTGACAGGGACTTATTAAAATACTAAACCATATAATAAGCTAATATGTCTTGTTTGAATAACAACAAACTAAAATTAAATTATAGAAGTAACGTATTCTATTTTATAGTTTTATAATTATAATAATAATAATATCAAATATATATAGTACTATGAAATAGTGAAAGGTGACCCGCAATAATAAAGAAAAAATACACAATGTTAATTGTTTCAACCAACAAATATTGGAAATAAAAATAGCTCAACATATAGAGAAGTTTCATATTAAAATAACAACTAACAACAATCCACATAGCGCTAAATTTGTCACATATTTAGATTTTTTTTGGGTCAAACCACATATTTAGATTTTTTTTTTGGTCAATCATATTTAGATTTAATTAATTATAAAATTAATATATATTTTCAGATTAATGGGTTGGCCCAGCCTACTGTGTGTCAGCATGGATCAGACTAGTAAATGTTAGGAAATAATTGAGGTGGCCCATTTCGACACCTTACTGGTTACTGCCATCTTAAATCTTAGCCTTAGGAGAAGTCTATAGATGGGGAATAAGAAAGTGAATGAAGTAGACCAAAAAAAATAGTGAATGAAAAAAAAGAGGGTGAAATTCATTGCAAAAGCTTTGAATTCATTCATTGAGCTTTTTGTATATGTCCCCCAACTCCATAAATTGTCTCAAATAGACACTTTACAATTTCATTGACCTCATTGCACCTCTCTCTCTCAGTTCGGGTGATTTCTTATATTGTGGAAGAGAAAATGTTATTGTGCACATGGGGTTTCCTGAAATTAAACATTGTTGTGAATCGTGAAAGAAGATTTACATAAACTTTTTAGTTTTTATTATGTCTAGTATACGGCAAAATGGTGAATTGAATCATTACAGAGTCTTCTCGTACATTTGAATATTTTATCTGCTAGTGACTCCTCGAACACAAATAACAAAACTCTCGTAACATTTTACTAGTGCGAACAATGCGTTAAGGATGTCGTCTAGCTAGATGAGCCCACTAGTTAAATATTACTATGCTATAGGATATTGATTATCGAGCAACATTGCAGTTGACGTTCCCATGTATACGAGGTAGCTAACTACATATAAAAAGCATCATTATATATCACGTAACAGAAATTGAAAAGTATAACCTATTAAACAATTAACATTCACTCCAGATAATAAACTTAGGTAATTACAAGATCTTTTTCGCAATATTGGATCTGGTGATAGAGCATAGTATATGAACACTACAAGTGATTCGACAAAGTAAATCAATTGAGTCTCAGAATTACAATTGTCGTTCATTCAGCCATATATATACCTCGCCCCCTCGAAGCTTCTTAATTAGTCAAATATTGGAAGAGACCTATATATGCCCTTATTGAAAATATCAATTATTGTTTTACGAAAACTAAGCAGCCATTTGACGATTCCAAAGACACCTAGTTTAGCGTTTCTGGGTGATTAAGTGGATTTTTTTTTTTTGCTTAATTTTCTTAGGAGACAAGCATCGATAATTTGTTTCTGAAAATGACACAAGAACTCTCAAAGGGTCAAAACAAAAGAAGACCCAGTGTCCCAAAAACTCTTACCAGCTTCATAGAGCAATTCTCTTCCACGTGTGGCATTATCCAGACTCCACGCGTTAGCCATTGAAAGTTTGACACTTCAATAAGGTCATATGACATGGCAAGGGGGATTGGTTGATGTCAAGTGGTCAAAATAATCGTTAATTAAGTACAGAATTAACTGTTACTCCCTCCGATCTCAAATATAAGAAAAAAAATACATGCATCTGGATCATATTTGAGACCGGAGAGAGTAACCTCAATAGTTCTAGATATATGTACTTTTTTTCTTATATTTGAGACCAGATGGAGTATTTCGGACCATTTATATAGAATAATATCTTTTGAGAGATATTAACACTTAATGATCTTAATATCTCAAAGAATTAACCTCAATAGTTGTACATAGAAAATACCCAAATTAAAAAAAAAGTTAATATTACTAATGTCTTTTTATTTTTTTACGTAATGGACGTAAAAAAGAAAGATGTGAATGAAGTTATTAATTTATTATTTATACGTAGACAATATAGAAGTGGTTGAGGCCTAGAGGTGTGGTAGATGCAACCAAGTAACCCACCCAGCGACCATAGCTTCCAATCAGAAGAATTAAACAGAGAAAGCAGACAATAAACTACCAAAGCTATTCCGGGAACTTTCATTGATGTTTTCGGACATGGAGGAAAGGACAAAAGTAGATAACTTGGATGAGAGGAAGAGAATTTTTACTATTGCTGATAGTGACCCATTTTTCATTTTTATGTAAGCAATCGTTTTTCCTAATCAATTTTTCATTCCAGCATTGATGTAATGTGTGTGTGTGTGCGCGCGCGTGTGCGTGTGTGTTTTTTTTTACGAAAGATCTAAAGAAAAACACGTTTTCTTTCTTAACCTTGAGGTGCTGTTAAGATTGCAATAAAATCAATTCCTTAATTTGATACAATTAATTGCGTTCATCATAACATTAATCGGCCATATGGATTGATAGATAGTATATTTTTACAACAAAGATTTTTGGATACCTATATTTTTTCAACACTATCTAATAATTTTATTTATTTATTTGTTATTACATCACTTATCTATTACATGTATTACTGTTCTATCATATATTTCTATATCTCTCTAGGTCTAGAGCACATGGTGGTAAAAAAAATTCATAATTCATACTCCTATTTTATTTTAATATTCTTGAGTCTATGCCAATTTTTTAAAAATTAAATATGTTTTGTAAGTTCCACACATTTTATGGGTCAAAGAGTTGGGAGATTAATTTAATGATTATACATTACGTCCATTTTTGTCAAATCCATAAAGACGAGGTTCGAAAACATCTAAACGGCGTAAGTTGTCAAAATACTATTGTGTTGTATTTAGATCGTGTCACCAGATCCAGTTATTGTCACAAAGTGACATTGAATATCATTGTATATCCGCCGAAAGCTGAGTAACCGATCAAGCAAAACTTGCAAAAGAAAAAAATAAAGGCCGTGGGTATGACATGGAATTGATCAAATCCTAAAGTAAAGAGCACATACTTGATGTTAGTCCTTGAAACACATAAGATAATAATCAAATATTTGAGGAGAAAAAAAAAAGAGAAAAGCTTTTCAGGTTTTAATTTTAAAGCCGATAGTTGTCCTATACCCAATTAACAGTCAATTTTTGGGTAGAAATATAGATGAACTAATAATTGACGACACGTTCTTATGATGATTACTATTGCAATTGGTCGGAATTAGATGTACTTTTAGGGTTAAAATAATCAAAAGTTAGTGAAATAAAAATGATTTAAAATAACAACAAAGGTAATAACAGGTACAGCTTAAAGACCAAGAACAATTAAAAGCAGGTGGCGCGAAAACAACTGTCCCTACGCCTCCCTCCTTTTTCTGAACCGAAACCGTTTTTATCATCGCCCCTTTTATTATTTTATTCTTCCTAGGAAAGTTTTTCCGTAACACGAAATCATCATAAATATTTTTTCTTTTACCTCTTTTAATTCTCTTCTTCGCTTTCTCGTCCCCACTCTGTTTCAAAATCACAAAACTGCCATCGCCGGCGAAACTCGACTCCATCGTCTCTCCGTCCGTCTCCGGCGACCGTTATTCGAATCCGAATTCTCTTTTCTTCTTATCTTATTTTGTGAAGAAGGAAGGAGTAATCACTGGTTTATTTATTTAGGGTTCTCTCACGTCGATTCGTTGTTTTGTTGATGCGTTGAGTTTCAAGTCCCTTTGATCTGAGAAGGTGAGAAATTCATTGTAATAATTGAGTTAATTAGGTTTTGATTAATTTTCCTTTTGGGAGTTTTTTTCTTCTTCTTTTTTCTTTTATATATTTTTCTTGGCTTGATTTTGATTACTTCGTTTACTATCACATTATGCGGGGACTACTACTTTTGTTTTTGTTTCTGATTCTGCTCAGGAAATTAGATTTTCAATTATTATTTTTTTGTTTGAAGGTTGAATTTCATTAAAATATTGAAAACTCGAGAAAGTTTCAAATTAGTTTATTGATTGAGCGAAGAATCTGGGAATAAAATTCAATGAATGAACTCTGGTACTTTGTTTCTGTGCGATTATATGAACAGTGAAACACTTAAACGTGTCTCCAGTGAGAGAGACATGAACCTGTCAATCTAGACATTTATCATGGATCTCTGTTCTGAACCCTATGTTTTATTTTCAATTCAAATCTTCAGGTGAAAAAAAGCTTTCCTTCTTGGATTTCTTCGATATTCCTTCACAGTACTAGTGTCTCCCAGGGTAGTCAAAATTGAAATTACTATTACTACTACTACTACATCGACTTTTATTTTTATTATTTTATTTGTTTGCAGGGAACGTTGTCTCTGAGAGTCTGAATCATGTTAGGTTTGCACAATAGTTTTATGGGGTTGGACAATGATCGTCCCTGCACGTGGACCTCCTTGTCTTTGCCCATATCCCGAACAACAATAACACCAGCGACTTCAAACTTCCACCTTCAATTAAATGAAGAAAATAGATATAATATTGTGCACAGCATGCATACAAACAAAAGACATAATTAATAGGCTCAATTGAAAATTCTGTCTGCAAGTTTTGGAATAGGAAATTCATAAAGCAGTTAGTTACTATATTGGTAATTATCGTGTGGTGGTTCATCTCAGGAAAAAAAAACCTATTCATTGATTGATAAATTTTTTAACTTCAGTGTATTGTGACTGCGGGTTTTTGGGAAGAAGGGGAGAGAGTTCTGAGAGATATTAGATAGTACTTTTATTTTTTTGGTCCTGTAAGTTATGGTATCACTTTCATTGAATTCCCTTTCATGAAAAGGAGTTGAGAGAGAAGAAGAAATAGGACAGAGTGTGTTTATGTGGAGTGAACCCATTGCCAGCCCACCCGACCATGGCATTCCCGTGAGAGAGACAAAAGGGCAAAAATTAAAGCCTCTCTTAACCCTACGCATTTCCTATTTCTTATCCTACGCCCTCCATTATTCCATTTTCACTTCCCAGTATCCCCAATTTCCAAGGGGACCCCTCTCCTCTGCAACTCACCTTTTTTATTTTTAAGTTAACCGTAACCAACGTTTAATGATAAAACGTTAAGTGTGCGTTGAGACAGTTTCCGCGAGTTTCTCTCACCCATTACACCACCAAATGTTGTTTTCCCTCTCCATATTCTTCTTGCCGTGTCCTGATCTTGTTGGATTCGGGTGTTTTTTCATGAGAAAAACATACCCACTTGCTTTCATTGCCTGTGATTCTCGAATTCCATCTCTAACAGATCTGGGTCTCTGTAAAGATGTGCGCTTTTTTGTTTTTCCTTTTTCTTTTTTCAAGGGGGTTTATTCTTTGTTTTTCTTTTCTTTCCCAGTCTGTAGTACTCACTTTATTTTCATTTTGGCAGATTTATTGCAGAGAAAAGGATCTTCTTTCTGGATAATCTGCGCTGTTCATTTATTCCATTGAACGCGGGATACACGATTGGCAAAGCTGCTATATTTGGTTTAGTTTAATGAACAGTTCCATCAATGTGGTCTAATTGGGATAGAGTGGATGGATGTATGTGAATCAGAGCAAGCATTACGGAAACACAGAACTGGGGAGACCCCAAGAAGACTCCCCTTGGTTCCGGCTGAGAAGAACAATGCAATCACCAGCCGGCGCTCGGGAACTAGGGAAGTTAGTTCACGGTATAAGTCACCTACTCCGTTATCCCCATCTGGTCTTCGTCCAGCATCCTCATCTGGTCTTCGTCCGGCGTCCCCATCTGGTCCTCGTCGATGCCCGTCTCCAATCAGCTTCACAAGAACAACTCCTGCATCATCCAAATTGTCAACGAAGAGAGCTCAATCAGCAGAGAGGAAGCGGCCTGCAACTCCTCCTTCCCCACCAAGTCCTTCCACACCCGTCCAGGACTCAACTGCAGATGTACATTTATCCAGAAGGGTAGCTGGTGGCCGTTGGCCTGAGTCTCTATGGCCTTCCACAATGCGAAGTTTGAGCGTTTCTTTTCAGTCGGATACCATTTCCATACCTGTTACCAAGAAAGAGAAGCCAGTTACCAGTGCTTCTGATCGTACTCTGCGACCGACTTCTAATGTGGCACACAGGCAGGTTGAAACACCAAACACACGAAAACCTACACCAGAGAGGAAGAGGAGTCCTCTTAAAGGGAAGAATGCCTCTGATCAGTCTGAGAATTCAAAACCAGTTGATGGTTTGCATTCTCGATTGATAGATCAGCATCGGTGGCCAAGTAGAATAGGTGGGAAGGTATCTTCAAATCCATTAAATAGAAGTGTTGATCATTTTGATAAGGCAACCAGAACGTTGAACACTTCTGTACCAGGAACTGGCGTGTCTTCACTGAGAAGGTTGTCTTTACCAGGTGATGCAAGTATGCCCTTGCTAAAATCTTCTAGTGATGTTGCAAGGCTATTGTCGCATGTTGAAAGTGGTAGAATAGGAAGCGGGGTGAAATCAGTGGATGACAGCTTCCAGATATTAAGACCTCACAAATCTGTTTCTGCAACTCCTTCAGATAGAACAGGATTAGCATTAGCTGGAGTCAGATCTCAGACCTTGCCAACTCCAGGATCACGTCTCCCCTCACCTAGTAGGACCTCAGTGCTATCCTCTTCTAGTTCTAGAGGTGTCAGTCCATCTCGTTCAAGGCCATCGACTCCTCCTAGAGGGGTTACTCCAAGTCGAATAAGGTCAACCGATTCATCCAACCAATCCAACAATTCAATTTCAGTGCTCAGCTTTATTGCCGATTTTAGAAAAGGGAAAAAAGGTGCAGCCTACATCGAAGATGCTCACCAATTACGACTTCTCTACAACAGATACTTGCAATGGAGATTTGCCAATGCAAGAGCAGAGGATGTATTTTACATCCAAAATGCAATTGTGGAGGTATGACTTACTATCTTTGATAAGCTGGCAAACTTTTTTTAGTGTACTTCCTCTGCTATATAGATTTTGTATGTGAAATCATTTACCTACGTCATTTTAAATGTGCTTGTTCAATGGTGCAGAAAACTCTGTATAACGTATGGAACACTACTTTGTCTATGTGGGAATCCATTATTAGGAAGAGGATCCATCTCCAGCAGCTGCAGCTTGAGCTGAAACTGAATTCTATTTTGAATGATCAAGTAATACTTCTCTCTTGACAGAAACATTTATCATTCTACATGCCATCTTTTATTGTTATGGTACCTTCCAGTTACTTGTTTTTATTTGTTTTAGTAATTTAACTTAAGATAGTTATTGCGGAGTTTATAAGTGAAACAGATATACTTACCAAGAGATTGGCCCTATATATTAAAAGTTATGTTGATGTTGGTATCTGATAATAGGTTATTCATATTTCATGTTAATGGTTGATGTAAGTGATTTTAAGTAAAAAATAAGAAGCTTAGGACTTTGCTTCTTCAAGGTGGAAGAACTTTGGAAGAAGGGGTATGGCTGTATGCTTAGAACATCTGATCTAGTTTGGAGAGGTTGTTTACATTTTGATCTGGATCACAGATTAAAAAACACATTTTGATCAAGAAGATGCTGAAATTCTGTGAAATCTTATAAGACTCTTAGTATCAAATTTCAATTCTTATAGGTGATGCTATTTTCTTTCCTTATTTAATTGTTTCAACTTTCAATACTTAGTGATAGATTTTTTAAATGTGGTCAATGAAGTAGATGACCTACCTTGATGACTGGGCTGTACTTGAAAGTGATCATGTTGATGCTCTATCTGGGGCTGTCGAAGACTTAGAGGCAAACACTCTTCGTCTTCCATTGACTGGAGGGGCAAAGGTATGTATGGTTTTTGTGTCTTTTGGTTTGTTACCTGGAAAGTGACACTGGCATCATTACTATGTTTACATTCTTACAGGCAGATATTGAGAACTTGAAGGTTGCTATCTGTTCAGCTGTTGATGTCATGCAAGCAATGGGATCTGCAATCCGTCCTTTATTCTCAAGGGTGAGTTAATTGTTTTAAGAGTTCTACTGGTTTGATTTGTATGATCACCTAGCACTTGTTCTATCCTGCTATTTTCTAGGTCAACACAATTTAGTCTCAAACTACTTTTTTCTGATGATGTGTTTATCTTCCTTGTGATTTTCCAAAATAGTAAAATTACAGTTTTGGGTGGTAAAGAGTTACTATGTTTTATGTATCATTTTCACATCAAATGTTATATTCTAGAGGTTGACATCATGTTATTTTTTGTGTCCGACAGGTTGAGGGCATGAATAATTTAATTTCTGAAGTTGCTGTCGTATCAGCACAGGAGAAAGCCATGCTTGATGAATGTGAAGCGCTACTGACTTTTGCAACGTCTATGCAGGTGAGAGTCATGATATACGGTTTAACAACTTGAATCATGCACAAATAATCTATCGATTTTATGATGTTGAGTATGAGCATAAATTAGTAGAGAACAAATTCCACTTGCACTTGTCACATTTTGCATCAAGTTTAATTTTATTGTATCACTTGTGGGGATTCAAGATTTAAGAGCCATATTTGATTAGAGAATCATACTGCTACTCTAGGTCTTCAAAAGCGTGGGTTGATCATAATCTAGTTTAATTTTCCTACTTTGTTTTTAATATACTGGTGCCTTACTCTTTGGGCTATTTATATTTTCCTGGTCATTGGGGATAATGTATTCATTAAGGTTATACTTGTTTGCTCCATGCCTCCATCTGAACGAAGAAGTGAATAAGCGAAATGTAGACAGAATTTTTATTCTCATTTTATAAAAGAGGGGCATCCATACAAAACTGGGGCTTTATCAGTCCCTTACAGTAAGACAGTTTGAAAGAAATGAAGCGTATGTAAATTTGTTATCCTTGTGTTAGCTTCTAATTTTTCTTTTCTTTTTTCCTCTTGGGGCGAAAACAGGTTGAGGAATATAGCCTTCGTACGCATCTCATGCAGATGAAGCAAGCTTCGGAGGCAAAGAAGTAACCAAACTCAGAAAATATAGACACGCATGAACCTGACCTGCTTCTAAGCTAACAAAACAAGCAGTCTCTTGCGGCTGCAGCCAAAGTGATAGTATTAGTATGTAAATTTTTTTTTTCAATTAGGTTTCTTTTTACCCCCTTTCCTCAAATGTGTTGGAAATTATATTGTTCGATTATCTTCTTTTCTTTCTAGTTCTAGTCAACACTGGTGGCCCCAGCCTTCCACTTGTAATTTTGTATCAGGCAAATGAAAAGAAAATGCAAAGCAAAGGAGCAAAAATAGTCCAGATTTATAATTTGCATTTATTTTACGAGTATTGCAGGCGATCTGAGTGATGTTAAGAAAAAGAAAACAAAAGTAACATATGAGATGGGGGCTCACAGGATAATTATAAAAAAAAAAATTCTTTGTAAATACCATTATATATCATGGAGTAATTATTATGAATGAAATGATAATAATCACGCATAACAAGATAATCATCACACAAAGCAGCGTATTGCTGTTGTTGCACGAAACAAGACTAAAGTTATTCTTTGACAAAAACCTAGTTGGACTAGCCTGTTGTAATTGCGGTACAACCAAGCACAAACTCAAAAACATAAATGTGCAGTGAGTAAAAGTGAGGTTGGTGTGCATGGTGCAGATGACCCTGAACACACTGAGCCGCAACTCACTGATCAGCCTCATCAACAAAGCCTGCACCTTCCCTCACCTGGCTCAAACCCACGCTCAGCTCGTTCTCAATGGCTTCCATTCGGACCTCGCCACCATCACCAAGCTCACACAGAAGCTGTTCGAGTTTGGCGCCACGCGCCACGCGCGTGCCCTCTTCTTCTCCGTTCCGAAACCTGACATCTTCCTCTTCAACGTCCTCGTCCGAGGTTTCTCCACCAACGCCTCCCCTTCCTCTTCCATTTCCCTCTACACCCACTTGCGCCTCCACACCGACCTCTCCCCCGACAACTTCACCTACGCCTTCGCCATTGCCGCCTCTCCCGACGACATGCACCTGATGCTGCTTCACGCCCACTCCATCCTCGACGGCTTCGGTTCCAACCTCTTTGTCGGTTCCGCCCTCGTTGACTTGTACTGCAAGTTTTCCCGTGTCGGGCTCGCGAAGAAGGTGTTTGATGGAATGCCTGAAAGGGACACCGTGTTGTGGAACACCATGATCACTGGGTTGGTCAAGAATTGTTGTTATGAAGATTCTATTCAGGTCTTTGGGGATATGGTTGCACAAGGGGTGCCGTTGGATTCCACCACCGTGACCACGGTGCTTCCCGCGGCTGCTGAGTTGCAGGACTTGAAGGTTGGAATGGGGATTCATTGCTTGGCTTTGAAGATTGGGTTTCATGTTGTTGATTACGTGCTGACTGGTTTGATTTCGTTGTATTCCAAATGTGGGGATATCAACACGGCAAGGTTGTTGTTTGGGATGATTAGTAGGCCTGACTTGGTGGCTTACAATGCCTTGATTTCTGGGTTTACTTTTAACGGTGAGACTGAGTGTTCGGTGAAGCTTTTCAGAGAGTTGCTTGTTTCTGTTGGGAGAGTTACTTCAAGCACAATAGTTGGCTTGATTCCACTGTCTTCTCCCTTTGGTCATCTGCGGTTGGTTTGCTCTATTCAGGGCTTTTGTGTGAAATCTGGTACTATTTTGAATCCCTCTGTTTCAACTGCACTCACTGCTATGTACAACAGACTCAGTGAAATGGATTTGGCTCGCCAGCTGTTTGATGAATCGCCGGAGAAAACTGTGGCTGCTTGGAACGCTATGATCTCGGGTTACACGCAGAATGGTTTGACGGAGAAGGCTATCTCTCTCTTTCGGGAAATGATGGCGACTGAGTTTACTCCGAATTTAGTTACGGTCACAACTATCCTTTCAGCTTGTGCTCAGCTCGGATCACTGAGTTTTGGAAAATGGGTCCATCAGTTGATTAAAAGCAAGAATCTTGAGCCAAACATTTATGTCTCAACGGCTCTAATTGACATGTATGCTAAGTGTGGGAACATTTTGGAGGCTTGGCAGTTATTTGATTCTATGAGTGAGAAGAACACTGTCACTTGGAATACTATGATTTTTGGTTATGGGCTCCACGGGTATGGGCATGAAGCGCTTAAGCTTTTCAATGAGATGTTGCATTTGGGGTTTCATCCATCTAGTGTTACTTTCCTTTCAGCCATGTATGCTTGCAGTCATGCTGGCTTGGTCAGAGAAGGGGAGGAAATTTTTCATGCCATGGTCAATAAATACGGGATTGAGCCCTTAGCTGAGCACTATGCATGCATGGTGGACATTCTGGGACGAGCTGGACGGTTAGAAAAAGCCTTAGAGTTTATAAGGAGTATGCCTGTTGAGCCAGGTCCTGCCGTCTGGGGTACACTGCTTGGTGCCTGCGGTATTCACAAAAACACGGACATTGCCCGGTTGGCTTCAGAAAGGCTATTTGAACTCGATCGAGGGAGCGTAGGATACTATGTCTTACTTTCTAATATATACTCTGTGGAGAGAAACTTCCCAAAGGCTGCTTCAATACGAGAAGTTGTTAAGAAAAGAAAATTAGCAAAGACTCCAGGGTGCACTCTAATTGAGGTTAATGGGACCCAGCATGTCTTTGTATCTGGTGATCGTTCTCATTCTCACGCAACAGCTATTTATGCAAAGCTGGAGAACTTAACAGGCAAGATGAGGGAGATGGGGTATCAGTCAGAGACAGTCACTGCTTTGCATGATGTGGAAGAAGAAGAAAAAGAGCTCCTGTTTAATGTTCATAGTGAGAAGTTAGCCATTGCTTTTGGTCTTATTACAACTGAACCTGGTACCGAGATCAGGATCATCAAGAATCTCCGAGTTTGTTTAGATTGCCACACTGCAACCAAGTTTATATCAAAGATCACAGAAAGAGTAATCGTAGTTAGGGATGCTAACAGATTCCACCATTTCAAAGATGGGATCTGTTCTTGTGGCGATTATTGGTGAAGCTGAACTGATCATTTTTCACCAGTTAAGTTATATGAGGCAGAAGCATTATCTAACCTTTTGGTTTCATATTATTTACCTTACATTACCGCACTGGTTGAGTAGAACATTTTTTTAAAGGAAGTTTTGAAGAAATATACCATAATTGCGGAGACAACATTTTTCTGAAAGGGGCATGTTCTTCTGTGGAGGCTGTTGGTGAAAGAACGTAGGTGGAAGAATAAGCATCTCTCATTTCATTTTCATAACGTTTATACGTCAACTGTGGAAACTGGACGTTCTTCCTGATATGCTTGACTTTTTATACCCGTTTGTTACTTTTATGCTCAAATTCATATTTCTGATCCATCTTGCTGCCAAGTATAAATCTATCATTTTCAGGAGGAGACTGAAATCCTGTCTTGATGTTTTCTCAAAATGTGCTCGTTTTATTTAACTTTTCACCCGACCAATAAGCAAAAATAAAAGAAGACTACCTGGGAACAGGCAAAAATAAAGAAGACTACCTGGGAACAGAAGGAAGGATCTTCTATCTTCACTCTAAAGAGATAAGTTGTCATCTTTTTTGAATTTGACATGATAGCCAGTTAAACAGATTCTGCTTCATGGTATGCATTTCTATATGAACCCCGCCTCCCTGCTTTTCATATCCTGGCGCACGAGGAAACAAAGGAAACTGAATTTTATTAGTTCACTTGTAAAAGATCCCTTTCTATTTTCTTCCTCTTTTGTATTTACATGACAACAAATCCAGACAAATAATTTATTGGAATCGAAGAAACTGCTTTTAGGAGCAAAACCCAGATCATTAGATATCAATTTATTAGTCAAGTAAGTTCTCTTTCTTGCCCTGCTTTTTAGTCAGGGTTATACAGGGTCATTCCGTTGAATGTTTGCGATTAATTCAAACAATATTGAAGTTAACCATGTCTTTTAACTGTCCTAATAAGGCTAAGGCTTCACTGTTCAATATTCTTACTTTGGGCTTTTTTCTTTTAATTATTCTTGGCGACCTAGAATAACATGTAAACAAGCAAAGGAAGAAACAGAAAGCCTAGAAAATTCATATATTCCTTCAAATGTCTAGGGAGAGTACGCATGGATAATTCATCAAAGGGGCAATGCTAGATTTAATTCCAAATGGTACATCCTCAAATATGTTCTTAAGAACATGAAATATGGTTATGTTTCTGCCGTCCAGTGGTAATGATGCCAAACATGTTTCTTCATGTTGCAATTCTTCATTATGCAATTTTTACATATGCCTGTGATGTAGATGCCTGTGACAGAACATTATCAATACATACTAATTTGCAACAATGTATAGGTAAACCTGTAATGTTGGTTTACTTTCCAATCCTTGGAATTTTGAGCCGAAACATATGGTAACCAACATGTTATCCAGTACATTTACAAAAGTGAGAAAACTGCATTTGCACTTCCTAATTATCACTCTTTGCTCACTCATTCTTGTGCATCTTAACTTTGTTGGTTCACGCATCATACAGCTCAATCAAAAATTTACATAAAGATGTTCACCAAATATACTATAGGAAAACCAGTCTTTCAACAGTTGATTCCACATAGCTTGGTATCAGGTCCCTTAGTTTTGAGCACGAATGGGTCAATTCTTACCCAGAGCAAGGAGAAAATGGAAGCCAACAACACTGACCATATCACAACAATGGTGGGTGTGCGGTTTTGCCGACCCATCAAACCTTTAAGGAATGGATACAGATGGACAATCACCCAGAAGGAAAAGAAAAGTTTTCCAAATAGAGGTCCCCATGATTGGTACCCGTTGTTTATGGCATCTGAGATTCCAGCAACAACCCCAACAATGTTGATTATTAAGATGGTGGTTGGAGGAATTAGGAGAGTAGTCCACTTAAAGGTGTATAATTCTCCAAAATCCTCATCATCTGCTGCCTTGGATGTAACAGTGAAGTTGGTGTCAATTCCAGCCAGAACCTTAAGAAGACCTTGTATGACAGCAAAGAGGTGTGCTGATACACCACCGATGACCCAGAATTGCTCGTTTCTCCACCATTCCTCAATGCTCACTCCACTCCATTTCAACTCAAGAATGCCCGTTGCAATGATTGAAGAGAAAAGAGCAACGAAGTACAACCCAGCAAAAGTACTTATCTGGATCATCAGCAAGCAAAAATTATTTTTATATACAAAAAGGCTTGGTATCCATTCTATGAGCATCCTATTTCTTTTGCTATTATGGATTTAAAAGTTTAAGTCCTACTACATAAGAAGATCATTAACATTCATGTCATGTCTAAACTCATTTCCTAACAGGAAGATAGTGTAAAATTGTTACCGGTGGCATGATGAATTTGTCGGTGAGTAAGCAGACAGCTGGAAGAATACAGTAGGCAACTAGAGGTATGGAGGTGAAGGGGTAGACGGTTGTGTTTGCATAGGCAAATCGCTCCAGCCACTTCAGCTTCCCTTCCTTGTAGCCATACCATAAAGGGCAATGACGACTGAAGAAGATCTCAATGGAGCCAAGGGCCCAACGAAGCACCTGGTTGAGTCTGTCAGACAAGTTGATAGGAGCAGTACCTTTGAATGCTGCTCTCTTTGGCATACAGTAAATGGATCTCCAACCACGGCAATGCATCTTAAAGCCTGTGAGAATATCCTCTGTAATAGACCCATAAATCCAACCTAGCTGCATATTTGGAAAACAATAGCATGGATGAGCTAATTTTCTTAGTGTGAACAAATATAGCAAGATATCAACGGGACCCTAAGCTGTCATTGTTGCTTGTTGGTGTTACCTCAATGCCCCATTCAGTTTTATCTTCATATCCACAGCTGATTACATGAATGGCTTCTTTAAGCTGGCTTGCTGGACTTGAGGAAGGAGGTACACCACCCTCTTCCATCAAGGTTGAAGTCACAAAAATTGATGACTGCCCAAATTTCTTCTCAAAATTCATCTGAGACATCAGCAACTCTTTGTCATCATCCATTCCTATTTGGACATGAGACAGGGTTAGAATAGGTGAAAGTGAAATCAATTTGTAAGAGGGGTTATTGTCAACATAGTGATTAGAAAAATAAGAACCTCTTAGGTTTGCAGCCTCTCCATTTGCATCATTCTTTGCATACTTAACCTTCTTGCGCCTTCCAAAACATGGGCAGCAGTCACAGCTTACCATTTTTGGACGCTTGGGACCCTTGGGAGGATTATAGCCATATAAAGCTTGCCTCCTAAATACACACCCTGTGCCAACATATACAGGACCCTGAATACCATCTAGACCCTTCATGTTAATCTGCCAGAACAGAAAGAAGAGTATGTATTAGCTTGCACTACCAAAGAAATATCATATGCTTCAAAGAAGACTGTGTCATGCTGATGCTGGCTTTCTTGCAGTGACTTACATCAAAGAAAACTGTGTTCCTATTGGCATAACGATCATGCGTATCAATGCCATCGAATCTTTGAGGAAACTGGACATAACAGACTTTCTTCCCAGTTTGGGGGTCCATCAAGAAGCACATGGCCTCTCGAACAGCCTTGCTGTTATTGACATAATGATCACAATCCAAGTTCAGCATGAAAGGAGCATTTGTAAGCACAGCAGAGACCCGAATCTGGAAATTACATAAAATTATTAGATGAATCAAGTGTGGTTCAGAAAGGTGAATGGGCATCATAAAAATAACAATAGCTGCTCAAGAAAACTCTACCAGAGCATTCATGGCACCAGCTTTCTTGTGGTGTTGAAATCCAGGCCTTTTCTCTCGGGAGACATAAACAAGACGGGGAAGCTGGTTTCCTTCACTATCATGACCTCCACTGTGACCAAGAAAGACTTGAATCATCCCAGGATGATCCTTAGTATTGTTTCCTGGCCATGGTGTCCCATCCTGCATAATCCACCCTCCTGGAGGAACCTTCTGAGCTTTTGCCACAAGTGCATTGATCCTAACCTTAAACTCTTCATATTCTCTCTGTCATGCGTGGATCCAATCAACAGTGAGTAAGCCTTAAACTGGTTTTAAAACTCCCATGATTTTTTTAACTATTCTAGTAGATTTGATACAAACCTTCATAGCTCGGCGTTCTTTGACAAAAGTGGGCTGCACCTTGTCCTTTAGGTAGTCAATTTTCTCGCTGAAGTACATCTCTGGTGCTCGAGGTTCTATAGAAAATTTCTTGCAGAATGGCACCCACTTCCTAGCAAACTCAGCTGTTTCTGACAGGGCTTCAAATGTACACATTGAAGCTCCATCATCAGAAATGTAGCATGATATCTTATCAATGGGATAGTCCATGGCCAAGATTGAAAGAATTGTGTTTGCTGTAACCAGAGGAGGTTCCTTCATGGGATCCACAGTACTAACAAAGACATCTACAGGAGCAAGCATATTGAGCTCACCTTCACGCTCATACCTGGTAAACAACTTTGTTTTAGTCAGCATTATAAGTTTAAACTTTGGGATTTCAACATTATCAGGAGTGAAGGTACCTTTACCTGAATGAAAGGCGATCAAGGTAGGTTTCTCTATCAATGGGAAACCATTTGGGAAACTGATCAAGGATCCATGAAAAAGCAAACCAGATTTCACATATAATGGAAGTTAGCCATAACCCCATTGCATCGTGTACTGGGTTCAAAATTCTATATCTGAGGAAGAAGCCAAGAATAACAAGCCGTGCCACGATCACCATCCTGTATGGATTGATTTTGCTAGATGCTATTGGTACCTTCCTTGACAATGGTTGCCTTGCTTCATCCAACCTGCAGCAATTTACATTGTATAGTAACTAACATGAATATCAAGTAAGAGCTTCCCATCATTGCTATCATTTCATTACAAGTTAATTGTCAGGAACTGCATTAAGTAGTGGAAAGGCATACATGGCTGCATCTTGGTCTTCATCAGGTTCAGGTCCCAAATTGCCTTGTTGCAATTTCCAGTCATCCATTCTATCTTTGCATCCATCTTCTTTCTTTTCATCCCATCCTGCACTTCCTGCTTTGATTACATTGTGCCACATATTGCAAATAAATATCACCACATTGTACTAGACTAAGAAATGAAACCAATATCAGCATAACCCGATTTGTAAAGAACCAAGAAAGTGATGTATATTTTGAAAGAGGGCTGGTAAATTATTTCAATCACTGTTATCAAAGTCTAAGAGCACAGGCTATAAACTACATCTTACCGGGATATGGGTGCACTCGTTTATGCAGGGAGGAAGATAACATTGGGTCCCCATAACCATGAGGTGCTATTGGAAACTCCCCACTCACCTGCATGCATGCGAGCAAAAGCAAAAACTTATGTAAGTTCTATATATGGAGTCTAATAAGCTGGACTAAAAATGGTGCAAATCTTACTGGCCGAGAGCCACCGCCAGCAAAAACAGCAGCTGGGAAGTGGGCATTCTCATCATCTTCAAGTCCTCTTCCATAGCTCATCTTCCCATGCAGCATGGCCTCAGCAGAATGGTCACGCTGGTTCGTTTTGTTCTCAATATTAAATTCATGTTCAATATCATCCACATCCTCCTCATCTTCATCTCCCTCAACCCTCGGGCTCCCTTATAGCAAAATCAGTTGTTTGTCATTTGAATTCAACCAATTTTAACTCAATACTACAATTAGCTAAAACTGTATCATGTAAAGTACATCCTTTAATCTATTAAGATTAATGCATGTCAAAAAGGCTACAAAAAAAAAAAAACTAGCTTTAATAATTCTAACCTTTGAGTCGCTTGTATCTGGTCTTGCACTGTGGACAGACTTGTCTCCCTTCCCTCCTTTCATATTCATAGCATGGACGACACACTGGAAAACCACACTCATTGCATGCCACAAACAAGTCTCCATCCACTGTGAGTCCCACATCATCACCACATATCTCACATACCTGACCATCCAAGTTCCTCAAAGGCTTGTGCTGCACCAAAACCAAAACAACATAATATATATATGTATTAATGAATTAACCAATTAGCTGTTTATGAAAACAAGAAGCTCTAGTATAACTTTCATGGTTATAATATTGACTTATTAGTTATTACCTCTTCATGGCCATGAATGACAACAAGCTCATTGCGGTTGTGAGAACCAGCAACCAGTCCAGCACTGGCTTCCATATCTTGGTGGTGACAGGTTAATGGGACAAATGGGGTGGTGAGAGTTGAGAGCAAGTATGTGTTTTTATGAAGGAACACTGAAGGGGCTTGCAGGGCTTGGTGTCCTCACCTAATGTAGTATTGTATCCACATAAGGGCTGTAGATGCTGTTGCTGTTGGTTGCAGGGTCCCCATTGCCCTGAAGCTAAGCTTCTTCCTTTTTTTTTTTTTTCCAACCACCATTTCCTCTCAGGCCATCTCTAACAACGACTCCACACGTTGGTGAAGTGTAAATCTTGCACATGGTTGCCTTATGTACATTATTTTCCTCATTTATCTTTTGCAGTTAATTTTGGATTGTTCATGAATCAAATAGTGCTAGTGAAACAAGTAGTAAGGAGTGTTAGAATGCCAGGTATAATGATTACGTGACTGAGTTGAATTAGGAACAATTTTGGCACGACCAATCAAAAGCCCATCATGCGTTATAATAGTAATTAAAATGGATAATGATTCTTTGACCAAAAAAAAAAAATGGATAATGATTGTTTATTAGTTATTTTAACATTATATTAAAGTTTTAATTGATTATGCTCATAAACATTCATACAAGAATTACTCTGTAAAAGGATGGTGTTTTATTAGTAAATATTTACAACAAATTAGATTTCTGTATTAGGCATTAGCTTTTGGTTGATAAGTTGAAGAATTTAAGCAACTAAGTGATACTGAAATTGAAGGTAACACAAACAAGGAAGCAATCAAACACTCAAAACCTTGTCTTCCGAAGATCGTACCGATCATTGATGTACTTTCACAGTCGAAATACATTTCTTCACGAATATAACTAGGATGATTATAGGGACAGTGAAGTCACTCCCTCAAAAAATCTTGAACATAAATTTAATGACTTTTTTTTTGGTACATGTAAGGAAATAAAGAAAGAACAGAAACTAAAAGCAACAAAAATTTGATGCCTTTAGTGACATTCCACGTTGTCAGGAATTTGATTTTAATTGTTTTATGTTTATGCTTTGTGAGAAATCAAAACATTGCTTTCCATGAATTTTCAAAATCCATGAAAATGAATGAGAAAAAAATATTTTATTTTATAAATATGATGTGAAAACTATATGATTCTCATTTTATTTAATCTAGTTTTTTTACTGATCAATTCGAATCTTATCTTAATCTATGTCTGCATCAAAAAAAAAACCGGTAAAAAGAAAACACTAATGTTATTCTAACCCCATAATACACCCATGCCACACCCCCATTTTTTATTTTACTCATTGCCACTGGGTGTTGTGTGGTGGTTTGGGTGTCTGTGTATCAGCACCGAAAAGAAAAAGGTTTCAAGTCACGGCAAAAAAAAAATGAAAGGAAGTTACAATATAAATAAAGTATATACGTGTTGCGTTCAGTACTATGTTCTGTTTACTTGTGCGAGTAAAAAAGAAACAAATGTAACATGTTTGCATCCTTCAAAACTAAGCTACCTTCAAGTCGTTAGGTATGTAGGTTGCAACCTCTACATCTTGAGATGGAATGACGACAGGTTTAAGGCCAGGTTATTATACATAAGCAGCAACACCCATAGACAGGTACTGCGTGTTTCCCTAACGATATTATCACCCAGCAGGCTTATTCCCAAGAATTGACGGATTTCCGGCTAAAGCGTTTGTTGGGACGATATATATACAGTTCTTGATCAAGGTATGGAGTACTCCGACCAATCACCAATTTGACATGCATGCCATTATAGAAGTAGATCAATACTACTTTCAACTTAAAAGATCAAACCATATGAAAGATGGGTTCTTGGATACGGATTCTCTCGAGTTTCAAAAATAACTGCACCGATGCAGTTTTGAATCCAACGACTGATTTTTTTAAATCAAGTTTCTTTTTTATTTTAACATAAAAATAAAATTCAAAGGTTTTATTTTGGTCTTAAAAATTCAAGATTTATTGTTGTTCCAAGGTGGCGCAACCCACATCATATTTATAAATGATGGGGCAAAAAGACAATTTCATCGCTCCATGATTGCACAACTTCAATGCATACAACCCACAGAGATCTATAGCCTGTTTGCTTTACCATTCAGGAAGGCAAAGTATATTCATTCTAAAATGAAGAGCATACTTCCTTCTCTGTTTGCTGCTTTGGGACGTGTGTTTGGGCTGAAATTACTTTACAACTTCAATCCAAACATAGCACTAATCAACCGCAATAGAACATGTAGTCCTTGAGCCCCGTAACTGTCATATAGAAAGACAATCACCATGTCAGTTACAAAAGATTCATCTTCTTGGAGACTTATCATTTGACCCCAAACGTTACAAGGGGTTAGAAAGTTCAAGATCTCAATTTCAAGAGTTCAAATGATTCGAGAACCCAAATGCTGTAAAATGCATATTGTTCAGGGTACAGTGAGAATTTGAGGGTGCGGGTTATACACCTAAGATGGTTAGGACTTATTACACAAAATGTCTACCAAACAAAACAAGTCAGATAGACAATAGACAATACCCATCCTCTAGATGTTACTTGAGGGCAGACGATTGACACAGCAATTTGAGCCCACGATAGAGGAACAATCGATGGAGGGTTGAAGGTACTAGACAAATGAGATTAGTATTAGAGTCCCAAGTTGAAAGTCAAGAGACTCCATTTCAAGAAATTCGAACAACCAACAAAATGACTACATCTTGACATCCGCCAAAGGCACATCAAGCTGGGGGCAACCATTTTGGACTGACCCAATAAACTTGTCATATTCAAGTAGGATGGATCGATCAAGATCCAACTTAAAGCCTGGTTAGGTCAGTGATATCACACAAACATGCATTATATTGTTCTGGAACATTCTCCTGGGATGCTGTTTCACCAGCTTCCAAAACCCTCTAGGACACATGTCACTCTTCCATGCTTGAAAGCTATCCTAGTCATTCACATCCCAAGATTGACAAGCAAACGCTTAAGCATCATAGTGCCCAGAGGCATCTCGAATCTCAATCACCGCAATTGCAATTCAAAATCAATTGTAGAGGATCATCATCCTGGGTTCTTATCCTCGTGCGGCTGTTCTTTTATGATTATTATTTGTCTTGTGAAGAGTGTGGTTATTGGGATCCCTTCAGCAATTTATGTTCCAATAGATGCTGCCTCTATGATTAAACTTCTAGTGAAATTATATACTATTACATGAATTATACGTATGCTATACAACACCCGGAAAATTCCAAACCAGACCAAGATCAGTTACTCACAATCCATCCATTCTGTAATTAGAATCTCGCATGGAAGTTTTCAGTTATGCTTCGACACTGATGGAGACTTCATTTTCTGCAGACTTGTCTCTCTTCTTTGGTGTTTCTTGAGATTTCTGTACAGCAGCTTGATTTGGAACCAAAATTATGAAGATGTTCTTGTCACGGAAGTTTTTAGCCTCCTCTTTTCCAAGCTACACATAACACAGGTGTGGTTTAGATATAAAATTCAATTAGGCAATAAAAAGAAATGTCTCCAATGACAGTAAAGTAAGATATCAGCGCATGATGACTGCAAAATAAATTCACTAAAAGTAACTCAAAATGCACAAATGAAATCTAAATAGAAACAATAAATAAATTGGTGATTGAGAAGTATTAGTGTGTGCCAAGAGCGTATAACACGCCAATAAATTACTTGTGTAACATCCTAGGACCAACTTTTTTTATAAAGTTTATTTCTTTTTTTGGTAAATAGTCAAGTTTATAATGCTTAACAAATATGATATTACTCAACCATAGTATAGCAAAGTGGCATCACATACCTTCCCAACATCATTCTGAAAACGTCTAATAAGCTCAATAGCAATATTCCTGAATTCATTTTCACGACCTTTAAGGTTTACTATGATCTTAACCTGCAGGAATTGATCCAAAAGACCTAAGATGATATATTTAATTTGTATGTTTAATATGGCATAACAAATAATTAATGTAAGTATGTAACCTTGTCACCATCTTTCAAAAATTTCTGTGCAGCTTTCAAACGCACAGAATAATCATGTTGATCTATGTTGTATCTGTTAAAATAAAAGTTCAAAGAAATAAAGCACAATCACATATATTCTAGTAAAAGTAACTGAGAATAGTCGATAAAAAAAATCTCAACTGCTCTAATTGAGTTTGCGTTATCAAAAGAAAAAGTAACTCATAGCAAGTTTTATTCTTTAAAATGATACTGTAGTTAATTGTATCCATCTTTATAATGTGATGCATCACATCAAACTTCCATGTTTATCTTTAAGCAGCATGACTAAACAAACTCCTCTAGATACATCCTGTCCTAATTGATCCCAAGTCTACAACCAATAAATGAGATATTAACGATAAAATGACTGACATATGCAACTTCCTATGTTTATCTTTGGGCAGTAGGTTTAAAAAAACTTTTGATGCATCCTATCCTGGTTGACCCAAGTTCAGAGCCAAGAAATAAGATATGAACAATAAAATGCCTGACATATGCAACTTTTTTTTCTTTCTTATTTGTTTTAGTTTCTTGAAAGTAATGAAAAAAAAGATAGGTATAATATAATGCCTTCCAGGAGAGCACATAGTAATCCCGATTAGATTATGTGACAATAACAAAATATATTTGTTCACATTTCTGGCCCTTTACTTATTAAAAATATTGATTGATCCATAACCAAGAATGAGTCGGATCTAATTAGGAGCCAAAGAACAAGAATCTAGATCTTTCTTTTCCAACTTTATAGTCTTTGAAACAACAAAAGGAAGGTAATCCAGGCTCCTTAGCTTAGGACATTACCCCATTTTGAGCTCCTTCAAATCCATCCGATTAGCTACATTTAAAAGATCACTTGGTCAGTAATTTATTGTTTGTTCCGAGTTCTGTAAATGATATTGAGGAAAATATTAAATTCGAACAAAGTAACAAATACAATGCTCACCAGCACTTTTCTTCTGTTGTCCTCTTTTCTTCTTTTGCTGTTCATATCTATATTTACTGTAAAAGAAGAAAATACAAGAAACACTAAATTTCAAGGTCCGGCCATTCTCAAGGCATGAGTATGTAAGTGCAGTGGGCAGGCAGGCAGAAAGGAAGTAGAAGTAGGCATGGCCTTTCACAGGGAGATTCTTTTGATTTTGTTTAGTGAAAGTCAAAGGCAAATATCTTTCATGAAACAACAACATGTGTGTGGGTTAATCTCTATGTTGATTCTCCATTATTGATTGCTCAATATTGTCTTCACAATACCCCCCACGCCAAAGAATATTGCAGTGAATCTTAATGCCAAAATGACCGACCATCCAAATGAATATACACGACCAGATAGAAGCACAGCATCCCACTCAATGCAAATGATACTGTTGTTTTATTATAAGAGCGGAAAAAAGTAAAGATAGGAAATGTTGTGCAGAGGAGGAGGATGTAAATCTTTATTGGATGGCTTTATAAATAGAGCTAGAGTCTAACAGAAAATCAAATACATTCCTTATTCTTAGGCTTAATTAACAATATCTTAATCTTAAAAACAGAAGCACCACATCCTAAAGACTGATAAGAAATAACGAAATCCAAAAAACTAAGTCATCCATTCCAAGCTGCAGAATTTAGCCACATTTTCAACAAATACTCCCACCTTTACCATCACTCCCCCTTGCCTCGTAAAAATTGGAACACCAAGTTGTTGCATAAGACTAGAAGCAAGAAAAACTATATACCAAATGTGAATATTTGTCTATCAACCTAGTTTGTGACTGCTTAATCATCAATTTGAACATGTATACAGTCGGGTCATTAACTGTTGAATTTATCGATAAACATCCAAAAATGATAAATTGAAACAGATACAATCACACCTTTACATGACCACTTTATACAGCCACCAACCACTGGTGTTTTGATACTGGATTTAATATGAGCATAAATAAAAAATTTGTAAAGTGAGAGAGAAGACTAAGAATAAAAGTGCAGTTTTATTTTTCAGCATAGACAGGGTTCATACCTGTAATCCATTAGTCTAACAACAGGAGGATCGGCATCTGGTGATACTATTACCTGCAGGGGGGAAAGAGAATAAGTTTATGCATTCTTGTCAGAAGTAGCATGTGTCCCAATGTCCAAGCAAAAGAAAATGTGCGCCAAATCTACTAGGAACTGGCTTGAAACAGTTGGGTTTTTAACAACACTAAAATAAAAATGGCTCTCTATCTGTCTATCACTTGCAGTTGCAATACTTGTCTAAGTGAAATTATAGGCCCGTTACTGTTTCTTTAACTTTTTAATCATGTCCAAACTATGAAATATAGTGTAAAGAAAGAAATAAGTACAATGACAGCATAATTAACGTTTAACAATTAGTTATCCTAAGAAGTCAAAATAACACATCCTTTGTAGAAATGTCATACTAACTGATATTGAATTCAATGGGCTGACATAGACAGCTAAAAATCATATTATAGAACTCAATCAATACCCTATAACCCTATCCCAAAAAAAATGTAGCTAGACAAATAGTTGGAATATGCAATCATACCAAGTCAAGTTCAGCATCATCAGCCATTTGAAGGGCCTGACCAGTAGACACTACTCCAACCTACAAAAACAGATAATAATAATAATAATAATAATAATAATAATAATAATAATAATAATAATAATAATAAAACTTCAAATTAAAACATTAGCCACTCTCCGCCAGCTGCGGATTAAATCAGAAAGTTTCAGAACTTGTAACTACGACAGGCTTCTTAAACTAAATTTAACCTAAAGAACAACAATCATTGCATTAATTTAACCTTAAGTTTCAAACTAGCGTCATTTACACATGACTCGTTAGCGAATGAAAGAGAAAGCGTTGAAGCAAATGAGAAAGGAAACGATAACAAACCATATTCTGATTCTCATCGATAAGCCTCACGGTATCTGACCTAATTAAAATCCAAAGTATAGTTAAGCACGAAAAATTCCAATAGAAACTGAAAAGAAATCGAAAAATGAATTAGTTGAGTACCTAAGGGTGGATAGGTCGAGAGCTTGGTCATCGTCGGGGCCTTTCTGGGGCCTCCTGGAGTCGCCGCCGTAGGAGGAAGGGCGGGAGCCACCACCGTAACGGACGGTTACGTCGGAGGGAAGGGAGAGGGAGAGATAAGAGTTCAATCTGAGGGAACAGGGATTAGAAAGGGAAAGGCCGAAGAGTTTGTAGGAAGAGAAGAGAGGCGAGGCTGTGCTGTTGTGGTGGTGGAAGAGTTTGAGTTTGAAGGGGACGCTGGTGATGCCAGCCATGGCGTTTAGTTCAGACCCTTCTTTCACGCTTCAACTTTGCCGCATGGTCTACTATCTCTTATCCACAATATTTTTCTTCACTCGCTCTCCGATTGGGTTTTTTCAATGGGCTGGGCTGGATTATATATACACTGTTGCGGATTATATGATTTGTACGGAAAATTACAAAGAATTTTGGGTAGAAGCTGCATCATTTTTTTTTTAATTTTAGGTTAAGTTAAAAAAATTAATTCTTTAGTTTTTTTTGGTAAATAATTAATTCTTTAGTTAATTTCAACGTCAGTTACTCTCCTTTTTTACGTAAAATTAAGATTTTATTTGATTATTCAGAGAATAATATATTTCTGTTCTCGTAAGATGAAGAGGTAACTATATCAAATAAAATATGAGAAACGGATAATCTATACATTATATTCATATTATGAATTGCTATTGCCAAATCTATACAAATGGGCTTTAGTCAACATAATACACTTATGAATGGGATAAATGAATGGAACGTTTTGATGGGTGAATTGTGCTTTGAAGAGAATTATTGGAGAGTAGCTAGCATATTCCAAATCCAAGTATCTAAATCTAAATAATATAAATTAGGAAGCACCTCTCATTTTCCTCAATGCTTAGAAAAATTTTGAACTACAGATGATCTAAATCAGCTCGTGGATTACCCACTCAAAGCCAAAGGTACGGAGAAATAAGATGCCACTGAGGTTTGACAACTAGCTAAAGAAACTTAGAATGGAGGTTAACATTGAGTGGAGCTTAGCTAAAGAAGCTCAGAATGGAGGTTAACTATGTCACACTATAACATTGGAGTGTATTGACTTTCACCATTGCAAGATGGAACCTGAGAAATCTTCGCTAGTGTGTCATGTATGGATGGAGAACAACGAGAACCAGATTTTAATGGTGTAGTTGTAATTAATTTCAATTGATTAGCATTTGAAGCAAGTGATTTAATTTATCCAACTCAGTTACAGCCATTGAAAATGTATGCTATACTGCAAGACATGGCCAGTCGAATCCAAGAAGTTATTATTATTAGAATAAAATCCATCTTGATAACTGAAACTAAATTACATTCAACTCAGATCCATCTCTTGAAATTACACTGACAAAGCTAAAAAAACAAAAAATAAAAATGATAAAGAAACCTTATTCACGATTCAAGAAGTCTTACACTACCAAGCTTACACAACATACTGAGCAAGGGAGAATAGCCACAACAAACACATGCATTCCCCTGCTTTCAGCTTCAGTCAACTTCTTCAATCTTAGGTCCAGCTCCAGAACCCGACCCAGTAGAGCCATCAGCCCCAGGCATGTCATCCCCCATAGGCACATCTCCACCAGCACCCTGATACATCTTAGCAATGATGGGATTACAAATCCCTTCCAACTCCTTCTGCTTATCCTCAAGCTCATCCACCTCAGCCAACTGGTTCCCTTCCAACCACTGAATCGCCTCCTCCACCGCCTTCTCAATCTTCTCCTTATCCCCGGGGCTCAACTTCCCACCAATCTTCTCATCCTTAATAGTATTCCTCATGTTATACGCATAATTCTCAAGCGAGTTCTTCGCCTCCACTTTCCTCTTCACCTCCTCATCCTCTGCCTTATACCTCTCCGCATCCTTCACCATCTTCTCTATCTCCTCCTTACTCAACCTCCCCTTATCATTAGTAATCGTGATCTTGTTCTTCACCCCAGCAGTCTTATCCTCCGCAGACACATTCAGAATCCCATTCGCATCAATATCGAAACACACATTAATCTGAGGCACTCCTCTGGGAGCAGGAGGAATACCAGCGAGTTCAAACTTCCCAAGAAGATTGTTGTCCTTTGTTCTCGCTCGTTCTCCTTCATACACCTGGATTAAAACCCCTGGTTGGTTATCAGAGTAAGTTGAGAAAATCTGCTCCTTCTTGGTGGGAATCGTGGTGTTCCTCGGAATCAACACCGTCATAACACCACCCGCAGTTTCGAGCCCAAGGCTAAGCGGCGTTACATCGAGCAACAAGAGATCCTGAACCTTCTCGTCCCCTTCACCGCTTAAAATTGCAGCCTGAACAGCAGCACCGTACGCAACAGCCTCATCGGGGTTAATACTCTTACAAAGCTCCTTCCCGTTGAAGAAGTCCTGTAAGAGTTGCTGCACTTTTGGGATCCTGGTGGACCCACCAACAAGAACCACCTCATGTACCTGGCTCTTATCAATTTTAGAGTCGCGGAGACATTTCTCCACTGGCTCCATGCACTTCCTGAACAAATCCATGTTCAGTTCCTCAAACCTCGCCCTCGTGATCGTCGCGTAGAAATCAATCCCTTCGTACAAAGAATCAATCTCGATTGTAGTCTGTGCAGTTGAGGAAAGCGTCCTCTTAGCTCTTTCGCACGCAGTCCTCAACCTCCTCAACGCTCTTGCGTTCCCACTTATATCCTTCTTGTTCTTCCTCTTAAATTCCGAAACAAAATGATTCACCATCCTGTTATCGAAATCCTCACCACCGAGATGTGTATCACCGGCAGTTGCCTTCACCTCGAAGATCCCTTCCTCGATGGTCAACAACGACACATCAAAAGTTCCACCGCCCAAGTCGAAAATAAGCACGTTCTGTTCACCTTTTCTCGAGGCCTTCTTGTCAAGACCATAAGCAATAGCAGCAGCGGTGGGTTCGTTGATGATTCGAAGCACGTTGAGACCAGAAATTGCCCCTGCATCCTTCGTGGCCTGTCTCTGAGAGTCGTTGAAATAAGCAGGGACGGTTACAACGGCGTTCTTCACGGGATGTCCAAGAAACGCCTCTGCAACTTCCCTCATCTTGATGAGCACCATCGAGGATATCTCTTCGGCTGCGAACTTCTTCTCTTCGCCCTTGTAATTCACAACGATCATGGGCTTGTCGCCTGGGCCCGCAACGACCTTGAATGGCCACAGCTTCATGTCGTTTTGAACCGAGGCGTCCGAGAAACGACGCCCGATTAAACGCTTGGCGTCGAACACGGTGTTCTGCGGGTTCATGGCTACTTGGTTCTTTGCTGCATCGCCGATCAGTCTCTCCGTGTCTGTGAATGCCACGTAGGATGGTGTGGTTCGGTTGCCTTGGTCGTTGGGGATGATCTCGACGCGATCGTTTTGCCATACCCCGACGCAGCTGTAGGTGGTGCCGAGGTCTATGCCGATGGCTTTGCCTTCCTTTGTCGCCATAACGTAACACTAACACACGCCTTAATTCGCTCAAGTTATTTCAGAAAAAAAAAATACAGAGGTTGCCTTCTTTTTTTTTGCAGCCTTTGGATGCTTTTCTGTTTGCAGAGTTGTTTGTACGAGTGATGATGAGTGACAGGAGAGGCGTAATTTATAGTCACCGTTTAGGAGGATCAGAATATGTTCGAGAATTTACGAGGTGAGTACTCAGGACTGTGGAGGGAAATATGAGAGCCAGCTAGAGACTTCTGGAGTGTTTGGTGAGGTTCCAGAAGTGGAATGACTCACGAAAGTAAAATGAAAAACTGTCTACGGAGTTTGACCATTGGATTAAAATTGAGAAAGACAGGCCTATTATTAATTCGAGTTTTGATTTTTAAATATTTTTTAATTTTTAATATTTATTTAATATTTTTTTTATCTCTTTATTTTTATCATATCACTTATTTATCACGTTAATCATTTTCTTCTATTTCTGTGATGTAAATTGAAGTTTTTATTGTTGATTGTTGATTATAAATATAATAATTCCATAATTTTATATTATAATTTTAATTATTAATTAGTTATTATACATTTATTTTTTTAAATGAAACTTTCACTTAAATAAGGCAAATATGTGCAAAAAAAAAATTTGTGATGAGGCAAAATTTATGCATATAAGTCTTTGGATTGTTGTACTTTAGAGCAACACTATACGTTGATTTTGTTCTATGATTAAGAAGATTAAGATTATTTAGATGTTTTAAGAGTATTTATTTTTTATTTTTTATTAATTTGTCGCACTATATTAGAAATAATTTTTTAGTTAAAGCGTGAATGATAAATATAGATATATAAGTATATATTAAATGTATGTATGATATTATTAAAATTAATTAATACTCATATGAATATAAAATTAAATGTTTTTTTTACTAAATACACGTACGCATCCCCTGTGTTTTTTTTTATACTTCGGGGTAAAATAAATGCACTAAATTGGCGATAACTTAGATTGGTTTTTTCTTTTTATTTTTTAGCATCTAGTGCTGAGATTGAAGAGTACTTGTGTTGTGAAAGCAAGCTGAATTGGACGCTCCACGTGGAAAGAACAAGGAGTGAAGGGGGCTGTACGTGGCTGCGGCTGAAGGTTTTTAAACGCTTGTCCAAAGCAGGATGACAAGAAGACAAGAACAATGATATTTTATATTTACCTCCAATCTGTCGGACGCGGATCCTCTCCATTTCATGGAGAAATGGAGATCTCCATTTTATTTTATGTGAGATCGACACGTGGCATTAAAAGGTTTCAACGGCTCAGATTAAATTTTTTGAAATTTTAATTTTTATTTAAAATCAAAAGTCTCCACTTTTTCTGGACACACAACCACCTCGCACAGGCGGAATGTCCCTAGCGCCACCTTCCTCACCAACTCCTCCGTCGTGCCTCCATCGTCCAACCGGCCGGAGGCAACCTCGATCTCCACTCACCCACCTCAATCTCCTCCTCCTTCTAAGTTCCTTCGACGTCCTAGTCAATGTGAGATCGGACCTTGAACCACCGCGCAGAATCCATTAATGGAGAGCTCATGCTTGAACCTGTAGATCCAGAAACCATCACGCAAGGGCCTAACTATGTTGAACCTCCATAGTTGTCAACCTTCTTCGCCACAGCCAGATCTAACAGATATGAAGTCCAATGCTGAAGGTGGTGGCGCGACGGAGGACGACGACGAACAACAGTGACGAGAAATGGGGTGCTTGAAGCGGCGGCACCGGGTGAGGATCGAGAGATAGTCGCCTTCTCCGGCAATGGCGACTTCAAGGGAGGTGGTGGTGGAGGTGTTTCAGTGGTAGAGACGTGGTCTCAGTAGCTCTACGTCTCAGTGGGAGATGTGGACTCGGAGAAGAGGTTTTCTAAATGGGTTGTTTTTAAAATTAAAATTTAAACATGAAATCTCAGCCATTGAAATATTTGAGTGCCACGTGTTGATCCCACGTTAAAAGGAATGGAGATCTCCATTTCCCCAACAAATGGAGAGGATCCGCGTCCCAATCTGGAAAAGAAATATAATAATAATAATAATAATTACAATTAATACAAAAAATTTGATAAGAATATGGCTATAAAAATAAAGAATGAACAACAGTATATGTGTGGAGTCTGTACATGTACAATAGTTATTTTAAGAGTAATTTTATGTATTCATTTACTTTCACTCACCAATTATATTTACTTATGTATTTTTTATGATGTATTTTTTGCAAAAAAACATACTAAAAATTAAAAACAATCAATCAATTACTATAAAAAAATTAGGCTTTAGGTTTCTAGGTCGGAATACATATCATCTCCTTTATTGTAACACTTAATTTTTTTTTATTTTTAACTAGTTTTTTTTATTTATTGAATTTTTTCATCGAGATCCATAGACTAATGATAAATAATAAACGATGAATTACATATTAGCGATGGGTGATAGGTACGTTTGCATTTAAATATTGTAATTGGTTTAATAAAACCAACTTATGCGCACCTTATCATTCCGGGATAGTCTCCATCAAAACCAAACCTTAATCAAAAGATAATCTCTATCCGCAAGCAACACCACAAGTGAGATATCGACACTATATTTTTACCCAAAATTTTAAGACATTAGATATATGGGTTTTATCTCTTATATTTATTTCATTTAGTCCATTCATAGCCAATATAAAACTTATAACTCACACTTTGATTTTTAACATTCTTCCCGTCAAGTGTGAGTCATTTAACATTCACATTACTCTTCAAATATTGGGTCATTTGCTTCCAACTATTCAAATCACCGGATTCTTCCCCCTCATTCTAAGCCTCTTCGAATATTAGGCTGCAAAGATTATCTTTTGATTAAGGTTTGGTTTTGATGGAGACTATCCCGAAATGATAAGGTGCGTATAAGTTGGTTTTATTAAACTTATTACAATATTTAAATGCAAACGTACCTATCACTTGTGATTTTTTTAATTAAAATCGCACGTTCCAACCCCCCCCCCCCCAAAAAAAAAGAAAAAACCTTTTTTTCCTTCATCTTTTGCTTGACACTTGCAAATATCGATCACTTCTAGGTAAACCATGGAAACTGATCATAACCCGTAGGTTTGTCCTCGTGCAGTCTAATTTATTGAATGCGATTATGATATACAGGTTCGTGCATGCGTTTGTTCTACAACAATCACAACTATTCGGACAAAACAATAAATTAAATAAAATAAAAGTTATTGGGTCTGATTGAAAAATATAAATGATAAGCTACGTTGGTAGATTGGTAAATTGTAATTTTGAAGATATTGGTAAATCAATTTTTGACCACCGTAAACTTTAATGATGAACGAAATGTGTCACTATTGAATAAAAATTATTGGTTAAGTATCCATTTTACATGGATAAAAAGATTTAGTGAATGTTTGGTCTATATTTGAAAAATTATTGTAAATATATGTCTAAACTCAACAAATATAGATTTCTTTTGATACAAATGCCTTTTTATATCCAAACACATTTATAAATTTGTAAACCAAACATGTTAGAGCCAGTTTGTTTTGGATTCTCCCATTGAATAATCTCGTTGAAAACCACATTTGGCAAAAGGAAGCAAAGGGCAACTTTGGTTGACAATGCCTCGAAATGGAAAAAAGTGTCATTTGCATTTATTTTAATCTCAAATAAACAGACACTTAATCGATTAATTAGTCATTGATTATATCCGTCCTCCGACAATGGGTTTATGTCCATAGGTCATATAGGAGGAGAATTTTAGTGGCACAAAGAGCCCAACAAATGGCATCAAGTTTGAGTAAAACGGTGCACTTGCGTGAACAAACTTTTATAGACATGTCTAAAAACTTTGAGGCTTTATATAAAATTTATGTTTGTGACCTAATTTAACTCAACTTATCAATTTTATTTTATTTATCCAACATTTTTAGCTGCAAAATTATTGATCAAAATTTTATAATTATTATATTTTGATATTTTGCTTTTAATAAATAATATAGTTAAATCATTAAATTTATCCTATTTCAACAAATTTCACTAGTAACACTGTACCAAAAAAGTTTCATTAGAATCAACTTAAAATATTTAAAATATTTTATTAATATACATGCATCCAAAATATATAAAATCACCTACCAACACTTGTTGGTCCAAATGACAAAGAGTTTAGTTTCATTTAAGTAAAGTTTAAATTGGGTTCGAGTTTTGTGAATAGATAAAATAGGCATCGGAGATTACCACCTTATATGGGTCCACTCAGCTCGACTCAGATTAACCCGAGGCTATATACCAAAAAATATATAAAAATCATTGAAATAAATTAAGAATAATCTATGGATATGTGCTATATATAAATAATTTTTATAGGTATATCAAAATATAAATATACGTATTTATAAAATAAGATAAATCCAATTATAGGCATATCAAGATACAAATTTAAAAAATCAATTAAAAATCTAAAACTTCACTTAATATATTTTTCTTGTGTTAAAATTTATTTTATTTTAAAATGAAGGAAGTACAATACATATACTTTACCATGCACAAGGAGGCGTCCATTGATAAAAATAAAACTTCACACGTCTCGGTAATATATATATTGTCACTACCACTGTAACAAAGGTTACTTTTATAATGAAGAATCAGTAAAAAAAAAACTTTTATAATGAAGAAAGAAATAGAATTTTATCATTTAATTGAATAGTTTTTTTGACAAAGTTAATTGAATAGTTGATTAAAGAAAAGTTAGTATTTGTTTGGTTTGATTTGATTTAATGTTATAAATATATGTCATATTTAATATATAAAAAAATTAAACGACGGAGAATAACACTTGAATAATTCACTCAACAACCATTTGGATAAAAACCCCAAGTCAATAATAGGGATGACAAAGTTATTCATACCCACAAATATCCACAGCTAAATTTTGTTGTAAGTTTTTTACTCCACCCACTTATTAATGGGGTGGCATGGATACCTGATATATAAACTACATAAATACTCTAACCATAAGCAAACATTTTTTCATAATATGTTTTTCTTTGACTATTTTCTATTACTATGTTAATTGCTCAGTGTGTTAGTTAATGTATTGATTAATATGTTACTGAAAATCCTATAACTATATATATCAGCTCAAAAAAAAACCTATAACTATATATGATTAATGTGTTTATTAAAGTACTAAATTAGATTTTATCTTGAGTTTTTTTTATATTTTAACATATTCCACGTATACCCACCAATATCTGTATATATCAATATATATTAATCAAATCTATTTAAAACCTGCATAACAAGTATCTGTACATTGATCAAAAAAAAAAACAAGTATCTGTACACACATAGGCGAGTATATGACTTGTTTTCAACTAAATGAATGGGTGGCTAGGGATTACCCGCGTCCATGCTCACAACAACAATAGATGATATCTCTTACTTAAATGGTAAAAGTTAAATAAAAATTTGCATTTTTATAAATATTCTCAGATTTTAATAAGATTATTTATTTAAAAAAAATTAAAGATGTGACTAAAAAACTATAATAAATAATTTTTGCAAAAAAAATGGCACCTCTTTATAATTTAAAAATGGTAACTTTAATAAGTGAAAAACTATATCATAAAATTACTTCTTATTTTTTTAACGGCAAACATTACTTCTTCTTTTTTCTGAAGTAAATGTTTCTAAAAAATAAATTAGTCCGAATTTTTTACATATTAAATATAAAGTTTTAATGTAAGATTGGAATTTTCTTTTTCCCTGTTTTTATTGGGGTGTTCATAATTACTGATCTAATCTAATGTGGATTGAAAATTAAACAAACCAAAATTCAAAAAAATGAAAAACTGAAAAAATAAAAAAAGGCAAAATTATACTGTTGGTCCCTTAAGTTATTTTATTTTTTCAAGTTAGTCTCTTATCTTCATTTTTAAACAATAAAGTCCCTTATGTTTATTTATTTTTTCAATTTGGTCTTTTTGATCACATGTCAATTACTAATTGGTCTGAGATGTTGGTTCGAGACCAATCAGAAACTGACACATCATCAATAACTGAAGAAAATGACCAAATTAAAAAAATAAATAAACATAAGGGACCTTATTGTTTAAAAATGAAAATAAGATACCAACTTGAAAAAATAAAATAACTTAAGGGACCAAAAATATAATTTTGCCTAAAAAAAATTAATGGATTGAATTTGGGATCTCACAGTAAAAACCAATTCAATCCAATTCAAATCGATCTCCTATATATATATTATTTTCAAAATTACACTAGTGTTATATATTTTTATATAAAAAATGTTTAGATAATTTAGATTTTAGGACAACATATTACATAATGTGATGTGTGGTGTGATGTCTATAATTGCTAGTATATTTTATTTTATTTTTTTATTTTGTTTATGAAATGAGAAATAAAAATAATTTTTTAATATTTTTTTTGTCTATTTTAAAAATGTTTATAGTTTTCTTGAAAAAAAAATCAATCCAATCCAAACCGAAATAAATTATATGAGAATAAATATCAAATTTAATATTAAAATCAAACCAATCAAATAGTCAAATAATAAAGATAAAATAGTTAGATCAAATTGTTTTTTCTCTCAAAATCAATTCAATTCAATCCACAAAGACTCTTGTGGGTTGGTCCGTTTATAAGCGTGGGATTCTCCCAAGTGAATAAGAATCCCTCTTAGGGTCTGTTTGGATTGACTTATACAGAACTTATGACTGATTCATAAGCTGTTTTTGACTTATTTTTCATAAGCTACCCATGATAGCTTATCAAAATAGCTTATGGCTTATATAAAATAAGTTTCACTATAATTTTTTTTTAATTATAAAAATAGCTTATACAACTTATACCATAAACAGTAGATAAATTTGTTATCTAAACAAGGCCTCGGCGTTGGAGTTGGAGTCTTCTAATTTCCTAAACCTAACCTAATCTTCAGAAATTAATCAATTACAAATTAATCAATTATAAATAATGTTATTTTTTTCCCTTCAGATGTACGCCTACGGTACGCACGCACAAGTCGTCTAAGAAGGGTTTTTTGTCACCCCCTCCATTCTAACGCACGCAGTTCTCTCTTCTCTTCTCACTCCGCAGAAGAGAGAGAAATATCCAATACCTAGCCTTACCCTGCCTCTCCAATCCAATCCAGTCCAATCCCACCACCCATCTAGTATCCATCATCCCTCTTCCCTTCTCTTCTTCATTCGCTCGCGGCTCAGCGTCGCTGAATCTGTTATTATCCATATTCTCCTGTGTCGGCGAAGTTCCTTTGCATCTCGAAAAGCGTAAGATCGCGAGTTATGCAGCAAGGTGATCAAACGGTGCTGAGCTTGAGGCCTGGTGGTGGTAGAGGAAGCAGGCTTCTCGCTCCTAGATTCGATTCCTCTTCTTCCTCTGCTTCTTCTGCTTCCCCTGCTTTTGGTTCCTTTTCCTCTAATCTCGCTCTCCTCCGCCCCCATATCAAGGTATCAATCCCTTTTCTCTGGATCTGCTTTTCCACACTTTGTTTTCAAAAATCTGATTGCTTTATATTGATGCTGTGTGTCATTGTATGTGTTGTCATGGAGTTAGAATGATTCTATTCACAAATAACTCGATTTTTTTTTGCTTTATTTGTAAATAGGTTACATGAGCTTATTATTTTTGATCTGGGGATCAACTTGATTAATATCACAAGGCTCAATCTGTTGATGCTTGATTCGTTTTTAATTTTTAAATTGAAATTTGAGGTGTGAGGGCTTATGCTTACGTTTGAATTTGGAATCAATCTGTGTTCGCCTGTCAGTGTTTATTCGCACTCGGGATTTTTTTTAATGGGATTTTGTTTTGTTTAATACGTAGATTTGGATGAATGTGTCTGGATTTGAGGATAGTTCATTGTGGAATTTAAGTAATTTGTTTGGCAATTTATCGGGTTTTAAAACATGAACCCTTCAGAAGAACCGACTAACAGAAACTTAAAGGGACAATGACTTATCTCGTATGGTTACTGTCTTTGTTTGCTGTCTAACAGCTAGAGATTTAAGTTAAGACCCATAAGACGAAGGGCAACATGAATTTCTAGTGTCCTAATTCTTGGTGGGACACTAAGTATGTGTACCTGCTGTAAATATGGACAGAAAACAAAGCGTGGGCTTTAGGTGGGCTTGACTAAGTTTCAAATTACCCATAAAGATCCCACATACATCAAACTTAATTTCAGAACTCTGGTGGATGCGGCAACTTCTTTGTGGCATAGAATCTGATATAATTTCCTTTGAATGCTGGTGTATTGTTTTTCTTTGTGGTCTTTCATCCATATTCATAGTGACTATTGCTTGGTCTATGCGTGTTTCTTTGTATCTAAATAAATACTTGGCATTGTAGGCTGGAGATTTGCAGTTTGAGGGTCATGAGCGTGTGCGGTATACCAGAGAACAGCTTTTGCAGCTTAGAGAGGTAATTGATATTTGTTCCTGCTGATGTAAGTGTTTTTTTTAATTAGTTATTAGTTCTACTTTTTCTGCAGGTACCTTTTTTTATCCATCTGCTGCCTATCTGCAATCCTAATCCTAGTAATTAGGATTTTCATGGAAGCCTCTGGTTCATTAAAAGGCAACCTATGTTGTTAAAGTTTCTGCATATTTTCGGGGTCAATTTTTGACCTCTTTTGCCTCTTCTATCTAGGGAACTGCTTTTGAGTCCGTGTGTGTTGTGACTAATGTCTCTTTTGGCATCTAAATTGGTATCTATGTTTGAACATTTGTCTGACCATTTAACCTTTTTACTCATAGGCTGTTGAGACCCCTGATGATATTTTAAAGATCAAACAAGATATTGATGCTGAACTTTTTGGTGAAGATCAAAGTTGGGGCCGCTCAGAAAACAATGTGAGTTTTTTTCTGTATTCTATTTATGCTGTTAGCTTTCTAGCGCTCAAATCCTCTTTCATCCTGTTTGGTAAGTTGACTGTGAGGTTGATTTGGGTTGGTTTATATTTGGCGGTGAACATATTAGCAGTAGTATCACGCAGGGGCTTCTCTCGTCAATGATTGGAAAAAATTCTCTTGTTTGTATGACATGCCACTATTTTATTCTTTTGATTGGTTCGATTATATGTTGTTGTTTTTTACTGAATTTATTTATGATCATCATCAAGATAATAAGTTCAAATTTTGTTTACTAATGTTTAAATTATCTTCTGCAGCCTCCACCTCAATTTCAAAATCGATATTCTGAGCCAGATAACCGTGACTGGCGTGGCCGATCTGGGCAACTTCCTGCTAATGCAGATGAAAGGTCTTGGGATAATCTCAAGGAGAATAGAGAATTTGGCAATACTAGTCAGGTTAATCGTCAAGACCAACCGAATTCTCAGTTTGCAAGGGCACAAATCTCTTCTAACCAAGGGGTAAGAAACATTGGCAGAAACACATGATATTTGATTTGTAGTCAATGTTTTATGAGCTCAAATTTGATCCAATGTCAGTGCAAAACTGTTCACAGTGTTAGTAAACAAGAAATGCCACATCATTATAGTAACTAGGTTTTATTTTTCCTCAAAGTAAAGCTTTTAACTAGTGGCATTGTACAGTTAATACATAGTGTAGAGTGGATAATTTATTTTATCGTATTTATATTTATGTCTCATTGATTCAGGGAGGACCTACTCCTACCCTAGTCAAGGCTGAGGTACCATGGTCTGCTAGAAGGGGAACTCTCTCTGAAAAGGATCGTGTCTTGAAGACTGTTAAAGGGTATTTTTTTATTCTTTAATACTTGTTAATAGTCTGATATTGATATCCTTTTGACTTTGATTTGTCCTTAATCGTAAATTTCATTCCTGTACCCTAATGGATAAATAATTGTCCTGGATTGCAATTGAGAACAGTTTGTGCGACCATACCATATTATATGTGAAAAATAACCATAAGTCAATAAGTCAATATTTGTGAGTTGTGACAAGATTCTTGTATTTATTTATTTTTTCCTTTAAAAACTATTGAACTACTGTTTAAGCATATTTTCTATTTGCTTCTTCACTCAAGTAGCTCTATTAAGAGCCTTCATGTTGCATGGCTCCTGCTCCTGCTGTACTAAATGCTGTTAACCACTTCAATGCAGAATACTGAATAAGTTGACTCCTGAGAAATTTGATCTCCTGAAGGGTCAGTTGATCGATGCTGGCATTACATCAGCTGACATATTGAAGGTTCCCCTTTATTTTATATTGAAAATTTCTATTAAAAATAAATTTTTCTTTGCATTCGTGTTCTTAATTGACTTGCTTTGCAAATGCAGGAAGTCATTTCACTGATATTCGATAAGGCAGTTCTAGAACCAACATTTTGCCCCATGTATGCTCTGTTGTGTTCTGATCTTAATGAAAGGCTGCCTCCATTCCCTTCTGAAGAACCTGGTGGGAAAGAAATAACTTTTAAGCGAGTACTCTTGAATATCTGCCAAGAGGCTTTTGAAGGTGCAGGTAAACTGAGGGAAGAAGTGAGGCAGATGACTGCCCCTGAGCAGGAGATGGAGCGACGTGACACGGAAAGACTTGTCAAGCTTCGTACCCTTGGAAACATCCGTTTAATTGGTGAGCTGTTAAAGCAAAAAATGGTTCCTGAAAAGATTGTCCATCACATTGTTCAGGTTCTAGCAGGACTTAAGACTTTTGACTGTTATTTAATTTCTTGTTGGTTTGGGAGTATGTACTTATGTATTCGGTTCACTGATACTTGGAACAGGAGCTTTTAGGACCTCCAGACAGCAAGGTCTGTCCAGCTGAGGAAAATGTTGAAGCCATATGTCAATTTTTCATCACTATCGGTAAGCAGCTTGATGAGAGCCCAAAATCACGGCGTATAAATGACGTGTACTTTATCCGGTTGAAAGAATTGGGTGCAAATCCCCAACTTGTACCACGGCTGAGGTTCATGGTTCGTGATGTTTTAGATTTGCGTGCTAATAACTGGATTCCAAGACGCGAAGAGGTAAATTTACACACAAGTTATTATTCTGTAGATACACTATGCTCAAATGTTGGTGGTACTTGACATTTTTTTTATCAAGTATTGATGTTTACTCTATCTAGGTGAAAGCCAAAACCATCACTGAAATTCATTCAGAGGCAGAAAAGAATCTTGGATTGCGTCCAGGTGCCACTGCAAGTATGAGAAATGCCCGTGGTATGGTTTCCGGTGTTCAAGGAAATACCAGCGTTGGGGGCTTCCCCATTGCCCGACCTGGTACAGGTGGTTTAATGCCCGGGATGCCAGGTACCAGGAAGATGCCTGGGATGCCTGGAATTGATAATGATAACTGGGAGATGCCTAGGACTAGATCAATGCCAAGAGGAGACATGTCAGGCACGCAAACTGGAGGACGTGGCCAGTCTCCTTTCCTTTCTAAGCCATCAGCCCTGAACTCGAAGTTATTACCCCAAGGTAGTGCTGGTCTTATAAGTGGGAGAAGTAGTGCCCTAGTGCATGGAGGTGGTGCTCCTGCTGCTCGTCCACCAAACTTTGGTTCGGCCACCGAGCCTGCACCTCAAATCCCTTCACCTGTTAAAGCTGTTTCTGCCGTATCTTCTGAGAAGCCTCAGGCTCCAGCCTCAAAATTGAATACTGAGGAGCTTCGGCGCAAAACTGTCTCTCTTCTGGAAGAATATTTCAATGTTCGACTTTTGGACGAGGCATTACTGTGTGTGGAGGAACTAAAAGCTCCGACTTATCACCCCGAGTTTGTCAAGGAAGCCATTTCCCTTGCACTAGATAAAAGTCCGCCATGCGTTGAACCTGTTGCCAATCTTATTGAGCATCTGTTTGTCAAGAAGGTTCTTTCGGCTAGAGACATAGGGACTGGATGTTTGTTATTCGGTTCACTGCTGGATGATATCGGCATAGATTTACCTAAAGCACCAAATAATTTTGGTGAGATAATAGGGAAACTAATTTTGGCTGGGGGTTTGGATTTTATTGTGGTGAAAGAGATCCTTAAGAAGGTGGATGATGACTGGTTCCGGAAAGGAATATTCAACTCTACTATGCAGGTAATTACCAGCTCTGCATCTGGGCAAGCTGTGTTGGATTCACAAGCGTCTGATATTGAGGCCTGCCGGAATCTGTTGGAGTGAAGCATGAGAATACTGATCTCTGTAACTGGATGAACGTCTCTGCCCTGTTTCACTACTTTCAAATTCCCCTTCCCTTTACGCTCGCACTTGAGTTAAGAGCAATTTGTATTACAGTATGATAATTAAGTGGAGCTTCCGGTGTCAGGTATTTTCATCGAGTTGTATAATTTTTTGTTTTGATGTCGTAGAGGTGTTTATTGAGGGAAAAGTCAAAACCATAAAGCTACGGATTTTGTTTTCCAGTTGGCTAAATCACATGCCAAGTTTCTCCAAGAGAGTGGCCCATCCATTAGGGGGGTCGAAATGTTTTTGTATTTCATTAGTTGCCATTTTTTCCCCCTAATCTTCTTGACAGAGTAATTGTTAAACTGGTCAGTTCATAAATGTCATTGTCGTTATTGCATCTGGTTTCTTCTTAAGATATAGATTTCTGCCTTGTACGGGTGCATGTCTAAATTGTGATCACTTTACCTGAACCTAATTTTATCAGCCTGAAGCTTCTCATTGTGTGTTCTTATGGCGCTCATTATTAGAATAATAATCTATTTCGCGTAGAATATGTTCAAATCACCGGCAAAGAGCAAGTTAAAAAATTTGTCATATTACAACTAAGATGAGTAATCAATCCTAACAAACTAAAAGCATAGAGTAACACATGTTCTCGCTTGGAGCAAATTAACACCTAACCACTTTACAGAACACAAAACGGCATGGTAGTCATAGATAATAAGCACCTTCTCCTCCAATTCCCTCTCTTGCTCCATTTGCATCACACATAGTGGTTTACCGGTGGAGTCAGTTGTTAAACTCTATTTTTTCTCTCTAATTTAGAGTAATTTTTATTTTAATTCCTAAACAAGTTACTTTTTTTTTGAGTCTTTACAGTGAGTTGATTGATGAAATAGCTCACTTAAGCTCACCTCATCACATCCACATGGCGCCACGTCAGTGGACACCTCACCATCACCCGCTGTCTCTCACTCCTCCTTTCCCCTCCCCTCCCCTCCCCCACCCTTCTCTCCTCCTTACCCACCTATCTCTCTCTCCTCACCCTTCACAATTTGGGATTTTTCACAACTCATGATCACGCCCTTCTTCATCGTCAGAGAATGTGTGTCTTCTTCTGTTTGTCGTAGCAGCTCTGGCGTCTGTAAAGGACTCTCTCTTTTAGTTTCTTTTCATATGATCTTTGAATTAGATTGTAGCACTCAAATACATAATTCTGTTAAGATAACATAAAGGACGAACTTGATCCAGATTAAGTATTAATTAACATGTTCTTCTAATAAAAAATAAGACTTGATGGGGATTCGTTGCAGAACTTTTTGATGAAATAAGAAAGAAAAGCAAAGGGAGTGAATCGAGCGATGATATATTGATACCCATATTCCACTCCAATGTGCCCAGCACCAAAAGCTCCATTCTTTGAATCACTTTCCCGTTTGAAAGTGAAAAACCTTTCAAACCCAATGTTGCTCTTGTTTGGGCTTATTATTTCACCATCAAAAAATCAAAAAAGGAAACATTAAAAACAGGATCAAGATTTTTCCAATTGCAGATTGCAGTTTCATTAATGAAACTCGATCAATCAAACATACAAGAAAATGGGTCATTGGACTAACTTTGAGAACCCAATTGATTGCATCCATACGGGCACATTTCGACCAATCCCCAAACCTCAGCTTGGAGAGGAGCTGTGGCAGCATTGATGGTGAGGAGAGAGAGATAGGTGGGTAAGGAGGAGGGAGAAAGGTGGGGGTGGCGGGGGAAGGGGAAAGGAGGAGTGAGAGAGAGGGGGTGATGTGACTGCTGACGTGGCACCACATGGATGTGATGAGATAGGGTTAAATGAGATATCTCATCGGTTAATTCACTATAGAAAATAAGGACTAAAACCAACAAAAATATTATAAAGACTAAAAATATTTAATTTTTTTTCCAGACAAATAAAAACACTCATGTGTTAAGAGACCAAAAACTTATTTTTGCCTTGAAGCATTTCTTTCCAAGATCGATAAAAAAAACTTATTTATGCCTTTATTTTATTTTTAAATTTTGAAGATAAACCTTTTTCATAGGTTTCGCGCGTTTTTCATTTCGTATCCGAGGGAAATGACAGAGAGAGTAGATGCCAGTGCGAGCGATGAATCGCTGAAGCTAGCGATAGCGATCTCGCTTCTCCGATCGAAGATTCTGAAAAACGTAAAAGAGTCTAGTGCGCTTTCTCCTTCGCAATCTGAATCTCTTCTCCGTTGGAAGCGAAAGGTTCGAAACCCTTCTTTTCTCCCGAATCTATCTGATGCGTGTTTTTTTCCTTCGGATCTTCGTTATTTCGTGTTTGGATTCTCAGGCTAAGGAAAGAAAGCAAGAGATTCTGAGGCTCAGAGAAGATCTGAAGGAAGCGCAAGGTTCGAACCCACATCCTCTCTCCAATAAACGCCTATTCACGTGCAGCATTGGTGAATTGATTATTAGTTTTTGGACGTAGAAGATGCCTCGCACTGCGATCTCTTCCCTGAGAGTGCTTCTTGCAAGTGTTATTTCTTCGACAATTTGGGGGAATTAAGCCCTAAGCATCATGGAAATGACTTCGACAGCAGATTCAATGACGTCCTTCGCCGCAGATTTCTAAGACAAGGTCTCATGATCATCATCAACAACATCATCACGATCTTCTTCTTTGTTGTGGCAGCATGCTCTTGAATGCCCTATTGACGTTGAAAATTTGCTTTCTGTAGTGCGCTTGAAGGAAAGGAGGAGAAGAGTTGGTTCTTCATCTTCTTCAAGTCAGCAGCGGCTTTCTCTAGGTACATACATAGTAATAGCTTTTTTGGTTATAAACGAGTTTTAGACTGTGTGGTTACTTAATACTCAGAGGTTGTTTGTGTATGTCATAATTTGTAATTAAAATGGTGGTTTTATCAATTTGATCAAGATGACGTTTTAGCATGTCACGCTTGGCTAAAAGGAGACGCACTAAATTTGTTTTTTTTTTTTCAATGTGAAACTAAAACCACAGGTTTAACTGAGGAGGATGAAACAGAGCAGCTTAAGGCCTCTGTTGAATTTCTTGTGGAGCTGTGTGAGACTGTGTCACCTGTCAGTGTGCTTCACTATCTTTTAGCATTTTTTTGGACCAATAGGATGCATTTAATATTTATTATTAATTAAATAATACATTTCGTGGTAAAGTTCATAAAAATACTGATGTTATAACATAAGAATGTAAGCATTTCTTTTTGACGTGCTGCATTGGTGGATTTTGTTTCATCATGTAGTGGTATTCACTGTATTTTGCAGGTGGATGATTCCAAGTTTGCAAACCTGGCACATCAAGCCGTTGACTTTATATTGGGTATTCTGCTGTTTTCACTAATTGAAGAGCTTTCCTACTTTTTTGCTTCTCAAATTATATATTAAAAAATACTATGCCTACTAAGTTTGAAAACCTGGCACACCAAGCTGTATACTTTCTATTCCGTATACTGCTCTTTTCACTAATTGAAAACCTTTCCCAACTTTTTTCAATTAAATAGTCGATCTATTATGTCCTGCTACTTTTCATCCTCAAAATTCTCTGAAACTATAGCTTTTTGGCATTCACAATCAATTCTTCTTAATTAGCAAAGACTTCATTCCATCCATGCATGCATATATTCAACATGCTTATGAATTGTGTGACATGAGTAATACTTGGTAATTTTAGAGTTGCTTACTCATGCGGTCGTTGGGGATTTCATAGATCTACTAATGAAAATCCCTATGGCTATTATCTTTGACTTCTTGAATTGGATAAGTTAATAATTTTTCCCCTTTTGAGTAAGACCTAGGATCGCCCCGTGGACTTAGTGGTGGTCAAACTCCACTCTCTCGTTGCATATCCGCAGCTCCTACCAATAGAGCTGCTAACACCGGTTGGTTAGTTAATGAATTTTGGCTGTGGGCTTATAAGCCATATAAGATCATTCTAACTGTACTACACATATGGTCAGTCTCCCACTCTCCCCTTCGAACTTTTGATGAGCTGTAAGGTAACAAATTAAAGGTTCCCTGCTTCCCATTCCTCTCATCGAGTGGTAATTTATGATTGATCAACATAAAATTTTACTTCATGTGCTCTACTTTGTTTCCCTTTTATTTTTATGGCTTTATCATGGATCACCAGTATAGAAATTAATTACTAATGTATCCCACAACCATATTTCTTTGTTATCCACACTGAAGCTTGTTGCATATCTTTTCTGAAGCTTCATTGAAGAATCTTCTACCTATGGGGAGGAACCTGGAACTTGTTGAAGGAATTATCAACATCCTAGTTACACGTTTGATTAGGCAGATGTGCTCGCACTTGTCAGAAAATGGTATCACTAGTTTGAGCTTGATTATGACAATTTTACTTTTATTGTAATTTAAAACCGAGTGTAAAAGTGTCGCATTTGAAACCTTTATTATGCTGCTTCACCATTAAATATTATAGTTAATTTCTTAATTATTCTAATTATTCAATCATGGTCTTTTTGACGCCATTTCCTTTTCCAAAATTGTATATTCTAGGATCTCAACACACTGGCACTAATGCACAGTTCTGTATTCAGCATTTGGTCCGTAAGCTTGGAAGTGAACACTGTATTGGTCAGCGGGCTATACTTTCAGTTTGTCAAAGAATTTTGGTGGGAGCAGAACGTTTGCTTTTCTCCGATCCTTTCGATGATGCCTTTCCTGACTTGCACGAATGTATGTTTATAATGTAAGTTCTTTGCAAATGCACATTAGCACAATTTCCAAATTCATATATCATAATGAATAGCTCAATACAGGTTTTGTCCAAAAGAATGCTGTTTTTGCAGACATACATTTATCTGATTTTTATTTGTGGACGTCAGGATCCAGCTTATTGAGTTCTTGGTGGCAGATTACTTATTGGTGTGGTCAAAAGCTGAAGATTTTGACAGCAGTATGCCTCGTACTTTCTGCCGATTTGTATTATTCTACATAAATTCTTAGACCAGCATTTTAATTTCTCAACTATTATGTTTTACGACTTTCTTACATTTCTCCATTTTTTGTCAATAGTCTTCTTAATTGACTGTAATGAAGATGAACTTAGTTTGATATCTTAAACTAAGTGGTAACCATGACATTACAGTGCTCCTTGAAGATTGGGTGACGTCAATTATTCAGGCAAGAAAAGCATTAGAACTTCTGGAAAGCAGAAATGGACTATATGCGCTTTATATGGACCGTGTAATAGGTGAGTTGGCAAAACAAGTTGGCGGAGTCTCATTGCTTCAGAAGCTTAAACCGGATATTTTTAATCGCCTGTTTCGCTAAACATTTATTCAATTGTGAGTAATATGCTGATTTATGGCCCATATAGGAAAAATTGACATATGTTGAAATTGGGGTGTGGGGTGGTGATGCCTATTGCCTGGTAAGGTAATGGAACTTGAGTAAGCTAGACGTGCATTACTGGTTGGATTTGCACTTATACATGGATTCTTATAATAGCTTACGAAAACATTGAGGTTAGGATTAAGTGGCAGTCAATCCGCATTAAAGTCTACTTTTAGGTCATATATGCCTTTTTTCCATCCAACCGTTGCTTGTAGCTATGAATGGAATTATGGAAAGATTGTATTGCTGGTGCCATTTACAGTACACGAGTAATAGATTTGTGTACCAAACACAAATCTATTTCTGACCATTGATATATTAATATAAAAATTTAACGTTCAGGATATGATGTGGGCTACATGATGGGTCGTTTTTAAAGAAGTTAAACTTATTTGCAAAATGGGGTCCATAGAAGATAATAATTAAAAATGAATAATTTCGGTAATGCCCATAGTTAAGGTGAAATTAAATTTTTACCCAACATATTTTCATATTTAAAACAACGTGTCTGAAAATTACTTTTTCTGGGACACTTATTCCCTGTTGAAGATTGCAATTATTTCTAATGTTGATTATGCTTGCGGTGGCGTTTAACCAGGTCCCGTTCATTAAACTAACCATGGTGGTTCCTTGGGGTGTAGGAGTGTTCTTGCCATGTGCCTTTCACGTGTGTAGGTTTGAACAGGTTAATTTGAAATTGCATTTTTTCTGCCCAATGTTTTGTTTTTATATTTTCCTCCCCAGTTTAAAGTTCTGTCGTTGGGTTTCAAAAAGCCACAAAAATGGTGTTGATCAATAAAAAAGCCACAAAAATGGTGCTCTGAAGTCTAATACTGATATCCAAGGACCATGGTACGAAGTCTGATACTGATTTCCTCCCCGAAGTCTGATATTGAGAACCCAGAACCAAGGACCATTGCAAGCCTGATACGAGCGGAGCGAGCTTCTCGCGGTGCTCAGGTTAGATAGCCAATACTCGCAGGTGCGAGCTTGTCACCGATATCTTGTGGATCTTGCCATTTCTGCAATTGTCGAATGCGTTAGGCGGTGAGGTCCGATCTGTTGGTTCTTGTCTCTTGTAGTTTTGTTTTCCTGGAGAAAACATTAAATGTCATTTTTTCCATAATCATCAAAAGATTTCAGAAATGTTTTTTTTTCCATCCATTTGTAGGCCCTTCACCCAACATAACATTTGGACTGTAAAATGGACGCCAGTGAAGTGGACTCCAGAGGGAGAGATGCGACCACGAACAATCTGCAAATGTGGATTTCACCCAGATTTTGATCAGTTACTGTTACGTTATTTTATAAAACTATTTCTGGAAAAATAAAAAAAATGGTCTAAGTTTATTAACAGGCCAAATCTATGAAATCAAACTATCACAAAAATAATACTTAGAGTTATTTTAATCGCAAACTGAAATCACAATTGTTCTTAACTTTTGAAATAAGTCTGTATTCACGTTGTCCTAAAAAAAAAACTTGTATTCACGTGTTCGTCAAAAAGGTGAAACTAGTGGGGTCCATCTTCAACTTTGTTGTTTTATATTACAGTTTCAATTACGAAATTTTAAAAATGATGTACACCTTCTTGCAAATAGCTAACTTTCTTAGTCATTATTACTTGCAGGTTGCCAGTAGTTGATCTAAGCCGCCCATCTTCTAGAAGAATATATCAATGGTCTCAGTTGAATGCACGTGAGTGGCACATGGCGAGAACACTCCTACACCTCACAGAACCACCATGGTCAGTTTAATGAACGGGACCAGGTTAAACTCCACCTATGCTTGATTAGTAGTTCTGGTCTTGACTCAACAATATAGCTATTATTTTAGTGTGTAACAATTTAATTAGTGTATAGCTATTATTTTATAAAATGAGTATTAAAATCCAATGATTGACATTCTTAAGATTTAATGGAAGAGGAACAGTTTTTGTCAAATGTGCAACGATAAGGTGAAGTTGCAGTGTGTCTGAAGCAGTTGCGAGAGCAATTTTTTACTTGCGCGATAGGATGAACGGGCGAAATGAGTCTTAAGACCCCCAAGTTGTTGGTGGTGGTAGGGGTATGGTGTAAATAGTTACAAAATATTAATATATATATGAGGAGGGATCAAATTACACCGGTGTAACACTTTGGTCAATGTTACACCGCTAATAACTATTCACCGGATAATTATATTCTAAAACTCACCGTTGAATTAAAATATACTATCATGTAGATCATTCCTATAAAATTTCACATCAATCTAAAATTATTTGATGTGTCATTGAGATACGTCAAAATTCATACACTTTAAAAGACATTAATCTTGACGTATCTCAATGACACATCAAATGATTTTAGATTGATGTGAAATTTTATAGGAATGGTCTACATGATAGTATCTTTTAATCCAACGGTGAGTTTTAGAATATAATTATTCGGTAAATAGTTATTAGCGGTGTAACATCGTCCAAGAGTTACACCGGTGTAATTTGATTATATATATATATATACATAAATTATTTTTCGAGGGGTGTATATAATTTTTTTTGGTGAAAAAATGTATATTGCTTTTTTTTTTTTTTTTGGTCAATAAATGTATATTGCTTTATAGGAAATGATTTGGTAATGGGCCCAATGCGATTGATAAGGCTGAAGATTTGGGCCTAATGCGATTTTGTTTTTTAGAATAGTCTGATGCGATTGATAGGTATAATTTTTTTTGTATAAATAACCGCGGTCTATAATTTTTTCTTGTATATTTTTTGGTCATTCTTATATACGTATGATGACTGTGTTTTTGCTGCTTTTGTTAGTTTTCTGTACTGCTTTGGGCTTGGGACCGTTTAATATGAATATATTGCCCATTTGACCCAAATAAAAACAAAAATGAAAAAAATAAGAGAAAGGTTATTGAAAAAAAGAATTGCTACTGAAATAATTTCATATTAAGAAGTCGATAAACTCTTTTTGGAATTAATAGTCAGGAAGAAGAAAATACATGCAAGAACTAGGACGAGCATGAAAGAGATGAAGTTGGAATGGTACAACAACTAGTTAATTTTACATTTTTGGCAAAGAAAAACATAACCAACGCAATGGAAATAACTGCGATCTTGAACAAGAAAGAAGTGTTTTCCAGGGTCTTCGCACGCGTGTCTATGAAAAACATAACCAACTAACTTAAAGTATTTAATTATCTCTAATACATGGCAGTTGTGAACATTAATTACCTTTGCGTGGTGATTGAACCACTTATTTCTTATTTCAATTTGTTTTTCAATCTTGCAATTACATATTTTAGTGTAGTCTAATCTATAATTTTGGCAAAGTAGCCATTTACAAATACCTACTCTTTTGGGGTTTTTCGTAATTACAAACAAACTGGTTTCCCTGCTATACCAGGTAAAATCCAATTTGTGTTTGGTACACAAATTTATTCACTCGTGTACTGTAAATGGCACCTGTATTGCTTATCTTGTGTTGCACCACTGCCTTTACTTACCCGCCCCATGTATTAAAGAGCCAGCGCAGAAAGCCACCCTTCCGAGTCCTAGTCCCATAGATTGACTGAGACTCGAAAACGAAGTCACTCTGCAACCACGCCTTTTTTTCTCTCCAAGTTATGCATGCACAGTCTTTTTGCACGTTCTGTGATTGGATGATGGATATGATGTCTTGAATTATTTCTTGCCGTGCCGCTTAATTTCTACACAAGTAGTCAAACTTAACGAAAATATGTAATGCTTAGTGAGATATGTCTTCATAGTTAAAATATCCTTGAACATGATTCTATTGATATATTACACTTAGATGTTGTTGAACTTAATTCTTGCTTCTTCAAGATTGCTTTATTCAGGTAATCTGGACAAGGGGGGGGGGGGATTTGGGTTTTAAATTACTTAATATTGTACTCCCTCCGGACTGAAATATAAGGTCCAGATACATGTATTTTTTTGTTTATATTTCAGTCCGGTGCTTATATTTCGGTCCGGAGGGAGTATATAGGTCCAGATACATGTACTTTTTTGCTTATATTTCAGTCCGGAGGGAGTAGTTGTTGTCAAACCAAAAGATAACATTTTGGACGCATTGTGATGTCCACTTAAACTACTACGTGTCAATATATTAGCCCCGTATATGCATCTTATCGCGTTCTGCTTTTTCACGAGATATCTTTGTACAACACCATTTTGATCTAGTCTTTACATCATTGTAAGTAACCCTTTCGTATAAATTGTTTATTTCACTAAAAAAAAAAAGTTAAGAAAAGCCGTGTCCAAACGTAACCTTTGGACTTGAAGCCGCTGCCACAATTGCTACTATTTTGATGGTAAAAGATGATTTTAAGTTTATAAGATAGTTGGATAATTGAAATCATTAAGGAAAAGCTAAGTGGTATTAGTGTCTTAGTCAATGAGTTGCATGGAAGCATGTAATTGTGAGGATTTCTTAAGTTGTAAATTTATATTACAACTCAGAGAAACGTGAGGTCCAGAATCTATCTAGATGTCTTCATTACATCCGTCGGATTATTGTACTGTAATTGGCACTTTGCACTTTGGTGACGCGTAGTCATGACCCAGAGAAGGTGCTTGTCACATTGGCGACCATCTTCGGCTGATGAGGGAGCTGCAAATTCACAAACAACTGGAGTTCTCAACCATCTATTTTTACACAAGAGGCTATTCATCACAGACCACAACCTCTTACCTCACGGCAGAAGGTTTGTCCCTTACTCAGGAAATAGGGGGAAGAAAGCAACTCCTGCGCGTAGGGGAAAGTCTTCCTATATCACCTGGTTTAATTCTTTGCGCATCTCTTTTGCTTGGTCCCTTCCTTCCTCATATAATAATAATAGTGTCGTCATTTATCTCGTGGAATGCGAATCTCTTTTCCTTTTGTATTATTCGTGTTAGGTATTGTGAGCTTGTGGATTCTGCGTGTATATGTATGTAATTTCATTTAGTTGGTGAAGACTTTGGAGAATCTGAGAATGGATTTTGATTGTTGTAATTAGCAAAGTATTCTTGTATGTCTTCTGGGTTATAATTTGCTCTCAGATACCGTGTTGGCAAAATAATGGTTTACTTGCATATGAACTTAATTTCGGGTGTCAAACCATGATTTGCCTCGCGATTATGTGCATTAGTTGCACTTTACCAACATGTCTAAAATCTGAGAAATGACCACTTCATGAATACAAAATTTTAAAGCTATTTCATACTCATTAACCGATCGATACCTTTGGCCACTAGGTACTTTTGTTGCTACACTATCATAGATACAGTAGGCACTGAGCAGCGGCATATAAAATAATGGTGTATATGATTATGACTAATATAGCGCGGGTGAGGGATGTTAGTACCTGCCTGGTATTCCTTAATTCGAATCTCTCCATCGAATGTAAAACGAGAAAGGATACATAAACATTTATTTATTAACTAAAAGATTTTAGAATACGCAGTGGTAAATTTTAGATGTAAACCATTCTTGCAGGGCATCATCTTCCGGACAAAAAGAATAAAATCTTGATTTCCCACCGGAAAAAAGCCCGAAATGAAACTCCACTGAGCCGACCGAAAAGGAATCTCTGTTTTTGGTGGTAATAGAACTTGGTGATTGATACGGTACCAAAGTGAATTTTATGGATATGGGTACTTTACCTATAGTAAAATATCATGTGTATTTCTTTAGTCATATCATCTTGTTATTTTTATTTTTATTTATTTATAAATACATCTTTTAATTTTTATTTATTTGCAAATACATACCTTTTATCATTTTTGATTTTTTTTTTAAAAACTAATGCTCGTAATCTCGTCTTCGTGTTTTGACTTTTGAACTCTCGTCTTCGCGTTTCGACTTTCAAACTCTCGTCAGTGTAGTTTTTGCACCATTCAAACTTCGATTCAACTCGATTTGATCTAGTTATTTTGTGGGTTTTATTTAAAATCATGTTTATAATTATTATAACACAAAAAATCATTGTATCCAAACAAGTTAATTTTTTTTTAAAAAGTGATTTTTATTATTATAAACAAACATAAATTAACTTCTATGTTTCTTGAAAATCTCGAAAAAATAATCACTAAGTATCCAAATAGGTTAAAAATAATTTTTAAAAAAGTGCTTTTTATTATTATAAACAAACATAAATTGCTTATGCATTTCTTGAAAATCTCTAAAACATAATCACTAAGAGCCCGTATGTTACAGCTTTTTTTATATAAAAACATTTTTTTTAAATACTTTTAAGAGTTTTATGAGTGTTTGTTACATATTTTAAAAATAATCAGAAGCCGAAAAAAGTCTAAAAAATGATAAGCTATTTGGAGTAACTCTTAAGAAATAATCTGGTTTTAATGGGATGAGAGATGAGAAAGAAGATTAAAAAATGTTTTTAATAATTGTAAACAAACACAAATTAGATTATGAGTTGTTATAGTTTTTTTTATAATAAAATCATTTTTTTAAAAAGCTAGAACCCGTATGTTACGGATTATTTTATAAAAAAATCACTTATTTTTTAAAAAATCATTTTTATTCAGATTTTGAAAATAATCAGAATCTAAAAATAATTTAAAGTTTAAAATGAGAAGTTATTTAAGTGCGTTTGTTACAGGTTATTATATTAAAAAATAAATTAAAAAATCACCTTTAACGATTTAATGAGGTGGGGGATAAAAGAGAAGATTAAAAAAGTGATTTTTAGAATCGCAAACAAACACAAATTAGATTATGATCCAAAACAAAATCTCTAAAAGATAATCACTAAATATTTTACATGAAAATCACTTATTTTTAATCCGTAAACAATTAAAAGTGATTATTTCGTTAAAAATGATTTTTTTATAAAATAATCCATAACTACCTTTTGAGAAATAATTTGATTTTAATGAGGTGAGAGATGAGAGATAATATTAAAAAAAGTGATTTTTAGGATTACAAACAAACACAAATTAGATTTTTGTTTCACAACAAAATTTCTAAAAAATAATCTCTAAATTATTTTACATGAAAATCACTTATTTTTTAATCTGTAACAAATGGGAATCATTTTATCTCAAAATTGCTTATTTTTTAAACTCGTAACAAATAGGTCCTAAATCATTATTCAGAAATTTCATCCATAAATAAAAAACGCAAAATAAGTCAAAAATTAAAAATCAATTATATACAAATAAAATTGTAACAAGTGATATGAAAAATTTTATTTGATTTTGCGTATTTGATTAAAACTCCTTGGGGATATAAAAATAAATAATACAAATATAATGAAGTTTTTCGTAAATGTTGAGTAAGCATTTTTATATTTAATTTTTTTCTTACTTGTCATATTTCTATTGGACCATCTCGTCAAGATACCCAAACACTTAAATTTCTCTGGGTACCATAGAATTCACCATAGAACTTAACACAGGGCTTAGTGAAGGCCGCACCAAAAGAGCGATGATTTAGGAATCCCCGTTACAAGCCTAGCGTAGGAAGGAAAAAGATAAAATGAGGAAAACAAAAAGTATTTTACATTTAGAATAATGTTGAACCTGAGTTTCTTCGAAGTAAATTTGTATGAAATAAATTACATTCTTAACTTATTCACCCCCTATTGATCCAAGTAACAAGGAATCTGATTCTTCTCCTTAAGTAAGGTCATCTTGTGAAGGTTCACAGCCTCGGCCTGAATTAATCAAAATCTTATAACTTCCCGATGCCAACAGTCTAAAACCAACAAATTTAAAGATAATTGCACCCTTGTTTAAACGCTAACCAACAAATTTAAGCTCAAGGAATACATTCTCAACCAATTTTCAAAATTCACTGTGTTCAATTATTCCGTTTAACCGAAAGAATACCATAAAACCAGATGCGATAAGATATCACAATTACGACAAGCATCTTCATGTGTCTTGTTTTTAGAAAGGAATCCATTCGAGAAGTGCAAAAGCAGCCATTCAGTGTACTAAAATCAAATAAAAGAACTTTTATTTTGGTCCTTGCCCCGCGTATCGAAATTAATCCTGTTCAAAATACTAAAGCTGGCCCTCTAGCAGTGTTATGGGCTTGAACTGAACCTCATTATAAATAACAAACTTAACTACTACAAATCCAAGTGCAATCTTGGACCAAAAAAAAAACTCCAAGTGCAATCCATAAACATTACTTTTTCTTATTACCTTACCACCATCAATCACTTAGATAGTTTATCATCAAGTTCAAGATATGAGCAAAACACTAGTTATATGGTTCTTTCTGTTGCTCAACATCCTCACATATTCAGCTTATGGAGACACACGCACCAATGACACCGGAGATTTTAGGACCAAGGGACAAAAGGATCCAAAACGTAACCATTTTTCAACTCTCTCATTTACTAGATTCTCTCTTCTTCTTTTTTTCCTCTGACATTGTCATCTTATTTCTTGTACCAAAATTGCCTCCAAATTGGACATTTTGATCACAAACAATCTCTCTCTCTTACATGCAGTAATGTCTGATATGATCGAGGAACCAAGCAAAACAGGCATTCAAAGAACATTTTCAGGACTGAATGTTTCCCAACAAACAAGGATTTCAGGGTTAGCAAGGGGAATTTATAGAGTACCAAGTAACTCAAACCCACACAATACTCGGAGTAGATCAAACTCCTATTCAATCAAACCTTCATCCTTATTTATGGCAGCGCTGAGGCATCTCTTTTTCGCATTGCTTTTAGTACCTTGCTTCTTTTGAATTCCAACTACCCGAATGTTCATCTTAACTTACTTGTTTCCATTACCTTGGGTATCCAAGACATAATTTAAGCTTCAATCTACCACTTTTCGCCTAAGGTATAGCCGCATATATGACTTGCTAGACATGTCATAAATCTATCCTCCTTGTAATGGGTCACATCAAGATCTTTACATTGTGTCAGCAGCCTGCAGCCTGCTTTTGATTTGTATTATTATTATACAAAGGAGCACTCCTGCTCTTAGCTTGTATGTTTTATCTATGGAAAATGATTCATAGACACCCAATATCCATTTAACACCCAGAGAGAGAAAGAAATAAAAGAGAAATAAGTGATAGATGTGATAGATAAATGATGTGATAGGAAGAGAGAGATAGAAACAAAAATAGGTGTTGGATGGGTGTTAAAAAAAAGTGGGTGTTCATGTATCATTACCCTTTATCTATATAATAGAACTGTGTTTGTAAGCTTACCTCTCGGTATCATATCCTTTCAATGTCTAGAGACATCACTGCTTCTAGAATGAAATCAAACAGAGATGGCTACCAATCTGAATAAAAAAGAGACCTGATCTTAAACTTCAGATTCACTACTCACCTAAATGATACTGGCTAATAACTCAACAACTACCCATTCATTGAATGCCAATTTAAGTTCTAGCAGTTGATAAATGTCCTATAAGGCTATACGCATAAATGGCGCGACCATGAGGGTTTCTCTATTTATGAAAGATAAAAAAGAAAAACATTGAATTTAGGAACATAAATTCCTGAGATAATCTGCTATGATAGATTGCTAAGAAAAACATATTAGAAGTAATGTAGCAGCCAAAGCAAAAAGAAATAATTAGAATATTATATTATTAGGTAAATTCATTATGAGAACATGAGACAATGATTTTCTACACAAATACATTGCAGATACTGGTAAAACAAACAACATACAATAGTAATTACACAAACAAAGATAATTTCTGGAAATATTTGACTGTATCATTAACCGTAGAAGTCCGTTTAAGATCTCCACAGACCAGTAGAAAGAAGATGGAATTGATGGACTCACAGAGTTTACAACATGGATAATCTTCTTATCGATGTTCAGATTCGGAAAACATCTGTTTGAAATCTCTCATCATATAGGTTCCAATGTCCATACCTTTCAGTGTGAAAGACAGACCTTGGAATGTAGAAATTCGGCTTCTTAATGTCTTTCAAGTGCGCCAAACTAGACGATGCATTCGCAATATCTCGACCAGTTAAGTTAGCACACCCAGACAAATCCAAGAACTCAAGGTTAGGACACCCCTGACATATCAAATTGAGGCCTCTAGCCGATAACTTGGAGAACCTAATCTCGAGCCACTCTAGCTGAGGCATAGAATTTGCAATGGCAGGAGCTTCGGATTCTCCGTCTTGCGGACAAGCATTTAGATACTCATTAGGAACAATCCCCAGGTGTTGGGAAGGATCAAGCCAGTTCATGAGATTTCTCTTCAGAATCTTAAGGTTGGGGCAATTTCTTCCAATCAGCACCAATGACTCGTGGGTTATATCATAACAATAGCTTATGTCCAATTCCCTAAGCTTCGGACAGCTAAAAGCAATCCTAGAGATAGAAGCATCAGTAACACGAGGGCAGCTTCTGATTGACAACACCTCAAGATTTGGGCATCTGTAAAAAAATCATTGAATTATGTTCAAAAACCAACACAAAACAAAACAACGTGAAGTTTAAAATGATGTTACATAAAATAAAGACTAAATGCTCCAATGTCATATTCACAACAGAAACCACAAACCACCACAAAACTCATAACACTTTGCAGCCATGAAATATTGCAACTAAAGCAAACCCAATCCCAAAATCAAAACCATTTTTTTTAAAAAAAAAATAGCAAACCCAATTTCCGGCTTCAAAACGATTTAGAGCACCGACCCAATTCCAAAAGCACAATCATGCATAGACGAGAGAGAAATGGGGTATTGAAATTTGTGAGAAAGTTTGGACCTTTGGGCAACCAGAGCGAGAGAGCGATCAGAGCAGTGTCGAAGGCGAATCTGGGTGAGGAAGACGTGGGTCCATTGGACGACATATTGAAGCATGGAATCGATCTTAGTTTCGAAATCGGGGGACCACCAGCGAGGTGACTCGGTGGGCGAGTCGAAGTAAGGGTCGAGGTTGAACACTGTGTGGAGAGAGGGTTCTTCCTTGAAGGCGCTGAACCATGACTTGCAAACCAGCATCGCCCCTCGCCATCGATCCTCTAAGCTGAGTCGGGACAGGATGTTGATGAGGCACTCGCGAGTCAACTCGGACCACTCGGCCTCACTTTCTTCTCCCTCTTTTTCCATTTCCTCTGGTTTCTCTTCCTTTTCCCGTGCAGTGCCAATAATGGAATGCGTTCTCCTTCTATTCATTCGGATCAGATTCGAGATTCGTTCCTCTGGTTTTTAACACGTGCATTTGCAAATCCACCCCTTGAACCTGATTACCCAAGTAATGCCAACTTTTTTTTATTAACGATAAATTTAGATAAGGGGAATCACTAATCTCAGCATCCAAGCCATAGTTAGTGCGACAAAAGATTCGATCATCTATGCTAACCTCCGATAACAATAATGCTAACATTTAATACTATATTAATATTAATATATATATATATAGTTTAATTATAATTATTAAACTCCCCGAAAGTTATTATTGGGACAAAAATCATTTCTAGATACTAGACAGAGATATTCATCGAATTAGACTTGACTAGGGGTAGCAATATGGGTCTTTAGGCCAGCCCGTTTAACCCACAAAATGGGCTGGGCTGACATTTTTGGGCTCTGGCCCATTTGGACCCGGTCTGTTTGTGCCCATGAAAAAGGGTCAAAAACGGATTGACCCGAAACGGGCCCCGTTTTTTTTTTAAAACAAATAAAATAATAATTTTTTTGATTTTTTAATTTTTTTATTATTTTGGTGGGCCAGCCCGTTTTTGGCCCATCAACCCGCGTGTCCGTCCCTTAAACGGGCCGGGACGAGTTTTTTGGCCCATTTTTTAATACGGGCTTGCCCGTTTTTCACGCAGGCCAACACGGGCCGGGGGCGGGCCGTTTTGACACCCCTAGGCTTGACCATGATAAACTCGATAATACAAAACCAACCCGATTAAATTGATTATATTGTATTAGAAGGTTTTTGGGGGGGGGGGGGGGGGGAGGATTCCATACTCATTGTAGCGATTATCATTTACTGGATGATATGGTCTTTTGTTTTAACTATTTTGAAGTTTAGATCTATAACCTCTCTTCAAATTTGTGATACTTAGAAGAATTTATCTCTTCTAAAGTGAAGAATACACAACGAACTATAAAATTACAACGGTTGATCAGAAATCAATGGTTAAACTTAGATTGACGAGTTAAAAACTTGCTTAAGGGTAATACGGTACCTTAAGCCATTTTTCTTCCCAAAGATTAACTTGTTAGGCATTATTCGTTGACAAACAACCCAAGAGCTTGAACATAGAATGGATGTTTATCATATTTTGAATCTTCCAAAGTTATGGATTACCCTTTTAGATTTATAATCATATCCTATTAAGCTTCAATAACATTCCTACAATTACCTTCTATTAATAACCAAAATACCAGCAACATAAGATATCATTCATAATCTATCTTTGTTTCTTTTTTAAAAAATAAAAATAAAAATCTGTCAATGGCGTAGGATTTTTTTTTTTTTAAATCATAGAGGAATGAAATTGAGCAGCAACATACGCTTCCAGCATCATGTATGGATTTGTATGTGAGTCATGAGTGAAGACTCCATAGGTTTACTATATATAAGAGCAACATTAGAACATAGAAAGGGCCAAGCCATAAATACAAAGTGACAAAACATATGCTCTTCAGCAGAAATGATGAGAATAACATCAAGCAGTATGGTATGTTGGCAACAACAAATTCAAATTGACAGAGGATGGGGAAGGGAAGCAAAATGTATTTCATATTGTTTTTATTTCCCACTTCAATATTTTCAGGAAACATAGAAGATGATCATGAAAAAATGGGGAGAAGCAATAAAGCTTCCATGTCAAGATCAACCCCTATATTCAGCTTATTCTCATAATAATATCACCTTAATCAGCTAAATCAACATATTGTGGTGATAAAACTTTTCACAGGTATGGGGAGCAAAAGGAAGGATAGAGTATTATGAAAATCATATATTGAAAAGCAACTGCGAGGAAGAGGAATACTGAAACTCAGTTTACCCCACCAGGGTTTTTACAACCAGGTACATATAATAATGACCATTTCAACAATGAAAAGAAAAACCCCATTTATACGATTGAGTCCATGTTAGCATGGCCAACACTTACCCTCACATGAGCCATTCGAAGTAGAAAAATGGGTCAGTGATGGCAGATTAGAAAGGGCCATATGTAGAGTTTTGCTATCAAAGGACGAGTTATACACTTATGCCTAATCAAGGAACAACACTTACAAAGTCTCTTCAGTTTGAAAAAAAGGGGGGAACATTTTTAACCCGTTAACCTGTTTGATTCACTTCCATCAGCCCCTGAAACATATGGTTTTGACTTTCAAAGTTCAAATCCTTCAAAACCCCTGCCCAGAACTAAGGATTCTAGACATTACTTGAGGTGTAATTACATGCAACACCAAGGGGTGCAAACCAATGGCAAACGAAGAGCATCACAGAAGAATCCTTATTATTGAAGCATCCAAGAGGGGGGAAAAAAAGGTGATTCTACAAACTATTAATTCTCAGTAGTTATGCATATGATTAACTATCGAGCAAGCCATCAAATAGACCAGAACCACTTTTTTCATAATTTGATCACATAAGGTACTTGAAATATAGCCATACAATTAAAAATCACATTACCAGATAATTGTCCACAATACTTGAATAATCTGAGCACCTGTTCTCAGCTAAAATGCTATGAGACAAATGATACAAATCACAAAATAGACCGAGTCCAATCTCAATGATGAGAATTACAAATAAGAATTCAGTTCAAGAAGTGGTGTCCATTACATACTCTAAAGAGCTGAACACGAGACATCACACACACACACACACACACACCGTATGTGTTGTTTAGTATTGTTGCGCATAGAGAGGACGCCTATACTCATCAAAGTACTGATCACGATCAACAAAGATAATGGCATAGAGGGCATAAATTATACCAGGAATATACCCTAGTATAGTAAGGAGCAAGCAGATGATGAATTCAACCTGCACAAATGACAATCACACACTCCGATCTGTCACAATCAAATTGTAACAAGTTCCAACAATATCATAAATTTCAGATTGATCAATTCATCCCCTTTTGACCATGACAAAAAAAGAGATTTTGAGTATACAAATTGAAAGAACAAGTAAAAGGGGTGTCAGTATATGAGTTCAATTAAGGGGGCAGTGGCAGATCCAAAGAGAAGAGAAGAAGGGTCATAAAAGAGAGAAGAGACGTACACTGCAGCAACCATGGCGGAAGCAAACTCCGACAGGAGGGAGCAAGACGGCGATCATAATCTCACAGCATATTTCACAACGGGTCGGCATTTTTCACTCTGATAGAAGAAGATGAACTCTGCGCTTCTGCTGGTTGGGTTGAATATCCCAATGGAAATGGAAACGGGTGAACACCAATCGTCCAATAATGCAACGCCAAGTTTCTTCTTGCTTGGTGCACATTTTAAAAAGAGTTAACTGCTATTTTGGCCTCTGAAACTGTAATGCAGTCTTATTTAAATCTCTAAAATTAACAAAAATATAAATTAGCTCCTGAAATTGTAAAATAATGGTTAAATTAGTCCCTAAAATTATAAAACATCGATCAAGTTAGTCCCTAAAATTGTAACGACAGGGACTAACTTGATCGACATTTTACAATTTCAAGGACTAATTTGTATTTTCGTTAGTTTCAGGGACTTAAGTGAGATCATATTACAATTTTAAGGGTCAAAATGACAGTTAACTCATTTTAAAAACCTCCTAAAAATGTTTTAAAAATACTTTTGGTCGTCATATAAAATGTGGTTATTTTTATACATTTTTATTTCATGTAAAAATTATTTTATATAAAAATCACCTTCTAAAGTAATTTTTATATAAAATAATTTAGTAATTATTTTTTAAAATTTTTTATAGAAATTAGAAATTAATTTCTATTTTCTTACATACATAAAAATCATTTTCTTAATCTCTTACCTTATTAAATATCATTTTCTTAATTTTAAAAATCAAAAATAAAAAATCTTTATAAACTTTTTTAATTAATCCAAGTATTAGATTGGTTAATTAGTTTTATATTATGCAAACTGTTTTTATCAATTAATCCGGGTTTTTTTTGTCAACCCAGGTTATTTTATTTCAAAATCACTTTTTTTGATTCTATAACAAATGGGCCCCTTTTTTGTTAAGAAAAACAAATGGGCCCTTCAAACATAGTCTAATAGATGGTCCTTTATTGTTTCATCAAAACTCGAAATTATTTATCCCCTAACATAGCTCAAGTGAAAAAATGAGCTGGGGTGATATTAAATGGTAGGGATTCCATCTCCCACCTCTCCAAATTCCCCAAATGACAAAAAAAAAAAAGAAAAAGAAATATGGCCATTATTTTGGACCAAAAAAAATAGCCATTATTTACAATTAATGGATTATTGCATGGTCAAATCTCAATTGATAATAAAAAGAAATAGTAACAAATGATTTATATCTTTTTCCGTGTTTTATGATGTGATAAAATGAATAATTATTGAGAAAACACGAAGAAAATAGAAAATAATCAAGAAACTAAATAGAGAATAAGAGGTGTGAGACATCAACACCATGTGAAGAATCAAGATAGAACTTCTTTATATCAAAAATTGATGCTTCTTATCCCGTACGTGAAGATACGCCCCTTTTAATAGCAAAAAGGAGAAAAGGCTACCATAAATGCTACAGCTCACTCTCTCTTTGACCAGTATATTGTATCATGTCGACACCATTTAAACAGGGTGTGAAGCATGAGAGGAGAGAAACAAAAAATGTCGTTTAAGACTTTGGTTTAGAAGGAAAAAAAAAAGGGAGGCTAGAGTCCTGTAATGTCGGTTTTCTCTGGTTTGGTATCACATTCATAAGGAAAAGGAGGGGAATGGAATAGCATTTTATTGGACCAGTAAAATTTGTAGTGCTTATATTTGATTCACGCCAAGTACAAAGAAACAACTTAATTAAATGTTTGTCCAATAAGTGATTATGATATAAGCATTTATGACTTTCCACAAAATAAACTATGTAACCATTTATGTATAAGATTTTTTATAGTCAAACAGAGAAAAAAAATTTAATTTCACATAAATTTTGTATAAGATATTTCTATAAGTCGGATTTGGAAAATTTATTGAAATAAGTTAAAAATAGCTCATAAATGTGTTATAAGCTATTTTCGTAAGCTCTTATAATTTTTTGCTCGTCTAGGTATTTTTATGCTTTCATCTTGGTTGCTATTAGGCATGTGGAAGAACTCAATCCAAACAAACTCGATAAAAAATGTATTGATTTGTGCCAGACCTATTGGGTTAGACGTCATTTATTATTTTAAAAATATTTTTAAGGATTCTAAATAAATCTATGATTTTTCATAGCTACTTAGTTGATTAGGTAAAAGAAAGTAAAAAAGAAATTACATGTGATCGAGTTCCATGAGTTTGAAAGTTAAATCTATTACCCAAACCAATTGAAATCGTGTTCCGTTAGTTTGGGTTGGTTTCGACCTGAACTAGGGGGAAAAAATTAAAGCAAAAAAAATCAATTTGGGTCGAGTTACCACCGGGTTTGCCCCAGTTGCTATACACCTTTGTTTGTTTGTAGATGTGTTAAAACACGTTAAATACGCATTCAATGGCAATAGTGGTTGATACATTTGACATGCCTTTAATGTGTTTCAACATCACTCTGAACAATTTCATCAAAAAATACATCACTCTGGCTTGCTAGGTAAGCATACTTAGCATTTGTTTGGATATGCATTGGGGCACGTTTCAAAACACCTCAATGAGAACAAAAAAAAGGGGTTTCGTTTGGCTAAACTAATACGTGTTAACACAATATCATGCTGGTAAATATTTAATATTTGCAATTAGTTTGTGAAAAATAATAAATATTTTTTGGGTTTAATTTATCAATTTATGGGCTTTTCATTTGATGGAATTTGCTACAATAATATATTCGGTGAATTATTTAAGTGAGTGTCAAGTATTTATCAAATATTAATTTTATTTAATAATGTTTAATATTTTATTAATTATATTCAGTCATTAATAAAATTCTTAATGTGTATCCCACACAAAAATGAATAATAAAGTAAACACTTATTTTTAATTCTTTAATTAACGCTAAATCATGTATTTTTTAGAGGACGCTAAATGACGTATTAACGAAACCTAAGTTGTACCATATATTGATTTAAATACATAATTCAAGAAAGGGAAACCATTGTACTGATTATCTTACCTGTTTGGGGTCATTTTAACTTGTTTAACTTTGTGATTTTGGACTCTATTTCTATTTTCCTATTCTTGCTCCTCAAGGATGACCTTATTAGTGTTTTTTTTCGCACGCAATAGTGTGTGTTAGTTTTTTTTTTCTTTGTTGTTATTTTCTTTAATTATAAAAAAGTAAAAGATAACATAATATTTTCTAATAAATGCTTTTAAAGCATTAATTAAGTAAACAAATATGAAAAGATAAATCCTAGTCAATATTCGTAGGATACTACTACTAGTAAAGAAATAAAAATATCTTTTTTTAAAATAGTAACATAATGAATGTCCTAATAAGTAACCTCAGTATATATATATATATATATACAGTATATATATATATATATTAATTAATAATTAATAATAAAGCTTTAAAAAATAAACAGTTTTTGATATAAGCCTATTTCATTAAAAAAAACATTTTCAAAAAAACCGAAACCCACTATATATTTTTTTGAATTTCAAACCCACAATATATTTTTATTCACACAAAAAAAGCCCTTCACCCGCCCCCTCTTTCTCTCTCTGTATCTTCTGGTTACAGTGCAGGAACTGCGCTGTAATACACCATCGCGATTCGCGATGGTACGGTGTTTCCCTCAATTGTGAAACAAAATATTTTTCGTGTGTTACATTCTCAAAGGTGGTTTCGACGGAAACACCGAAAGAGAGCAGAGAATAAAAAATATACGGTTGCTCTGTGTGGTAGCGTTGTAGACGTACGCGTGTGAATCACCGTTTTTTTTAGCAAATTTTCCATCTTTTGTTGTGTGTTTACGTTGCGTGTGTACTTGTTGATAGTCATTCATTCGGCAAAGTGTTTTTTGCTTCTGCGTTTAAGCATTTTCAAGTTTCAAGTTTTTTTTTTCAATGGAGTTCAAATATCGTGATATCGACAACAACAGACCCCCAACAACGACGTCGTTTCCTTTTTCCACCGTCACCTATGTCTCCGACCGATCACTGATGGGTCAGAAATCGGAACCCCATTTTCCTCCATGCAGAAAAAACCAAACTTTTTTTCCTTTGTTTTTATTTTCTGACTTTTATTTATTATTGATGATCAGGTGCCGCCGCCGTCGCCGGTGGTTTTCCGAGCATGCCGAACACGTTCCGTGTGGCGGTGGGCGGCGGTGGCAGCGAGTCATTACGGAGAGAGCTGGAGAAAGAGCAAATCCGGCGGGAGATAATCGCCGGCGAGATTGCCCGGCGGCGAGAGCTTGAGGAGGAGGTTAGGAGGGAGCTTGCACTGGAGAGAGCGTTGGGAATGGGAATCCCAACGCAGAGGAGTTCGGCTTCTGCTTCTGCTGTTGCTCCGTGGCGTGTGGCTGCTACTACGTGGTCGAATCCTAGACTCAACCCTGTTGCTGCTGTTGATGATCTCATTGGTGTCTCACACTCACAGCAACTACAGCAAATCATGGCCCCTTCAGAAACCAAACCTTCTCCGCACACCGATGAAGACAAAGTCATCATGTTGGTTAGTCTCAACCCCTTCTATTCTATCTGTTCTCTCTTTTTGCTCCCTTCAGTTTCATTGTTTTTCTGCCTCTTTATTAACAAGGTATGTTTTGTAAGGTCTTTTTTTCATGAATGATGCGCCATACTGTGCTTTGGGGGAGATATTGTGTGAGGAAGTGTGATATCAGTTATCACAGTGCACTTTGATCTTTTATTTGTTTGTTTTTAGGTGATATCACAGTGCACTCTCTGGTTTCTCTTGATTACTTTATTTTTTATTTTTTTTACACACTAAAGCACAGTTAGTATACAATTGTTCCTTTTGTCTGCTTATTTTGTTCTCCTTGCATATTATTTGGAAGGTATATCTGGGTTATCTGTAAATTACTTCAATCAATGAGTAACCCATGAATCAAAACGAACTAAAACAAAGAACTAGTGGGTTGCTTTTCCAGATTTACTTAGTTGCATTTGGTTTGCAATATTTCCAAGCCAATCAAGGTTGGTTCAGTTTAAAGTTTGGTCTAAAACCATAGTACTATACAATGTAGCTCAAGCATGCTCCCAACTCAAGTTTAGTCGAGTCTACATTGGCTCGGACATTCCATCCAAAATTTATTATTTTCTAAAATTTTAGTTTGCTTTAGCAATTAGTGATCATAATTTGATTCCAGAAGTTTGGTTAGGCACTTTGGTTGTAGAATTAAATGAAATACCTGTTATAAAGTTATGGCTAGAATTGTGTCATTTCTGGAAGTTGTAGTTATTTTTTTCTGTCAAGTTTTCCCTTTACAGGTCCTTGAGTTCTGAAATTGAAAATTCCTGGTAGTAGATGATGAATGTGATATATACTTTGTTATTGCTTTATGCTCTCAAATCTGCTTTGGTTAAGTTTCTTTTCCTATTTGTTTGGTTAACCCCTACATGGCAATACATTTTCTTCATTGTAAACTTGTATTAATAAAAACTTCACTGGCAATAGAATCATGCTGTCTGATCACTATATGTATATCCTAATTGGTACTGTTGAAGCTCTTAATTGGCCAGTTAGCATATGATGTTTTATTCGAGTATCCCATTGCAGGCTAAGCCAAATCCTGATCTTTATAGCGCAAAGCGAAAAGCAGTGACACCTGCTGTTTGTGGCGCGGAGCCTTCTGCATTTGGTTTGAAGAAAAAACTCAAGGAAGATTGGAGTTGTGAGCTATGTCAAGTCAGTGCCACAAGTGAGAGGGGTTTGAAGGAGCACCTGCGTGGTAAGAAGCACAAGGCCAAGGAAGCAGCCCTGAAATCTCAAAAGATTGGTAAGAGCAATGGACCATCTTTGTCTTTAGAGAGATGTGAAAAAATTGCCACGGCAACTGAAACCATCGTTACCGCAACTTCAGGGTTGGATGCGAAACCAGATAGGCAGGCATCTCTCCCTAGCATAACCTTGGGAGACATAAAGGCACCTCAGCCTACCATAATCTTGGAAGACATAAAGGCACCTCAGCCTACCATAATCTGGAGAGACGTAAAAGGACCTCAGCCTAGCATAACCTTGGAAGAGATAAAGCAGTTGGTGGTGAATGAAGGTGTAATGGAATCCAAAAATGAGAAGCAGGTGCAGAAAAGCCAAAATGTAGGCGGTTTGGAGAATCAAGATGGAACAGCAACTGAGGAAGCAGTGAAAATAATTTCGTCGACGAGAAGAAAGTGTGAATTCCGGTGTGAAATTTGTCAAATAATTACTTTCTCACAGGCTGTGATGGAAGACCATAAAAGAGGGAGAAAACACCTCAGGCGAATGCAGACATATAGCCAGAACAATGAGAGTGCCCCGCCCACACCCTTATCACAAGAAGCTCCCGGGTTGATCAAAGACACAGCTGCTGTTAACAAAGAAACAGACCAGATGATAACACCTGTTCCGAACGAAGAAGCGATACGAGAGGTGGCAGAGTTCTTCTCAAATCCAGATGAAGTACATCCAGTGGCTGAATCGAGAGGAGATAGAGCCGATGAAGGACTATGAGCACCATGCAAGGTGCTGCAAATTCTGGAGCTGATCACAAAACTGCTTATGTGGACTCATGGCAACTTCATATCTCGGATGTCTAGTTACTGACATTTTTAATGTGTTTTTGTAAGTGCTGATTATATGGCCTTACATGAGGAACTCATTTGACCTGGTGTAATTTATTGGGTCATGTCTTCATTACATGTCAATTTTCACCTATCTCTATCCTTGTTTATTTTAGTCCTTACATGCTCGTCACTCTAGTGTGCAAGCATGTTAATCGAAGCAAAGGAGCATGGGAATTAAAGTGGCCTAGATATGTTCTTATTTGTACTGAACTAAAATTTCTTTTAGTTAGTTGCAACATTTTCTCAGGTTCAAGCTCCAAAAATGCTCATTTTTCTTTTCAATAGTAAAGATGAGTCACGAGGCACTACCACTGCTTAGCCGACGAAGAAGTAAGTCTGCTGTATGATCGATTTTTCCTAATTAATTCATTAAATTAAAACGCGAATAATCTATCATATCCAAGTACATGAATATCAATTGACTTATTGAGTATGAATATAAGCTTTATTATCCACGAGTTTAAGCCCGAATGAAGTTTTCAAGTATGAAACACGATTGCACGAGTTCCATGCTAAGTAGTCTACCTCACCCATTGTCAATTGTCATCCTTATTGGTCACATTATTCCGAGAGATTTCTTAGGCCATCTCCAACCCAACACCCAAAATGGGTGCTTAAATGGGTCTCATGCTGTCACATTCACATCACTCACTTTCACATTTTCCAACATAAGCATCCAATAAGAACTCAACCCCTCTAATCCAGCACTTTTAAAAAATTTACTAAATGGGTCCCACCAATAACTCCTCATTATTACATCTCAACAATAATTTATTTATTAATAATTTTGATATATGATATATTAAATTATAAAAAATATGAAATTTATTTATACTATTTTTTGCAATTTTTATAATAAAAAAAATTGTCAATTTTCATGAATTAGATTTTATTTAAAACAATGACAAATAGATAAAATTGCATTTGTCAAATTTTCCTCCGATGGAAGAGAGAGGTTGTTATTTCAAGACTTTTACCTACGGTTAGCTGAAACTGTGGGTAAAAGTTTGTTGCATTTGTCCAAGATGCACCCAGAAGAGAGAGATTACTGTCATTTTATATATTAAGACTTTTACCTATGGTTTGCCGTAGGTAAAAATCTGTTTCAGTTTTTTTTTATTCTCACGCGCAGGACCCACAGGAGAGAGGATGCTTGTAGAAGCACCACTCCCTATTAGTAGAGCTGGCAAAACGGGCTACCCGGCCCGCATCGGGTTCGGACTTTATCGGACCGAGCGTCCAGATTGAAAACAAACTCGATTTTATGTGCCCGAACCCTATCCTATGCGGGCGGCGGGCTTTTCGGGCAGCCCGGCTAATAAAAAACGTTTTTCAGTCCAGTATTATTTTTTTATCAAAACAAATTTAAAAGACTTAAAAAACACATTTTTTTTATCAATACGAACTACTCCTCCTCATAACCTCATTAATATTATAGCACCCAATTTGTCCAGTACACTACATTACATTTACACCAGCGAAGCATTTAACATTAATACTAATAGCACCCAATTTAACATTTAACAATGAGAGGCGATGCGCGGTGAGAACTGAGCAACAGAGAGAGAAAGGAGAAATAAAAGTAAAGTGAGAATTGAGTTGAGAGTGAGACTGATACAGTGATACGGTCCATACGGTACGGATAGGGAGAGAAGGGCTTGGGCCTTGGATTGGAGTGACCGGGTGAGAAACTAAAACTGAGATTTTTTTTTTTAGTTTAAAAACTGAGATCTGGACACGGTAGTATACTAATATAGTAACAGTAGCCGAGCCTGCGGGCAGCCCGAAAACCTGCCAGTCTAGCCCGGCTCTAGCTCGGGTTTTGTCGGATCGGGCCAAAAAGGCCCAGATTAAAAACGGGTTCGATTTTAAGTGTCCAGTCCCTCTAATTTTTTGGGCGGTCGCGCGGGCTGGCCCATTTTGCCAACTCTACCTATTAGGAACCCCTATTTTTTTCTCTCCAAGTGTTTAATACGAATCTCTAAATACCTCATAGAAACCCCCATTGGAGATACCCTTAGCACCTTCTGCAAAGTATAAAATAACTTCAACAACTCCTAACCCATATTTCTGGTCAAGTGGATTATTTTCCACACCTAGATTTCCTCCAAATGGCGGACAAGTAAGTCAAGACATAATAATAATAATAATAATAATAATAATAATAATAATAATAATAATAATAATAATAATATAACATAGAATAATAATAATAATAATAATAATAATAATAATAATGATCGGCCATAACGGATAATCTTATGTTATACACAAATTAAATAATATGGGCAGAGACCAATGGATTGTTGCTAAGTGAACTAATGGATAGACATCAAAACCAACCGACCCCAATCACTCCCAAACCCTTCAAAACCGGCCAGAAAGAGGGAACAAAACACACCCCCAAGAGCCCCAAGCCTCGGGATTGAAACAAGCGCAAGAATCTAAGGACCACCATCTCAACCACACAAAATCCAAATCCAATTTTGGACTACTTTTTTTGCAATGCAAAAAGATAAACCATAAAAAGAAAACAACCCGTGTGAAGAAAGATGTGATCTGAGGGAAGAATAAATTCTCCATTTCATCTAATATATATATATATATATATTGAACATATGATATCATTCTATAAGGTATATTTTATCTTTACACAAGATGAAAACATAAAACTAGAACATGGTTTGGTGAAAGGTTAAAAAAAAAAAAATCTGCTACATATTAAGGCAGACACTACCACATTACATTCCAAATATGAGAAGGAGTTCAGCCAAACTGAACTTAGATCAAATCAGACCCTTAATGCCACTTGGTCTTGCCATGAAATCTTCCTTTTCCCTGCCCTACTTGATCCATCCCCAACGTTTCTACAAACTGAAAGCTTGATATCATTGTGCTGCTCCTCACTCACAACTCTCTGTGTACTCCTCTTTGGCTCTTCAATCCACATGGGCTCATTGTTGCCTTGTAATTCCTCCTCCTCTGTCTGTGCATGGAAACAAAAGTAGATGAAAAAAATATATGTCTTACTAGAATCAAATTAACATAAACAAGGATTCCATGGTGTGAACACAGCATGCGAAATTGATTAATTACCGAAATCTGGTTCAAGTCAAAAAATGGAGTTATACTCTTCTTTGTGGCTTCCTTCCCACTGTGAATCCTATCTTTGTGATTCAAGTCAAACACAGGAGGAGCAGAACTGTGAAGAGATGAAGAAGCATCTTTCTTACTGAAACTGCTCCTGCTACCATTAAGGTTCAAATCAAACACATGGCCAGTCTTTTGCAATGTGTCTTCAACCCCCCCATTGAAGATTCTTTCTTTTGGGTTCAAATGAGAAGCAGCAGCATGGGGTCGCAGAGTAGATTCCTTTCTGTTGTAATTCCTTCCCTTTGAGATCATAGGCTCTTGGATTTTGAGCCTTTGTGGCTTTTTTAAAACTTGTTGCTTTGGTTGAGGCTTTGGAGGAGGGTGTTTTAGCAGGTATTTGTAACGTTGCCTCAGAAATCTGCAGTTAAAGAGTGATAGTGATAAGCTCTCTATGAATAATAAATTGCAAATTATTATAAAAGTTTAAATTGCTACTACTCATAGACAAGGGATATTACCGAACTTCTGCGGATAATATCAACTTTTTCTCCTTCGTAGCCTGCAATTTCCTTCTCATGGCCTCTGTTTCCTGAACATATTAGAAATATCATGAGAACATTTTCCCCCAAAAGTCTTCTACAACCAACTCAGACAAGACCAGCATGAGAAAAAAAGAGATAAACAAACATAGTAATTATTTTGACAAAGCCTAACAAAGTATGACCCCCAAAATGAAAAAGAAAAAGAGACTAATTAACAATTGATTACCGTTTAATTCTTAAGTTCAGGACTTAATAATAAGTTTAAGAATTCCTACGGAAAATATGACATAAAACAAAAAATACAAAGTAACAAAGCTAATTAGCTTAAAAGACCCAAGAGGCTGAGACCAAAAAGTAAAAGCTATACAAAGTAAAGGCTTCAAACAGCTTTATAAAAAATGAAAACAACATAAACAACATAAGAAAACTCACAAGAGCAAGCTGCTATGTGACTGTTGTTTCATGTTTATTAAATTCACAGGAGTTTAGCAGAAAAGAATCAAAGATTTTTGGAGTCCAGAAAACTTGTTTGTTTTGCAGGAGGTAACTGAAACGAAGGAAAATCTAAAAGAAAAAGAGACGAAATACCATGAAGATATGAACATGAAAACACACCATCCCATCAGATCGGAGAATAAATATAGGTTTTATCCAAACAAATCATCAAACAACCATATCAAGACAGACATAAGATCAAACCCCCTTATTGTTTTCTCCAACAAATCCTTAATTTTCACAACAACAAACCATCATAAATCCAAATCAACCAAAACCCACAAAAGATATCAAAGAAAAAACCAGATCCAGTGAAACCGACAAGAGAAATTTCCAATCTTTATAAAAGAGGGGCAAAAGGGGTGGGTTACCTTGTGCAGGTCTTCATAGTCCTGCAAGAGACTCTGGTGCCTCAACCTGGTCCTCTGATCCATATACACATCACGAGGAGGCTTCATAGAGACAACCCCTTTCATCTTCTTCATCAGATCAAGGAAGAACGAAGCAACCCAAAAGCCAAGAAGAAGCAACTACAAAACTAAAGGTGAAAAGAAAGATAGAGAGAAAGAAGAAGGTGGGGTGTGGTGGTGGGTGATGATGGAACAAAACGTGAGAGAATGAAAGAGAGAGATAGAGAGAGGAAAAGAGAGGCACACAATAATAAAGAGAGAGGCTCTCTCTCAAGAGGGGAGGAGAGGTAAGAAGGTTCTCGCTTTCCTGTTTTCTCTGTGAAACTCTGACCAAGACAAAGAAACCCAAAAAGCCCACATAACTCGGTGAAAAATATTGTTCTTTTGAAAGACCAGTGATGAAGATGGGATTTTTTGGGGGCTTGCAGAAGGGCAATTCGGGGAACATAGTTTGGTGAGAGAGAGAGAGAGAGTTTTGTGAGGTGGGTTTGGTTGGAGGACATTTGAACACATCTAACTTCTCTTTCCTTTTGTTTTTCCCATTCTTTCTTTCTTTCTTTTTTGTTTTTCTTTCTTCTACATAAATTTTGGTCCAGCTGGGCCATTGATGAGAGAGAAAGAGGGGGTGGGTTGGGTGGTGTGGACTCTTTGGGTTTTGATGGAAAGGATGCGTGGAGTTTCCATGTTTCTTCTTTCATTGTATTTGCCATTTGTTGTTGGTGTCTGTATAGAGAGAGAGAGAGAGTGAGTGAATGGGTCAGAGGGATAGAAAGAGAAAGAAAGAGAGGGTATTGTATATTGAAGATAGAGGTAGGTAGATAGATGGATAGATTAGGGGGTGGAAAAAAAAGGGCAAAGGGATAAATGAGATGACGCTGTTTCTTCTGCTATGCTGTAGCTGTTGTTGGTTGCAACCTTAAATTTAGGCTTTGGGTTTTTGGGGTGGATTGAGTACTTTCGATTTTGTTGGGGTTGTGAACCTTTTCTGATAGTGCCATGGTGGCGTTTACGAATGACACAGATGCCTCTCAATTCTCATTTCATTTCACACCATTATTATATGCAAAAGGGTCAATTGATGTATATTTACCTTCATGCCCTTCTCGTTTTTATTTCTTATTCTGCTTTTCACCCTCCCCTTGTCCTGGGTGGAGAAAACCAATATGGCTTTTTCATGATGAAGCAGGTAAAGTAGTAAAGAACAAAAAATCTCAAAAACCCATTTGCCAATTCCACTCCATTATTTTTGTGGGTGGGAGTGATCCCCTAAAAGAGGATATGTGCTTCCCCATCATCTCTTCTCTCTCTCTCTCTCTCTCTCTCTAGCATATGAGGGGTGGATTAGGTACTTTGTCTTCTACACCCAACTGAAGAGTCCCCTATCTTTATATTTAATGTTTCCTCCATTTTCATCAATGGAATTAGAAAGATCCCACCATCACCTACTTTCAGGACTTTAGCCACTACCACTGTTTATTGAAAGCTCCATCAATATTACCCTTCAATTCTTTGTTATGGGCATGATGCTATAGCCACAGATTTTGGGATCTATTATTTCCTGATTTCCACTAACGCTTGGCTCAGTCACCCTTTTCTTATATCATATACTTACTTATGTACACGTTATTTTTATATGGTTTTAATCTTAGTATAATTATTATTTCACGTTATTCATACGCATGTTCTAATAAATATGCAACTAGTAGCTTTATGATCATTTCTTGCAATCGTGCAATGGGGGCAATGTGGTTAATGTCTCTCACAATCATGTGGGGAGTGCTAGTGCATGCTAGTGGTACAAAGCGTGAACCCACCCACCACTCCACGACCATGGTAAGAACTAAGAATTCAAAACAGACACAGATTGCAGAGATGTGTCTTAAAAACAAAGATTCTGAAAATGAGACCAGAGAGGTGCAGTTAAGGTAAAATAAAGCTGCTGGTGCCTGCCTGTGGATGTTGGGGTGGCGACTAGGGTGCATAAGGAGAAAATATTGCACCGGTGCAACACTCCAATTTGACCTGCAATAACCAGTTAAAAAAAATCTCAATATTTGTAAGTCAGCCCATTAAATGGAAAAGACATACAATTTGTAATTACACAACACTCTCGTTCTGGATTCCCTACAACATACGGTCACCGAAAGTTAGTGATTCTACACCATTTTTATGGAAAAAAAACTTGCATGTGAAAACCGAGTCCAACAACAACTCGCAGCTCTACTCTCCAATTTTCCACTATCCTTTATTAATGAGAGGAAATCTTCCAAGTCAGTAAGGAGGTATGAGTAGCCAAAGCTCTAACGAAGTTGAAGCTATCAAAGCAAAAATCATTGCTCATCCTCACTACCCCAATCTGTTACAACTTTACATGGATTGTCAAAAGGTCATCCATCCCCAATAATTAATTAAATGATTACATAAAGTATATAATTAATTAATTAGCTTTTATTTTATTATTTTATTAATGTTACCTCAGCTGTTTCATATTGATTGTAGGTAGGAGCTCCGCCAGAAGTGGTGGTGCGTTTGGCTGCGGGTCTACAGGATTTTGGGGCACGGCAATGATCTTCAGTTAGTTCTAGGGAAGCTTGCAAGGACCAAGAGCTTGACCAATTCATGGGGTGTGTGTGTGTGTGTGTGTGTGGTTAATTAATTGATTAATTAATTTGTTCACCACTTTCCCAATTTGGGCTTTGTGAATAGTTTTTCAGAGTTTGAAATTAGTGTGGTGGTGTGATTCAAAACTAGCAAGAAGCTTATTGTGACATGCTGGTGAAATATCGGGAGGAATTAGGGAGGCCTATACAAGAGGGGATGGATTTCATGCGGATGACAGAAACTCAGCTCAACATGCTTTGCGATGGACCACCCCTGTGGATATTCTCTGGTACTTTTTCTTCTTCTTCTTTCCCTTAATTTGTACCCAGTGGAGGACCCTATTCAATTTCCACTCCCACTACACTCTTCTCAGTTCTCACGGTAGCGTTGGAGGAAAATAGAGGAAAAGCGGGTTTGAGATCAGTGACCATGTTGCAATGGGTTCCGCAAGGAATGCTGACCAGTGACCATGGCGGCGTCACCGAAACCTAGTAAAAAAGGGGACTGAAGAGTACAAATAGAAATAAAAAATGGACTAAACTGAAATTTCAATAATTTTTGTACAACCCAGCAGAGACCGGTTACAGGATTTATATCTCAACCAGTGATTATTATAATAATAAATCCGATAGTTAGGAGTAAGGTGTGACACCAGTGCAACATTTTCTCCTTGTGCACCCTAGAAGCCACCTTGTTTGTTTTGCATTTGTTAGCATCTTTTGTCGGTGCACCATTTCACTCTTTCTCTCTCTTCCTGAGTTTGTGTACGTGTGAGAGTATCAGAGTAACCCCATCTATCCTTTTTTTTTTTTATAAGAAACCCCATCTATCCTTTTTTTTTTTGGTATAATCCCCCATCTATCCTTTTTATTGCCCTTCCTCTCGGCAATTCGTATTGAATAAAAAAAATCTCAAAATGATAATGATCAATAAATAACAATTCCTCGAGCAAAGCGGTGTGTCATTTTTTTTTTCTGCGAGAGGGTGAGGGGTATAATTTGAACATGGGCTCGTAGTTACATGTACGTAAAGAGAGATGGGCTTTATGTTGGTTTAATTCTTGGGTGCCGGTAAATACATTCTACTATTTTGTTTATATACTCTACTTTAAATAGTATTTTACTTTTATACTTTCATCAATTTGTTTTTTTTCTTTTAATTTTGTATTTTTACTGAAAACAGAGTTTCTGAAATGCATTGTATCTGTTTTTCAGAAACTCGAGTTTTTCGGAATACAAAATTTGTATTTTGGAAACTCGAATTTTCAGAATATATGCGAAACACTGAGTTTTTATAAAAAAAATTATTCCAAAAATTTGAGTTTCCGGTAAAAATACGAAACTGAAAAAAAAAAAACAAAACCAACGAGAGTAGTTTGAGAATTTACTGGATTAAGTGGGGTGTATATCCAAAAATTAGAGTGTATTTACTGACACCCTTAATTCTTTGGTCTCAATGTGTCAATAACATTCATTCTAACACTAGTTTTTTAATAATCTTTTTTAAGTTTGGAGAAATATTAGCAACATTCATTATTTATAACATTCTATTTTGAGTGAAATTCACGTGGATTGAATTAAATTATATAGGTCCTGTTATTTAGTTGGTGGGATCCATTCTAAAATAATGAGATCCTATTACAACTTAGGAGCTACCACATCGGTCACTACAGAGCTTTAGGAGTTGGTGTTGGGACTCCGACTAGCCAAAGGATTGGATGTACATTCGTTAATAGCAGAACTTGATTCAAAGGTTGTAATAAATATGATTTGGATGCTATTAGGGGTGGCAATATGGGTTTGGCCCAACGGGCCAGTCCGTTTGGCCAATAAAACGGGCCGGGCAGGGCCAACTTTTTTAGGCACCCGTCAAAAAAGGGCCGAAAACGGATTGGCCCGAAAACGAGCGGGGCTGCCCTGTTTTTTTTTTTGAAAAAAATATTTTTTTATTTAATTTTTAATTATTTTTTTAAATTTTTTATTATTATTTTGACGGGCCAGTCCGTTTTGGCCCGTCGGCCCGTCAAAATGGACTGGCCCGTTAGCCTGCGTAGCCCTCCATGGGACGGGACAGATTGTTTGGCCCATTTTTAAATACGGGCCGGGCCGGGCCGTTTTTTGCGCAGGCCAATGCTGGCCGGGCCGTTTTGCCATCCCTAGATGCTATATCATCCTAATTATTCTCCTACATATATTCTTACTATTTTATAAAATAAATATTAAATGAAAAAGTAAACATTGAAAACATAAAAAATATTTATTTCTTTCTCAATTTAGTAAATAGGAGAATTTATAAGAATAAAAGATAGGAAGAGGCTCTTAGAATTATCGATTCACATATTTGGACTTGCAAAATTCATCATGTGTTCAAGGAGGCAAATAGATGGTGCTGACATTCTTGCCAATATGGTTCACTCAGACAATTTCCACGGGACAATCCTAGACAAGGGCTTTGACCAAGCTTAGTTTATATCACTTGGTGATGATGTTGGAGGGGTTCTGGCCCCAATTATATTTAGTTAATTTTTCCCATTTTCTACCCTTTGTATCAAAAATAAAAATATACTAAATGTTAGACATTTCACTTTCTTGATACTTTCATAGGTAATTGTTATTTTTAAAATTGTTTATTTGACAGAAATTATTTTGAAAATTGTTTTAATCCATAAAATTGTTTTATGCATAGCAAGTAAAAGTCCTCCACATTTTCTAAACAATTGGTTAAAAGAGTCATTGAATTCAGGAAAAAGCTACGCGGATATTCTATGGGTGTATATTACTAGAATGAAATAGAAAAAAATGAGAGAAAAATAATAAAATAATAAAATACGTGATGTAATATTTAAAAAAAATAAATAAAATAAAAAATATTAAATAGATAAATATATTTGTGGGGTATACATATATTGTGACTCATGAATTTAATACGTTGTTTTGACGAAAAGGGTTACTCCGGTTGGCGAGCATAAAGTCAATTGGAATCCAATTAATCGAACGAGTGAGTGCCTAGGGATTTACTACTACTTGTTTGTGTCACACAATTGGTTAAAAACCGCGTCACCTAGTGTTCACTGTTCAATTCAATCTTCAACACAGTACACATAGGATAGGATAGATAGAAGCAAAGCAAAATATCTAATAGTCACCTACTTCCCCTTCACCCCCAATCGTCTCCAAACCCACACCACTTGCAACTTTTTCCCCTTCCCTTCTTCGCGTGGAAGCCAACAATGGCCTCCACTCTTTCTCTAACATGCCATTTATCAAACATCCACGGAACCAGTGAATGGAAAATGCTTTGCCCTTTATCCACTTCTCTCTGTAAGTCTCTCCCACCATTCATTTTTCATTTGGATTGCTTCTAAACTCAATAAAGTTGCAAACTTTTTTTTTGGTTTACTTTAACACGCTATATGGGACTTTTGCCTTTGGTGAGTGTGAGTGTGATGTGATTCTCTACTTCTGCCTTTTCATTTTGGGTGTGCCGTTTCAGTTCTTATTTGCCCAGAATGCCCTTTCTCTGTCTAACTCTGCCGAAGAATAATTTTATCTTGAATTTTTGGTTTATCGTCTATTCTTATTCCCAGCAAATGAATGCTTGAATGAAATGTTTCTTATCCCCCCCAAATCAGAACATGTACACATCCATTTCGAAGTTTGACCGTACTGTTAGTAAGACTATAAATAAAAATTACGAGAAAAAATTGGTATGGGGAACATGTAAGGTGAATTCATATACGCTTTTGATTATCAAATTACTTGTTATCACTGAATTATTCATCGTTGGCTATATTCTACAGGCAAACTAAGCCCCCGTGCAAATGTAGTTGATATGAGGCTATTATGTGGGCGTGGACGACAAACAGTTGGATCAGGCCATAGATGTTTCCGAGTTTATGCCCTTTTTGGAGGAAAAAAAGAAAATAGTGATGATGCACCTTCCAAGGTTAGCCAATTTAGCTTTCTTTTGCTATCAATGTTACATGTGAATCAATACTCACACAGGGTGACAAACTTGCATTTGTATGTATCCATAAGTCCCTATCTGTTTACATTTTTCATCATTCACATATGTGGTAATGATTAAGGACCATTATTTTTTTTGATGTGTTTATTTGATGAAAGCATTATAGGATTTATTTTCTTCCTTGCTCAATCTTCATCTCATTGACTTAAACTGGATAATGGATATTTCTTATAATTTTGTCCAAGAGAGAAATGAATCAGTGATAAAGTATCTCTTCTACAGAGTGTTCTTTCTTAAATGATAAACTATCACTTTTTCTTTGTGATAACTTCTCACTTTGGTGTGTCTATTATCAGACTGCGTTATGTAGGGGATTCTCCAGGGCATTATAATTGCATAGTATGATGTTCACCTTCCAAGCTAAGACTAAGCATTGGGAATTCAATTTTTTGGTCATGCTGTCCTGTGTCCATGTATTTTATTCTCTCCTGTGTTTAGCAGAGTAAGAGTGTCAATCACAAAATATAAACAAAGCTCTTTCTTACATTGAAAATCTGCAAAATAGGCACATGGTGATTCTCCTTGACTATCAAATTGATTTTATATGGTGTTTGATCATTCCTCAAACAAGTCACAATGTTTAATTCTCTCTTTCAAATTTACAAAGTACAAATATTGTAAAATTGGGTAAACTAGGTTCCAGTAGAGTGTTTCCCTGTATGCATCCAAGAGTCTTGATCCATAGAAAACACTAGTAAGAACTTCATAGTTTTCTTACATTTACAAGGACACTGTTTCAGAGATTTTCTTGTGGACAACATATTTTATAAGGTTATTAATTAGGACATATATTCGTGATATTGATCCATGACAGTCCTTCATTACCTTGCATGCAAGTGACAATGCTGGCATTGATGGTGTGGCTCTTTGACCTAGGTTCATTGATTGACTGAAATTCATTATTTCTGTCATTTGTGAATTTCACTTCTAAATTAATTGTTCTGTTTTCAGCATGTCCTCCACTGCTAGACCATCAAATATATATTATTGATCTGGAACCCCAGGATATCAGCTTATATGTATCTACACTTCTCCTGTTTTATGATTAATCTCGTCTTTGTCTGTTAATCCCTACATTAAAGTAGTTCTTGTCCCTTCTGAGTTGCATGATTTATGATATTATGATCACTGTGCACAATAGATTTATTACCCTAATTAAAAGTCCAATGCAAAATATCACTTCTATGTTTGGGAAAATGCTGGGGACTCGTTCGATTGTACATGATCATGTGGCATATGGATAGCATGCTAGGTTAGTAACTCTTTGAAAGAATAACTTCCAATTCCATTGTAATGTTTAACTTGGAAGGTTACTGGTATTGTACACAAGTTGCATCCCCAAAGATTTTAACCATTTCGTAAGTACACAAGTTAAACACTTAATGACGTATAAGATTTTACCAGACAGCTATGTAGCACCTTTCTTGGACATTTTAACTTCTTGTTATGTGTGGGTGTACTGAGCTTTCCTTTAAAAACTTTTTACAATCTCTATTAAATTAAAAATTGTGAGGCAGTATTATGTTGTGTGTGTTTGTCAATCTGATGTTGACTGATCTTATAATATCCATATTCCATAATTGATGGGCTTGTGGATTGATTATAGGGAGGAATGTTCGGAAACATGCAAAATCTTTATGAGACTGTGAAGAAAGCACAAAATGTTGTCCAAGTTGAATCAGCTCGAATACAGAAAGAACTTGCTGCGTATAACATTCTTGCTTAACAATTATAGATTTGTCACTATTCTTCCCAGATATACGAGTTATTCACAGTAAATTTATTTGTTCTCTTATGCAGAGCTGAGTTTGATGGTTACTGTGAGGGTGAGTTAATAAAGGTATGATATTTGTTTCCTCTCTCTCTAATGTTGTGGTAGAAACCTTTTCATGCTATTGTGAGCATATTTGGAAAGTGGGACTTAGTTAGGTCATGGGTTTGAATCTTAAAATCAGCCATTGCAAGGTAAGGCTGCCTATAATAGACCGGCAACGGGTTTGACCCTTCCCTAGACCGCATATGGTGAGAGCTTTTTGGCACCATTTTGCTCTTTTTTGGTTTAATTTGTTAACTTGCCTTTGATGAAGTTTTATTTTTAGGTAACGCTATCGGGGAATCAGCAACCTGTACGCACGCAAATTACCGAGGCTGCTATGGAATTGGGATCAGAAGTGAGTTGGCAATCCAAGTGATCTTATAACTTCATATACCTTTTTTCCTGTCAGATTATGTCTACTAGCATATTGCATTGCATGCATATACATGATAACTGCATGGTGAAATAGGAGTGGACGTTTTACAAAGCGAACAAATATGTAAAGATTCTACATGTAAATTTTTGATGAAATTTGTAGGCTGAGACCTAAATTTGGAATTTCAATAGCGTTATCAACTTCAATGAAAGCTTAACAGTTACCCATTTGTCTCAACTAGCATCTGACTTACCTTGTTAACAAACTTATTTGTCAAAACTTGTCGTAATGGTTATGAATGACAGATATGGTTTCATGCACTGATAGTTGGTGTAGATATTTAATAAATTTTAATATATGAATATGGCCTTGAAATTGTAATTTATTATTAAATATCTTTGAGTTGCAGAAACTTTCACTTTTAATCACAGAGGCTTACAAGGATGCACACCAGAAGAGTGTCCAGGTAAAAAATCTCTATTTTTCAAGAGGAAGAATGGAAGTTCATTTGCCCATGTAGTTCTAAACAACATGCTCTTGCTTGTGTTTTTCAGGCCATGAAGGAAAGGATGAGTGATCTTGCACAGAGCTTAGGGATGCCCCCAGGGCTCGGTGAAGGGTTGAAGTGATGACAATGAGATGAACCTCAATTTTGCATTACAAAAACCTTTTCAGAAATGCTTATTTTCTCCCTTTACCCTGATTTTGAATTAGCAGCAATCTTGTTTATTCAGTTGTGTACGGGATCACTTGAAATAGTGGTGGATCTTCTATTTCCCACCCCTACCCTTTTTCCTTGTCCCATTAACTTCTATACATACTATCATTGTCTCTGTCGATTCAAGTTTTTGATATTTTTATGAGTTTTTTCTCTTTTTTTTGTGTGCAGAAGTTACTTATTCTGTTTTTTTAATATAAATACTAAATTACTTCTTTTCATTTAAATTAATTAATTAATAAACAACGCACAAGCATAGCATGGGTCGATGACCCATTAGTAGAAGGTCGCAATGACAAATAAGACCAAGTTGATAAACCCACGAGCAACTACAATATTATGATTATGAATTTCACATGTTACCATTAATGAGGACAAAGTTTGTTTCACACCACTGTACATAGGTTTAATGGTCTTGTTAACTGTGAGTAGACCAAAGAACTATGAAAAGAAATACTACAACGTAATGTTGGTCTTTTTTTCTCTTGATTATGAACAAGTAAATGCTATTAAGTGCTTTTAAAATGTTAATTAAAAAATAAAAAAATTATTAAAAAACTATAACATTTATTATCATTTATGCATTGAATATTGTACTTTTTAATAAATAACTTATATCTTTAGATTTCTTAATTTTTTTTACAGTTAATTTCTTAATGGTTTAAATAAGTTTTTGGTCCCTGTAAACATCCGATTTTTGATTTTAGTCCATTAAAAAAAAGTTAAACTATTTTAGTCCTTTAAATTTTTTTTTTGTTTTAGTCCTTTTAGTGAATTACCACTGTATTGTGCTGATGTGGCATATGTATGTCCCTGTCATGACTTGACACGTCATTTAAAATTTATAAGGACCTGCTGACTAGGACTTTCTTCCTATCACGGGACTAAAATCAAAAATCATAATTTTTATAGGGTCTAACTACACAACTTAAAATTTTTATAAGGTCTAATTACACAACTTAAAATTTTTATAGGGACTAAAGCACATCAACCCCCTCCCTCTTTCCCCTTCGTCCCCTCCTTCAACCCTCTCCTCCTCCACCACCACCCCCTCTCTCTCCTCCTTTTCCCTCATCCTCTCTCCTCCCCCCCACCCCCCACCACCACCCCCCCTCTCTCTCTCTCTCTCTCCCCACCACCACCACCACCCAAACACACACACACTCTCTCTCTCTCTCCCCACCACCACCACCCAAACACTCTCTCTCTCATAGCATAGCAACACAAACCAAAGTAAGAAAGACAGAACTTCCAAGAACTCAAGAGAAAACGAGAGAGTGTTTGGGTGGTGGTGGTAGTGGGGGTGGTGGGGAGAGAGAGAGTGTGTGTGTGTTTGGGTGGTGGTGGTGGTGGGGAGAGAGAGAAAACGAGAGAGGTGGTGGTGGTGGGGGGGGGGGGGGAGAGAGAGAGAGAGTGTGTGTGTGTGTGTGTTTGGGTGGTGGTGGTGGTGGGGAGAGAGAGAAAACGAGAGAGGTGGTGGTCGTGGTGGTGGGGGGAGAGAGAGAAAGAGAGAAAACCAGAGAGAGAGAGAGTGTGTGTGTGTTTGTTTGGGTGGTAGTGGTGGTGGGGAGAGAGAGAGAGTGGTGGTGGTGGAGGGGGGAGAGAGAGAGGATGAAGAAAGGAGGAGGACGTGGTGGTGAAGGAGAGAAAGGGGGATTAAAATCAAAATCTCAATTTTGAGAATGACTAAATTCAAAACTTAAAAGTTTTATAGGGACTAAATTCAAAACATAGATAGGCCACGTCAGCGTTTTCTGCCACGTAGACATGCTGACTGGGTCATAATGTGCCACCTAGCACTTAAAGGACCAAAACCAAAAAAAAAATTTTAAAGAACTAAAATTGTTTGACTTTTTTTTAATGGACTAAAATCAAAAATCGGATATTTACAGGGACTGAAAACTTATTTAAGCCTTTCTTAATTATTGATTTCTTAATTATTATTTGTTTAAAAATTAAAAATGAAATAATTACAGAAGTCAAAACATATCCTATCCTTGTGTTTTATTTATAAAAAAAAAACATATTCTATTCTTTTGAGAAATGTTATATCCTCTTATAAATTTTTTTATATATTTTTTTATTATTTTATAAAATAAAAAAAAAAATATAATTAATATCTTAAAAATATAAAAAATATTTAATACTTTCTTTATTTAGTAAGTAAGAGAATTTATAAAAATAAAAGATAAAAGAATTTAGAATTATTCTGTCCATTTTCGTTTCACTTTTTCAACGGGAAGGACCAGCCTCGTAACGGCGTCGGATTGTTGTGTCGGTCAACGACGGCGTGCGCGGTCTACAATTACACAGCGTCCGCAAATATAGCACGTGTCATATTCGTAGATACCGTCTTCTTCATTTTAGGAATCCACCGTTATTAACCAAACCTAACAGATAAAATCCCAAACTCCAATTCCCAATTTTATTTTTCTTTTCACAAAACTCATAACTCAAAGGTACGCGATTTTCTTCCAATTATTATTACGAACATCTTTACCCTAATTCATACGATTATGTTTGTTTGGGATCGATGATTGATCTGAATGATATTCCTGGATCTCAATTTGTTCGTCAAACTTTTACAGGATAATAGTATATTTGTATAGCGAGGAGGTATCATAATCGTGTATCGAAGATGTTAGAGCAGTTACTGATATTCACGAGAGGAGGATTGATCCTGTGGACCTGCAAGGAATTGGGGAACGCTCTGAAGGGATCACCGATCGACACGTTGATCCGATCCTGTCTCCTGGAGGAGCGATCCGGTGCGGCATCCTACAACTACGACGCACCTGGTGCCTCCTACTCCCTCAAGTGGACCTTCCACAACGACCTCGGCCTCGTCTTCGTCGCCGTCTACCAGCGGATCCTCCACCTCCTTTACGTCGACGATTTGCTCGCCGCCGTCAAGCGCGAGTTCTCGCAGGTCTACGATCCCACGAGAACCGTCTACCGAGATTTTGACGAGACTTTCAGGCAGCTCAAGATCGAGGCCGAGGCTCGCGCCGAGGATCTGAAGAGATCTTCATCGAATCCTGTCTCTGTGAGTGGCGGCCACAGGAAGAAGCAGCAGCAGCAACACGCCACGTGGCAGGGTCACAAGCCTGGATCTGAAGGGAATAAGGGTTTGAAAAACGACGGCGATGCCAAAACAGGGAATAATAAATTGGAGAATGGCCGTTTTAATAATGTTGCTAACGATTCTAACTTGAAGAGTGGTGATGGTGGTGGTAATGGTGTTAGTGTGAATGGTAAAGAGAATGAGAGTTCCAATGTTGGGGCTTTTGATGTAAATAGGCTTCAGAAGCTCAAAGCAAAAGAAAAAAAAGGTGGGAATGGGAAGAAGACAGACACTGTTGTTGTTTCCAAGGCGGAGCCCAAAAAGGTGGTTAAGAAAAACAGGGTTTGGGATGATTCACCCCCTCAAGCCAAACTGGACTTTACGGATCATGTGGATTTGGATGGGGATGGGGACAGAAAAGTGGATTTTTTGGCCAAGGAACAGGGGGAGAGTATGATGGATAAGGAGGAGGTCATCAGTAGTGACAGTGAGGCTGAAGAGGAGGATGATGGTGACACCGGGAAGAACAGCAAGCCTGATGCTAAAAAGAAGGGTTGGTTTTCGTCTATGTTCCAGAGGTAAGAATAAAATTGCTGAACTAGTGAAGGTTTTGTTGTTTCTGTTCCATGAGATACCTTGACAATTGGATTGTTCTAAATCTAATAATGATGATTTACTGCAGTCTGGTGATAGTAATAAAAATTAAGTAGTAAATTTCCTTGAGTTGAAACCTTATTGATATTTTCTCCTATCTATCATCTGTTGTCCTTTGCTTAAGATATATGTGCATCATCAACATGCTACACTTGTTTAACTTGTAATGTTAGTAGGTATTCGTTTGAATTTTAGGAAAGGAGTTGAGATTGGTGGCATAAATTGACGGGAGAAGGGAGAAAGGATAAAGGAATGAATAAATCGTTGTTCTTGGTCTGAAAACCATTCCCTACTGCATTTTGTTTTAAGTTACGTTTCTGTAAAATATAGGGATGTTGTCCTGTTTCCATTTTCCTTTTGATGGTACCTAGCCGGGTGAAGCTTATTTTGTTGTTTAGATGCAAATAACTTTGTACTTGCCACATTCATTGACTAATCTACAAAATTCACTTTGATATTGTAACTTCTACTTTATTTCAATTTTCATCTTTTCACTGAAATGACTAAGTGTTTCTTTATATCCTTGTGCACAGTATTGCAGGGAAGGCCAATTTGGAGAAGTCAGACTTGGAACCAGCTTTGAGAGCTCTGAAGGATAGACTCATGACCAAGAATGTGGTATGTATTTATTTATTTATCCTCAAAAGCATTGCCTGTGTCCCCGTTAATATCTAAATTGCTGTCCATTGGCTACTTTTTGCTCTTATTAAGCTAGCTAATATTGTTTACATTCTGTGTCACTTGTAGGCTGAGGAAATAGCTGAGAAACTATGTGAATCAGTGGCAGCAAGTCTTGAAGGCAAAAAGCTGGCTTCATTTACAAGGATATCCTCAACAGTGCAGGTTTGTTTCTATCTTTTACCCAGTAAACATTTGATGAATTAGTGCTGGCCTTTTCTTTGTGTACACTTTCATAACATTCATTCTGATGCTATGGTTCAAAAACTAATGCAGGCAGCAATGGAAGAAGCACTTGTTCGTATTTTAACTCCTAGGCGTTCTATTGACATATTGAGGGATGTTCATGCTGCCAAGGAGCAAAGGAAACCATATGTTGTTGTATTTGTTGGAGTTAATGGAGTTGGAAAATCTACCAATCTAGCTAAGGTGAAGGAATTTCATATTGTTTTTCCTATTTATTTAAGGTTCCATATGTTGGACATGCTTTTTAACCGGAAGGAGATTTTCTATTTTATGCGTAATTGTGTAGGTTGCTTACTGGCTTCTGCAACACAACGTTAGTGTCATGATGGCTGCTTGTGATACATTTCGATCAGGAGCTGTTGAGCAGCTGCGGACACATGCTCGTAGACTTCAGGTTTATATTGATTTTACTGCTTAAAGGTTAATACATATATTCTTAATTCACTTCATAACCAGTAACTGGAAGCATATATCTTTTAATTTCCCTTTACAGATCCCTATATTTGAGAAAGGCTATGAAAAAGATCCTGCTGTTGTGGCAAAAGAAGCAATTCAGGAAGCTTCACGGAATGGTTCAGATGTGGTTCTAGTTGATACAGCTGGCCGTATGCAGGTAACTATTGCAGTTATTGCTCGAGTCAAGAGTTTAATGTATTTTATGAGGGTGTACTACAAAATACTAGCATACTAGGGGACTTTTATTACTTGTTATCTCTGTTTCTAGTCTTTGCAGTTAGAGATAGTACTTAAAATGAACCTCGCATTTATTTTATGTATATTTGAGTAGAGGACAATCGTCATGGTGGATTGGTTGAATGGTTGGATACTATTGATGATGTTTATTTTGATGCTTTTATATGTTCATCTGACATGTCACTGCTGCTTTTCAGGATAATGAACCATTGATGAGAGCACTGTCGAAGCTGATCTACCTTAACAATCCTGACCTGGTCTTATTTGTTGGAGAAGCATTGGTCGGTAATGATGCAGTTGATCAGCTTTCGAAGTTCAATCAGGTTCGGTTCTCTCTCCCCCCTCTCTCTCTCTCTCTGTTTTTGTTTCAGTTTTTCCTATATCTCGCTTATTGAACCTGTCTATTTTGTTGCAGAAACTAGCTGACCTCTCAACATCTCCTACACCCAGATTGATAGATGGGATCTTGCTCACAAAGTTTGACACTATCGATGATAAGGTATGCGAGTTCTGATCGAAATTGTTAGGAAGTTAAATTTAGGCTGAGCATTTTGGTCTTCTTGGTGAACATCTATTGGTCTGCTGGGATTGAGATCGTCTGCAGTTTTACAAAAACTTGAACTTTAAAAACAATTGGTTATATAGTCAAAAAATATATAATGCGGATAATTTAATATAAATGAAGGTGGGATTAAGAACTGCACCAGGTGCAGTTCGTTTTGAACAGTAGAGGATCTTGGATTCTTAATCCGGTCTGCTAATGTTTCCTTTTGAATTTTGTCAGGTTGGGGCTGCACTTTCAATGGTTTACATATCTGGAGCTCCAGTCATGTTTGTGGGCTGCGGACAGTCCTATACTGACCTCAAGAAACTCAACGTCAAGTCGATTGTGAAGACGCTCCTTAAATGATGGAACAAACTAATATTATTTTCGCTTGCTGAGGCCTGTTCACCTGTGACCTGTCATGAATGTTTTCTGTTTGATGATCTCCTTCAATCCTATTACTCTGTAGGCAAAACTATGTGGCTATGACCTTGGATGCAATTTGGTTTGTTTATATTGGAAACCTTTCTTCCTCCCGTCAGCATGATCGAGATTTTTACAAAATGAAACATACAAGAATATTTATCATTACCTTTACGAGAAATGTTAGCATCTAGTAACTTTTAATTAATACTCTATTTTCGATATATATTTTTTAATGAATTTTATGTGTTTTAAATAATTTGGGTTTATTTATTTTTATATAAAAAGTCACTGAATAATAAAAAAAAATTGTGGGAAGAAAGTGTCAATTTGAGTTTGTGATTTTACAAAACTAGAGAATAAAAATATGATGACCATTGCTAGTTTACAACATGATGTCAGGGATCCGATATCCGAATGCTTTTGACACTATTTTTATTACAAAATTGAAGTGAATTTATTTACGGTACATACTAATAAAAAGTAGAGAACTTGTCTTAATTTGAAAACATTTATGCTTTTATTTATTTTTTGCTGCCCATCTGTTTTTATTTCTTATTTTTATTAATGATTATAAAAATGTTATTTTTATGTTTGAAAATGTAAATGAGATAACAAAAGTAATACAATAAGATTGCAGTTCTTCTTGAAGTGCAGGTGATCCTGCTCTGAATTCTGTTATCGGCAAAGCACATTTCGTACTTATATTTTAGCGCTATAGTAGGATAGATTATAAGATTGTTTCCTGAATATTGACATTATAAGATTATTATATAATGTCTAATATTACTCACCAATATATGCCATATACGATTGTGATAAGTCACAAAGACGAACTCATGAATTGTTGTCTGCAGCCGCTGCCTCTACTCTGGAACGAAAAAACAGTTAACCCCTCAAAAAATGAACAGGTGTACATATATATCGTAGGTTCGATTATAAATTAAAATAACTCACAAGCATTTTACATTCTTTAAATTATATGAATCTCATTATAATGACATTCTTGTTAATAAGGAGTAGGGAGATCCCACACTAATTTTTTTATATAGTAAGATCAGTTTTACAGGGTAAAAAACTCACTAATTTTGACAGGGAAAGTCACCAATTTTAAATCTATATGTTTCATCCTAAAGGATCATGAAAAGGTGCTTGATTAGTTTAAAACTCATGCAGGATTTTGGCTCGCCAGTGCGCGAAAACGTGCTGTTGGTGCCAATTGCCAAGTGGCTCTCATTATACATTGAACATTCACATCATTGTTTCGATTCAGTGTTGTGTTTAACAGAACTACCCCTATTTATAATTACTACTAGTAATTGACAACCCAAAAAGCCAATGCTAATTTGTCTCTCACAGAAACCAACCATCAATGGCTTCTTCTTCTTCTCCAATATTCTTGATGATCATGTTCTCAATGTGGCTGCTAATTTCCTGCTCCGAAGCCCGCGAGTATCTGGTTGGAGGCAGTGAAGATTCCTGGAAGGTTCCTCTTTCATCAAGAAATTCACTCACCCAGTGGGCCACGAGTCACCGATTCAGAATCGGCGATGCCATCAGTAATATTAACTTACTAACACAATCCCCATACCATTAATCTTTTTTTTTCCCCTATAATACAATTCGTATTTATGTTTTGCATGTGTTTAATTAATTAGTGTTCACTGAATGAAATTAAACTCCTATTGATTTTACTACTACCATTTATGTATGTTTAGTTTTTAGATACGATAACAGAACAGAATCGGTGCACGTAGTGGATGAGGACGACTATTTATGGTGCGAAACAGAGGGGAGACACGTGGTATTCAACGACGGCGATACCAAGGTGTTGTTTACCAATTCAGGACCAAAATTCTTCATAAGTGGAGACGAGTATCATTGCCAGATGGGGTTAAAGCTCGCCGTCGTTGTCATGTCTAACAAACGCACAGAAATTACATCTCCATCACCGTCACCGTCACCTTCACCTTCACCGTCACCGTCACCGTCACCGTCACCGTCACCGCAGCCGTCACCGCAGCCGTCATCTGGTAATCAACAAGGTGTTGCTGCTGGCCGTGGATTCAACATGATGTGGTTGGGGGTTTCATTGGCGATGATGACCTTCTTATTTTAACATGCGATGTTTTGTATACTTTGTTGTGTCAATAAGCAGGTCAAGTATTTTCGTTTTCATTTTTGTTTTTTTTTTTGTCTTTTTTTTTTCACGGGAAAAATTAAGAGTTGTTTTTCGGAGTCATCAGAGTGAATGACTTCGCCTTTCAACTCCAATGGTTATTCATTAGGCTTGGTAATTTCAAGCATGGATAATCAATCATTTCGGTCCAAGTGTGTATTAGATATGTTCCGCTAAGGGCATGTTTGGATTGGTTTATTCAGAATTTATTTATTGACATAAATACTTGTCAGCGTATCTGACAGAGCTTATGAAAACAACTTATGACCGGTTCATAAGCTGTTTTGAGCTTATTTTCATAAGCTCCCCATAATAGCTTATCAAAACAGCTTATATGAAATCAGTTTCACCGTATTGTCTTTTTGGCTATAAAAATAGTTTATACATAAGTGCAGCGCTTATGTCATAAGTGCTTAAATAAGCTATTTTTCCAAACAAGCCCTAAGTTGTTGTAGCTAAATAAGTTCTGCTTTTTATTTATTTTTGTAGTCAGAATCGATGAAGGCATGAGTTCAAGGTTCAGAGGTTCGACCGGGGGTTCAATCGGGTTATAATTAAATAATATTATTTTAATTTTTAATATAATATATAACACAATATTGAGTAAAAATTAACCTAAAATTCATAACTGTATAAAAAAAATTAAACTTCAATACAAAATGTCATAATTCATAACATAAAAACATTCAAAATTACATGAAGAAAGTGATATTTATTTCTTTAAAAAAAGACTTAACCAATCCAAACCGTTTTTATCCAGTTTTTATCGATTTTTGATTGGTTTTTTCAGTTTTTGACTGATTCTTTGCTGGTCCAATTTTGGGAATCGTCCAGATAAAAAAGGGATCCGGTTCGACCGGTCGGTCCGATTCTGACTACAATGATTAATCTTTTATATATCATGCTAGTATTGCTACATGTAAGAGTATGTTTATTTTAAGAAAATATATATTTTTTCTATTTTTGTTTTAAATTATAAATTGTACGTATTTTATTTTCAATCCTTTTTAAACAAAAATCTGTATAAGAAATAGTGAAAATAACTATTTTTCTCCTATTATTATTGTGTATGTGCCTAGTTGAAAATGCATCTAACTAACAAGCGACCATAAAATTAAACTTGGGTTAATTATACATTATATATCGTAAATGCTCGACATGGCAGAATCATTTCCATCGTTTACCAACAATTTGAAAATATCATATGTACATATAGGGCGGTTCTATGACTTCTTTCTTCAAAGTGGTAGCATCGACATAAAGTCATAAACGACCAAAGTCACACAGACAGAAGAGAAAGTAGGAAATTAAGGTCAAACAATTATTACACTGTGGATAGATCTCCTTAGACCTCTCAGCACTTTTCAAAATAAAATTTTTGAAGGTCAACGACACCACGTGTCAAATGCCAGAGACCCCAATTCTAGAAGCACCATTTGTACAGAACCCATTGTTTTCCGCCTTGCATTTCTTCTAACCACTCCATAAACACGTGAACCTAACTAATTAAGCACGAACATATATATACTTGTACTTTTACACACACATAGTTACACAACGAAACTTTGAAGAAAGAGAGGAAAAAAAAGAGTAGACAGGGGAATTAATTAATTTATTAATTTAGAAAAGGAAAAGGAAGGGAAAATGGTTGGACCAGGGAAAGCGAAGATGGCAGCAGGAGCAGAGACAGTGAAAGATTCTGCTGCAAGGCCACATTCAACAGAAGCACTTCACCAACGCAAGAAAATGCCTTTTTGTCCCATGAGAATGGCCATAGGAGGGTTTGCAGCAATATCTGTGTTGGGTTATTTGGTGTTGTACTCCAATAAGAAGCCCGAAGCATCAGCCATGGATGTCGCTAAGGTTTCCACTGGGATGTCCAATCCTGATAATACCCATCCCCCTCCCAGTTAATTAATTAATTGATTGATTAATCAATATTCAACCATATATATACATATATACTTGGCTTCAAATTAATGTATTCATTCTTGTGTTATGGCTTCGTCTAGCAGCTCATCTCTTCATCTTTATTTTATTTTGTCTTATTTGTGTTTAATTAAGTTCCTTAATTACATCGTTGTATTTATCATCAATAGACTGCAATAAAACATTTAGTTCTTATATCACTTGAGCTATTATTGTTGTTGTCTGGAAGATGAACATTAAAGGTCAATTTTAACGATTAAAGATTGAAATGTTGAATTCACTCAAATTGAAAAAATATCAAGGGACATTAAAATCACATATTAACCATATAGCTAGTAAAGAGACTAAAGTGCAATCAAACATAAAAGTTATCCTATTTGATTTACAAAATTGGTATTTAGTAACAACTTAACATTTTAATCATCCTATCATTAAATAAATGTCTTTAAATGATTAACTCCTGATTAAATTTAAGTCTTCGCTTTTTGAATGTAAAAGTTTCTTAGTTTAATGACATTCTTAATACATCATGTGATTTTTTATGTTAGACATTTCAACTTTTTATATTTTTATTTATGTCTAATATTATATCACTTAATTAAATTTAGTCAATTATATAAAATTTTAGTTATTATAAATGACTATAATTTTGTTTTAAAGGGATAAATGACTACAAGTGCATTTTGACCCTTTTGGATGAACAAGTACATATCTGATTTTACTGAATTCTAATACAGGATTGGCCAAAAAAAAAAAGAAGTCTAATACAGGAAAACAACGTTATTCTTTGCATCGAACACGTATTTATTCATCTAAAAGTGATTTTAATTGCTTCAATAAAAAGTGATTTTAGTTAAAATTATCTACACAATACGAGCATAAACAATTCATTTTAGATTTACATTAATCAAAACCAATTTTATTAAATTAAAATTATGTAGAAATTAAGTTTACAAACGCTATGCTCATTGTATTACTTGTTTTTTGACACCATGCTCATTGTATTACACTATTACTTGGGGAAAGTTATTAAACGCCGACTATCGGAACTCGGAAGGCAAAGCCTACCCTAGATGTTCGAGTGAATCTAATTCCGATAAACAAGTGACATTGTTGAGTTTACTTTTTATATTCTCTTTCCGTGACTGGGATAAATCGCTCGAGACTCTCTCCATTTTGTTTTTTTTTTATTTTTTTATTATAATACTTTTAGAAGAAATAAATGATATAAATATGATACATAAATAATAGAGAATGTTATTTATTGTATTTGTTTCTCTAAAAATATAATAAAAAAAAAAATAAAAAAAAAATAAATAGAGAAAATACTCACCCAAATCGCTCACTGTTCTAAATTGGAAAAGATTCTTTTTTACAAATAATTAATAATTAATTAAACCAATCTTGTATGAAAAAAGAGAAAAAGTAAACACGTATGTAACTGCCCCATGAAACGGGCACATCAAGTCAGCAATCCTCACATAGTAATAAATTATAAATTATATAGTAATTATTATTATTATATACATTTTTATTTTTTGAAAGAAGAAGATATTTTTTGTTTGTTTTACTTTATGATGAATTTTTGAGATTACGGATTAGGATTATTCTGCGTTGCTTCTTGCTTGCTTGCTCCCATCCCATCCTAGTTTGGTCTTTGCTGTTCTGCAAGTTGGTGGAGTTTGTGCTGCTGCTGACTCAATCCCCCACACACTGAGATTCCGCCTTAATTGCCTCATTCTTCTACTTCTTCCTCTCTTCTTCTTCTTCGCTGTCACCGCAACATCGCCTATTTCTCTACCAGGTCCGTTCCCTTTTTATTTTATTTTATTCTATTTTCCTTTTTCCATTTTCATTGCTTCAATCTCAATGGAATCGCGGAAATTGTAATTTGGATTTTAGTATTGAACTTGAACTTCAGCGACACTTAACCCTACCGCTAAGTTTGGTTAAGGAGAGTGAAAGCCATATTTATGTTTGGTCAATAAGCAAACAAAAGCCTCTATTTCACTCCTCACCGGTGGCGAGTTTTCCGGTCGCCGTCGCTATTGGTTCTCCTCCGAGGTTTTCTCTCGATTCTCCTGATTATGCGGTGCTCTTCTTCTCGGAGAATGATTTTTCAGAGACACAGAGAGTTTGTCTTGGTGTTGAAGGCTTCATATATGTAGCCTTGTTGTTGAACGCTAAAAATATGGTATCTCTGCATCTGTTGAACTTGAACGACAAGAGATCCATTTTTTTTGTTATTTTTTAATAAAAAGATTTAATAATTCTTAAGGGATAAGAATTTTTACTCCTTTAACAATTACTTCATGAACTTTCTCCCTTCAATTTTAATTTTGCACCAAACGCAGCTTACCAATTACCAAATGATTTTGTTTTTTAGTTTTTTTCTCTCTTGTGATTCCTTATGTTACAAGGCTTTAACCAAGTGTTATTCTACTAGTTGATTACTGATAACCGGTAATATTGGGTTTAGGGTTGGACTATCTTTACCCAAGTAACTGGAAAATAGTTGTTTTGGTCCTTTGGAGTCTTAATGTGACTAGGATGAGCTCATGAATCACGAAATTAGGGGTTGGTGAAGAGAGGAGGAAAGTTGGTGATGATGATTTCTCAGAAAGATGGAACATCTAGAAAATGGTATTGTCAATGAGAAGGGGCCATTTCTTTCAATAATCATGTTACATAACTAAGAGGATGGGGTTTTGATCTACATTACAAAGTGGATCTGCTTTTGGGTTTTAACACCAGTAATCATGAGCATAAGTTTCTTACTTTGGGCAATGGCATTCTTGAAATTATACTTTTTCTTGATTTGAATTGGAAATTGTGCCAGCTTCTAGCATGAGGCTTCTAGTAAACATTTGGAATCTAAGCTCGAAGACAACAATATTATTAATATTACTGGTCATTGTTTTGAATATTGTTTTGTTTGTCTTGTTTTTCTGCAGGTTGTGCATATGTGATCAACTGTTAAAAGATGTTTGACTGTAGTGATTACAAATCACAGTACATGGGTGGCCAGCGGGAAAATTTTTTGAGGTATCCAATATATTTTCATTGCAAGGTCACGGTTGAGATATGAAGGAGAAGAGTATAATGCTAATACTATTTATTTGCATGTTCTTAGCTCACATTTTTATTAAGACAACGAGTTTTAAGTTATTTCAATTTCTAAATTCCCCCTTTAACTTTTGAATAATTTTATGTTATTGCAAACTAACTTATGTTAATATGATATAAACCTTTGGCATCAATATGTTTAATTTACTTTTTTGTCCATAAAGTATGGACGGATATATAACCAATTAACCATTTGCTATGTCACTATTTGTCAGTTGTAACAGTATTAGGAGTTGAAAATCTGCAGTTTTGGATCTATTAAAGTAATCCTGTTTTTTTGAGTGGGTCTAGGTCTAGTTGAGACTGAAGCCAATGTCCCTATTGTAAGGAAAATGGCGATAATCATCTTGTAGAAGAATTTTCCTAGATGGTTGTCCAATTAAATATTAGAGAAACTATTTTCTGACTCGCAATATTGTATGCTTTTAATTTTAAGATGCTTTACATGAATCCTGTGGATGTAGCTTCTCTCAAATTGAATTTATTACTTTTTACTATTAAACTTGGAGTGGCCTTAGGTCTTAATATAGGCTGCACATGATATTTGATAAAGCATTCTCTTATTTCTTTATTTCTTCTCTCTGCCTTTCTCTGATCTAGAATGGGTATTTGCTTTCCTGTTTACGAACATGCAATTAATTTGCTATAGTTTCAGAGTAAAGTGATCTGTTTCTGTGTACTCGGTTCATTTTTTCTAGGTTGGATGCCTTGGATTCTAGACTATCTTCATCTTCTGATATTGGTGTTAAAAAAACTGGATTTAGTATTGATAAATTAAGCCATGGTAGTCATGGAAGCAGCACAACCTCTAGGTCTTTTAAAAGAGGAGTGAGAAAGGGATCTGAAGGACTGAAGTCAATTGGTCGATCGCTTGGATTGGGGGTATCTAGGGCAGTGTTTCCGGAAGATCTTAAAGTGTCCGAAAAGAAGATATTTGATCCTCAAGACAAATTTTTACTCTTATGGAATAAGCTATTTGTTGTCTCATGCATTTTGGCTGTGTCTGTGGATCCACTGTTTTTTTATCTCCCTGTCATCAATGATCAATTACACTGTATAGGTATAGACCGGAAGTTGGCAACAATAGTTACAACCTTAAGGACAGTCATTGATGTTTTCTATCTTATACACATGGCTCTCCAATTTCGAACTGCTTATATTGCTCCATCATCTCGTGTCTTTGGACGGGGTGAGCTTGTGATAGATTCAGCACAGATAGCCAAGCGATACTTGCGACGGTATTTCATCATCGATTTCCTATCTGTGTTGCCAATACCACAGGTTGAAAAGACTGTTGTTATCTTGAGTCAATCTCTTTTTGTTAATGTTGTATGATTATTTTCTCTGGATTTTATGTTCCTTTTGTATTAACGATGTTTACAGCTCTGTTATCTTTCACTTTGGATTGCCATGAAATAATATCTTGGCTGCTATCCACTCCTCATTTCCTTTTGTGTTTGGATCAAGGGTTGATCTGGGGCATTCAATTAGTGGATACTCGTTGGAAGCTTTTCTCTTTTTTTTTTGGGTGGGTGTAAAGGAAGAGACTTCACTAAAGAGAAGAAAGATCGAGTAAAATAAAAACGGAGGATAAGATGTGCTGAACCCTTATTTTGAGAAACACCAGGAGTATTCAATTGTTAATGCTATATTGACTTTTGAGTATATATAAAATATTTCTACTTTTAATATTCTGCTGAAATTTGCTACTGCTTATCAGACATTCACTAACATGTTCAAAACGCTTCTTTGTGACTGCTCATTGGACATCCATTAATGAAGTTATAACAGTTATTTGTACTAGTCTGATGCATGTCCTTATTGCTATTGCAATTTTAAGGAGTATAAGAAAACTAAACTCTTGCTTCTTTTTTTTCTTCCATTCTTGAATTCAGATTGTGGTTTGGAATTTTCTTCAGAGGTCAAAAAGTTCAGATGTACTAGCGACAAAACAGGCCTTGCTGTTCATCATCTTGCTTCAGTATGTTCCTAGATTTCTTCGAATGGTACCATTAACCTCAGAACTTAAGAGAACAGCTGGTGTTTTTGCTGAAACTGCGTGGGCAGGTGCTGCATATTATTTGATGTTATACATGCTTGCCAGTCATGTAAGTGTTTTCTTTATTTTTCTTTTTGATGTTTAACTCTGTTAGTCTTTCCTGCCTTGTTCTATTTGAGTTATATTCAATCTCACTAGTCATGCTATTATTCTTGCTATCTAGCCCAATGACGCGTCAACTTTGCCACTAATTTATTTTGGGTCATTTTGCATCAATGATTATTTGCAGATAGTTGGTGCTTTTTGGTACTTGTTAGCTATTGAACGTAATGACTCATGCTGGCAGAAGGCTTGCAGTGACAATGGGTGCAACAAAAACTACCTGTATTGTGGCAATCAGCACACGGAAGGTTATAGTGCCTGGCAAGATAGAAGCGAAGCTATTCTTAAGTCAAAGTGCTCTGCGGATGATGATCCTCCACCTTTTGATTATGGAATTTTCACGCAAGCCTTGTCATCTGGTATCATTTCATCTAAGAAGTTCTTCTCCAAATACTGTTACTGTTTATGGTGGGGGCTCCAGAATTTAAGGTAATTAATTTTGTTTTCTCTATACAATTTTGTCATGCATTCTGTAACTGCAATTAGAAAGATTGAAACAAATATCTGCTGTCTGAAGTTTGAGAAGTATGTACACTTCTGGATTGACTGTTATTTCTACACAATTGTTTGAAAAGTTGATTAAACAGTCGGTCATAGTTGTATCAGTGATGCAGTGGGTCTTGGGTAACTTCAACTCTATTGGGGTTGCACCTCTTGGATCCCTTGTGTTATGTCAATGTCGTGTTTTGTGACTTGACAAATTTTCTTATATATGTTGCCAGTGAATCTTAAAAGGTTAGTGGCCAGAAAAAATGAATGTGTCTAAACCATTGGGGAAATTATATGTTTTAGTGACTAGAAATGGTCTGGCATTTTGGAACTTTATCCTCTTTGGTTGGCTATAGACCACCCACATCGAGACTTTCTGGTCCAGATCCTCCATGATAAAGGTGTGACCGACAAATGACATTGCAAGTGAATTATTTTATTTGATGTTAATCAGATCAGGGTTCCATGATGTTTCATAATTTAATATAAACCTTCTTATTATTATGTCAAGATGTCAAGATAAGGGTATGTAGGACTGCTATTTTGGAGCATGTTTCTCTACTTGTTGCTTTGCTCTGTAAGACAAACCCTAACATTAATTTCTAAGTTAAGTTAGGTTACTAGTCTTATTGTTTTGTACAACTAATGGTATTGATTTTTGAAAAATATCTATTAGCTTTGATGGAGTTTGACATTTAGAATGCTAATTTCTTCCTTTGAATCTTAAAACTCAATGATTTCAAAATTAGACTACATATTAATACTATTAATATTATTAATATTTTAATGTTTTACAGACTATATCAACTGTAGTGTTATCTCAGAACTCCTTTTAAAGGTGATAAGTTCTATGTCCTACATTTTTGTGCATGTTTCAAGAATTGCTCTAAAAGTTGACCTTTTTATTTAGTCTGTAAATTTTGCATGGATCCAGAGATCCATGAAATTTATTATTTTAACATATTCATAGGATATTCATATCCAGATCCCAAAAGTATGTGCTTTGCATTTTCAGATATATAGTTCAGAAGAAATCACTTGTTCTCATGTGACATGTCTCTCCCCACCTTTCATTTCATACATTATTTAAATGCCAATACCATTTTTTCATTGACTTCCCTGCAGTACACTTGGCCAGGGGCTTCAAACTAGCACCTATCCTGGGGAGGTTATCTTTTCAATAGCACTAGCTATATCTGGCCTCATCCTCTTTGCTCTTCTGATTGGCAACATGCAGGTATACTTCAGATCCATTGTGCTTAACATATGGTGAAAGTGAGATTGCTTGCAGTCTTGTTATTCTGTTTGTTAGCAACATGCTGGAGTATCCGTGGGCTTGTATTTGTTCTGTGTCAAATGTGCTGACTCTTGAATAATTGAATTATCCTACATTAACTTTCATGCTAATCAACAATGAATGGAATTGAAGTTTATGCCCACAAAAGTATGAAATAATGGGTTGTTTATAAATTATAATTGATACTGAAGTTTCTTTATTTTCCATGATTACAGACATATCTTCAGTCTCTTACCATCAGGCTTGAGGAAATGAGAGTCAAAAGGCGCGATTCAGAACAATGGATGCATCATCGCTTGCTCCCACCAGAGCTTAGAGAGCGTGTGAGACGGTATGATCAATATAAGTGGTTGGCAACACGTGGTGTAGATGAAGAAAATTTAGTTCATGGTCTGCCAAAGGATCTTCGAAGAGATATTAAGCGTCATCTCTGTTTGGCTTTAGTAAGGAGGGTATGCTGTCACAAACACTTTTCTCTGATAAAGAAAGGACCAAAAATTATACATTAAAAAAATAACCATGCGGTTGATAAGTTCCATATATATGTGGCTGTAGTATCACATCAAGTTACGTTTATTTGGTCCTTTTGCACGACTATAATTATTCTGTCCTATCTATATTTCGCTGACTCTTTAAGATTTGTGTTCCAAATTCTTTGACATTAATTATACAGAGCTTCTGTGAGATTTTTCAAATGATCTCTCTCTCAGATTAATTATTTGGTCCTTTAACAATTTCACTGACTCTCAAGATTTGTTTTTCAAATTCTTTTAGATATTGATCATACATTGCCTCTGAGATTTTTTGGACTTGATCTCTCTCTTTGATTATTTGGCCCTTTAACTATTTCACCGACTCTTAATATTTGCTTTTCAAATTCTTTTATGCACGAATCATACAGTCTCTCTCTATGGGATTTTTAGGAACTGATCTCTCATAGATTAACTTACCAAATTGATATTTGAGCATCTGAATTTGTTAATTCATCAATTTCTTTTCATGGATTTGTAGGTTCCACTATTTGAAAGTATGGATGAGAGATTGCTTGATGCCATATGTGAGAGACTGAAACCATGTTTATTTACAGAGAATACTTACATTGTTCGGGAAGGAGATCCAGTTGACGAAATGCTTTTTATCATACGTGGACGTCTTGAGAGTGTCACCACAGATGGTGGGAGGAGTGGATTTTTCAACCGCAGTTTTCTAAAAGAGGCTGACTTCTGTGGGGAGGAGCTTTTAACCTGGGCCCTGGACCCCAAATCTGGTGCTAACCTTCCATCTTCAACTCGAACAGTTAACGCGTTAACCGAGGTTGAGGCTTTTGCCTTAACTGCCGACGAGTTAAAATTTGTTGCCAGTCAGTTTAGGCGCCTTCACAGTAGACAGGTTCAACACACTTTCCGTTTTTACTCCCAGCAATGGAGAACTTGGGCTGCATGCTTTATTCAAGCAGCATGGCGTCGATATTGTAAAAAGAAAATTATGAAGCTTCGTCAAAAGGAAGAAGAAGCTGATGAGACAGAAGGAACTCGCGACAATGCTGGTGGCAGTTCCTCCAGCCTTGGTGCCGCCTTGTTAGCCTCAAAGTTTGCCGCGCACACTCTTCGTGGCATACATCGCAATAGAATTGCTAAGACTGCCAGGGAGTTGGTGCAACTACAGAAACCCCCGGAGCCTGACTTTACCGCAGATGATGCAGACTAAGTTTTTCATGGATAACTACTCTCTTTAAATGCTTGTTGTCGTTGACTTTATGATTGAACTTGTGAAGAAAGGTCTAAAGCAATGTATTATACAATTGTTCTGGTTGTAGATGCGAGGATTTCTGGAGTTGTAATGACCTCTGCGTCTATTTCCTTTGTAAATTATTGTATTTATATATATTAAGCCAACTGGCTGTCATGTCAGGTCGGCCACCGAGCATCTAACTGATTGTCAATTTCATTATTGATTGGCAGAATTAAGGTTGGTCTTATTTGTCTTCCATATGTAGTGAGATTTAATAATATGCTAGTCGTCTTTCACTAGAATCCTTTTTAGCATAGTTCAAGATGCAGTTGGATGTGACAAGCAGCATAGTTTAAGGTTGCTTGTGATACAACGTTATTACATTCCCTGTCTTATTTCTTTCCTCGTACCTGTGTTCTTTTAACATGCACCTTGGATTCATCGGGGAAACCATTCTGTGTCTTTTTACATGCACTTAGCGTATATAAGCAAAAATGCTGACATAGATATTTAAAACAAATTTGAAATTTCTTATTGACAAAAGGAACTGATTTTATTTCTTAAGACGGGATCTAGACCGAGGTTTACATTTACAAGAATTCTTTTCAAGAATTCCTTTTTTTGCAAGATTCTTTTTTTTCCCCAAGATGTGCAATGAGGACAGGTAAATTGCTGAATATTTTCTTGTGGATGTATCATACAAAACAATGAGGATATCCAAGATACCGAGGGAAAGGGTAGAAGGATAATACCATGGGTACTAAGAACGAACACTAAGAATGCAAAATATGGATACTTGAAAAATACATTTGATGATTTGAACAAATAATCAGAACTGCAAAACAACCTACAATGAGGAGACTAAAAATTTCTGTGCTTAAACTTAGAACTGGAACCATTGGACTAACATAAAATTGGCAATGATCAGTCAATTTTCACAGACGAATAGATCAGCCTTGTGAACCAGAAGCATGCATAGAAACCAATTGTACCAGTGACCACAAAGAAAGCATATGAAAGAAGCAGCATGTACCCAAAATACAGGACTCCGGATACAGGCTTTGTGATCTCAAGCTTTGTGAAGAAGTAAAACCCAGCATATAGGAAAAGATAGAGTGCAGAGGAACCTGAAGTCAGATATGACCTCCACCACCAAAGGTAGTCCTCACTACACAGCTGGAAGTAGCAAAGAACAACTGTGATCTCAGCACAAGTGATGATGAGGATGACGAACACAATGAACAGGAAACCAAATATATAATAAAATTGATGTAACCAGATTGATGTGAGGATGAAGAAGAGCTCAATGAACACTGCACCAAAGGGGAGTATGCCTCCTATTAGAATAGAGAAGACTGAATTCATGTACCAAGCCTGCTCTGGGATCTGCCTAGCTATCTTGTTTGTCTTCACAGGATCCTCAATTGCTGGCTTTTTAAACCCCAAATAACCACCAACATACACAAGTGGAACTGAGATGCCAAACCATAAGAAAACAAGTGCAAACATTGTTCCAAATGGCACAGCCCCAGAAGACTTCTGGCCCCAAATTAGAGCATTCAGGACAAAGAACAATGCAAAGGCAGTGGCAGGAAAAGTTAAGGCTGTCCTGAGAGTGATTTGTTTCCATTCTATTCCCTTGAACATCTTATAAAGACGAGCCGAAGTATATCCAGCAAAGAGTCCCATAAGTACCCAGAGCAAGAGCATGGCTGTCATCAACCCCCCTCTATTTGAAGGAGACAGGAATCCAAATGCAGCAAAGATCATGGTGACAAGAATCATCCCAAAGAACTGAACACCTGTTCCAACATATACACACAGTAAGTCTGAGTTTGATGGGGGTCTGAAAACATCCCCATGCACAAGCTTCCACCCTGTCTCTTCTTGGGCTTCTTCTTGTGTCTCCAATTGATTGTACTTAGAGATATCACGGTAAAGTGTCCGCAACATTATTATAGCCACCATGCCAGAAAGGAAAAGCACAATCATTAAGGAATTGACAATTGAAAACCAGTGAATCTGGTCATCAGGCATTAGAAGATAGGTATCCCAGCGATATGCCCACTTCACATCACTTGCCTACAAGGTAAAAACTCAACAAGAAGTCAATATCAAAATCCGATTTTTAGTGGCATTGTGTGGTAATTCAATTATTACTAGGAGTTATGGTAACTAACCTCAAACTCAGCATCATAGGTAAAGATGATTTCCTTCTTGTCTTCAACCTCTTGAGGAGATTCAGAGCTGGCGACTAATCTTTTTGCATGGGGATCACATGTAGCTAAGCGGATGTTCTCATTCCATTCACCTTCATATTCATGTTTTACACTGAAATTCATAGGAGTAATTCCAATGATTAACCATGACATTGGGAGAATAGCAAGCACAAAACTATTTTTACAACAAGGTGGAAAAGAATTGTAATGCAAAACCTGAATGGTTTAACCTCAAATCCTACAATCCTTGACACCTCTGTCATTGTATCTTTATGATACTTAACCACAAATGTTAAGTGGTTGTGAATAAAATACTTTTCTTCTTTGTTCTGTCAACAGTTGAGTACAATAGGTTAGAATGAATTCAAACCAATGATTATAAAGTAAGGGTCAGCACTCAGCAAGCTTGTACTTACTCCAGGATACTGTCCTTTAAGACCAACAAGGAAGCCAAGCAGGTACATCATGGAATATTCCTGATCAGGCCTTCTTATAGGAACAACCAAAGGAAGATTGTCTAAGATCCTGCAAAAAATGCAATGCAAGGACAGAATAGAGTATCCTTTTGTCACAAAAGACATAATTGACACATGGTTGTAGAAGCAAAAATAAAGGGTCATTGATGCCTCACATGTTCACCCGATACTCATCATCTATCTTTTCCTTGAACTCTTTGGCTGTTGTTGCATTAAGAGTTAGACGACAAACAACATTGCACATCTGTGGTTCTCTCATTTTAAACTGGAAGAATCAAATTTGCTTCAATATTTTAGTAATTGTAATTGAACACACTAAACTGAATTTTGAATTCAAAACCAACCACATAGGGAGAGTTTTCAATGCGGTCACCCCGGAGAACTTCCCCAAGATTCTCTGCACTGTCAACAATGCGATTCGGACGACAATAAGGCAGCGAGTAGTATGAGTAAGGTAGCTGTGTTTTTGTGGAAGTTAGTTTGTTCACTTTTACTCTCAACGTATCCCCCTGTCACCAATGAACACACAGAGATAATGTGCATCAATGTTATGTATTTTTTAGGTAATGTCATCGCCTGTTTCTTTGGTTGATCACAAACATGCTCAATTTCTACAACTTCCACTATTGCTGGCATTGCCTAATGGAATCAGAATTACTCTGAACATGCCATGAAAACACAGGATTGATTTTCTCACTATTTCTGATTACATCACCTTAATCACTAAATTGATCATATCATAGAGGATTTAAATTATTCATCCCCACAATAAATGAAAATGAACCTAAAATCAAAAGATGATCAAGTTGCTACTTGAACACATTCACTTTTACATCCATAAATCCAAGACGAACCCCATCACTGATCTAACCCCGAGAAGATTCAATGAAAAAAGGGGACGACGAAAAGAACATATTTTGAGTGAAAACAAAAAAATAAATAATATGGGAAAATAACCTTATGGAAATCCTCAGGTGCAACACCAGGGAGGTAAAAACAAGTAGCATGTTGGGCATTGAGAAGAATGAAAATACACACGCAGAAGATCCATAGGTCACGAGCGAGAGGCCCTCTCGCCATTGTTTGCAGATAACACACTCTCTCTCTTTCTCTCACACTATATTCCCCTGTTTTGTTCTGTTTTGTATCCCCTGCTCTGGTTGTCAAATTTTGTTGTTACTCTGTTCATTCAAAATGCAAATTTTTTTTTTGTTTTATGAAAAGTAGTTGAGACACAAAAATGTGAGGATCTGCGACACATTTGGGTGACGATTTGAAACACTTCTTGCCGTGTAATCCATGAACGAGGCCCTGATGTGCGGCACTGAATGAATCACGTTCTTTTAACGGTGATCTCACACTCGTCGATCTCTGTTTCTTTTTTTTTTTCTTTTTCTTTTTAATATTTCGTTTGTAATGCTGAGTGGTGACATAACGGAATTACCTGCTTGGTACCGAATCTTGCATTAGTATTTATTGTGCATTCAAGTTTTTTTTTTGACCGCGTTGTGCATTAAAGTTTAAATACTACTACGTTTTTTTTTATTTAAAATATTGTGTTTTCCAGAATTAGTCTTTGTCAAACTCTTACACTTTTTGTAGAATGTGAATAACCAATCCAACCTTAACAACCGGTATCAATTTTTTTTTTTTGGTTCGGGGGGATCACTCCTACCCCACGCAGTGTCCCAACACTTTCAATGAAGGACTAATCTGCGCTCGTGCGTTGCGACAAGTATTACACTGGCCAACGTTGGGTTTTAACGCTGCGGGAATCGAACTTGGGAGCTCCAAGTCGACCCCGTGCGTCCCAGTGGTAGCCAAAGCCACTGGGCCAACAACGTTGGTTTAACAACCAGTATCAATTGATCTGTCCCTTGAATTAAATTCAAATTTATTACCATCAATATTAGTATGTCTCAGTTTCTGTTTAAAAATTAAAATTATTATTTAAGAAAAAACTGAGATATTTTTTTTTATAAGACTTTCTAAACAAAATTCGTATGAATGTTTCAAAAAAAAAAGTTCTTATGAAAGGATTGTGTCAGTCACAAACTTTACAAACGAAGAGAAATACTAATCATCGATCACATCCTCCAACTTTTTTAGTGGCGTTGGGTAACGCTCAAACACACGACATTTGTATAGTCTTCAACCCGTTGGAGACTGCATTATTGCGATCCGCAAATTATTCAAGTCAATTGGTATTTCTTTTACTTTATAATTTAGAGTCTATAAACACAAATTTTAGCTAAATAATTTATTTGATTAGCATTTGCTAAAACACTTAAATTGATTTAAATCAAAAAATTTAAAAGTAATTATTTAAAATGAAAAATGTTTAGTTTGAAACCACAATAGTTGCTTTGTCATTTTCGAACTTTATTTATTTTTAATAAAACCCCTCCCTTCCATTTCCCTCAAACCAAACAATTAGTACAAGCTTGGTTTCTTATTCTTATTTTTAGTTTTTTTGGGTGGGGTTGGGGCGGGGCGGGGGGGAGGGGTGAGGGGGAGGGACTAACAATGTATGCATCGTATAATCCATGTTAGAGTGGTCTCACTGCTTAGATGACTGAAATATCATAGCATTCTCAAATCAAATTTAGAAGTGCATTTGAGAAAGAAATAACAGAAACAACTTAAATTGACAAGCAAATTGGAGTCTTTTTCAATACACGATGATCCTCAAAGTATGGAGGCAGTATTCAGCTAACAAATTTTGCTCACAATGATATGTGTCCACATTTTTTCAGAAGTATGCTTTAATACTCCTACCCCCAATATAACTACAGAAGGAATTCATGATGGATACAACTAAAAGGAAAGAAAAAAAAGAAGCACCGGCAGGGGGGGGGGGACTCAGATTTATAGCAAGAAATGAAAATTTAGGGACTCAGATATAGCAAGAAATGAAAGTTTAGTTATCCTCTTGTACCGGTGATTCTAGCATTCTTACGGTGCGAGGAAGCATAAACTCGGCAAATATAGGAAAATGAGATGATGGATAACACCCATCAATATTATCATTCACCACTTCACATGAAACAGGAATCAGAGATCTACCTCTGAAAAGGATCCAATCAATGTGAAGATCCTGTGTTTGCCGATCCCAGCAGAGGCAAAGAGCTCTAAAAATCAACTTGAGGTATTCAAGGGTTCCCTGTTTGTCACCTAACAGCACCAAGATAATAGCACAGTCATATCAATATCATGCTCATAAAACAGAATAACAGTGTAAAAGAATCAAAGAAGTAAGTACCCTTGAATCCGTGATAAGTGCGAATTAGGGAAACATTTTTCCTCACACGAGCACTCGGCCATGCATCCCTCATATCACCAACTACACCATGCTCTCTGCAATCAACCAGAGTTAACACACAAGTTAAGACCACTCTATTGTAGTCTAACACTGCAGGAAATATGAACTTGAGCTCCTAACAGTAACATGATATAAACTTGAAAGTTGGTTATTGACAATGATGGGGAATATGTGTAGTGAGAAACTACCTTGATCTTCCGAGAAGAAAGCGTCCGGTAGTTGATTCCTTTTGTGTATTGAATCCTCCACAGTACACAACCGGCAGGGTAGGGGGTAAGGATGCAATGTGCTGCCATGTGAGTAAAGCGCTTCGTCTACGGGCACGAGGACTGAACTGATCCATGTTTGTATTCACTATCTGAAATGAGAACCCTGGTGGCTCAACTCCTTTCAGTTGAAATGTGTGGACATCATGTCAAAGAAACAAAAAGCAACAAAAGTAAAACACAGTTTGGACTTTGAAAATAATTGAGTTATGATTTCTTTTCTAAAATCAAAAGGATATAGCCCATGTTGCGACGCAAGGAACTTCAGAACCCCAAGACATGCTTCCATGTACAGAGGGAGATTCAGATAACCAAAAGGTTCCACCTTCTAGAAGCTCAACCTTCATTTAAAAAAAGGGAAAAAAGAAATCTGTGAGCCAATATGTTCTTCAACCAGTTAAATAAAAAATTATACCAGATATTATAATACCGAAATAATCTCAAACCTTTTCCTTATCATAGAAGATAGTGCAATGCTCATCAGTAGTATCTTGGGGCCCTTTTCGTGATGTGCCAAACTGATCATAACCTGAGTATTTTTTTTTTTATCAACTTAGAGGAATCCATGAAAGCAGGGTAATATTAAGCACAAAAAGGGTTGTAACCAAACCATGCTGGTAAAAAATTTCAGAACTATAAATTAATCATTTAAGAAGCTGAGGAATGACATATTCAAATAGTTGTTACCTGGCAAACCCTGCTGAAGAAAATCCAATTGCGCTTTCACTCCTGAATCCAAATGCAAATTAAAGCAGAAAAAGCGATAAATAAAACTGAATCAGAATAATCAAAGTACAAACTGCTCACAAGTATTTTTTTTTTCCAAATAAAAAGCACCCAGATCAAACAATCCGATGATGGGAGAGAACTAGAGCAAAGCAAAATGGTACACAAGCAAAGCACAAAATCTTAAAAATCAAAACATCAACATCTCCCCCACACCCCACCCCCCCCCCCCCCCAATGAAAAAACGTATTTTCACTGACCAAACAATTGAACATTCAAAGCTTGAAGAGGGATCCAGAAGCTCCATCCATTGAAACCCAAATGACAAAAAAAGTCAGCAAAGCAACCATTTTTAGCAAACCCAGATGAAAATAAAGATCCGCATAGGAACACAGACACCTTAGAGGAGCATGCAGAGAGAGACATGAGAAGAAGAAGGAGAAAACCTTGTTGGGTACAGAGGATGATGGGTGAGTAACTGGTAATAACGCTGATGCATATGTCCCTTCTCTTCTCCCACGAATTAGGACTGTCTTGTGGCTGATCGTCATGGAGATTGAAGGTCATCACAGTCAAAGATACACTCATTTTTCTTCCAATAGATAGAAACAATCCCTCTCTCTCTCTCGCTCTCTCGCTCTACTTCATAGCTAATTGTTGAAATGAATAAATGAATGCTTTTAAGAGACACCAAAACGGGAACAGGTTGTCATGCTCTATTATATTTTACTCTTTGTCATGCTGATGGAGGCTCCCTTTGATCAAAATGCCAGACAGCAGGTAGAAAAATGGGGGATTTTATTTTTCTCTTTCCTTTTCTTTTTGATTGGTGTGTTGTGTGTGACCGTGAAAGAGAGAGGTTTGAGTCTTAAGAGTTAAGTCTGAACTGAAGCTAGGCAAGGGTAGGATAGGATAAATAATTTATTTAACCACTTGTTATATATAAACATAAATATTTATATGTATAAATTATTTTTATAATTAAAAATAGAATATAATAAAATTAATTTTATATAAATTGTAAGTTATTTTTATAAATTGTATCAAACAAGTTAATAAGTATTTATGTTGATAAATAAGTTTAAATAAATTTTACATAAACCAATTTAAATAGGATATAAGTTCAAGAACAGCGAATTTCAGACAAATTAGGTTAATTAAATAAACAATCAATCTTTTATCTCTTTGTTTTTGTTATGTTATATCACTTATTACATTTATCATTTTAAATATCATTATTGCATATGAAAATTAAGTATTAAGTGGGACATGTATCACCTATTTTCATGTTTGTTTTATATATTTTTTTTTTATACACATGTTTGTTTTATATTTAATTTAATTGACTGTAAACTGCAAAATAATACGTTACTAGTCACACTAATGATGTTTGTTTTTGCGTTTTTATTGGACAATTTATTTTTCCAATGTATTAAACGTAAATTTCAACGGAAAAATTTTCTCATTCAGTCAAACATCCGTTTGAGACCTATTGGAATTTCAAACAAACACACTAAGATTTTGTTTGAAAAAATAGCTTATGATATAAATGTTTATCATATGACAATTTATGTAATCCATAAGCTCTATATAAATTATTTTGATAAGCTATTGATGAAATCTTATCAAAATAAATTAAAAATAGCTTATAAATCAATTTTAAATTAATTTCATAAATTATTTTAAATAATTTTACAAATATTTATATCAATAGATAAAACAAAATAAATTATTTAAAAGCAAATCAAAATAGGCCTATACCACGTTTAATGGCAGTGGTAAAGAAATTTTTTAAATCATCCCCCCCCCCCTTTACCTCTTTGCATATAACTAGCCTATTCGAATAATCTAAAAATCACGGCAGGGACGCAAAAAATTATAGGTCAATCCATTCTAGGTCAAATTAATTTTATTGAACTTTTAATCAAATCCCTTTTGCTCACAATAGTGTCTTAGTATGCGTTTGGGAAAAAAAAACTTCTTTCAATTTGTCTTACTTGTGACATAAATACTTATAAGTATTTAAGAAAACTTTATAAAAATAACTATAGATAGATTCAATTTTTTTAGGATAAATTATAAAAATAGCTTACAAAAAACTTATACAAAATTTAAATTTATAAGCTCTTTAACTATAAAAAAGAAAAAGTGACTAATGAGAATATCAAAGATTGATAATCTTACATATCTATGATTTGTTAAGCATATATTTGTAATTTCAACTATTAATTTATTCATTAATTGTTAAGAATATTTATTTTACACTCTAAAGTAAGTTATTCAATTTAAAAGAACCGGATCCAAAAAAGTTATGCTTTTAAATCTATACATAACCCCACAAATGGATCCCCTTTGTAAAAGACGACACTGTTAGACCTATAAAGGCTGATAGAAAAATATTAACAAAAACAATTAGAGGCTAACTGAATTATTAGCAAAACATGGAAAACCAAAAAGTTTTTTTTTGTATCAAAAAACAGAGTTTGAATACACCAGAATATGCCTCAGCTTACCACCTTTTCCATTCCACCATCGAATAACTTATTCATATAACATAACCAACCCCATTGAACCAGAAAAACCACACAAAGATGAATTTTATCCCATCTTCACGCTAATAACAACATTTTGAAGATTCCAGTTGGCATTTAAGAAGCGTTTTTCAAAACCCATTCCACAAGAGTAGCAATGCCAAACCCAGTCGCTGAGCGCTTCTTGTCATTCCACACAGGACCAGCCATGTCAATATGCATCCATTGAACCTTTTCATCAACAAACTGCGAAAGCAAAATTGTTTCAGAAACCTGAAACCCCCCAACATACATGCGCAACAGGACTACAAAATAAGAAGCCAGACACACTTTAATATTTACAAAGCAGCTGTTTTCTTTTCCTCCAATAAGTCTCCTTAAGTAAATGGTTTCTATATAATTTTTTTACTCCAAATTAGGACAGTTCAAGTTCTAGTGCACAATACTGCTTTCAACAAATTGCTATGGCACACAAGCAATTGGAGAAACATGGAGTGAGAAAAATGGCAGTATATCATTCAGATGTTATTGCTGCTCAACTGTCCAATAAGTTTAAGAAAAATCCAAACAATAACATGATTTATATCATTATTATTAAGCACATACCTGTTTTAAGAAAAGAGCAGCAGTAATGGAACCACCTTGTCTACCACCAGTATTCACCATATCAGCCACTCCTGATTTCATTGATTCCCAGTAACTTTCCTCTAATGGCAGCCTCCATAGTTTCTCCCCACTCACTTCAGAAGCATCAAAAACTTCTTTTGCCAGGTCATCACTGGGTGTAAACACACCTTCAAAAACAATAGTTTGCAATAGTAATCAGATGACATTTGACAGTTACATCTTTCAGGTCCAGCCTCTCACAAGTCACAAGTTTAGCTCTACTATTTCCCCAAAACAATGCAAGTTTTAAGAGCTTTCAATATCAACTACAATATTGGGCCTTTTTCTAATTCTCACTAGCAAATATTGGCACATGGTCATCAAAAAAAAGGTCAATAATACAATAGTTTTTGAATTACCTGCAATTGAGGGTCCAAGAGCAACTACACAGGCCCCAGTTAAGGTTGCCAAGTCAACAATCTGAGGAACAGTTGATCTACCTGTTAGAAATAATCTAAACCAAACCAAACACCTAATAAACAAGTTTAAGCTTTTCTAATTGATACCAAAAACCAAAATGAGTAGACATCAGACGAGAAATTTGAATGACAATGGTAGATATTCATCAAGAGGAATACTAGCAAATACTCTTTTTGATACACTCTTGAACACACTCTTGTTCAATTTTTAAAAAGTCAATTTAGTTGCCTTGTAAATTGATTACTTATTAAAAAATGTGTTGATTTTTTAGGGAATGAACCAAATTATAAAATGTGTGCTCAAGAGTGTGTTGCTAGCATTTCTCATTCATCAAATAATTGAATATTTCACCAAATCTGTCAAACACAAAATATTAAACTTTAAGCTAATCTTTTGAGTGGCCAACCTAAACCTGTTATGATTTATGGAGATACTACAGGGATAGAAAGATGCAAAAGCCTTGCTGTATACCTTCTCAACACCTTGGTTACATGCATATACCAGAGCATCTGCCAGGGTAAGTCTACCCTCAGCATCAGTGTTGTTAACCTACACAAAAGGTTAAGCCAATGCCAAATACTTAGTGCATGATATCAAATGCTAACACATAACAAGAACTACAATAGATTTGCACTTTGCACTACTAATACACTGAAAATGGTAATCAGAGTTACATCCCAAAACAACATAAATGATTACAGGGATACTTTCTTCAAATGGAAATAACTGATGCATTTCATTCAATTGTTCAGATAAAATATTCCAAGAAGCACCACCAGTTACAATTTCATTATATAAGAAATAGCATTGGACCTTATGACACACTACACACACACACACACACAAAATGGTTGAAACAGAAACAAAACCCAACAAATACTATGGGTCATACCACATGCAGTAAGTTGAATTTAATGTAACCCTCACCTCTATAGTCTTTCCATTTGAAGCTGTGACAATGTCTCCAGGCCTCATACCTGTTCCACTAATCATATTCTCACAAGCTGCAACTATAAAATGAACCTGCACATGCAGCACTTTTTATTACACCACAAAACACAATATCCACCAAGAACTTCGAACAAATCATTCCGAAGGAAAGTAGCCACCAGAAAAATAAAATGAAAATTCATATACAATGGCTCTTTTATGAAAAATATTAAATGTGATAGAAAAATCCACTCAGTTTTATACATACAAACCCATGATTTACGAAATCCCATACATCACCAAATACTCCCTAATCAAAGTCTTGACATAACATTGAAATATAGAAGGACAAAAGATACTATGTGCAATGGGGGGAAAAAGTAGTGACCAATGACTTCAATGACTGACCTCCACCCCAAGAGGTTTGATTTGACCAAGAGCTTTTGCTGCGCCTAAAACTGCTGCTGAACCACCCATATCAAATTTCATGAGTTCAATTGAACAGCCAGGTCCAGTCTTGATGTTGTAGCCACCACTAATAATAAGCAGATAATGTAATAAAAAGAAGTAAGAACAAAAATATATAATTTGTTACATCAAATCAAACAGTAAAAGAAAAACAGAAAATGAAAAAAATTTCTGGACTCCTTAATGTTCAAAAGTTATAACATGATGTAAATTTACCCATATAATTTGTATGCTATGATGGCAAATTGGAAATGCATGTAGAAAGAAAACATTAAACAAATACTTAGTACCTCATAATGGTTTATCTACCAGCAAAGACATTAACATTAACCTCATAATCAATTAAAGTTTTAGTACCAGAATCAAAACCATGGATAATGCAATAGGGAAAATCCTATTTCAGATTGATCAATATCTTGAGTTGTAGATTAAAAAAAAAAGCATGATTTACTTAATTACCTGTCAAATGTCAAACCTTTTCCGACCAAAGCCAGCTTGACATTGACAGGTCCAGTAGGAGGTTTGTAACATAGATGGATAAAATGAGGAGGATTTGCCGAGGCTGCAGCAACACCCAGATAGGACCCCATTTTCAATTCCTTGCATTGTTCAGCATTTAATATTTTAGCAGTGAAAACATCACTATAGGTGGAAGCAATCTTAGATGCCTCTTCTGCCAATACCCCTGAGATAAATAAAAAATCATCGAGTACAGATCAAATTTTAGAGAAGCATAAGTCCTGCACTGAAACATATTTATAAGACAAAACGAAATTGGCCAACTGCCTGCCCAACAACTGCAAGGATTAGGCACAAAATATCATCTCTAAATACAATTTTAAGTGTCGTATGAACCTGGTGTGAGGACATTAGCAGGAGAATTTACAAGCTCCCTTCCAAAAATTATTCCAGAAGAAACATCTCCGGCGTACTTAAGTTTCTTCTCCAATTCAGGTCCTGTTCCAAGACCAATAATGTCGATGGATCTAAGTGCTGGTTTCTTTGATTCTGACTTGTATCTATTATCTTCAAATAATCCCAGCACAGCCCCTAGCACAGTTCAAGCCCACGCATCAAATGTAACTATATATAAATAAATCACAAGCTTACATTCACACACACACACAAACAAACACATATTAGACAATTATTATAAATCATAAAATCAATACCAGACGCAATCGCATAAGCAGTGCTAAGCTTTGATTGTGGAGAGAGTCCTTCAGAAGAGGCAAGAACAATGGCAACATTGGCTGCCTGAGCAGACTTGGCAGCAGCCACAACAGCCTCACCAAAACCCTTGAACAGTGCTGTAGTGGAAGGTGACTGTCCAAGACCAATCAAGCCAACCCTCTTTGATCCAAGTCCTGTGGTCCTGAGAACCGTGGTTTGGCCAACTTTGCCAGAGAAATCCTCTTCAGAAGAGGCCTCAGCCAACAAACCACCCAACTTGGAGTCAATCTTGTTCAAAATCAGATTCTCAAACCTCGATTTTGCATCTCTACTAAGGTCTTTCTCCGTGACACCCACTGCCAGAATGTCTCCTTTCCATTCCGTCACATCAACATCCTTGGCAGTAAATGAGATCTTCCAGGAATTTTCACAAACACATAAAAGGCATTTTCAGTAATCACACCAATAAAACGCAGAAACAGAAATACATTCCAAATCCAATGACGCATTACAATCAAGTGAATCGACCTCAAAAAAAAACACTGAGAAAATAAAAAGGGGGTCAAATTCAAAAGAATACCCCACAACGAGAAAATCGACAAGTTAGTGACTTTTTCCATCGTTAACACAAATGAATTATCAAACAAAAAGCGGGCATGCAGGATTGAGGAAGAAAAAACGAGTTTTGAGTTTTGACCTTGTGGGTTTCAACGTTGGCGGGGTTAGTGAGGCCGAGAGTGGCACGAGCTACAGAGTGAGACATGAGCTTCCTCGTTTGGTAACGCAGAGGAAATGCAGCGAAGTGAAGACGCGAACTGAGTCGAGTGAGAAACAGAGAAGACGAAGAGGTTGAGAAAGAAACAAGGATGGTTCCTATGGCCGCCATTTGGGTGTGGGAGAGTGTATCTTATTTATAATGAACCCTCACATCGGTTCATTCATCCAAAAATATTCCAACATTAAAATTTGGGATAAATTCACCTCTTAATTGATGGATCCACTCACTCTCTCACCGACCCTCTCTCTCCCTTCCTTGAATTTCTCATTATCATTTTTCATTTTATAGTATTTAGTAATTTATTTATTTATTTATTCTTTCATTTAGATTTTTTTTAATTTTTCTTTCCTATGGGAGTAATGATGAGTAACTGGCCAACAGACTTTCTTGCTCGGTGTCCTTTTCCATTCGATGCCTTGTCAGACTTCTTGATGCGCTATCGCAAGTTGCCTGCCACGTCATCATTTTCAGATTATTATTATTATTATTATTATTATTATTATTATTATTATTATTATTATTATTCTTTCGTTTACCTCAGGCCAATGCTACTGATTTGTAAGAAGAGGTTTCATACAAATTGAATTTGATTATATAATAATCATCGACCTTTGACAAATACTTTCTCCATTTTTAATATAAGTAAAAAAAATATATGTATTTGAATTATATTTGGTCTAAATATATATACTTTTTTATTTATATTTAAAAACAGAGAGAGTAAGGTTTAGGATTCAGTGTCGTTAGAAAAACGAGAGTGAGTTGAAGTTAACCAAAAATAACCTCAATTTAAACGCTGCATCAAACAATTTTCTAAAAGACTTGATATTATATATTTATTAATTCAAATTACATAAAGCAAATTAATTTTTTAATAATTTTTCTTCTATGAAAAACACAATAAAGATTTATGAACCAAGACAAAGTCAAAGAGTGCTGACCAAATGTTTACTTGGCAAAATCCTGGTTTTAAATTGTTTTTTTATTACTATATTTTTTTTGTCAAGGAGAGATATATTGAAAAAAAGGCGAAGTCCAAACATTACAGAAGGGACCCTGCATACATAGACCCAGAACAGATATATTATAGCTAATCCATAAACAATAAAACCAAGCTATGCTCTGAATGAGCCTAAACAGCTCCCAACTAACAGTAAAGGAACAACAACGAATAAAAACAAACAACAACAAACAGAAAGAGAAAAAAAGAGACACATCCTAACACACCAGCTCAGCACACCACAGACATGAAAAAAGATATTCTTGAGAGAGATGGGTTTGGCCCATTTGGGGCACCCAAAACCTTCGGCCTCAACACATTTGCTCACATGTCAACCCCAACCATCACAGGCGGCTCAACAGCCCACAGTCGTAGGCGGCGCAAGAAAGATGGAAGCGGTAGAGGGTGGTGTTGCACACCGAGATGCACGGCAGTGTCGGAAACAGAGGCACAAAGAAGAAAAACAGAGGAAAAGACATCACAACAACACCAACAAACACACAAAACACCAACAAACACGGTACTAATGGTAATGTCCTGGGCCGGCAGCATTTTTTTCAATTGGGATTAAAAAAATTACCTCCCAAGTAATTTTTTATTTTTTTAATTATTTGTCAAAAAAAGTAGTAATTTTTTTAAATTGGGATGGTAAAAGTTTGATTTTTTGGTCAAAGTGACCAGAGTTTAATGGAAATTTTGAGACAATTTGGTTGGGCCAATAACTTTGTCGGGCTTAGTCTAACTCCAACCTTTCGAGTCTCAACCGCATCCAAGGGAAGGGTGCTGGTTTGACCCAAAAAAAAAGGAAGAGTGCTGGTAAATAGACCCTATCATTTTGTCTATACACCTCACTTTAAACGGTATTTTACTTTTATAACTTAATCAATTTTTTTTAATTTCGTATTTTTACCGAAAACTCAATTTTCGGAATGCATTTTTATATTTTTACTGGAAACTCGAGTTTTTGGAATGTTTTAAAACTCAGTTTTTAGCATTTATTCCAGAAATTCGAGTTTTCAGAATACATATTTATATTCCGAAAACTGCGCAAAAATATAAAAATGTATTCCGAAAACTGAGTTTTCGATAAAAAAATGCAAAATTGAAAAGAAAAAATAAATCAAATCAATGAGGATAATTTGAGAATTTACTGGATTAAGTGGGGTGTATGTCCAGAAATTGGGGTGTATTTATCAACACCCCAAGGGAATTACGAACTCTTGTGGGTTTGATGACCCAAAGAGCTGGGCCAACATTGATAGCCACAGTTCTATCTGCACATTGATTCCTGTTGAATATAAAAATACGACCTTTAGGGGGGAAAATGCATAAATAAATCCAACCTTTTTAAGTGGAAAAAAGGTACAATTATCTTTTTTACAAAGAATTCTTGAACTATTAAGGTGTATAATTATAATTTTTTTATAAACTCTCGGTATTCCATAGCTATTTTAAGTCTCGACAGTAAGATAGACCACGTAAAAGGTTGAAATATCCTAATCCACCATTGCTTTAATATTGAGATCTTGTCTGAATTTAAGAAAATATTTGTAACATTTTTTATGTAAATTTAATAAATTACTAGAAGGTGTTTGTAGAGATAGGAGCTATTTGATTATTAAACTTCTTGTCTTATGTGTTATTACTTCTTTGAGGTTGTCATCTCTTGTAATTATTCTTCCTAAATTCTCTCTCTCTAAGAAAGGACACGAGTTGCTTCAATTAGAGTTATATATTATTTTTGCTCAAAGTCCTTGTTGATTACTCTAGTTCCAGCAATAAAATATTCACATATAAAAAACCATTCTATTTATTGGCAGTTTGAAAATGAAATGGCCAGAGATATTTGGAAAAACTCTAATATGTTCTCAATAGTTCTGGCCATCTAGCCAATAGACCATATAGAAAAATATTCTTTTGTGACCAATGTAAATTAGTTGAGTCTAGTATTGATATGCTTACATTTATTGCTAAGCTTGCTTTCCTCGGAATGGTTGCGGGTGTCTTTTTGAAAACTTACAAGACATATCAGGACCAAAAAAAAAACTTACAAGACATAGGTGCTTATGATATATATCATCTCATGGTGGGTAACGGTTGTTGGTTTATATCTTTTGTTTGTATACTTTATGTCCCTTGTTCATGTAAAAAGGCTATGAAAGTAGAGATAGATAACGACTTAGTTTGGATTAGCTTTTCCATAAATACTTTTAACACGTGTTTTTTAACTAATAACTTCTCATAGAAGTTGAAATTAACTTTTGTTCTTCATATTTTAAAAGTCATCTTTTTTAACTTCTCCAAAAGCACCTATCTATCTATTAATGACTATTTAACAATATTCTTCTTTTGCATATATAAGAAAAATAAGAAACAAAATAAAGCTAACTTCTCTATAAGTCAAAAGCTAGAGCTTTTGCATTTGCATCCAAACAGGACCTACATCTTCTTCCCTTTGATTGTGGGGCTCTTTTAGGTGACTCAATGACATGCCATCCGTTTCCTGGTAACATTTCTTTTTTAAAGAAAAAGTATTTTTTTGACAAAAAAAGGTATTTTAGTTGCCATCATGGAAAATAAAAATTAAGATTCCTTGCCTTCTGGATTTATGATTTCATACGCTTCTGTAGTTTGTCTTCACATGCGGAAAATAATATGCTCTCATGTACATGAGACCAAAATAGTCATCATTCACAAGGATTGATTATAATTTATAAAAGAGACACCACCTCTCCATAGCTTTGACATTTCTAAAGATTCTGTAATTTTAATAATTTTCAGTTTTTTGTCCGGGTATATAAATAACTTGGAGCAAAAAACACAGGAATAATATAATCTTTTTCAGGTAGGTTCATGAATAACTAACATCAGATTAAGCAGCGATGATGACAATGATGATGTGAGGAATTCTATTTTGCCAAGAACTTACCCATCACCTTATTCAGTTTCCAAAACAAACCAGATTAGGAAGACTTTACCTAACCACTACCCTTGACTCGAGGATTAACCCACATGTGAGGTACTCTTGGTAAAAATGATTTTGGTTAAGATTGAACGAAGGAAAATGTTTTATAGGTGTCTATAGATATCTATAGTCAGATGATATGATGTGATAAGAAAAAAGAAATAGAAATATATGAAAGATGTTGAGTGGTGACACTGTAGGAGTGTCCAAATATTATTGTTTTTGAAACAAAATGGAGTGCAGAATAGTCATGAAACATTGCAGGTCACGAACCAAAGCAATACCCCACCACTGTTGGTGGAATCCAAACGTAGCAAACATGTCAATCAACAACGAGAAGTCCTGCTCCCGCGGTGACAAAGAAACACAAAGTCACTGTTGTATCATTGTCATCCATCACACACAAGTGGGACTCATCAATCAGTGCAAATCAAACTCAAGCTGGCCAACACAATGCATGCATGAATGAATGACTGCAACGACTATAATAAAAAAGAGACGGTAACACTGTGTAATGAGAGTTGGTTATCTAACACCTGCGGCCACTGGATCAATAAAAGAAAATTCTTATCACTGATCTTTTTTACTATACAAAAAATTGTACACCAATTTGTCAAGGCTTCCCACTAGAGTCTAGAAGCCTCTCATACAACAGCACGGGTAGTAGTTGGGGTACTCAGTTGATTTAATTCAACCCCGCTTTTAAGGACTCTTATGAGATCGATACACAAATTCTCCTCCATGATCACTCAACCTCAGGCTAAGTAGTTATGTAATTGGTCTACCAGATGAACTGCCAATGGAATCAGGATCTTGTCCACCAAGACCAGTTGAGCCATCATTCATTCAGAGGAGAAGCTCAAATTATCGATGGCAATGGAAAGATCAGGTTCCATCACACTATCACATTGCTTTTGTTGAGCATCCTCCTTGATGGCATTCTCCTCCTTCCCTTCTGCTGCAGCCATACACTCCTGAAATCTGAAGCAACCGATGAGGTGGTCATTGGTTAACCCCGCAACCTGCATGAAGCAGTATATGACCGTGGGACCCACGCCGCGGAAGCCTCTTCTCACCAGGTCTTTGCTAATGACATCAGCTTTTGGTGTTTTAACCGGAACCTGTCGGGGATATCGGAATTTGCTAACTATAGGCTTGTGGTTCACAAAACTCCAAATATACTTATCAAATGACCCAAACTCATCTATGACCTGGCATCAGTAAAACCTGCAAAAAGTTAGTTGCAATGATAATCATAGCCATGGTGCAAATTGTGCAGAGTGCAATTATGGCAGTTCAGTAAAGACGGCATTGTAGTGTTTAATGGTTGGAAAAGTATAGAGATTGATAGGTGACTTAGGACGTACCAGCTAAGCATGCTTGGCTGGTTAAAGAATCCAAATAATTAGGTTTCATATCAGTGTTGCAAATTAGAATATAAGAAGCTCATGCTGTACGACAGATTAATATCATGGTTTGTCCCATATGGGTCATGCAAATTGAATAAGGATCAGGACCACAACCCAATTACTACCTAACTCACGTACCTGGTCAAATAACAACTAAACACCAATTTTAAGTCATTCAATTGATCATTAGGGGGAGGGGGAGGAAAATAAAGATAAAGCCATTCAATTGATTTCGCAGAAAATTTAAGAAACCCTAAGGATAGTTATATGAGTTAGGATATTATACGTGAAGATCTCAGAAAAGCAACTCAAATCATTTTTCAAAAAGTTAACAAAATCTATTAATTATCAAAACAGAATTGAACTATCCAGCTTGCACAATTGTTTTTCAGTCTAGCACTCAAGTTTAAGTGGCTCCACTATATTGTCAAATACAAAGGCAGTCATACAAACTACGTGTGCAGTTTGTGAAAAATGATGGTGTGGTAGAAATAATGATTATTCTTTTCTACATTGGCAGTTAATACTTTCTGTTTTCCTTTTTCGAAAATTATTAGACTTTTTTTCTTGTAAAGTATTTCTCCAAAATATCAGTTCAGAAAATGAAGTTATAATTTTTTTTTTTCAAAGAAAAAGCCTCCAAACTTGCAAAACACGAAGTAGTTGACTTATTTCCTGACTAACATATCCCCAGGATTACACTTTGTTCATATATCATGAATAAGGCACTGGCAGTATGAAGTACCACCTGGAACAGCTAGTAGAATCACTTGTTCCCTGGACATATTATTAAATCCAGATACACCCAATATAGAACAATGGATTTAGAAGATGGTAGTGAAATACCATCAAGCCTGTAAAATCTCAGCTTCCACTTCCAGTGGTCCATCAATTAACAAGTAATTATGATCTAACCCAAGAGGGAATACTCGATTATGAAGGTAGCAAAAATCATGAGAAAACTAATCTACCTTTGATATTTGACGTGCATTCTCAATTATTGCACGCAATTTAACGTCAGAAAGTAAGGAGCCTGCAGTGGTTCCCGGTGCCATTATCTTCTTCTCATTTAATTTTGAGACAGCAACTGGATCAAAGTCGACAAAAACTTCCCTGCAAAGAACTTTGTTAACAATAATAATGTGAACAAAGCCAAAGAGAAGATAGGCTCAATATGAGGTAGCAGCCAACCAGCACAGATTTGAGGTTAAGAATGGACAAGAATTTTTAAAAAATAAAAGAAATTCAGATCTTCTACAGAGATAATACCTGAAAACGTGCCTCTTGCTTAGAATGGCTGGCCAAGTGAGTTCAGATAGAGCACTCGAAAGAACAAGAAGCTCAAATAGTTTCCTACATTTGATAAAGAATGCGAAGCAAAATTTAATGGAAGAAGATACATTCCTTTTCCAACCAACATAACAAGATTATTTTTAGTGTATCACATACTTGTCATCATGTACTGGAACTCCCCATTCTTCGTCGTGGAAAGTAGCATAACACGGTTCTAATATCAACAGGTAAACTTAGTCAGGAAACAAGAGTTCGAAGAAAAAAAAAACGAGTGTAGTTCAGAACTTAAAACTCAAAATGGGCATTATAGAGAAATTTCCAGTAAAGGTATGGCTTGTGCACATTCATCTCTACTGCCATTGACCCAAATCAGGTTCATACCTACCATGCACCTCACTTGGAATTCCCAACAATCTTTTCAATGGTCGAAAGATCAACTAAAATCACAAAACAGTACAATGATATCCAAATGGAGTTATATGTTTAAAGTAAAATCTCAATTCAAATGAGAATCATACAATTCACAACAAGCCAATATCAGCTCAAATACATTCAAAAGAATTGAATGAGACCACACGATTGAAATTAACTACAATACTATGTCCATATTAGTGAAAACAATTCAGCATTCAAAAGTATCATGAACTGAACTACCCACCAAAAGGCACATATTACATTGACGTGGTAAAACCAACTTACCATTAAACACATAATAGTTATGACCCAATATGACATTTTAAAATCAATATAACATGTCTTCTTAAGAATTTAGGGAAAAAGGGAGAGAAGAAAAAGAACAAACCAGTATTAGGAGTGACCCAGGCACACCTCTTCATGGATTGTGAACCATCAGGAGGAGATTCCAACACACCATCAGAAGCAACACTTCTAGGCTTTGACACCGACCTCTTCCTTGTACAACCTAAACTATTAGAGCGAGTCAATCTTCCAGTAGAAGCTCGGCTATGAAATGAGTCAGTTGATGCATCAGAAGAACAAGACGCACTCAGAGACACATTAGAATGCAACAACTGCTCGTGGCGGCGTAGCACTGAGGGAACAGAATGTGACTGTGCAGAAGAAGGAGAGGAAGTGGTGACAACTGAAGGCAATTCAGAGGCTTTCTTCTCTTTGGAAGACAATTTCTCAGCCTTCCTCAGTGGCTTTGAAGCTGCTTTATTACGAGAACTCAAAGAGCCTGTCTTGTTTCCAGCTGGGCAAAGCACAGACCTTGTTTCTGAGTCAGCATTAGCATTAGCAACATTCAAAGACCTCAATCTGGGACCTCCTGACATTGACACAAATCTCTAGTTGGTTTTGGTTTTCAGTTTTCACAACCCACCAAAATACAGTCACCTTTCTTTAAGCTCTAATTATGCATCAGCCACCCATGAAAATTTACTGAAACCCCCTCACTCTTTTATCACTTGGAAGCTCAAAGAAACATAGAAGAAAAAAGGATCAGTGTCAAACTTTTAGCGAACACCTGGTGCACAGTGATGTAACCCCCAGAACAGATCTCAGGTTTTTCAACTCTAAAAGGAAATGGGTATCACTCAAAATCCTCAAATCACCCCAACTAAACACTCAAGAGTCATCCAAAACCTACAATTTGAGAGCCACTGAGACACGATAACCATGGGTTGACTTTTTCTAGCAAGGTTAGGTTAGGGTTTAGTGGAGTTTGCATTGAGCTCGAGAGAGTCTCGAAAGGCTGAGATTCCGTTCTGCATTGTGTATTGTGCAAAAGTAGAATGAAACCTCAAAAGGTTGGTGCTTTCAAAATGTGCCACTTACACACATTCCTTAAGCAGCGCTCATGCTTCTGTTTTTGGTTTCCCCAGAAAATAACAAAAGAAAATTTCCGAGAAAATGCTGGGAAAAGGCCAAAGGGGAGGACTTTGAGAAGAATGAGGAGAGAGAATAGAATGGGGATTGATCAAACAAGGTACAAGCAATATTAACTACCCATTTTTTATTATTTACTAAATTTAAAGTATATGATATTTTATTTTATAAAGATTTAAAAATAAATACACTCTTATTTATTTCTAGAGATAAATTTACTTTTTTTCATAGAGATAAATTTACTTTAGAAGAATATTTTTCACAATGTTAATGCTAATGTCTAGACCAAAAAAAAATGTTAATGCTAATGTATATTATCTTGAGTATAAATGTTAATATATTTCCTCACAAAAAAAAAACCTCCCCAAAAAAAAGTTAATATATTTGATCCAACAATGATTTGTCGTGGTGAAAAAATAAACTACGAGACAAATTTTACTGGGAATAGAAGATTTGTAATATTTTTTTATATTAATTTTCAGGCTTTAAATAACACGCATACCCCTCTATTCTCTAATAAAAACATTGATCTCTCTCCTCAATTAGACATTAGTCTCTCCTAAGGGTCAGATTTTAAAAGACTATTTTTGTATAAAAAAATCATATAGATTTTAAAAATTTTAAAAGATTATGTATAATGTAATAATTTATCAGATTTTTTAAAAAAATCTTGTGGATTTTAAAAAAATTTTGTGGATTTTAAAAAAATCTTATGGATTTTAAAAGACTTTTATATCATAATAATTTATAAGATTTAAAAGGATTTTATGGATTTATAAAGAATCTCATGGATTTTTAACAAACATTCAAAGTTACAAGACTCAATAAAAACGATAATAAAGAAATTGTTTCTATCTTCTCCTCCTAAGTAGCATTTCTCTACATATCTAGAGTCATACTAGCCATCTATGCATTGGCATGTTCTCGTTCATGCTCTTGGGTTTGAACAATAAGTTCAAAATTATAGTGTTTATTAATCGATAATACTAAATGTGAAGATTCGTCTCTTAGCTCAAAATTATAGTCTTCGTTAACTAGTAATACCGAAGATGAAGATTTATATATTGGTTCAATTGAAAATTCATCAAAACTACATTCTTTGCAAAAGAAAGTTATGCAGTGCTGCACATGCTAACAGAAGTTCTGCTTGTGTTAAGTACACCAGTACATAAGATATATATAAAATAAATAAATGAAATAGTTTTTCGGTCTAAAGTAAAAACAAAATTAAAATAAATAAATGAGAAACCAGTAAAAAAAAATTTATTTATCAAAAATAAAATTTAAAAAAATTATATCCTAAAAATTATAGAAACAAAAAAATATGAATAAAACATGTTAAGAAATACTATTATATTTATCAAATTTATAAAAAAATATGAATGAAGCTTGAAAATTTATAGGAACAAAAAATATGAATAAAATCTGTTAAGAAAACTATTATATTTATAAAAATAAAAAGAGGATCACGAATGGAAAAATAATTGAAATTTGAAAAAGAATAAATTTACTTTATTAATTTTAAATTAGTAAATACAAATAGGGTAAAAAAAATAAGAAGATCACATTTGGCCAAAAACTGTAGTGGAAGATTATGGAATAAAAAGATGGAAAAATCACGTTTGGTTACTATAGCATTTGAGGAGGTAAAGTACAAAAAGAATGTATACACACATATCTACAACATTGTCATCCAAGCCAAACATATTCAACATAGAAAGATTATTTAAAGAAAATCAATCGAAAAAAGAAAAAAAGAAGAACAAAAAAGAAGAATTACCTGGTGAGTCTAGTAATAGTGCAATGGCAAGAAGAAAAATAAGTCTGAAAAGTTTCAAGGGTTTGTGTGAGATTGTTGGATGAGTCTAATCTTTATATTTTTCACTAAAAAGTCACACGAAATCCACTATACAAAATAATCCATCGAAATCTGTATTTTTTGAATACCAAGAGACTTTTATTAAGTTGTAAAAAATCTCAATTGAATACCACTGGATTTCGTTGCCCTCTTTAAAAAGTCATTATAGTTTTAATTGAATACCACCGGATTTCATTGCCCTCTTTAAAAAGTCATAATAATCCTAATTGAATACCACTAGATTTTTTTGTTATTAAAAATTCTTGATTGAATACCACGAGTTTATTATCATCAAAAAGTCTATTAAAATCCTTTACAATCCTAGTCCAATACCACCCCCTAAATTATATAAAGACCTTAGCTCTAAGAAAAGACTGTGTCAAAAAAGGAATAGAATATGTCATTTGACTAAACAAATAAAACCAGTAAGTATTTATTTATAATATAAAAAGGGGTATGTGACATTTATGCACATCTAGGAGGACGTAATTACAATTTCTCCTTGCACTTTTTTTTAACAGGGTAGGTTATTAAAGTTTGCAAATTACAAGAAAGTCCCTGATGCAAGTTTTGCAGGCTTGCAGCGCATCTGTCTAGTCTTTCCAAGAAGTAAGTCCATGACCTTCAGCAGAATCAGCACAAGCAGCTGATAGAACTTGTCATTAGAGTACATGTTCTTCCAAATAAAATGATGCCAATCAATTCTATATTCATTCCACTACTAGCAAACTGTTTCAGACAAGTTGAACAGGTGCACAAGCAAATACACACGAGCTGTTTCGCTAAAAGACTGACTACGTGCGAAGAAAAACAAGAAACAAGAAGAAAAGGATAAACATGGGAAGCTGTGAAATTACAAGACACCTGCCAATTAATTTATGTAGTTAGTACTGCATGGTTTCTGAAAGATGAATTCAACAAGGCTTGATTTCAAAACCTATGCTCAGAAGCGTTCGAGCTGACTCTATCGCTTTCTCACCCCCAAGGTCCAAAGCTTCCCCAGTTAGTTCTCCTTCGGTGTCCACTGACCATTGAGTAGGAGTTTTCTGGTTTTGCGGCGAGTCGGGCTTCTTCACCTGCAAATTATTCATGGAGGCAGGTGCTGCAGCAGCCACAAGAGGAGCACTTGGTGGGCCATGACGTTTCTTGGGCACAGGCATGTCATGATCATGTACACCCTTGTATGTTATGATGACAGCATCTGAGTTGTCTACAGCGGTCTCAATGTGCTTTCGGACAGGACATCCAGCTGAAGTGCATCTGTAGTAGTTCCTGAAAATTCAAGCAGTTGATCAGAAGAAAAATAAAAGATTTCAATTTCAATGGAAAATTGAAGAAAACAAAAAGGAAAGTCAACAGCCCATAAAAGAGAAAAGGTGGGTTTAAGGGTCAGTTTGGTCAAAGTTCAATATAATTTATAAAGAAAAAAACAGTTTGGCAATTTTTTTTTTGTTTGGAGATTTTAAAACTAGTTTCCAGAAATCTTTTCTTAAATTAAGACGGGAAAAAAGAGAATATTTGAAGCTATTTTTCTTTTTCAGTTTTTAAAAGAATTGATTTGTACTTTGGCATCATTGTAAATCATGGAAAACTTGTGATTTGGTTTGTAAAGAAGACATGTCTTCATCTTCTCTTCTCCAAGCGTGTTTCATTTTTCCTCTGCCTGCTGATCTGCTCTTCTTCCCAGGGTATGCTACCAAGCTCTCGATGGTTGGGATTTCTCCATGCCAGCAGTGACAGCTTTCCACACCACTGTCTTGGCCTGCCGTGGCAAGACCTCACCCTACATTCCTTGGCCGTCTTTCCAGCAGATGAGGAAGTGCCTCTCAATGGACGACCACCACAAACCATCTTCATTTAAGCCATCATGGACTCACTAAGAAAGTGGCATTGTCTAGCATAGTGATATCTACCGCTAAAAGCACTCAAAATCTTGTACTGCTACGGCGCAGGCAAGTTAGGATGAAGATTTTAGGAGATGAACAACAGAAAGTTCATATAAGCACTTTTTTTTTAAAAGTGTTTAGAAGATGTTTATCCAAACAATTTACTGACTCTATTATTTCAAAAGTTTATCATGAAACAAGTTTTGAAATTAAGGTTAAAATCAGACTTTAAAAACAGAAAATAGAAAAACAATTCAAAATAGGCCATAAATTGCTAGCAAATTTTACTTTAGAGAATTGCTGCTTCATCACTAAGATATCTGTCCTTACCCTTTTCCCCATAGGAAGCAGCTCTTTTCAGCAAAGCACAGAAGCAAAAGGACTACACCAACAACACCACAAATTTGACCTCAGAAGATAAGAAATCTTATCCTCCCTGTTGTGGAAGGGATAAACTGATTACTATTCCTACTGCAAATGATGCAAACACAAACTAAGCATGCAAAATATTTGAGAGAATATTTGCATCAAGAGGGTTTTGGACAATAAAAATGCGGATATATGTCCCAGTTGCTGATATTGTTGATTTCTAGCACAGAAAAAAAAAAGCAAAAATGCATCCACGAGCTTATATAAATAAGATGCCTCATTGTCTTTCTTCAAACTGCTCACAAGCAAATAAACGCAGCGTGCAACTTTTTACTGATTTTATATTTTGTTTTGTTTTTTAAATTTTAAACACTCATTGAACCCAAATACAACTCAACTTTCACCATCTTCAATTAAAGATACTGATTTACCAAGGAAAAATTATGAGATTCATGTTAAGAACAATATAAAAAAAAGAAAGCAAGCTATATATAGGAATGCACCTGGGATGTGGATTCCCCTTCACCATTTTCTGTCCATACTTGCGCCATCGGTATCCATCACCTGATATCCCCACATCCCCTGCTGCATGTACGACAAGCTTGGGTTTCTTTTCAAGTTTTACAAGAGAATCCGAGTCCGTTAAGTCACCTTTCTCCTTTCTGGTTATCAAATTAAAGGAGAGAACATAAATCATTATATCCTGCCACAATTAGAAGAAATTGGCTTATTGTCTAAACTTTTTTCTATAAAAAATATGATTTCATATGCGCACTTGCCTTCTTTTAGGCTCTGGCTCATCTAGATGTTCCTCTTTCAAAATAACTTTACCATTATCACTGATATTAGATGAGTTTTGCCTTTTCTTATCAGCACTGCAAGGTGCTTCTTGTAGAGGTTTTGAAGAAATGGACGGATCAGGATCCTTCACAACTCTGATAGGCTTCTCTGAAACACTTTTCTCTGCAGTAGGTTCATTCGAAGACACGTGCTTACTTTCCCTAATGGAATTAGTCTTCTGCGGGGGATCATGACTGTGCTCACTTTTATAAACAATCTCTATCACATGACCTGAATGATCACAGCATTCAACCTTCTTAGCGCAACAGTTTGAATGAGTACACCTGTAATAGCTTCGAGAACCTGTAGGACTCTTCACTTGCTTCTGACCATATTTCCGCCAGTTGTATCCATCAGGTGCTGATGTCCTTGCAACAGAAACAGGAGATAAGGCTTTACCACCAGAAGGTTTTTTTCTGTCTACTTCTTCCAAATGCATATTATTAGTCTTCGGAGGAGACATTTTCTGTTTTCGTATAGTTGGACTAGCAACAGATGATAAAGATTGTGTAACAGAATTTGGCGTTAGTTCAGAGAATGGAGTTGAACACACAGACACCTGAAGCTGATTTCCTGTCTGAGTTGGAGGTGCCTCGGCTGCTTCTCTTTCAATAATTTCCTTTTCAGGAGGTCCAACTGTCTCCTGAGCATGAAATGATCTATTTTAGCGCTATAGAAATCAAATATATATGTGGGATGTGCATAACATGCAACTTTCTGATGTTTAATTTGAATGCAAACATATTGCTTTATGTTAGGAATTGTTCATTCAAGAAAAGCAATCAAAAGACTATTTTTTTCAGCATACCTAGGATTCCCACCTGGGAGATGTCAATTATTACTATGAAGCCTAAGTTGTTAGATGAAAGCTCAAGAATGGTTTATATCTCTATTTGTGTCTGTAGATTTTTAACCACTGAATGCACTAGAAGCTTCAAGTCTCAATTTTGGAACTAGCCTATCATTAGAACGTTGAAGCTCAAATTTCCCAATTCCAATCATACCCTAAACCTAAACCACGGACTCTCACAAATGACCAAGGAAAGTAGAAAAATTCAAGCAGATAAGCACAAACTGAGACATACCCAGTAAAACCAAAAAAATGAAAATGAAAAAACCTCAAAAACTTGAACGATTGCTCCAAAACGATATTTAAAATCTCTTTCAAAAAGATTAAATTAAATATCCTACGTACGATAAATGCTCTAACCTTACTTTCGGCTCTGCCATCCGAATTCAACGCAGTAGGGCTCCCCTGCAAATCTGTCACATCAACCACACAATTAACTAGAAAATTAAAATAAAAAAAATCGCTTGGGTGAAAAAGGACACACACACAGACGAGCACACTCCATTGAAATCGAAGCGTACCGGAACTCCGATGTTGCACAACCGAAGAGGGAACAGCACCTAGGGTTTCTGAATTGGGCCCCATCGTATGCTCATTAGAGCTCGGTAAATCGCCGCGCCGCAACTCGATGGCGGACGGCGATTCACCGACTCGTTCCTTTATCTCTACCGCTTTTTCCTTTTCTTCTTGGCTTCCATCGTTGCTTTCTGAATCATTTCCTTTTCGGTGAAGCTCTGTGGCTCCCGCTTGGAGAGCTTCGGAGCTGTGTTCAGCCATGGCGACGCAGCAGTAGATAAGAGAGCGAAGTTTCGAGCGGCTTTATTATCGTGTCCGAAAGCGAAACGTGTTTCGGGTTTTCACGAAACGCCAGAGTTTGTAAATTGTGTAGTGTGAGTGTCTTTGACTTGCATTGACTCGGGTGCTTCTCGCTCTTTCTTTCTCTTCTGCACTCTAGTCTCGTCTCGTACCAGGTAACACGCGCCGTCCCTTTCTCCGTTACTACTCCCACTGTTGAATTCGCCGTTCCGTTGACGCCGTCAGGGGGTCCAATGTTTGTTACTGGTTCCTTTGACTCGCCACGATGTGCCGTGCCGTTTTCCTTTCTCTTTTTTGCTTTTTGGACCATTTTTAATGACATGAATCCAATGTGGACAACTCTCTACCATTCTTTTTCTTCTTTTTTTTTCAAAGAATGTTGGTCAGTGTTTTGAGAAATTAAGCATAACATTTAAAGAAATAAAAATGAAAAATGTTAGTAAAAAAATACAATATTTAATTTATTAATAAATAGAGTGTTGTGTTTTTTAATGAATATTTTGATTTTTTTAACAAGTATTTTGCGAATACTTATTTGTAGGACTCATATTTCATAATCAGTGGTTTAATATTTTTTAATATTTTTAAAAAAGTAAATACTCTTTGATTTTAATATATCGAATTATTTAATTTTGTTGAAGAATATTTTTTAAATTAATCACTGTGGTATTTACAAGACCATGATAATATCATCACCGTAATATAGAAATGGGAAACCAACAAAAGAAGAGTTCACTTCAAAGCTAGAAATGGCATAGATCGGGATTTGGGACGAATATAATATAGTAGATCATGGAAATATTAGCACCAAGACCAAGAGTCAATAAAGTTCCTTAGTTCCAGTGTAGCTGAAGTTGAGGATGAATGTCGCCTAAACTTACAATGAGCATCTTTTTTCATTAATTAATTAATATATTAAGAATAGAATGTAGCTTCATTAAATTATATAGTGGCAGCATAATGTAGAAATTGTATAAAACGGGGGAAAGGGGGCACCTACGGGCTAGTAACGAGAGTAAAAACAAAATCACAGAAGCATAGAGCTCCGTTGATGTTATATACTGTAGCAGAGAAATGTTAACAAACCATTTTAACACGTTATTATAAAATGAAATTTAAGTAAATTTCATTGAATAAAAAATGAGACTCTTGTATGAATTTCGGTCATTGAAAGAATCGCGTATATAAACACATTGTCTGCCCGTCTTAAAATAATAATTTATACACACAAGTCAATAAATATTTTTATTATAAAAAAATCAAATTTATTTGACTAATTGCTCTTTATTAAAATACCCGAAATATAATTACTTCAATAATGTTCTATATACTCTATTTGATTGATGTGCTTACAAAACAAGAATAAAAAATAATACTTTCTCATTTTTCTGAAATAACATACAAATTAAAAAAAAATGAAATGAAAGCGCAATTGGGAGATTATCAGGTGGCTCTTTGCACATGATCCAGACATCCACTACAGCCATGATCCTAAATTTATCTTTCTATCAATCATCTGACGAGTGCACAGAGAGGAGTGATAGGGCTCAAAATATTAAACTCAATAGAAACATGAAGTTATACGAGACATTTATGAGAATTTCATCCGGCCAAAACCGTAGGGTCCCTTGATTAAGGGAGAAGAGCTAAATTTGGTTCCAATTTCCCTATCTCAAGCTTTAAATTATGAGTTTCAAGCTGGAGCTAATTTCAATCTTATGAAGTTTATTATGCATACATGCATCAGAAAACGTACTACCTGTTGGCAACATAAGAAGAAAATATGTTCTATCAGTTATAGCTACATACAGCCATAGCATCATTTTAATTTTTAGGACCAATGTCTTTCAGGGAACAGATCTGTTCTTCTCCCATTGCAGACATGACACTAACCACGAGATCTTTTCCTTCGGCAAATCCATCTTTAATCTAAATACAAAAGCATGCAAGAAATCAATTAACGGGGCACAAAGTATATATGTGACATAAGATCAAAACAACAATTATAAAACACGATACCTGAGCAAGCAGCGCCTCATCAGTGGGAAGCTTCAGATCATCCTTGGTATTTCCATTATCAGTCAACAGACTCACCTAAAAGAAACACTCCAATTGGTTAAGAAATGCTTTGCTACTCGGAAAATATCAGAATAATCTGTCTGTTTTTCTTGCTGTGGATGTGTTTCAGTGTTTGTCTTTACACTAGTTGTTGGTGTATGTCATAATTCTTCGTTCTTTTTCTTTTTCAAATCAGCCAAACTTAAGTTGTATTTATTCAACCTGCAACAAATATCGGGTTGGAAATGCACCCTATGTCATCTTATATTGAATTATGTCCCTAAAATTCTTGTCTTGAATTGAATGTAGAGTTTTCTGGAAAAGTAAAAAAAAAAAATGTTATTCTCATTCACTTGGTAGAATTTAATGTGAAATACTTGACTTTCTTCATGTAATGAGAACATGACAGAAGACTATTGTTATTATCTTCTAAAGCAACCTTTATTACACGTTAGTTAATAGCTTAGCTAATTATTCTTTTGTAATCAGTTATAACTAATTTGGTTAGTTCCCTAGTTAGTTATTATTTCTGTTACAGTTTGGTTACTTTCTATTCTAACCATAGTTTAGTTAGTTGTTAACTACTGGTGACTCTTGTATATATAGACCTTTTGGTCCAATGAGTAATTCAATGATTCAGTTTCACACATTTCAATAACCTTCCATAAAGCATAATCTCAGTTTTCAGGACATGGTATCCTCAGCAGTCAGCACTCAGCAGAGATAAAGAAAGCAACACCCTCCTACAATTTAGCTATATCCTAATTTATTTCCATGCACCTCCAGAGTTAGAAGTAAAAGACAACTTACAAAACCATCTTCAGAGATATCAATCAGCTGATAGTCAGTGCGATTCACATGTGGAACCTGCAAAAAAGAGCAACGATGACTGAGAAATGCATCGCAAGCAAATACTACATACATAAACGAATGCAGAGTTGCATTACATCACAGTTGTGGGATGAAGGAACAATATCTTCGAGCTTCTTCCCATTAAAAATATCAATTGCAACAAAGTGACACTTTGCATGTCCATGCTTGCCTGTTTTTGAAGTAGAAACTTCAACAACCTGCCAAGACAAATCGACAAACAAACAGGGCACAGTGGGAAAAAAGTTAACTTCATTGACTAAGTAAAATCATCATAATAACAAACAAATACCACAGCAAAACTAAAATTCCATTATCCTTAATGTAAAGGAACTGACACTTCAGCAGCATGTGTGCGCGTGCATGAGGGAGAGAGGGAGGGAAAGATGGGAAACTGCAAATTAATGAAAAGGCACAAAACTGCAAGTTTCTGATTAGTGATTAGGCATTGTACTAGTGATTATACAATAATAATAATATCTGTAGCATAATGCTTGTCTGTGTGATAAAAATATCCAGAAGACATACATACTGGAGAGGGGGAACAATGAAATCGAATGTAAGCCATCTTTTGACATTACAAACTTGATTTAAACAAGGACTAGGTCAAAACATGCACCTAAAAAACCAATAGTGTACTTTCACTCACATAAGAAGTTTTTCATTCAACTCTCATCACGATCAAATCAAAACAATTCATCCCAGGTAATCGGAATCAACACCGCAAAAACGGGAGCATGTTAATAAATAATGGATAGAAAATGAATAGCTTCTGAGAATCCTAATCAAACAATAGAAGCCAAGCTAGGTCGATTTTTCAGGGAGAAAGTACAGCTAGTTCAACACAAGGAGGAAATCACAATCAGAGAATCCTACCAAAACAGCAAACGAAGGATCGCATAAGATAACGAAAGCAAAAGATGAATCGAGATGATGTTAAAATGGAAAAGGGGCACCTTGCAGGGCCTGGACTTGATGACGATGTAGCCATTTTTGCGAATGGTACCAGCCTGCTGAGGATATGTCTTCGACGCTCCGGCATCAGCCTGAGAATCGAACTGGTGCTCTTCGTCTGACATGATTGCTGTTCCTCTCTCTCTCTCTCTCTCTAGGTCTCTACTCTCTACGCAGATGAAGAAGAAGAAAGAAAGTAGAAGGAGAGAGTCTTTCAGTGCGGTGGTCCCTCTGTTTTTTATTCTAAATTCTAATCGTAGATCCAATCCTGACCCTCCGATTAACATTCATTCCCCACATGTGATGTGATGTACCTATACACTTCATTTTTTTATTTTTTGGCTGAAGTTTTTTTTTATACCCGCAATATCTCATAAAAGGGTTGTTTACCAATTTGTGTTTTTGCAAATTATTTTTTTATCAGAAATCAAACTCGAATATAAGTTAAAACTATTCTCTTATATGAAGGAAATTAACCACTTGCACCTAATTTTATGATTGAAGTCTACACACTTTATACTCAAGGAGAGTTTAATAATTATATTTTTTATATATTTTCATTTTTTAGCATAAAGTATTTTATTATCAATTATGTTAATATTTTCTTCAATTTTTAAAATTCATATTTTTATCTATCAAAAATTTATATTTTTATATTTCACATATAATTATTAATTATTAATTACATACAATTTTTTTTTCCAATTAGAACCCAATGACATACTCAGGTCTCAGAGTGTGTTTTACAGTTACACGTGACTGCCGCCACCGCGTCGTTCAACCTCTCAACTTGGAGTTCTCTCGTTCTCTTGACTAATTGCTCTGTTCTCTCGCTCTCTCCATTTCTTTTTTTTCTCAATTTCCTTAATTATTATGTTTTTAAAAAAAATAAATGACATAAATGTGATATATGGGTAGAGCTGTAGCTCGAGAGCCAGTTTGGCTCAACTCGGCTCGTGGACTAAAAGGGTTACTAAATAGCTGGCCTGTTTAACCACTAGTCTTTTTGGCTCGACCCATTTAACCCGCGAGCTAAAAGAGGGTCAGTTCGTCATGAGCCGAACTGGCTCGCGAGCTATACTAAAAAATAAAAAATAATTATTTTAAATATTTTTTTAGTTTTATTTTATTTTTTAAATATTTTTTTAATCATTTTAAATATTTTTTTTTAGTGATTCAGCCCGCGAGCTCGTGGTGGACTGAGTCGAGCTGTGCATTTTTTAGCTTTTGAAAAATTCGAGCCAGCTCAGCTCGGCTCGTTTACCTCTCAGCTCGTGTCGAGCCAACTTGTGTAGACTGAACTAGTTTGTTTTAATAGCTCTATACATAGCTGTCATTTATTCTATTTATTTCACAAAAATATAATAATAAAAAAATAATAAAATAATAAATAGAAATAATCATAACTCTTTGGTTGAACTTTCACGACAGGTTGAAAATATGACTGGATTGCTTGCTTGATGACAGTGACAACAAACGGTTACTGAAAATGTACAATTAATCTCATTGATTGGCTGAAGTTTTGTTTTTCTTCTGGTGAGTGGTTGGGTTAAGTTTTAATTCAAGCTTTAACTTCAGTTTTTATAGTTGATCTTGAACCATCACTGTGTCTGTAAGTATAATTTTGTTTTCACGTCATTATTCGATCATCCAAGAAAAAAACCTTGTGAAATAGATTTCAGTTTAATTAATTATATACTTATCAATGCCAAATGATGAATTTTTGTATGTCCATAGCATTTTAAAACTAAATTCACAACAATTAATTTTATATAGATAATAACATGAAAATGTTTTAAAATATAATTACAAGTATATTTTAAATTTTTTAAAATTCTAAATTTAAAAAGTTTTTTGGCTATAAAAAAATTCTCAAAATCAGTTCTACAACTTAGAAATATGTAAAAACTAATTTTGCAAAACCTACTCAAATAATTTCAGATAACTGTGATTAACAAATTACACATAAATAAAATGATGTCACTCTCTGTACACAATAACAACAACATCAATCAATAATAATACAATTTGCTTTGAATATCAAATAAATAAAAATATTTCTTTGATGAAATAGCTTAGTTACATACTTCCTGTAATTAAGGCTGTGAAAACAGAAAAATCTAAATAAAAAAAATATCGGAATTGGACCACACTTGGAATGTCAATGTCTCCTGCAATTAGGTGGCCGAAAGGGCGAAAAACCATAGAATCATAAAAATGGACAAAGAGAGAAAAGTGTGTAAAAATATAGTATGTGCGTGTGTAAGCTCTGTTAAAAAAATATAAGGATGAAGGCTGTTAAATGTTTAAGGGTGAGCTAATAATTGGAAAAAGAGAAAATAATCTGATTATTTAACTATCTTTTCCTTTATTTTTAATAAATTATGAGAATAATCAAATGCAACCGAATTAAGATTGTATATATAATAATATAATATATGAGATGTGCCAAGTAAGAGAATTATTTTTGTATAAGAAGAAGAAAAGAGAAGAAAATATTGAACATTAAATTTTGCTATGAGCTAATCCATGACCACAACATCTCTTCCCTAGATAAAGAAAATACAATTAGAAATATCAAATTACATACCACGCATGAAGAGGGGAAAGGTCGATGTAATCAAGTCTGTTAATGCACACATTTTTTCTCTAATTTTATTTTTTTAATATGATTACCATATAGTTTTGAACTCCTACTATCAATCAATTATAAAACAATCAAAGGGAAAAAAAAAACAGATTTTGGGCAAAATCCAAAAGCTAAAAATGAATTAAAAATTATATATATTTTTTCTTCCAAAATCCTAACATTCAAGATTATATTCCTGCAATCATTCAAGAAAAGGTGTGTGCTGGCTAATACCAAACCAAAGAAACCATTCAAGATTGATTGCTTGCAATCATCTTGCCCATTGCTCCGCGTGTTAATATGTTATTATGCATTTGATACATTTATAATATTGTTATAATACATTTATTTATTTTACAGGCTGTTCTTGCCGGTAGTTTCTCACTTGGAAATTATGAGCAAGCACGCCTCATTATACATATACAGGCTACTGATTGTTATCAGCAGCATAAACTATTTCCCTTTTTTTTTCATGAGATTAGAACTTATATATCCATAATTCTTTTCTTCTCATACTCTCTTTCACATGTCAACCAGATTGGTTTAGGAGCTGTAATCACTTTGTCTATGATCTTTATCTTTTGGGTTTGGAGCTTTTTCTAGTTTATTTAGCACAGATTCACAAGTTCTGGATGTTGCTCAGTCAGATATATTGGTGAGAAATCACAATTAAGAATTACCTTTATTACCATTTTGTAGGCTTCACATGCCACTCACTAGTTGACTTGGATTGACTTTGAAAAATCATGCAATCAGTCTGTGCAAAAGCAAAACTGAGGAGCCCTTAACATACGAATTTTCAGGACACGAATTAGAATATTCTTGATAATAAACAACAATTCAATTCACGTGACATGCAAAATCTTGTTCATTTTTTATCTGTAGGTTTTCTTCTTTAAATAGAAACAATTAAAAGAATGCCAAAAACTGTCCAAGAAATTATGGCAGACAAAAGATATAGGCTCCCATGATATTGATTCAATGCTCCCTTCTAGTGTGATATTACATAATACTGAAAATATATAGTATACAGGGCTCCCAAAAACTATTTAACTATATAACTAAATTATTTTAAAAAGAAGGCATTTACTTTTATAGGGTATAAGATATAAAATAAACAAGTAAAGTGGATGAAAGAGTAGATGCTGCAGTGACATGTCAGTTCAAAGATCAAATTCTGGTGTATATTCATCAAAGCCTTCTTCATCTACCAGAAATGGTGGCAAAAAGAAAAAGGAAAACAAAGAAAAAAAAAATATCAGCATTAAAAACAGAATTCAAGAACTTAACTGCTCCACATTTGCTCCATGGTTGGCATGGGAAGCTCTCAAGTAGAAAAGGAAAAAACAAAAAAATAAATCAAAGAGATAATAAATTAAATTAAACAACCTCCATTCCATGCCATAACATGTCCTTCATGCTTGCTCAATGCTTGCTAACTAGTTGTTGTAGGTTCAATATCCTTTAGAAGTCCAACTATCTGCTGCATGGTTGGTCGCTTGAAAGGTAAGTCAGCCGTGCACAGATAGCCCATCTTAAGAGCCTCCTCCATTTGTTCATCCGGTCCGGTATCGCGAATTTTGGGATCAATAGCTCTTGAGGCTTGGTTCTTCCTTACTAGTCCTCTAACCCAACTTACCAAAGTTGCTTCTTTATCATCAGGGTAATCATCTCCAACTGGCTTCTTTCCAGTTAGTAGCTCAAAAAGAACAACTCCAAAACAGTACACATCGGATTTCGGTGTTGGGGAGTTGAATTCTGGTTGAGAAAACTCTGGTGGAACATAGCCAGGTGAACCAAGTGCAATCTCTTCATCCAAGCCACTTCCAAAAATCTTGGCCAGCCCAAAATCAGACAACCTTGGCTCCAAGTCATAGTCCAAATAGACACTGCTAGCTTTGACAGCTCTGTGAATTATTGGAGGGGAGCATCCATGATGCAGAAACGCCAATGCCCGCGCGGTGCCAAGCGCGATTTTGTGGCGAAATCTCCAAGTTGTGAGTAACCCTTCAGACCCAACATTTTGAATCCCATTATTCTCAGCTTCTTCTTCCCATGTGTCTGTGCTCCAGTCATCTGTGCTTTGCACCCCAAGTGGCAAGTCATAAAGCAGGTTTTGCAAGTTCCCATTCTCCATGTAATCATATATCGCGATCCTTTGATCCCCGGCTACACAATATCCAGTTAAAGGGACTAGATTGGGGTGCTTGATTCTACCAAGAAACTCAAGCTCTCTAGCAGCTTCTTCATCTGTCAATGTAGACCCAACAACCAAGACTTTAACTGCCACATGAATGCCTCCGGGAAGAAAGCCTCTATAGACAGGTCCAAATTTCCCTTCAGCCAAAAGGGTACCCCGATCGAAATTCGAAGTCGCAGACAACAGGTCTGCAAATGTGATATTCAACAGTGGCTTCTCAAAGATCACTACTGGGACTGATGTTGCTTGCTTGACATCAGCCACCCAAGTTGTTGAATCAGTCTGGAAGGAAAAGGGGCCCGAAATATTCTGTTCTTCTCTGTATGAAGCTTGCTTAACTTCCCACATTTTCGGTTTCCTTCTGCAGCCAAATGCTATAAACAAAAGCCCGGCGAGCAGGCAGATCATTGAGAAGGTCAAAACCAGAGCCAGCTTCATTCCCTTATGTCCAGTGTCTCTTCTTTCAAAGAGACGCGGGTTCGCAGCGATCGGGCAGCTGTTAACTGATCCAAAGAATGCTGTTTGAAGGATATCAGGTTTGATTTCTGAAGCACAAAGGGTTAAGTTGTTATAAGAGAAGTTGTATTTCTCCATCCATGGGAGTTTCTTTAAGACAGATGGAGGGACTGGTCCACTCAAATTGTTGTGTGAAAGGTCAAGAACTTGGAGATGCTTATTCCCCAGTAAGGGGATTTTCCCATCAAGATGGTTCATGGAAAGATCAATTGCATTCAAATTAATAAGCTGTGAGACTTCATCAGGAATGTGACCAACAAGACTAGTTTTGGACAAGTTCAGATATTCCAATCCATGGAGCATTTCAATCTGTGGGAAATTCTGTCTGATGAATCTATTGTGTGCAAGATTAAGGTGCTTTAAATTCATGGAACCGTTCAAGTTATGGAAAATTTCCCCACTAAGCTGATTCTGTGACAAATCCAGATAAACTAAATGAGACCAGTTGTAGTTAGAGTTGTATTGTACCTGAGGAATGTGACCTTGAAATTGGTTTCTGCTAAGGTCCAACACCTCCAACAACCTTTCCTGAAACACACCCATGATAGAACCCTGAAATGAATTGCCTGATATGTTAAGGCTCACAATGGACTTCAACCCAGAAAAATCTGAAACACGACCATAGATATTATTCCCAGCAAGGTTCAAGGTCCTAAGCTTAGGAAAAGCAGCACCAAAACCATCTGGAAGTGTTCCATTCAGCAGATTTGATGAGAGATCAACTGAAACTAGAGACTGGCACTTGAGAATCCCAGAAGGTATGCTCCTTGAAAACCTGTTGTGGTCAAGTTTGAGGACCCTCAAACTCACAAGGGAGCTCAAAGCTTCAGGAATTTCCTCAGAGAAATTGTTGTTGGACAAGTCAAAGTCTTCTAGCAAACCAAAGTTTCCAATGTTGTTAGTCACTGAACCAGAAATCTGATTGGAGGAGAGGTTAAGGCTCTTGAGAGAGCTTAAACTCCAGAAATCTGAAGGCAAGCCAGTGATATTGTTGTAGCTAAGATCCAAAGATTGAAGCTTGGTGAGCTTGCCTAAGGTGGTATCTGGAATAGGGCCGGAGAGGCCAACCCCAGAAAGCATTAATTCGACAACATGTTCTTTATTGGCATCACAGAAAACCCCTTTCCACGAACAAACAGAAGAAGCAGAAAAGTTGTAGGCTTGGGAGGAGGAGGATGTTAAACCCATCTTCTTCAAGAACTCAGACACAAAGAACTCATCGGTGTTTGGTTGCTGAGAAGCCAAATGCTTGAACAAGAGTGTCAAAACCAGAACATATCCTAATACTCCCAAACCCATCTGGGAATGTTGCAGAAAGAACAGCAACCCCAAATCCTCCACCGCCACAGCAGAATTTCCACACCACACCCCCCTCAGAACTTCACATTTCAAAACCAGAATATCATAGATGATGGATTGTTTTTAACTCTACTGGAGGCAGCCAATGTTTTTGTGCATTCAAAAACTTGAAGAGATTGGTGATAATGAAAGGAGAAGAAATCTCACGGGGAAATAATTTTTTACTGCAAAGGATAGCATAGAAGGAGAGGACAGAAGCCAAGTACACAGCAGAAGAAAGAGTAAAAGAAGGAAACCAAAACAAGCTGAGAGAGAGAGAGAGAGAGAGAGAGACTAGTGGTGCTTTCAACACAAAGGTTGTGGACTAGAACAAGAGAATGTGAGGAAGCCTTGTCTGGATTTGCGGATCCCTGAAAACAAACAAAAAGAAGGATAAAAAAAGAAACAACTGAAGCACGAAGCAACTACTGTTGTCTTTGTCTAGACTCAAGGTTGTGGAAAAGCTGTGATGCTTTTTTTTACTTGTGAGGCAGTGGCAGGAGGACTTTATGTCATGAAAATAGAGATTGAAGGGATGGGTTTTTTTGCTTTTCCCCCTTCAAATGAGGCACACACAGCGCAACATGCAGTGCAGTGTGTACCATGAATGTGGAGAGTGGGTTGGGAAGGAACTGAGTGACGGTTGGTGATGGTGAGCATATCAAAAGATTTGTAGGTGTGAATTTAATGATTCTTCGGTGTGTTTATCATCACTTGAGGTGGTGGTTGTTGGAAAAACAAAAGAAAAGTATCCTTTTGAATTTTTTGACACAACAATTACACGGGGAAAAAAAGGAACCCCATGTCCACCCATGTCCCCATGGTATTTCCTTTATGGAATTTTAAAATCCAAGCAACTCTCATCTGTTGATTTTATTGTTATAGTGTATACAGGTGAAATTTATACGTAAGCAACTCTCAAGTCTATAAATAGACAATTTTTATTGTATAAATAACTTTCATAAATAACCCAAGTTTTATGAGTAAAATTTAGTAGGTATTTTTAAATTTCATATAACATTGTCGTGTCCCTCAAAAGTGAGTTAAACAATTCTTATAAGCAATTCACGTTGCAAATGCTTAGTTATATCAACTTCATTTATTTTCATTGAATTAAAAGGTGAATTTCCTTTAAATTAACACAAATCCAAACACAATAAAAGAGTATATATGTGTGTGTGTACTTCTGTCCTTGTGATTTTTAGTGCTTCCTCGATACTTACACTGCAAACACCCTTTTTGTAACAAAAAAAAACACCTTTCAAAATCACTTGATTCAATTTTACTTACTCTATGTATATATATATATATATATATATATATATATATATATATATATATATATATATATATATATATATATATATATATCTGGTTGCCTGTTTATCAAATTAAATACAAGTAGTATTTTAAAATTAAATATTTGTTAATCAAAAAGTGGGGAAAAGCACCCAAATGGTGCAATTTTTTTCGTTTTTTATCAAAATAGTACAGATCAAAAAGTTATTATCAAATTGGGATAAGTCACATGTAGTATTGGTGACTTTTATTTTATTTTTTTAAAAAAATGAAGTCGCAGGTGGTATTGGCGACTTCACTTTTTTTCGCAACTACCACCGGCGACTTTACTTTTTTTTTAAAAAACTCGTTGATGGTATACAGAGAGTGTCAGACGGTGTTATTTTGGTCTCTAATAGATACGAAATTAAAAAATGATCCTCAATTGTTAGCCGTTAGTCACTTTGATCCCTAAAAGTGATTATGTATTGTCATTTTAGTTTGACCACAGAGACTAAAGTGACACCACTGGACACTCTTAAGGACCAAAATGGTTGTTTGACGAATTTAAATCCATACTCAAAATAGACTTTCTATTAAATTCATACTCAAAGCCCTCTTTTATTTATTTGTTTATTTTACTAATTAGACTTTTTTATCCAATTTCACTAATTAGACTTTAAATTAACTAATGCTAAAAGAGGGCTTTGAGTATAAATTTAATAAAAAGTTTATTTTGAGTATGAATTTAAAGTCCTGAGTAAGAAAAAAAAAACTAATGCTAAGAGAGTAAACAACCATTTTGGTCCCTGAGAGTGTCCAGTGGTGTCACTTTGGTCTCTGTGGTCAAACTAAAATGACAATAAATAATCATTTTCAGGGACCAAAGTGACTAACGGCTAACAATTGAGGATCTTTTTTTAATTTTGTATCTGTTAGAAACCAAAATAACACCGTCTGACACTCTCTGTATACCATCAGCGATTTTTTATTTTATTTTTTTAAAAAAAAGTGAAGTCGTCAGTGGTAGTTACGACTTCACCTTTTTTTTAAAAAAATAAAAAAAAGTAAAGTCGTCAATACCACCTACAATTTATCTCAATTTGATAATAACTTTTTGATATACACCGTTTTGGTAAAAAAAACCGAAAAAAATTGCACCATTTTGGTGCTTTTCCCCAAAAGTGTGAACAAATAATTCGAAGTTTGGATGGTTTTATTTACCCTCGAAATAAGGTATGTTTAGTATCCAAAACTGGGACATAATCCAGCTGCCGTGTCTTCGATTTTCACCCTCTTTATTTTTTCATGAAAGTTTCCGGGACTTGATGTCTTGATCTTTATTGTGCAATTAATGCTGCTTGTACAAGGATAGGTTCTCGGTTGTTACCAACATCTTAACTATATTACCATGGTCTCCCAACCCACTAAGTCCCAATTCTTTTTTTTTTACAAAAATTTGTATGATAATAATGAAAATTTCAATTTCAATGGATGATTTCTTGGTAGAATAAAGTATATTATTTGGACTTTGAAACATAGAAAAGGTTACCCTCTAGTCTACCCCCATTTTCCCAAGAGATTCTTTTTTTTTTTTCCCTTGATTTATGCTCGCTAGCTAGGTTGCAAATTACATAATGCGGGCCATTCTAATGTCAGGGTCTAGGGACAATGGAGGTAACCAAGAATCAACCATGTGGACCCTCTAGTAGGTAGGTGACCACTCTTGGTTTGAGAACTCCAAAGGATAAACAATCATCCATTTTCAGTTTGGGATTTTGAGCCCTTCGCCCAACTTGTCTTATCACGTGAAGCATTCCAAAAGGACCAATATTTGCCCATTTTATGTTGGTGAATAATCTTAAAGCCAAGCTTGTAGTTAATGGCTTTCTTTTCATCGCTTCCATGTTCATTTCTAATTTGATTTTTGTCTAATGTCCATGGTTTTGACTTACTTTTTTTTTTTGGTCTAAATGGTTTTGACTTACTTGAGTTAATTAATGTTGTGTATCAGTTATAGTCTCTTCTGCCAAGTGCCAAATTTTGTGGTCCATAGTTCCTTTCTTTCTCTCTGACTCCACTTATTTGGATCTTCATTTGAGAGAATTGCTGTCACATGAGACTTTCGAAGGGTGAGCTGATTTTATTCTCTTTTATTTCACAACTAGATGGCAGACAAATTCTCTAGGAAATACATGTCTTTTTTTAATATAAATAGTAAAAAAAATTAATAAATAAAATAATTTTGATAAAATATAAAAAAATTATAAAGTAATACGTGTTTCAACTAAGAAATAAAAAAGCATGAGAGGTGACACATGTCTCTATCACGACCTATTTTTTAATATAGTAATTAAACACAATTCTTTTTATCTTTTTTGGTTCAACAATTGAACATAATTCTTCTTATACAACAAATGCAATATTTGTTTCTCACACATGACAAGTTGATTTCTTCATTTTGCTATAAAAAAAGTCAGTTTCTTCATGAAACATGTGCAGAAATGGTCCCGATTTTAACAAACATCCAAGTTGGGCCAAATCCAATAGACATAGAGTTAGAATTTTGGTTTAACGTGGTCAATACCAAAAAGCGTGACCTAGTAAATAAAATTAAAAATTTGACATGCATAATATATAGAAAGAGTTTGATACTTCATTGAAATTTTAAAATATAACAATATATTTGAGACAAAATTAGAAAAAATAATACTTCATTGAAAATCTAAAATGTCACTTAATATAAAAAATTGTATTAATATCACTTTTTCTTGGTCATTAATATATCACTTATTTTGAAATTGAGGAAATATATTACATGTAAAAGGATTACAATTTTTCAACTGAAGCCCGTTTGAGCCACGAGTTATGTGAGTTGGTCTATGTCACAACCCATATATTCATCTTTTAAAGTCACTAGCTATATATATTCATGTAAATATTACTTATGAATGAGTGAGAAGATAAACGTACATTATGAGAGTGGAGAAAATAAAATAAAAAATAATTACTTTAATAATTAATCGTTAATATAAAAATTATGAACTACAGTACTTTTAATATTAATAAATATTATTAAAATTATTTTATGGAGAGAGAGAGAGAGAGAGAGAGAGAGAGAGAGAATCGCGTTAAGAACCCACAGACAATGGATGCAGAGGATGAGAATGAAGCGGGGTCAGGGAGGGTCTAATCTAATGATTTGCATTGATTAAGGAGGATGCTTCATGAGTTACATGAAATCAATTACCGACAAAATTAGTAGTATGAATAATCATAGCATCGCCACTAACATTTTTTAGCGGAACACTATATAATGTACTCCATCCATCTTCTTAATCATGTCACCATACCTATACTTCAAACCACGTCAAATAAATGTTTCTGTATCAGTGGGATCGACCATTACACCTTCATGAGTTTCAGATATCAAAAATGGCACTAGCATTCATTTGTAGACAAATCACACAAACCCACCACTCTAGATCCAAGAGTGCCATTATAATCAAGATCATCGAAACAGGGTTTTATTTGATTGATTATTATTATTATTATTTATTTATAATTTTTTATAAGAAATTAAAACTTATTTTTAGAACAAAACAGAAACAACAGAAAAATTATGATTGAGAGAGAGAGAGAGAGAGATTATGATTTCATTTTGTAGGAGTTTCCATGAAATTTGTGGAAATCTATCTTATGTGAAGATTTCGTCAGTCTTTATAAACTAATAAAATCATCATGCGCATGCCCTTGTGGAGTACATAGGAAGGTTCTACCACATAATAGCGAACCATTTACTCAGCACCTTCACAACATCCTCACACATCATACCACCACATTAAGATTTTCTATATCTAATAATTAAAATAGAACATCATTGGATTTTAGTAGCTAAATAAATATCGCAAGACAGGGGTAATAGAGAAAACTAAAACAAACCGAGATGCGAGTAGAAAATATGGAAAAAGCTTTGAATTGATCTTTTAAAATTGAATTTAACTCCTCCGAAGTAAGTTTTACTTTAGAAAATAAAATAAAATTTACGGTTGATATTGCTTATTTTATTTTTTTAAATTTAAAAAATATATGGTCACTATATTTGAATAAAAGCATCACATTAAATGAGTTGCTCGATCATGGCAACAAGAATAAACTGTTTTGCTGCTCTGCGATGCCCTAATTCGAAGGTCAACGTCCTTGAGATGAGACATTTGAGCCAATTGTATTCATTCACCTTTAGACAGCTTTAAATTGTTCAGTACGGTGTATTAATTCGATCCTATTGGATGTCCTGGAAACACAGCGATACGGTTGACATTTAATTTCAGGAATACTGCGACTGGGTAGGTTTTTCATTTTCTATTTCATTGAAAACTTCCCTCTATATAAAAATCCATTTTTTTTTATCTTCTCATGAACCATCCCCCTTGATGAATTGAGAACAGTATTATAAATTACCCTGTAATTTATCTTCTTAATTCTTAATTAATTATGCACAATTTTGAACTTTTTTTAACACCTAATCAAACTCAATGTCTCAAATCAAGATACAGCCATTTTGCAATGTCATAAGAAATATAAGATTCATGAACAAAATTTATGAGCTACCACAAGCAGCTACTACAACAGAAACACAATGGGTTTCATTTTTCACTTCTCAAACACGTAGCTAAAAGTTGTCTGAAATGAGAAAAATATCCTACGGGAATCCCAGGTGCATTTAAAAAACCCAACCCTCAGCAGCTCTGCCCCAGAGACAACATGATCCAGCAGACAAAATTTGTACTCGGTAGTGCTCTTTTCACTACATTTTCAGCGTTTGACAAATCAATAATTGCGACAAGCCCACAAACGATAGAGGGCAACTAATTTTGGAATCATATCCTGAATGGCGGGTTCCCTGAGTTAGATTGTTCCAATTTCACCCTTTTTGACTTGGATTTCTCGGTCGCAATTTGTTGGAAAAGGTTCGGCCCATCAAAGCTTTGCTTGAAGCCCCTTATCTTCTTCCTCTTCCCCTTGTCATATTCTTCATCCCTGAAAATTTTGAGATGGCAATATACAAATTTCAAAATATGCAAATTTATTCATCAAAATGGTCTAATCACACAGTGATGACAACACCTAAGCCTTCCCCCACCAAAAACTTCTTCCATTGTTATTGGCAGCTCTAATGAAATGGTTGGTGATGCGTAACAGTTTGAAGAGCATGATTTATCCACGCACCAGGGAAATAACTTGCCTACACTACACACGCTAATGATCTCCCTTTTTTATTCATTTGAACCCACTGTACTAATCATTGCCTATTGCCTATAGGACTCGGTTAATAAGTGAATCTACAAGGCAAAGTACTACATAAAGGCAATCATTCCATCATATTTGGACATGAAAGAAGCCTAAATACAATTTTAAGCTCTGACTATCTAACACAAAAATCAACAAAATAGAAGAAAATATTTTTTAGGCACAAACAAATGTTTGAAAAATTATCATTTTCCACAAAACCAAAAGGGTAAAAAAATTTAACGCATCATCTCTCCTCAGGGAGAAAAAATCACTTTGGAAAAGAAAATCACACAACCATGGCTTTGGTAAAAAAAAAGGTTTCTTCAAGCAGTCAATCAGTCACGACACAGGAAAGCACAGAATAAAACAGATTACTTAAATAATAAACAAGGAAGAAAGGAACAACATATGGTTGAGCTCACCATTCATCCCCGACATATCCAATGCTGACAGTTTGGTAATTCTTTGACTCCAAGGGCTGAGATGAAGATAATTCTATATCATCCCAACGTGCAACTGTACCCAAAAATAACAAATAACAAATATATTACATATCAAGAACAAAGGTGCCAAGATTCAAAGCACAGAAAGTGGGAGGGCGGGAATAATACAAGTATTCAACCATTAGGAATCAAATTGAGCTAAAGTAGCTCAAGATTAATCTCGGATGACCATTATTTAGATGGCATTTAGCATGTGGAAATGAAGGATTCACATTCCAAATCACTTTCATGGTAGAGTATGGGGTTATTGTTATTCATACAAATATTGAGAATATATTTGTTTGGTTTACTTGAAGCATTCCCAGTATTTATTAATAATGATATCCCAATCACTACATTTGTATCACTACCAATAGCAATAACACCATCAGTTCCACTTGAGTGGAATACTTAAACCCACTAAAATATGCAAGCGGATATATGTATTTAATTGGCCATATAAAATATGTAATCATATATCACAGTACAAGCGCACCTTGCACAGCCTAGATCAAGAATAAAACCACAAGGATGTGGAACAGTATTTTGCCAAAAAATCCAGAAGCAAAACGTTAATAGAGACTTACCAACTGTCTCCTCCAGACCTCGAGTAAGCATCCTCATTAAACTATTATGCATTTGATCTCTTTTACCATCTTGTAGACTATAAGCCTGTCTGGCTTCAAATTCATTTGCCACTGAACACCCAGATATATTTTCTATTTGTGTAGCAGTTGCAAGCACAGAACAGTTCTGATCAATTCTCTTCCTAAATTCTCCTTCAGCATCATTTTCTATCAGAGATTCATCATTAGATTTAATATTAGCACCAGGTCTGTAACCTGTCTTGATTGCCTTGCTCTCAGAACAACTTGATACAGAGGGAAATACATGAGCTTTTCCAGGTGTAGATGGCCCAACATCTGATGAAATTGCATGTTTATCGAACTTTTCTTTGTTAGAACTCTTCAAACCCAACATGCGCCGTTTACTTCTTTTGTGATTCTTCTTCTTCCGTGGGCCTAAGTATGCCAAGAAAATGTGGGTTGAGCGAAGATGCATGCTTAGTACCCGGTACTTCAAAAATTTCTTTTTTGATTTTTTCACTTGCTTTTGATCAAGATTCTCCGCTTTCAATGATCCATTTTCACACATTCCAGTGCATGCTTTATCGTACACCAAACCAGTTGCAGATGTTCCAACCTAAAAATAGAAGTAGGGTCGATACATCACAACAATAAGGCACAAAGCTATGCGTGTACAAGGGATAGTGTAGAAACCTGATGGATAACATTAGGTTGAATTGATGAAGTTATAGGGGTAGTGCTCTTTGACAAATTTGTGATTGATTCTTGAGTTGCAGCAGCATTAACTTTTGCGGCAAGATTTTTCTAGGCAAAGAGTAAAGTTACAGATCAGTAATCAATAAAACTGAAATAGCACCAGTTTGGTAAAAAGAGGATACTGAAAATATATGGAATTATTTACCTCCTGAGACTGAGATGTTCCGTCAGTAGCATGTTTACCAGTAGAAGTCTGGGGATGAATGAAGGTTGGCTCTACTGCATTCCCACTGAACATATTATTTTTTTCACCATCTGGTGCAGCTAAACATTTCAGATTACTATGGAGGTTATTGTCTTTTCCAGAGTGATCTAATGATGACAAGCATTCAGGTTCTGATTTAGCAAATGAGAGCCCTCCTGGTGAGTCTGATACAGGTTTTTTACTTGGTGTTAAGCTTTCTGCTAATATGACACTATTTTTTTGTTGAACCAGAGCATCCTTCATACAGGAAATCCTTGATGGATCAGCATTTGGCGAATTTTTCTGATCTTCAGCAGTCAAAGGTTTGCCACAAAATTTATTTTCCACGGGACCATTTGTGTATTCTTTTAATACATGGTTCAAAATTGACGAATCTCTATTTCCAGTCACATTAGACTTCATATTGTCCTCCTTAACAATGTCAACAGGCTTTCTTGGAGCAATACTTTTTCTATCACGAACATAAAACAACATGTAAGCTTGCTGATTTAAAACTTCCCTTTCACTGACATGGCTTACCTGTTGCAGCAGTGCAAATTGGGTTAAAATGATTGGTGAATTCAATATGTCAGCAAAAACTGGACACCCTAGGGTCTAGCTTTATGATAGATAGTACTCATCCAAAGAAGACTTGTAAATACAATATAATAATTTACAAATCATGTATGACATTCATGGCATATAACTCATCAAAATTTTGTGCATTAAAGCAGCAGCATTTATCCAATTCTGAGGAAAAAAATATCTAACTCAGCCAAGAATATGCAGGTATCTCAGTTTCTAGTGAGGACAAAAATCCACTGTTTTCTTCTCTCTTTTTTTAATCAAACTAACATTGACACAACAATAAGGTCATTCAATGGAGGTAACTATTAAGATAGACTAACTAGAGTTCAAAAATAGAGATTTATTCTCCATGATAATACTTACTTTTCTTATTAGCCCCAACCCCATCACTAGAGACACTGACTGTTTTTTTACAGGCTATTGATATTTATAGAATTAATGATAAGAATTACAAAAACAACAGCACTAGAAAGAATATATTATATAAGCATATTTTCAGTACCCGGTTGTCGTCCAAGGTATACCACATGTTATTTGAAGTGCGAACATAGCAGTAATAGTGGCCAGAATGGGTGCTGGAACCAGAATGCACTAGAACCCCATAAAGAGAGTACTTCACATCTCCATCCTGCTAAATGGAAGAAACTTGAAAGTAAGAAGTGTAACATAACCATATTACAAGTTACAGACACAAACAGAAAACAGTCAAATAGCATAGCAAATATTATGAAACAAAAAACTCAGAAATATCTACTGAACCAGTCTTTTTGAACACAGTAATCCCTTCATAAATAAAATAGTGCAGACATGGCCTGTGTATTTTATCTCTCAAGAGTTTTGCAAAAATAGCACAGAGCCACAGAGCCATAAGCACAGAAAGTGAGATAATATCATCGAAAAAATAATTGCTTACATATGAGCCGCTGACAAATGGTTTTAAATCCAGTGCACAACCAAACTGAACCTTCTTTTTAATCTTTTGTCCAGGATCATGTGCGTGGAACCGCTTTAGATGAATTGTCAGCACATAAGGTGCCTTGTGAATTGTTAGCTGTTTAAGAGCCCTAACTTTCTGCTTGCATCGCTGACAATGGTATTGCCTCTCCCCTCCATCCAACCATTCCGCGGCTGTGAAATTCACAAGTGCTTTTTGCAATGACTCTGCCTTGAATATTTCAAGACTTAAATCTAAGAATGGATCAAACTTGTTGGAGCAATGAGAACACTGCTGGCATTTCACCTGGAAAAAGCAACCAAAGAAATTTTGAGCTATTGTAATAGAGTAATCATCAATTGAAGTAAAAAGAAGAATCTTGTTCTATATAGGTAATAGGTTTTGTTAGTATCAACAGAACCATTTTTAAACCTAATTAGTAATGACATCTCTCTTAAAAATTCCACTGAATCAAGAAATAATTACCTGACTCCGGAGACGACCACCGAATATCTTATGAACCAAACTTTTTTCATAAGCACCAGGTGATTCACTAGGTACTCCAGAAGGCAGGCAGCATTTATGCATGGACTCAAGTAAGTTCACCATATACTCATGTGCATCCTCCTGCCTTGCATTTCGGAAATTACGTGATATACCTAACCTTATGTCAGGAAGTACAAAATTTAAAGCTAATAAAGTGGGGCAATACTTTTTAACAAAAAAGGTGTGGGGGTTGGGTTGGGAGGCAGGAGGCAATGCTTGTGGATAAAACAAAGAAACAATAAGCATGGCGAACCTAAGAAACATTATTATGCCTCTCCTAACAGATTCAAACACATTAAATCTTACTCTAAACATTATACCCAGCTTTTAGAGAAGAGTAAATGATAATTTTCTTGGCCTCATAATCCTTAAAAGCTATAAGAATAATAAATCATGGTAACTTCCCATTTTTTCCCGCGTAAAAGACGTTGAAAAAGGTAAATCAAAATGGGGAAGCTCCCAAAAAGATGCACATAAACAAACATTATGGTTTGGTAAATATATGTCAAGAAGTTGGTTCTAGCCATGTTTCCAGAACAGACTGCTTGGATACTGATATTTTCCAATCTTACGTTCTTATGAGAAATTGTGAATTTTAATGGTCAGAAACTCAATGGATAAAAGGAACACAAGTCCAATGAAAACATTCTTCCATGCCAACTATTCTCCTTGGCTCAAAAGAACACATGCACAAACAGCAAAGAGAGATGGGAAATCAAGCAGAATATTCTAGAAAAGTAGCCTAATTCTTGCAAAGTTTCTAAAACAACAATAAGAAAAAGAAACAAGAGAACCTTGGTTGCTCATTCATAAATCAAACACAAAACATAAGGATACACCGTAGGTTTCCAACCAGATCCTCTGGGGACAATATTCTCCCGGTTGATTGCAGTGCACGACTGACATGATTCTGTATTGCACAGAGAGCACAAAATCCAGCAATGTGGCCTATAAAGATTGTAAAATATAATTAGAAATTCAATATATCAATAATTTCACATCCATATGAATCATTGCCAACTATAAGGGAAACAAAAGTGAATTACGAAAACATAACCCTGTTCAACTTGAATTATTTAAAACAAATGAGCACATCAAAGCAAAAGTGAATCATTAATGGAGTATCTCCATGAACATAATCTGGCAAGTGTCACAGAAGAGGATGTTGGAAAATGAAAACGTGGAGAAGTTGCTCACATGAAGTTTTATGCTTTCCACTTTGCAGATATGCAGCTAAAGGCTCCGTATATGTCAAACACTGCAATACCGAATTGAGGAAACAAGTGTTTCCGAGATTACGCAGTCCAGCTCCCTGAAAATTATGAATAGCATCTCTTTCTTCAACTGAACCCATAGATAAATAAAGCCAAAAACATAAAATGCCAGAGCCTTCAACCAGAGAATTAGATCCTTTTTTTGGGGGGTAAATCAGTAATACAAGGTACCTAGTGATTGCATTTGAAAACAATCAAGTAATCCAAATGTGGAACTAAGTTCGCATTCTAATACCAAAACAAAAATCGGAGGATCAATAATACAAAGAGTTGAATGGTGTCCACGACATAAAGCATTGAATGAAGGCTCAACGGCAAACGGAACATGACAGGAGTGATCAGAGAGGATACAAAACGAAGAATCTAACTATCTAAGATTCCCAAACAAGCACAAGCTCATTTGCATCTCAAATTCTCAAACGGCACGATAACCACCGTCAAAGTTTCAGCCGTACGAAGGAATTAAGTTTGAGATACGATAAAAAAAAACAACTCACTATTCTCCGGAAGGTAATCCCGAAGCTGAGCTCCGGATCCAAGCCATACTCGGAGAATTCGGAAACGTCGTGTTTTTTGGGGGCTGCGGGCGAGGTACCGGGCGGTCGAGGTTCGGAGGTGGAAGGGTTTAGCGTTTCGATGTGGAAATCATTGGAGAATCCGTTGTAGGGTTTCTTGAGGGGGACGAACTTGATTTTTCTCCCGAGGAGAAGGGTGTTGGAGGAAGGATCCGGCGAATTCAGGTTTTCCGTTTCGGTCTCCGCCATTTGTGGATTTGAGAAGAAGCTTCGGATTTCGGAATGGAGAGTGGAAAGTGGGAAACGCGTGAATAAGTGGAAGCGAAGCAGAAGCAGAGGGTTTCGGCTTCTGCCAAAGAGAAGTAATACCTTAACAGTGGCTGCTATTAAACCCTACACTGCCAACACTACAACACCTCGCCAGCTGTCCTGCGCCTTTTTTTTTTTGTCTCTCTCCAATTTTGTGACGGGTCGGGTATGGTCATTGGCCCATGATCCTTGGAGTCAGCCGGGGGATAAATGGGCCGCTCAAAAAATTCTGGACCTTGGATTCACATCAGTAATATCTGGATCCGTTGTATCTCCAGGACTTTGGGCCTGTGTTCCGATGTTTGGGCTTGTCCCATTGCAATATAATATACCATGGTAGTTAAAACCGGACCGGCCGGTCGAACCGGTCGACCCGGGAACCGGGGCCTGGTCCGGTGTAACCTGGGAACCGCGTTGGCAGGGAACTGGAGGGAAAACCGCAGAATCGGTAAAAAATAGGGGAAAATCGAGAAAACCGACGGTCTGTCGGTTCTTCCCGGTTTTTGTGCTGGACCTTTTTTATTGAAAAAAAAAACACGAAAACGCTAGTTCTTTCTTCTTCGGTCTTCCAACAAAAACGGCGCTACAGCAGAATCGACGCAAAGGAGCATCAGCAGCCAGTAGCCTCCGCTCGTCAGCCTTCAGCAGCGGCAAGAGGCTGAGTTTTCTGTGTTCTCCATTTTCTCTGCTCCTTCTACTCCGATCCAATGTTATCGTGTGGTGTCTCTACTTCTAATCTTCTATTGTTGAGTATTTATTCTTTATAAATCCAATGTATGCACTCACTGTACATTGCTTTACAGACTAGATATGAAAAGACGGTTCTAACTCTTCCAGATTTCAATTGAAAAAGCCCCAAAGACCCATGCTTTTGACAGAGTGCACAGAGGTTAATGAAAAGTTATAAAAAAAATGATGGGAGTACATGACACGGTTGATGATTTGATACCATCACCATATATATTTACTAAAATAATATTATATATCATATATAATATTATATATTATATTTATAATTAAAATAATATTATTTTATTATACCACAGTTGAACCCCGGTCGAACCTCTGAACGTGAACCCCTGCCTTCACCGGCTCAATGACAGGTCCGATTTTAACTACCTTGGTATGTACACCAACAAAATTATCCATGCACCCCACATTAACCCTTTTTTGGACTGGAGTTTACTATATTGCTCTCTACCCATCCCCTTCCCTCTTGCGTTTAAACCTCCCATACACCCCCTTCCACTTTACACAACACAACAAAGAGAAAGAAGAAGCTAGATCAGGAAGGAAGGGAGAGCAACCGTGGAAGAAGGAGGAGGAAAGTGAACAACGTGAAAGAAGAAGAAGAACAAGAACAAGAAGAAGGAGGAGGAGGAGGAGGAGAGTGAACAACGTGATAAAAAACATAGTTCTTCACGGAAACTCCAGTTTTCGGTACATATAAAAACCAAGTTCTTCACGGAAACTCCAGTTTTCGGTACATATAAAAACCAAGTTTTTATATATTTCGGAAACTCCAGTTTCCAGAATATATAAAAACTGAGTTTTTTTGTATCAGCAGGAAAGAAAACATAAACAATTTTCATATATTTTTTAATTTAAATTATGGTACAAACAATTGTGTTTGCAGTACATGCAAATGGATGAGGGTATGTGTGAGGGAGATGAAATATCAAGCGACGGGGAAGTACCCACGGAAGGTGTTGATGTATTCCCTCTACCGATAAAAAAATTTGATTGTACTGATGAGTTCACGACTACAGAGGTATATATTTCTTGTTAAATTTTTAAGTAGTGTGGAGTGGTTTATCAATAGTTTTTCATGTCTTATTTTCAGGTATTCCCCACAAAAGATGATCTATTGATATGGGCAAGACAAGTTGCCTTGCGGTGTGGCTTTGTTCTTGTTATAACTAGATCAGACGAAGGAGATAACGGAGTAGGAAGAAAGTCCGTTGTTGTGTTAGCTTGTAGTAGGAGTGGAAAATACAGACCATACAAGAACAAGTTCCGAAAAAGGTGACAGCCACAAAAAAATGTGAATGTCCGTTCAGACTAAGAGCAAGGCCTTCCAGTAATAGACAAGGGTGGAGACTTAATGTGGTAAGGGGAAATCACAACCCCGAATGGCATGTGGAATGAGCTAGTCTCTCTGTGCCATCGCTCTACAAACGCAGACAAAAGCCCCTTGTCTGCCATCTTTAGGGTACACTTGTTGAGTGTGTACAACCCGCTGCCCTCTACTAGTGCCATCACCTCAGCATGCTCAATCTTCAATTCTGATATGGTCCGAAAATGGTTAACCACTTGATAAGTGTCAATCTTACTTGAAAACATATTGATAAAAAGGCATTTATAGAACTCATGATGATAGAAATTGCTATTTTTGAACTCCAAAAGTATAGAAACATGTTAGATGGTTAATTAGTATGTAATACTTGGTGAATTAAATAGAATTACATTTTAATCCAAATTTTGTTTATTTTAGAAGAAGAATTTTGATGATGAAGAATTGACAAAGAGGTAAAGTTTAATGGAGGTTCAAATGAAGCAAAAGGTCAAGCAAAGATCAAATTACCACTGCAGAGAAGGAGGCAATTCTGCCTCAAATTCGCTTAGCCTGAGAAATTCGCTTAAGCAAATTTCAAGCAGAATCATGCAGTTTTGGAAATGCAAATTCGCTCTGCGCTAAGCGAGTAAGCTTTCTTCAACCTGAAGAATGCTACTTTAGCTAAGCGAAATTCCCGAGCTTAAGCGAAGATAATGCGGTGGAAAACCCTGTTTGTGTAAAAAAGGGCTGATATAAATAGGATTTAAAGAGTTTTTCAAGAAAGCAGTCGGGAACGAAAGGAAAACGAAGAACAAGAGAGGTTTCCACCATTGTTGAGCTTGGAAAAGTGGTAACAACATAGGTTCCTTTTCTTTTCTTCATCTCTTTGTATTGTTAGCTACCATGGAAATGGATAGCTAACACACCCTTTGTTGGGATTAGATGTAATCAATCAACTCTCATGTATTTCTTTTGATTCATATATATATAGACTCCTGTTATGTATCTATATCAATGATTCATGCTTGTTATGGATTGATCAACTATAACCTGATTTTTGGAATTAAAGTGTATTGGAAAATTATCTTTGAGTCCTTGATTAAGATGAATCATCTAATGGGTTTGATATCTAGGAATAGAGTTTAATTCATTAGTCTTTAAATCATCTGAGCTTAAACTCAATCTTACTTTTAATTGATTAGAGGAATCAACTTTTAGGAGTAGAGATTGATATTTCAAACATGTTAAGGAATTAATGTGAATGAGTGATTTGATGATGATGATAGAGATACATAGAGGAACTATATGCATATGATCAATAGGGTACTAAGAAAATATTGATGAAATCTAATCCCAACTCTTCTTTATCATTGGTAAAACCTATCTTTTGATTTTTCATTGTAGTTCTTTAAATTTGCAAGGTACTTTTGAAAACAAATCTTAAACCAACGCATTTAGTTTATAACTTAAGATGTTAAACATTGTTGAACGGCATAATATCGCGTGAATCCCTGTGGATATGACAACCCGAGTGACCACTTTCGTGTGATACGATTAGGTGATTCGGTAAGAACGATAACACCACTTTCAGCTCTCCACGATCCTGTGATAAGAAAATGACAATTTTTAGATTTTGCTATTGCAAAATAATTAAATAAGGTAAACCAGTCTTAGTGACTTACCACTCCTCTCCATATATTGCACGCAACGTGACTACCATAAGACCTCAAAAGTGAGGTATCCACGGGCCCACCAGGAAATGGCGGAAGTGGGGCTCCAACAGGTACGGATGCATCCTGAGGTACCTCCTCATATGCCTCCTTGTGTGCTTCTGAACGAGCACATTCTCTACGTACTGAAGTTGTTGGTTGTCTGCGACCATCTCGGGAAGCAAGAGATGAACCTCTAATCCTAGCCATATATATATCTACATATTTAAACAATTACAATTTATTTTAGACATTTGAAAATAATTTTTATTTTTGAACAGCAAATTAAATTAAAGAAACATAGGCAAAATTAGTAAACTGGTCCCTTATCTTTATTTTTTTTTTCAAATTGGTCCCTTATTAAATTTTTTCAACAACAAGGTCTTTTATGTTTATTTACATTTTCAATTTAGTCTTTTTGATGACGTGTCAGTTATTGATTGGTCTCAGGTAATGGTATACAACAAACAAAGACCAATCAAAAACGGATACATCATCAACAAATGAAGAAAATGACCAAATTAAAAAAATAAATAAACATAAGGACCTTGTTGTTGAAAAAATTTAATAAGAGACTAAATTGAAAAAAAAAAAAAAAGATAAGAGACCAATTTACTAATTTTACCAAGAACATATAAAAATTGTTTTTATATAAATATTAGGGAATATATAAAAAATTACGGGATATCATAAAAGTAAAACAATATATACAAACATGGTTTATATATATATATATATATATATATCTAAACAATTACAATTTATTTAACTTATTTTAGACATTTGAAAATAATTTTTATTTTTCAACAACAAATTAAATTAAAGAACATATAAAAATTGTTTTTATATAAATATTAGGGAATATATAAAAAATTAGGGGATTTCACAAAAGTAAAACAATATATACAAACATGGTTTTAATATATATATCTGCATATTTAAATAATTACAATTTATTTATTTTATTTTACACATTTGAAAATAATTTTTATTTTTCAACAACAAATTAAATTAAAGAACATATAAAAATTGTTTTTATATAAATATTAGGGAATGTATAAAAAATTACCGGATATAACAAAAGTAAATAAAATATATAAAAACCAGGTTTTTATATATACCGGAAACTGGAGTTTCCGGAATATATAAAAATCTGGTTTTTATATATTACGGAAACCCGAGTTTCCGAGGACACCCAGGCCTACCAGAAAACCAGCAGCTTACCGGAGAAGATGACAACGACGGTGGTGGGTTCCCTCTTGTAGAAAATTTCACTGCTGCTTCGTCCCTCTTGCCTCCTCCGTCGTGTTCGTCGCGGTGTTACTTCTTGCTTCTGTTGCTTCTTCCTCCGTCCTCTGTCTCACATTCTCTGTCCTTATGCTCTGTGCTTCCGGAAACTCAAGGGGTGTATGGCAGTTTCTATTTGGGACTTCTATTTTTTTTTAAAACGTACGAAGGATGGGGAAGGGGAAGGGGTGAGGGTAGTATAGTAAATGCAAGTCTAAAATGGGTTTAATGTGGGGTGTATGGACAATTTTCTGAGTATATATAACAATTCCCTATATCACTTCTTTCACCAAAAACAACTTATTATTCTTACCAATTACCATCGATTAAGGAGTCTTGATTCTTGGACCCAAAAAAAAAAAAGAAGTCTTGATTCTTTGGACCAAAAAAAAAGAGTCTCGATTCTTGAACAAAAACAAGAGAATCTTGATTCGACAAAAAAAAAAGGAGTCTTGATAACTAATTCTCGCCTTCTTTAAAATAAAAATAACAATAATAATTGTCGCCAACTTATTGTTTATTTGTTGTGGGCTGTTGTAATATTTTCGTTAATCATGTTAATTTGTAAGTGTCATTGAGGATGGCGACCAATTTTTAGAGGGGGGCCATAAATTTTTTTGATATCCTACTTAGCAAAAACAATTAAAAATCTTCATATATATATATATATATATCAATTTTTTTTATATATATATATATTAAAATAAATTGTTTATATAGTTAAATTTTGTGTTTTCCTAATGTCATCTTATAGAAAAATACTAATTATCCCTGTTACTATTGCATATGTTGAGAGAATTTTTTTCTAAATTAAAATTGTTAAAATCTTACTTGCTATCTACTATGTCACAGGGCAGATTAAATAGTCTTACTTGTTTTTTATTAAAAATAATTTTTTAAAGAATTTTAACTATGAATGGATTATTAATGATTTTGCAACAAAAAATAAAAAAAAATATTTAAATAATTATTAGAACACCATTTTCTAAGTTCACTCCGGCACCTAAAATCTGAAGACCGACCTGAAAAATAGACTCCAAACTAACTAATTTAATATATAGGAGGACAATAAAATTAATGGTAGAATAGCTTTTCAAAAATACAAAATTATACAAGTATTTTTCATCTTTCATGTTTTTTACGTGAATAAAACTCCATAGTCCACATAAAAAATATTTTTTAATAAATAAGTTGAAAATAAATAATTATTCGTTCTAGACTTCTGGAATTATAATTGTAAGATCAACGCGTTACACTTAGACCGAACAGATCAACAGATTAAAAACCTTGGAATATCATACTTATTACTTGCAGCAATTATGAGCTAGACAATTAATGTTTGGTATGACGAACTATCGTCAACACCTGCGACCCGATGTGAGATGGTTGGTTGTACCCACCAAAATATGTACTTCACTCACCTAAATATAAGCAAAAAAATGTCTCTGTTTGCTAGATTTAAATATAAATAAATTTTAACTAATTTATCATATTTATTATCCTATTTAATGTTATTATACCTAACTAGCATATCAGTCTGTCCGCTTTTTCTATTTTTGTTTAAGATATAGAAACTTGCTTGGTTATTATATACTCATTCATACTAATATGTTAATAAAAATATTAATACGTTAATAATTAAGGTAGTCAGAATCGGACCGGTCATTAAACCGGTGAGAGTAGGGGTTCAAGGTTTAGAGGTTCGACCGGGGTTCAACCGGTTGAACCAGGATATAATTAAATAATATTATTTTAATTATAAATATAATATATAATACAATATATAACATATAATATTATTTTAAACCCTAAACTCTATACAATATTGAACAAAAATTAACATAAAAGTCATAATTTTATAAAGAAAACTTAAATTTCACTACTAAATGTCATAATTTATAATATAAAGTATTCAAAATTATAAATAATTGAAGAAAATAATATCTATTTCTTTTAAAAAAATAAAAATTTTGAAAAAAATACAAACCGGTCCAACCGATTTTTACCCAATTTTTTCGGTTTTGTCCGATTTTTCTGGTTCTTGACCGGTTCTCCCGCAGATCGGTTCACAGGGTCTTTCGAACTGAATAGGGGTCCGGTTCCCAGTCGGACTGGTCAGTCCGGTCCAGTTTTGACTACATTGTTAATAATAATATATCATACATAATTTACCTCATATGTAAGTAAAAATAAGTCTCCCTCTATAAAAAAAAAGTAAAAATAAGTCTAAAATAAAAAATATATTAGAGAATGTGTTGGACTTGGAAAGGCTGTGTTTGAGAATTTATTGTTAGCATTTCCGTTAAGAAACTTTTTTTGTAATTAATTTTCGTATTATTGATACCTCAATAATTTTTAAATTTATTGTTTAAATTTCAAACTATTTCCTTTTTCTTACCAATTCATTTACTCACCACTCACCCCTTCTCCCTTCCCATCTCCCTCCTCAGCGCCATATATAAAATATGGTCTTTTTAATTTTTTTTATCAATAGGAAAGAAAATATGGTCTTTTTATTAGAAAATAGAACAAAAATATCAGAAATTTAATTAGAAATAGAACGAAGGAAATGATGAGAATCAAGAAGCAAGAATAAGCAAGGAATTCAATTTGGAAAACTTTATTTGGGTGATGACCCAGCTTCAATGTTTTGAACGTAACTTGAGTTTTAGATGTCCGTTTTATGCGTTATTTGATGCGTTGAAAAGCTCAGAAGATTTCCTACAAGTCGTATTTCTAGTCTCAAGTCCTAATTCTGCTTCTATCATGATGAAAATTGGACTGGAAGTTAAGCACGAAGTTATGGACGAAAATATTACTTTTTGTTTACACTTTTTAGTGTAATTTGGAATTAGGAATATGTGGTTGAAGTCCCACATTGGAAAGAAAAAGGAGGGAGACACCACTTGTTGGCTATAAATAACCATTCATTTGTCTTATGTAAGCAACTTTTGAGTCAATGAAAATTTGAGAACTCCTTTGGAGTTTTTGGGAGCTAAGTCTCTATTGGGTTCTTAGTTTGACCTTTTCGGTTCTTATCAAAAGTTTCCATTCATTTGTGACGAACCCTCACCGGACTTATCACTCGCTCTAGAGTGTGGCGTCTTCTTCCATTTCTTGTCTTCTCCGCTTTCTATTTGTTCTTATTTTGTTAAAGTTTCGATCTTGATGCATAAAGTCGTCATCTTTATTCATCATTGTTGTCTCTTGTGCACCCGAATGCAATAAGGATCAAGTTTGCTTGTTCCTCCTTCTCCAAGAGAAGTGTGTGCTCTTACAAGAGGGATATTAAGAATCTTTCTTCAAGTTTCCATCTTTATTCATTCTTAATTCCTTTTATTTGTTATAACAAGAAGTCAATTCAAGGACGATCAATATAAAAACAATGAACCCCCGTAGTGGTTCATATCATGTGGTATCAGGAAAGTTATCCAGCGATGGACTTGTTAGCTTATTATCCAGTGACATGTACCTTCTACCTGGGATCCACCACTAACCATGTCTCTGAAACGGTTTCAAGCAAGTATTCCAACCAAAAAATGACCCTGGAATTTATCCCACATTTGTCCATGAAACTTTAATTGAAATATCAGTTAATATAAGGGTATTTTTGACCAAAAAAAGTGTACACCAAAAAGGGGTATCCCCTTTATATATTGTTATAGATAGATATATTGTTATAGATATACCCTTATATTAATTCAAATTTTGTGAGACATTTACAATAAATAAGATCAAGGGTAGTTTAGTAAATGTAGTTCATTTTTCATATGAAATCAAAAAAATTAAATGAGTTTAGCTAACTTTCTTAATCTTTGTAAAATTATGTATTTTTATTTATAATTAAGTCAAGAGTAGTATGATATAAGACGAAGATAAGCTGTGATTTCCATTGATGCCTTTGGGTTTAAGAAAAACTAACATATGTGACTCGTGCAACGCACGGGCTAGAGAATTTCTTTTGTACGTAATTGAGAAAACTACGTAATGCCTATTTAAAGTTTCTGAATTTGCAATTATGTAACCAAAAAGTTTCAGAATTCTAGAGCCAATAACGAGAACGATGATGAGGCTGAAACGAAATACTTCGTTCCTCTCCCCCTATACAATCTCAAAAGTTAAGACGGAAAAGAAGATTGTGACCATCACATAGCCACCAAACTTTGAAAGAGACAGGACTCTATATATGTGTAGAAATATATGGCCTGCTATCTTATTGTCATGCTATCAAAGGCAAGGTCCGCTATTGCTTATTCTCATCTCTCAACGCCGCTGAAAATGAAAGGAAAGAGGTGCAGGACCTACCAAACCCTCTCTTCCATCCCCCCAAATGGATAAGCCTATTGGAAGTGTTATTACGCATTTAAATTAAGGCCATAAGACCTTAAAAAAGTGGAAATAAGTTTTTTTAGTAATATGATGTTTTATATAATTAATTTTTATTTGGATTTTAATTACTTTAAGTCTGTAAATTTAATAAAATAGTGTACTTTAACCACGAAGTTGAGCTCAAGTGATTAATACACTTTGTCTAAAGGGACGAACTTGACTAGTATTCGAGTTTGGTCCAAACAATCCTTTAACATCTAAATATACGTGTTTTTACTAAAAGCAAACTATTTCTATTAAAAAAATGGGGATTGAAAATAAATAAAATTGAAATAAAGAAAAATTAAAAACATTTTATTTTGAGGACCTAAAACTTTTCTTTTGTCTGTTCTTTGATGTTTTACTGTCCTGTTTGGATAACAAGTTTATCTACTGCTTATGACATAAGTTGTATAAGTCACATTTATAATCGAAGAAAAATTATAGTGAGACTTATTTTATATAAGCCATAAGCTGTTTTGATAAGTTATCCTGGGTAGCTTATGAAAAATAAACCCAAAATAGCTTATGAATCAGTCATAAACTGTGTTCATAAGCTCTACATAAGCCAATCCAAACAGGCCAAACGTATTGACTATTTCAAAAGCTCTCTAAAGAAGTGTGTAATAGTAGTCAAGTGTGATGGTTTTGCCGTCCACGGCCCGCTACGGCGAGTTGAAGCGGTGGGTCAGGGGTTACGGAAAAAGGTGAGTGATTCAAGGCAAAAAATCCAAAATGGAACTTCAATTTGATAAGTTGTTCCTTGAATTGAATCGGGATTATCGGGGGCACACAATATGAAGGTTCTTTTATTATAAAAAAAACAGAAACTAGAAAAACTTCTAGTGGGCAAAAAAATTGAAACTTATCTTATCACTAAAGGACAAAATGGAAAAGTCAATATCTACTTGATAAACACTGACGTAAAAACTTATCTTGTTTATCTATCGTGGATTAAAGATCATCATCGAGTTCATGCTAAGGATAAAAACTCTTTTGGTGTGTGTACTTATTTTTCATCAATTTATTAGTGCAAATTGGCACTTCAAATGTCACACAAGCGATGGTGCAATTTCCTCTACCTTTCACTAGTGAGAATAGAAAGAGTGCCTTCCAATTAGGTTTGGAAAAAACTCCTTGAATTGAGCTAAAGAACGACGTGGACTTATAACGAGTCATCAATAAATAGTAAATTGACCTGATTAGTGACAACTTTACAAAATTCAAAGAGTGATAAACAAAATAGGTTGCTTATAAAATCTCATTTTTCTTGCTCCAATTGTATTAGTATTTGTTTGGTTGAGATTTTTCTTAATGCTAACGGGATAAATTGGATAATAACATACCCCGAGATACTTTTAGAGAAGCAGTCCAAGGCTTTCTACTACCCAATAGGATTTTGATACTCTCCGAATTTGGAACAACCGTGCTGTTGATTAAGTTTCCGTTCTAACTCTAACAAGTATTAATCAATCAATTTTAAAATTCTCGTGACGCGCTTTCTTTATGTCAAGACCACGCAGGAAAGCTGACTTCTTCGTGTGAAGAACAGGGAAGCCAAGCCAGCTACCTTAAAGACATTCAGTAAGGGTCAGTATACCCTACAACCGTACTCATCTTATTCCCACCAATTCTTATTTCACTAGTCACTACAGCCGTTGATTCATATTAAGAATGATAATGTATGATTGATTGGACATTTGGACCCCACCAAAGATTATTGTTATTGTTACTTTGGAAAGATGTAACTATAAATCCCGCGGCCAATGGAGGATCAAAGAAGCCAAAGGACAGAGACGTGGAAAAAATCCACTTTTTTTTATAAAGAAAAGGAAAAGAAAAGTAAACAGAGAGGGAACAAAAACAGAGTGGTTTATTAAGGGGGAAGGGAAGAGATGAAACTGAGTCAATCCGGTTTTGAATTCCAACCGCTCCAACCCAATTTGATTCCTCTTTCACCAAATCCAAAAACCCTTTATTTAAATTTTTTTTTTGGTCGAAAAAAAAAAGCCGTATATATGTATTCCTTCAATGCCCATGATCCATGTCTGGTTTTCTCACAACCCCACCATCATCATTTCTGCGTTGCTTAACCCAACCCCTATCCTCTGATCCCGTCAACACCCACTCCCTTTCGCTTCAATTCCAAGCCTTCATCAACCGTAATAATAATCAGCTTCCGCTCAACGGAAAAAGCACCCCCTCTTTATCTCTCCCCTTTCGTGGCAGTTACACCTCTGCTTTTCGCTTGTGTCTATAGAAACCCGAAACCCTGTTTGTGTTTATTATCCCAATTGATTGGAGCTGTTGAATTGAACGAACCCAATCCTCCCCCATCTGGGTTTCTCAAAAAGTTGCAAAATTTGAAGGAAACAAATCATGGGTGTGAAAAAAGACAGGGTGAAATTCAACGTAGGAGGCAGGGTGTTGGAAACAACCGCAACAACCCTTGCCAATGCAGGGCGAAATTCTATGTTGGGGGCAATGTTGGACGAGAACTGGAACCTATTACAAGATAACGGGAGCGAGAGATTCATCGATCGAAACCCGGATTGCTTCGCGGTTCTCCTGGATCTGCTACGAACCGGAGAACTCTACATCCCACCAAACGTCCCCGAGAAGCTTCTCTACAGGGAGGCCCTGTACTACGGCGTCCTCGACCACGTTCGTTCCGCGAGGTGGGGCCCATTCGATGGAAACAGGTTGAGGTTGTCTCGTTCCGTACAGGGACAAGCACCCGGGGACGGCACAGCCATAAGGGCAGGACCAGATGGTGGTTGCTGTGTTGCACATGGCTGCATGGTTCATGTCTATGATTGGATGCTAGATGAACACACCCCTCTTAACCTCGATTACCAGAGGGTCAACGATGTTGGTTGGGTTGACCCCGACAACATAGTCATCGGTGTCAGCGAAAGACTTGGTCGTGGTGATGGTGGGATGGGCCTTTTCAGCTCCCAAACAGGGGAGCTTAGGTACAAGTTCCAAGTTAGTCATGAGAATCATGTCAAGAGTTACACTGCTGGTGCCTTGAGTTTCAGTTCTGATTACAAGATATTCTCTAGCTGTAAAGGAAGGAGCAATGAATATGGGGTTGGTGTTTGGGACCAAGTCACTGGGAAGCAGATTGATTTCTTTTATGAGCCTTTGGGTTGGTCCCTTGGTGATGCTGACAAGCTTCAGTGGTTGGAAGGTAGCAACTGTTTGTTGGTTGCTACTATGTTTCCTAGAAAGGATAACTGTTACATTAGTGTTTTGGACTTCAGAGAGAAGAAGATGGTTTGGTGTTGGTCTGATGTGGGGGCTCCTTTGGCTGTGGATGAGAAAAGGGTGCGGGACGCCGTCGCGATGGAGGACAACAGCTCCATCTGTGTGGTGAATGAGTTTGAGGAGTTGGGGTTTATGGATTTGAGGAGCTCCGCCGCTGCCAGCGTGCGGTGGAGCTCCAGGAGTAGGTTGATGAAGGGGAAGATGCCGGAGGAACCTTGTTACCCAAAGCTGGCACTGCATGGAGGCCAGCTTTTCTCATCCATGAATGATTGCATCTCTGTGTTCTGTGGCCCTGAATGGGTTTTGACTTCCAGGCTCAGGAGAAGCTATGGTGGGTCAATATGTGACTTCTCCATTGGAGGGGATAGGCTTTTCGCGCTTCATAGTGAGGAGAATGTGTTTGATATATGGGAGACTCCAACACCACCAATTATATGATTTAGTTAGTTTATACAATGGTTTGCTTAGTTTAAGGTTACTTATCCATAGTTTGCCATAACCAGATAGATTGCTTCTGCAATTTCTGAGATAGTGCTAGCTGATGAGTCTAAAGCCTTGTATATACGAGATTGAGTAGTTTTTAACCTGGCATACACAAAGTTAAGTTTTACCACTGTATTCCAAAGGTGTCATGGAGTATGTGCATATCAACAGAGAATATCATATATGGATTTTTTTTTTCTTCACTACTGAAACATATTTCATACATCACTTCTTGAAGATTCTAAATTCTCACCAGCCTTCAGTTATTCTCTCTTTTTCCTTTTAGATGGTCATATCCACTTTCATGCCTTATTTTTACCTTTTGCTTTTACAACTAGTGCATTGAAGTCTCTTTGCTAGCCTTAGAAGGATGAAGGGAATATTTGGAAGTCCCTTTGCATGTGAGCAGTTATCAGTTGGAAGCGCTATACCTAATGAACCTCCTTTGGATAAGAATTTCTTCAGCTAAAGTTGTCACTGGTGGGTGGGGCGAGTTGCAGCTCTTAGGTCACTTTATTATCTTCCCTATTAACATTACATAAAATATACTTTGAACTCTTTTGGCTGCACCAAATTCATCAAAAGTATACATAAATCCAAGGTCTCGAGTTCTTAGATATGATGTTAACGGATGGTAACCAGCCACACCACCTTTCTTCTATGCCAAAGTTCTAAATATTAATTTAATCAAACTCATAGGGATTATGCAGCAGAGCAGAAGATAACATGATCGATGGTGGGCTCTCTTGGTCTCTCCACGAGGAAATACTTGTTTATGTATTTGGAAGATCGTTCCACATTGAAGTTTGCAAAACAGTTATGGTTGGACATGAACTTTTCCTTAGACCAGAAAGAAAAATAAATACTTAAAATGTCAGCAATTGTAAAAACAAATGATGATAAGAAAACAGTGTCAGTACTCATCAGTATAATAAGGCATTAAGCTCAGACCACTGTGCCACACTCCACGTGTTTTTTTATCCGTTAGACAACTGTATCTATGCATAAATAATATAATATTCTTCCATCGTGATGATCATATAACAAGAATCTCTCTCTTCACAGATTACTATAACGTTTACTTTAACCTAATGAATGTCTCATGGGGGGCTTTGCCCTTGAACAATCCGCAACTTGATAATATGATTACCCTAAAACGTGAGCTTTAAGAGAGCTCCAAGCAATTTCCCCTTGTTATACGGGATGTAAAAAAATGGAACCGTGTTAAACAAGAAAAATGAATGGCATACATTACCTACCTACTTTGGCACACATGAAACTTCGTATGAGAATAAGCCAGCTTGGACGTAATTAGGCAATAGGCATAACCAGGCATTACTTCCTTCAAAAATTTAATTGAACTAGATTCTTCAGGGGCAATTTCATCGAAGGCAACATAATTTTGCTCCTTATCGTACACATGACACACCGTCATGATTGTCTTCATCAATCGCCAATTCCAACTAGCCTCATTTAGATACTGTTGTTCCAACACAACAAAATAAGATATAAAAAAATAATTAGCGACAATAGTAAATATTCTGGAATAAACAGAACTTCCAAAATCTTTTATTTGGACTATATCTAAAGTAAGGTTCAGTGGCAAAGCAAATATTCTCTAACATTTTCATTACTTTTCTTCACATTAAGACTGAAAAAGGAGAAGAAGAATCAAACACTGGCCCTCATTCCTTTAATGAACACGCATAAAAAGATATTGGCATTATTGATCTTACCTTTCCCCAATTTTCTTGGAGAGACTTATGGGCTGCTCGTAAATTATAGCTTGGTATTTTTGGGGATATATGGTGTGGAATATGGACATTGATATCATGGCATAGGATCTCGATCCTGTTAATAATAGAAGACAGAATATACCAGTTAGTCAATAATCCCATGGCCATCAAGTTAATTTTGCAAAACCTGCATTTTGAAGACAACATGGGAAGAAGGGGGGAGAACCAAAAACTGTTTACGGCTTCATAAATGAGAGGCAATTCAGGGGGTGTAACATACAGAGAATCAGGTGATTTTAAATTTAACATATTTACTGGCAGTAGAGATTTACAATTACATGGATATCAGGATATTGTAAGCATTAAAACATTTAAAGGTGATTCATAATTGAAGTTATAATCTCATAATAGCAACCTGGGATAACATCCATTGATTTGCATGTATAATGCAATATGCAGGCACTTAGAAAAATCTCCTTCACTTCAAATAATATCTACACTTTCAATATGCAACTGTAGATGATACTTTAAGAAAAACTTATCCTAGGGAAACATTTTTGACTATCCAATTTTTTTTTAATACTTCTATGTTCTTTTCTAGACCTTGTTCCTTAACACTGGTGCACACACAAGGAATAAGTAGGACAAGCTAGATAAATTATTCTAAATTATTTGCAGGATAAAAGACCAGTCATCTTCAAAGAGTGATGAAAGAAAAAAATAGTCAGCAGTAGCCGATCCATTATGCAGCATGTACCACCTCCTTGTGTCAAGTTATTGGCAAGAAAAACATACATTAGAATGCAAGGAGCAGGAAAAATACATTACCATTGAGGGTAATCACAATGAACAGTTCCATTAAGCTGTGCTTGTGCAGCATTCCAGTCTTCTGAGTATTTGAATGGTATGTGTGGTGCAGTATGATGTACCATGGTGAAAGTACTCATCTATGATCGTGAGCAAAAGAACACCTCTTAGATACATGGCCAGAGTATTAATTACATCAACGAAAATTCAGATTCAGCCACAACCCAAATTATTTTTGGGGAAAAATAATTAAACTACTAGAGTAATGAAATACCTGTTGAAAGATTATTAAAAAAAAGGCAAGCATGTCTTAGGTGGTCTAGAAATGTGTGGAGAAAACTCATAAAAGCACCGGTAAGAAGGGTTGACCAAATGGAGGATAATTCAATAGTTAGAGGTAGAGAGGCCAAGAAAAACTATAAGCCAAACTATTGAGAAAGAATTAGAGACAAACAGTCTGTCATTAAACCTAATATATGAGGCTTGGTTGTTGTAATACAAATTTAGTGACTACACAGGTCATTTTTCATTTACACAAAAATTATACTAGGTGTAATATAGTGGAAAAAATAAATGTAGAACCATGGTTTGGAGGGGACCAGGGCCCCTGCTGGTGCTGGACTCCCCCCATCCATCCCTGGCTATAACCATTACATCGCCCTCAATTTTCTAGCAGCATACAACCCCATGCAGCCAGGGATAGTTTGGTTTTGTTTCATTCCCTAAATATAAGATTGTAAGCGGGATTTATATATGCAATCAAGCTCAGCACTAACCGCTAACAAATACTAAATGAAAAACATAAATGAGAAGTTTAATCCAATGCTGATTATTGGCTTCAGCTCTACCCTGGCTAAAGATATGCACAGTCACAACAACCCTTCCAAACAAAAAGAAGGAAATAAAAACAAAAAATCCAATGGTGATAAACAAAATATCAATTTCTGAGATAGAAGTGAAATTACCCAGAAGTGATAGCCCAACCATGGCATCAACCAGAATTTTATCCATCCCACGATGCCAGTCTTGTAAATAATTAATGGCCATCCAATTCCTATAAAGGCAAAAACACAAGCTAAACTAATCTTCACTCTCTTTACTTCATTTGGTCTGAACTTCTTCAAATCAAAGTGCCACATCAACCTGTTAGGAATTAGGATGTACATCGATACCAAGATTCGGTGTAAACTAAAATACTAAATGTCATAAAATATGAAATCAGGGCTTCTCAAGTTAATGAAGTAGTACTTCGGAACTATATAACAGAATTTCATAGCATAGGTGACCATACCAGTGAGCTATAGACATCCAGCATCGAAATGGACCATATCCATATACTATTGCTTTCCTCAAAAGTGGAGATGACTCAAACTCATCCTTCCAAACAGGATGCCAAGCAGTATCTTCACACAACCTGTAGCATTAGAGATGATATAGCACCCCACTGTTAATATTAAGTAAGCTGCAAGTCTTTTCTTCCTTCATTGTGTAATCCTCTACAGCATACATTTCGATGCTACAGATAATTTACAAGATGCGGCTAGAGAAACAAAAAAATAGAAGGAAACACTGCTTACATGTTTGTTTTTGCATGATGTTTGTCATGCTTAAATCGCCATGGCTCGTATGGATAAATTAGCGGCAAAAAGGCCAGAGTTCCAATGATGTCTTCTACCAATTTGTTTGATGAAAATGATTTGTGAGCACAATCATGTCCTATAACAAAAAACTGTGTGGCAAAAAAAGGAAAGAGGATCACAAAACTTAACCAAAAAAAGAAAAAGTCAGCCAAGATCTTTACAGGGAAAAGTGTTGTTGAGAGACGGGAGTGAAAAGGATTTGAGAAACCAGTAAGGAATAATCATATGGAAAATATGTGTATTGAACTAACCCCAGTTACAGCAGTCCCTGTCCAAGCCCAAGCCAGAGGAAGTAGATACCAGGGTGCTTTGGAAATCATAAAAAGCCCCAGAGCATAGGAAGTGACGGATATCAAAACAGATTTCCAAGCTTTAACATCATCAATCTCAAAGACCTTCAAAAATGTAAAATGATTATTGATTATGCATAAATAAAAATTGTAACCTCAACACCATGGAATGATTATAAAGGGAAGACAAATCTCTTCTTTCTTTCTTGTTAGTCAATCAGAGAGAACAAGAAATTTCTTAGAGACAGAATGGTGATATATAGACCTTGACACTTTCTCTTGCTCATAACGTGCAGTAATTATAATTGTCATCATTGATGCTTTATTATTAGCATATATGCAACTGTGCTTAAAAGTTTAAGGAACATTTTCTTAATGTTTATGCAAGAAGAAAACACACTAAAGAATGTTATTTAAGTGCACAAATACAGAGAATAGAGCATCTAAGAAGTGGCCCGACATATTTAATACAAAAGTCGTGATACTGTAAAACATGACATAGATCATAAGAAAAGCCACCTTCTTAGGAAGGGAATTGATGACATCCTTTAAAGTAACATTGTCTGGAAGCGGCTCTCCAATTTGCTTAAAACCGTAGCTTTCGGCTAGTTCTTTTCTGTACTCTGCACTTTCAGCTGGAGCTGGTTCTACTGGAATTGCCACAGCTCGTATAACAGAAACTTTATTCCTAGGCATAAAATGTCTTTGACTTTGATGCCTGAACCCCTTCCGGATTAGCCCGTCGCCCTTTAAATTAAATATGCCTGTGGCAGGATGACAATTAATTATTTAAAAGGCACCCATATCATTCATGCACGTCAAGAGCTGAACATAAGCTCCATATTTACCACACAGTACTGTTTAATGTTTACTGAGTGCAGGCCAGGCTTATCAAATGGTACTTGTGACCCACGTACACAAAATTCTTAAACCTTTACACAAAAATGCGTATATATTGTAACTTAATGTAGGAAATCCCTATTCAAACAATAATTGCATACAATCATTCTGTATGAAAATTAGACCCTGAGGATATTATTAATGTAGCCAGAAGACAGACAAGTCAACATCTTCAACTTTCTTGGTCATTTTTCATAATTATAAACAACAGGCTGGAGCCTTTGTAGCTCACACTAACCTATCAGCAAAATAGGAAGAATAGAATTCAAAATTCAATTTAGTTGCATACACTGAACACAGAAAGCGTTAAATGGTTCTTAATTTCTTAACATCTAAGTCCCAAAAGCTCAATTGGCACAAGGACCAATAAGCGCAATTAGGAAGTGGCATCCCAGACCCAGAGAATTCAAACTCAGCGCAGACTAGGAATGCACACAATAGTAAACTTAAACCACTGAATTCTGAAGTAAGCCTAGAACATGCATACAAATACAATACCGGGTGAGTAGTGGCCAGCAGTGTTTCTCCTCAGAACTGGCCTCTGGTGAGAGCCCTGCAAAACCAAACCCATGAGAGAACAAAACATGACAGCACTCGGAAGAGAAAGGAATAAGAGGGATATAAATTGTAAACCTTTGATAGGAGTAATGAATTTGCAAGCGTGCAAGCCATTATTATTATGATATGAAATTAAGCTCACAGAGACAAGCTTTGGAGGGCTTTGGGATGGAATTGAATAAGCCACAGAAAGATAACGTCCCTTTTTTCTTATTTTTTTTTTCTTAATTTTCTGTTTTCCCTTTCGGATTTGCCGAAAAGGGTGGTGGTGGATGGCAATTGGATTGAAGTGGACAAATGGGTTTTATATGTGAGAGGGTCGTTTGGTGGGCCCCTCAAAATGTGGACACGGATTGATAGTCGATAGTCCATTGCAGCCGCATGTATCCCTGTGGGCTGTGCCATTTGCAACAGCACTCAAAAAGACAAGGTGATCGGTAAATATACTCTCTCTTTTTTGTCATTCACCTTACTTAAAAGTCAGATCAATGTAAAAATACAAAAATATTCATTTTTTGTTTTTTTTATTTTCCCGCATACACCCCACTGCTACTACCGGAAACTCAAATTTCCAGTAGTTCAAAAATTTAAATTTGTGCCGGAAATTCGAGTTTCCGGTAGTGCAAAATTTCATGAAACTACCGGAAACTAGAATTTTCGGTAGTGCAAATTTTCAATTTTGAACTACCGGAAATTCTAGTTTCCGGTAGTTCAAAAGTTCAAATTTTGAACTACCGGAAACTCGAATTTTCGGTAGCACAAAATTTCAATTTTTATAACTACCGAAAATTCAAATTTCTAAAAAAATATTAAAAATTTACCGGAAATTTGAATTTTCGGTAGTTCTAAAATTCAATAAAATTCAATTTTAGAACTACCGAAAATTTGAATTTCCGATAGTATAAAAGGGTATTTTGGTATTAAAATTTTTGAATAGTGACAAGTGAGGTGGATAGAAAAAAATGGTGGGTGTATTTACCAATTCCCAAGGACAAAGGAAAGGAAGATGCCATGTAAATGATAAACCTTTGATAGGATTAACTAGTAAAACATACAGATGATTGAAATTTTAAATTTTGGGAAATTTTAAAAATTAATTTAATTGATATAAAATCATTTTACAATGATTTGTAAAAAATGTATTATGTTAAATATTGATTATAAAAAAATTAGCATGGATTAAACTAATAAATAAAAACTAAGAAAGCTTCTTTGCTTGAATAAATAAATAAAAATAAATAAAATTATATTTAATTGAATATAAAAACTCAAAATGTGAGTCATAATAGGAAAAGTATGTAGTTTCCTAATTTCAATAATGAGTACTTAAATTCATAGGTTAAAATTCTACATAATACTAAATTATAATCTTGTATCTTAAATAAATTTTTATAAATATTTACAAATAATAAATATAAGATTTTACGCGACAAAATAATAAGAAAACCTATTACTACTGACGTCAAAAAAAAAAATTATTACTGCTGCCTAGGTGGGTGGTCGGTGCCTTTCTCCGTCCATCTCTATATTTTTCTGTTAGGGATATTGATAATATAAACTGTTACTACTGCTGCTGACTTATTTTGTGACCACAAAATAGGATATTGATATAAAAAAATGATAGGAGACATGAAATATGGATAATGTTACTGTATCCCCATATATATTCTTTGTAGCTTTTGATTCAAAATTTGAAATGAATATCGCCACATGTGATTTTATAAATACTTTGGATTAGAAAAAGAATTTAATTTTGAAGTATTATTAAATTTTTACATTAATATCTTTTTTGATGTTATTAGAAATTTTAGAATTATAATGAAAGAAATGTCTATGTAGATTTTTTTCATATAAAGTTGGGCTAGAATGAGTCTTAACTCTAGTTTTTGGACAACAAAACGAGTCTTGACTATCGAGCGTGGGTTTTAATTGGAGTTCAACTTTACTGGAGTAACCCCTTTATTTTAATTTAATTCATGTTTAATTTTTTAAAAGAATTAAGAAAATTGTGGGCTGAGCTGTGGGGATTAAGGGTTGGTATTAAACTTGCTCAACAACTCAATTTCAAATGGGTGGTCTTTTAATTGGATTCCAAACTAGTTGTGCATGGATGGATATGGTGAATTCAGGGGTTTTTGAGAATGCTCGTGTTCAACCTTTCAAGAAATTCTAGGTCTTCTTCGATAACCTGCAGGTTGGAGAACTTCCGTTATACATGCCTATAGGGAGGCAAATTGTTGTGCAAATCTTTTTGCTTAGAAAGACTGTAATGAAATATAATGACTTAGAAATATTTACAAGAATAACTCATTTATGACAGAATTGAAATAAAAAAACTATTTTATTAAAAACCTTTTTTTATAGGGGAGGGGATTCGAACATATTTTATTAAAAACTTGAAATATCAATTATATTATTTTTTTGAAATATTAAAAATTTAAAATAACAGTCAAATTGAAATGGAAATAGTAAACCATAACATTGGGCCAACGATTTATGGTTACTCCCTACCACACCACAATCTTCAAACACATCGAAGGATTTAGTTACAATGTTACTCACATATCCCTGTCCTTTATTTCCTTAAAAAAAAAAAGAGTGAGAGAGAAAGATTCTTAGCCCTATAAAACAAGATTCCAGACATTCGCATAAATTTGTTGAATATGAGTCTTTTTTTTTTTTGGTCAAAGTTGAATATGAGTCTAAGGTAAACAAACATATGGAACAATTAAGACAGTGGCAAGCCCAAAAAACATGCCTAACACAAGAAAATTTGATGACTCTGACCAAAAGAAAAAAAGAAAAAGAAAATTTGATGAGCTCCAGTTGTCGGTGGTGTGTGGCTGGCCATGGCGCTTTTATTTGTGCTGTGAAGTTCGTTGGTCAAATTCCCACTTTCTAAAGCACTCACTGCTGGAGTAGTTTGGTGGCCGGTGGTGGTCCAAGGTCATTGTGATCTTACAAGGCACTGTATATAATTTGTGCCTTACCCAAACGGCCAAACCCCTTTGTTTGTTCGTGTTACTTTCCTCGCAGTTTCTCACATCACAATAAACCCTGTTTTTTCCTTTTTTTTATAACACTTTAACCCTTGATAAATTAAACTTCAAGGAGAAGAAATGTACCTCTAACTAACGAGTGCAGCTTTCCAATTTATTCCACAAAATTGTGTGTTAAATAACACATGTTTCAGACTTTCAGTTCCCTTTCATTAAAGAGAGAAAATTCTCAATCAAAACAGTCATTTAACCAATCAATCAAATGATAATATACTAATTTGTAGGGCTGTTCACGGGCCGGATTGGGCAGAATTTGGGTAAATCCGTTATCCTAACCGATCAAGAATAGGACGGGTTGGGTTGGATCGGATTTCGCATTTTTTGCTCACCAAATCCGAACCGACCAACCCGATCAAGAACGGGTTGGATTGGATCGGGTGATCGGGTCCATGCTTAAAAATACATCAAATGGGCTTCAGCCCAATAAAATAACTAAAAAATATACCAAAAATTACAGAAAAAAAGGGGTAGGGGAGAAAGTATGGAATCCTAACAATCACAAGCAAGAGAGAAAGGAGAAGCTTCGAAGTTCGAGCAGCCATGGTTTCGCAGAGAGGGAAGATGTTCAATCTGCTACAGAACGCGGCAGGAATTCGTTTCTGATACAACGGTTTTGCGGAGAGGGAGGAGGCTCGCGATCTGCTACAGAACTCTGTTTCGCGTAGGGGGAGGAGGCTTGCGACTGAGGGCTGTGACTGAGGTGCGGTGGTGAGCTGCCGCTGCGACTTGAGGTGGGAGTGACTTGAGATGGTTGCGACTTGAGATGGGAGTGACTTTGGGTGTGAGCTGCGACTGAGGTGCGGTGGTGGCTAGAGGCATGGCGACTAGAAGAGTTGAAGAAGGGATGAAGATTGATTGTGCGGCGGCGGAGTGAACCCTAGTAGTGGTTTCTGTTTTTGTGTGGAGAAGGAGAAGTGAACTAACTGAAGAGTGAAGATTGATCCCTAGGCTAGGCGCGACACACACACGAGACACACACATGAGTATATGATTATTTTTTTAAATGTATTGCCACGTCATCGGTTTGGATTGATGGGTCTACGGGTCCAAATCCTGAAACCCATCATCCGAACCAAACCAGACAGGGTTTGGGCGGGTTGGATCGGGTTCGATCCGAACTACCCAAAAATGTTAAAAAAACCGGGTTGGCCGGTTCGGTTCGGACTCGCGGGTTGCCCGAACCCGTGAACAACGCTACTAATTTGTACCAAAAAAAATGTCAATATACTAATTTGGCCCTCTTAATATTGAGTTTATATGTGTTATTGGTTTTAACTTCCTAACTAAATAGCATTTTTTTTGTAGATAGATAGTTTTTTTTTATCAAATTGTAGATAGATAGGTTGAAAAAAAAAGTATAGACCTCAATAATTAAAACATCTTTATACATTAAAATATAATAATGTAATGAAATGCAATTAAGGATTCTTTAGTTGTTCTTAAAGCGATAATACTATGAAGAATGACGCTGTTATACTATAAAAAAAAAGTTTAATTTATATGTTCTGTCAATGTAAAAAATATTTACACTATCATCCAATTAGATTTCATAATTTTGCCATGTCATTATATTCATTAAAAATGTTAATTGAATTAAATGAAAATTTTAAAACTATAAAAAATATTCCTAATTATGCTTTGCTCGTTCTCTCTCTGCGTCTTCCCCTTCGGCGTGATTTCTACTGTTTGCAGGAGAGGACATGTAATCCATTTAACACAAACAGCGTCACTTTCTCCCCTCTCTCTTTCTAATAGCAATAGAAAATTGGGTTTGTTATTCATATAATTTTCTTCTTTTTTCATCAACACCCATAAAAATAATGAAATGCATTTTCTCTTTGGCATATAACAACCCCAGTCTCACTCATCGCTTTGTTTCCAAACTTTTTATTCTACTTATACAAATTTTTTATTTACGAAGTTTGTTTAATCCATTTTGTTTCCCATGCTTGATATATATTCTTCAAGAAATTTTTCTCTCTATTTTTGTTTCTGGATTTTGCTCCATTACAAAAGAGCACTGCAAAGGAGATGGCACGGGAGAGGGGAGACAACGACGTGCGGAGCATAAGTAGGAGTGTTTTTAGGTTATTTTAAAAAATTAATTTAATTCAATTAACATATTTTAATAAATACGATGACATGACAAAATCATGAAATCTAATTGGAGGTTAGTGTAAAGTTCTTTTAAACTAACAGAGTATATAGATTAAATTCTAAAAAAAAGAGAGAGAGAAATAGAAGAAAAAAATATGAATACTAATGTAATAAAAAAATGCTTTTTTGAAAAAAAACTGAAATAAAAAATAAAATAGTTATTTTGGTATCTGAGAGTGTCAGATGATGTCATTTTGGTCCCTGATAGATAGAAAATTATTAAAAAGTCATCAATTGTCAGTCGTTAGTCACTTTGGTCCCTGAAAGTGATTACTTACTGTCATTTTAGTCCCTAAAAGTGATTACTTAACTGTCATTTTGGTCTCTATAAATTATTACATTCCGAACGACAGGGACTAAAGTGACTAATAAAAAACATGAGTTAAAGACCTTTTAATAATTTTCTATCTATTAGAGACTAAAGTGACACTATCTAATACTTTCGGGGATCAAAATAGCTGTTTATTAAAAAAAATAAAGAAAGAAAATTTTTTACTTATATTTCATTTCAATCAGGAGAGAGTAAAATTTTTAGCATAAAATTGAAACCGTTTCCTTCCTCCTTGGTTTGGGGATAGAGATACATAGAAGTGAATCGCAGTGGTGAGGGCGACAAACAAACAACACTAATCCTGCAAGGATGGGCACACGTGTCTCTCATTGTACGGAATCGGCGGCAACTCGCGACTATTACATCGCGGGAAAAATTCCGAAAATGGAAAATCACAGTAAGCAGAAATAACCCATCGTGGATATGACGATACACGTGTCGCACAAAACCGTCTCCACGTCACCGTCCGTGTCACTGTGAGTCGGTTGGTAACCCCCAAGCTGCAGTCACATAATTCAGCTCCGAATAACGGACCCATCATCCTCATCGTTTTTTCTTTTCACTGAGAAATAACCAAACAAGAAAAATCCAAACATTCTCTCATTTTCCCCCAAAACCGCTTCTTCACGATTTTCTGCCTTAACGGCACGGAAAATCGTTTCCCTCCGCCGAATGAAAATTTCCGGTTCGCAATTCCATCGCGTTCGATAGGTGGGGTTCTCGACGTTCGGGTTGAGTAAAGCGAAAAGCCCGAATCTGAAGCTTCGAGGACATAGCTATGCTTCGCAAATTGTTCTTTCGTAAGCCCCCCGATGGTCTTCTCGAGATCTGCGAGAGAGTTTACGGTACTCTCTCTCTCTCATTCTCTAATTCCTTCAATTGCACGTTTCCGTTGAATGAAAAAAAACCGGCGAAAAATGATTTCGTTATGCTATTGCGCAATTCACGATTCAAGGAAAATTAGGTCTCTGTTTGGAAAATGCGGGAAAGAGATATGAATTGAATTTGAAAGGGAATAAAATAAATTAATATTCATTTTGAATTTAGTTTATCATTATTATTATTACGAGTCACTGATTGTTACATTTGAATTAATGAAAATAAAAATTAACATTCGGTGTGAATCGATGTAGTTTTTGATTGCTGCTTCACGACGGATGCATGGAATGAAGAGAATTACAAAGTGTACGTGGATGGGATAGTTGGTCAACTCAGAGAGAACTTGCCAGATGCTTCCATTATGGTTTTCAATTTTCGCGAGGAAGAGACGAAGAGTATGATGGCAAACATCATGTCTGAGTATGATGTTACTATTATGGACTATCCCAGGCACTATGAGGGTTGCCCCGTGCTCAAAATGGAGCTCATTCACCACTTTTTAAGGTCTGGTGAAAGCTGGCTCTCGCTTGGCCACCATAATGTGTTGTTGATGCACTGTGAGCGTGGTGGTTGGCCTGTTTTGGCTTTCATGTTGTCTGCATTGTTGATTTACCGAAAGGTCTATACCGGGGAGCAGAGGACTTTGGATATGGTTTATAGGCAGGCTCCCCATGAGCTTTTGCATTTGTTGACGCCGTTGAATCCAATCCCTTCCCAACTGAGGTATCTGCAATATGTTTCCAGGAGGAATGTGGCCTTGGATTGGCCTCCCCTTGACAGGGCACTCATGTTGGACTGCATCATTCTCAGATTCTTCCCAAGCTTTGATGGGGAAGGTGGTTGTCATCCCCTGTTTAGAATTTACGGACAGGACCCTTTTATTGCAGATAAAAGTCCTAAAATGTTGTACTCAACGCCAAAGAGAAGCAAAAATGTCCGGGCTTACAAGCAGGTGATTTTACCTCATGCTTTTCACATGCGTTGCTCTGGGTACTCTTCCCTCATCTTTTGTCCTTTTCAGTTTGTTGATCATGTTATCCGAGCCTGTGCTTTTTAGGAGGCATGCACTCATAGCATGTATTATGAAATCTCAAGACAATTTGGCAGATAATTTTTTTAACAGATAAATAAAAAGACTATGGTGTTACTGTTGCAGAAGTTGTTGAAACCCGTGAGTGGCTATATTCTTGAGATTAGCTGCAACCTCATAAATTGTGGCAAACAGGCTCTGAAATGAAATGGGGGGAAATCTCTTATTTTACTTTCCTCCTTCAATGCTGGTTTTATTTTCTGTCATTTTGACTTGCAGAGTACTTTAAAAATTATGTAGAACAAGTTCCAATAATTTAAACTTAAAATAGTTCATAAACCATTCAATTGCAGCTCAAACTTATTTTCCTGCTTATTAAGTCAAGATTGAATAATTATGGTTTGGTAGCTTGATCCCTGGAGCACAAAAGTTGGGCATATGCATGTACCTATGCTGATGAAGTGCATGTAGTTCTTTATTCCTCATTGACAAATACGGATCGTTCATAGACTTTATCCAAGAGGCTGCACTTGGCATTAATATCCCATAAATGTAGAAGGAAAGAGAGAGGGAAGATACTTAAAAAGGAAGGAAAATAAGTTCATATAATCTATGTTCAGCATTTAGCAAATCCTAGTCAAATTTCAATATACCTTATGCTTCGAGGCCTCACAAGGACCTACTTGTGTTCTGGATGGGCCTGCGCTAGTTAAATTTTAATAAATACATTTGTATGATGATATGTTTATTGTTCTAGTAAATATTGTTTGTCAACCTACTTATTCCTGTGAGTGAGATGCATCTGGAACTGATCTGAGCTGTGTAATTATAATGAAATTCCTTGCTACTGTGTTGCAGGGAGAGTGTGAACTAATTAAAATTGATATCAATTGCCATATTCAAGGTGATGTCGTGATCGAGAGCGTTAACTTGAATGGTGACATGGAGCATGAAATGATGATGTTCCGAGTCATGTTCAACACGGCTTTTGTTAGATCTAATATTCTGATGCTTAATAGGGATGAAATTGATGTTTTATGGGATGCTATAGATCACTTTCCAAAAGATTTTAGAGCTGAGGTACAACTTGTTTTAATCAATAATCATGTTATTTTTGGTCATATAATTTTCTAACAATGATTTTTTTTTTGGTTTATGCTTGTATTAAGATCCTTTTCTCAGAAATGGATGCTGCTGCAGCAGTTATTGCAGATGGTACATCATGCTTTGAGGAGAAGGAGGGACTGCCGGTGGAAGCATTTGCCAAGGTTCAAGAGATCTTTAGCAATGTGGACTGGATGAACCCCAAGGCAGATGCTGCACTAAATGTGCTCCAACAGATGAGTGCTTCCGCTATCATGAATGAAAAGTTGGATAAAGTTCCCGATCAGTATGTGGAAACTGGCACTTCATTGCATGAAGCAGGTCCTAAAATTCCCCAGGGGAATTCCAATAAAGGAATAGAGTCTTTATCCTCAACTAAGCGATCCCCGAATAATGATATGAGTAGAAAAGAGGATAAGACAAACAAGGCAGATGCTATTCCTCAGCAAGATAGTACATCTGACATCATCTGTCAAGAAACACCCAGTCCATCTGAAAGAACGTTGGAATCCAGTAAATGTCCAACAGGGTCTACAGATCTTGACACAAAACGGCAGGCAACTGATCTTGCCTCATCTGGTTCTGTGGATTCTTCTCTTTCCCCTAAAACGCCTCCTCTACGGCCTCCCTCAACTAGTCGTGCTAAAGAAGTTCATGATTCTCCTCCCCACATGGAATCATCTCCTCCTCATATTTTGCCTTCGCAATCAAGACATCAATCAAAAGACAGAAGTCATTCACCTATTTCTAGCTCTTCACCTGGGACCCAATTGTTATCTGCATTTCACATTAAGTCACCAGCTGACATTATTTCCCATCCTTCAGTTTCAGCACCTTCAATTCAGCCATCCCCTTCACTTTCTTCCAAAACACCTTTGAACGAGATTCCACCTGTCAGAACAAGACTTGAGTCTTCTCCTTCACAACCTCGAACTCCACCACCTCCTCCTACCCCTCCACTAAAAGATCACAAACTAGTTAGAGCTGGACCTACACCTCCACCTCCACCACCTCCTCCAAAGAAGGAGCTACATGTTGAAGTAGGACCTCCTCCTCCTCCTCCTCCGCCTCCTCCTCCTGTTCTGTCTCCTATGAATGAGTTGCAACATGTTAGAGATAGACCCCCTCCTCCCCCTCCTCCTCCTCGTCTAAAAGAGGAGCAACCTGATAGTTGTAAGCCACCTCCACCTCCACCGCCACCTTGTCTTCCAGGGGAAGCTGCAAGTCCTAATATAGCACCACCACCGCCACCACCACCTCCAACTGCAGCACCTTCCTCCAATCACCCTAATCCTTCATTGCAAAAGTCTCAGCCTTCTCCTGCAGCACCAGCCGCTCCGCCACCTCCAATTCCCTTTGGTAATGGAGGTCTAAAACCAGGTAGTGCTTTTCCAGGGTCCCTTTCTGCAGGCGGTGATGGAAATAATGTTCGATCTAGTTCACCAACCGGCTCAAAGGGACGAGTTCTATCACGCACGATTGGCTCAAAGAATAACACCAAAAAGTTGAAGCCACTGCATTGGTTGAAACTAAGTAGAGCAGTGCAAGGAAGTCTGTGGGCTGAGACACAAAAATCCGGCGAAGATTCCAAGTAATGTTGACTGACTATGGTGTTCCATTTTCTGGGACAGATTGTCCTCCTATTTTTCTAGTGTCTTACCTCCCTCTGTTTCTTTATCTTGATGTAGAGCCCCAGAGATAGATATGTCTGAGCTTGAGAGTCTCTTCTCAGCAGCAGTCCCAAGTTCAGGCACTGCCAAGAAGTCAAATGTCCAAAGCTCAGTTAAGCCTAAATCTGATAAAGTGCAGCTGGTAAGTTATCTTCAGTTAGTTGTAGCAAAGAGAGTGTTTATAGATATTTACATAATCTAGTTGTTTGTATCTGAATGTGATAGGAAAATACTACAAAAGTAGTTACTATGAACTATATCTATCAACTAGTATAGCTCCTAGTAATATAACCAGGGTAATCATTTTATGCTGGTGCCATATAACCTTAAAGTTATAAGTTGTGTCATCAGTCAGCTTGTCATTAATGGAAAGTGAAGTATCAAAATTGATGTGCACAAAGTTAATTTAGAAAGTTTAAGGATGACACTCCTATATAACTAACCCATCTTTAAACTAGTTGTGCCTGTGGTATTTTCTTCTCTATTCATATTATGGAACTATGAGAGCTCACTTGTATAGTCCAGTGTGTGAACTGTGACATAATGAATGTTCATCTCTCTATGGTAAAATAGACTTTATTTATCATTTTCTCACTGATATATGTTTTGTTGGCCATGACATCAAGGCAGTATTATCATCTTTTTTACTTTGATTTAGACTGATATTATCATTCCTTGCAGACTGAGCATAGGCGAGCATATAATTGTGAAATCATGCTTTCAAAAGTGAAGGTGCCGTTGCATGATTTAATGGTAAGATTGGTATTACTTTTATTATCTCTGCCAAATAGTAAACAAAACCAATTATTTTCAAAAAAAATTTGAAGTGACATTTAATAGGAAAACTATGCTTTGATTGCCACCTGAAAGACAGCTTTGTTCTATTGATTTAGAGTCTGTATATAATTTACTACAGTTTTGGGTTCATTGGAAACCTTTATCATCAGGATTTTTTTTATGACAATAAAGGTTGAGCTGGGTTGACTTGCTCCTTCAACTGTACTACTTTGTACACTGTTTATCAACTTGCTTTAAAAAGATCATAAAGGGTTTTTGCTTACAGAAATGCTAATCCAGATGTCTGTTTAACCCTATAGTTATTGCTTCTAAACAAGAGAGGAAAATTATATGATATACAGTTGCAATTGTCCATCAACATATATATGTTTTTGGTGTGCCACATAGTCCATAAGAATAATCTGGTATTTGTGCTACATAGTACGCTCATTTCCATTCTTCTCTTTCTCTAGTCTTGTTCATGAAAATGAAATGGAATCATCTAGTTGACTTGATAACTGCTGATATGAGTTTTTGTTCATTAATAATGGCTTCTTTCCAAAATTGACAGAACTCAGTGTTAGAATTGGAAGAGTCAGCGCTAGACAGTGATCAGGTTGAGAACCTCATAAAGTTTTGTCCTACAAAAGAGGAGATGGAAATAATCAAGGTTGTAGATAATGAACGTCAATAATTATGCTGTGTTCAAGTACCTTGACACGATGAGTCTCCTCTTCCTTACAAAATTTTATTTTATTTACTCTGGCACAGGGTTATGATGGGGAAAAAGAGAAGTTAGGGAGATGTGAACAGGTATATAAGGTTTTATGATTTTTGGCTTAGGCATTTTATATGGATATTTAAATTTTAGCATTGCGTACACAGTAGTAAGTGCAACTGCTATATTCAATGGTGAAGACTGCATTTCTACTTTCTTTGGCATGGGTTTGAATTATATCTTAATAAATTTCTCATTACAGTTCTTTATGGAGTTGATGAAAGTACCACGGGTAGAAACCAAGCTCAGAGTTTTTTCATTCAAGATTCAGTTCCACTCTCAGGTTGAAACATTTCTATTTACTAGCATCTTCAGTAGAAAAATTGGATTTAAATTGATTTCCAATTTGACCCTGTTAATATTTTTAATTTTTTATGTAGGTTTCTGACCTTAAAAATAGTCTGAATGCTGTGAATGCTGCTTCAGAAGAGGCATGATATCTTCCTTTCTATTGAAACAGATTTTTGGCAATTTGGTCTCTTTTATTTCTTTTACTTTTTTAGTGAGAAATGACATTTTGGATGCTCCATGGTCTTTTCTTTTTCAGATCAGGAATTCTGTCAAATTAAAGAGAATTATGCAAACAATACTTTCTCTAGGAAATGCTTTGAATCAAGGAACTGCCAGGGGTATGTTGAAACAAATGTACATAGATAGAAGTAGATAGATGCAACATGAATCACGATAGCAAAGAAAAGTATCATCATTTTTAGAAGACGTCTGTGATTTGTAGCCTTCATGCCTGGTCACCTTCATTAGACTCCTTTCTTATTTGTTTTCTTTCCCTTTCACCTCATAGTGTTTTTTCCGTTCACCATGTTGTTGTAGTAGACTGTTGTGTACTTGGAGTTTTCTTTTTCTCTTGGAGGGGTAAGGTTCCTTTTGTTTATTAGTTAATTTCCAAGAATTTCCATTTGTGATCTGCACCCTTTCATTGTTCCTCAAGAAATTTTATTTTTCTGACTTCAGGTATAAACAATTTCTTTACTAATCCTCTGTATCAGCCATTTCAATGTTGAGAACATCATGTTCATCATATTTTTGCTACATTAATTAATAATTTTACCCATAGTTGCTTACCATTAAGACCAGTTCAGAGAAAACTAAACTAAAATAGATGAGTACATTTTTTATGCCCCAAACATAATCAATATAATAATGCTAAACCTTGGGCTGGGTGTTTTGTCTCTCCCTACTGTGTAAGTTTTGCCCTGAAAAGTAGGAGCTCCCACTTAGTGGGAGATATTATTCTATTTTTCACTCTCTAAACAGAAATGAAAAAAATAATGGAATTGAAAAGTTGGTTGTTATGCAGTAATTTATATGTTATTTTACAATATTTAAATACAAATGTCGATTGAAAAAACCAGATGGATGATGAATGAGTTTAAAATGATGATGCAAAAAACCATGGTCTTCTAAGTGTAGACGCTGAGAAATGAATAATTCACATCTTGCATCATTTCTTCATTTATTGTTTTAGCTTAAAACTGTTGTCAACTTGTCATTGTTTATTTCCTTTTAAAAATTTAATGTGTTTTCTGTAACCCATTGTGTGACTTCATATTGTAGCACATTACATTTGATGCTACCTCTTGAGTTTAGTCTGATAGTTGAGACCTGTTTATACTCTCCAATGTTTGTTTAGGTTCTGCTATTGGATTCAGATTAGATAGCCTTCTTAAACTCACTGAGACACGCGCGCGGAACAACAAGATGACTCTCATGCATTATCTTTGTAAGGTACATTTTGCTGCTATTTATTCCTTCTTGTTTTCTTTCCTTTTTTTAATGATTATGAGTTTCTTCTGTGCTATGGAGTCAATTCTGATATTAAGTTGGGGTAGTATTTTCTATAACTTGCATTTGGAGAATTTTGCATCTTTAATGCATCAATCTGATACTATGCTTACACATAGGTGTTAGCTGACAAATTGCCAGAAGTTTTAGACTTCTCCAAGGATCTTGCTAACCTAGAGCCAGCAGCAAAGGTTCTGGGCTTCTCCAGAGCTCATCAGTTCATTATATTGTTAGGCATTGTATATTTACCAACACTGACTGGAATAATTTGATCCAGATCCAATTGAAGTTTCTGGCAGAGGAGATGCAAGCTATAAATAAAGGACTAGAGAAAGTTGTACAGGAACTATCAATCTCTGAAAATGATGGTCCTATATCTGAGACCTTCCGCAAGGTGTAGGCATCATCCCTTTACTGCTACTATAATTCTATTATAAGTTTGAAGTTGTTTATTCACCAACTTGCTTTTTCTTTTTTAAAAAAAAAAAATCCCTTGTTCATTTTCACTTCTTCAAATTTCAGATTTCCGCAAATAAATAATGCTACAATTATTTGTGAATTTTTTATACATTTAAACCAACTGGAACCAATTGAGTTTGCATCGTGTCTGTGAAAAACGGTCATTTTCTTTTTTGAGCCCCTACTCTGTGGAGGCAGACAATAGGCTTGTCTGTGATTGGTATAATAAGAGAGTTTGTTCTTACTTTAGGAGAATGATGGAAAGATTAAAAATTTGCATTCCTTTTCCGTTGGCTAATAGTTCCTGATTTTATATAATAAAATGTATGCATTGTCGGTCTTTAACTTCTTTTCTTTGCCCTTCAGAAATTGAAAGGGTTCCTCTGTTCTGCTGAAGCTGAAGTCCGTTCATTGGCTTCACTATATTCTGCCGTGGTAGGTTCTTTATGATATATTTAGTGCTTTTAAACCCATATAAAGGCTATGCTTTCCTTTGAGAGTCTATTTTTACAGGGTAGGAACGTGGATGCATTGATTCTTTATTTTGGTGAAGATCCAGCTCGCTGTCCATTTGAGCAAGGTGTGTGACTGTTTAAATTTTAGATATAATATTCATTTTTGGTAGCTGATTTAGTAAGCACTCTTTGCTTGGTTTATGCGGTGATATTCTTTGCTTTGTACTTTACTAAATTAATCCTACCTAGTTAGAAAAGGCTTTGGTTGTTGTTATTATACTTAAATAAAATAAAATTTTACTCCCTCCGTCCCTAATTATAAGAGGTTTTTTGCAAGTTTGTTTGTCCTTTTTTATAAGAGACTTTTGAAAATGTGTCATGCGTTAATTAATTTTTACCCAAACTACCCTTATTTATTGGAAGAGAGAGGTAGTAATGCATTAATTAAATGAAAGATAGAAAGTGAGAAGAGAGAGATACTATTATTAAGGACAATTTTGGAAATACAGTATAAATTATTGACATATTTAATATTATAAACTATATTAACTAACTTCCTTGGTGGAAGAGAATTAAGTAAAAATCTCTTATAATTAGGGACGGAGGGAGTATTTTCCAAGAGCAAGTTGGTGCATCCGTGCATGGATTCCTCACTTGATATTCTTCCTCGCCGATGTCAATTTCGAATTAGGTTTCTTTTGCCAGTTCCATCTTGACGCATGGAAATTGTCACTTTGTTGACTTCACTGATATTCCTTTAATGGGGAGAAATCACAAGTGCACTTTCCCCCCTTCTTCCATTTGCTTGACTTGGCATTGGTAATGCGTGTTGGAGATACAAATATTGATGCCTATTATGCTGTTCAGTTGAGGAACAAACTCGAATCTTTTCTCTACTCGTTCTTCTATAAAACTGATTCTTGTTATTGTTTTGAATATTCTGCAGTTGTGACAACTTTGCTCAACTTTACTCGAATGTTCAACAAAGCCCATGAAGAAAACTGCAAGCAGCTAGAGCTTGAAATGAAGAAAACAGCAGACAGTGAGAAAAAGAAATGTGAATCAGAAAGGATATTACCCACAGCAATCCGGACTGGCAATGTCAAATAAGTGATGATTAGACGCTACTAGCATTGAGAATTAGTATACATTCTAGCATGACTAGGAATTTCACCGGACAAAAACAGTTCTGGTGTTTGGTGATTTTGAGGAGCATGTATAGTGGCACATGTAGGTAGTAGCTGGCATTGAGAATGAGAACCGAAACGAAGAGCTGCATTGCACTGCAAAAGCTGAGGTAACTCTTTGAACCTGCATAGACAATTAGGCATTCTTTTCTCTTTTCTTTGCCGGATTGTCATTCTCCTTCCTTACACTAGTTATTTTATTTGATAGTTGTGAATCATAACAGAGATGGTGGAGTTTGCATGAGTTGTGTTATTTGCCAGCCAACTTGTATGTATATATCTTCCCTCTCCGCTCAGAAACTGTTATGATTGTAAGTATATATCCAAGCAACCAGGGCATTCGTTATTATCCCACTCAGGCTTGGTTCTCTCCGCTAGCAACACTAATTTCACATCTGTAATGCAAAGCTTGAATATCTTAATTGTATAGTTATATGTATATTTTTTTAATTAAATATTTGTTCTACATTTCAATTGAATATCTTGTAAGGTGCTTCAAAAGCAAGAAAAATTCTTGCTATGCAGTATATTATTGAATTGAATATGTACTACCTTATTAGCTATAACATAAAAGATAACAAGAGCTGGAAGCAGTCTAAGAATTTACGGGCGCAATTTACAGAGTGTAACATTATTGCGTGTAGTTTGAAGTTGAGTTTTAGGCTTTGAACTCAGCAGATAATTAGGCAAGTTAAGTAAGAGTGAATTAACAATTTAGTCTCTAAAATTGTAATATATTGCCAATTTAGTCCTTAAAAATATTAATATTTTAAATTAATCTTTGAAAATTGAATTTTTTTTAATCATATTAGTTTTCATAAGACAATTTTAAAGACTAAATTAATTAATCTAAAATGATTCAAGAATTTTCAATTTCATTAACTAATTTCAAGAATTACAATTTCAAATAAGATTTGAATAAACCATTAGTGGTTCACTAGTCAAATGACTTCATTAACACATGTTAATCTGTCGGTTTTTTTTTATTCAATCAGAGTCGGTGGATTCGTCAGTCTCTGACCCTGATCATATCTGAACGGCTGAACCTGGTCAGTGCTGATAATACTACTCGTGAAGGGCGTAAAACAACAATGTAGTCACCAGTAATTATATTTCCATTGATTAAATTATACGCAACCAAACAATTGGGGATTATGGTATCACACACACACTGCTGGTCTCTCGACAAGGATATGTTTTATATTATCAATCACCGTTGCACTAACATTTTGAACCCACGTTTCTGTGCCAGGCGGCTGACTGTATAACCCTCGGATGCTGTGATTATAGTAGTTATCATGTAGTACAAAAATCGAATAAGAGAAATATTATGACTATTCTCCTATAGATCTTTTACATTTCTCCTATTATTTTATAAATTAAGTATTTAATAAAAAATAAATATATTTAATCTATATTTTGAAAATATAAAAAATATTTAATATTTTTTATTTAGTAATTAAGAGAATTTAGAAGAATGAAAATATGAAGTCTTAGAATTATTTACAAGTGAATATATGGGACGCATAACTTTTAGCTGGTAGTACATTAACATGGAATACTTGACTTTTTTTCACGTATTTAAAAGTAGACTCTTAAAAAGTTATTATCCCTATCTTTTATAGCATTAATTAATGAAGAGTTGGTATCAGGCAGGCTGAATAAGAATAACGAAAAAACAATCCATTATAATATATGGTACTACATTGTGCAGGAAATGAATATTTGGTAGAAGCAGAAAAACCCGTCCCCGCCGGGTTGGGAGAAATAATATTTCAGACTTTGACTGCTGATCAGTGTATTATGGTTACGGATCCAATAATGTTAAGTAAAATTTAACAAACATTTTTCTTTTGTAATTTCTGGGGCTGTGTACTTGTGTAACTGTATGAATCTGCCAATCTCTTTTTTTTTTTGTCACACCAATCTGGTGTTATCATAGGAGAAGGAGATAAGATAATCTTATAGCATAGTGTTATTTACCCAATAAGATCTGACACAATTGATAGAAAGCTAATCCTTTCAACATGTGCTCCTGAGTTCGATTCTGATTGTGTGTATGAAAAAAGTTTTATCGTAAAAAGAATGATGAGTGTGTGTGTGTAGCACACATATTTATAAATATAATTTTTTTTAAATATCTTAGTTAAAATATTATTTATTTCATTAGTAATGAAAAATAAATTAAAATATAAAGAGCATAAATATATAAAATTTGTAATTTTTAAAGTTTACATTTATTTCAATTGTTAATCTGAATTCTTTTGATCAATGTAATAAAGAGATCTGAATTTGATTAAAAGATAACGTCAAAAGAAGAAAAGAATTTGACTAAAAGATAAAAAGTAGTTTTTTTTATAAATTATTAATTCAACTATCATTAAATAATTAAAACGCATGACTAATTGACTATATAAAAAAATACACCAAAAAATATATAAAATACAATTTTATCTAACATAAAATATACTGCTGATTAAATTAGAAAATGTTGGATTGTTCCCAAAAGAAATTATAACATGTGGATAGGCAAACGGCGTGCCGCTCAAGTCACGTGCCTTCACCGGTACTTACGTAACTATGTTGATTTGGAATGTTGAGAACTCTTGACACACTCTTTTTAATATATTTTTATTGATCTTTTTAATATATTTTTATTGATTGATTGAAATGTATGTACGTTTTATTATTTTGGCAATGAGTTCTATTAGATAGAATATGAGACTCATATAATTTAATGAGACTTATATACATTTCAATTAATCAATAAAAATATATTAAAAATAGTGTATTAGAAAGTGTATTGCTAACACTTTTTTTCTTGAATGTTAGCCTGGGGTTATTTTCATCAGCTCTGCCTCTGCTAAGTTCCAACCAAAATCAAAGAGTGATTTAAAAAAAAGGTAACCGTTTGTCCGTCTTAATTACTCCAATCCCTGATTTTCACTTTTTAACCTTCCCCATCCAATCACGCTAGCTTATCCCAGCAAACAAGTTGACTTTCACTTGTGAATTGTCAATTTGTTAATGCTTTCTTGCATATTGTCTCTCTAACAACATTCTATATGCAAATTCCTCACAATCACAATCAGGGTTAGCACTAGCAGGGTTATTAAACTCGATTAGTTATTCATTATTCACTCACTCAGCATGCTTAAGCCCAGGCCTACACATATATATTAATTTTTTTTAAAATATGATATAAATATTTAATATGTTTTATTAAGTTCAAACAATTAAAATTTATTGTACATTATCTTAGATTTAATGGTTTTAGATTGTGAGCCTAATTCATTCATATAAATCTGGCTTATATGGTTAGAGGTGTCATTGCTTTATATACTATCTATAGTCGATGTGGAACTTGAGTTTTTCCTAATACATTATACAAAAGCACAATCATAAAAGTTATTAAAAAGTTTAAGCGTCCCATGGTAAAGCAAAGCATCAATTAGTTTTTAAACTATAGATTTTATATACTTTAAAAAGAATGTTCGATTTAATAATTAAATTGATAAAATTCATCATATATATATATATAAGAAGTTATTAAAAAGCATAAGCGACAGATGATGTCAATGAATCATAACGCACAATGAAAGCATCCAAATACTCTCTTATGATTCCAGGATTATAAATTTTTGTATGTCGATTTTTAAATTGCCCTTCTCCTCGTGTGCTGCATGTAAACAATAATGATTCTTCCAGGGTTTTAATGATTTGTGTAAAACATGTTCGCACCATCATGTGTATAATAGTTATCAAACTCTAAAAAATTTGTCATGTTTTATTGAAATAATAGTCCTCCTAACAACATTTCAAGAACATAAAAAATGAATTATTTATTTAATGAATAAAATTGATTTGGAAAATTTAAAATTTTCTGCCTGTTGACTCTTTGAAAAAAAATTAAAAAAGGAATAAAAAGGGAAGGTTATTTGATGTAATCAAAGTAATCATACTGATGTTGTAGGAAATCGATCGAAACAAATAAGCGATGTCATACGCTACCAAATTCTGTCGGTGGAATATTGGGCGTATATGCAAACTTTAATTACGATATGATATGATTTAGCTTCATCTCACTCACATGCCAACAAGGCCCCCAAACCCAACCCAACCCAACCCAACCAAAAGCAAAACTAAAAAAGTAAGAAAACGCTGTGCGGGGTCTCATGAGTCTCATGTGGGGTCTCTCCAAACTCCAAAGGCTTTTGTGTTGTGCTTGTGACTCTCTCTCAGATTCTACGGTTAACCTTGCGCTTATGCCAAACATTCCCACATGCAGTAACTTTCTCATACATCTCCACATGACATCATCTCTTCAGTTTGTGTCATCTTTGATAAGTGTCCTTTAACGACACATGAAAAAGAATCCTAAACTTTAAAGCCTGAGAGCAATGATAGACACACCACCCTCCAACACTCTATCCCAATGAGTAAAATGAGAGAATGAGGTGTGTCATAGATGTGTGTGCAACATTAATGTTTATTATTAGAACTCTAGACAAATGGTCATTTAAATAGTGATTGATGGCTATGTACAACTGATTTGCAAGAGACAAATTGTTGAAATTAGTAATTAGATATTGCTTGGAATCAAATTAATTTAGAACACGTTGTTGCCATAGATCGAGGCTGTAATTGTCAAAGAGGGCGTCTAGGAGGCTCTTTGGTAGAAGCTACAATAACAGATCAACTGCATGCTAATAAGTGCGTGGCTGTACTGTAACACGGAACCATTTTCGTGCAAAAACAATGTAAATATCAAATAATAATAATAATAATAATAATAATAAATGTGCATAAATTGTAATATTGGGGACTTGGGATCAAGTGAACTTTAGACAAAACATGCTGTAAATATACTGCAAGCCTTGGCATGTTATGAGGAGAGATTCTCTTCATCGTTTAGTTAATTAGTTGTACGCTAGACTCATAAGAATTTACCTTCCTTTTAAAATATACTACTATATATATATAGCAATGAATGAAGATCTCGTGGTCACAATCTTGCCACGTGTTCCTCCCCAGTTTTGTTCCATTTTTCACCCCAAGGCGGTGTGCTAAGATAAACTTGGGAATGGGGAAAAAAATGAGAGAATTCAGTGAAACCAATTTATTTATATGAATCACATTTTTGATTTAGTGATGGTTATGGGAAACAGTTTCAGAAATCTCTCACTCTCCTTCTTCTTAGGTAGGATTGAGGCATATGGGTAGCTTCTTCACTTACATGCGAGGGTGAGAGTAGACAGACCAATGACTTCTGGTCACCTTGTGGGAGGGAGTGACGCCATGAGCCAACAAGGAATATCTATGCCCAAAAACAAAAGGGTTTTCGTCCTTAACACACTAATCATTCAACCCCACTACTAAATTTTACCCCTCCCCTCACCTTCCCCCTTTCCTCGTGACACCAGAGATCATAAACAAAGAGGGAAAAGAAAAGCGACCAGACCAACTACTGTCTCAACTTCATCCACACATAATCCCTCCCCTGTTTCTCTCTCTCTCTTTCTCATAATCACATCACATTGCTTTACAAAGGGATCCCAATGTTGCACCCCCACCACACCAACCGCCATTTCTTCAGCTGAAAGCCTCTTATCCATCATCAACCACCCACCTATGCCCCATTGTTAGTTAGAGAGAGAAAAAGAAGATATATTTATTATATACTTAGGGGATGGATGTGAGTAGGAGAAGAGTTGGGGTTAGATGCAGTGTGGTTGCAGGGTCAGTGTGGGAGAGCAGGATGAAGAGTGATGCAGTTGTCGGTGGTGTTAAGCTCTTCAATGGAGAAGAAAATGCCGAAGAAGGGACGAGATTGAAGAGAGGGCAAGTTGGGGGTGTCGTTCCCATTGGAAAGAGAAAGACTTGGAAATCAGACAACAACCAAATTCAGATAGTAGGCAGAGGAAAAACAGAGCCCCAGAAGAACAACAATGACCAACACTTGATGAGTGTTTCTTCTGATGCAATCAAGAAGAGCCCAATTCAGGCAAGGAAGGTAAAGAGTGAAGGAAAAAGCAAGGAGATTATTGGCGGTGCTTCCTCTTCTGATTCTAGTTCTACAGATAAACTTGAGCGAAGCCCAATTCACACCAGAAAGCAGCCAAGATCTGAAGCAGAGCTCAGGAAGAGCAAATCAGATTCAATCAAGACTACAAACGAATCTGTTGCTGCTGATGCTGATGATGACGGGAATGTGGAAAATGCAATCCAGCATGTTTTGGATGAATCAGATGGTGGTGGGTCTGGGAAAATTCTAATTGACAATGGGAACAATGGTGCTGATGAAAGTTGTAAGGATTTTGATGTGTGCCAAGAGAAGGTCATTTCAAGCAGTTCAGACATTGTGGGCATGGTCAAGAGTTCACCAGTGCATGTAGATGGAGAAAATTCTGATGATGTTATTGATGATGAAGGAGGAGAAGAAGAGGAGAAGGTGGATGAGGAGATTGATATTGAGATGGAGAAGAGGAGCTTTGATGTTAAGGAAATCAATATACCTGAACCCAATGTTGTGATTGAGCCAGAAAAACAGAAGGTTGTTGTGAATGAACGTGCTGCACCTAAAAAGGCTGTGCCTGTGAGCACCACCAGACAATTTCATCAGAAAATTGAAAGGCCAGTTTCTGTGCCTCTAACTGTGAAGCAATCCCCTCCAAATAGAAAGCATTCCACAATGTACCAAAATTTTTCCAAGGCTAATTCAAGTAAGTTTTTTTCTGTGTGTGTGAATTGCATTAAAGTTTGTTCCTTCAATCTGATTTTTGGGCTGTCAAGGCTGATTGATTGATCTTCACAATTCAGTTCCAAAGGAAGAAGAATACCATAGTAACTATCCACAATCCCAGAACAAATTGCAGAGCTTAGGTGATTTTTTTATCTACATTTCAGAATTATGCTAAGTGTCAAATTTGTTTTTTTACACAATTTCTAGTATTTATTTATTCTTTGTATTTATCACTCCTCAGTGGACTTAATCATGTGGAGAGATATCTCAAGATCAGCATTTATCTTTGGGATTGGAACGTTCACTATAGTTTCATCTTCTTATGCAAAGGATATCAATCTGAGGTTAGAAATCCACACTACTTAGACTTAGAGAGTTCTGTTATTTAGAAAAGAACCCGGAATTGACACTTATTGATCCTTGTTTGTATTGTACAGTTTTATTTCTGTGATGTCTTACATGGGCCTTGTCTATCTAGCTGTTATCTTCCTCTATAGATCACTAATATGCAGGTAATGACCGCATCACAGTAGTGAAAAATGAATGACAGAAATTTATTACAGGATATTGAGTACTCTCTTGATACTTTTTGTTTGGAATCAAACTAATCAGGGGGGTCATAGATGTAGAAGACACAAATTATGTAGTGGGAGAAGAAGAAGTGATTTGGGTGCTAAGATTGATCCTTCCTTACTTGAATGAGTTTTTGTCAAAACTAAGAGCTATGTTTTCTGGAGATCCTGGTACCACAATAAAGGTCTTTTCTTAGCTCACTGATCATATGATTTCTGCTTCTTTTTTTCTTTCCCTTTTCCTTCTTAACATTAACAACTTCAGTAGTGTAGAAGAAAAACCCAAGATTAAATTTTGGCAGTAATGATTTACACAATTGCAGTTGGCATTTTTGCTCTTTGTTTTAGCCAAATGTGGCAGCTCCATCACCATTTGGAAGATGGCCAAAATCGGTAAGTTTCTAATGGTTTGATTTATTGATTTAACTGCATCATGGTGATGGAGGGACCATTCATATGGTGTCTTAAGGGACTATACCTATTCCATTCCTACAGAGAACTCTGCTTTGTTGTGTAGCTGCACACTCTTAGGCTATGTTTGTGTTTTCGTTCCAAGGTCTTGAAACTCAATTTGGCCAACGGAACATATTTATTGCTTTTCACAAATTGGGTTATTAGAATTCGTACAACATACTTTGAACAGACAACCAAACATAGCCTTAAAAAACCCTAATGGGCATTTCAATTTAGATCTTTTGAAACAAAATGAGCACAACCAATTTACTTTGGTTTTTCCGGTTAATGAATTTGTGCTCTCACTACCTCAGGCTTCTTCGGAGTTTTCACAGTGCCAAAAGTATGCTCTTCGTATTCTGCACAGTTAACTGCATACGGTAAGATCCTAAATTTCATGTAGCTTTGATTTTTGCATCATTTTTATTCTTGCTTCAGTACCGTAGGCGTATACACTAAGATCAAGATGTTAAAAAAAAAAAAAGCAGTACAGTTTGTACTAGCTGCTGTTGCAAAGTGCCACGTCTTGGGTTGGGGTTAATATTTGACGCTCTATTGTCAAATGTTACGTTGCAGTGCTTGCGGTGTGGTAGGACCACAACATTTGATCATGCATGCATTCATCATGGAAACGGCTCTTTTGTACCTTTGATTTGATTTGATTCTAATTCTATGGTGTGGTGTCTCTGATCTACCATAGTAGATTTGGTGGGTCCTATATAGGGGGGGAAAAGATGACTAATATACGTGTAGAGTTCAATTATATTATATACCTCCTTCAGCGACATAATTGAACTTAAAACTTGCTTTAATAGTTAATATATTGGCTTTTTGCACATTTAAAAAATCTGCAGTCGAAATAATTTAATTTAATGCATCACATGGGATGAGCATCTTTGTTTTTTCATCCCTCACGGTTTTGAGCCCATTACAACTCAAGTATTAGACTTATCTTCAGAGGGTTGAGACACGATTGACCAAAAAAAAAAAGAGGGTTGAGACACGGGAACACAATTATGAGACAATAATGGACCTCTACGTCCCTGGTGGTCCCCACCCCAAAGTTACTACTTTGTGTTTTGTTTTTGGTCAAACTATTTTTTGTTTTTTTCGTCAAACTACTTTGTGTTACTTCACGATGTGTTTGCTGTGTCCTAAAATGGGCCTCCACTAGCTTCAGGGAGACTTGAATTACTGGGCTCAAAATGTTAACTTATCTTTAGCGTAAATAATGACTCTTGTTTTTCAAACAATGTAGTTCTTATTCCAATCTCATCACTATTTTGAGTTTTCTTAATGTGATGAAAGATGACTTATTATTATTATTTTTAATCATGTGAAGCAAATTTTTGGATTCGTCGATTCCGGGATGCTTGGGATTCATGCTCCCACAAAAAGGCTGTGGCGCTTGGCATCTTTGGCCTTGTATGGAATTTGTCATCAGTTGGTGCTCGCATTTGGTCAGGTAAGAATATCACACTGAAGTTTCAAATGATCGTGTTTTAACTCCAACCTCCTGACTTCCGTTTATTTTATACTACGTCCGTCCCTAATTATAAGAGATTTTTTGCAAGTTTGTTTGTCTCTTTTTATAAGAGGCTTTTGAAAATGTGTCATGCATTAATTAATTTTTACCCAAATTATCCTTATTTATTATGTGCAGTTGGAAGAGAGAGGTGGTAATGCATTAATTAAATGGAAGATAGAAAGTGATAAGAGAGAGGTACTATTATTAAGGATAATTTTGGAAATATAGTGTAAATTATTGACATATTTAATGTTATAAATTATATTAACTAACTTTCTTAATAGAAGAGAATTAGGTAAAAACCTCTTATAATTAGGGACGGAGGTAGTATTATTTTATCAAAGAATATTTTTTTTTAAATATTCACTTTTTTATAAGTTTTTAAAAATAATCAGAATTTTAAAAAAATATGAACTCTATTTTATTACAATGAAAAGATACTTTAAATAGTTTATGATAAATAAATTATATGACTATAAATATAGATGAGCGTAGTAGATGAGAGAAAATGTTAAAATAATTTCTATGATTATAAACATACAAATTAATTAGCTTTTGTTTTGCATAAAAAATTCTAAAAAAATAAATCACTTTTTTATACAATGTAAAAATAACTTTTTTAAAAAATCTTAAACAATTAAGTACTAATGAAATGGTATTTGTATATAATTGCAGTGTTCGTGCTATTTGTGGCCTTCAAATATTATCAACAACATTATTTGGTGAGAGATGAATGGGTGGAAGAGGAAGCAGGATTTGAAGAAACATGTCAAGAACCTGTTGGGGTTGGGGTTGGAATGCAGAGACAAGGGAGGGGACCCAACTTCTATGAAACACACAAAGTAAAGAAAGGATTGTAAAAAGTGATAGCTGTATCAGATTTTAGCAGGCTTGCCCAGTTTCACGTAGTATTTTTCTCCTTTTTACATATATATATATATATATTTCTCCAATGTAAAATTTTCTTGTCATTATAAAGGTTATTTTGTTTTTTATTTATAAAAAAAAACATCACGGTTCAAGAGAAAAAAGGAAATAACCCTTGGACGTTTATGGTTTGTAATTACTAATTAGCACTCAGTACAATGATATAATTTCATTATGGTCCTGACTTTTCTCAATAATTCCTTTCTCCAATGTAAAAATTCCTTTCTTAATAACATCCGAGTCCCCCCAGTGTCGCTGAAAGACGGTTTTGACGATAATTTGGACCAATAATTATGAGAGTGCCATGGTTCCGAGACATGTAAGTTTTTTTTTTGGTCAAACAGAAAAATGATGCAAGTTTATGGCCATTGTTTGTTAAAAAAAAAGGTTTATGGCTTTTGTTTTTGGGGGGGGGGTGACGATAACTTATCAGACCAGGCCTAAATTTCTGGCCCAAGACATTAAAGCCCAAAATAAAAACTAGAGGACCATATTTTTTGAGTCAACATATAGGCCCAAGGTGAATTTGGTGGTACCCGTTTGTCGGATCCATACCCTTGAAATATCGAATTCCGCGGTGTTGGTCCTCCTTTCCGACACCGTCGTACGGAAACCTTGTTCGTTGATTTCATTCAGGTTCTCTCCCTACTCCGTGATGTTGCAGTTTTTGCTTGGCTCCGTCAGGCGCATGATTTTGCATATAGAACTTTCCTAAGGCTTGAACTTGATGAGTCACACTGAGCTTGGCTCTGTAAAAAGGTGGCAACTTGATGGTTTGGTTTCTAACTTTCTATATAAAATCCCAAACGCTTTTGATGTTCGTTGCCTCACTGCTTTTGTATTTCCTAATTGATTGTTATTTATATAGTGTTGCATGCGTCTTGGTATTATATTAGTTAAGCTGTTGCCATTTGTGATTTTACAAATTTAATTTATTGAAATTTATTTGGTCCGACACATATTCATATATCAGACATGTTATAATTTCTTAGAGGACTAAGCATTGTTTAGACACAGAGTACTGTGGTATGGTGCTCAAATAGAGTGCAATGGCATTTGATTTATCAATATAATGTAGCTCAGTTGCCGACCCGATTTAGTAGGGCTAGAGTTATTTCTTGTTGTTGTTGTAGGGCACTGTCGTGGTTCAGACTTTAATTATAGTTTAGCAAGTTGCTCCCTAGCTACTTTCAAGGTGTTTTAATAACTGGTTTTCTTTTGTGTTGGATCTTTATCAAGAATTGATAGTTTTTTATGTTTTAGGATTGAGTACTTGTTTCTGAAAAACCATACAAGATAATTACATTTAGGCCATTGCTTTTACTCTAGCTAAAGGCACACTGAAATGGTGGTTTGGATATGGGATCCTTGCAGCATCCTTCTCTCCCTGTTGAAAATATTATAAGAATGAATTTTACTACTAGTTATGCCTCTTCTTCTTAACTACTCAAATGGCAGTGTGCTTTATCTATGTTTTGCTTTAAGTATCTTCACTGTTATATGAAAACTTTTTTTTTTCTTTTTCTAGCTTGTGGAATTGTGAACCACTCAAGCTCACTACTTTAAGACTTGCAATGTTGTATGGGAATAAATGCTAGGCGTAAAGAGCCAACAACAAAGTAAGCTCAATGTGCTAGAGATAAAAATGTTACGATGGATGAGTGGTCACACAAAACATGATAAGATTAGGAATAAAATCATTATAGAGAAAGTTGGGTTAGCTCTCAATGAAGAAAAGACGGTAGAGTCTCATCTTAGGGGGGTAGGGTATATGTGGAGAAAGAGATGTAGAAATATCTGCAAGAGACATTTTGGTAGAGGAGTCCAATAGTTAAGTTAGAGGGAGATCAAAGGAAACTATAGGTCAAACAATTAGAAGAGATCCCTAGACTTAAATGGTCTATTTTTAGACATGGTCCATGATAGAACATTTTTGTCTTGTTTGATCTATCATCTGTGTAGCCAACTCCATCTATTGGAAAAAGGCTTCGGTTATTGTGGCATTGTGAACCAATTAGCATAAACCAACAAGAGAGACTGGGGTCATAGGGTTCATATATATTTTTGGTGTCTATTTATTTTGCAGATTAATTATGAGATATAATTATGTATTGCTTTGATTTTTTTAATGTTCCGTGTTTCTTATCAAATATCACTGTGTTATACTTTAATTTATTAATTAAAGCATAATCAAAAGACGTAAGTTTGGAAGCATTGAGGAAGGATGTTATATTTTGGAGCAAGAAAACCAATTTTTAAGAAAGGATGTAATAATGTTTATTAGTTTATCTGCTTCTAATGCTCTCTTGAACTATTTCACTGGTTCAGCCTAAGCTTGTTAGACTTGCGTTGCTATATGGGTTGGCTTTACCTGAAACTTTAATTATTTTAACCCCTTCACCAAGAAACAGTATTGATTGTCTATTCACTGATGCTGTCAGTTCTTATAGAAGGATGAACTAATGATAACATACATAACTAGATGGCGTACACTTCAGGCTGCCATTTTTATAGGCCACTGGATAACAACGAGACCTTAAATTTATTTGTAAAAAGGCTTAGATTATATACATTGTGAACAATCTTTTCACATGTTTGTGAAAATATGATTACCAATCTTATACCTCTTTATCATTTTGTCTTGAAAGTGTTGTAACTCTCTCTCTCTCTCTCTCTCTCTTTTAGTTGTTGCAGATCTAGTCATCCATGAAGGTGTGTATGTACACATCCTAGTTCATTTGGAGACATGTGCATACGTTGTGGGAAAAAGTTGGATGGGGAATCTGGTGTGACATTTGGGTACTCACTCAAGGTATACATTGTTTCTGATTAATTATCTTATTTAGCTTGTCGAATTACTAATTTAGCTTTGAAAAGTTGTTGCTTTGCATGTTACTGTTATCAGATAGCTGTTAGATCAACTTGAAATAAGTTATAGCTTGTTATGAAGTTATTTCCTAGTTTAATGGTCGTTATAATAATCATGACCAAAAAGTGTAAGTGGCGCGCCTGTAGCACCACTTGATTGGGATGTATTTCTATGATCGGAGTAGTCAAAAATTGATTTTGGGTTACTAGATTTTAGTAAAACTTTAGGTGTTTGGTTATTTTGTAACAAAATTGATTTTGGCTTTAAACTTAAATTTGACTAGAAGTGATAAAAATTAATTTTTGCGTTAGGTTGAAAGGTTTGCTTTAAGTTATGTACCAAACTTGTTTTTAGAGAAACATCCAAACATAAACCATTTACTTCAAAATCAATTTAATCAAATCAATTTTACAAAGACAAATTCATTCAAAATCACGTTTGATAAATGCTCTCCCAAACCCACACTTAGATACTTGAAAGACTATTTGAAAATCTAAACAACCTTTAATGAGAATCACACAGAAAATGAAGGCAAATATACAAAAACTTTAATTGGAAAACAATGGGATACTAATACATGATTGATACTATTATACTGCAGATAAAGCTGTAAAAAATTTCTTAGTTGTGCTTAGTAGTATGGGATTTTCACCATGAGATAGGATAATAAAAAAAATGACCTACGATTTTTTCATACTCCATTTTTTTTACACACATTTTACACTTTCTTTATCTCCATTTCCTTTTTATCATATCGTTCATCACATTTATTACTCTTTCTTTCTTTTCTTCTCATTTAATTTCTCTTCTTTTCCTTGCAAATATAAATGTGAGAGAAATATTATCCCAAAAAACTTAATAATAAAATTTCCCCATTAATGTCTCAAACTCTCCTTCCTTTTATGTTCACGTGTAATTGCTATATCTTGTCATAATTTAACCCATATACCAGTCTTCACTAACCTTTGCCTCTCCTTCGATGGCATGCAATTAATACTTGATGATTTCTTAATATGCCTACCTGATCAATGGCTGGATGCATGTGACAACGAAATTTAAAACCCTACACTGGTATCAATCCGTTTCCTCTACGTGGTATGTCACATTAAATAATAATGATGATAATATACATGATTGTCCAAATAAATTTTATAGTTACTCTGTGTTTAATTTTGAAATGTTTCAATTGAAAACCAAACATGCATGTAATTGGGGTAGGTTTATTAGGAGATTGTGTATGGAGGAATCTTTGTCAAAAGTGATTCGGACTTCACTTGATTTGTAAACTTTGATTATATTAAAATAGAGTTTGAAGTGAAGTGATTTTATGTTTGGATATTTTTACTCTGAAAGTAAGTTTGATATAAAACAAGTATAAAAGTTTCAACTTAACGCAAAAGCTACAAATCTTTGCTTCAGGTAGGATCGATTTTGAGCAACAAAATTGTTTTCTTTTCAAAAACTCCAACACTTAACTTTTTACTAAAATAATTTTTGGCTTAAATATGTTTTTGGTCCCTCATGTTTGGCTTAAGTTCGTTTTTAGTCCCTCAAATACCAAGAATATTATTTTCGTCCCTAATTTTTTGAAAATCAGTCACTTTTGGTCCTTTTCCATGAAATTTGAGGGACTAATTGTGACACATTTTTAAAATATTAAGGACTAAAATAATCATGCGAGGGACTAAAAGTGACTGATTTTCAAAAGATTAGGGACTAAAATAATATTCTTGGTATTTGAGGGACTAAAAACGAACTTAAGTCAAATATGAGGGACTAAAAACATATTTAAGCCATAATTTTTTATGAAGACAAAATCAATTTTGGTATCCTCACCATGCATCCAAACATGAGTAATTGCCTTTGAGCTTCTTTCTCATGATATAAAAACAATAGATTACTTTTAAATACATGATTATAAAAAATTAATGTATACTTTGTGTATTGTAGTTATTTATTTATTTTTGACATGGTAGTTATTTATTGTTTATATATCCTTTCATTTGATTATATTAAAAAAATAGCATGAATATCTTTATAACATTTTTTTCTTTTTATGTTATTGTTAAAACAAGTTAATTGAAATTTTTGTGATTTGTAAATTTATTTTCTTTATATAAAAAATCACAAAAGATATTTGAAAATAAATGTATAAATCACGAAAAAATAGTCTTTTTCAAATTCACTCTATATTTCTTACAAACTGAATTATTATTATTATTATTATTATTATTATTATTATTATTAATGTCGAAACGGGTGACGTTACAACTGACAACGTACGATATCATTTTATTGGTTGCTACTCTGAAGTCTGATCATTCAAATCAGCAATTTGTGGCTCTCAACTCAATCCCCTTTACTTTCTTTATTGTTTTCAACATTGCCCGCTTCATCATAGTCGAATAATTGGGCAATTAACAATTCGTATTCCTCCAAAATCAAAATTGTAAAATAAAGTTCAACACATACGATTAAAATAGCCACTTATAAAATTTATAATAACTGTGATTTTTAGCAATTATGATTGACATAATAATTAATTAGATCCTTTCCAATTTTATTTAGAATATTTTAAATATCTTGGCGTTTAGTTAAGATGAGACAAACAGAACGACTTAATCATTTGTGTCCAAAACCTCTCATACAAAAAACGACTTAATTTTTCTTCGTTATAAATTTTATATAGTTTGATACCTAAGTGTTCATTATTTATTTAACAGTAACAATAATAATAACAACAACAATACAGTTCGTCAAAAAAAAAAACAACAACAATTTGAAGCATACCTTTCAAAATACATCAACTTCGCCTTACACAATAGAAAAAAATAATTACTGCATTTTATTTTTGCTTTTCACAATGTTTTTTTTTAAAATGACATCTAGGTATAATTGAAAACACCATAAAAACTTTTTTCTTTCAAACACCAGAAAAATTAAGGGTTATAATGGTGAATGGATTCTGAAAAGATAGCCCCATTTACCTTTTTAAAAAAAAAAAATACTGCGATTCCTTGTCCGCGAATACTGTTAATTAATCCCCAACATTTTTTCTGAGATTTTTTTTTGCACATTACTATATGTACAATGTCATATATATCAAACCTCCAATGCTGTCATATTCATATCCCCAATTAGTGAGTATAAATTAGTAAGAGAATAAAGATTTTTCTTTCTCTTTTTCGGTTTATTGGTTGGGTCCATTATTTATATTTGTCAATTATTATGGGAGGGTACCTTTCAAACATAAAATCCTAGTAGGTACACATGACCAAAACCAAGAGAGCCCTGCTCTAGATGGTGACTGCACTAGGCAATGCATGTGAGGATATCAAATGCCTGGAAAAAGGACACTCTCAACCAAAGCTAGCAACTTGTTACTAAACATTTACACCACCAGCCAATTACATAACCTATGAAGACAAGGTAACAGGTCACGAAATGTATGATTTTCACGTGGTGGTGGCATCTCAATCAGTGAGTGCCCATCCAATCCCATCCCATCCCTTCACCGGTAGTTTTACAATTTCAGATCCCATCATCATATGCCAAAACAATTATTCGGACAATTTCTACTTACTAGCTATATATTATTGATCAGCTAGCTATAGCTAGCTAGCATATCTCTCTTCATATCTACAAGATCCAGAAACTGTTTTAGAATAATTGAATCCAAATTAAGCTTCGTAATTTCTCGTAGAACTTGAAACCGTTGGCATGTTAGTTTTTATTTAAATATGTACAATCTGATTGAACTTTAAAATCAAGCTTACATGATTTTAAAGAAGAAAAATTCGACAAACTAACCAACTCAACTTATAATGAGAAACTTTAAGCCAACTGCCAATTCACCTAAACCAATTGTAATGAGTCCATTAATGTAAGGAGGAATCAAACTCAAAAGTTGCACAAAGTTTCCTTCACTAATTATTTCGTTTCTTTCTGTGCAAGAAATTATCGATCATTGGGATTTGACTATCTAAGAGCGGTGACTGGGTATTTCCTGATCGGAATATTGCAATCATGAAGACGCTGAACACACTGCGTTCAATCTTAATTTATCAATAATAGATTAACAAAATAGTGGAGAGAAATAGGTAAATTTATTTTTTTTTTGTCGAAGAAATAGGTAAGTTTAACATCTTAAAAACACATGAACTTAGTTTTTCTTTTCTTAAAGGACATGAGCCCATCACAATATCGCCACACGAACTAACCACTTGTTAGTACTTAGCTTTTTTCCATTATCGATATAACAAAAAATTATACTACCATTCAAAGATATATATTATTTGATAAATTCAACACATGTCATATAAAAAAAATTATTAGAATGATTTTGCCACTAAAGTATCTTATTTATCTTTAAATTTTAATGAGTAGAAATCATAAAGTATAATACTAGAAACACACTTTTTTTAAACACACTTGTCATTTGTAACAAAAAAAACTTCTCAAATAATTAAAAAAACACATTAACGTTTTTAGAATTTGAAATAAATTCTAAATATTTAAAATTATTATTAAATGATTCATTGAAGATAGTATAAAACTACCTTATTGGCTGTCAAAATAATACATTAGTATGACCATCGAAAAAAAATATTATTATTAATTTTCATTTATTCAAAGTTCAAATTCCGTGTACCGAAAGGCTTAAAATGCATCTACCTAAAAAAAAATATAAAATCAAAATTTGCCATGTATAATTAAATGCGGAGTCCAGTACCAAGTTTAAATCGTGACCAGAATGCTTGTAATAATAATTAAATGTGGAGTCTAGTACCAAGTTTAAATCGTACGTGACCAGAATGGTTGTATTATTGTATATATGTAACATTATAGCTTACCAATCCCCAATGTGTGGCTACTTAATTGCACCGCTTACAAATTGGTTGGTAATTCAAACATTCATAAGCAGCTTATGTATATCTGGCCACTTGATCAGAAGTTCAATGAATTTTCAAAGCGGTCAGTTGCAGGTGCTTTGAATAGAATAATCCATATAAAATACTCAAGAACGTTTAATTTATAAACGAATATGGTGCTTATTAAAGAATTAAAAAATTATTTAAATAATAAAAAATTTAAACTTAAAAATATTTATTCAAATTATATCGACAACAAAATATTTAAATTATATAAAAGATATGCTTAAATAATAAAGCAGAAACACTGTGTCTGAGGCGGCTTACAAGAAGAGAAGAAAATTCGGCACTGCGCCTCTCGGAATCCTTTGACGCAGAACGAGAAAATTTACTTTGCCGAAAAAACGTCGAAGTCCAAAAATCAATTGACCCAAAAGAAAAAAAAAAAACACGAAAATGATCAAACCCGTGTTTCATGTTAATTACGAAAATGGATTCCCTATTGTGGTGTTTTTCCACATTCACACAGTTGGTGAATCATAACAGTTGGATTATGATTGTACAGCTTACAATTTTAGGAGTAAAATCGGGTTTAAAATACGAGTTAAAATTGTGAACCATTCAATTTTGATCCAATGATCCTAATTCATTGACTCCATGAATGCGGAAAACACTGACTACAGTACCGTTTATTATTGGCTTTTATCGCTGGAAGGATCCAATTATCGTAAAACATTAAAAACATTGCAATTCTCTTCAGAAAGCTTTGGCAAATATATATGCGGTAGAAATTAAGCCCCAATCAAAGGAAATAAAACGGGCAAATTTCTTACCTGATCCTAATATCCCTCCCTAGACCCATTATCATCACGAGAAAAAGAGTCCTGGATTTTTCGACATGCATTTCTCTTGCCATGTAGTAATTTCTTATTTCTCATAATATAGATGATTGAGTAGTACTAATCATACTCTCCGATTGTCAAATATGCTAGTTTCGTTTGCAGAGTTTAGATTTGTAATTTTTTATATTCGAGTTCAATTCTCTTGTAAAAAAATATATTGTGTTTGTTTAACATTATCAATTAAAATTCTTGTGAAGCTTAATTAATTAATATTTTAAATTAGTCCTAAAGAAAATGAAAGTCACGTCATTCAATGAGACCTATTTAAATTTTATCCAATACAAGAAAACATGTTTGAAAAGAACGTGTTACATAATGTGCTTAAATTACTTGTTGCCTCTGACCTTCTTCATTGCAGTTACGGCTCATGGACGAGCATGGTTAGGACTTAGGACTTAGGTCATCTTTAGGCAGCAACCAGTAGTACATCAACATTAATCAACAAAACAAAACTTGAATCACCAACCAAGAGTCTGTGGGACTTAAACCACAATTAGTATAAAATCTGTTATATTTATCGCAACATACTAATTTACTAATATTTTTTTTCTTGACGGAACTGAGTTACTAATATTTATCAATAAAAAAAGTAAAGAGAAAGTATAATTAAAATAAAGTGTCGATTGTACTCTGATAGAGGATATGTGTGTACATACTTCCGCACTATTATCCCATTAATTTATATTTTAATCGCATTGGTTTAAAAACAAAAGAGTACATTATATTTTCTATATTAAGATATCTAAGACGACAAACTCTATTATTATGTATAACCTTTTAAAATATCACAATAGAAAGTGTTTTAATAAACAAACTGCTAAACTACTATCACTTCAATTTTATTATCTTACGACTTTTTTTTTGATAAACTATTATCTTACGACTTGATTGCCGCCTAACATACTATTAAAAATATATGAGTGTATAATAAATACTAGGTCGCCTTGCAGGAGATAGTGAGGCGTGATTGCATGCATCATCTATCTATTCATCTTTGTACTAACTATAATAATATAATGGCTTAATCATCTTTTTAGTCCCTATAATTTCATGATTTTTTCATTTTCGTCCTCACAAAAAATATTTGTTCATTTTAGTCCCTGAAACATGTTTTTGCTTTTTTGTAGTCCCTACCGTTAGAGGTGTTCTGTTAACTGCTGACCTGTATGACGGAAGTCCACGTCAGATTGCCACGTCCCCTCCTGTCAGGCCACATCACTTGCCACGTATTTGAAAGGAAAAAATTGGAAAATTAATTTGAGGAAGGAGATATCGTTTAAGGGTTAAATGCAAAAGCTAAAACACCCACTTGTTTGTTGCAATGTCTCCTATGTCATCCAGCAGCAAATCTAGAAACCACCTCCAGGACTCTTTTGTCTCATTTTCAACCACAACAAATGCAATTGGGAAGTATTGATCATTAGGATCTCTTCCCACTGCAATTAACAACTGACCACCATACTTTGTTTTAAGATGACAACCATCCACACCTATGAATGGTCTACACGCTCTCTTGAATGTTGTCTTACACCCCTCTAAGCACATATAGAAACTGCCAAATCTTGGCAATAGAGCAAGTGATAGCCTTTGAACATGAATCTTACAAGTATTTCCTCTGTTAGCCTTTATTAATTCTGCTACATAAGACCGTAGCAAGGAATATTGTTTACTTGCATCTCCATCAACTATCCCTTTGGCAATTAGCCTTGCCCTCCAAGCTTTTGATAGTGAAATTCCAATAGAGTAGGTACTTCTTATTTCATCAATTATGTCAATCACTTTCATCACATTGCTTGACTTGAACTTGTTAGCCATTACCCGAGCCACCCACTTGGACTTTGCATTTTTGTTGTTGAACACCCTTCCACAAGAGTGTTTCGGCTGGAAGGTCTTAAGCCTATAAGTGTGACTATGCCCAACTCTACTAACAAAAGCCACAAAGTCACAAGTGTTCTTGCACTTCACCCGTACCCTTTTTTTATCATTCTTGACAAATTTAATTTCTCTCCCGTTCAGAACAGAATGTTCAAGGATAGCCTCCTTGAACTCCTTAAGAGACTTGAACTCCATGCCTAACTTGAATTGGAAATTTTTGGACATTTCATCTTTATTGTACCTTTCATACCTAACAATTTCTGTATCCGAGTCTGAATCCACACTTTTTAGGTCCTCAGATTCATAATCATCCTCAATCTGATGTTGGACATCAACATTATGTGGGATAAAGGCTCCCACATCCTCATCCCTAACACCTTCAACCCTACCACCATGCTCTTGAACACACTCATCTTTCTTATTAGGATAAGTTGATTTTCTTCTCACCTTCAACTTATCCACTCTTTCTAAAGGCTCGGGGGCTGCATCTCTTGCCTCATCAAATGCTTCACCCTCCTCAACAGCCCCCTCAACAATCGCCTCATCAGGTTGTTATTGATCACCTTGTATTTGAAATCCATCATCAATCCCATTGCACCTCTCTTCCTCGCTATCATCCAAGTTAACTTCTTCCACACTATCATCCAAGTTAACTTCTTCCACACTATCATGACTACCTTCATCACTACTATTATCCTCAATATCATCACCTAAACAAACTCCTTTATCATTTCCACCACCCCCACTTTCCTCCATCATCTGATTGGCCCCACTATCCACCTCTACATATAGGTCCACTTCACAATTGTTGGAGAGGGCATAATTGCCCATTTCTAGAGCATGACTATCTAACAAAATCTCTTTCAGCCCTTCTTCAGAAGTAGAATCCTTTGTCTTCAACCACAACTTCAGATTCTTACTGTACCCAAACTCATCCTTCAATATTCCCAAGGCTTCAAAATAAGACCACCTATCAATGTCTATGCTATGCATGACATGGACCTCTCCACCTTGGTACTGCAGTGTGGGGTCACGTTCAAAACAACCCCTGTGATGAATTTTAATAGAAAATGCCATTCCTATGCACATATGGTAAAACATAGTCAATAGTCACTTTAATAAAATAAGTACAGCAAAATAATACATACAATACTACAACAGACAAAGGAAGGTAAATATGGTCCCCACATGACACACGCTTATAAATAGTCAAATTCAGAAGAGGGAAAATTTTGATGGTCCCTACATGACCTGACCCACAATCAATAAATAAAAGACTACAGGGACAAATCTAATGCTGCCTACGTAAGGAAAACACATTGGCATGGCATTAAACAGTAACATTCTTCATTACCTAACTTGTACCACTTCGACAGCACCGTTCAAATGGTTAGACGACGTTCACACCCAACCAACGACGTTCATCCCCCTTTGACGACGTTCACACTGTTCGATGGCGTTCAGAATGCTCGACGACGTTCAACGAATTTGCTCTCCGTCAGACCCATTTCTCTTCTTCAAGGAACCACATGAGCATTTCTTTGTGTTAGGGTTGTGATTTCTAACTTAGGCACGCACCAGCCGGTGGCCATTTATATTTTGCCCATACCTTCAATCAATTTTCCAATTTTTCTCTTTCAAATACGTGGCAAGTAATGTGGCCTGACAGGAGGGGACGTGGCAATCTGACGTGGACTTCCGTCATACAGGTCAGCTGTTAACAGAACACCTCTAACGGTAGGGACTACAAAAAAACAAAAACATGTTTCAGGGACTAAAATGAAAAAATATTTTTTATGAGGACGAAAATGAAAAAATCATGAAATTATAAGGACTAAAAAGATGATTAAGCCTAATATAATTTTACCAAGTAGGGGCATGGGCTCCGCCCATTTATTAAAACAATGAGAAAATATCTAAGCGAGATTTTATATAGAAAAACAAACTTCCGCGTACATTTTACCTCATTAATTTGCATTTTTAAACTTTAAATATAAAATAATTATTTATTATGGAGATTTAAATAATTTGTTATTGGAAAATGCTAAATAATTGTCCCGAAAAAACATGTTGATATTTTAAAAATAGCAATTCAGTTACTGATCACATTCAATATAGTGATTTTTACTAAATAATTTATATTCTTGTCACTTGACTAGTGATATTAAACTGTATTCGAACCATAACAATTGATTAAATGGAGAGAGATTTGTGTCGTTTTACCTACGCCCTCAATAGTTATTGAACTGTATTTGCTATATCTATCCAAGAGTGAAATAAAAAATGGAATCAGATGAAATAAAATGGAGTGATATGTAGCAAATTAAAATTATAAAATAAAATAATTATTTTAGTATGTAGGTATTTTAATAATAAAATGAAAAAAAAGACTTTTCCATATCAAAACAGTTCATAACACAAAATAAAAAAAAAGTATGTATTACATAAAAAAGAAACAAATAATTTCATCATATTCTAATCTATTTTATCCTATTTAAATAATAAATATCAGAACTCTTTGTCATTAATTAATTCAAAGCTAGCTAGGCGACATTTATTTGCAAGTACCTTTCATTATCTAATACTAGTATACTACCTTAATTAACACAATATAAGATATAATATTATAAACGAATAAACAACAAGTATATATACCTTTCATTGTCTAATACTACCTTAATTAACACAACATAAGATATAATATTATAAACGAATAAACAACAAGTATATATACCTTTCATTGTCTAATACTACCTTAATTAACACATTATAAGATATATATATAAACTAACAAATAAAAGGAAGCATGCATGCTGTCGTGGGTTCTGACTGGTGAAGTGAAGGCACTTGGAGCTGAACGTACGCCAAACTTGAGCAACTGATTTTGAGATGGACAGTCACGGTGGAGTGGCTATAACTTGTTGCTGGTAAAATGAAAACCGCGGGTGGAGCAATGATTGATTGAGGTTAATTATTTTTGCAACTTGCATATGGGTCTGAGTCTGACAGTCTGAATTGGCAGGAAAAGAGGAAAGCTGTGTTTAATGGAACTATTGAGATTTGAGGCATTGTAGGAGAGGATCCGATGTGTTTGTGTGTGTGAGTCTGTGAGAGAGAGAGAGAGAGTACCTGGCCGGTGATGTGGGGGCTTTCATTCAGATTAGAAATTAGAAAATTAAAATTGCAGAAATGATATCCCACGTCACGATTTGAATTACCTTTTAAAAGTTTTTTTATTCATATAAATCATGCCTACGCTACGATCAGTGTATTCTTCTTTCCTCTAAAATTTCCCTATTATTAATTATTTTTATATAATAGAAGAATGTGTATCTCAATTTTAATACGAATTAAAGAGTATATTCTTTTTGGTAGTATATATTTTTGGTACGAATTAATTAAAGAGTATATATTTTTACCAAAAAAAAGAGTATCTATATTTTTTATTATTTTATTTTAAATTTATTTATATATACTTCATAAATGTATTTAATAATTTTTCAATTATATTTGATATTGAATTGAATATTATGTACAATTAACAATGAAAACATTTTTAACAAAAGTATGATATTTTCTTGAAATACATGGATCCTTTATCTTTTTCCCCAAAGTGGATACGATCATATTAAATGCATAAGTAATATGTTCATAAAAAATGCATAATTATTATTTACCTGTTAAAATATTTTTCCTCATAAGTCATACTCCTATAAACTATTTATATTACTTCTATAAATCATTTCTCACATTTTCTCATAACTTTTATCTTTATTTTTCGGTCATTGCTTTTTATTATACTGAATAGACAAAAACAATTTATTTCCTATCATTTCCTTTAGTTTTTTTCCCCTTTGTTTTACCTTTTTCTTGGACTTTTTTAAATGCTGCTGTATCCTTCAATTTTTTTGTCTACTCAATTGCATTTCTGTCTACTTTATATTCAGATCAAGTATAATTTTTCAAAGTAATATGTACAAAGCACACGTGCTATAACTAGTTTTTATAACAACCGTCTTAAGAGACTAGTCAATAATTTAACAAATAATTTTAAAAGAACTATAAAATATTTCACATTTTAATAAAAAAAATCGCTTTTATTTTTTTAGACAAATATTAAATCATTAGCCTAATTTATTTGGTGTATTATATATACAAAGCATAATAATCAATGGACTCCCCACACTCATGACACACTCCTCACTTCATTGGGATGACGTGTGAGAAAGGTGGTGGGGTGTCCATGTATCATTGTCCATATACAAATATTTCTAGACACTGGGGCCGGGCCCACACCATACATTGCCTGTTTTGGTTGCAGTCCATGGCCACGAGATCATGAGCTCTTCCGTGACCGTCACAAATTCAAAAAACACTGACCAGTGACCACCGAACCTTTTAAGGCAGCCACAAACCCAGGCTCCACTGCATTGTCCCAACTCGACAATCATCCCTCAGACCCGATAACATAATTCCAGCGTTATTATACGCAACCAGAACCAAACACGCACAATCCGTCACGAAAAAAGAGATTAGTGTTGTTTGTCTTGTGCTGCCAGCAAGCACAGCACACAAGGGATTGAATTTGATTTTGTCGCCCCTGTTTTCGTGTGTGGTGGTTTCGGTTTCGGAACATTTTTCTTTACAACAGTAAATTTTTTGAAAAATGATTCATAGACACCTAATACCCATTTAACACCCAGAGAGAGAAAGAAATAAAAGAGAGATAAGTAATAGATGTGATAGATAAATAATGTGATAGGAAGAGAGAGATAGAAACAAAAATAGGTGTTGGATGGGTGTTAAAAAAAAGTGAGTGTACATGTATCATTGTTGAAATTTTTTTTATACAACTTTGCAACAGTGTTTTTTCTTTTTTAATAAATATATTATAAATAATTACCTTATTTTAATTTATTTTTCATTTAAGATATTATAAAATAAATAAAAAATAGAAAATAATTACCTTATTTTAATTTATTTTTCATTTAAAATTAAATAGAAAATAGAAAACAGAAAACAAATCAAAACCAAGACAGCTCGGAGCCATTAAAATCCAGTTTAGAGTCAAAATAATAATTTCTTCTTTCTCATGAAAATAGGTTAAGAGAGAGTGCCAACGAAATTCATATATATCACTAACCAAACACACAAAACCATTCATTTACCATTAGGTTGAGGCGGCAATGAGGAAAAGCCAACTCCCATATGCAATCCTCACGAGGGTCCATACACGTGTCCACGATCATCTCACGACTCCACAACCGTCCGATCAATTCAAGGACGAAACAGAAGGGCAATTAGTTATCGCTATATATGTGCAGAGAACCAAACCAAACCAAACCCTGTGCTGCTGCCGAAGGGAATTGAATTGAGTCTGTGAGAGCAATAATTCAATTAATCATTCACCCACTCATTTGTGAAAACACTCTCTCTCTGTCTGCGGGGAATGCAGAGAGATGAGAAGCCATTGGCTCACTCCAACTGAGCGAGGTGGCCCTGCCAAACGCAGAATCACCGGCAGAAATTGCCACCGCAAACACGTCGAAGACGGGTGATCGTAACAAACTCACTCAATAGTCAAATCCCTTCTTCTTTCATTTTTTTTTCCCTACCTATAGTATATATATCGTAGAGTCAGTATTAGTGATGGGTGACAAGGAGAAATGGGGTGGCGAGGGACAGTGTAATCACTCAGCGGTGCTCCATGGGAAATACGAATTGGGCCGAGTATTGGGCCACGGAACATTCGCGAAGGTGTATCACGCGCGGAACCTGCAGAATGGGAAGAACGTGGCGATGAAGGTGGTTGGGAAGGAGAAGGTGATAAAGGTAGGGATGATGGAGCAGATAAAGAGGGAGATCTCGGTCATGAAGATGGTGAAGCACCCAAACATCGTGGCGCTCCACGAGGTCATGGCGAGCAAGTCCAAGATCTACATCGCCATGGAGCTCGTTCGCGGCGGCGAGCTCTTCAACAAGGTCTCAAAGGGACGCCTCAGGGAAGACGCCGCAAGGGTGTATTTCCGGCAGCTGATCTCCGCCGTCGATTTCTGTCACAGCCGCGGCGTCTACCACCGTGACCTCAAGCCGGAGAATCTCCTCCTCGACGAGGAAGGGAACCTCAAGGTCTCCGACTTCGGACTCAGCACCTTCTCCGACGAGAACCTGAGAACCAACGGGCTTCTCCACACCACCTGCGGAACTCCGGCGTACGTGTCGCCGGAGATTATCGCGAAGAAGGGCTACGACGGTGCCAAGGCCGATATATGGTCATGCGGCGTAATCCTCTACGTTCTCCTCGCCGGATTCTTACCCTTCCAAGACGACAATTTGGTCGCCATGTATAAGAAGATCTACAGGGGTGACTTCAAGTGTCCACCGTGGTTCTCTTCCGAGGCTCGGAGGCTAATCACGAAGCTCCTGGATCCGAACCCGAATAGCCGAATCACGATCTCGAAAATCATGGAGTCTTCTTGGTTTAAGAAGCCGGTGCCGAAGAGCATGTCGGCGAGGAGGAATGAGAAGGAGGAAGAGGAGGGGGAATTGTTGTTGTTTGATGAGAAGTCGATGGAGCCGCCGGCGACGATGAACGCGTTCCATATCATATCGCTTTCTGAGGGGTTCGATTTGTCGCCGTTGTTTGAGGAGAAGAAAAGAGAGGAGAGGGAGGAGATGAGGTTCGCCACGGCGGGGACGCCGAGCAGGGTGATATCGAGGCTGGAGGAGGTGGCTAAGGCGGTGAAGTTCGACGTGAAGAGCAGCGACAACAAGGTTAGGCTTCAGGGGCAAGAGCGTGGGAGGAAAGGGAAGCTTGCTATTGCGGCATATATGTACGCTGTTACGCCGTCGTTTCTTGTGGTTGAGGTGAAGAAGGACAGAGGGGATACCTTGGAGTATAACCAGTTCTGTAGCAAAGAGCTTCGTCCTGCGCTCAAAGACATCTTCTGGACTTCTTCGCCTGAGAATTCAACACCCGCTGCTTGCATTAATTAATGTTGAATGTTGAATCTGATTCTTGTTTTACATCCGTGTAGCTTTCGTCCTTTGTTGTTATTGTTAATTGTTATTACTCTTGTTTAGGAACTTCCATGTTTTTAAGACATGAGATGAGGTTTGTGTTCTTGTTTTTTTAATTTCTCATATTATTGTGCCTTTTGTATCTCTGTTGCTCAAAATGGTCATTGCCAGAGCCCAGATTCAAAAAAAAAAAAAAAGACAGTTAGAGAATCGAAAACAACAACCGTGTTGTTGATGATTCGGTGTACATTACATGGGTTGATTAATGTTTAATTTGTTTGTGTGTGATGATGTCATGTGTGTGTAAATTGTAATTGGACTTGGGGAGGGCTTAATTACTGGCTGTGTTGGGGTTCCTTTTCAACTTTAATTTCACGGTTACCTTGGTTGTGTTTTTATTGTGTTAATGTTTGCTTATCTGTCTAGATTCCAGATAAATTATATGTCCTAAATTTTACCGAACATAAGAGGAATTCGATTTCTTGTGACATTCATGTTCAGAACCGCATGTCTGTAATGGGGAATTTTGATTATTTGGGTTGCCGTTTACATCACCATCCCCACCCCTACCCCGTGAAGAATTGGCGGAACCGCTGAATATAGTATCAGTTTACAGTCTTTGGAAGGTAATGGAGAGCAATTGGTTGGGGCCAAACTCACTACAAACGTGTGTCATATTTTGGAGATGAATTTTCTTGACATACTTATCTCTTGGTATACTTTTTATTTTAAAGTTTTTTTATTATAGTCTATAATTTATTTTTTTATTAACAAATATCTCATAAATTTAAAAGAAATGTAAATAAAAATATTTAAATAATTGACTTTTGTCTTGGTAAGAAAAATTATTTATGGTAATTTATGAACCTTATGTGTATCGTTGACAGAAGAAAGGTGACACTTAATATGGGTTTATCCCATTTGTTCCCACCAATGGGTCACTGTGTCATTGACGTAGATTGAGTATGTAAAATGTTTGACTTTGATCCAATATACCATAATGATGACCTGCAACCTGCTATTAAAATATAGATAATACTATTATATAATTGCAAATTTGGGTCTACAAAAGTTTGAATTTGTTAAAAAGTCCCAATCTTAAATCTCTCTTCTCTCATCCCTTCTCTATAGCACAAAAATGTTTGTTGCGTTATTTCACCCTTTTTGTTCTTCAAGTACCTGCTTTTTCGAGCACCAAATCCATTCATAGCAGCATACCAATTGTAAAACAAAAAACCTCTCCGGCATCTGGAAAGTGATATTTCTTAATGTCTTCGCCAAATAATTCCTTGAAGTTCACTTTCCATATATCCTCCACCCCATTAATTGCATAATCATCATCAAAGTTGCAACCACCTGCACCACTATTCACCCCCATGCCACCACCTTCGGCCTCTTCTTCACTTTCGTTGCTCTCATTGTTGTCTGATAGTGCAATGTCATCCAATCCTTGAAGATTTAGGAAAAACACAATTAAATCAAATAGTCAAACACAGCCTGGGTATTTGGTGTCCTAAATCAATTCATCACATGACAGAATACCAACCTGGGTTGCATCCACATCCGCTTCCATTTCCATTTTCTTTTGGGTCGAATCTTGCCCTTCGAAAATAACCCCAAATTAATCCCAAATTAATCAGTATCGCACCACAACTAATCTCTATCATCTACTACAATAACAGGTCCTAAATTATTTCAAATATAAAACAACATCAATAGCAACATCGGACTCATACAAAAGAAAACGAACAAAATGACCATACCTGGAAAACACCTCTATGTGACGAGAATGACACACTGTAGATCAGATCAGACGCAGTAGCTAACTGGCACAAACCACAGACCTCAAAGCTAACAAGGAACCCGTTCAATGGCGGAGGAAGGTTTTTGCTTTTTCGGTAAAAGCATGGAAAACGAAAACATATGAAGAGACAAAACAGAGAACCCGTAATCTCTAAAATGTGGGGTACGAAAAACGCATAACATCCGCCCTAACCATGTCTTGAAGCGCCTCCGGTGGAGTAGGAGCAACCTTGACCGCGGTTGGAGATGGAACAACCTTGAACTTCTCTTACTGTCTGTTGTTTTATGGGAGCAGAGTTTTTGTTTATTTCCTCTTAACGATGGCACAGAACTTACGGGTTCTTAATCAGGTCTTAATAATATCCTTAATAATTATAATTATTAAGACCTTTATTTGCAATTATTCTATTTTGCATATGAAATAACTCTCATTTTCAGGGGATGCAGTGCAATTACTTTTAACTTGTAAAACCTCCTGTAGCAGGTAAATTACCTGCTTCCCATTGATGGGACCAAAACAGATAGTCCCAGATTAAATGGCACCCAGAAGAAAAACAGATATCTATTAAAAGGTTAAGAAAAATAAATTTTCCTTTCATGAATAACCGTTTACGTTAAAGAAAAATTTTAATTTAATTTGAAAATGTCTTAAAAGTTAAGGAAGACATTAAAATGCGTATTAGAGTACGAATAAAGGCTATTTTATGAGAATAGAAACTCAAATTTATTATATAGAAATAGGTTAGATTTTAAAATATGTCAATGATTTTATATCTAAATAAATAAGCTAGTAAGTTTAAGACTTTAATTATGTCACCCATTGAGGTTAAGCTTTCAAAATTTTTAATAATTATATAAATATAATTTCTATACATTACATTAAATAACATATATACGATAATAACAACAAGAATAACATATTATTTATATTTATATTTATTTGAATAGGTTGACTAGTCATGTTTACAGATTTTTTAAATGATCCAAAATTTATTTTTTAAAATTAAATAAACTATTAAAAAGATTTCAAGTATTCAACCAATTATCCTATTGTACGAACTCCATGAATGATAGTTGGTCCCATTCAATGGAAGAGAGACAATAACAGAACCGTGGTTTTTGCCTGTATGAAGATAGTAAAGGGCTATATATGGATTCTGTTAAGGATCTTCAACAACAGTAGAATTGACACTTCATGGCAGATTGGGATCGCCAGTTGCAGTTAAAGGAGAACAACCCGCCATGGAAGCTTGTGGTAAAGCTTATGTCACCAAGAAGGAGAGTGGAGAATTAAGATCTTCTCCATTTACTTTTCTCTTTATTTTCTCCACTACTATGTTTTTAGGGACATAAATGAAATAAGTGATACTCTCCACTATGTATGTATCACATTTATGTCATTTATTTTCCCTAAAAGCATAATAATGAAAAAAATTAAAAAATAAATAAATGAAAAAAATCCTAACTCGAGAGTGGGGTGCAGAAGCTGAGAAAAAAGAATTCATAAGATACAATATTACAAAATGAATTCTCCTTTTGATTTCAGATTTTCAGTATCCATCATATACTGGTTTTTATATACAGAGTTTGTCCTCAATTAACTAAATTGTAACTGATTCAACTATATATTACATGTGAGCTAAGTATGCAAGATGTGTAAATTAGGTTACATCAGCACTAATTAATTATAAAGAGTGTGTTTAAAAAGAATACATTGTTAGGATTTTCCCCCTAATTAACAAACGCTTCCTTCCGACTTCCAATTATTTGTATACAAAACTACATCTATGATGGCAGTTCCATAACTTCATTGTCCTGCCAGGCTGTACTATTATGGCAGCTCCCTTAATTATTTGATTAATCGTGTAAAGACTTGAAGGGTACAAGCCAAAACCACACACTGTTACAACATATTTAATGTGCAACCTAGTTGCCAATTTTTTCAGATATACGAGACTTGAGAACTTTGAAAGGGATTCATTGTTGTCGTATTGTCGATCAGTTGAAATAGAAGCATTTGAGTATGCATCTTTTGTGATTAACATGTACTCTTCCTCTTTTCATTAAGATTCTGCAGCAAAACACCTTGCATGTCAAATTTCTTCATTAGCAAAGCACATTACAGTTTCCTGAAGCTGAATTGAACAATAACACTATAACAATAGTACTAGCTAGCAGTACTATTCAAAACAACCAAACTGCAAATTGAACAGCCAGCTAGAATTCAAAACTCATTTTGAAGACAGGTCACAAAACAAATATAAGAAAAACGAAATACGAAATTACATCTATCCTATATGTCTCAATTGTAAGACTTAGTGTATCATGCGAGAGATACATGTGATATGTAATGGGTTTAATAAATAAATGATAATTAAACTTTAACTTACTTAATCGTGATTGGATAAAAGAGGAGCAATTTCAGAATATAACTGTTATTTGAGGGGGTTAGCAGTTGATAAGGGGAATCAGGAGAATCCTAATTTCCAAATAAAGGGAAACAAGAAATCCTAATTTTTCCATTAACCTGAAACAGATCATATATTCATGGCATGATAGTGTTCTCTTCTTCTTCTCACCATCATAAAACGGGGAAGGAATAGAAAGGGCAGGCCAAAGGATAGAAATCAGTTTCTCCCTCTCTCTTTGGGAATTAAAGGCATCAATCAATTCTCTCCATCTCGATAAAGGTAATATTTTCCCCTATGGTATTGTAATTTGTGAGAATCATGAAAATCCAAGATCCTACATTAGTTTTCTATTGTTGTGAACCCTAAAGAACTACTACTTTCAACAATGCGTCACTGAAGGAAACAGGAAACAGTAAAACCTGATAAAATTGCTTATACTCTTCTAAGCAACTGCAAAAGGGTATACATATATAACCAGATTCAAGCACATAATCTCAATCCACCATATTGTTATGACTTTCCTATGGCATAATAATTGCTCAATTTTGTTGCATAAGGAACAAATCAATTAACTTTAAAATAAGATAAAAAGCTTATATCCTTGTTCAATTCCCAGTCAAATCCAGTTGACATTTATAGAATCAGTTTCCATCTGGGAGCAAACTGGTTTAGTTTATATTCCTTTGATAAAGGTGCACTATATACATGCTTTAGTAACAATTACACATAAGGAATTGTTTCAAAAAAGCTTATTTCAACAAGTTTAGCATGGAGCCTTTTATTCTTTCTAAGTTAGAGATATAAAATCCATTGGTAAGTCTTCACCTAATATTTGAAGCTTTTGAGATGAATGGTTCCCTCAAAAATATAAATCAGAGTCAGCTATGTGGTACTGAGATCAACCCTTGCTAATCCTATTTCTCTTTGCTAAATTAATGATAATGGTCACATGGTCTTGTCTACAACCCAAGTCCAACACCATAAGGCTTTAGAGAGCATAATAGAAATATCATTTTATTTATGCTTAAAAGTTGTAGCATAATAGCCTAAACTATAAGAATAGCTAGCTCATTGGCATTTTTCTCGTTTTTTTTTCTGTGTATATGTTAGCTCATGATCAGTAAGCAACACTTACACCACAGGCATTGAATGCAAGAGAGGGGAGAGGGGAGGGAGAGAGAGAGAGCCATTAACCGACGAGCAATGCTAGTAATAAGCTAACTAACACAATCTTTTAAATACTATATTTTTAGATAAAATTCATGTGAGTCTCACTAAATCATAAGTCCTGCTCTCTATTTGGTGAGATCCACTCCTTAAGTGGTGGAACTCTCATATTTCGCCTAATAAGAAAGAGTGTGTTGATAACATTTCTCTTAAACACAAAGGTCAAAGGCCAACCAAAAAATTTTATTTAATAAACTCATGATTATGATCATGATTGAGGATTTGAGGTTTAATTGAAATATACAGATTCTAACACCACTAGATCATCCAGACTCAAGCCAGTACGAGTTAGGGTTATAACTAGTTTTTGAGGACGAAATGCAATTGCTAGAGGGTAAGACTTCTTCGGATTCAAATTAAGTGCAGGAGGAACTTCATTTGCACCTCAAAGACCTACCCAACTTTTGGTAATGGAAAATGCTACTTAGCCAGAAATAATTTGCCAACATCAGATGCCATGCTAATTGACTATTGTTTGATCTAGCAACTAAGTATGACAAGTATTTTGATTTAACAACTGCCTTTGAATCTAGCAAAATTGTGACCAACTTTTTACTTATATAGAACTACTTTTTGATAATTATACATTTTGACCCTGGAATTAAGAGATCTCCACAAAGCATACTAGTTAGTAGTTACCAGCATATAGCCTAAGCAGTATCAAAGAAGAGACTTCAACAATACAAGATGTCCCTAGACACTGCTTTCATATAATAACCTCGGTAGATCATACTCATGTCATGTAACAGTGCATACAGGCATATCTACTGTTACTTTGCAAACAACACGGTTACCAAAACCAATGGCTATGGCCACAGCCTGGTAAATTAAATTGCACCAATTTTTTCAAATCCTATATGTCCATGTTTACTTTTTATTCAGTGTTCTTATTCCCCTCTTTCTGACTTAGTAAAATGCAGAAAATTCAAATACTCTTCTTTTATTTATTATGTTCTTAGTCAGCATTTCATATCTCCTATGATGAAAATTCTGAACGATAAGTTGTTTCCTCACAAGACATGTCTTATGTGATGTTAAAAGTGCACACAGGCATATCACAGCCGCAGGACTCTAACACCTCTGAGCCTGTTAATGTGGCTTGTAAAGTAATTTGATGACCCACAACAAAATACTAATACAAGTATTCCTGATCAAGCTTAATATTAAAAAAATTGAAAAATACTAATACAAAATTAGATAAGAAGCTAAAATCCAATTAAGAATAAGATATGATTTATGAATAGTTAAACTCAAATTCCACAATAACAAACCTTAATTAAATTTCTGATATACTAATGTAAGAATTATATAATAAAATCCAATCAATTCGCGTTATGTTCACGAGGAATGTTAGTAACACACTGTTTTGGACACACATTTTGTGATTGTTGCATGTTTTTAAAAAGTCAATTCATTGCTTTGTAAATTGATTACTTTTAAAACAAAGGTGATGACTTTTCAAGAAATGGATCAATCACAAATAGTGTATTCAAAACAATGTATTGTTAGCATTCCAATTATACTCATTCATTGTGTAAAACACTATGCTATCAGTGATAGTTTAAACTTATAATGAGTGGTATGCTCATGATATATGAATGTTGAAATGAATACAAGCAAAACTCTTTTATTGTGCAAACAAGATGCTTGCTATCATAAATGGCTATGATCTCAGCCTAAATGGAATCACATTTTTAATGCAAAACTGTACATGTTTATTTTATTGTTAGTTCCCTCTTTGTAATAATTTATACATTTGGGCTCACTCTTTTCATTGTTCTTATATTGTTTCTATTATCCTCTTTTTTTTATTAAAAAAAAGAGATAATCTACTTACTGTTTTTTTCTACTTCACTACTAGAAAAAATTGAATTACCAACATAAATTAAAGACGAAAAAAATAAAATCCGTCTTTTAGTGTTAGAGATAATAGAATTATAGACGAATTTCAATTTTTTCAGTCGGTATTCAACTTTTTCTAGTAGATTTTTTTTTTGATAAAAAATATATAAGCAAATGTTGATGGATTGTACATCATAGGGGAAGCTTTAAAATGGATCCCAGTCACAATTTACAAAGATAGATTAGACACTTGAGTTTAATGGGGGGGAGCAAAGAATGCATCAAGTCATTAATCAAGTGTAACAATTAGGTTTTCTGGTTTTGAACACTATTCTGTATTATTTGAATTGGACACTTCTTGTGCTTTTTTTTATCTTTTTAATACAATTTGATTTTTCAAAAAAAAAGTGTAACAATAGCCGCATCATTAAGCAACAAGGGAAACTGGGCTAGGAGAAGGACCAAATGTGTTGATAACTTCAGTCTATGTTTGAGAACCATGAATTGACTGTTATTCTACTTGCATAAAACTTAAGACAATTGCAGAATCCAGAACGTAAAATTATTTATTCCAGCCGGATAAAAACAATAATTTTAAATGTGAAGAAAGTCATTTTTTTAATTCTCATTTGTCATAATGACAGCAAGGAAGTTTTAACTTAAAACCTCTCACCACTAACCCAGTAGCTTAACTTAAGATAGAAAATTTTAGGATAACAAATGAGGCAAGCAAGTTGTACATGAACAGCATTCAAGGAGGTAAAAGGAGTCGATGAAAACTTAAGTGGAGAATATCTGAGAAGGAAAGGTCCCCAATGATCTTTCAATGGAATAGAGTGGAAAAAGTAGAGATTTGGAATTCGCTATAGAAACTTCAAACTTGTCCCTTCAGATGCATAGCACTTTCCTTCCCAATACAAGGGCAAAGGCAATACAAAGTGTGCTTTTGAGATCTAGAGGAGATTAACTTTAAATAACCACGAGAAGAAATTATATCCAAGTAAATTGATAGTGCCACAAAAAGTTGAAAACTTGAAGGTAAAATGTTACTGATACACAAGTTTTTACATGTGCAACAAATTTTTTCTTTATAAACAATGTCCCTTTTGTTTTAACATAACATTTCAAATTTTATGTGCTTATAAACAATGATATGTTTCAATATGTTCATATGCACACCAAACAGGCGCTCTAACAAATACTTAATTATATAAGCAATAATATTTCAAAATTTGAGCTAGCAATCCAAGTGACAAGAAATTTGCTGATTGCAAGATACTGACCAAGCCTACACAAAAGGGTGCTACAGAAAGAGGCTGGGCCTGGAACAAAATCCACAAACAAAAATGAAGTAAAAAATCCTTGAAAAACATATCTTAAGTGGTGGAAAGAAATTGGTAAAATAAAAAAATTAGACAGACTTCGTAAGTTACAACACAATGCAAAATAGCATGCACTGTATGGCAGTATATACTAGTTTATTACTACAGCCGCTTCTCACTACCATATAGCATCAACTTTTAAGTGACACTGTTCTTTATTACCCAAATTCTCCAGACACACTCCAAATTAAAGCAACCCATACAAGCATAATCCCACCATTTTCATCATTCATCATCAAAACTTGCTCAATCATGTCACCATCATCAGAGTTACCTGGACACTACCATTACACTGGCCACCATTTTCTTCACCTCCCAACTCCACCAGCCTATATATATGCTCATTAGTTAGTGTTACATTTTTTTTTTCCTGGAATTAACCTAAAAGAAAAGAGATTTTGTGTAATGAAGAATTTAATCATTTTTTAGTTGTTTTATATCTTTTCTCCTACCTTCAAAAGAATAAAGCATCCGCATATACACTTTCATTATAGGTCTGAAAGCTGATACAATGAAGGAACACAATTCCCTTGTATGAGCACTACCAATTCCTTATAGTGGGCTACAAACTTGAATAACAACAAATTTAACTATAAAGAATTTAAAAATGAAACTGGGAGAACACACTTCATCCGTTAAATCCTAATTAGCAAACATGAATTCTATCTTCATTTCTTGGTTACTGATTTTTCAAGTTTCATGCACGAATAAATCATCATATTCACTTCAAACTAGAAGTCCTTACTCCTTAGTGACTACACTACTTACCAAGTATTTCAGGCAAAAAGTGTAACAAATTAAACTCTAATTCATCAAGTTTGCATGATTTTAAGACATCATCCTGGCCAGTTTCCCTCTCAGTTTTACATTTTTCCGTGTTACCACAAGATTTAATTGCAGCAAACATTATTCATGATAGACACAAATTAAACAATTAATTCCATGTTATTTTCATGAAATGAATGTGATTTTTCTACTTATATGTTGTGCGTCTGCCATAGCTATATATATTTTGCAGTAGATGCTACACTTTTCTAGGACAAATATATTGCAGCATCCATGAAGGGGGTTTCTCAACCATGCCCATGTCACTCAATCAACTTTGTTTCCCCTCCCTTATCGATTAAACTTAAACTCATACCAAACAAAAATGGCTACCTGAGTGATCATCGTGCTTCAAGCTAGCTCTTCTATTATCAGTTCTGTGGTAACACTGACCAACTTCTGAGACGTCAATGATTTTCAAGAGCTTCCCAATTTACAAATAGAGAGACTGAAAAAGAATATATTTTCTCAACTAAAAATTAAAGGAAATAGAGTACAAAATCTGTGGGAGTCTGCTGATTTGGGAAACATCTAACCTGTATTAGGAAGGTCGCTGCTTGAAAATGCCCACAGAGGGAAAAGAACAAACCTTGCCATATTATAGCCGCTCGATGCACTTTCCCACCGGTTTCCTTAATTTTACCTACAAAGAAAACGCCGGAATTAATTTAAAATATGCATAATTTGATTCTGACCCTTCAAATTCAAAATAAAAAAAATATATATGCATAAAAAAAAATTAAAACCCATAATTTCCCCTTTCGCTGCTGGGTGAAGAAGCACAAATTGAGGGCGAGCATGGTTGAGAAGTACCTAGAAGGAGCGAAAGCCGAGAAGATAAGACACAAGGGTTTTGATGAAACTTGGTCCAATCCAAAATACACACTTTTCTGTTAAAGAAGGAACAGTAGCAGAGACCGTAGTAACAAAAGGTGTACCTTGTGAGGAAGCAACTCCATGCGGGTTTCGTGAATTCAACACCATGGAAGAAAAAAGTACCATAAAAAGTCACGCCTTTGAACCTCCCTCCACCACAATTCCACAAAAAATATATATAAATAAATAGTAGCATACAATATGAGAAAAATATACTACTCAAAAAGAAATAAAATAAAGCAGGATCAGAAAAACAGCAATAAGATAACAGGCAGATGATATAATATAGTGTGGTTTAATTTGTGTTCCCTTATTAATTACCACCACCAAAACTCGAACTTGAACTTGAAACAACAAACATACGATCATTTCAAGGGCTATAATAATAATAATAATAATAATAATAATAATAATCATAATCATAATAATAATAATAATAATATCAGCCGTTGACTCAGAGAGATGAGACAAGTATGCACCATAAACGAAAAATGATAAAATTAACTAACAAAAAAATAAAGGAAGGAAGGAAGGGAGAAAGAAAATTACACTGATAACGTGAGAAAACATGAAGAGAAGAGGAAACACACAAAGGGGAAGAAAGGTGAGAAGCTGACAGAAAGAGAAGTGAGCACGCACCCGCAATTGTATGCCCTTCATACAATCACTAGCAGCATGTGCTCACTCTCTTCTGTCAGTCTCTCTAGTGTGTGTTCCTCTTTTCAACATTGATCAATTCAATAATACATATAGTGATACTAGTAATTGATCTCATCAACATCAACCCAAAACATCCATGTTTATTTTCTTCATAAACTCCAAACTGAATTCTGATGACTCAGTCAGATCTGTAACCTCATATACTCCTATATTTAGCAAAGCACTGTCCTGCACTCAGCTACACTTATATATCATGTGAAGCACCCTTAGCTACATATATATATAAAGCACCAACCTAAACTCCAACTAATACCACTATCCCCAAGTGGTCACAGAGATGCCTATTTTCATCTATTGGAGATATGAATTAGGGTTAAATGTTTTCTTTCTCTCGATCTGTTGCTTTCTGTCTCTGTCCCCATCCCCCCTTTACTTTTTCTCTAACAACCCACATTGCCCTTTTGTTTTTCCCTCAATTTTTTTTTGTAAAAAAAGTAACTTTTTGACTTTCTGTGCAACTCTAGCTGTACAGTTAGCGTCACCACCATGATCTGGGTGTGTGATTTTTTTTTCTTTTTTTGACTGCATAGTTCATCCTTCCATTGACACTGCTTACTACATATGTTGGAAGGGAATGAATAACTGAAACTGAGAAAGGATAGGAGGAAGGTGATGGGGTCTTTTCATCTGGTGCAAATTGGGTGCTTTTCCACGACATTGTAAATTGCGAGGTTCCTGTTCTGGAAGAGGCAATTCAGGAAGAGCTATGATTTATAAATACTCAATAAATTTTAATACCCATTTAATACTTTTATTTTTTTCTATATCTTTCTATTTGTCACATCACTCATCTATTACATTTATAACTTATCTCTTATCTATCTCTATCTCTCTCTAGGTGTAGGAGAGTATAGGGGTATCTAAGAAATTTTTTCAATTCAGGAACGGCACGACAGGGCAAACAGGACAACACATATATAGGACACCCAACACATCACATTACCCAAACGCCAGTACTGCATACTTTGGTGCTGAAATTTCATATCATCATATAAATATTGTCGTTTTTAAAATAACAAATTAAGAGAAATAGTACTAGATACAAAACTTTACCCTGAAATTTCATCCATAGGGTGTTTTTGTTCAAAAAAAGAGAGGGGAGATATTTTAATGGAGTGAAAGAGAGAGGAGTGGACTTAATTAGATATTATATTTGGTTGAAAAGAGGAGAGAGATTTTAATGGAATGAAAAGTTTAATTTATATTTTGTCATTATAAATATTTTTGTTAGTTTTTAAATAAGATTATTTAAGTCAATATTTTAAAATTTTTCTAAATTTTCTTGTTATTGGAGGTGAATCAAAATCAAGTGAGAATAAATTTTGCTCCCCTCTCATTTAAAAAATTGAACCAAATATAAAAATTTTAAAATAACATCTCCATTTCCCTCCCCTCCCCTTCCCTCTAGCTAAACAGGGGCTAATCCAAACACCCGATGGAAGAACAAAGAGGGAATGGGAGCAATAAGGAGTGACGAATATCAATTGGTTCAGATGGACACGTGGCAAGACATGGTTGGTTGAAGCCTGAGGGTTAACCCATGTCGATAATGCTTCAATAAAAAACTTTTAGTTTGTTTGTATTAGATTTCCCTTTCACCAAACGGACGTTTCCAAAAATGAGATAAGAGCTCTTTTTGTAAAACGTGCATCGGAAAGTGAGATTTCTGCACTGTTTCGCATTGTTCTATTTGAAAAAATCTAAATCAAATAGACACTTTGAAATTATATATTATGTACCATGAATTTCTTTTTGATCTATTGTTACATTGAAAAAATGTCTAAACCTTTCTATTTCCATGGGTATAGCAATGTCCATTGCTAGCATTTTCTTTTACACCAATTCATATGATTAAGCATGTTGCTGGGTTATTAAAAAAAAATATTTTCAATTTAAATCTAGACAATTACTAAATCAATGAAGATATTATGATCGAGTACTACAAAAAAGCTTTATCACTTTTACCTAACGAAGTGCATAAAAGGTGGATGGGGATCGATGAGTGGTTTATTTGGGTGTGATTCAATAATGATATTTGAATACTTATTCATTTTTAATACCCATATAATCATTTCTTTTTTCTTTTTTTTTTCTATTTCTCTCATTTTTTTTTTATTTATACCTACAATATTTCAAAAAAAAATTTCATGAATTAATCTGTGTTCGACCGAAAGATAAATTACAGAACATATTAATTACTTGCACTCAACCTTGCGATTACTATTTCTCTCGTCTTATTACATTACTCATTTATCACATTTATTAATTCTCGTCTCTTCTATTCCTATCAGTGTTATGATGTCCAAAAATCAATTCGGAGCGGGGGATTATGGCAAAATGGTAATTGGCTCTAGATCTGGACATTGGAAAAGGGGTATTGGCCGTGTGATGGTCATTGTGGAGGGACCCGTGTGTGTCGTTTGGGTGCTCAGGATGGGACTGCGTCGCAATCACACGGATAATATATATAGGTAATTATTTAAAAATTCAAAAGTTATTTATTAAAATAATAAAAAATGTCAAAATCATATTAAAATTATGTTGATGTTATCATAGATTTTTAATTAATTGTGATTAATATAGATTGTGTTTCTGCAAATCACATCCACGACCGACTCTTTGAAATATCTTGGTCCTTAAAATTAATCTTTTCTCCTTTATTAGAAAAAGGAGACCGATCGAGTAAATAATTACTACCCTGATCTTATTTATAAGAAATAAAAATGAGTTTTTTTTTTGTTTTTTTATAAGAAATAATATTTTATTTTTAATAAAATTAATTAATTATTTTTAATTTTATTTTTATTAATTATCACACCACTCACTAAGAGTTTACTTATTTTTCATTTAATACAAGGATATTTCTTGAATTTTTTTTTAAAATTATAGCATTATCAATTAAAAATAACACATTTCAATGCATTTGTTGGTCTGTGTGATTTTAGTCTTATAAGTACAATAATTTGGTCTGCTCATTATTGTTCTTTTGATTAATCGTCAACCACAATGGACTTCAGTGCATGCATTTAGCTTTTTGCTTAACCTTCGGGTCAAAATTATCGGGCACACTCCTCGTCAGCAACATTTTCTTCAACTTGAGCTAGCGCAGGATGTAGGGCAGGTTTGTCTCTAACCATGAAGTGCATAGTGCACATGTTTGACCAATCACCTCACAAAAATGGTGCGGTAATATCTTTCCAGCTATATATTATATATCGGGTGGAGTGGCAGATGATTTGCCAAATACAGAAATCAACCATGATTTGGATGAAGAAAAAATCCAGCATATGCGCAAACTTAATTAACACAGCTAGCCATATGGCCTTGCATTAACACATCTGCATATATAATCAATCAATTATTGACAATTATTATTTTTGCCGTTCTTATTTTTCACTAAACTTTGAGAAATCGCGTTATTTTTATGAAGTCAACTTCATATTATTATGGCACTATGAATCCAACTTCGGACTGTAATTAATTTAATTTGTTGTAGTTCTTAAAAATATAATAATAATATATAATAATTTTTTAATTTGAATTTTGAAAGTTAAAATTCAGAAATCATAAGAAAAAATATATATTATCCTTATTTCTGTTGCTGGTTGTTTAAAAAATTGGAAAGAAAGTCAACAAATAGTCAAACCAAAGACACAAAGACATATTGAGTCAATTTCTGTCGCTGCACACTCTATTACTAATTCAAAATTTCAATTGCAACTAACTTTCATTATTATTATTTTATTTCCTTTGAAAACCACCGATTACCACTATTTTTTCCACTAACTCCTCTCTCGAATGGGAAACTCCCCATCAAATCAAATAATAGAGTTATCCATCGAGTCAACTTCCTCCATATAGGACTTGGATCATTTGGGGCCTACATCCTCTCTATCGTTCTCTTCATTTATTTCTTTCTTTTCGTTATATCTTTATTTTTTTTCTATCTTTTCTAATTTTCTCCCACCTCTTACTTTTGCAGCCGGAGAGGCAGCACGACTATAGAGGATCCAATTTGATTCGCCTAAAGTGCACCACTTGACTTTGGTCTTCAGTAGTCAGGATCTAAATCCAACAATTGAGTCTGTTACCTATTTGATTGCGGCACCAATATGGCAGACATGCCCTCTATGGAAGGAAGGAAGGAAAGAGTCTCTATTTGAGAGTGCATATGCGATGAGGTCTAGAGAGAGCTAGGTACATCATATGGTACTGCAAAATTAAAAAATAAATAAATATTATAATTAAGGCCATTGCTATAGTATGCAATTGCAAATGGGAAGGCTCGCATGTACATCGCAAATAATTGCTCAACACGCATGCCCATGGATAGCGATTATGTTCGTACAGTTCCCCAGAGTCATGTACATTATCACTCTGTTAACGCTAATGTGTGGTACAGGGCCTTCATTGCAAATATCGTACTGCACTGAATATGTTATGTGTATGGGGATGATGAGAGGGTTCGTCAATAGACTTACGACCACATTTTAATCATAGTGGATCAAGAGTGCTAGTTCCACAAAAATTGAAGACACAAAAAGTTATTAGTCAACTCCTAATTTCAAATTGAAATAATTAAGAACTAGAATTATATATTGATCAATATTGATCGGTGGACACATGCAGCACATGTAACAATTGAATGTCAAAGTTTCATGTCTTTGATCTTTCTTAGAAATGTTATATCTTCCTACATATTCTCGTGTTACTTTATAGGTAAGAAATATAATACAACTAATATCTTGAAAACATAAAAAATATTTAATATTTTTTTCATTTAGTAATTAGAAAGATTTGTAGGAATAAAAAGTAAAATGATTTAAAATTATTCTTCTTTTTAATATATATAATGGTGGCACTAAAGTTTGAACATTTTAGTTCAAATAATTCTTGTGACCTTCATTAAAAAATCTATGGAAATAGCTTTTCAATCTTTTCTTGATGTCATGTTTCGTGGCCGGAACATTTCCCTCACCATCCTTAGTGTTGGTTCAAGTATTTTTTTTTATCTCTCCCTGTTTTTAACTAGTCGTTCATTACCTCTTCCTCCTTCTTTAGTACTAAGGACTAAGATACACCTTCAAATAATTACTTTAATTTTTCTTACAAGCTTTTTACTGTCTTTTTTAGCTACCTTGTATTTATTTCAATCTTTATTGTCTTTACTCAAAGACCATGTTTTATAATATTTTATTTTATTCTTAACCTTTTGTTGTTATCATTCCACCACTAAAAATCCATAACCCTTTGGTCCAATATATATTTCTCCATTTATTTTATATTTCTAATTTGATATATTTTTATAAATAATTACAAAAACATTACATTATTTTACTATGTTATTTTCATCATTTTTCATAAATACTAAAACAGAAGATAAATAGGAAATAAAATATCAATGAAAACATATTAAAAAAGAAAATAAAAACAAAAATTATTAATTTTTTTGTGTGTCAATTTTAGTTTTTCTTCTAATTTTTAAGAACGCAGTCCTCTGGCCCAGACGAAGGCCCTATTTATTATCTTGGAAGCTTTGGCCAACGCCGAAGGCTAGTCTGCCCAAACAGTCTTTGTCTTGACCAAAAAAAAAAGGCTTTGTCGAATTGTAAAAAAGGGGCCCATTGCCACATACCATTTATTTGGGCTTCAAAATATGAATTATTTCAAAGCCCAGCCCATTTGAGTCTATATATTGCATCTCCCTTCACAGGTCCCATTTTGGATGCTCTCTACTCTCTATTCTCATGGCTCTGGAAACTTACGCAGCAGGAGACCAGGACAAAATCCACCCCGATGTCCTCACCAAAGCTAGAGAAGCTTGCTACAAGGTTCTCTCTTCTTCCTCTTCACCTAAATTCGTTTCTGTGATTTCTACTCTCTCTTCTTCTTCTTCTTCTTCTTCTTCTTCAATCGTGTTATATTGATGGGTTTTGTTTTTTGGGGTGGGGCATTGCATTGAGCAAGGCTCGTGATGCTTTCTACGCGTGCCTGGAAAAGGAATCTGACAAAAAGCCCACAGAGACTGCAATGGTGGGCTTGCTATACCCGATAGAATGCAAAAAATCGAGGGATGAATTCGTCAAACAATGCCGATCTTCCTGGGTAACATAAACATAAACGATAAACCCCTCTTTCCCTCATGATACTGTGTTCGTAAAAATTGATGCTTTTCTTAATTGGGTGTGTTAATCGTGTGCCAGGTGAAACATTTCGATAGGCAATACTGCCAGAACAAGAGGGCTCAGAGACTTTTGGATGACAAAAAAGGGTCCAGGAGAGGTCCGTTGTCGCTTCCACAGCCTTACACTTTCAAACCCACTGCTTGATTTTCATGAACCATTCCATTCCCCTATTAGTTAGTTAGTAGTAGTAATAGTGGGTCCTTCATAATTTTTGGCAGTATGTTCATGTTTTTTTTTTTTTATGATTAGTATCTTCATGTTGTGGTACAGGGTTTCTATACAAGTATATATTTAGTATTAGTCACTTCTCCGTCTCTTTTACTGTTGATGTTGGATTGAATGATATATTGTTCTTTTAAAAATAAATAAATAAACAGCAAATAATAATATCTGTCTCTAGGAGTTATAATAACTTACAATTCGTAGTGCCAAGTGCACTTGTGTGAAGAGTACCCTTATTAGGTTGAGTTTATTCGTGTTGGCAGGGGTATAAAAGTTAAAGATCATGGTCTTTCTGTGGGTGGTGATGTGGATTACTCATCTGAGTCAGTTGCAAACACAAGGTCTAAGAATCGTTTTCTTGCTTTGTTGCATATTTGGATCTTGAGCATTGCTTTACTTCTTGGTGTTTTTAACATTACATTGATTAGTTTGGACCTTGTAACATGTATTTATTGCCTCAAGTATTTGAAATTACACACTTCGATAATCTTGTGGTTTCCTCTGCTTCACATGCTTCGGTTATAATAAAGTATGCGGAAATGAGGGATGGACCCCCATCCCACACCCCTCCCGCACCCACCACCTCATTGGGATGAGGTGTGGGATGGGTGATTGGGTGTATGTGTATCATCACCCTAAAGTATGAAGGCTTGTGGCTATTAAACATCAGGTATCTTTGCATTAGTTATGAGAAATAACTAAAATAACACATCAGGTCTGGGGGCATTTGGTTAAACAGCTTAATTAAGTCCTTTACTTAATAAGCGCTTATTATATGAGAGCTTGTGTATTAGTTGTTTCTATAATCTAAGAGGGGATGTGGGTAAACTTTGTATAAGCTGTTTATATAAGCTATTTTGAGGAGTTTAGGAAAATAAGCTAAAAACAACTTACGGGCATATTGTAAACTATTTTTATAAGCTCTTTAAAACACTTACACAAATGATTATGTCATAAAATAAACCCAAATAAACTATTTCAAATACCTTCTTAATCTTTTAATCGACATAGTTCAAAGTCACTTCTTGCATTACCTAAGGGCTTGCTGTTTGAGTTTTTTTTTCTCCAGAAAAAAGTTATTTTAAGATTGTGCAGAAAAGTGATTTAGAGATTTTATGTAATGCAGGAGTTATTAGTGGTTTTGATTTTTTTTTTTAATTAAAAATAAGCATCCATACAAGGTAGGGGAATATAATTCCTTTCATTTCCCTTCACTTTTTCTTTGAAATGTCAAAACCCTCTCCTCCCCTCCAATACTCCCAAACACACCTTTATGTTCTATAGATAGATGTAGCATTTGTGTATCCCTTTTTTCATCGTACGCACTTTATAGTTCATTGGGTCATCTCACCTCTTCTTCGCATGGTGATTGGGCCGTGTAATATATCTCTAGATTTAACTTAAAACTACTATGGGCAGCTCTGTAGGCTACAGATCCGAAAAAGAAAATTTCTGTAATTATATCATTCTGGACAATCACTTCATTTCTACTTCATTTCTTCATTTCTTAATCCGTGTCCTTATTTGTAGACATAAAATTACCGATACGAGTTCGTGGATCTTTCTCTTGTCAACTCAAGAGTAATCACTTATACAACTGTGTTTTATTTTTCCCTTGAAAATGAGCAAGTGTTAATTTCGAACAGGTTGTTTCTTTACCCTGAGATTTATAGATGACCTGATTTTCTAAAACAAAACCCGGTTAATATAAATGCAAATGAGTAGGAGAGCAGGATGAAACAATTCTCAATTGTTGTGAAATTTTTTTTTTGGTCAACCAATTGTGAATTGTGATGCAAGAATGTGCAAATAAGTTTCACTTTTTTTGTTGGTCAAATGAATAAGTTTCACGTCAACAGTTCTGGATTCAGTGCCTGCTAAGCTGGGCCTTGATATAGATGCCGATGCTTGGGGTGTTAGAGTACCCACAGGATCTTTGACCAAAAAAAAAGAGTGCCCATCGTTTCTTTTATTCTTCTTTTGTATAAAAAAAATCTTTAAAAAACTTTCAAAACTTAAATGATTTTGAAGTGAAAAGATAAAGATGTATTATTATTAGTTTTAAATTAAAATCACATTATTAGATTAAATTAATTATAAGATTTGTTTTTTTATTTTTGTTCCAATATATAAGAGTTGTTACTTTTATCCTTATCCCCTACACTTGTTCCAAAAGTTTGGCATAAGAAACGTGGGAGAGAGGAATGATATCACAATTATGAGGCCACGCGCTATGGTTATCTAGGGTGCGATCCACACGCTTAAACATTAGTTTTCCACAGGGGTGTAAACAAGTCGAGCCGAGCCGAGCATTTAAAGCTTGAGTTTGGCTTGTGAAAAAAATTGCCAGCTCAAGCTTGACTCATTTATTTAATCGAGCCTAATTCAAAGCTTGAGTTTGGACTTGTTAAAAAAAGTAAAGTTTGGGCTTGACTTGCGGGCTCATTTATAATTTTTTTTAAAAATGATTTTTAAACTTTATAGGTTTAGTACTTAATAAAGATTAGTGTTTAATATGTTGTATATGAAATTAAAAAAATTTGGACTATTATATTTAAATAATCTAGTAAATAACAAATTCATAATTAAACCCTTAGGTGGAGAGTAAAAGTTTTTTTTTTAAGAGAGGTGGAGAGTAAAAGAGAAAATTAGTGAGAAACTCAAAAGTACTTAATAAAGAAAATGTCAAAAAAACCCTTGAAAATTATGAGATAAAGAAAAAGGAAAAATGAGTGAGAAACTCAAAAGTCATAATAATTGAAATACTATTTTTTTTACTTTATTGCTTATATCATAAATTTTAACTCAAAAATAATTTTTTTTATAAAAACTTATCATTGTCAAACTATATGAAAGTGTTGTTATACAAAATATAGAATTTATGTAATTTTAATTTGATTATATTATATTATATATATATATATACACACATATATACGAGCTATTCACGAGCCCTTAATGTCGAGCATGTAAGGCTTGGGCTTGACTCATTTAAATAATTGAGTCAAATCTTAAGTTTGAACTTGGCTTGTTTAATTAGACAAACGAGCTTGAGCGAGCAATTAACAAGCTGAGCCCCAACAGTTTACGAATTGCTCGACTCATTTACACCCCTAGTTTTCCATCTTACTATTGGTCCGTGTTTCCCACGCTAATCAAACGTGGGCATTTCATTTCCCGAATGCTCCTTCCTCCGCATGACCGATTCATCAGTTGTTGTTTCCCACTAACGGGGTCCAGTATTTTTAGATTATCAGTTTTAGAGGTACCTGCTGACTACTACTGGCTATTGGTGTTTTCAATTCATTCCCCAAACCCTTAATTTAGTACTATCATTGAAATTAAGCATAGACTTGTATACCATTACCAACACCTACCGGGAACACGTCACTTTCGGAGAAAGAGGATCTAGAAGGAAAAAAAAATGTATTCCTTTCGAATTAGACCGGTATTTGATTTCTAACATCACTAACCTACACTTCCAATATTGGGCAAAGGCTGATCAATCCTTAATCCCCAAAGTTACTAACACAATCAAGTTCAGCTTATCATGAAAATGGGTCCTTAATAAATAATAAGATGAGGCACTAAGCTATAAACGCCATTACGCAACCGATGAAATTCTAGTTCATAAAACATCAAAATAACTAATTAATACTGACGTACAACCCAATTGTTAAAGAGCAGAAGTTGAGTGTTTTCTTCTTCTAACATTTGCATCTAGCTTGATTGTCAACCAAGGCTTCTCATTATTCCATGTTACATATATATATATATAGTTTAAACTTTAAAGGTAATTTGATTTGACCGAATACTGAGTACGTACCATCCAGGATTTTTTGTCCCAACACTTGCACCATTTGATAAAAATTGAGGGCTACACATGTATTCTATTCACAATTCTGTCTAATTAACAATTACTCCATCAGGGTAATGCGGTCTTACCGGCCTGCACGTTTTAGATGATAAATTAGAATACATTTCCACGCATTTCATGAGCCAAACCATGTTTATTGTCAATTTATTCTATTTGAACATCTATCTATGTTTGCTTTTTATTTTAGGGCTATCTATCTATGTTTGTTTTTTATTTTAGGGAATTCAGATTGATTTTAGTATAATTTTAACTATTTTATGCCTACTTTTCACCCCATTTTCATTATTTATTGCAAAAATCGTTGGCTAAATGGCAAAAGCAGGATGAGCCAATTTTAGAGTGTTTTTATAGGAAAATAGAGTTTAATTACAATACAAAATTCTTTTTTCTCATTTTATTTTCTTCCTATTTTTTCTTGATCCAAATATTTTACTTTACTCATTTATACTACCACGATAATTTATACTTTTACTCCATATAGTTGCATGGATAACATGCCAAATTATTCTTAAAAATTTGCTCGCAACACGAAACAATTGGCTTTAGGTTATTAAAATATATATCTGCGTGTGTCCCTTAAAAAAGAAGAAATTATATATTCCATTTGAAATGTGACAAATTACTTATTAAAGCTGCCAATCCTTTTGAAATAAAAAAGTTCGCTTGATCCGTAATCATTTTCTAATTATTAACCGATACTTAAGCACCAAGTCACCAACACATTATACACGACAGAACGGCTTAAAAATTTGGAGAAAAATGAAAAAGTTAACTAACAAGTAAGAGTATTAATTTAATGTGGAAAAAATTAACAAAAAACTCATTGCGAAAAAAAAAAGGAAAAAAGATCTACTAGAACATTGAGATAGTTGTGATCAGTCGGTTGAAATATGAAAGTTAGTATATATCTGATAAAGTCTGGGTGAAGTGAATACGACGTCGTCAAAGTCCAACCCGCGTAACGGCCACGGGGTCAGTGACGGCTTGTCTTCCTAGACTTGAGAAATTCCACGTCATTTTCGGCGTTTCAGCTCTTGTGTCGTGCCCTTTTATTTACTGTATTTATTGTCTGTTTGGCAGCTAAAGTCAACCAAACGGCATCGTTACGACATTTAAACGGAGGCCGCGTCTTTGACGATGCTGTTCGCGGACATTCCGGGAGAGGAGGGCCCATCACCGTTGGATGCGATGACATGGCTGCTGTTGTTGTTGTTGGCGGCGTTGATCAAGGGGTTCCTGGTGTGACACGTGGCGGTGGAGATGGCTGTGGCGAGGGAAATGGGCATGAGGCAGAGACCTTTGCCCTGCAAGTATTGCATGGCAGATCCCATGTCTTCCTCCATGAGCTTCGCCACCTGCTGCTCCGTCATGTCGAGGCTCTCGTTCGACGACGACGCCGTTTTATTGTTGCCGTTCGAGCTCCGTGGATGGACCCCGCCGTTGGTGACGGCGTTTCCTTGGGCGCAGTCACCGCCTCCCTGCAAAACACACGATCCACCACGTGGCACTGTTAGGATAGTGAGAGAGAGAGAGAGAGAGAGAGAGAGAGAGTGGAATCTGAGAAAGTAGACACGCGTGCTGCTTTTGGATTGTCGTTTTGTGTTGATTGAGAATTTCAGACTTGATTGATTGATGTAAAGCCAAAGCCCAACATAAAAGTAGGTGGTGACTGCGACTGACCGTGTGAGTAGAAGACTCATCACTCCGGCATTATTATTCTGGAAATTCTCACTTTTTTTTTTAAATATCTGCCTCAATTTCTTGTGTTTTCATGTTTGGGTTGGGAAAGGTAAATAGTACTTTTTTTGGTCTAAATTTTTAATAGTTATAAAATTTTAGTCGTTTTAAGATTTTAAGAAATAATTTATTATTATTTTTTAACTATATTTTTAATATAATTAATAAGTTTTAAGTGAAAAAATAATTATGATAGTCGAGAATGATGAATAATAAATAGAGTTATTTTAGTATAAAATTTATTCAATTAATTATTTCTTAATCTATGTGTCAAAACTTTAACCAATAAAAAATTTAGACCGGAGAGAGTATTTCTTTTAAATTAAAAAGGCGGTTGATTATTATTATAAAAATCCTCGGATTCATAAAGCAGAAGAGTAGTGGGGAAAATGAAAATTCAAACGCAAAATTTTTTTGAAAAAAAATGGAAATTAAATAAATTGGGAAAAAATCCCAGAGTTTTGGCATTATTATCGTTTTGGGTTATGAGGAATAAAAATGGCACACACAAAGTTTCTCTTTTGCTATGGCTTTGGTCCTTTGGATGAGTATAGAACGAAAGTGGAAAATTATTGGGTACTTCACCTCAGAGGAGATATCAGCAACAAGGGGAGCGACAGCCGCTGCTCCGCCCAATCTGCTCATGCTCAAAACCTGCAATCCAATTACGCACACAAGCAACAACAGAAATCAGAAACATAAAGTAGAGATAGCCACTGAATTCCCGTACCATTACTTTAATTAAATAATTGATTAATGAAATAAACACTCCCCAGGCTCGATTATAAAAAAAAAATTTAATTAATCAATTAAAAAAATGACAAAAATTCTTGAAAATTAGTTATCATAACAATACATATTATTACATGAAACTAATCAATTATTATTGGTATTATTATATTTTTGTTACACAGATTTTTATCAAGACACATACATACACATTCTTTTAATTTCTCAAAAAAATTGAAGAAACAGAGGGGAATCTCACCTTGACTTGGACCTGTAGAAACTTCACATAATCGATGATCTCATCCAGCATGGAGGCCTTGTCTGTCTGTCGCTCCACAGACCAAACACAAAATTCAATAAGGATAGACCCATTACATTATGTCTAATGCATATAGTATAATTTTGATTGCATGATGCATATTGGTTATGACCAACCTGTCCCTCATTATTCACACATAACAACAACTACACAAAATACAAATTGTATAGTTTATGGGACGTCCAAACCTTTGTATTCGTATTTCATTTTCAGGTTTCATCTTAGATGTAAATTAAACACACGAATGGAGGAGATCGCTAGCGCTACACTACATACCAAGAACTACTGTGTTGGAATTTTCCGTGCTCTTGAGTTACGTTATGGAGCAGTTGTAAGTTGTAACCTTAATTTAGAAATCATAGTAACATGACTAAATATTGTTCCTATACTGATCAACAAAAGTAAACATAATTGAGGATTGAGTGTAATGTTAACAGGGTTTGGTTACCTTGTTGGCATTGGGAACCAGTTCCTGCAAGGCCTTCATTCTCTCCGCAATTCTTTCCCTCCGTAACTGCCACATACATAAAAAAGAAATTACTAGTACCAAATCACTGTTTGTTTTGTTGCTCATCAAACCAAACGTAAAGAAAACAAAGCGTTTGTCCTATTATGGCGTTTCCTTTTTTTTTTTTATATAGGAGTATGGCCCTGTTTGGATAATAAACTTATCTACTGCTTATGGCATAAGCTGTATAAGCTACTTTTATAATCGAAGAAAAATTATAGTGAAACTTATTTTATATAAGTCATAAGCTGTTTTGATAAACTATCCTGAGTAGCTTATGAAAAATAAGTCCAAAACAGTTTATGAATCAGTCATAAACTGTATTCATAAGCTTTACATAAGTCAATCCAAACAGAGTCTATATCTTAATTTACAAAAAAAAAGAAAGAATAATTTGAAAAATAAAATAAATTCAGAATGATAGTCCCTTCCCCAAGTACTAATAATAAGCCTGATATTCTGTCAGCCACTGTCGATCGCATTTTCTCTGAAAAATATACGATTTGACGTTTTTTTCAGGGGTATATTGTTACGAGGAAAATGACAACTGAAATCATAGTGCTCAATTTTCTGGGCATCCAAACATGTGAAATTACTAAAATCTTCGTTCTAAAATAAATGAAGGGAAATAAATTAAGTGAGAGAAAGGTACCCTCTCGGCGATGCTGTGTGGGTCGGTGGCTTGACCTCTCCTTGCCCTGACCTTCTGCCTCGGCTGACCCGGGTTACCACCGGCCGGAGCCTGGTTCGTTGTGCTCACAGTACCTCCAAAACCTTGCCCCTGTCGTTAAAAAAATCAAACCAATACACATGAAGATCACAACGAACATTTATTTTATTTTTTTTAAAAAAGAAAAGAGAAAATTAATAGAACCTGAGGATGCTGAAAATGGTGAGTTTGGTTGGAGGGTTGAGCGGCACCGTGAAGAGATCCGGGGAAGCCGTTATACAGAGCTTGAACGGAACCCTCACCGGCCTGCAAAAGCTACTCACACAGATTCAGTATAAAAAAATAAATAAATTACTGTAACGCCGTTAGAGAATATTTATAATTTATTGGGGTTTTATGACTGACGGAAGTTGGGGATTTGAAGGAGGAGGCGTCAACGACGTCGTTTTGGGAGGAGTCAAAGTCCCCGGCGGCGGCGCCCAACGACAACGGCATCTGGAGGAGTCCGGAATCTGAGGCGGTTCTGGGCATGAGAAGCATGAGAGCGGCGGCTTTGTCGGTGATCTGGTGGTTGCGGAACTTAGAGGCGAGGGTGGTGCGTTCAACGTCGTAGGGTTCGAAAGCCACATTGTCGGGATTGGTGTTGTCCCATAAGGGCTTGGGGTTGTTGGAGTTTGGGTCGAGGGTGTTCCATGAGGAAGAGGAAGGAGGGAGGTTGGAAAGCATTTGCTTGAGGAAATCGTCTTGGGAATTAGTAGGGTCGTCGAAGTGGTGGTGGTTCATGTCATTCATTTGGATCTGTGACTGCGGGTGATTAATACTACTGTTGTTGTTGTTGTTGTGGAGAGAGTTAAGCCCTTGATGCATTTCTCTGCTACAAGGCTGCATGAGGGGTGAAAGTGTGAAGGTGTGGAAGTTAGAGCAGAGAGGGGTTGTGGGGGTTTTTAAAGTTTGGAGTTTAAACTTTAATAAAGTAGAGAGAGAGAGAGAGAAATGGGAGGCGAGTAGAAGGAGCAACACGAGTGTATTGCGTCTTCGGGATCAAACTCTGCACGGATAATTGCAAACTTTTTCCATATTTAAATACCGAAAGGTGAAGGTATATAATTTTTTAATTTTAATTTTATTATTATTAGCATTTCATAATCTTTTTCTGTGGATGTAGAGGTGTGAGAGAAGTATAAATGAGAGAACTAGTAAAAAGAGAGAGAAAAATAAGTAAGAACTACGAAAAAATTAGGAGAGAGATGTAGAAAAAAATTAAAAAGAATGAAAATACAAAAAATCTAATTTAAATTTAATTGTGGTTTTCTCACACTTTGATTTCTATACTGTGTTATCTCTCTTTATTTTTCTCTTTTTTTTTTATCCTGTTACTTATCAAATTTATCATTTTTTTTGTTTTTGTTTTTGTTTTTTATCTCTCGTCTACATTCCAACGGCTGTGAAAACATCCTTTTTTAATGAACTTTTGCATCGTCTCCTCTCCGTAGGTTGTCACAGCTGGAGTACTGGTGCAAAGTGCAGTGTATCAATTGCCTGCTGTCATTCTTTTTGAAAAAAAAAAGAGAAAATTTTCTAAAACAAAAAAAAAGGCTTAAATATGTTTTAGGTCATTCTAAATTAGCTCGTTTTGATTTTAGTCTCTAATAATTTTGGTCAAACTTATTGAGTCCAATAATTTTTTTTTATTTTAGTCCTTTTAGTGATTTGGGGCTGAGGTGGCATGGACACGTCAGCCCAGTCATCAGACGTGACATATTCAAGTGCCACGTATGTAGGGTCAAATTTGCAAGGACTAAAATTAAAACAGGCCAAATTTGCAGGGACTAAAATCAAATCAAACCAAAATTTTTTCTTCCCTCCATCTCCACCACCACCACCCACTCTCTCTCTCGTTTTCTCTCTCTCTCTCACCACCACCACCGCCCCCTTCTCCCCTTCCACCACCACCCCCTATTTCCCTCTTCTCTCTTTCTTCTTTCCCTTTCCCCTCTTCCCCTCCAATGGCCACCCCAACCCCAACCCCGCACCCTCATCCCCTCATCCTCGCCTTGTCTCAGCCATGGACAGAAGCAATAATGCTTTCAATATCGAATTTTTGTTTTACAGTTAACAGCACAAAAAATTGCATCCCAATCACAAAAAATCGATTCAAAGAACGAAGATGAAGAAGAGAGGGGTTTTTCCCCAACCTCAACACCCATGCCCTGTTAATTTCTTCATCGCATCAAAAGCCTCGAGGGGGGTTGGTAGGGGGCGAGAGGAAGGTTGAAGAAGAAGAAGAAGAAGATTGAAAAAGAGAAAACGTGGTTGAATCCAGTCCCTCTAAATATATGAATGTTTTGGATCCAGTCTCTACAAATAAGTTATGTTTTGGATCTAGTCCCTACAAATATATGATGTTTTGGATCCAGTCCCTACAAATAAGTTACGTTTTGGATCTAGTCCCTATGTCTATCTTCGTCACTGTCGTTGTTGTTATTGTTGTTTGTGTGCGAAAAAATGGTAGAAAACAGTGAGTGATCTCGAGCTCTCTCTCTCTGTTTCTATTTCAAATTTTTCGAGGAGGTGGTGGGGGTGGAGGAAGGAGGAAGAAGGTGGTATGGTGGTGGTGGTGGTGGGGGTGGGGGTTGGAGGAGAAGAGAGGAGAGAGAGAAAAGGGAGGAGAGAGAGAGAGAGAGAAAGAGGGGGGAGAGAGGTGGTGGTGGATGGAGAGAGGTGGTGGTGGATGGAGAGAGGAGAGAGAGCAGGTCCCTACAAATTTGAAATTACGTGGCAGGTTCCTCCAAATTTTAAATGACGTAGCATGCTTAGTTGGCCCAAGATTATGACATGTCTGATGACTGGGCTGACGTGTCCATGCCACCTCAGCCCCAAATCACTAAAAGGACTAAAATAAAAAAAAATTTATTGGACTCAAAAAGTTTGACCAAAATTATTAAGAACTAAAATCAAAACAAACTAATTTGGAAGGATCTAAAACATATTTAAGCAAAAAAAAACTAAACCTGAATCGAATTTAGGTAATTTAAAATTTCTTTTTTAAGACCATATGAGTGGCTTGGATTAAAATCCAAAACCACATTCTTCAATCAGAACCAGTTACATATTCGGATATAAAATTGATTTTGTTCAAATCTGGATTTAAATCCGGTTTTGTCCATATCCGGTTTCAAATCCAGTTTTAACCTTGAAAATCCAGATTTGAATCCGATTTTTAACCTTCGAAATCCAATTTTTTAAATTGTTAGTTTCAAAAATCCAATTTGGAAACACATGCAGTTTCATGTTTTAGGAAAACAAAATTTTGTATACTAATTCAAACTCAACAATTTATTTTTTATGAAAACAACCTTTTAGTCGTATCAAATATACACGAAGCAAATACATAAATACACATTCTTAAAGAAAAAACAACATAATATATGAACCACTCAACTCAATGTAAATAACCTCCCCCTCTACTGTACCATTATTATATCCCCGATAATCCCTGTTTCGACGCATACCAAATGTTGAGAAAGTTAACAAAAAAGAAGCCAATATTAGTTCCTTCCACGAAGGACAGCGGCAGAAGTCACGCGATGAATAGGAACCAGAGACAAGGGATACGCGATGGAGAAGAGAGACGTAAGTCACGTAAGAAGGGACCATGCTTATCTGGATATCTAAATTATAAAACCAATTTTAATAAATCAGATATCTAAATCCAAATTAAAAAAATAAAATGGATAAGTTATTTATCTAGTTTTAAAAATCCGGATATTTTAACACAATTTGGATTTGGATTTGGATTTGGATTTGGTTAAGTCCACTGAAAACCGGATATTTTGAACACCCCTAGTTAATATCATAATACATTTTTAAATATCTAGCCTTTTCTGTTATGAACTTGAGGCATCCTCAATCAGTATTCGAGAGGGCCAGTTAAGCTGAAGTATATATATTGCGCCACACCGGATGTAATGACTTTTGTTGCTAATTTGGCTACTTGTGCTTTAGTAGCTTCTTTTATATTTACCTTTAAAAGACATGTGAGAACTGAAATCAGTTGCCCAAAATATGTTTCCTAATTATTGAAAGAGTTCGTATCACCTCCATACAGTTACTTTCAATTAAGAACTCAAACAATCAAAACTCTGCTAGTTAGACCATTAAATTTTGAAATGGTGTTTTCACAAATTTAATAATCGGTTCAGATTTAAACAATAAATAAATATTATTACTAGTTAAAACTAATTAATTAATAGAACAGATAAATGCCCTCTATCTTAATTACTCCCTCCGGTCCAAAATATAAACAACAAAAACACTTTTTTTTGTTCAAAATATAAGTAACATTCATAAATTTTCATATAAATTAAATGTTGTTTTCCAATTATACCATTCATTTAATGCAATATTTATATTTACGAGAGACATCAAAGTCATGAGAATGAAATAAGATGAAAAGAATTCACATGATATTTTGGAAAAGACAAACTGTTATATTCCATGTTATTCTATTAAGTTTTAAAATTTGCTACACCTAACACAGTCTAGTACAATCAAAGACATTACTAGTATTATTATATGGTTGTTTTTAAGTTTTAACTTGGAAAGGTGTGGCTTTCCAACAAAACTATGTATGTGCAGCTTGAATTTATAATTTACTGATCGATTTCTCTATATTATTTTTGTCGGTCAACGTTTCTCTCTGTATTATTCCGCTTTAGCCACACCATCTTCTCATTATAAAACAGATCACCACGTTATTAAAATAATAAACGAAGGAAATTATAATAATCACATCCAAGATTCGAGAGGGCCTTTTACCAGAACTATAGTATTTCAGTGTCTCAACTGATGTAATATATATATATAATGATATCATTTTTATTTTAGTACAATTGATATGTTTGATATCTTGTTCTTTAAAACTGGACTAGTTTATATAGACTACGTGTAGTACCACTATCATGAATCATCGTCATTATTGGCTGTTTCTATATACTAAATTTGAATCCTTATTCTTAAATTTTATAAAATTACCCCATTTTCTCCCATCCTTTTGAAGCCATATCTCATTATCTCTCATTTTTATGATCAAAACTATCACATTCTCTCTTATTATTGTGAAACAAGGGCCAATGACATCCATTAGGCCAATGAGACACTACTTTCTTGCCTAAATTTTTTCATACACATCATAAAATATTTCATTTTTTAATTTAACTGATCAAAATAATTTTTATTGTATAATGATTTGATAAACTTTTTTATGTTCATGTCATTTTAAAACCGAGAGTGAAATGTTGAATCACATATTGATTCTAAAAAAAAAGAAACATATAAAAATTAATTGATGAGTTATATTATACTAAATCTCAATATAAATTTTACTTATGGTCTCAAGATTTCTAGACACGCCTTGATCTTAATATTATGACATATATTTAGAGTTTAATTTTATATTAATCAATTATTCAAACAAATTAAATTTTTTACTCTTCTTAATTCTTAGTTTTTATATAATTTCGATCTTTTTTTTTATACACATATAATTTCGATCTTTAATTAATAAATAATTCCCCCGATTAAATATTAAACATGCATAATGGGATATTTGAAAACAATAATTAAGATATTAAATAATTTAAATAAATTTATTTTATATTTGGTTTATTTTATTACATTAAAAATAATTTTTTATCAATTAAATTATTTTTTGAAAAAATAAAATTAGATTTTTTGTATTTTACTAAAGTGTTCATACATTACAAGGGATATATTGGTAGTTATATGTTACTTAAATTTGAACATTATATACAATTCCTCACCGCTAATTCAAAAAATATATATCATGTCGAATCTCATAGCCAAAATTGGATCTTAGTTGTTCACCATGCAGGTTTTGTCATATATTTATTTTATTTTTATTGGACATGCTCTAAATATGCATTAGAAACGTATGCTTAGTCACATGTACGTATACGCAGTTTTTTTTACTGAGATGCTTCAAAACATAGCGTGCAATTTATAAAATCAATAACGCACCAAGTTCATTAATTAAAACTGTGCAAAGTACAAATAATTGTGTCTAACACAATAATAGAGTAAGAATCTGATCTCTTGATCGATTCAAATTTCAAATCATACATCCCCCCCCCCCACCCCCCCCAACAAAGCATATTTATATACCTCGTGCATGGCTGTGATCATTTGAAAATACCTTTTCGTCTTGAGGTGCTGTCAATGAAATTCAAATCCGTTAATATTCATTACAAATAGATCAAATCCTATAATGCAACTTTTGTACTATATATCAAGACCGAAACCCAACACAGTGAGAAAGTTAAAGAACAATTTTAGATTGCGCATAGAACTTATCAGACAGATTAGAAGAAGAATAAGACCTCATTGATATATTTTCAATTTGTTCTTTCGGAATTGAAGAGAATAAAAGATGCTGACTATACTTAGCATATATATGTCGTTAAATGCAGGGACAATGATTGAACCCATGTTCAATGGAATGATATCTAAACGGGTGCATAATTTAAATATTCTCAAATGAGACAATAGAAGGAAAGCTTTAAAACATATATATAACATTGACATGTGCTTATGGATGACACATTGGGGGCAGGAAAAAATTACTTAGACTAGAAATGAATAAAGCTTAATTTGTTGAAGCCATGGCGACGGCAAAAGATATGTAGGTATATGTTCTTGTCTTGTAGCAATCACATCCCCACTTCTCTTCAGGTGATGGGGCTCTCTTTACACCACATCCCCCACTTACTATCCTATAAAATTATGTCACTCTATGCTTTGGAAATTAATTCCTAAACGCTTTGGGAAACTTTTGATGTTTATTCCGTTTTGTTTTCAATCATTCAAAATGTACTTCTTTCCATACTTTTTAATTAATAATTATTGGTCTTCGCTCTATAAGCTATACCTGTATTATAAGGTTATCCCAATAAACTAGGCCAACTCTCTTGGAATTTTGCTTCATTTAAAAAAAAATACGAATTTAATAAAGTTTAGGACTTTATTCGTTGACCAAGTATTATATTTCAAAACTGAGAGTAGAATATACGCTATATATTTGGTGAGGACCCGTATCTCTTGCTTTTTTTTTGGTCGTGGTATTTCTTGCTTTCTTTTTTTGTCAATGTGGTATTTCTTGCTTAGATGACAGAATTTACTTTGCTAGATAGAACATGCGATTCCCAGATCCAACTGTCAACCCAAGTTACTCCTTTTTGTACCCTAAACCCTAAATAGGAAGGATTTCAGGCCCGTTGGGCCTTACACGGTGAGCTTAACAATGATGAGGTAGAAGGGGAAGTTTTGTTGTGGCCTTGTGGATTGTTTCACGGGTTGTTGTTCGGCATGTGCAACCCGGAAGGAATAAAAAAAACAACCTATAATGGTGTATTTGTAATAGAAGGATGTGATTGCTTTGGTTTTTCCATTTGTTGTTTTGGGATTGCCAATCTATTTAATTTGGAGTATACGTGTCTAGTTTATTATTGTTTATATGTTGTACATTGCTGTAATACTCTCCTTTTAGCATGATGTGATCCAATATTTTTGCTGATTTCATTGATTTGGCATTCAATTTAACTGGAACAAAATCATATTCCTAAGTTATTGACAAGGTACAAGACAGATTTTACAAATTCATTCATATCATGCTAAATATTGGTCCCATAAGTAGACACATGAAGTAGCTATGTGACAGATCTATCACACTAGTTATTTATCTATGATTCCCAGCCGCAAAAAGAGAACACAATGCTAAACTCATGCGGTTTGTGAGCTCACTATGACTCATGGAGCTAACTTTAAGTTGATTTCCACCCCCTCCCCCCACATATATAAATATACTGTTATTACTAGCCCATGGTATAAGAAGGGCTTGGTAAGTTGATCACAGTTGTTTTGACCTTGGTCATCATGTTTATGCTGTTGGTAATCCCTTGTGATCCAATGCCACTGTCCTTTATACCCTGTCAATAAAGCAAGTATTTGATAATATGAGTTTGGTTATTTTCAAAGTTTTGGAAATAGCAATTGTGTGAAATAACAGGATTTGGTTGGTTTTAATGACGTGGGTTCACCTGAAAGGGAAAATGATCTGGCCCACGAGCTGGGGCAGAATTTATCTGAACTGTTCCAGTTTCCATTGCATCACTGATCATCATTGCTTTGTTGACATCCTTTGTGAAGACACATCCCTGCACAAGTTCAATGTGTTCATACTAATTAGTGGCATGCTCACAAATTTGACAAATTTATTATAAGAAAGGGATTATACTATTTCAAGGGTAAGTGAATGTTCAAGTTGGAGGGTTGAAATTTTACCTGAAGTCCAAAGTTGCTAGCATTACAATGGTGGATTCCTTCTTCAACAGAATTGATCCTAATTACTGGCAAAACTGGTCCAAATGGCTCCTCCCATGCAATTCTCATGTCAGGCCTAACATTATCCAGTAGCAAAGGCCAAATGAGATTCCCTTCTCTATTGTACTCCTGGCAGAATGTTGCTCCTTTCTGTTTAGCATCCATGACCAGGCCTTCAATGAAATCGGCTGATGATTCCGACACAACCGGGGTGATGTCACAGTCATTCTCAGGTGGTCCAACACTTAGTTTTGCCACCTTAGCCTTCACTTTCTCAACCAAAGCATCAGCAACAGATTCCATCACCAGGACAACCTTAACAGCAGTACACCTCTGACCACTTTTATTAGAAAAAAAATTCAAGTAAGTAGCCATTAAATAAAGAAAATTTCTTCATCATGTTATTTTTATGTATGGATTACAATTTTACAAATAGCCATTCATCACAAAAGTAGCATATGAAGCTGAAATTTTGAAGAATATGCGTTTAGTTTCTAGATACGAATTCTAACCATGCAACATTAATCTTATATGGTAAACTACATATTGAGAAGCATATGGTGTCATTGGCAGAGGTGTCTACCTTAATATTAGCAGTTCTATCAGATCAATGCATAAAAAGATAAACCCTGCCCCACCCTTTTGCCCCAGAAGTGCTAATTCAGATATTTCATTCACCTGTATGAAAAACCTCCTTTTATAATGTTTGCAGCAACCAAATCCAGGTCAGCATCCTCAAGTACAATGCAGGCATCTTTTCCTCCCAATTCCATTTGTAGAGGAATCATGCCTGCCTTCTTTGAAATTGAAATGCCGGTATCTCCACCAGTGAAGCTGACAGAAAGCAAGGTTACTTACAAGTCAGTAGAGGAAAAATTACTTGCACATGGGAAAATTGGGGACATGAGGTGTATAGTAATGTCACAGCATCATATAAAAGGGAAAAAAGGTTTCACCTTATGCAGTTTACTCCTGGATGCATTGTTAGGAAGTCACCAATTTCTGAGCCTTTGCCAGTAACACAGCTGATTAGGCCTTTGGGGAAACCAGCCAAGTGAAAGCAATGAACCATGTGAAGTGCAGAAACAGCTCCCTGAAATGCATCATCAGACAACCATTTATAAGGAGCAATAAAGAAAATAAGGGGAGTAATTAAAAGACTTGAAGATTCTGAAATAAACTAATTGTTGTTGTGGTTTCTTTTAACTGCTACAGACATAAGTTAGCATGTGGTTCCTTTTGAAGAGTTTATAATGAAGGATATAATTACCTGAGTTGGAGGCTTGAGCACAATGGAATTTCCAGCAATCAGTGCAGGAGCAATTTTTGAGACAGCAAGATTGACAGGGTAGTTAAAAGGTGGAATGGCTAAAATCACTCCCAATGGTATCTGAAAAATCAATTACAACTTTCTTAGACCACACCATCGACCAAGCAAAACAAAACAAGAAGATAAAAAGAAGGCCAATTTATATTCTAATAAATTACAGCACATTCGAATTGGCCCTGATTGTTTTTGTGAATTATGAAATATTCATCCATCCAAAATTTTTTCCCAATGATTTTAACAAATCTCTGAATCTATAAAGTGTCTCAGCTGCGCAGGATTACTTTAACTTCACGTAGGCTCTTCTCTTAAGTCTTGGCTAATTCCAGTTTTCTTGTTATGTACAGATAATAGTACATGTTACATAAAAAAAATTGACTGGAGTAATTCTAAGTGATTAATTTTGAGGAAAAAGGGGTTCATACCAATATGACTTTACAAGAGTAATGCTACACAGACAGAAAATTTTGGCAGATCTCAGTCAAATTTGTAAAAGATTAAAGAGTGTTCGTTGTATGAATCAAAGTATCAGGAACCAATCATACGGGTCTTCAGTTTTTCCTTACTATAAAGGTGTGTGATTTTTAACAAATAAAAATTGCAGATTTTTTCAAGTGCACATTTTCTTCATTATTTACTTAGAATTCACACGCATAGTAGTACAATATATGACATGCCAGTAATATATGAATTGTAAATTGGGAAGAAGCATATATGGTAAAGAGGTGCTGAAGATAAACCTTGGATGTGAGACAATATTTCGTCCTTTCATTCCCAGGAAAGCTATCTGATACCAAGAACTTTCCCTCTCCCAGAATCCTTACTCCTTCTTCAGCACAATAAGAAACCAAATCCCCAGATCTTACAACCTTCATGGAAAAATAAAGAAAACCCAGTTACCTTCATGATTATTCAATACTATAGTCCTAAAGTAAAAAGTACATGGCTTGTAGTATGCACCTCAGTAACTGCATCTTTGGCTGGCTTTGCTATTTCTTTCACCAGGCACTCTGCAATTGCAGCTTTGTGCTCTTTGAGGATAGCAGCAGCCTTGTGAAGAAGTTCAGCCCGTTTCCACAGTGGGGTCTTTGCCCATGACTTTTGTGCTGATTTTGCTGAATCCATCACCTTATTAACCTCCTCTTGTGAACAAGCTGCATGAACATCATTTTTAGACACATTTGTTTTCTGAAGAACCTTCAGGATTCATGTTATAGTTTGGTCATCGGAAACTAGAAATCACATGTTATATAGCATTCAGTAAACTTAGTTACTATTGCTTTAACATGAAAATTTAACTGAAATTAAGGACTTCAAAAAGCAAGAGAAAGGGTAATTAATGATGTGATAACTGATAACATCTCATGTCTTTAGCTGTTAATTACCTTGAACTTTGTATTGAGGCTTTCTGGTAGTGGGGTTGATGATAGGAACACTTTTCCCAGAAGAAGATTTCTTCCATTCTCCATCAGCATAGTACTTGTACACATCTCCATCTAAAATCTCTACAAACAGTCCATTCCCAGCCATGTTAGAAAATTAAAGACTCAGATGCAAATCCCCAGTGGAACTCAAAAGCTAGCACTCTTATAATAATATGCAGAGAGAAAAGAGAGAAGGGATATATTGGAGAGGTGAATTGAAGGGTAGGAGGAGTGTCTGGTGTAGTATGGGTTGGTTTGTTTTTCTGGGTGATGGTTTGGTGAGTGACAACATATAAGTCGTTTATGTAGAGAGGAAGGTAAGCCACACATCTTTTTGTCCTGTAAATTGCCAACTTGGGAATATAGCTAGAATAGGTTAGGTGGTTCTGAGATTGCCAGGTTAGCCTTCTAAAATCTTAAGTTAATTAACCACCTTGTCCTATCTTGAAACTTGTCATAATGTGGTAATTAGAGGACATATCATGAAGTGCCATTTGGTCATAAAACAGTAAAAAAAAAAATCAAATCTTGTTATCTTCCTTTTCTCTCATATGAGAATGAGAAAGTGTTAGTGTGGCAGAAAGGAAAGACTCTATTAGACTCGATCAAACAATATTTATTAGTATAAATTAAGGAATTGATTGTTCCATGTAGTCTAATCCATGCAGAAATTGTTTCCAAGTATAGTTCGTTAGCTGAGAAATTTGTAAGGAGTGTGTTGAAAATTAATTCGTGTACCCCGCTACATTTTTTTATACCACGTGTGAGGAGAGGAGCAAGGTCAATAATTTAATAATATTTATCATGTAGAGAAAACTGTATATGCTATTTGTATACACACACACAAAAAAAAAACATCACGTGTGGTTGATAAATTTGAGTTTATCTTTTGTTTACTTTACATGGTGCTAATTAAATGGTGAGCTAGTGGAGTTGCTTGTTTTTCAAAATGACATAAGATTGGCCTCATAAATTATAGAAAAAAGATCATTATCAATTTAACTAAGCTGAGGGTGACTATATAAGCTGAAAGATATCAGTACAGAAAGTCTACGTTGAGAAATTGTTAAACACCAGTCAAGATACTAACCATTGCAGTTGCTTTTACTGTGCTTAACAGTGGCCAAACCTGAAGAGGGGAAAAAGGGGGGGAAGAAAAGTAAGGAGAATGCATCAGCTGACGCTGGTACTTAATGTATCATCAGAAATATATTTTGTGCAACAATGAAGTGGCTAAAAGTGAGAACTATAATGACAATTGTTGAAATCTGGAACTGTAAAACTTGAAAAAACACTTTTCAGTCCTACTTCTACTCTTGATGCCTAGAATTTGGCATCTCTAAAGTGCACTCTCACTTTAGAGATAAAGTAAAACATCTCAACATAATATTTTAATACATTCATGATTTATCATATATATGTACGCAATATAAATTGTCTATTTATTCTGAATAAATTGAAGTTATTTAGTTTACTCTCTAATTGCTCACTTTAGAGGCCCGAGCTCAATGACTAACACAACCTAACAAATTTTTGAAGGGTTTTGTCTAGTGTTTTAAATTGCAGTCTGCAACATCGATTGCGGCCGCAACATCAAGGTTTTTGGAGTTTCTAAAACCTCATCACGACCGCAATTGTGGCTATATATGTCTGCAATTTCTCACAATATCAAGGTTTTCAGACTCTCTAAAACCGAAATCACGACTGCAATTTGTCCATGTCAAAATTTCCACAATATTAAGGTTTTCAGACTCTCTAAAACCGAAACCGCGACTGCAATTTGTCCATGTAAAATTTCTATACCATATCAGCCACGTTTGGATGTCAACAGGTTCTGGTATAACATCAAAATAGGGGAAGCAAATAACTTGGATCCAGAATTTGACTAAATCTACAGACATTTCGTTACTGCCATTTTCTTATATTTGAATCTTGAAAAATAAAATAATTCATTTCATTCATAAATAAATTCACACGTGTACCCTGTATACATGCATACTGTCATTAATTTAGAAATTCAACTAATTATAAATTTTTCTGCATGTTATAGTTCATAATGAGTAAATTCATAGAGTCATTCATAATGGAAAACAATATCGAAAGCTAAAAAATCATTTTCATAACTGTGAATAGTGAAAATGCAAACCCAAAAGACACCTTTTACTGCAGAAAATTCAGATTCCAATGTGCTTCCTCGCATGCAGTTGATATGTTGTGGTGGAATAAAATGTAACTCCCGGACAAATTTATCCCTCTTCTTTGCTGATGGCACCTTAAAATTCAGAGCTAAACTATTCCTGCTTGTGAAGCTGGTGCATGGCGTCGACCACGAAGATATCATGTTAATTAAATGGAAAATTATAGAAAATGCTTCAGTGAGGGGCAATTCATTGATTCAAAACTGTTATGGTACAGGGGTTAATATACAATAGATCAGTATAAGCTAAAATCTAGGAGATAAACTAGGACATTGACTAATTTAAGGTAAAGGAAATTTTCTTAAGATTACTTAATTACACATGGGATGGAAAGTATACGTGTTTACACGTGTGAAACATATCAAGAATGTGCTATTACAGTATTACTCCCCTTGAGTTGCTTGTGAAAGTTAAGAATAATATGACAATGAAGTTGTTTAATGTGTTTAGTTAATTCATGAAAAATTCGATTAGAAGAAATATGTGACGTGCAGCTCTGTGTTTAGTTTTGCAACAAAAATATTTTTATGAATTATGTTAGTCTAATCTGTCTATTTGAGTGTACCCTTTGTCAATAAGAGGGGACTTGTATTGCTCAATATTGAGACATCTACCTATTTAATTTTTTCGGTTTTCTAGAGTGTACTTTTCCAATAGTATTTTTCAGTACACATGAATCCAATGATCTAATCCAGGGTCATATATATGCTCAAAGAATTGAAGTCTCTTCCATTCGACCCAACACTTGGTGGTTGCACTGTGTTTAATTGTGCTACTTATGAGATGGCAGTTGCAGTTGTATATATAGTGACAGTCCACGTTCTAACTCCAGACCTAGCATGGTAACACTTTGGACCTTGTTGTGCAAAAAAACTTTGGTTCCTCAGTCCTCTGTCCTCACCTATGTCTAGGCTTGTAATTAAGGCTTATAGGCAGAGCCAATTAAGGTTAGCATTAAGATAAATAATGAAGGGAGGGAAGGGTAAACGTTAAAACCAAGATCGAGTAGCTTGTGCCAATGTATCATCACTAATATCCCGAATCGGGGATTAGTCACATAGACAGCTGAAAGAGTCGAAGTTTATGGGGATACCTCGGGTAACCACAGAGCCAAAGACCCGGTGAGTTAAAACAAAATATATCATCACTAAATGTCAATAAATGCTTCAATTCAAGCAAAAGTGATATGCCAATTTGTGATTTAATTTAAGACCACACACAACCTGACAAGAAAAGAAAGGGGTCGTTGGGGGAATGGGGTTGTTGATACTTGATGATCGACATACACAAAGCGCTATGGGGACTCTACCCAGTTGCAGCAAGCCACTAGTTTTGTAGCTGAATGCGTGGTTGATTGCATCCATTCCCTTGATGATTTATGGTTGAGGACCACTTCCACGTAATTACTACATTTTTAGCCATTTTGAGAGATGACATTACATTTCTTCCAAAAAAAAAAAAGTAGATGGACCACTTTGACAATTTGGCATTGCTTTGTTTCAAGATAAAATAAAATTGCATGGCCTACCACCATGACATTGATCATTGATCGAGGCTCAATTAGGACTACATGTTTTGGTCCTATCTAACCACATATGGCCAGCCCAACTTTAGTGTGTTGAAATTAGGCTTAAATATATTTTTAGTCTCTTATTTTTTATTGAGGTCAGTTTTTAGTCTCTCATTTTTAAAATGTGTATTTTTAGTTCCTTATTTTTGAAAAATGATATTTTTTAGTCCCTCGGGCCATATTTTAAATTCGAAAAGTATCTTTTAAATTTATACTTTGACCTCTTCCAAGCCTGACACTAGGGGTGTTTGTGACTCGGTTCAGTTCGGTTTTGAGACAAAAAACCATCCAATCCAAAGTTTAAAAGAACATGCGGCTCGGTTCGGTTTGCTTCCTCAAAAAAATCCGATTCGATCCGATCCAAAGTAATGCAGTTTAGATTGGATTGGTTTTCGGTTTTTGCGGTTGTAATTTTTTTAAAAAATAAATATCAACTACAATGCTATTGCTTACGTTTTACTTTTAATATATTATCAAATACCAATCAATGACCTTCGTTTTAATAATTTTTGTTGAGTTACCATTTCTAAAGCCAATATTTAAACACACAAAGGTCATTCCTAAAAAAACGGTTATAGAAAACAATATTTTCAAAAGACAATTATTAACTAAATGAGATAAAAAATGTGAAATAATATTTAACACATACACAAAGGCCGTTATGAATTAATATTTAACACACATAATACTTGCAAAAGCAAATTTGTACACAAATAATTAATTAATAGCATATGTTGGATAACAATTTACAATTAAAAATACATTCAAACAAGTTCAAAAGGAATAATATTATTAATTGCTTTCCTGAACTGTGTGTTCGAGATCTTATTACACCCACTAACAAGTGTTGGAATGTGCAGGTTATTGGAGAGCTTTTTGACGAGGATGATGCAGCAAATATCCTTGATGTTCCTATCTTCAAGGAGACCACAAGGGATAGGCGTGTTTGGAAGTTCAATAAGCTTGGTACCTACACTGTTCGATCAGCTTATAGACTTTGCATGGATACTTTTACAAACCCGGCTGCTTTCAAAGTGGACAAAGATTGGAGTAAACTTTGGAGGTTGGATGTTCCACCTAAAGTCAAGACTTTCTTGTGGAGAAGTTGTAGAGATTGCCTTCCTACCCGTGTTCGCCTAAGGACCAGAGGAGTTAACTGCGCCTCTTTGTGTGTGGTGTGTGGCCAAGACTTGGAGACCTCCTGGCATGCCTTGATCACTTGTCCCTCGGTCAAAGCATGTTGGGATCATCTTGGTCTTTGGCATTATATCCAGGCGTAGTTGCTTCTATGTGACAGTTTTATGGATTTGTTCTTCAAACTTGAGGCCACGTTGGATAAGACGCAAATGTGCACTTTTGCGATGACATTGTGGAGTGCTTGGTTGAAGAGAAACAATCTTGTGTGGGAGAATCGAAGGGAGACCAAGGCTGAAGTTATCCACAGAGGCCAAGCTTTTTATTCCACTTGGGGGATTGCAAAGAAGAAAACGGCTGCAATAAACCTATCGCCAACATAGGCTCGAGTTACTTGGACTGCTCCAAGTGCTGGGTACATCAAGTGTAATGTTGATGCTGCGTTTAATGCTAGCTCCAGGACTACTGGTTTTGGGCTCATTTTACGAGGCAATCGAGGACAGTTTTTGCTCTCCAAGATGGAATGGACACAACCACTATTATCGGTGATGGAGGGTGAAGCAACAGCTCTTTGGATTGGCCTCTCTTGGGTTGCAGGATTGGGTGTTCAACATGCTGTCTTTGAGACTGATAATAAGTCCTTGGTTGATCGTTTAAATTCAAGAACGGAATACCTTACTGAGTTGGAAGATCTGTTAGCTTCTTGTAATAACTTGCTTAGTTTGAATCCTCTTTACAAGGTTCAATTTGCTAGGAGACAAGCAAATCAAGCTGCTCACTCTCTTGCAAGGGTAGCAGCTACTACAGCTTGTTCTCATACTACAACTTTTATTCATGATTGTATTTCTTCAATTATCATTAACGAGATGAGCTAAGTTGTTTTTTGTCAAAAAAAATTAATTATAAATTGCGGTTCGGTTTGGATCGGTTCGGTTTTAGTAAAGAGATCTGAAATCCGAGCGGTTCGGTTTTGCAAAAAGCTCATCCGAAAGACATCCAAAAAAAGCGGTTTGTGTCGGTTTTCGATTTTTTTGGATCGGTTTGCGGTTAGCTTTTTGGATCGGTTCGGTTTTGAACACCCCTACCTGATGCTCACCTTCACTCGTTTTTTTGTTCTCCTTCCCCTCCACTAATGCACCGCGGCCCCCCATTCCCTCTAGGAGTAGTTCCAACGTCCTCTCTCGAAGCCACCATGAGATGCGGCCTCTCTCTCGTTCTCTTCCTTGTTCGATCGCGGTGGCCGCCTCCCTTCTCGCCATTGTGCGCAGCCACCCTTGGCCGCACGGAGCTCCTCCCTTGGCCGTGCGGGGATGGGGGGCACGGTGCATCAGTGGAGGGAGAGGAGAACGAAAAAAACAGGTTAAAATGAGCATCAGGCTTGGGAGGGATCAAAGTATAAATTTAAAAGATACTTTTCGAATTTAAAATATGGCCCGAGGGACTAAAAGAGACAATTTTTCAAAAATAATGGACTAAAAAGACGCGTTTTAAAAATGAGAGACTAAAAACAGATCTCAATAAAAAATAAAGGACTAAAAACAGATTTAAGCCGCTGAAATTATGATCAAATATGACACTCAGAAGTGTTGAATGTCACTTTGTTGAAAACTATCATCAAAGAATTTAATCATTTTATGTGACAATCTTTGACAAATTTTGGAATTGGAGCACAATGAATCTGCTGGAATAGCACATGTGCGGTGGCTAAGTCTCACTTGAATTACATCATCAAAATAGAGCAAGAATGATCGATGGTTTATAAGGTCAGATAGACCATGACCTAAATGTTAGATTTTAGGCTAGGGAATGGGGAGAGGGGAGGGGCGCAAGTAACTAATGAGATATGCAGCAATTAATGTAATATGTATCGCATAGGCAGTAACGTCGTATGGTTGAAATGCTTGTATGTAAGATAGTTTTCAAGTCAAAAGTGCCCAATGGCCAATTGGCTCAACATTAATCATTCAAACTGAAATCCGAACTCCGGCAATTATGAGTTGGGATCCTCTCCATTTATTTCTCTCTCTAATTTTTCTATTACAGTATTATATTTTTGGAGAAAATAAATGACATAAATATAATACATGAGTGTTATTTATTCTATTTATTTTCCAAAAATATAGTAATAGAAAAAATAGAAAAAATAAATAAATAGAGAAGATCTTGACTCGACAATTATAGGTTTGAGCTTTACTGATCTAATTACGCAGGCTTGTGAGCAAAGGAGATTGAAGGGGACTGACTAGCTACCGCAAAGCTCTCACAACAACTGACTAGTTGTTGACCAAAAAAAAAAAACTGACTAGTTAATTGGAAAATAAATCCATATAGCTTCCAAGTTTGGAGAACCAGTCATGTGCAGCTATATATATATGGACCAAGATCCAAATGCTAATGCCAACTGAATGCAATCCCAAGCCCTTTGTTTTTTTTAAATATTTTCAATCAAAGCCCTCTATTTAGAATATATGTTTTTTGAAAAATATTTTAAAATTTTCACTGAAGCAAAAGCAAAAAACAGAACGTTTTCTTTAATATAGCAAATCGTTTTCTCTGCCCGCTGTAATTGGAGCCAATTCTCCTCGTATAGTGTAATTGTTTACTTTGCTTGGGCTTAGGCCCCTTATTATTCCAAAAAAAAATATAAGCTTGTTTTTATTTATTCTTCCGCCCAATAAATGAGAGACTAATGCTCACAAAAAATTTAGACCCATACCAAATAGATTTGTTTCTACTCTTCTCAAAAAGTACTTTGAAGCCTTGTATTTTTCCTTTGGGTAACTTATTGGGCTTCGATGAATTGCTCAAGTAGATATGATTTTGTTCAATCTCTGAGGAGACCCCCAAAAAAAAATACTCGTATAATACTATAATCATATCAATGATATTTCTCTAATCTCTTTTTTGTTTATATTATCTTTATGAACACTTTTTTTTACTTATTCATACATCCACCCCATTTATGGTAAAACTTTAACATAAATGGGTGGAGAGTCATAGGTGTAAAAGAAGTGTGAAAATAATATTATTCTTTTGAATAAGTAGTATTTTGGTTTTTTAAAAATAAGAAATAAATCAAATTAGTTTTTGAAAAATGAATAATATTAGTTTTCGAAATTCATTTTTTTTTAAAGTTCTAATTTCTGAAACACATAAATATCTATAAAAGTTTTTTTAGAATAAAATATCTATAAAATTTAAAAAATTAAAATATCAGAAACAAGGAGAGAGTATTTTAGGGAAAAAATTACAAAAAAGAAAAGGAAACGAGGTGTGGGTAGTAATATGGGGGTGTATTTAATAAGGCCCGAGAGATTATAGTAACGACCCAAATCGGCCCACATATAACAAATCGTGATCCAAAATTGCAGGCCTAGTCTACTACCGACTCTACCGAAGCCGTCGTCACTCGTCAAAGTCGGTTACCGGCAACGAACAAAAACCTAGGGTACCGGTTCCAAATTCCAATCAATTGAATTAAACTTCTCCAATCTCCGATTTCACAATCCAATTCACAATCCACAAACCCTAGGAAAAGCGAAATGCATCGGAAACCGTTCCAAATCCTGGTCCAATCGCCGGACCTCCAAATCCGCCCTGAATCCGTAACCGGCGACGAAACCCTCTCGGACCTGAAACGCTCCCTCTTCTCCGATTCACAACACCTCAACCCATCATCCCTCTACTTTACCCTCGATGGCAAGCCTCTCCCCGACGATACCCCTCTCTCGATCACCCGAATCGCCCCTCTCTCCACCCTGGTCCTCCAATCGCGGCTCCTCGGCGGCGGCGGAGACGGCGGAGCCACAGGCGCCGAGTCCCGCGACTGCTATTTAAACATGTACGCGGAGAAGAAGCCTGACAAGGTGGACCCTAACGAGCAGAGACTATCGAAGTGGCAGAATTGTGCCCTATCGAACGAGCCGTTGAGGGAACCGTGCGTGATCGATAAGCTTGGGAATATCTTCAACAAGGAATCGCTGGTGGAGGCTTTGATTGGGAAGAAGCTTCCAAAGGAATTTGGGTATATCAAGGGTTTGAAGGACATGATCACAATTCGGCTTTCTCCGGTTCCCGGTGGTAACAATGATGGGGCTAGGTTTCAGTGCCCCGTAGCTGGCCTCGAGTTCAATGGAAAGTATAAATTTTTCGCTCTTAGGAATTGTGGGCATGTGTTGAGTGCTAAGGCATTGAAGGAGGTTAAGTCTAAGGCTTGTTTGGTTTGCCACGAGGAGTTTGCTGAGGTGGATAAGATTGTCATCAATGGGAGTGAAGAAGATGTGGCTGTTTTGAGGGAGAGGATGGAGGAGGAGAAGGCCAGGGCCAGGGAGAAGAAAACAAAGAAGGTGGTGAAGAATAATAATAGCAATAATGAGGCTGCGAATGGTGTTGGTTTGGAAGCGTCGAGGTTGAGTGGTACTAAGCATGCTATGGCTGTGGAGAAGGCTTCGGCTAAAGTGGAAGGAAACGGAAAGGTTGCTAATGGTGGTGTTGGTATCAAGGGTGCTCCTGCTGCTGCTGCAAAGCGTTTCAAGGCAGTTGATATAGCTCCTGCTAATGCTACAAAGGATGTGTATGCCTCCATTTTCACTTCCTCGAGGAAGTCTGATTTTAAGGAAACATATAGTTGCAGGTCTCTCCCACTTGGTAGAAACTAATTGTGGTATATATATGGTATACAAGTGTTTACTGTTTTATTGGTGTTGAATTGAAGGGATTGACTTTTCCTGCGATGATGTAGTTGCTGTGGTTTCATTCCATATCAGATGATTCAGATCATATCATTAATCTATCTGGCTTTACAAGGCGTTTTGTTAATGATGTCTATTTGTTTGCCCTCTTCTTCGAAAGGCAGATTTTATTCATTTTACCCTACAAAACAAAACATATTATTGCGTATTGGAAATAATGTAGTATGTGTATTTAGTTCTCCGTTCTCTGTTTCCCCGGCTCTGTGCTGTAGAGCAAAATATAAAGCAGAACTTGTTTGTTAGTATGAGATGTGTTCAGGTCCATCTTCTCCCATGTTTCTGATTACGCACCGGTTGTAGCATCAAGCTATACACTGCAGTCAATATTTTTGTAAGATCATCGAAGTTTGGGGTTGAACAGCTGAACCCGGGATATTTGGGTTGATTACTTTTGTTCTGGTGTGTTGGTCGGTGGTGTCCATAGAACTAGTACTACCCTTTATTCTTTGTAGATGAAGAATGTAATTCAAACTACCATTTAGCCCGAACATGTATTCTATTCTACTCAGGGGAGCTGCAAAATAGTTAATTTAGTAGCCATCTTCAACTATTCCTAGAAAAATAAGTATATGGTGAACTCAGAACAGATATAAAGTAGCCAAGAAGTTATGCTTTGTATTATCTCCAAAATATAAATTAAGTTCTTGATTATTTCATGTATTAATATTTTCATGCTCCATTTGCTTTAAGTCGCATCTTTTACATCATTGATAATAACTACCAAGATATATGCCTAGGTATTGAATACTTCTCACAGTTGATGGTTGATGCTTCTGTATTTGTGTTTCTAGTCTCACCAGATCTGTGAAGTCAACCAGTCGTCATAGAACTTTCAAAAACAAGGAAAACCATGATAACAATGACAAAATATACGGGTTGATCAAGAACCAAGACTATCAATTTTTTTTTTGGTCAAAGGAGAAAACTGTATCAATATACTGATGATGATCTCAAACAAAGCCCAACCCAGAGTGTGCCTTCCACCACCTAGAGCATTGCCAGTTCTTGGACCAAAAAACAAAAGAGCATTGCCAGTTCTTTGACCAAAAAAAAAACACTGCCAGTTCAATAGCATGAGTGGTGGAATATAAGACTGGTTTTTTTTTTTTGCTCAGACTAGATTTTTTTTTTTGCTCAGTAGGACTGATTTGAGATAAAAGCACGATGTTGACAAAAAAAAACAAAAGATAAAATCACGATATATTTATTTATTCAACATCTACAGGGCATTTAACTCGACTGGTATGTTAGACAGTTCTAATCCAGGGATCAAATCAAGGTGAATGAGAAGGATCGAATAATAATGAATGGCAGATCTTATTGCATCACTGATTTTATCAACAACAAATGGTCAAATTCCAAATAATCATAATCAAATAGATAATAGCCATTTCAACGCCTTATTTTGAAGATCCTGCTGCCGACGTTTCATTATTTCATTTGACAAGGGTATGGAATTTGTGAAGTGTGAGGTTGTGGGCATTAGTACTTTCATTTTTTCGTTCCTTATCTACTGACACTAGAACAACACTATCTAGCATTTAGCTATGAACTATTCCAATCTATATAGGCGTTAAGTTGTGTGCTTTAGCGAACATCAATGATTCATTACCAACAATCAATTATTTGCATAAGGCTTTTCAGATGCATGCATACATACATATATACAAATCGATTAATAGTAGATGAAATTTGCAAGTGCTATAAATAGATGGCTAATAAAAAACGTACAAAAATCACAAGAGTCATATCAGTTTAATTAAGGCACAAAAATATCCATCATCAAGTGTTTCTTTCACAATGGATTTCTATGTACAGCACATATAAATGGCCATTGCTCAGTTATGTTTTAAATTGAGAAAAATCATATTGAACGGAAAAATAAATTTAAAACAACAAAATATGTTACTGAAAATACTCTTCAATTTCCCTTTCATAGTTTCTCTACCGAGTAATGGACACAGAACAGGCCATGTCTTGCGTATATTGTATATGATGTGAAGCAGCATTGATAGGCGAAATATAATGAGTCTGAAGTAGTCAAAGGTGAAGCATAAATCAGTTAGAAAGAAAGAGTTCTACATCAAACGGCTGGAAAACCATTCACTTGGTCACGACATGTCAGATCAGTTAAGATATCTTGTCATTTATGACGCCTTCCTCGTCAACAATGCGCAGATCTGGATAATTTCTATGGTTCAAAGAATGCAACCATAGAGCAACAGTTCCATCCTTCTGTTCCGTGGAAGCAATATGAGAATATATGTACTTTATTTTGAAGTCCTCAGCTTCTTTCTCATATGCTTTCATTGACAACTCTTCATGGCTATCTTTCCACTTCTGGTTATATGAAGAAAAGAAGCACTCATCCAAATACAATCCAACCTCAGGGGCAGTAGGCACATTGATGCTAACATCCCTGCATTTAGGGGGAAAAGATCAAAATTATAAAAAAAAAAAGGGGGATGAGAATCGCACTATTTCAAAAGGAAATTTGTAGATAAAAACAAACTACATTAGCAGTACTCACTTCTGCAATGCTTTAGCAATAAGTGACTCTGGAGCACAATTTCTCATGATTGCCACTGCAAGCCCAATCATCTTTCGTATCTGATGAAGCATGAAGCTCTGTCCCACAACCTCACACTTCACAAATTCCATGCCCTCAACTACAAGAGTGGTGTTTGCGTCAAATGAAATAATGAAACGACGAGCAGCAGGATCTTCAGCTTTTGTTCTGGTGGTGAAGTTATGGAAGTTATGAGTCCCCACATAATACTTCAAAATCTTGTTAAATCTCTCCCTCTCCTTCTCACCATAACAGAACTCACTTCCTTCAGTTGGCTTATCCTCTCCATTCAATTTTTCTTCCTCAAGAATGCCCGAAATATTCACAGATCCACCATTTAAAGGAGTACTGTCATCCTGACAAGAAACTATGGTCTCAAGACCAGTTTTAATGTCATCAACTGAAACCTTACCCTCATTATCATTACTGGATTCTTCATTTAAATGATTATAATCACCTTTGCTCAAAGAACCCTCCACATCCACATCATTTTGGTTTGATGAAATACCAGCCACAACATCCGCAGCTTCTAGTTCCAGATTGCGCCTACCATTACCAACCAAACCTACCACCTTTCGCCCTCTCTCAGAACACTCCAAGCACTTGACAAGCTCATTTTCAGACCCCAAACTAGCCAGGACAGTCTCTCTATCACGATGACAACATGGATCAAGAGCAAACACAGGGATGAGATAGACATACCTCCTCCGGTCACAGAACTTCTTGGCGTTAAAAGAAGCTGTCGCACGCTTGTAACCAAAGATTCGTATCTGAAGGGGAAGGTTAGAATTAAGGCGGTCAACAAGGCCAGGTGGATCAATATAGAACCGGCCTGAGACAACCTGACCGACAGCACTAACTCCTTTATCTGTTCTAGCTGAGCGAGCCCAGTCATATCGTTTAGGATTTCCACGATCCTGTTCAGGGACAGCTCCAGACGCATATAAGGCTTCCTCTAGGTCGCCTTCAATGGTCTTCGCACCTGGGTTTTTCTGCATACCCTGATAGCCAACACCGCAGTAAGCAAAAAAAATAGCTATCTTACGGCGCTTGTATCTTATCTTGGTGCCTGTGGCAATTGCGCATTCTTCATCATCAGAAGTAGTGGTGGACATCTTCAGCTTCTTGGTCTCCGGCTCTTCTGCAGCTACTTGAGGTGGTGGCGATGGGGACGAACTTGTCGTCCTTATATCTGAGTTTTCCATTTTTTACAAGTGATAAGAATATGGCTGGTAGAAGGGCAATGTTCTAAAACCCGGAATGTTCAACAACCTGAAAAAGGGACTGGGTCAAGACTATTGAGTCACTGGCCAGGCCAGAGAACAACTATGGCCAAACCAATGACATCAGCATGATGCCACAAACCTAAACAACAGTTTCATTTATTAATACAGAAATGAAAAACCCTTACGCTATATTGGAGATTCTTTCACAACATTTCTAGTTACATAAAGCTACAGATGCACTATCCACTTCATCAATCCTTAATGAATTCATCTAGCCACTGTTATCTCTAGTTTTTGTCTTACAAGTCGGACAAACGAAGAATTAGTACCATATAAGCTACAAACATCTATTATTAGTTTGCTTGTTTGTTATATGTCTCCAAAGTTCACACCAAAATATTTTAGGATGCTCATTCTTTATGTCAATATTATTTGTTGATTTTCACCCAGGAGATCAGAACAGCATAGCAGTAGCCATCCATGAAGCACGCACAATCAGAAGGCAAAGAAGTAATAAAAAAGGAACATTTTTACTTGGAACGAATAAAAAAAATAAAATTTATCCACAGAAACTATATAAATTCCAAGGCATAGATAGGAAACTGCAACTAAAGAAATCAATTTAAAATGAGCACAAACTTTTTCAACTGAAAATAGATAGGAAATATGCATAGATGAAGGGGGCACATATATCTAAGCATGAAGAACAGAGATCCCGTGAAGGATCAAACATACTAACATAGAAAACGCATACAAAGACTTTATGAAACTGCACATCCCCATTGGAGAGACTGAAACAAATGGCACTAAAGTTTATATTATTTTTAACGAGAGAAAGAGCACAAGAGAGTGAAGCAAAGGTACCCAGAAGAAGAAGTATTACCAGAGAAGAAGCAAGAGAAGGCATAAGGAGGTGGTGGAAGCACCAATGCTGCTTGCAGGGTGTGGAACTACGAAATGGAAACGTGCATCCGAGAAAGAGGCGAACAACGTTAAACCCTCGTTTCACAAATCACAACTGAAACCAGAGAAGCTGCATTTTTCCGTTCAGCACAGTTCCTTTTTGGCGATTTGGGCCCCCAAATTCAATGGACGTGGATTGCTGACATTCCGCTTCTGTACTTGGGCCTCTACCCAAATTTGATGGGTGACAGACAAGTATGAACAATTACTGGACCCCCAAAAAAAAAGTATGAACAATTACAAATAACAGATATTATTCACAAAGAACAGATATTATGAGTTCGTTAGTATCATATCTATAATAATAAAAAAAACTCATTTTTTAGGATTTTATTTATATTTGGTTTGGCTTTTAAAAATAACTAAAATTTGAATCTCAAATTTTATTATAATAAAAAATTATTTTGAGAAATAATCTGGCAATAATGAGTGTGGTAAATAAGAGATGATTAAAAAAATGATTCTTCTAAATGTAAACAAAAACAAATTAGTTTTTGATTAACATAAAATTCTCCAAACAAATATTGATTGTGACATCTGTGTATTATTTCTTTGGGCCTTGGCCCCTTTTATCACAAAAAAAAATATTGATAGTGACATTGTGTATTTTTCCCTTCTAGGATTTATTTACTATCTCCTACAAAAACAATGAAAAACTAATTTAACTCAAATCACTTTTAATTAAATTTCATTGAGTCAAATTTTAATTTAGAACCAAATAGATAATAAAATAAGAAATCGATAAATTTCAATTAGATAATCATTCTCTTCAAAATCGATTTAATTTTTATTATTTGATTATTTTCTCCTATGTAACAAAAAAACGATAAATGATGGTGCAATAGTCCGTTAATATTTTTATTTTGTTGATATCGAACGGAAAATACACTAACGAACACTACAAGGGATACGACATCCCGCTAAATCATCCCTAAGGAGCAATAGTCCGTTAATCTTTTTGTTTTTTGACAACAGATTAGTCCGTATCTTTAATAATTGTAATTGTCATCATTCGAAAAAAAAAATCACGTCTTATAAAAAAAACAAATGTCATTTTTTTGACAGATAAAAAAAATTGTCTGAATTTTTTTTTGGTCAAAGAAATTGTCTGAATTCACTCTTCGTAATTTTTCACGTTATATTGATTTTAAACACACAATTATATACAGAATATTTCATTTAGCGAATTTTAGTAAGACTTGTCATGCCAAGAACAGAAAAAGAAAAATTAAAAATCATATTACATTAGTCATTTTGAGTCTCCTTTCTTAACTCTTCAACTCTTAAAGGATCATTTTTCAATAACCGTTCTATTGCACCGTTCTATTTGCCTTGTGCGTAAAACTTTTATGCACATTATTAGAGAAGATCAAGAGTATAAATGAGCAGCAAGTGAATATTGAAGAAAATAATGATCCATGGAATCCAACAATGAAGTAAACTTTTTGCAAAACAAATTTCCCTTCGTTTACTTTTTAATGGACATCTTCAATGTAGGTAACTTCGACACTTAATCAAGCAATTTCATAGCCAGGGAACAAAATTTCAGCATTATCTAACAAAGACATGTACTTTTATTTAAATTAAAACTGTCCATGCAATCAATTTCCAAAAGTTTAACTTGGGTGTATCGTCTCATGATGCATGATGAGAAGTAACCACTGTATGTCCTTTTGAAGCTGCAATTGTATACCTGCAGTAGCTAGCTTAAATAATCCAAAAGAATGCCTTGGAGCCTAACATGTTGCAAACACATAGATGCCTGAAGTGCAAATGACACAGGGCATTACATAATTGAACTTTGAGCAAAGTATAATTTGTTTGCTGGTTGACCGCTTCACTCTTCTGAAAGTATCCCTCTGATTGATCCAGGTGGATTAAGTGATTACTAACCTGTCTGGTTCCTGATCATGATTCATGCCAGTATTTTCCCCATAAGCAACATGACTAATGAACTAATCATTTATTGACATGTCGATCAGAGTTTGAAATTTTGGCTGCCGGCCAGATTTTGGATCATTGGCTCGTCAGTTACCTTCCTTCTTGATGGGTGACAATCCTCTCATAGCTAATCAACCAGCAAAAAACACAAGACAGCAAAACCAATGCTCTAATGGCAACACTGAGTGGTGAAATGCCACCCTGTAAGAGAATATACCACTACCAAGTTTGAGTTATTTATGGAAGGAGAAAAGAATATATTGTTACCAAATGACAGAAAGCAAGAATTTGGAAATAATGCACTGAAGACTATGGTTTACAAAAAATCCAATGGAAAAAGATAAATTTCTTCAAAATGTTGTAGAAGTAGGCTTCCCACAACAATCTCAATCAAAGAACTGATATAGAAGGTGACAGTAAAAGAGAGTTTTCTGAATAAAGTGAACAATATAGTCTTACGTTGTGCATATGTAGATCATCTCCCCAGTATTGCTACAAGCCACCACAAACCCTAAGTTGTATCTCGTGGCTGCCTTCTTGGTCTACATGAATAAAAGGAAATGAAAATAAAGGAAAAAAATTAAAGAATTAGAATAAAAACTGACACTCTTTTAAATAAACACACGCACATATCACAGAGAAAAGGCAAGCAGATGGGTCAAATAGGTTTAGAGACATCAAGATGCTGGTCCAGATGCACTTCGAATTAATCTCAACACAGTTACTAAGATACTTTTTTAAATAGGTAGGAAGGAATTAAACCATACACTTATCTAACAATACCTGTCAATTCATCTCTGATAGTTTCAGGCAATGAATCTGAAAGAGGTTGATATCCTTCATCTTTCATCAATTTGGTCAACAGCCTTAACTCTGACCGTATTTCATCAATTTGCGGGTGCATATTGTCTCCAACAACAAACACATGAACCAAACTCTTCAACTCAATCCAGCTACAGCCAGGTTCTTTAGTCACCCCTCTGGCTTTCATCATCCTCCTAACACGCTCCACATCTTCCCACTTTCCTAAGGCTGTATATATACTTGACAGCAATACATAAGCAGATGATTCCGGGGAGCCTAACTCCATTAGTTTCTCTCCAGCATAAGCACCAAGATCATAGTCACGATGGTTCTTACAAGCCCCTAATAATATGCGCCACAAACACAGACCATGATCAACCGTTGCCGATTCAATGAACTCTTTTGCTTCATCGAGCTTACCCGCACGGCTCAAGATGTCAGCCATGCAAGCGTAATGCTCTACCGTGGGAGCAATGCCAAACTCATCAAACATCATCTTGAAATAACCCCAGCCTCTGTCCACCAATCCCATATGACTACAAGCAAAGAGAAGATTCACAAACGTGACATGATCAGGCTTTGTTCCCTCCAACAACATCTCCTCAAACAACTCGAGGGCCTTGTTGCCATGACCATTTTGAGAAAGTCCAGATATCATTGCATTCCAGGAAATTACATCTCTGTTAGGCATCCTCCAAAAAATTCGGTACCCATCATCCAAATTTCCACACTTCGCATACATGGCAGAAAGAGCACTTCCAATCGGAACTTCTAATTTGAAACCATACTTAATAATTCGGGCATGCATCTGTTTTCCCTGATCTAAAGCAGCTAGGCTGGAACAAGCTTTTAGGACACTTGACATAGTAAGGTCATTGGGGATAATCCTCTCCATCTGCATTTTCCCGTACAGACTCAAAGCACCTTCATAATCCCCATTTTGTACATACCCTGTTATGATAGAAGTCCAAAGAACAACATCAGGTTGTTGAACATACTCAAAACCCCTACGAGCATCCGCTAAGCTACCGCATTTCGCATACATGTCCACCAAAGTCGACAAAACATACAACTGCAATCCATACCCCAACTTCAAGGAATAACCATGCACCTGTTTCCCTTCTGCAATAGCACATAGGTCACTGCAAGCATTGATGACCCCAACAAGAGTAAACTCAGTAGGCAAAACTCCAGAACGATGCATACTACAGAATAGCTTCAACGCCTTATCAGAGTCCCCACTCTGTGCATAACCGGTAACCATGGCGGACCAAGTGATAGAATTCTTATTCCCAGAGAATTCAAAAGTCCGAACCGCGTCGTCGAGGCTCCCACATTTCGAATACATCGTCACAAGAGCATTTGCCACGGAGACAATAGAAAGCAACCCGTTTTTAATGGCAAGGGAATGTACCTGCCTACCAATGTTCACAAACTCATGACTCATCAAGGCACTGAGAACACTAGTGAGCACGAACTCGTTCTCATCCTCTTCCTCGCGACGCATGAGTTCAAAGAGCTTAATTGCCTCGTCAGCGAGCTCCTGAGAAGCGTACCCGGAAATCATGGTAGCCCAAGAAACGGTGTTTCTGTGTGGCATTCTATCGAACAGCTTGCGGGCTTCGAAAACGAGACCCGTCTTGCAGTACATGTTGAGGAGGGAACTCCCGACGAATACGTCGCCGGAGCAGGCGGTCTTGAGGGCGAGGGAGTGGGCTTGGCGGCCGGCGACGGAATCGGAGAGATTGGAGGCGGCGGAAAAGACGCCGGCGAAGGTGTGGGCATTGGGGAGAGTGGTGTGTGCCCGCATCATGCGGCGAAAGAGGTTGATGGAGGAGGAGGGTGTGTGTTGGGAGGAGGCGTTGATGAGGGAGTTCCATGAAACGACGTCTTTGTGGGTGTCGTTTATGTCATCGAAGACGACGTTGGCGTGTGAGAGGAGACCGCACTTGGCGTAGAGGTTGAGGAGGGTGTTGGCGAGGTAGATGCAGGAAGAGAGGGAACCGTTTTTGAAGGCGCGTGCGTGCAGTGCTCGACCTTTGAGGAGGTCTCTACGGTGTGTGCAGTCGATGAGTTCTGTCAACACTTGACGTTGCTGAGAAGGAAGTGAAAGTGGATGTGGTAGAGGCATCCACTTTCTTTGTTACGGTTCCTATTTCCTAAAACCTCACGAATCACGACGATGTTGCTACGGCGTAGTAACAAGGTATCGTCCGGCGCACCACTGTCACTTTCTGTTGAGGAATGAAGAATGTGCTCATCCCCGGCTTTTACACCATTCTAGTGTAATTTAAACATAAAATTATCAAATTAGTGCACTTTTTAAAATATTTACTGAATTGGTGTAAGTCGGATATCGGACATACGACTTTTGAACACAAATCGTACTCGACAGATACGACTTATTATTTTAACTAATAATACTCAAAAAAATTAAAAAATAAACAAAGTCGTATATTAAACTAACAACTTGGTAGGGGTGGCAATATGGGCTTAGCCTAATGGGTCAGCCTGTTTGGCCCGTAAAATGGGTCGGGTTGGGCTAATTTTTTTAGGCCATGGCCCGTTTGAGCCCGTAAAAAAAGGGCCGAAAATGGATTGGCCCATTTTTTATTTTTTATTTAATTTTTAATTATTTTTTTAAATTTTTTATTATTATTTTGGCGTGCCAGCCCGTTTTGGCCCGTCAGACCCGTTAGCCCGCGTAGCCCTCCACGGAATGGGCCGAGACAGATTTTTTTGCCTATTTTTAAATACGGGCCGAGCTGATCCGTTTTTTGCAAGGACCAGCCCATTTTGCCATCCCTGCAACTTGCTATATATATAATAATTTTTTTTACTTAAAAGGGAAGTCGTATCTTACCTATACGACCCACCCTTTTTTTTTTAAATGTCAAAGATTAAAAGACTATTGCACCATGTCTTTGCATCTCAATTTTATTCTATAACATCATAATCGTGTGGCTACTTAATTTGTAATTATTTAATTTTTTATCCTTGTGATCTTTAATTTTTATAAACATATATTATACAAAATATGTATTTAATCCTTTTTTGGTTACAAAAAAAAGATCAAATACGGTTTAATCTGGTTCTAAATTACGGTTTACAAAATTATAAATAGTTAGTTGCAATCTATAAAAATTTTAGACAACTTGCTTATTTTAATTCTCAAAGTTATCCTATAAAATTATGAATGTAGATATTTTATAATCACACTCGGAGCATATGTGGTATAGGTGGGATTGATTTAATGCTAAATTATGTCACATTAGCATTGACTTAGACCATCTCGGCACTGATAGCATCACAAAGATCCTAACACGTAAGAAATTTTAAACAGCATGTATTGCATCATGTGTGTTACCGTCTTATTTTGAAAAAATTTATAGCACCCTAAAGCATGCCAATTGTGACCAAGATTGCACAATCACAATAATTAGGAGATCAAAATTACAATTAAATCAAATTATAAAATAGTTAATTGTAATCTATCAATCATTTAGACAAATTATTTATTTAAATTTTCAAATTTATTCCATAAAATTATTAATGAATAATTGTATAATTGCATTTTATAATAACTTAATTAAATTGACATTGATGTATAATTGTCTGATATCGTTTAAAATGAATGTTTGACAATATTTCTCACAATTATCATACAATATATGTTAATGTGGATTTTGAAAATCTTACAATTTTTGACATTTTTTTATTAAAAAGGATGGGTGAGTCGTATAGGTAAGCTACGACTCCCCTTTTAAGTTAAAAAAAAAATTATATACATAGTAAGTCGTTAGTTTAATATACGACTTTGTCATTTTTAATTGTTTTTCAAGTATTAATAATTAAAATAATAAGTCGTGTTTTTCGAGTACGACTTGTCTTTAAAAGTTATATATACAGTATCCAACTTACACCAATTCAGTAAATATTTTAAAAAGTACACTAATTCAGTAATTTTATGTTTAAATTACACTAGAATGGTGTAAAAGCCACTCATCCCCTTATTTTAGCGCGATGAAGGAAAATTAAAAATGTCAACAACAAAAAACCTTGCTGCCTACAAATACATTACTAATATTAAAAAAGAGTAAATAGATGTTTTTGACCCTGAAGGTGTCACGTACCATTAAGTTAGTCTCTGAAAAATAGATAAATTAAAAAAAAAATCCCTCTAAGTGGCTTTCGTCTATTATTATGGTCTCTGGCGTTAACTCCATAAATTAATTTTAGAGTAAATAGTCATTTTGGTTTTTAAAAATATTGCACGTTGTCAAGTCTGTTATTGAAAATAGATAAATTAAAAAAATATCCCTCAAAGTGGCTTTCGTCCGTCACTTTCATCCTTAATGTTAGTTTCGTGGATCAACTCCGTTAATAATGTTAATGTGGCACGTTAAATACACATATGCTCACATATGGTAGCCCACGTGTCTCTCTCTCTTCCCTTTCCTTTTCTCTCCTCTCTCCCTCCTCCCCTCCCTCTTCTCACGGGAAGAATAAAAAAATCTTACTAGATTAATGGTTAATTATTAAAAATAATTTATTTTACAAGAGAGAGACTCACAATATTCCCCCTTTGCTCGCCAGCAACAGCAACACCAAGAGCAATTAGATCAAACACAAGCATCATCGCCATTAATAGAGATGAAGACATACTTCGAGACCACAACTTAAATCTGAGTATATGTCCACAAAATGGAATCAAAAATAAATAAAGCCACCGAAATAGAAACGATGGATTTAGCTTTGAGATCAAATGCTTGATTGATACTTGGTCCAAACAAATTCCAGACAAGTGCAATGAATAAAAAACCAAACAAAACAAAGATAGAAACGAATAATAAGCAGGAAAAAAACAACAGCACCAGTAACAGAAACGTAAGGGAGGGTTTGGCTTCGCTTCTGTTATGCTTATAAAAGAACTACACCACAAAATGTTACCTAAGAAAGAATAGAAGTAGTAAAAACAAAACTTTATTTTAAGTAGTTCACGGGTTGCCATGCATGCATCATGCTCTTTGTGGGTCTGTTGGTGTCTTTTCCTGTGGTATTTAATGGGTATTTCCTAATTGCTATGTGTAAGTGGAATCACAAAATCTACTAATCCTCTGAATTTGTTTCACTTTGAAGAAGACCCTGTCATGTACTGCTCCATTTCATTATTTCTTTTTATTTTGTTGTTGTTGTTATTTTGGTTGAGTTTCGTGGACATTTTAAATTAACACCATGTCTCCTCCCATTTTACATAAATGGTGAAAAGAATGGGAATTGACATTTTAGTTTTGGCTTGTTTAAGTTCCAAATAAAATGGTAACTAGAATTGTGAATCTTCGGCCAGACACAATCACAAAGCCATCCGAAGCAATGCAGGCTGCATTAATGGCAAGTGTTGAAGTTGATGATGATGTTCTGGGCTATGACCCCATTGTCTTTGCCATCTCTGCTTCCAAGCGAAAAGCAGTTGGGTCATAGCCTAGAAAATCATCATCAACTTCAACACTTGTCATTAATGCAACCTGCAAGGCTTTGGTTGGCTTTGTGATTGTTCTGACCAAAGAATCCACAATTATAGTCACCATTTTCTCTGTAACTTAAGCAAGACAAAACTAAAATGTCAATTCTCATTCCCTTCACCGTTTTATAGTAAAATGGGAGGAGACACGTTGTTGAAATGGTGTCCACGAAACTCAAGCAAAGTAACAACAACAACAAATAGAGAGAAAGAATGAAATGGAGCATTACATGATAGGGTCTTCTTCAAAGTGAAATTATAGCCCCCACTTTCTATTTATAGAAACAAATTCAAAATGATCAGTAGAATTTGCTTTTCCACTTACACGTACGTAGCGGTTAGGAAATACCCATTAAATAACACAAGAAAAGACACTAACGCACCCGCAAAGCACATGGCGCATGCATGACAACCCTGTGAACTACTAAAATCAAGGTTTTTTGTTTTTACTACTTCTATTCTTTCCTGCGTAGTTCTTTTATGAGCATAGCATAAGCGAAGCCAAGCCTTTTGTTTTGTTTTTCGTTGCACTTGCATGGAATTTGTTTGGACCAGGCATCAATCACGCATTTGATCTCAAAGCTAAATCTAATGTTTCTATTTCGATGGCTTTTATTTATTTATTTTTTATTTCATTTTGTGGATATATACTCAAATTTAAGTTGTGGGTCTTGAGGTACGTATGACTTCGTCTTTGTTAATGGCAGTGATGTTTGTGTTTGATCTAATTGCTTTTGGTCTCGCTGTTGCTATAGAGCAGAGGTGGAATATTGTGAGTCTCTCTCTCTCTCTTTAATTTGTAAATTAAATTATCTTTTATAATTAACCATTAATCCAGTAAGATTTTTACATTCTTCCCGTGAGTAGGGTGGAGAATGGGAAGGGGAGGAGGAAAAGGGAGAGAGGGGAGAAAGGGAAGGGAGAGAGAGAGAGAGGAGAGACACACACATGTGAGCCCATGTGTCATTTAACTTACCACATCAACACTACTAATAGAGTTAATTAACGGAGCTAATCTCAGGGATCAAAATGACAGAAGAAAACTACTATCTATTTTCAGGGATTAACTTGAAGGCACATAATACTTTGGGAGTTGGAGGGACAAAAATGATTATTTACTACCGTGTCCACGATTTCTCCGATCCTCTCCAGCAGGCATTTGTCTAAAGCCCTCTACAGCATTAATGCCAACCGTTAGATTAATCTAACGGTTGGGGGATTGAAGAAACACCATACCCAATCAACCAACTTGCAGCTCGCATCCTCCTCTGAACAAATATGAACAACAACCTTCTCTCTCCTCTGCCTCAACGTGATTAAGCAACTCCTCTCTGCCGTTCGCCTTCCGCGGCCGTTTCTCCGGTGGTTGCCCTGCCCTGCCGTTGTCAACCTCTTACACCACGGAGGCTTCGAGATCCGAGTGATGGGAATCGCCGCCTCCGGCAACTGCACCAGCGCCGGGTTTCACATTCGAAGCCGGCAGGATCACACCGGAAATGAAGGGAGAGCGTTCCGTCGTCAATGCTGCTCCGGGAGACAGGGGACCTCCTCTTCTTGTTCTTCTTCGCTGCTGAGGCGGTGAACGGCGACTGGCCGGAAAAGACATTGTCGTTGGCACTGTAAGAGCTCTTCTTGCTCTCCCCGAAGCTGAAAAACTCGCCGGATCCCGTCTTCATGGTGCTCGAGAAGTTCAGTTGAATCAGTTCCGTCGGGAAGAATCCCTTGTTCTAGTGGCGGTGAGTGCTGGGAACGTGTTCCGTCAGAGTAATGGAAGAGCCAAGTGTTTCAAACTGCAGTGTGGTCTTGTCATTGCCAGTTGTCGCATTCACTGTAACGGCGTTAACGGAATCCATGATCTCAATTCCACCGGAGAAGGGATCGTTGAGCCAAAGGGAGGAAGGATCATTTTCAATCCGCCGTGACAGAATTCGAGGGATAATTTGTGTTTTTGAATCTCCCATAACGGTTGGAGTTATTGCTGTAGAGGGCTGTAGACAAATGCCCGCTGGAGACGATCCGAACTCCGATTTCTCTCCAGTTCAGTTCCAAACCTCCCCGAGACGCTGTCATTGCACTACAGCAGAGGCAACGATTTCTCTCCCAGTTCAGTTCCACTTTTTCAGAGAGCTATCCCTCATTCATATTCCCTTTTATTTTTTCCGGCAACCCAAAAACTGAAAATTTATTTCTCTTTTTTCTTTCATCTTCAGCGCAAAAGGGGTTCGCCTGCTTATCTCTCTAGGAGGTATGTGTAAAACTCTCTTTCTCTTCTCCTATTGCTTTTTCGGAATTTTTTTTATCTAAGGTTTTTGGGTTAAAATTTAATTTTGGAATATTCGTATGTATTTATGACAGAAGGGCAATCCTTGTATCCATGCTGTTTGATAATATGTCTAGTTGACTGTTAAGAATTTAAGTATGACACCCATAGGTTATTTTGAAGTAAACCAGTTGCTTTCATGATACAGAAAAAGCGTAAGAACTTTGAGAGGTGGATTTGCTTAGGCTATAATGAAGCTTGATCTTAGTTGAAAAGGGAATGTATGAACTAGTACATGACCTTTTGTGCGAGAATGTATGAATCTGAGCAACAATGAAAATTTGGCTGGTTGTTGTCAGGGTGTTAATGTGGTTTCTTGTTGCAGAAGTGCAGGTTTTGAACAAAACAAAGGATTGATAAAACCACTATAAGCATATAAAAAGTAAAAACACATGAAATGACTCACATTTGAGGTCCCTATGAATTACTGGAGGATCATGTTCATGTACATAAACAAGACCCTGTAAGATTTGGCGAGCCCAATTCTTTATTGCTTGTATGCCTACATGCTTATATTTCTTCATGTATCTGCAAAAGTCACAAACTTATCAATTGTCCATTAAACATAAAACCAGTCAAAAAAAATGAAATATACATTTCATACCCAAGGACCGCCACCAGAGTCAACTGAGCCTAGGAGCTCATGATTATGTTTTCATTGTTTAGCCGATTCCTGCTGAGTGTTCATAAAGTAAACTTCAACTGATGGCTATAGTTGAACGACATCTATTTTTTGTGTTGCTTGTAAAATCATGCAATTCTTCCTTAATCATAATATATATCACTATATAACAGGTTGAGGAATTGCTTTTTCTTTTTGGAGGTTGCCTATTTGCAGCAACCATAGTGTTGAATTCTCTGTTGTAATTCTCAAATGTGATAGCACATGAAGATCTTGGAATTGTAGATCTATATCATAGGCACATCAAGATGTTGGTTTAGTGGTTGAACAGTTTTATCATGCCCCTTCACTCAAAGTTCACCTTTATTTCGGACTGATATGAAAATGCTTGAACATCATAGGTAATCTAAATGTTCTGCATTTATGTGATGTTTAACTGTTTTTATGTCACAATAGCATATGTCTTATGTGATGCTGAGCACTCTTCAGAAAACCAGAAAAATAGTTCTCTTACTATTTGTAACTCTCTCTCTCTCTCTCTCTCTCTCTCTAATTTTACAGTATACTAGTGCTTGAGATGCGCTGTGAGTTGCACTGATTGCATCATCAAAGAAAATTAAAGGATCAGAAAGCATTAATCTGAATTTGCACATATTGGCAGAAGTTTTCCCTTTTCAATTGTTAAACTGGATGTCTATTAGGAAAACCCCATTCCCTCGTCTCCTCCTTAACAATGTCTCTTGCATGAGAAATGCCCAGCAAGTTCTACGTCATGTCAGTGTCTCTCTTCATGATGGAGGGGCACTTGTGCTAACCGGTGCAAATGGCTCCGGAAAGACAACTTTTTTGTGCATGTTAGCTGGGTTTTCTCGTCCTTCTGCGGGTGAAATCCTTTGGAATGGCCATAACACTCAAGACTCCAGAATCTACCAGCAGTATAAGCTTCAGCTTAACTGGCTCTCCCTCAAAGATGCCATTAATGAGAAGCTTACTGTTCTGGAAAATGTTCAATGGTTTGAAATTCTTGAAGGCCAGCAAGGAAAGTCTCTGCCTGCACTTGAGTTGATGGGACTAGGAAGATTGGCCAGGGAAAAGCCAAGGATGCTGTCTATGGGACAGCGGAAAAGATTGCAACTTGCCAGATTGCTCGCAATTGATCGCCCCATATGGTTGCTAGATGAGCCTTCAGTTGCATTAGATGATGAAGGTGTAAACTTACTTGAGTTTATCATTGCAGAACACAGGAAACATGGAGGAATTGTCATTGTGGCGACTCATTTACCCATCAAGATTGAAGATTCCATGGTCTTGAGGCTGCCACCAAGGTTTCCAAGAAGGATGACATTTGTGGATATGCTTGACAGAGCGGATATTGGTTAATCCCTATTTTTATTCACATTTTATATCAAGACAGGGAATTAAGTTCTTGATTTGGTTATGACAATTTCATTTGTAACAATTTCAGCCAGGTTTCACTGTTTAAATGTCTTTGTATTAGAGTCTTACTTGTCATGCTCATAGACTTGCAGCCCCAGGCTTTTGTTCACGTGTCTTCCATAAAACATTTCAAGAGCCCCTGGAAATAATTTTTTCTGGAGCATTCAGCTAAGAATGAGATAAATGTTAATCTGCCAAATCGAAAAAACAAAATAAGGAAAATGATAGTACAAGAAGCAATTTAAACATTTTGCATGAAAGAGATAATTATGAATATATATTTTTTTCTCTTCTCACACGATCTCTCTTTTCCCATCTATCCGCACCATTTATCTCGTACCAAATAGAAGTGTCATAAAATAAACCGAGAAACACCCATGATGAATTATATTTTTTTTTTTTACTATTTTACTATTCACTTGCATTTGGTTCAGGTTCCATTGATTTCACAACAAGGCTTATAGCACGAAGCTACTCAATTGACCATTTACTAAAAAGCCAAGCAAGAACACATTTATGACGTTGGACAATGTACAATACGAAACCCACCTGACATGAGAAGAATGCAATTTTTTAAATATAGAAAATGAAGAATGGTTTTTAGCACCTGCGACAAAATTAAAACAAAAACACTATGCCGGTACACACTTTGACCAGTCATTGTGTTCATGATCGATGTCATGATCCGGTCTGTCTGTCAAGAAAGAAAGCTCATTCCAAAACAGTAGTAGTTTCTTGACCAAAAAAAAAACAGTAGTAGTTTCTTGATTTTATGATACTATGTCAACACACCTATTTTTCTTTTACTTGAGAGAATCTAGTCTAGATCATATACATAACATTATTTTTCCTATCCAAAACTGAGTAATAAAATCAAAAGTGTCTCAAGTTGTCATCCACACTAGAGAGAGGGAGAGAGATTGAATGGGGATATATATTGATTATGAAAAATGATGCATACACTACAAATGTGTAAAATACATTCCGTGTATTAGAAGAAGGCGAGTAACATCACAAATGGAATTGATAGATGTTGGAGGATGTATCATATTATTATTGTTTGGCTCTATAAATAGAGCTAAAATGTAACAGAAAATTCAAATGTATTTTTATCTAAGGACGACTATCATTATCATAATCTTTTTTTTAAAGGATAATTATCCTAATCTTAAAATTCAAAAAGTATAACAATTTAAAGTCCAGATAAAACAGAACCTTAAATCATAAAGTTATTATAGCTATTTAGGCATTATCCACGACAAGATTAACATCAAAATAAAAAATAAAAACAAAAAGATAAAGTGATAATTCTAAAAATATCTCAAAATTAAACCGTAGAAAAAAAATATATATGCAGATAGCAGCCTTGACAACTGTATCTACACGGTGTAGCGATAATTGTCTTCATAACTAGTGTAGTGGATCATGGGATTGTAATGTCTGTAAGTAGGCCTTACGGGTTGACCTTGTCCATAGTAACCATATAGAGAGTTTGGTCTTAGATACGTTGATGGTGGTCTTGTATATGCCACAGGTAATTGGTACCGTGGCATTGGAGGAGGATAGTAATATCCCGAGAATGGTGGTTGGTAGTGATGGTGGTACCCTGACATTGGTGGATGATGATGCCCTGTGATTGGTGCATGTCTATTGCCAAAACCAAACATGTCTCTCTGTTTATGGCCATGCATTTTCTTGCTCCTTTGAGTACCATACCGTGCACCATCATGATGATGATAGGACGTTGTTTCAGACTCAGACTCGTCCTCGGAGTCACTACTACTCTCACAACAACAATGAGAAGAATGCTTGTGTTTGGGATGAGACGAACCAGCTCTGTTATTTCTTGGTGATTTGATAAAGGAACAAAGTTGTGCCTTTTTGCCCATCTTTTGAAAAAGCTTGACTAGCATCATTGGATTTATATCACCCGTAACTGTTACCTTCCCTTCATTTGGATCCACGGAAATAGACTTCACTCCTAGTTTTGTTTTCATTTTAATGAGAAAATTTGGAAAAACAATATATCAGAGAAGACTAAACCATCAAGAAATTAATCAGTCACTACATGAAAATCTGAGTGGATTTAAAAAAAAAATATAGAATACTAAACATACCCTTTAGTTGTTGCAACATGTTCTTCACATCCATTGGACAACCCTTTGTGCACCCAAAATCAACTTTTAAAGTAGAAATCTAATGATATAGACATTAGCGAAAGGAATGAAAATGAATAATAAGGGTATGTTTGGATTGACTTATGCAGAGCTTATGAACACAGTTTATGACTGATTCATAAGCTTTTTTGGGCTTATTTTTTATAAGCTACCCAAGATAGTTTATCAAAACAGCTTATGTCTTATATAAAATAAGTTTCACTATAATTTTTCTTCGATTATAAAAGTAGTTTATACAGCTTATGTCATAAGTAGTAGATAAACTTGTTATCCAAACTGGACCTAAATGTAAGAACAGAAAATATGAAATTTTGGATGGTCAGAATGAAAAATGATAAAGAGTTTGTTTGAATAACCTGTTCTACAAGAATTTACGAGTTTTTAAACTAATAGTTTCTTATATAACTTGAAATCGGCTTTTACATTTTAATGAGAATGCAAAACAAAGCTAATGGCTTACTTCTCCATAGATTAGAAGAATGTTTCTAAAAACATTACCAAACTTGCTTACCGGTGATCCGGTGATGTCCTCCATGAGTGTAGAGCGGCAAAGACTTCTAGTTGATAGGGAATGAGAAGTCCACGGACAGCAAGATTGGCTTATAAATAATAGAGTCGCCTTATAAAACAGGCAAAATAATCGCAAATAAGATACTCACTTGGATCAATTAGTCAATAGACAGTCTCGGGTATAGATGACAAATCTGAATATGATCTCAATATTATAGGAAAATGCTTGAATAAACATGATATTTACCATACCACTTTCCATTTATATCTTTTATTCTTTTTGATAATTTACACAACTAAAAGTTTCAAATATCTAAATCTTTTAATTGTGTAAATTATCAAAAAGAATCTAATTGATAGAAAAATAATTTAATGTTGGTTTGCAAATATCTCACTATATCTTACATTGATTGGAGAAGAAAGGTAAAGTTTTTCTTTAACTGAATAATTAATTAAAAAATTATATTGACTAAAAGGTATTTTGTATATTACACAAATAATTATGAAATAAAAAATAAATAAAAAATTAAATAAAAATATTTTAATAGTAATAAAAATAATTTGGTTATTACTACTGTGTTATGAGTCGGTGGTAATATAAATATTGTGAATGACTGATTTCAGATTTCGTCACAGTCAATCAGTTCATAAAACATTTATATAGGGTAGCAATATTATTTCCCAATATGATACAGAATAGCAAACTGCCAAACCAGCGCTATTCACAGTTGTGAAAAACTTCACACCACCGGTGTGAACATAGACCCAAGTAAGAAAATACAGGCATGCTATCCAGAGAATTTCACGGTTGTGGAAAATTCCCACCCATAGTGTGAAGTCGTCAGACCCCAATACGATGTAGAATTCCGAACCAGCGCCGTCCACAGTTGTGAAAAATTTCACTCCACCGGTGTGAATACGACAAAACAAAGTACGAGAGTGCTGACATGATATCCAGAGAAGTTCACAATTGTGGACAAGTTCCCACCCATGGTGTGAAGTCGTAAGACCCCAATAGCCAATAACGTGCAGAGTTCCAAGCCAGCGCCGTTCACAATTGTGAAACACTTCACACAGCTGGTGTGAATACGACAAATCAAAAATACAAAAGTGTAGACATGCTATCCAGAGCAGTTCAAAGTCGTGGAAAAATTTCTCACCCCATGTGTGAAGTCGTTAGATCCAAAGATAAAAAACAGCACATAATTGCTAAAAAACTCACACCATTGTGTGAAGACATTCGATCCAACCACATACAATTCATAGTTAGCTGGTCATACTTATGAAAAAATTCACACCACACGTGTGAAAGTATTAGAAAAAAGGACAAAAATTGTTCATCTTGAAACAATGCATGATGATTTTTTAAATTGTGAAACTCTACTTCTAACTTAAAAAGTTAACGGATGGAAAAACATATGTTAGTTATACAAATATGATAACTTTTTACTGCATTAATCATGATAATGTATTATTAACAACCTCTATTCTTACAAATTGAGAAAACCAAATAGTATTAATACACATATATTTATACATAGAATTTTCACTCTATGTAGGGTTTTTTTTTCTCTCTATTTTTTTTATTACTATGCTTTAGAGAAAATAAATAATATAAATGTGATACATGAATGTTATTTATTCTATTTATTCTCTAAAAAACATAATAATAGAAGAAATTGAAAAAAACATCCTAACTCATGCAGGGCACGGGTGATCATACTAATTTTATTACATAAAAATATATTTTCTTTCGAATTTCAAAATTGAACAATCATGGGCAGTAGATCTAAAATCTAAATTACGAAAATCCCCAAATTAAGCATAGAAAGTCGCACACACGAGAGATTATTTCCTTTCCTAATTTAAATCCTTCACCCGCAAAATAACAGAAAAAGAAATTTCTTCCTAATCATCATTATCATAAAAAAAAAACTAGCAACTTGTAATGATATTAGTAAGTATTTATTTAGTCCGATATAAAATTTAAAAAAAAGTGTCGTGAAATCTTTAAAAAAATACGGAGACAAAATATACAGATTTTTTTAGGCCATGTTCGGGGTGGTTTTTAGTTTTATGTTTTAAAAATTTCAAAAACTAAATTTAATTTCAGTTCTGAGTTTCAGTTTTGAGTTGAGTTCCAGTTTTTTTTAGTTTAATCACTTTCTTTACCTCGCCTCACTATGAATAGTGAAGGCACGTGAGAGATGACACTAGGGGTGGCAAATGGTATGGGCCCGACGGGCTGGCCCCACATAACCTGTTTTTTTGACAGGTTGGGTTTTTTCAACCCACGACCCGCCGTCGGGTTTATTTTTTTAGTTTTTTTTATTTGTCGTGGGCTTGGGTCTCCAAAAATGGGTCATCCCGCCAGGCTGCCAACCCATCCTTAAACAGGACCGATTGTATTTTTTTGCCTACTTTCCTCGGCGGGACGGGCAAAAAAATGGGGCTGGGGGGTCGACCCATTTTACCATCCCTAGATGGGACGAGAGGATACCGAAGAGACACGAGTAGAGATGGGTATATGGACCTTGACATGTTTAACCCGAAGCCTGTGCGGGCTATGGTCACTTAAATATAGGCCCGTTTTAAATGTGGGCTTTTTTAGCCCGGCCCATTTAACCCCGCGGGCCAATTTTTTTAATTCAATTTTAAAGTTTTAATTTATATTTTATTTTAATTTTTTCAAAATTTAATTACTTTTTCTTTAGTAGGCCTACTAGCCGACCCCATTTAGCCCATGGACTATGCAGGCTGGATGCAAGCCACATCATGTAGGCCAATTTATTTTGCAGCTCGGGCCGGCCCGGTTCGTTTATATGCAGAGTGGGCTACCTGCATACCCACCTCCAGACACGAGAGAACGGGAGTATTTAGCGTTTAAAACTGAAACAAGAATCACAAAACCTATTTTTTTGGTTTTGAGATTTAGGTTAAAACTGTTTTGAAATTAAGAAAAAAAATCAATTCAACCCTATTTTACTCGAACAGATTTTGTTTTCAAATTTAATTTTTAAAATAAAAAATCAAAAACTTGAAACCACCCCCGAACGATCCCTTAAAAAAAATATGGTTTCAATTTTGTTATATAAAATTTGATTTATTATGCGATTATGAGCTTTCTCTATGCTGCCTATTATTTATCTATGTTATTGATGGTATGCCTCGTAATAATCGTTCGACTCTAAAGCATTAGCACAGGCAAATACTTCATGATACTGGAAAATGTCAAATGGCAGTTATCACGATCGATCACAGCGGGAGTTAACAAAGAAAAAAATAGTCATAAACACCCACAAACATTTGTTTTTTGTTTTTTTTTTGGGTGGAGATGAAAGGGTGTGGTTGCTGTTTAGGTGAACACAGCTTTATTTGTTGACAAAAAAAAAAGCTTTATTTTTATTTTTTTTAAATTGGTTGTGGTTTGCATATTTTTTCAGGTAATAAAGCATGAACGGGTAGGAGGATAATTGTTTGTGTTTTTATTTATTTTTAAATACTATTAGAAAATAAAACATGCATCAATCAAGAGTAGTGTAGTTAAAACTGGACTGGACCAGACGGTCAAACCAGGAATCGGATCCCAATCCGGTCCGGTATACCTTGAGAACCGGTATGCGCAAGAACTGGTCAAAACTGGAAAAATCGATCAAAAATCGGATAAAACCGACTGGACGAGTTCAATGATTTTTTTTAAAAATAAAAATTTTCATTTTTTTAAAGAAATAAATATCACTTTCTTCAATTATTTATAATTTTGAATATTTTATGTTATGAATTATGACATTTAGTAGTAAAGTTTAATTTTTCTTCATAAAGTTATGACTTTTATGATAATTTTTGCTCAATATTGTATAGGGTTTAGAGTTTAAAATAATATTATATATTGTATTTATAATTAAAATAATATTATTTAATTATATTCCAATTCAACCGATTGAACTCCGATCGAACTTTTGAATCTTAAACTCTGCCTTCACTAATTCAATGACCAATCCGATTCTGACTACTTTGACCAAGAGTAAGGCCGTAAATTGAGATTTGTAGGGGAGAAGGCCCAGCAAATATTATTCAAAGGAAATTGGTATATACACCACGAAAAATTAGTCATACACCCCACTTAACTGTGGAAATTTCTAAAATACCCTCCATTTTTACGTATATTCCGGAAACTCCAGTTTCCGGAATACAATTTTTTTGAATTGTGGGGTGTATTCCGGAAATGCAAATTTGTATTCCGGAAACTCCAGTTCCATACAATTTGTATTCCGGAAACTCCAGTTCCGGAATGCAATTTTGGATCCAGTTTCCGAAATGTAAAATTGCATTCCGAAAACTCCAGTCGCGAATTTTGAAGATATTTTTGAAATTTCAGCATTAAATAGGGTGTATGTCTAAAAAGTGTGGGGTGTATTTACCATTTTCCTTATTCAAAGGAGCAGAGAGCCCTTCAGTGACAGGAGAAGGCCCAAAAGAAAAAGGCCCAGCAAAAAATTAAGCGGTGGGTAGCATTGGAAAATAGGAAAACGATCCAATCCAGGTGAGTGAATCGCGTCTATAAAATTCAGAGGAAGAGAGAGTGACAGTAGATTAGGGTTTTTGCATCCACACTCCATAACAGAATGAGAAGCTTTTCTCATTGATGCTCCCACAGAATCCTAATCTCGACGCCAAGAAACAACAACAACAACATTGATGATGATGATAATAATAATAATAACTATCTCTCTCTCTCTCTCTCTTGCTCACTCGATCGCTATCTGTCTCTGCCCCTTTTCGATTTCTTTCTTTCTTTTCTTCTTTCTTTGATCATCGATTCTCTCTCTCTCTCTCTCTTTCCCTTTCTCTCTTGTCGCTAAGAGGCCGTGACGATGGCTTTGGAGTGTGGAATAGATGGGTCGGTCTCCGTTAAAAAAAAATGCCAGCCGGTGGCATGGCAACTTGATCGGATGGCTTCTTGGTGAAATTGACAATTATGTCCTTTTCCCAAGTTAGGGATTTTGAATCTAGTTGCAGCCATCCATGGCGGCGTTTCTTTTCGACGACCGATCCCATCTTCGTGCCAAATCTGAGCCTCACAAAATCTGAAACCAAACCTGAGATATTTCTGCTTTATGTTTTGGACTAATTTTGTCCCTGTTATAAATTTGAGATTTGTTCAAGTTGATATGAATGAAACATTTTAATCATGGGCGTGGCAACTTCGTGTGTGTTTGGTATTTACGGTAGGGTAAAATCGATTTTGGTATGTGATAAGTGTGATTCTTTTCATCTTCCTTCGTTACCCTTCACTCCTCCTCTTTCTATCCTGACCAGAACACAGAGAACATAGCATTTGTATGACTCATTCGCCTCAAACTTCTTGCCACCATAAATGAAAGTTAATGTATGACTTACAAAATGTTTGATTTCCTTGCCTATCTGTTTTTACTGGAAGAGTGAAAATGGTGGGAGAGTGGAACATGGGGTGATGGAGGAAATGGAGGAGAGGACAAATACATGGTATGAGACACGGTTGAGATAATGAGAAGAGAGGTGTGAATGGGGTAGGTTGGGGGTTCTAGAGAAAGGTCATGTGTCTCAATCTCTCTCTCTCATATATATATATTTTTAATTTTTAATTAAATTTAAATTTTTCAAATTTAATTTTAGATCATTGGGTGGCTTTTTTACTACTATGGTATTTTTTTTTAATTATTTCTCAAATTAACACATTTTTTATTTTATTTCTGAAACTAGCACTCTTTTCAATTAAATATTTATTTTTATTGGTTATCAATTAATTAAATATTAAATATTGGTTTAAAATTATAATTAAATTGTTAATTGTTAATTAATTAAATATTTAATTGTTAAATATTAATTAACCTGATTTGTTAACTAATTAATAATATAATTATAGAAAATAGCTCACATTGATTTAAAATTTAAAAATATAAATACAAAAGTGATACAAATAGAAATGATACAAAAGTGAATTAAATACAAATGATAAAGAAAATTTAGCGTTGTGTATCGGCTCCAAAACACTAAGGGAACTTTTACTTGTTATGCCCTTCATTTCGACACAATCTACATCTCTTAGGATGACGACTCCATTTCGGTGCAAATTCTTGTAGACTACGGACGACCATTTGGATCTCTCTGTATATTGCTGGATTGTGGCACAACTTAATTCCATTGTATTCTGGCCAATATGAACAATGAGGCACCAATTTGAACTCTTCGCGACATTGATGTCTTTGTCTTTTGTGACAGAAAAAGAATAGAAGGGGTGCTCCAATCAGTGTGAGGAGACAGACACATTGATGTCTTTGTCTTTTGTGATAAAAAAGGAGTGAAGGAGAGTGCTCCAATTAGTGTATGGAGACAGAGACATTAATGTCTTGACTTTTAAACTAACAATTAATATTGTATTTGTATTTTTAAATTTTAAATCAATGTGAGCTATTTTTTTATAATTATATTATTAATTAGTTAACAAATTGAGTTAATAAATATTAACAATTAAATACTTAATTAATTAACAATTAACAATTTAATTATAATTTTAAATCAATATTTAACATTTAATTATTTGATAACTAATAAAAATAAATATTTAATTAAAAAGGGTGCTAGTTTGGGAAATAAAATAAAAAAGGTGATAGTTTGGGAAATAATTAAAAAAAAAGTGCTATAGTAGTGAAAAAGCCTCATTGGGTTTCACCATAATTTTATTTTATTTTAATTTAAATTTAAACTTAAGCTTATAACCAATTGTGCATCCTTTTGACCACCAAAATCCGATTGCATCTTTTTTTTTTTAAATTTTATTTATTTGAATAGAAGTTTTTAATTTAATTTAATTATAAAATATAAATTGCAAATTACAAATACAACACATTTGTAATATTTATTTTTTGAAATCAATATAGAATGCTCTAATATAATTTTAATTTAGGACTCATTTTGGTAATTATACACCTAAAAGCAATTTTGACCTAACATATCCAAACACTAAGAATTAATAAAATCACTTTTTCTATGAACGTATCCAAACTGAAATTACGTTATGTTCAACTCACTTTTAATCAAAATCAATTCTACAAAATCAATTCTATGAGAATCAATTTTCGTCACCGCAAAACCAAACACAAACTTCGTTGGAGGGCTGCTTGCTGAAATTGGCAATTATGTGCCCGTTTCTTGAGATAGGGTTTATATGTTTTGATGGCGAATTATGAATCTTGTTATAGCCGTCCATCCATGGAGGCATTTCTTTTCGGCAATGAATCCCATTGTCGTGCCAAAATTAAGATCGGTCCCATTTCAAGAATAAGCGGATGTCAACGGATCAGATCTTTGAGAAAGCACAAATAAATAACTCCTTGTTTTTGGATACAAGGAAAAGTGGTAGAGTTTAATCATCCAATTCAAAATTGGATAGCTGAACCTGTTAAACATGGATGTAGGAATAAGAGAATTAATTGAAGGTGACTTTTGAGGGAGTTGATATCAGTTTCTAACTAGGTGTAGCAAATGCAAATTTCCATATCAGTTTCGAAGTAGCAGGGAACCCTCCTTGCAAATGGCACTTCGACAGATTCAGGACTAGTGCATTTGGAGCAGTATCACTTGGATGGCACAATCTGTTACAATTAGTGCTTTATTTGGTCTATACTTGCACTTAGTTTATGAGACAATGAAGATTGGCCAATATAAAGGTGAGGATGTTGTCAATTATTTAGCAAGAAAAAAACTTGCACAATCTTCAGAGTTTAGCTTGGGTTAGGTATAAAGCATAAATGATATTGTTTCGGTTTCAATGAGCATTTCTAATTGACAAATTTTTTTGGAGAACTAATGTGACATGTATTCTATAGTACAAATCAAGATACAACATAAGAGATTGGGGGAAAATTGATGATCAAAGCGTTCATGCTAAGTTAATTACATTAATGACTAGCAGAAAGCGTTGCAAGCATCAAAATTGCCACCAGGGAGAGAACAGAGTTGGCAACACATGCCTTTGTGCCGGAAGAGGGTGCAGGAGGAGATAGAGCATTGGGCTGAGGCTCAGCTTTATTCAGATTAGTCACCGGAGGAAGAGGTGGGTCAACAATGTTTGCAACCTCAAGAGGTGGCTGTGGCGCTTGTGCTGGTGGTTGTAATGCAGGTTCAACAGTACTCAATAACGCACCCGGGTTAGCTTGTAAGATGGCATGCACGTGCTTTGGATCGCTACATGGGCTTCCTGCAAATTATAATAAGATACATGGAGTTTGAACTTTTTTGCTTTGCTTATGAAAAATAATGTTTTTTCATGTACAATGAGTGAGATTATAGATGCTTTGACCAACTAAGAAAGCTAAAGAGGTTGGAATTGCTTACTAATAAATCTACTTGCAGTGGCTGGAAAATCGGTCACGGTGCCATCAACCTCGCCGGTTTGGATGTAAGTAGCAACCTCAATATTAGCATCTGACCAATAGTCAAATGCCAGGGACAAGTATTCGTTTTTGAGAGTATGGACGAATACTGTGAGGTTTGCACCTTTCAACTCTTTAACTACATTTGTCACTCTTGTCAACAAGGAATTGGATACTTCGACAATTGAGTTTTTATGGAGATTCACTGCTTGTGCGTGCTTCTTAATTTCTTCCACTGTTTGTATTGGTACATCACCTACTACATCTTGAATTAACAACACCTTTTTGTAAGATGGGATATCTTTAAACTTGGATAGGACCGAAGTGTCATCTGATTGGATGAGGACTTGTTGTGTTGCTTGCTTGTCAAAGGTGGCATTGCTCAAAGCAGTGCTGACAGCACCTACAATGTCAAGACCCTTCTTTGATGCAAGGTAACCAGCATTCTGTGAAGCAAATAGAGTCATTAGTAATAGGAGCTATTCAAATAGAAACATTATTGGGAGTTGGGGGTGTTGCTCACCGATATGTTGACCAAAATGCCAAATACTGCCTTTGCCTTGGCTAATTCCAAAAATTCCGGGAGGGTAACGAATTTACCGCTGTTCTTATTTGCCGGGTTTCTTTGTATGTTGTTGCCAAGAGGGTTGAACATTTGAGCTGAAACAATAAATTTATAGTTTTTTAAGTTTATTGTTGAAATCTTAAAGGTTGAATATGGAAATGAGTTCTTGTTCTAAGGAAGTATTTACGTTTTAATGTCTGAATCTCGCTCCATGTAAGGTCAAAGGAGAAAATTCCACTCTTTGGTTGAAGTTCTGGGACATTGGAAGATCGAGACATGAATTTAGTCATAGCGGTGGTTTCTGCTATTAGGTCTGCGGCACTTGAGCAGAAGGCTATTCCATCTTTTGTCATTTGAACTGAGCAATCTATGATGTCAGCACCATCATTTATTGCTTGTTGATATGCAAGATCAGTGCTGCCTGGATAAATACCGCTTGCTCCGTTGTTGCTTATGACCAAAGTTGGTCCTGCAAAAGCAAATGTATGAGGTTATGGTTTTTTCTTTTTACTTTTCACGTCATATCTACAGTTATTGAAAAACATTTTGAGATTAGTAATATACCTTTTTTGGGCAAGGTATTGTTGTTGGCGAAGCACCCTGTAAAACAACATAATTGTGAGAGGTTGAAGTGAAGAATGGGGTTTGCTATTTTAGAAAAAAGATCATGAATTTAAGGTTGGATATTTGTAATCTCACAAATGGCATTTGATGCTGTATTTGGGAAATCAGTGACAACACCATCAACAGAATCTCCTTTGTCTATGAATTGAAGGTACTCAGCAGTAGGATCATAGCTATAATTATAACTTGAAAAGAAATCATTAGCAAAACCAGAAGCATATACTTCGAGTCCTAATTTATGGGCATCGGCTACAAGTGTTGTGCGAAGCCCTAGATATTTGTCCGGATTAATTGGCCATATGTATTCTTTTGGGACCATTATGCCTGATGCAAATGATTTGATTGTTGCAAGATCCTGTACAATAGTGCCATATGGCTGCCTGGTTGCAGGTTCAACATCAACAGCATTAAGAAGTTTAAAGATGACCTTAGTTGCCTTGTTTGATTTCCCACTGATGCTCTTCAAGAAACCAATATCTGGAGATGAAACAAACTCTATATGATAAAGTCTCAACATTTCTAGAACATTATCTACCACTTTTATTCCGTTTTGGGTGTAGAATGCAGCATTCTGCAACAAAACACTCGGTTAATATGTAGCAGCATCAAGACACTCAATATGTAGCAAAACTGTGAAAGAAAGAAATTAAAGAATGCCCCATGGTGCTTCAGAATTTTCGATTTTCACAACAAAGGTTGTCATTCTTCAGGGGAGAGAGAGAGAGAGAACCTGGACATTCAACCAAAACCTTGGTGGAGATTCGCCGCTTAGTAGAGAATCAACATTAAGAACTGGGAAAGCACCATCGTAAAAATTGGGTCGAGAAAATATGGCCTGATTCACTGGAATACATAGCAAAGAGCAAATCTTCAGTTCCAAAGCTCAAATAAGCCTAACTAGTTCTGAATTTCTGTGGTTCATCTGCTGTAATCTGATATCTAGAAAGCTTGAATAAGTCTATTTGCTTGCACTAACAATCTCCGCAGTTTCTTTTTTCTTTTCTAATTGTCACTCAGAATTGCTCCTATTTCAATCTATAATCTACATCATATTGGGTTATTATTCACAACAAAGTAGCTCCGCTCGTAGTCATAGTTGTTAGGCTTTTTATATTTATGCCAAGGCTTCCTAATTAAGCAAAAATGCAAAGAAGAAAATATAGAATGATATAAGACCCACTTGATACATTCTGGTCAATCTGAGCACCAGTGTAATCCACTGAAAAGTGTCCTCGCACATCCCTCCCATTGATATTATATGTTTTCTCCTTAGGATCGAACAATGCTATAGTTGTTGCATTGTCCAGCGTATTGCCCGTTACACAGAAGGCACCATTATCTTTTGTCATCTGAAGATTGCACAAGAAAATGCTTATGTCTGTTGATAGCCCAATTGCTAGCTGAGAACCTTCTGGGAAGAGTCCCGTGAAACCACCACGGGCTATTACAAGAGGCTCATTGCCTGCAAATGAGATAAAAGAAAAAGAATCACGAGGTTTCAACATTGCATGAGGAATGAATGAAGCAGCTTCTCCTCCAATATGGAAACAAGTTAGAGAGTAACAAAAGTCTTATGGTTACTCACCACTTAATGTTGACCATTTTTGGACAGGGGGGACAGGAGTTGTAGGGTGATTTGGAAGTGCATGTTTTTTGGCCACTGTTGCGTGAAGCAACAAGGATATCAGAAACAAGGTTCTGATCATTCTGCTGTTTTCCTGTCACAGTTCAAACTCCAATGTCAATCAAAAACATACAATTAGGATTGCAAAGAACATTAGTCCCTATTTGAAAACAGAAGGCCTTTATATACGTTTCAGTATTTGGAAAAGCAGCATCTTGTAATGTTCATTTTGCATTAAAATTTCTAAACCTGTTCATTTATTATCTCTTGATGTGCATAGATACTGGAATAACATAACTTCATTATTCACCTCATTTACAAAATTCTCTCTCCATCAAAATAAAAAAGAACAGGGTCTACCTAGGAAACTTGAAACATATTACAAGGTTATCAAAAACATCATATGCATACCCAAAAATTGATGCTCATCTATTAATCAATTGAATGGATGAAACAGGCATCCCCTATGACAGTTTTTCTGGGGAAAACCTTCAAGGGAATGTGACAGAAAAAAGGAAGCAAATTGGTTAGTAAGATTGATTCACAAACAATTTTTTTTTTTTTCCTATTTATTTCCACCCAAGTTTAGGCGCATAAATAGTTGGACAGGATTTCCTTTGAAAGGACAACCATTTAACAATGTCATTTTTGGAATCTAAATTCCTTTGTCTGCTGATTTTGGTTACTCTTGTTTTGTTTGTTTCATGGACCAGATTTACGACACGGTGTAAACTCCTGTCCCCTGAGATCAACGGGCTTCATTTTGCAAACATTGCATTAACTCCACGGCTCCGTTTTTAGTAGTATAAAACCATAAAAAAAATATAAAGCCATAAACTCCATTTTTTCAAAAAAAAAAAGATTTACCCGTCTAAAGTAACAAATGCATTTAAATAGTATAGAGTACAGAGTTATGAATATTTATTAAAAAAAATTGGAAGAAAATACGTCCAGGATTATAGCAACAATAAAATTGTTAAAACTTTAACATCAATTTCTGGCACATTAATCACTATGGTTTATTTTTTGAAAAATATTATCCTTTATGTAGGAAGAGTTGTATGATTTTATTTATTTATTTTTTGAAAAAAATTTGAGAAAGTATCAAGGAGAAATAATAATAAAACACTGAGAGTATAAAAATGTAATGAAAAAGCTATATTATAAATTCAAAACCTACTTAAAATATATCTTAAAATAGTTATAAGCTAATATCATAAGCTTGAAATAGATACTCAAATGTATTTGGTTAAATAAAACTTATTAAATAAACTATTAATTAGCATACTGATATTGCCAAATAGAGCTTATAGCCTTTCTTAAAATGCTATTTCAAGTACCTTTTGTACTTATAGCTTATTATTTTTTTTCTCATTTTTATCTTTACTATTTTAATTTTATTTTTCATTTACTCTCTTTTATTTTATTTTATTTAAAAAAAAACTTAACCACTCCTTCACATAAATAAGAAGGTGCCGCTTAATCTGGGATAATTTGAAAATGTTCCAGCAATAGGAAGGTTAGAGTTGACTTGAGATAGGAGATTTATGGATTTTCGACAGGATTGTGTCTTTCTCCCCTGATATTTGTATAATATGAATAGGTTTTTTTTTTTTGAAATATTTACCACAGTGAAACAAATTAAAATTTAAGTGATGCGGACAATTATTAGTTAATGAAATATTAGTCCTTCCGATTTCTTAATTTCGTACTTATCATCGTTGTTTTTCATACTACTGCTTTTGTTTTAAAAAAAAAAAACTACTGCTTTCTTTTTCTTTTACTGCATTAAATACTCCTTAAAGTTATCATTTATTAATTAAATTATTTAATAACTACTGGAGTAATTCAGTAACTCCGACATCTACAATCAATTAATATAATTCACATAATTAAATTTATTTTTAAAATAAATTATATTACAAACCTAATTAACTTGCTTCATACAAATTACTCACACTAATTAACTATTACTAGTAATATGTGTCAAATTTAATGTCGAGAATGTATTCGCATTATGGTTGTCAATCACGCTTTTTTTCATATCAAGTGTTTATTAAAACCTGTATAAAAAAAAATTAAAGCCTTTATAAATATATGTTTTTAGGAAATCTCCACCATTATTGTTATCATATGATGTTCACATGTAGGACGAACGAAAGCACTAACAGGCCAATCCTGAAGTCAAAATATTAATTAAAAGATTAAAATATTTTTATTATATTAATTTTATATAATGACTATCTATTCTTCGGTACTCTTTTTTTTTTATGAACTTTCAACTACTACTCAAAGTCTCAAATGCAATTCTGACAAAAAAAAAGTCTCAAATGCAATAAAAATTGACTTGAGCCCAATTTTTACCTTTACATTTGTCATATTTTTTTTACTTTTTACTGTGTCAAACTTTACAAATATTGTATTGTGTAACCCCTTCTAAGAAAATACTAAATTTTTTCTATAAAACAGACTAATTGGATTGCAGGTAAAAAATCCTAACCGTTAATTTTTTTTTTATAAATATATCAATACTCAAAATCGAATTTTTCATTGCTGAAACCTTTTCAAGTTATCCTATATTAAAAGGCAAGAATGTGTTTTCAGTTTATCCAAAAAAATAAGAATATTTTTAAATATCTTTAGTCTTCAACTTATAGAAAAAGTACAAGTGTATATTTATAAATAAATTTTCTCATAATTTTTTAAAATTAACTTAATTAATTAATAAAATATATATTTTTCACTATATATATGAAAAAAATAATACAGTTTATTTGTATCTATAAAAAAGCGTATTAAGAAAGCTATAGCCAAATTTTGGGAGATATCAACGCAAAATCAGATTCAATTTTGCCTTTGGAATTGCTCTTTTAATTAGATAGAGGTGACTAGGTCGAGTTAGGCTTTGCAAGGCCTAAATCTGACCTATTTAAAAATTATAAGACCTAAACCTAATATATTACCTATTATAGGCCCTTTTTTTAGGCCTGACCTGACATTTTTTGAAATCTAATTTGGCCTATTAGCCTATTTAAAGGTCTAATTCACGATAAGACATTCAAATAGGTCATCTGACCTACTCTTACATAGGTTAATAAGCCAACGAAGAAAATCTCTATGTATAATAAACCATAAACTATGAAGATTAAAATTATTGTTATTTAGGGCATGAGACATAGAGATAAGTAAAACTTTATAAAGACAACGTTTTACTTGTTTGTATAGTATATTTATTTAAAACTCTAATGTAACCTTCGTAATAATCTAGTTAAAAGTCTATTTTTGCAATAGAACATTTAAATAAGTCACAACTTTATTCTTTAATAAGTTTTATAGGCTTGAGTTTTTATATATGTCAACATGTTTAAATATTTAAAAGGTAAAAAAATATATAATTTTAATACATTATAAAACATATAATATAAATATAATACTATCAAAAAATTTATTATCTATATCTACTTAAATAAGTTGACCTGTTAGGCTTAAAAGCTTTTTTGAATGACTTAAAACTTGACCTTTTTAGCTAAATAGACATTTTAAAAAGTCCTAACCTGAACTATTTAATAAAAAAACCTAACTTGACCTAGACCTGATATAAACTAGACCATAGACTCCTATCGAGCAGTTTGGCCTATTCCCGTCCCTACTTTTAATATTCGGTACTCTATTTTAGATTTTAGTTGTTCACACTAACAGACCAGTGTTGCCTTCGAGGTGCAAAGGAGGAATGGTCAAAGAAGTGTCTCAGCTAAAATATTAAATATATTATATATACCCTTTCGGTCCTCGGTGACCTTTGGCTGTGTCCTCCTACTTTAAACACTTTGGGGTAAAGGTTGTTTCCTCTTTCGTTGTTTGCTAGATTATTTCTTTAAATCGACATTCAGCATAGATACTTTATTTTTCTTTGGAGTTATAATCTGAAAAACCATAGGGGTTTAAGCATTCAGACACTCCATAGTTATATGAATGAATGAATGAATGAAAACCCATATCCATACCCTTATTTTTTTTTTCCACATCAACCATGTGCAGTGTCATCTAAATAAAGGATAACTCATGGGATCCCCATTGCTTAGCCAAAAAACTCGACAGAGAAAAATAAAAAGTAAACAACTAAACATCGCTAAAGTATCAAATTTTGGACTCTCAACAAAACAGTAAGAACACCAACACAATCAGAACATAAAAAACACCAACTTCACTAAAGCTCACACATTTAGTCTATTTACAGAACAAGCTAGCCAAAACATGCAATATAGAGATCCAAACTTAATTGCTCGGATTAGAGTTCTTGATCCACTTATTTATGACATGAAATTCTTCTTCAGCCCGATTACACATTGTCCATTACCTCTATATTTATTTCCCCAAAAGGGACTTGAACCACCAAATGCCTTTAGTGTCTTGGGGCCCTTCCTGCTCCGGTGGAGGATCACTCTGTGGAGTCTTGCGTAGTTTGCTCACATCATACCCCTCTTCCCTAGCCCTCTGAACAAGCATGTTGTAGATTTCATCATCCAAATGGGTCTGCCTGCATAATATCTAGGGACCAAAATGGTCCAAAGTTATGGTAGGAAATGAGCAAATATCATAAGGAACATATACACAAACCAAACAAATACATTCTCTAGCCAACCAGCAATACAACACACCATCAATTTCGCTTCTTTATACTTCCCCGTGACTCTACATTACAATACATTTTTTTTAATGAAAAGCCCCCAAAATATCATACAAGAATTGCATAAAACTTCCTAAGCATGTGAGGTGAGAAATCAAACTAAATATCCGATTAAAATAATGAGATATCCTGAATTCTGATGCATAGAGGATTTCAAAATTTCTCATTTCTTCTTCTCCCAACCCCATAAACACAATCACATGAGAATTGAAAGATCATGCATGTCTGGATTCACTCTCACATGGTTGGATTCACTTTTGTGGGAGGTAAAAGTGATTCGAGAGACATAAAATCAATTTTAACGTGTCTAGGTATTATCGGGTAGAATTGATCACTTGAAATTAGAATTTGGAGCTTTTGACTCCAACGTGATTTTTAGCCTCAAATTTATTGTTAAACAATTCAAACATAAATCGTTTTACATTCTATTCACTTTTAACCAAAATCAATTTTACAAAATCATATATTCAAAATCAATTTTCGTCATCACCGCACCAAACGCACACTTAAGTTAACATGAAAAGTAAAGGGCAGATAGGCTTACCCAAAGATAATTCCGGCTAGGCTGGCCAATCAGAGCATACTGGTAATCATCATCAATGTACAAAACCCAGTAATCCCCAACAATAGGGATGATGGGTAAGAATGGGGGAACATAGAATTTGACCTTGAGCTTGGCCTCATCGCTATTGGGGTTAGCCTTATAAGCAGTTCCCTCTATGTAGCTTCTCTTCCCACCACTCCAAGTCTCATTGAGAACGTGAACAATCCCATCATCCCTCAGGGTGTAAGTGGCTCTGGTGTTCACGCCATCACTGGGCTGAAACCTCGATGGGAAACACGCTATCTCGTACCACCGACCCATGTACCTCTTCAAGTCCAGACCTTTCACAACCTCCATCTCTTTGTTCGCCATTGCAGGGAGAGTGTGTGTGAGAGAAAGAGAGAATGGGAAATGGAGGGGGTTTTCGGATTGCACTTTACAGGGTTTTCTTTGTGGTTTGTTGTACAAGGGTTTTATGATGGTTTTGATAAGGTTCTGAGGTGGGTCGAAGTAAATAGACTCGGATTATCACTGTGCATTTGGGTTGGGAGCGTTGACGTGGACGTGTTTAAGCCTTACACGTATACCGAATTCCAATACAACGTATGTGGTTCTAGTATGTTTCTAGAATGTTATCGTAGCTATTTTACTTGTTACTTGTCAAAGTTGGAACCCCCCAAAAAAAACAATTTAAAGATATCGACCCTGTCATTTCTTTTTCTTCAATTCCCATTTTTTTCCCTTCAATTTCTCCTTTTTTTTTCTTCAAAACTTCAATTTCTCCTTTGAAATAAAGGTAGGCCTGATTGGAAAATGCCAAAAAATACGTCTATTCACAAGTGTGAAGCCTTGGAGCCCAAGAGAGAATGCTTGGGGATCAAGAAAGGGATCATGGACTGATGTGTCCATTTCAATCAAGTGCTTGAAGCGGAACTGAAGCCACCGATGACTTCAAAGAAACTGCTTCTCAGTTTGATTTGTTTTAAAAAAAAAAAAAACTGCTTCTCAATTTTCATAATAATCGTATTAAAAAAAAAATTGGTCTATATCATCATGTCATTTGATGAGAATATGAAGATGCCACTGATTGAGTGTGTTTATTTTAGCCTTTCAGTTTCAGGAGACCCCCAAACAAAATTGCATTATAACTCTTGTCCGGATTAAAAATAATCCCAGACAGATAGGTCTTAAAAATTCGGGTGAATTTTAAAAAGTTCAGTTCAAACCAGGTATTATTGTTTTGCATAAGCAAAAAGAAATATAAATCACTTGGATGAATCCATGAAGCAGTCACATACCTTTATATGTAATTATATAATTTTTTTTGGTCCAAATGAAATAATACATTCATGTTTTGGGGGGTTAAGGATAAAATGGGTACAATTTAATTCTGAGCTACAGCCCCTTGACATCTTGGATGAGTTGCCAAATGCCAAGCTTAGAAGTTGTTTTGTCAACGGTTTTTTTGGGGTTTTGTTTTTTGGGGTTTTGTTTTTGGGGTTGAACCAGAGCTTTGCAGTTAAAACAGTGGGCTTTACTCCTAACATAGCCATGACAGGCTTGTGAAAGACCTGAAGCCTGGTACTCTTGGACCAAAAGGTGGCATTTATGGTGGACCGATAGAAGAATTTGTCCACCGTACTCAAATTGAGAAATTACTGACAAACACCGGTTTACGTAGAAATGCACATTGACCCCAACAGAGTTTATAATTTCAAATTATACGCAATAATAATTAACAAATTAGACATTATCCATTCCCAACAAAAATGCTTCGTCGTTGGTCCAAATTTGCAGGTACATCTCACCTCTTTGATATTGACGTACATAAAAGAAGAGGGATATCGGATGTTAAGCTACTTTTTAAAATAGTTTCTTAATGAGAATAAAAACTTTAAAAAAGCTGAATAAAGGACTATATCTTAAAATTAATCACATTAAAATAGCCTTGAACACGTATATAGGCCAAATTAAATATTTACAAATAATTCAATTACTTGTAGTTCATTTTTTTATTATTATAATCTTGCTACGTACTTGTAAGATAGTAGTATACTCAGTTTTATCATATTAGTTTATTACTTTAATAATATATTTTTCATAGTATTATTAACACATATGGGTGGCAAATATCATATTAAACCCATAGCCCATCTTCATCCGATTTCTTTTGCATATTCACTCCATCGACGCCAACATCAATGATACACATCCACCTCACGCAGTCACCATCTTCACGCCGAAGCCGTTGTGTCCTGCGATGCCTCAACTAGTGCCGCTATAGTATGCTTCCCTTCCCCATTTGCTCTTTGTTATGCGTTTAGCTGCTGCCTCTTTTATTTTTTATTTGATTTCCGGTGTTTGCACACCAAAAAAGAAGGCAACTCATTTGCTGATTGCTTAGCTAAGTATGCTATTTGTAATCCTAATAAAATATGGATTGAAGAATGTCCAGAATGTATTTGAAAAGCTTCGGTCTCTGTTTTAAGGCCAAGCTTTGTTCGATAATATTGATTATCTTTAGCGTTAAAAAAAAACTAAATATTACTGGTGCCATCAGTTAACTTTATTTATTAATCTGCTAATATTTTGCCTATGCCAAGTTTTTGGGGGCATGAAAACCCGATTCACGTTTGGGTTTGTTCATTTTAATTTCTTTAAGATTTTAAAAATATAAAAACAAAAATAGATTTTAGTGTTATCTTTTTTAAAAGTAAATTCCAAAATGAAAAATCAATCAAAATTATAAATATTTTAATGCCCCTCATTGCAAATAAGTTTTTAAACTAATGGACACCTGCTACCCAAGTTACCCAGCACAATCTACACCATTAAATTTTTTATTAGTTTATCAATGGTCTATGTGATATCTACAATGGGTGTTCTGAAAATATGTAGGGGCATTTTTGGATTGTCCTACCGTAGGACAATTTTCCTGTTGTCCTACCATAAATGCCACCCAAAAAAGATAGTCCTATCCATTTACTTCTGGTGAAAATTCACATAGGACGTGTTAGGTCATTCCTAAAGGAGAATCTATTTTGGGTTTTTAAATAGATTTTATATGATTATATCATTTATTTTTATATTTTTCAACACAGACATCTAATAAACACTTAATTCTTTCAATCTAGTAACTTTAAAAAATTTACTAAATGGGTCTCACTAATAACTCCACATCCAATTAAAACTCATAAATATATATAGGACTCATCAAGAGAGAAAAAAAAGAGAGTGCTTGTACTCGCATTCAAATGTAAAATTACTTTCATCTTAAATTTTCAATTTCTCATTCCAATCGATCTGAACAAACTTGCGAACACAGATTTTGTCCAAACCGGAAAAGAAATCTTGACTTACTTTTTACAGATGTGAATCATAAATAATATAATTTTGACTTATTGAGAGTCTAAAATGACTCAAAAATTTTACACTAACAAAAACATAAACAGAATTACTGCTACAATATAATAAAAATAAATAAAAATTGCAATTGAGAATAAGAAAAACATACACTCACTAAAAAATACCATATTGTCCAATTTCGATTGGTGAATAGCCTTGGGTACGGGTGCCCCTGAAAGGATCAAAGCGATAAGATAAGCAAAGCTGAACCCACCCACGATGCCCATTTTCATTTCCATCCTCTCTCAATTCCCATCACCATGGAAGCCACGGCCACTGCAGTAAGCTTTTCCCTTCCACCCATCAAAACCCAAACTTTCCAAATCCTGAACCGACCCATTAACCCATTCAACCCTCCCACGTCGTTGAAACCTGGACCCACCTCCAAAACCCTCCGATTCCGGCGCCGGCACGGCCTACCCTCCATCAACGCCGCAATTTCCCGCACGAGGAAGGAAGAAACAGTGGAAACCGTAAGGGAGCAACTCGAGAACTGCTACCTCCTTGCGGGCATAAACTACAAAGGGTTCACGGTGAAGCAGTTCCAAGAGCTCCGTAAGATGCTACCTGAGACAACGAAGCTTGTGGTGGCGAAGAACACGCTGGTGTATAAGGCGTTGGAAGGAACAGAATGGGAGACTCTGAAACCTTGTATGAAGGGAATGAATGTGTGGCTCTTTGTTCACACCGAGGAGATACCTGCGGCTCTTAAGCCTTATAGAGATTTCCAGAAGGAGAAGAAGCTTGAAGACAATGATTTCACTGGTGCTGTTTTTGAAGGGAAGTTTTATGGTCCTGATGAGTTCAAGACACTCGAGACTTTGCCAACTCGTGAGGAGATTTATGCCAATTTGTTGGGTTCGTTGAAAAGCCCTGCTTCTGCTTTGGTTAGTACCCTTCAGGCACCAGCTAGAGAACTCATCATGGTTCTTAAGGCCCATATTAAGAATCTCGAAGAACAGGCACAGGGTGCTGCCAATAGATAAGTTTTCATTTTTATTTTATTTATATAACAACGACATGTTCCTTTTTGTTTATTGCATTTGGGAGAGTTGGTTTGTTCCCTCCGTTTTATTTATGTGTACAACTGTACATTGATGTGTTGTGCTTGTCTCAGAAAATGTAGAATGTTGCAAAGTCTATTTTTTTTTATTGTTTTTTCTGTTAGGGTAGGGATGCTGGAAAACTTGTTCCCGTTGAGTGATGCAATTTCACCAATTATTGGTTATTATGTGCACGGATAATTTTACTGCTGTGTTTTTTTTAAGTCTACCATAATGATTTTGTTCTGTGATATCATTCGGGTGTAAGTTTTGGACATTGAAGTTTATTTTGTGTGTGTTTTCGTCTGGTTGTAGCTACATTTAGAGGGATCTGGATTTGCTGTAGAAAGAAAAAGAAAATGGTCGAATCACTGCAGTTAGCAAATTGGAATCGGTGGAATCAGAGTTGTTGGATGAATATTGAATGATCACATGTGTTTTGAATTCAATTTGCAGAAATCAAAATATGAGTCGCTTGATTTTCATCCAATAACTTTGATTTGCTGATTGCACTGTACTACTTTTTGCCAATACTATTTTTTGTTGGAGAGGTTAGGTTTCTGGAGGTGAATATATGGGAAGTGGGGAAAATGTGAAAACTGGACTAATATTTTGGGGAAAGTCAATCCATTTTACTATCTCCCCACAAATTCTGAAGTGTCAATGTGCTATTTGAAATATGGAATGGTGTATAACTATAACATGAAACACTCCACTTTCTTGAAGTGTTTGTGCATCATACCTGTGAGTTTAAGCAGAAATTACATGGATCAAGAATACTCTTACCCCCTTCTCTTGATTTATAGTCATACTCATTACATTGAACCAGGAGTATATTATAGCATTCCGCAGTAGATTAAAGTTGTAAGAGGATGCAACAGTTGTTGCTTATGAAACTTCTATAATTATCCCTACCAGAACATTTGGAGACTCACAATTACCTCATGACTCAGCCAGTAAAGCTAAATCAGCTGTCATATTAACCATATCTCCATGAAAGCAATATATAATCTATAGGTGTAACATAAAATATTAATGAACTGAAAACCCAAGTGAAATAAAGAAATTCACGTCTTAGTTCGGATCACTAATTACCAGTATGATTGCACATTATAACATGTCAATACAGATACAGCATCAATATTTTCCGCGTTTCGTGAAAAATGAAAGACTGAGAAGAGAGTTCATGTGAAGGACTCTATTTATTCTGATTGAGGAACATACAGCCAATCCCATGTATTAAGATTCAGGGGAATGCTACATAAACAACCATTTTGTGTACAAAAAACTCGAGCTTTATTTCTTGATGTTGTAATGTCATTCCAAAAAATTTCTGTATAAGTGTCCATGCAACTCAGTGATTATATAATTGTTGTTTTTTGAAAAATTGAGGAATTTTTGTTTCATGTTGTGCAAGGCTCTTCTTAAGAAGAGGATTATTTTTTATTTATTTTTTTGTTATTGCCCTTGTGATATGGGGTGAGAAGCTGTAACCAGTTTAACAGTGGTGAAATGAAATCATGCGGCGTTAACTGTACATTGTTCTCTAGGTCTTTCAAGCAAGATATACAGCATTATCTTTTCCTTCCATGTAAAGATAGTTATATATCCAATAATGTGGATCATTTTGAAGAAATTATAATGGGACACAAAATGTTATTTCGTGACATGTAGAGGAGCATGCGGAAATAATTGTACACAATTATCATAACCTGAAATAAACAAAAATTCATGAATTCATTATGTTTCACTTAAGTGAAAAGAGCATGGTTATCCTCTGCTGAGTTCTGCTTTCAGTTATGAATACTATGTTAGAATTGGTAGATTGAGATACAGAGCGGGATGAGTCCTTCATGAACTCCTAAGTACTCGTTTCTCACTGAAATATTAAGGTATCAATGGAAGCGTTTTGTGCCTTGGGAAAATAAATCTTCCATTGACAATAAACCAAACACACCATTAGTTGACGATAAACCAAACACGCCATTGAATTCAATTCTAAATCGCACGTGTTAATCAAATCACAAATGCTACGTTATGGCTGTTTGTTTGAGGTAAAAAAATAAAGAGATGAAGGTAAATATGTGAGATAAAGGTTTTCATTATTATTCTTTTTTGTCTTATGAGGGATATATAATATTGATAACTTTAATACTTCATAGAAGTTAGCAAAGCTGGCGAAATATAGTATAAATGAGAAGTGCTCCATTTGCCACATTTTTTTTTGTTTTTTGTAAAAAAGAACAAGTAATTTTCATTCTAATCTTTGCGCATACTGAAATAATCACAATGTATTATGAGGAGAGACAACTATCAAAGTCCTATTTTATTTATTTTATACATAATAAAAAGATAATAAAAAAAAGGTTGAGAAATTTGATGTTGTTAGTACTCTACAAGCATGGAAAAGGACGAATCAGACACCTAGCATGTACTATACTATTATGTTCAGACTAGTAAAACAGGGAATTACATCAAACTGAAACGACTCCGCGGGACAAGGAGTAACTTCCACGATTTTGATGCTCCAGGATTCTTGGTAAATAAATCAAAAGGCATCAGATGCAGCAGGGTAAGCATCAAATTCCATTTCTCTATCTATCAACTTCGTCTCACTCTCATCCTACATCGTAAAAACATGCACATTAAAAAAAAAAGAATATGCGGGGAGTTAAAAAAATAAATAGGGAACCTGTTAAGAATTGAACAAACACACAGATATTTTATCGTACCTGTTTGACCATTTCACAAATTATGTCATCCAAAGGCATAAAACTATTCATGAGTCCTTCAAGGGAATCCATTCGCTGCAAAAAGCAGGCTTCATTTTGTTGTGTGATTAATGAACTATTGTTTTGGGCTAAAGCATGCCCAAGAGAACTAGTTTCTCCAGTATGTTGCATGGGGTAACATGAAGCCTGTATGATATTCCCAAGTAAGCCTTCTTGGCATTGAACCTCCAAAGGATTATCTAGATTATAATCTAATATATTAGAGGAACCACTGCCACTGATGGCAGGGTTAAAATATTCAGTCTTCATAGAAGCACCTCCAACAGAAGAGTGATTACTATAAACTTCTAAATTATGTGTTAGTGGGAAATTTCCTTGTGGTAGTAGATGGTTGCTTGAGCGGCAAGATAGATCATTATTTACTTTACTGAATGCACTTGAATAATCACTTGGGGTTAACTTCCTAATACCAGTTGGATAGTGGTTCTGCTGAAACTGGTTAACCTCCATTGATGATGTTTGAATGCCTTGTAATAGATTTGAGCTTTGATTTGCAGAATGCATGGGAAGCTTGATGTTTCCTACAGCTTCCTTTATGGAGCTTCTAATGTTCTGAGACTGAACAGGCTGGACTAGTGCAGAAGAATTCATTCCTTTCAAGTTCAACATAGATGGGGAGTTCAGTCCACAAAATATACCACCAGATGCATATGATGGTAGTGTGCTGCTTAAGATTCTTCTTGATCCAGATGAAGTGCACAAATCTCCATATCCACCTAATAGACCCATCTGCAGGTAAGGATTACTATAACCCAATGCAGCAACCATGCTAGCCTGTTTAGTTGGCTTTTTGAGACTCAGTCTGTATTTCTGCAATACAAAACAAGAGTGAGCTTATGTGCAATTATCGCGATACATGATATATATCTAGAACTGAGTTATTCATTCATTATGCATACTTATATTTCATTATCTAGCATTGTTCAAATTTCAATGAACGTCATATTAGATTTTCCAAAAGGTGGAGATCATTTGTATTTTAACCATAAACTAATATGAAAATTAATGACAAATAGGTAAGTTAGAATCTGTACCTGCAGATGGCTTGCTACATTTTCCCTTGTAAGACCTTCAACATTCATCAAGTCAAGTATTTTCTTAGGAAAAGCCTCTGCAATAACAGTTGAAGAAATCTCATATTACGAACAATAATAATATCCATATTGAAGTATCAAGTGGTCATATTCAAGTTCCATGTTCTCAAGTCAAAACAAAATAGCAGAGTAAAAAAAAAAAATTGTCACATGAACTCACTGTCAAGCCCTAGTTGATTAACTGCAGCAACAAACTTTCTGTGCAACTCAGCATCCCAAACTAAACGAGGCTTCTTCCCAGTTGAGGGTTCCTCACTCTCTTGCCCATTCTCTTCACCATCTTCTTCCTCTTCCTCACTTTGTTCCTTCCTTTTTTGACACACCTTTTTATTCTGGTCGGCAATATTTTCAGATGCCATGCCTTCACCACCTACCCCAGCCATGTTGCAGATTTTCTCCTCATTGGTAGTAACCTTATTCTGATCCTTGCAATCAATCTTCTTTCTCACTACATGTTGCCATATGGTCCTCAGCTCTTCAATTCGGACAGGTTTCATTAGATAGTCACACGCGCCACGTATCACGCCTTTCATTACCCGCTCTTTGTCACCGTATTCTGACAACACTAGATCACAACAACAAAATAACACAAATAATTTTCATCAGTTAAAGACCAATGATGTCAGAATAAGGAGAAGTGAATCTCAAGCTTAACACATGTTTAAGACAAGAGTGTATTTTGGGCTTACTGATAACAGGTAGGTCCATTTCAAGTCCCACTTGCTCAAGGAGCTTGAATCCATCCATGTCCGGCATGTTTACATCACTGATAACGAGGTCAAACATATGTCTGTTTTTCCTCAACATTTCTAGCGCCTTAATTGACTGAGTAGTTGTAGTAACTGCAACAACAACAACCATGATTTAGATGAGAGATTTAGTCAGAGTCGTTTAAGTAAAGGCTTCAGAAAGTATAAAAGAAGATCAATTCACCCAATATCAAACGCTTAATTTCTTCCAACAGTAATGTGTCAACCCAAGAAACTAATCTTTAAAAGATTTAAAATTTCAAAGGAAAAATCTCAACTTTACGAGAATAATTATAAAGAACACAACTTTCTTGCAAAGAAAGAAATTCCGAATTGAAAATCAAGAAAATTGTCAACTGATGTATATACAGTTATACACCTTTCTTGCAAAGAAAGAAACTCGGAATTGAAAATCAAGAAAGTTGAAAATCAAGAGGACAAAAAGATTATGAATTATCCATGAACAAGGCGTCTACAATATCAAAGATACTAGGAATTATATGTTGAGTCGATTACATGGGAGGAGAATCAGAATAGTAAGGGAAAACATTCAAGAACCAAGAATTCATTGACCATCAAGATGGCAGAATCGAATTGAATGAATTGAAAAGAAAAGAAAGAAAGAAAGAGTGGCAACGAACCATGATACTGGCATTTGCGAAGCAGACTCTCCAACACTTTGAGGCAAGTTTGGTCGTCGTCAACTGCCAGAATACGCATACCCACCGGAAAACGGTCTCCGGCCGCCACTTCTTCACCCACCAAACGGTCCCCCACAGTCATCTTTAGAGCAAGATTTTAAATACCCGAATGAGAAACCAAGCAGTGATCGGGGATCACACAAATCACAGAGGAAAAAGCTCCAAACTTGACAACATAAACAATGTCTTTATAGCCTCTTTCTCCCAAACAGACAAACAATGCAGAACAAGAATACCAGAAAAGGTGGAACTGGAGTCTGGAGGTTATCGAAAGTGTTGTTGTAAGAGTGGACAATGAAAGTGGCTGTCAGGGAAAGAATGAAGGAATTGAGTTGAATTCAATTCAATTCAATTCAACCCAACAAAGGAGAAAAAGGTTTCTGTCTTTAACTATTTGTTAACAGCTGCTGTGAATGAATCTTGAACACAATAATAATGCATGCCCCTTGCTCTTGTACCTCGTTTTTATTTTATACTCTAATTCTGCCAGTGGAACAAGACCTTAGTCCTAGGAAGGAATTTGATTGGTACGATACCGTTCATGTTCATGTGTACGCATCGCTATCCATCCGTTTTCTAAGTATTGATTTTGATTGATTGATACTACAAAAGTCTACTAGTACCCTACAATTCCTATACCCCACCAAAACCAAGACCGGTTTTAATCTGTGCACAAGCTTGGGATTTCAATCACGCCTATCCCTATCATAAATGTGCTTTTCATGTTACAAATTACTAATGCTTCTTTCCGATTTATTGAGGTTTGATGGGGCTTTAATTGTACAACCTTCCTCCCTTATTTTCTTGCTGAGGTTTGAGGTTTTGGCACATAGAATAATTAGTCAAAAAGATTTTAAATCTTAAAATATTTCTATTTATTGTTTTATAAGTTTTATTTTTTATTATTTTTAATTATTTTAATTATTATTCCACTCAAAACTTACTAATTATATTAAGGATATAGTTAAAAAAATTATAAAATTATATCTTGAAATCCTAAAAAATAACCAAAGTATTAGGAAAAAAACTAAAACCACTACCGATATGAAACGGAGGTAGTACAAAATAACTTATTTTTGCACATAATAATTACTAGAATTTCCACAGCAAGTCAATAAATGCGAAAATAATTCTGTTGAGATTGTATACACTATTTGCACTTACCATATTTAGGTCCTCGGATTTATATTCAAAGATTTTCGTCAAAAATAATTTCCTTAAAAGATTTTGTTTCCCTGAATCACATGATCTTGATCTTGAGGTATTATTACGAGTCCCTGTTTCCTCGGTTACTTTTCATTAGAAGGCAATTTTGTCAGCTAAATAGGGATTCTTGGACGATTGTCTCCTCAAACCAGAACGGCCAGAACCAAAAGCATGAAAAAGGAAACTTGGAAAGTGTTTAATCACAAATTTATTCGTATGCTCTATGGAGTACCTTTTATGCAAATTACCACAAATACTATTAACGGTGGAGGACGTGATTTGTCTGTATATTAAGGACCTGTTAATGACACTTGTTTTTTTAAGGACCTGTTAATGACACTTGTTAAAATTTCAAAAATAGTAAATATTCATTAAAAAAAATTAAATTATTAATACATATTTAATGTTGTGTTTTTTTTTTGTTTCTCAAAGGAATCTTCCATCAGAATCAATCATGTTTGAGGCACAATCGCCTACTAATTGTGGACATCTCTCCTAGCGAATATTAGTACTAGCCCCTTAAGCTATAGACTCAGCCCCTGTTGGTAATGTTGTGTTTTAAATAAGTAATTTTATTTCTTGAGTTCTTAATCAGTGTCTAATTAGGAACACCAATTCATAGGATTCTATATTGAATCGCAGCATGAGATAGATGGTTCAAAATTTAATATAAAAGGTTATATTTGAAAAAAATTAAAATTATAAGATTATTAATGAAAATTAACACATTTCAATATATTTTTTAGTCTTGATGATTTTGTCATATGTTTCTTATAAAAAGAGTCGGAGGTAGTAATATCCTAACTTCAATTAAGTGAGTTTGAGAAGATAAAATTAATAGAAATTTTTTAATTTAATTCCTTTCAATGCCTTTTTATCTTCTCAATTTCAATTTAAATGTATGTTTGCTTAACATGGGTTACCCAAATAAATGAGTCTTGTTGGTTTCATTCTTTATTAGTAACTTAAATAAATTAGCATTGATGAATAGAAACTGTAACTAAAAATCTTCAAGAATGTATCAAAAAAAAAATCTTCAAGAATGATGAGCGGTTAGGCCGAGAACCAAATTGAGTATACATGGAAAAAAGAAGACGTTGGGGAATGATATCAATTACACTTTCTAATATATTATTTTCAACACACTTTATTATTGGTAAAATTTATATGGGTTTCACTAAATAATGTGATTTTATTCTTTATTTGATGGGATTGTATGAATTTCATATGTAGAAAGTTAATAATTATTTTTGTTGAAAAACGTATATAAATTACTATAAGTCAAGCTGCGAATAACACTAGAGGGCAAGACTGAAGCTAAAGGCAAACACACTTCTTGTGTGAAGCTTCAGTGACCCCCCCCCCCCCCCCAAAAATTAACGAAAGAAGAATTTTATTCGAAACACATATTAAATATGAACATCTCATGTATTTTCATTTGTTTTATGTTAATTTACATGTAATTTATTTTTTTGGCATTTAAATTATTATGTTTGAAAAAATATATTTAAATTGGTATTTAAAAAAAAACTGAAGTCTACAATGTCATTGTAGACTTCTAACCAGCAATGCAAAGTCATCCATGGTGTTTGCGACTTGGGTAGGGTTTCGAAAAAAAAAACAAAAGTCTACAATACTTCTGCTTTTCGGAAGAAAAAAAACAAAAAAGGAAGTCTACAATCCCATTATAGACTTCACTTTGGAAGTCTACAATGGGAAGTGCGACCTACTCCATAATTAGTAAATGCCACGTCAAATTACACTAAAATGGTAAAAAAGCCCACAAAAAATGAAACATTCTTTATCCTTTTAAAAATAACCTTTTTACTTTGGGCATGGGAGAGAAAGGGGGTTGTCTAATCTGTCTGTTGTGAGTGAAAGTGAGTGAAACGGGAGAAAGGATATGAATGAACAAGTACGCATTCATTAGCCCGTCCTATGGGCGTGGATGAAGGTTCTCTGAGTCTTGAGACTGAGACACATATATATAACGTTACAAATTATGATAGGGTGGGGAGGGCATGGAGGGTCCCCCCTTATTTCCACCGTGGAGTGCACTGCACACGAATCCCTTTTTGTTTTGATCAAGACCTCAATCCAAATGGATTCTGCTGCAAATGATTGGTAGGGACAGGGGTGCCAACTTAACTGAGATTGCTATTTCTATTGTGATGCATTTGCACATTTTTCATTTAAAAAAAAAAAAGGATTCTGCTGGGGTGCACCGCGAACGCTCTACCCTTTTTTTTTTTTGGTCAAAAACGCTCTACCCTTTCACCTTACAAATACAATGATGTATTATTATTGTTGGGCCTTTGTAATGGTACCGGATGGATGAGTCAAACATCTAAACCCCCTAGCGTAGTCATCATTGACTAATAGTCACGTCCACAAATTCATGCTTAATATTGTTCTGATTAGAAATTCATGCTTAATATTAGATAGGAAAATGATATTTTGACACCCAAACACCCAATTGACCACTAGAGATAGATAGGAATAGAAGAGAGATAAGTGATTAATGTGATAGATAAATGATGTGATAAGAAGAAAGAGATAGAAAGAAAGAGAGGTGTTGGATGAGTGTTAAAAATTAAGAGGTGTTAGTGTATCATAACCCTATTAGATAATATGATTCTACATGTCTTTTTTAATTTTTAGTATTTCACTTAAAAACACACTTGTAAGCTTATATTCATTTGTGAAAAAAAAAATTATATACAATATCTTATAAAAAATCGATATATCAAAACTATATGAAAATTTATTGTTCATAAATTTATAATTAATTACAAGATTTTTTCATGAATATCAGATATGCCTACATAAGTAAGAGGCGTGGTATGCAGAGTGCAGACTCGCACCGCGATGCTTCTTTTTTTTTTTTTTTGGTAGTGCTATCTATTCCATTTCGTTACTTTGATGTTTTTTGTTTGGGTCCTTTATGGCATATGACATTGCGCCACCAAGTGTTAGGGATCACTGTAATTAACTACATTTTTTTTGTTACTTTTTACAATCATTTGGGAGGCATAAAAAATCCAGAATAATTGAGACCGAGAACAATCATTTGGGCATTTTGTTTGGTGGCTTCTAGGGTGAGGAACCTGTCAAGTCCCTCACTCGTGAGGGGTCTCAATAACCGGATATATGGTACAGGTAAACATGGGGTCAAACACGTAATTTTAAAAAGATGTGAGGCAAATTTATAAAAATGTTAGTATTTGCAAAATACTCCAGGTAGACATTTTTCTGAATACTTGGAAGCTCAAATTTGGTTCGGTGAATCATTTCAACGAGGGCACAGAGCTAAAAAAACAGCTCACAAGCTTTGTCACCATCCTTCACATGCATTGCGCAGATCATGACGACGGGAGGAAGGAGAACAAACCCACCGGTAGTGCCTGTCATTTTTTACTTGGTCATTGACACCATCTTAATAATTTACGTTTTGTAGTGGGATGTTATTACTCAAATGCTGTTAACTGACTCCTTCCCAAACAACTTTACCAATGGGGCCTTGCCTATTGAAGATTGGATATGTCTGACCCCCCAATAGGCAACTTAAGCAATGGCTATTGGTAAGAAACTTAATTATTTAACTTCTAAAATTAATTCCATTATAGTGTGTGTCCAGCTTGTAAACACTTGATTTGTGTATTGTGTTCCAAACACAGGCAACATTCAGCGGTTTGGGTCTTGGAATGGTTAGCAATGGAGGAAGCCTTCCAGCCAACGTGCATCCTTTGGTTACTCATTTTCTTCGTGTTTTATTTACTAATTATCATACCTCCATCTTTTACCTTGTCCCATCTTTATCTTTATTATAATTATAATAAATGCCATTAACGACATCATTCCCTTCCTTGTGGAGGACTTGTCTGACACGGGACTTGGTGTTCTATTCTCTCAAGGAATTACCCAGTGAGACATGCTTATCGGTGGCTAAATGCTAGAAGTTTCGTGTCACCAATTGATCTGCATTGCGCGTGGGAGTGCTCTGAATAATCCTAGTTGCTTTACAAACATGAGACACTTGTCATGGTTACTTCCAGCAATTATACACCTGTCTGCATTGTTGACTCTGTCCACTTCCTCTATAACTCCTTCAAGTCCTTGCTCGAATGCTCTGATACTAATAGATCCAAACGCCGCCTTCTCATCTCATGTACCCTAAGTTTATCCCTTAATTAGAACTTCATTCACATGTGCAGTCATACATAGAGAGACCTTGCTTACTAGCTAGTTCACTTTCGTTCATCCCCTAGACTAATTTCAATTACAATTACAGTGTGTCCAATTTGCTTGATGTCGTGCCTTTGTAATGATGAAACAAATAAATTTGAAATGTTAAGGAGCAACAGACTGCACACTCCATACTAATCGGTTGGAACAAGTCATGTGAAGAAGCAAATTGACCAGGTCCATCTATTTGCATAATATTGCAGAAGCTTATGGTTAGAGAAGAATCATACATCCCCTGTTTATTTCATTTCAAACTCAACACATAATCACCATCTAACTATTCTACTCTGTTACAATTTTCATACTAGCAAAGACCAATCCAAATTGCACAAAGAATGACACATCCCCTGTTATAATGGTTATATCACTACCAGATTTTAGATCAAATAACTTTCTCAGGTCTAATGTCGATAAACAAAAGTGATATATCAAACTAAACCCCAACACCATCAACATCAAATAAAAACAAGTTAAACTGGGGGGAAATAACCCAGTCACTGCTTACTCAATAGCGAGGTTCGATTATTCATCTCCCCATCGCGCTATTGGTCTTCTGCGAGTTCTTCATCTAGTCATAATATCTTCTGTTTTCTCTTCATCGCACTGTTCTTCCTCAAGTCGTTATCTGTTCATCTCACCGTTCTTTCGTTCTCTGTTCATCGTGCCATTCTCTTTCTGTTTTCTCTGCATGGCGTCGTTCTCCTTTTGTTTTCTCTGAATCGAGCCGTTCTTCACGTCGGAACTTAACACAGAACGAAACCTAGGGCATTCTGGGTTCTAATGAATATTAGCATATTTAGCCTATTTGTTTATAATAATCGATTTTGGTTGGGCATGTTTTGAGATTTCACTAAAAACTTCCTATAGCAGGTAACTTAGCCGGTTGTTTGACTCAATCTGATCCATTGATTTAAATAATATTATATCCTACGGTAATTAAAGTCTCCTCATCGGTGAGGGACTTGACAGGTCCCTCACCCTAGAAGCCACCATTTTGTTTGGCCAACTAATCATTTGGGCTATGAAAACGGGCCAACAATCAACTCGTAGCTCCAGGGGCCTTTTTGCTGTTGGTATAGGAATGGAAATGGAAAATACAAATATTACTTGCGACGAGAGGAATGATTAGTTTATGACCAATAATGACTATCAAATCATGCATTATGTCATGTTACATTGTAGCTTTTATCCAATTATTAAGTATCTTATAAAAGTGAACATAGTTTATGACCAATAATGACTATCAAATCATGCATTATGTCATGTTACATTGTAGCTTTTATCCAATTATTAAGTATCTTATAAAAGTGAACATTACATAGAATCTATGTCTCATGTCTTCAAATTCAACAACACATTGTGACCTTCATCAAAAAAAAAAAACAACACATTGTGAAGATATTGATGGTTTCAAGAAAAGTAGGCTGTCAACTATCATACCATGGCACTATGACTCATGCCTTGGAGGCCAACATCATTCTTGATTGATACACTTTTACTATAAGTAACCTAGGTGCCAGCGTCGTATTATTTATTTAATATTCATACAATTTCCCTCTAAGAGATAGGGGAGATTTAGCATTAAAACGATTAAACGAACATTCTTTTTTTTTTTTTCTTCCAAGAATGATGGCGAATCTATACATGAACTCAAACTTTGCCAGAAATCCGAATCGAGTACATTATAATTAACCAGGCCAAACCACGCGGGGGTTCTAAACCTAAAAAAAACTATCTCAACAGGATTTGGATCAAAGACAACATTTTTTTTGTTTTTCTTTTTTTTGGGGGGGGGGGGGGGGGGGGGGGGTGGGCGCGCGCGCTTAGACACCCTTCAATTCTAATCAATTGATTGGGTGCCAAATCAAGCATCCATGATTAACACGGGCACTACTGCAGTTTGACTCAACCTTCAATCAAACCGTGATTCTGATTCCTAACATAAAAAAGATCAACCTATTTTCTTACCAAATCTTAAGCATTTGTTATGTTTGGATTCAGTAATACTAGGATTTTGAGTGAGTTGTTTGTTTGACTGTCTTGTGAGTGATAGTTTCTCCATCGCGTTAAGGAACTTGCGCAAGTACTTGATGTACTCGGGGAAAGTTTCAAGGTTGCAATGACCTCCCCCCTTAACCCACAAGGGATCGTATTTTTCCTTGGAGAGTTCCCACAATCGCTTTCCATGAGACCAATCAACAATATCATCATCTGTTCCCTGCATATAATCCATCAGCAGAAACAAACTTATTATTAGCACCGACAATTGTATTGTATTAATTCATAAAAAATTACTACATATTCCAAAAACAACGAAACAAGGTAACACTATGCAACATAAAAGTTGAAGAAAATCATCATGATTTTAATCTTCAGATTTGGCTCCATTTACAACGATGACCACTATGCTATATGCTGCTTGGCCTTATCTAATAAACGAGGCAACAGGTTGGCAACAACCAAAACAAATGAAAAGATGTTTTGATATTCTGAAATCTCCGCAATGATGATGTTGTTGGCTTCAAGATATGGATATTACAAATTCATTTACTGTTCTTTCCAATGTGGAACCATGTGTTTTACAAGACATAACAAAAGGTATCAATTTCAGTATTCCATAAAGTAGCTTCTTCATTAGTCGCATGGAAAAGGCATCTATTTACTGAACATTAGACAACCAGATAGGATTGAAAACCAAAAAATCATCTGCTCTATTGTTTTAAAGGATGTTAGCAGATTGACTCAAAATCTTACCCTCTTGGTAACATAATCTGAAGATTTTTTGCAAACAAGTGGAAAAGTATAATGTGACAAATCAAGAATATTCCTATAGTTTTTGATAAAAGAAAAACGATATTACTGTATGCAAACACCACTAGGTTCCTAAACAGTCACATTTCTGTATTCATATGGCATCTTCCCTTAAAGTGGAAGAAAACTTGAATAGTAAAAGTCCAACCAAATCAGCCTCCTCAACTAACCTAATATTGTTAAGGACCAAGACATCATATTCTCAGAATCTCTAAGTACTCTCAACACTTGGCATAGTATGAAATTTGCAATCAAAGATTCAGATGTGTTTTAAGCAAATGCCAAATCAATTTATTAATCCACACCATCCTTTCTTTTTTAAAATTATTTTCTACTCTTTTCAGGGCTCAGCCAAGATTCCAAATGAACAACTCATCATCTGAGCTAGCAAAATAAGAAATGAGAGAACAATCACTTCAGACAGAAGCCTATAAAAGAAACTGTTGAAATTGATCAACTTTAAGCACAGAAAGAAATACAATTGCATAAACTGATTAGATACATAGATGGAAAGATATACTTACATGTATAACAAACACTGGACAGTTGACATACCGAATTTTGTCTATATTCTGAAATAGAATAGGGGATTTTTGTTATTACAAAACTCAGTGCTAAGCATTATGGAAGAGTAAAAACTATAAGGAACACTCCGGCAAAACTTACTTTGAATATGTCAAACCAAAATGTCATCTTAACAGGGTACAAGACCCTTAGTCCTGAAAGGATGGCACTGTGAAGTACAACACCTCTCAACTTCGGCAATTTAGAAGCCAAATGTAGCGTGGGCCCACTTCCAACCGATTGACCATACAGAATTAACTCTTCTTGCTTGATTCCATATTCGCTCTTCAAACAATTATATACAGCCTCTATGTCGTAATACGTGTTGAACTCAGATGGCTATCACAGTTGGAGAGACAATCAATCACACACAAGACACCAGTTAGATTGGCAGACAGATTGACTTGGATAAAAAACAGAATTCAAATGGAATTTTGATAATATGAGTTTTCTATATCATTTCCTCGAGACATATATACACTCCCAAAAAACCTCAGTAAATTGAAAGAAAAAAAAAAAGGAAATCTGATGAGTTACTTTACCTTACCCGTAGAAGCTCCATATCCCGAATAGTCATAGCTGCAAACACAACATAGATATCCAAGAAATATTCAGAAAGGAAGGGCTTCTGTTAATACTTCAAAATGATTTGAAAACCAGCACCCCATAAGCTGCCAAGTCTAGTAAAACAGACATACTGTGAAGCAGAAATTTAAAAAAAAAAAGGATGTAAGTGAAGGAAAAGAAAAAATGAATAAACCAACAAGTTTTCTGTAAGATAGGAAACAATTAACGTTTTATATAAAAAAAAACGTAGCATCATTTTCTCTTTTTTTATTAATTAACATACCCCTTTATATTTTTTTGGCGGGGGTAGAGGAGATTGTCCCTAGAACTAGAACATACATAAATGGTTCCAATTCCATACATGCAAGTGATGCAACGGTAAGCAGAGATAACTAGATAAGGAGGAGAAAAGAGTGAAATAAGAAGAACAAAGCAATTTTTTTTTTTGCATATATAAGAGGGAAGAAAACCAAAACCAAAAAGGGGGAAAACCTTACCACATGATGTTGACACGGAGGTGAGCTCTGAGCTCGATGAAGAGGTCGAGCATTTGACCCAAGTCAGCGGCATTACCGTGAGAGTACAAGAAGGTGAACCTCGCAAATGGGTGTTTCCATAAGGTGGCAACGATCTTGTTCCCACCCTTTGTGTCCAGAATGTGAACGTCCACGTTTCTGTCGGCGGTTACGCCGGAGAACACTACCCTCCCATCTTCCTCCTTGTAAACGTCGTACGTTGGTGGCTCTGGCGGGAAAAACGCGAATTTCGCCGCCACTGTTCCCGTCACATTGCCCATTTACATACACAGAAGAAGAAAAAATGGATATACCCAGTTTGTGTGGTGATTGATTTTCAGCATGAACCAAAACGATGGATGGTATCAGGGGAGAAGGTTCAGGTTCAGGTTCGGATTTTCTTTTTCTTTTTTTGGGTTGTTCTTATCCTATTCTTCTTCTTCTTCTATCCTTTTCTATTTCCGTTATTTGTATTTAGAAAAAATAAAAAAGGAAGGAAAATAAAATGTTTTTTTTTGTTTATTGCGGTTACTATGTTGTTTGAGAGAGAGGATGTTTTTTGTTTTTGCAGAGAGTTGGTGTTGTTGGGATGTTGCGAAGTTATTTTACTTGGGATGATGGAAAGGAAAGATGTTGGGTGTTGGAATTCCAATTCCAAGTGGCTTCTGACGAAACCGAAGGAGGAAAGTGAAGAGTGGCAGAGAATAGATCCGACCTAAGCGGGTGAGCTGAGCTGGAACACCATTCGTTCGTCTTTTGCCTCCCTTCTCTCACCCTTTCACCCATACCAAAATCATATGAAAAGGGTAGTTACATTTTGGCTTTAACATGTTTTTGTTTCTCTAAATATTAGTATTTTAAATTTAATCACTTTAAAAAAAATTAAAGTTTTTTAGTCTCTCAATAAATTAATTTTTTTATTTAAGTCTCTATTTTGTATTGACCGTTGACATAATACATTGAGGTCTCTATAAAAAGTTGACATGGCCAGTATGCAGTGTCATGTCAGCTGACACGTCATCTGTACGGACTACATGACTTACGCAATAAGGACTAAAATCAAAATTTAATATATTTAAAAGAACTAAAATCAAAACTTAATATATTTAGAAGGACTAAATCAAAACTTAATATATTTAAAAGGATCATATGACATCAATTAAACTACCACCACCACCACCCACACACACACTCTCTCTCTCCCCACCCCACCACCGCCCACTCTCTCTCTCTCGTTTTCTCTCTCTCTCTCACCCCCACCTACAAGCACCCCCCTCCTTCTCCCTCCTCTCATGGCTCCCACCACCACCACCCACACATTCTCTCTCTCTCGTTAGCTTCATCTATTCCTGCAAGCAGTTTCCACTGATATTTCTTGCTACTTGTTTCATTTTCGATTTTTTTTAATTTTTGGCTTTGATGAGGAAGAAAAAAAATTAGTAACCCTTCGGAATTGAATTAAGATGGTGTGTATATATAGTTACTCCCTCCGTTCCTTTTCATCTGTCGGATTTTTAGAAAAAATTTGTTTCTTTTTATCTGTCGTTTTGATAGTTTAAGGTTATATTTTGACAATTATACCCTTAACCCTATTAATTGTTCTTTACATTTTACATAAAATTGATTAATGCATAGTTGAGAGTTCAAAGACTAATTACTATTTCCAACAAATAGAGTAGTGAATAAATAAGGGTATAATAGGAAACTTTTTATCAATTAATTGATTCCTTGGTTGTGATGAAACAACCTTAAACGACAGATAAAAAGGAACAGAAGGAGTAGATATTAGAGAGAGTTATAGCCACGGGATGCTACAATTAATTGCCATGCATTTTTTGTAGCAAATTAATTAAGCTAGCATGAATTTATCTCTTCTGGCTTTGGTTGCATGGATCCCCTATATATGGCTACTGCAGCTGGGTACCCACCCTCCTCCTCATGTATATTTTTTTGTCAGTTAATCAAGTGTGTAGCTGATAAGAAGAATATCGAGTGAGGATATGTTGGTGGGGTGAGACAGAGAGAAAATGAGAGAGAGAGTGTGGCGGTGGCGGGAGGAGAGAGAGAGTGTGTGTGTGGGTGGTGGTGGTGGTCTGATTGATGTCACATGGTCCTTCTAAATATATTAAGTTTTGATTTAGTCATTATAAATATATTAAGTTTTGATTTGATTTTAGTCCCTATTGCATAGGTCATATAGTCCGTACAGATGACGTGTCAGCTGACATGGCACGGCATACTGGCCACGTCAACTTTTTACAGGGATCTCAGTGTGCCATGTCAGCGGTCAATGCAAAAGAGGGACCTAAATCAAAAAATTAATTTCTTGAGGGACAAAAAAACTTTAGCTTTTTTTAGAGGGATTAAATTCAAAACGTCAATATTTAAAGGGACAAAAAACATATTAATTTTTTTCATTTTTTAATAAAATATAGGTGATTTCTTTTTCACCTATAGTGTTAAAAAAATTATTTAAACTTTTTTCATTTCATTCATTTATTTCATTTATTGATACTTACCTTGTGATTGGTTTGAGAGAAATAGGAGAGAGAGAGTTAGATAAGAGAGAAGTAGAGGAGAAATAGCCAACTTCTCCTGATTGGTTTGGAGAGAAATTGTGAAGAGAGAAACAAAACTAATGGAACCCACACCTTTTTGGTTTCTCTCCTCAACTACGAAGAAAGAGCAAAGAATTGGCTTCAACCTTTTTACCTGTCCACTATAGCCTTGTCCCTGTTACTCTTCACATGCACCGTTTCTCGCTCTCCCTGCACCCTCGTCTTGCATCTCACTGGAGCACAAGCAGACGCCAGGAGGGTTGTGTCTGGTTTTTTCTTTTTTCTGTTGCCCTTCGCGTTTACCTTCCAAAAAAAATAATATACATGCTTTAGGTTGGAAAGTTGAAGACTTGCGAGTGATTTTTTTTGTTTTTGGTCAATGTTGCGAGTGAGGTTGGAAAGCTGGTCTTTTTTTAGCCATTTTAACTATATTATTTTTAATTAAGTGATTAAGTATTTATAGTTAATTTTATGATTAACTTTATTCAATTAAAATAAACACTCACAACCACAAGGGTATTTTTGTCCATGCACAAAATATTATCATTTCTCTCTTCATGTTTTTTACCCAATTAATCAAAGAGAGAGAGAATTTTATACTTATTTCTCTTCTATTTCTTTTCTATTTCTCTCATTCCAAACAATCCAAAAAATCTACTCTATTTCTCACATCTTTCTCTCTTCTCATACTCTTTCTCATCTCTTTCTCTCTTCTCTATTTCTTCTCACAACCAATCACAGCAAGGGATTCAAATTATATGTAGTCAGAATTCTCACGTATTCACACAATCATTAGACCGAGATTGTTTTTTCAAAAATCAAAAGAATACGAAGTTAGCTCATATTTTAAATTCAATTTTATTTCTAAAATTGTAAATTGTCTGATATGGATTCAACGTCTAATCACTGACTGCATTATTGTGTGACTGCACCAAATCCATTTCAAGGGTAAGTGCCAACGGATAACAGGATCGAGAAGGGAAGACAGAGACGTAATATGGTGAGTGGTTAAGGCCTCTCGTCCCTTAATCAAGGTCTCAGGTTCGAACCTTGGGTATGAAAAAATTCTCAGCTGGAAGGGATGCCACCCATTAGAGGTGCCGGACAAACTCCCGCGGGAGATTAGTCCCCGTCGTATAGGCGTTGGGATACTCCTCGAAGTAGAAACAAAAAAAAAAGAATAATGACATTTTTGTATCAAAAAAAAGAATAATAACATTTTAAACTTTTTTATACTTTATTAATTTTTTATTTTTCTCTTATAGTTATAGGAGCACCAATTAATCACATTTTTTGGTTTTTTATATCCTCTATCTCATATTATTTGTTATATAAGGTTGCAGTGCAATAATTAAGAAATATAATTTTTTTGACGAAATTAAAAAATATAATTAATAACTTAAAATTTATAGAATTTATTTTTATCTTTTTTGATTTGCCCTTTATTATTTTTTTTCTCATAGTAATTGTCAATCAATTATTTTCTTTCTTTCATATAAATCTATATTAATACTTTAAAGTATAATAGAAAAAAATTAAATACTTCGTTAATATTATAAAACAATAAATAATATGATACAAAAAAATTTGACATAAACAACAAATAATATGGAATAGAAAGAATATTTTATTTTATTTTTCTCTCTCTTCCCGATGAAGCGTACACATTTAAAAGGAGGATCATTTTTCATCACATAAATAGACGGTACAGATTCGGTCAAAGGTAGCAGAGGATCTTCGTAGAAAGAGAGCAAGTGTGGCAGAAGGAGAGTGGGAGGGTAAAAAATGTCAGAGTAAAGACCAGATATTCATTTTTCATCTTTTCCTTTTTGTATAAAAACGGAAATTATTTGAACAGCAATATTATATTTAATTAATATAAAAAATATTGTTAGGAATGTGTTACGTAATACTACCTCTTGCTCATTTTTTTTGGTTTTAGTTTTTTTTCTCTTAAAACTTAAGTTATTTTAGGATTTTAAAATATAGTTGATTATTTTTGTCAATTATACTTTTATTATAATTAATATGTTTTAAATAGAGTAATAATTAAAATAGTTAAGAATAAAAAAAATATGAAAATTTATAAAATAATAAATAAATAAAATTTAGTCTAAAATTTACTCAATTAATTATTGTTTAATCAATGTATCAAAACCTTAAACCACAAATATATAAGACTGGGATATTACTTAATTGGAGTTTTGAGTTTATTTAGAAGTCAATTCAGAAATAGTTATATATTCATTCAGTTATTTTAATGAATTATATTTATTCGTATATTTCTCATGGAAAAATGCTTTGTGCTAAAATTTTTTTTTTATGCTTATTTGAGCACTCAATTTTATTTAAGTCAGTTTGATATGTTGGTTACAATTTATTTATTTTTGGGTGGATTGATAATTGGCTATTAATTATGAAATGTTTTTATGATGCATTAATTATGAATATTTGGTATTCTTTAAGTGCTTATTAGGAAATCTGGTTAACTGATAATATTTGACAATTTTTAAAACTATAATTCATGCTTATGGATTTAAATGAATATAAAAATTCAGTTTTTAAAGTTAATTTTCAGAAATTCAAGCTCTAAAAAAATTGTTAAAAGAATTTTACTCTTTAAATAAATCCATCAGGCTGAACTCGAATTAATAAGACATTAAGGTAAATTTTGAATACTAAAGCGGTATACTACAAAAAACTTTTGAAAGATGTAAATAGCCAAAAAAAAAATGTCGTGTCAATTTTTTATTTGAAACCTTAACGTTCTACGTTGACCAAAAAAGAAAAAAAAAACCTTAACGTTCTACCAAACGACCAAACTTGATTTGCCAGCTTGGGAATGGATAATTGACCAAATTCTATATTGGTCCTCCTGTGTTCTTACACAATTTCCAAGCTAACCCCTTTCGCTATGTAAGTTGTTAAGAAGCCTGCTTTGACATAGTGAGCAAGTTGTTCCGAAGGTTGGTCATGGTGAATTCTTCATAGAGAAGCACGGAAGCTCAACTCGGTTCTAAAGCCTAAAAATAATTAAACGGGGTAAAATGAATGGTCTATTATGAAAATACTACTACTACTACTACAACTATTATTATTATTATTATTATTATTATTATTATTATTATTATTATTACAACCTCCCTCTGCTAAGACAGAATGCCAAGTTAAATTGGGTTTCTAGAAAATAAATGACTTGTCAAGAAATAGAAACAGTAGATAGACCAAAATGTTGGCTCTATAGTAGAAAAGCTAGACAGGCAGGTGACGATAAATTTAATATACCAAACATTAAGAGGAGGGGCCTCTAGGACAGAAAAAGTAGGAACAAATAAATGAAGGAATAATGTTAATGCTATCTCAAATTGATGAGGAGAAAGATATATAGATAATTGAATCAGAGTTATTTATCAAACATGTATCATGTATGGACACTAGTATGATCGACAGAATGGGGCATTTGCGATCACATTCACTACACAACTATAAAATGGTGCTTCAATTATTATTATTTTTGGATAAATTAAAATGGTGCTTCAAAATTTTACAATAAATAGCCTTTTTTTATCATACTACTATGGACTCATATATAAACAAAAACTAACTAATTTACACTAATTAAAAAAATTATTTATTTTATTTTATTGATCTTATCAAAAAAATAAATTAAATACCTTTAATAAAAGAGCTATTGAAATTAAAATATGCATTTAATAAATGGTATTTTACGGAAAAAAATTCATTAAATAAAATAAAATTATTTATAATTTATTTATATTTTAAGTCACTACATTTGACATTTTTTTGTTGTTTATAATTGAATCCGAATGGTGTATGTACAAACCTCCCAAACTTTCGTTGAGTGAAATAAAGTCCCTTGCTCCTTTGGATAAAAGTGTCTCAGGACAGCAAATTGTTTCGTTTGTGGCAAATATAATATAATATAATATAATCTTAAACAAACACCTCAAAGTCATTAGCAACTTTTAACACGGTCAGAATCAATGTCAATGGTTGCCAAGGAAAGTGCTTGGGGATACTTTCAAGTTTCCTTTTTCACTTTATTTTTCTGTTATCCAATGGCTGTAAAGGAACAGTATGAGTCAAAAGAAATGCCCATAGACTGCTTGGAATTCGGTGCAGCAAACCTTCTGAAGGCAAGAGAGAAAAGGCAGTGCCTAGTAATATTGCTGCACACCTTTACAGAATGGCAAGCTTTAAAATAAATTATATGATTGGTGGGAAGGGAGATGCCATGCTATGCATGACTGACTGGCTACTGGCTAGTGTTGACAACAGAAAAGAATCTATATAATATGGTAGTAAATGGTATTCGTGTAATGTCACATGCCAATAGCATGGTTAATTGAGGAAGTCTAGGAAGTAGGAAGTGGGTCATTTCTTTTGAGTGAGTGAAACATTCCGTAACTTATCAAAAGAAAATAGATGTAACAGCCAGCATCAAATCATTAAAAGTTTGGTCAACCTTCAGTGTCACAGCCCTCTTTATCCTTTAATTTGGAGCTTAAAGTTATGGGAGGCATTTCATAACCATCTGCCAAAGCACTGCCATTGTCATTGGGTCCATAAAAAAGAAAATGAGAAAATGATATGGTCCAGACCTATCAACAGCAGAATCCATGTATAGTGCTTGCAAAAGAAGTAAAGGTTGGATAACAAAATGGAACAACATGAGACAGTGCCAGGTTAAAATGAATATGCATCATGAGGGCATCCTGAATAATCTAATAGACCCACCCACCGCATTCAACATGTACCCCAAATGTGCAAAGCAAATACGTATCCTCTCTGCTAGAAAGAAATTAATGGCATGAACCCTGCACATTTGAATTACCACCATCTAGATAAGGAAATGGTATCCAAGCCCATGTCAATTCTACACCGTAGTATTAACATTAAGTATGATGTATTCTTTTAGATAAGGGATTAGTATCAAAGCATATATAACCTTGGGTCGTATTCAACTATGCATTAAATACCATGTGACTGATACAGGAATCAAAACGTACAAGATGGGGATCCTAATTGCCTTCAAATAATATGTGCTCTTCTTCTAACGTGGTCCTGTCTTTAACAACTGATACCCAACTTTCTGCAACCTTGAAAACTCTTCCTTCCGAAATCTCAACTAGAGTAAAGGCTCGTGTTGTACCTTTTGCCTCTGGAGAGGAAATAGCACTTTCATCGTCTAAGCTTCTCTTTTCTTCATCACCCAACTTTTTGACCCTAGGAACAATGGCCCCATTCAAGTATATAATGTTGTCGGCACCAACGACAATCATTTTCCTAAAGCCATTGCCATATGCCAGCTCTTTGTGCATATGACCAAACACAACCAATGGAATGGATACTTGATTGTTCTCTTTTAGTAAGGATATTGCGTGTGCTAGATCTGTTAAACAAACATAATAAACTAGGTTAAAATCAGTATACCATTTTTGCTATGTTTGCATTATCTCCATCACACCTCCATCTTATGGTACACGACCACCACAACCAAAAAGGGCCAGGCAAATCACTACTACAATTTGACATGCGGAAGAACATGCACAACCATTTGAAATGAAAGAACCAATTATTTACCATTTAGCATTAATAGAAGGGGGGGGGGGGGGGATCTGGCCTTGACAGTTGACATGATTTCTTACCGCCCAAACCACGAAAGGAAAATATTTTTAATAACAATCCAGGCTTTGATGTAACATTACCTGGATCACCATGATCACCATCACCCTCAAATTCCCAATCTTTTCCACATATATCATTCAAACCAGAACCAAGACCTACACAAAGAAAATTAAAAAATCACTTTTTGGATTTGACGTGACAAACCATCACCACCAGAGAAGATATTAAATTTCAGATGCCGCGTTGCACCTGTGGGTCCATTATGTGCAAGTAATATAAGAAAATGATCCTCTGGTGTACCGAGAGCAGCTTTCTGGATTCTCTTAGCACTCCCATCCATGTCTTTGACTCCATATCTAAGAGAAAGCTCAAATTTGATAAATTGATTTTGAGCTATAATGGCAACTTCAGTAATGGTAAACACCACATAACATGATCAACTTGACAAGTCATAAAGGCCATATAACTTTACTTTTACTGTAGCTTATGCCCTATGAAAATAATGGACAATGAAATAAGCAAATTCAAGGCGGCTACTAGATATGAGAAATACATTAGATGCATAAAAAGATAACACTATGACCAGCTGTTGGAAAAAATTGTAAAACATTCTTTCCAAGTGATGACGTAATTAGAGCAAAGAAGTGAACTTGAATCTTCTTTGTCTGCATTAGAAGCAAAGGTGGAAAGCTTAAAACATTAAGTAGACGTTTGAGCCCTATGAGAATAGAATTGTCTATAATTGCTTTTGTTACAATACACATACACACCTTGCAGAAAGAAGCTTTTTTGGGTATAATGGTTTACCCCCGGAAGAAAATGGCCGTCCACCAACAACACTTACTTTTATTAGAGGGAAGTCTAAACGTTGATAAGCCACATGCTCCTTGCCAAGGCTGAGTTTTACAGTAGTACACTCATTTATCAATAAATTTTCCAAGTAAAACTATAAAAACAAAAAAATGAAAGTGAGCTTTTCAGTAAATTGAGAAAGGTGCCAATTTAGGCTTTTAAGTAATGAACTTTCCTCTACATGAATTGGTAACTTCTCTACTCGAGAAATTTCTTGCATAATTAAAAAGTCAGTATAGGTATCTTAAAATTTCTTTCATCCAAACCTTTAATGGGCTAAGAATTAGGATGAATGGCCCATCTTCTTTTGATAAATTTATGAACTTACTATTTCACCCATAGCATGATATATGCATATCAGCAACTGATGGTGACAACAAATATTTTCTTCAGGAATAGACTCATAAAACAACAACAATAAAAGCCTTTTCCCATTAGGTTGGGCATCGGGAATGTACTCATAAGATAAGAAATTAAAATGTCGAATATGCACAAAGTCACATTAATAGATCAAAGAAGAAATTTTCAGAACGAATTAAATCCTTAAAGCTTACCATTCTAGCTGAAGCTGAACTTTATCCTTCTCACTGACAGTTAAATCAAAGTGTTAGTTTAAAATTGGACAAGAAATCAGCAGTTGCAACTAACACCTAATGAGCAGAAACAAACTTCAAATAAATCATGCAATTGACATACTGACAAAACTTGTACTCCAAAAAGATTGGACGGATGGGATTGTCTATCTTTGTGTGTGTGTGTGTGTGTTTTGGAGGCAGGGAGGGGGGTGGTGCGAGTGTGTATGAGATGTGCTTGTTCGCATTGTAAGTTCATTGTTCTTGTATCCCATCCGATTTTACTTTTTTTTTAAACAAAGGGAAATCTCAAGTCTTATGGAAGAAGCTAACAGCATGAAGCTTTCTAGTTCCGCAAAGTAAATTTGACCACGCACAGAAGTAGAATGATTCCAGGACAAATATGTAAACTCCACCTTTTAGAAAACTGTGTAGTAAACCAGGAATCGTGATTCCCTAATATAACAGCTTTAGCAAATTCAAGATTTGCAACACTCTGAACGACTTCGACATTTTCATCACCAAAATCACCTAACAAAAGTCAATACGGGACAATTGAAAGAGAAGTAAACAATAACTGATGGATAAATCATACAAGAAAAAAAATCATAATAAATCTTAACAGTTGTATAATAAAAACAAGGAACACTTGTGAGTTATTTAGAAGTGCAACAGAGCAATGCCACGGCATTTAATTTTCAATATGGACACAGATTTTTCATAGGTGTGCACCAGCTATTTCCGCACCAATTAGAATAGGCCACGAGGTGAGGAACCAAAGGCACTCAAATGCATTTAAGAAAAATCACCATAGTGCGATAGGTTGATCAGCAGTAACAATGAAACTTGCCTGTAAACAGCACCAGATCTGGCTGCACTTCAATATAGTTCTAGATTAGATTGACAGATCATATATGCATGCTTATTAAACAGATTCATATAAACTAACATAAAGGAAACTAACTGCAAAAAACCATACATGATTAATTCAATTCAGGCGCTTATACACAAATGGCACAATTCCATTCTTTATAGGCTTCTCTATCACAAATGTATGCACACACTATCACTTTGTTTGGAACAGGTAAAAACGAAGTGGATGATTTTGGGACATTGAAAAATTAAGGGTGATAGATATACTATCTAGTATGGACATTGAGAAGAATGCACATGAGGAACATTGAACCTTAATTCCTCCAAAATCAATCACTCAAAAATGAAAAAGAGATCAAAAACAAGTTTACAGTATTGTACTTTACATACTTATTCTTCTAAAACATCAACTCAGAAGAAATTAATGATGGAAGGATAAGACTCTGGAGATATGCATCCACTTTCTAGCAGGACAACATATAATTGGCGTAACACATAGTAACCTACGATTAAATTCTGGTGTCTAAGGGTTATGAAAAGTAAGAAGCCCTGCATCTGCATGGGCTACTTCACGAATCCCCAATTAAGATCAAAGGCCAGAAATAATAACAACAATCAACTAAAAATCACTTTCCTCTGTAGTACTTGAAATTTGTAAGTATTTCACAACAAAGTACCATTTTCTAACTTCTTATGAAAACTAACAGCCTGAGAGTTTCTTATTCTTTTTGGCCTAATCGTAATTATAATTTTGATCTTTAAATTTATCTTTTACTGTAATTATTATCATTATTTTTAATTGAGGATTCACTACGACTCGGGGTTGGGGAAAAAGGAGAAGGTCCAGAAGGATATAGAATCAAGGAACATAAATGAAACAAAAGTTTATCATCAACAGGGAACATAAATGGAATTATTATGCAAAATGGAGGGAAAAGTACCTGCAGAAACTTAAGTGCCTTCGTATCTTCTTCAAGGTCCCAGCAGTCATGCTTCACAACCCCCCAAAAAAAAAATTAGTACGAGTAAACGGACGATAATGGGAATAGTTCAAAAATTAGCAAGTTTTCAGTAAAGACGATGCTGAAGTAAAAGTGGTGTTTTTGTTTGGAAATCAAAGTGAAGAAGAGTGGGATGAGAGTTTACCACGTCACCGACGACGGCAATTCGAACAGAAGAGGCGGCGGCCATTGAAGAGCCAGAGAGGTTGCGCGTCGAGCTCAGACAACGGTTGAAGGGGAAAATGGTAGGCGCGTGAAAACACGTGCTCAGCATGTGCACCTATAACACAGGCTCTCGGCTTTTTATTCTCTGGAATCTGGATCACGGTACTTCCAAACGGAAACGTAATAAGCATCTATGTAATTGCCACAAGTGTTACCGATAATGCACGCTGCACGCACACTCCTGGTAAAAAATTATGGTTTTTTTTAAAAAAAAAATTATTTCACAAAAAAAACTTAAATATGAAAATATAGATATTTATTTCAAATATTTTATATTTTAATGATTATTTAAAAATGTTCTAATATATTTAATATCTTATTGGAGAAAGTGTTGACTAAAAAATTAAAAAACAAAATTAAGTAAATAAATAAAGAAAAAACATTAACTTGATTTGATTTAATGTGAAAACTTTAAATTTGTATCGTAACATGAAGAAGATGTATAATTTTGTGAGAATCCAAGAGAAAAAATTGAATATATGAAGTTTCATAATGCAGATTTAAATTTTATATATAAAAATGAGTGTCAAATATTCTATGGTAGAATTCTTCTCATTTTTGTTTACTCAACTTTGGATTTGATAAGTAATTTTATAATATATATACACATTGGATTTGACTTTTCTTAAAATAAGAATTTATGTTAAGTGTAAAATAATACATCTCAATTATGGACAAAAAAATCAAGAGTTTATATTCTCCCATGACAAGTGTTAGTGACACGCTCTCCAATGAAATTCATTTTATATCTTATTAGCGGTTTGACGGAACGGCCGTGCCCGTTTGACTTCATTTTTATTGTTTGGGTAAGATACAAAATTAAATTAATAAAATACTTAAATTGATTCTCATAAAAAACAAAAATAAATTGGTTTTTTTACCCATGTCCTTCAACCGCTGGTTTGGGTTGAACTCATTGAAACACAAAAAAAAAGATAGAATAGAAAAGCAAAATTGTACATCAAAAGGTAATTATTCTTTATTATTCTATTTATTATATGTATAGATGTATAGATTATTTGTTGTAACTCATTTCTAAAATAATGAAACTCACATGAATATAATATGTAGAAAGAGTCGGTTAAGGTTAACATGAGAGCTTCCCTTGTACTGAAAAAAAAAAGCATGTCAAAGATTGTCTTGGCAGCATTTCTCTTCTAACATATCTACTACTCTACTTAGGTGTATTAGATTGGGATTATAAAGAATTTTGATAGACTTTTTTGTGATAAAAAAATATTATGGTATTCAATCAAGACATTTTAAAGAGGACAATGAAATCTAATGGTATTCAACTAGGACTATTATGACTTTTTAAAAAGGGCAATGAAATTTGGTGATATTCAATTGAAAATTTTTATAACTTAAAAAAAGTATCCTGGTATTAAAAAAATATACAGATTTTAAAGGATTTTGCATAGTAGATTTCGTGGGACTTTTTAGTATAAAATATAAAAATCAGACCCATCCAACAATCTCACCCAAACCCTCAAGACTTTTCCTATTCTTTTGATTTTTTTTTCCCTGCCATTGCAGCAGTTCCATACTCACCAAGTGGATTTCGTGGAACTTTTTAGTATAAAATATAAAATTCAGACCCATCTAATAATCTCACCCAAACCCTCAAGATTTTTCCTACTATTTCACATACTTTTTTTCTTGCCACTGCAGCAGTTCCATACTCACTAAGTAATTCTCCTTTTCTGTTTTTTCTATTTTCCTTTTCCCGATTGTTTTTCTTCATACATTCTTTCTACGTTGAATATATTTGGATAACAACATTGTAAATATGTGTGTGTACATTCTTTATGTACTTTATCTCCCCAACCGCTATAATAACCAAACATGATCTTTCCATCTTTTTATTTCATAATCTTTCGCTACAGTTTCTGGTCAAATGTGATCTTTTTATTTTTTTACAAACTCTTTGTTTTTACTAATTTAATTAATATAATAAATTTATCCTTTTTCAAATTTCAATTATTTTTTCATTTGTTACCCTCTTTTTTATTTTATAAATATAATAATTTTCTTAACGAGTTTTATTCATATTTATTGTTTCTATAATTTTTCAGACTGTAATTTTTTTTAATTTTATTTTTGATAACTTTCTTTGCAAAGAATGTCGTTCTGATGAATTTTCAATTGAGCCAGCAGACGAATCTTCACACTCGGTATTACGAATACTATAATTTTGAGCCAGCAGACGAATCTTTACCTTCAATATTGTCTTTAGCATTACCGGTTAGTGTGACTTATATGGAGAATTATTAGTTATCAGGAAATAAGATACAACCAATTTCTTTATTTTCATTTTTATTGACTCTTATAACTTTGAAAATTTATTAAAAATCTATGAGGTCTTTTATAAATCCATAAAGTCATTTCAAATCTTATAAATTCTTATGATATAAAAATCACTTAAAATCTACAAAACTATAAACTATTATATTCTTACATAATCTTTTAAAATCTAAAAAAAAATTATGACAAAATAATTTTTTAAAATCTCAATCCAATACACCCTTTAGATTTGCCCACCTAATGTGATGCGGGTCCATCTAATGGGTCGAGTTACCTCAGAAGCCAGCCATTTGCGAGCGTGTGCCTCACCCCCCCTTACTCCTTTTGGATATTCCCTGAAACTTGGTAACCTGCGTCCCCACTCACCAGATTTCAGAGAAATTTTTTTTTTGATACAATTTTTTTTTGGATACAAAGATTTCAGAGAATTTTTAGGATGCCTGTTTAACTCCTCAACCTCAATCATAAAAAGATATGGCAAAATTATATTTTTGGTCCTATAATTTATTTATTTATTTTAATTTAATTCTATAACTTTTTTTTATCAAGTTGGTCCCTTGATTTTGCGAGTGTTTGATGATGATATTTAGTGTACATATCTCTTTGTATGCTTATTGAAATGTTGTGGTCTTTGTTTCATATGAAAGTAGACAAAAAGTATTTCAATTTAGGCTTTGAAATGATCTAATTTGAATATGTATTGAATTAGAAATTATTCTCTCAAGTTTTGGATGTAAAATAAATTTCTGGTATGAAGTCCCTGTTTTTCTGGGACTAACAGCCTCTGAAAAAGTGTACATATCTAACTTGAGAGAACAATTTCTAATCCAATACATGTTCAAATTAGGTCATTCCAAAGCCTAAATTGAAATACTTTTTGTCTACTTTCATATGAAACAAAGAACACAACATTTCAATAAACACACAGAGAGATATGTACACTAAAAATCATCATCAAACACTCGCGAAATCAAGGGACCAACTTGACAAAAAAAAAATTATAGGACCAAATTGAAACAAATAAATAAATTGTAAGACCAAAAGTGCAATTTTTCCAAAATATCTCGACCATCCACGTGCTTATGCAATTCAACAATTTGTCTCATCCTCCAATAGCTGAGGTAGCCCTCATTATATATAATAACTTACATCTAGAAGCCACCTACATTTAGATACATGACCATGCTAGAAGCCGCCACCTACATCTGGTGGTAGATTGTTAGAACTTTCAAATATCCACCAAAACTTGCATGAGCAAGTTAACTAACAATTCTAGATAATATGGAGGAAACATTGAAACTTCACTTTTCTGCCTTTCTTTATACACAAGTCAATAAAAAAACTATGAAAGAATAGTCTCTTCAAAGTTCAAATTACACACGGCGCGAAGATATAAATATACAATGAAACTCGAATTCAATTCGCATCACACTCACACCAACACCCATCAAGGAAATGAAGAAGAACACAATGGCCAGCCCCAAAAGACCTTCATTTCTGATCCCATTGGTGCTCCTCCAACTGATGATCAGTTTCTCGTCTGCACAACAAGCTGCAGTAGTGAAAGGAGGATATTGGTACTCAGAAGCTGGCCCTTCTGTTTCCGAAATCGACCCAACCCATTTCACACACCTCTTCTGTGCATTCGCGGACCTCGACAATAACACCAACCAAGTCACAATTTCATCTTCCAACGCACCCTTGTTCTCAACCTTCACCCAAACGGTTCAGCAAAAGAACCCTTCAGTGAAGACCCTTCTATCCATAGGTGGTGGTGGAGGCCCTACCCTTGCAGCAGCATTTTCTGCAATGGCAAGCCAAAACAGCACCCGCAAATCCTTCATAGACTCCTCAATCGAACTAGCAAGAAGCAACGGCTTCAACGGTCTCGATCTTGATTGGGAGTACCCTTCATCTGACACAGACAAGACCAACTTTGGCTTACTCATCAGCGAGTGGCGAGAAGCCGTTGAGGAAGATTCTAGAACCTCAGGGGAAACAGAACTTCTATTGGCTGCAGCAGTTGCAGGCTCAGATCAGATATCCCCACTGGAATATTACCCAGTTGAGGAAATTGCCAATAACTTTGACTGGGTCAACGTTATGGTCTATGACCTGTTCACACCGAGTGGGTACCCAAATCAGACACAGCCACCAGCACCATTGGAGAACCCATTGGGGCAATTCAGTGGAGATGAAGGGGTAACTAAATGGATTCAATTGGGACTTCCCGAAAACAAATTGGCAATTGGGTTGCCGTTTTATGGGTATTCGTGGCGTTTGGTGAATGCTGATGGTGGTGACAATGGGTTGTTTGCTGAAGCCAACGGTCCTGCGATTTCTGGGGATGGGTCTATTGGGTATGGGGATATTGTTACGGAATTTTTGAGTAATGAGACGGCACAGACACAGAGTGTGTATAACTCCACGTTTGTCACTGATTATTGCTTCTCTGGGACGACGTGGATTGGGTATGATGATACTCAGAGTGTCACTGCCAAGGTGGATTACGCCAAGGGAAAAGGTTTGGTTGGATATTTTGCTTGGCAAATTGGCGCCGACTACAATTGGACACTCTCCAAAACTGGTGAGTACTATGAATTGTTGGTTTCAGTTCTTTCTATCTTTCAACTATATTTCTAACTGAAGGTTAATTGTTGTATTTGCAGCTTCCAATGCTTGGGGATCATAAATACGAGAGTCAATGATTCAGCGGAGGTTACGTTGATGCTATTATTATAGATACAATACTAGTTCGCTTGTAATATTAATATTAATAATAATAAGGCCAGTGATATCGATCACATAAATACTTGTATATATTTCATGTTGTATGCAATAATAGAAGCCATATATATACATTTTCTGTGTGATTGAATATAAGACCGCTGAATACACAAAATATTTTACAAGCAGTGAAAATAATATTTACGCCGTTTGGTGGGTGGTGAATGTTAGTGGGTAATTCGATTAATTAAAATAATAATGCTAATGAATGAACTTAAGTATATTGATTAAGAAATTTATAAATAAAAAACATTTATTAAAAATACATTATTTAATATAATACATTATTAATTTACAAAAATTATATACTTTTCAATGAATGACTCTTTCACACCCCAAGTGTGAAAAATTCTCACAGCTGTGATTAGTTCTGTTACAGGCATAAACAAGTCAGACTGTCAGAGGCGTTCACACCTTGGGTGTGAAATTTCCCACCACTGTGATTTTCTTTATTGAAACTTTAAATTGAATCCGATGCTTTCACACCCATAGTTTGAAAATTGTCACGGCTGTGATTAGTTTCGTCAAAAAAAATCGGAATCGGAAGTTGTAAACAAGTCAGACACTTTTACACTCTTGGTGTGAAAATTGCCACAGTTGTGATTAGTTCTTAGTTCTTCCACAGCGCATCGGAACGCCGAACGCAGAAGTTGCGAACAAATCAGACACATTCACAACCTGGGCGTGAAATTTACCACAACTGTGGTTAGTCTGTCACAACATATTAGATGTTGTAAACAAGTTAGACGATCACACCCATGGGGTGAAGTTTCCCACCGCCGTGATCTTCTTTTTTGAAGCTTCGAATTAAACCTATTGTTTTCGGTATAAAACTTACTTCAAGCTCTAATGCGTTTTCTAATTTAAAAAAAATACCATTATGAGAAGCTAAAATAATAACTTCTAACTAAATTTTAAAAAATTATCATAAGATCACTTATTTAATTAAACAAACGAGACTTTAGATTAGTATGATTCATTCATCCCTCAACTATTGAATTATGTCATCAAGTTAACAACCCCATGACTGAATGTCAATAAATTCTAATGATCAGAGGCTAATAAAGTGGAAGAAAAACTATATTTATAAATTGTCTTTTTTTCTTATTTTGAAAAATTCAAAGAGCTTGCCCCAACTGATGTGCAAAAGTGTTATATTTGTCCAAGTTTTGTACTTTTCCGTGCCAGCTCGTGCCTACCAATATTAAAATCAATTTTGACCGAAAATATCTCATTCTATACTATATAGAGGTGCCCTCTAGTGTGCACAAGCAAAAACTCCCGCACCGGTGCCACAGTGTCTTTATAGTTGTTCGATAAAATAATATAATATTCGATGGATCAGATTGCTAACCAGCGAAAAAATTCCCTCTTATATGAGCCGTGACCCACATTTTTTTCTTCTGGTACAGATCTTTGATCCAAAGGTGATCTGCAATGCCAAATTTGTCAACGGCTTCCCTCCATTTTCTCTCAAATTCCCCAACTTCATAGTCTCCAAGCATACAATTAGTAAAAAAGAGGTTAATTCTGGATTTCCAATGTTGCTAGTTGCATTGCGTATTAGATGCCACGCACATAACCTGTGGTGGACAACTGGAAACACCTTTCTTATTGCATTCCTCATTGCAATGTCCCCATCTGTGATGATTGATGTGGACGCTTTACCTTTCATTGCCTCGTTGAACTGTTCTAGTAGCCACACATATATGTCCTCTTTCTCATTTGCTATTATTGCACTACCAAATATAGTGGTCTCGTTATGGTGATTCACCCCTGAAAACACAACGAAGGGGCACATGTATTTGTTTTTTTTGTAAGTCGCATCAAATGCTAGCACATCTCCAAATAATTGATAATTCATTTGGCTAACACCATCGCACCAAAATAAATGCTCCAGACGATCCTCCTCATCAACAGTTTTCTTGTAAAACATGAATGGATCTTTCGCACACATCCCTTGAAGGTAGTCCATCAAACCTCTGACATCTGAACCTCGCAAGCCCAGTTGCTTGGTAAAGTAATTGTAAATGTCTTTCATACGATACCCAACTTTGTCATACCCACCCGATTGACTGGCCACTGTTTTGTAAATTAGGGGCGTGCTGATCCCCACCTTCTTCATGTTAGCCACTTGAACAATGTCACCATCATTCAGTTTTCGATGGGCAGGTAACATAGCAGTAAACTTGTCATAAAATAGATTATGATTATGCTCACTGACAAACCATGTCACATGCCAACGATCTGTTTCTTTACCCACATGCACCTGGATTTTTGCTTGACAACCGCATCGAGTCAATAACTTAGGTTCACGCTTCCGCATTTCAATTGTAAGACCCCTATCTTCTCTATAGCCTTCTTTAAAACATACAAATGTCTGCTGCACAATTACACCATTCTTGTTTCTCAATACATTGCTCTTCCTAGCACCAAATCCATTCATGTTTGCATACCAGTTGTAAAATGAGTATGCAATTCCAACATTGGCAAAGCTACACTTCATTATGTCCTCAGCACTTATCTGCTTCATGTTAACTGCAAGAATGTCCTCCATATTGTCAATATGGGTCACACCTTCCAGTATCTCTCTCATGCATTCAACACCCAGTTGAGCTGCATTCAGACCCTCAATGTTGTCATTGACATTGTCATCATCCTCATCAAGGGATCCCTAACAGCCACAAAAACAAAATAATAACCATTTTATTTACTAATTCTCTCACTTCATTTCCATTTTTAGCAACATATGCATAGCATTCAATTAGTGGAAGTCTAACTTTTTCATACCTCAATATTCCTGTGTGCTGTCTTCAGGAAATCTGAGTTTTCAATGTTGTTCTCCATCACTACATAACCAACAATCATAGTGATATGAGTCAAACAATGGTTATTTTCACAAACAAAAAAAACTGGTGATTCTCTACAAAACCAAACACATTAAACATTGAACAACAAGCAAATTAGAATATTAAACCTTGGTACAGTTTTACACTAATCCATTTAACTAAGTTCAAACACTAAATCTAAATGAGACAACTACCATCGCAAAAAAATACAGAGAGGCAAAAATGCTAAACCCCATTCAAAACGATGTCCAACAAAGATTACACGGATAGACGGAAATGCTAAACCTTACCCTCTTCGACTGATAGACGAAATAATCACACAGATCTAAGGGAGAAGCACGCAGCTATAGCACGCTGCTTAAAGTCTCGATCGATAGGGTGAAGGAGAAGCACGCAGCTGTACCACGAAGTTGGGGTCTGGAGCGCAAAGTTTGTCGGTGTCGTCTGGAGCTGGAGCTGGACTATTGGGTGAAGCTGGAGCTGCAGTGTGGACCTGGATTGTGAGTGAAGTGGATAACATAACTCTTGATTTTTAGGGATTTGGATTTTTGATTTGGGTATTTGGACCTAAATGCAATTTTAATATCATTTGGGGTTGCATTTCGGTATAACGTCATTTATTTAACATTGGACTCATTTGCAAATATATTATAGGTGACTTTTTCATTTAAAACCGATTTTTGCTGGTTAACTTTCGCTGTGGCACCGGTGCGGGACTTTTTACTCTTGCACCCTAGAAGCCACCCTATATAGAAGGAAATACCCGAAAGGATCCTCATTACTTCATGTGGCAAAACACAGTAATATGTGCTTTCAATGGGTCATCCAACTTTGAAAATGAAATAGAAACTAAGATAGAAGGGGTCCATTTAATTTGGGAAAGCTAAAAATTTTCCCAACAATGGAAAAGTAAATTTTTAACCGTGGATATGGGTGACTTTTATATCAATGGCTGAGATGTATTATTGGTGACCTGATCAGCCAATTTCATACATATTTTACATTATTTGCTAAAAGAGGTCTAAAAAATAACGAAATTTAAAATATACCCACTTATTAAAATATTGTTAATTTAATATTAAAATTTTGATATTTGTTATATACTCGATTAAATGGATATATCCCAAAAAAACCAAAAAATTATTTTTATTGGGTTATTTTAACTTGGATATACTCATCACACTAATTTTAACCTTACCTATTTTATTTGCAGGGTTATTAACCCTTCCGAAATTCCCACACTGCCTTTTTTAACATAATAGTTACAAAAAACAAACAACACCACAAAAACCAAAAACACTGCAAATGAAAATGGGGGACGAAAATGATGAAAATGAACATTTGGTAGTATTGCGTATTTTCTTTTTAATTTTTTTGGTTTAAAAATATTTTTGGTCCCTGCAAATATACTAGTTTTTGTTTTTGGTCGTTGTATTTTTTTTGGTTTTTCATCCTTGTAATGTTGAAAACCTTCATTTTTTGTCTCTGTCGTCAGTCTCCGTTAAAAAAAATACGTGACAGATAGAGCGCCAGTTGACAGTGACACGTTGGATTTGTAAGTCCAGGTGTCATGCGCCGACTATACATCTATGTTGACTCAGCATTAAATATCAATTTTAATATTAATTAAAATTAACTTAAACCCATATTATTTAAGCACAATTAAAAACAAATTAATTAATTAACAAATATTATTTAACTAATATTAGGGTTTCTCCTCCCCATTCCCCTTCCCCTCCATGCCACCACCCCACCCACCATCTTCTTCAAACCTTGCATTGGCCTCAACCACGGGCGCTGCATAAGGGCCACAGTGAAAGGAATCACTAAAATGCTCTGATAATACCAAACTGAAATACTAAGCTAAAATGCTCTAAACCCAACCCAGAGTAGTAGCCACGACCCTGCTCAAATTAGATCCATGCCGATTTGAATGCTACTTGTTAAATTGATAAATAGTTTACGTTAAACGGCTCTAAATCAATCCATCAAGTCACGGGTATAGCTTTCCCTATAAACCTCTAATGCAGAATACCACAACAACACACTTCAATTCTAAGATTTTAAGATCCAATATATATAAAAAAAAAAGGGACGACAGCATGTATTTCCCATAAAAGCTTCAAAACCCAAAACGTAATTTATGAATTCTGTTGTGGAGGAAAGTATAAATACCTAATTACAGGTTTACTGCCACTAATAGATAAAAGTCAACTTTCTCATTACTGAGAAAGTTTTGAGTTTTTCCAAATTAAATGGACCAGATAGAAGATAGATAGGGACATGTCCTATAAATTAAGAATGGAAATTTATTTATGTATCTCCTGGAAAAGGTAACGTATGCAAATTTTCCTCAACAACTGTCGTGTACCATCAAACTATCCCAGTGGTGTTGTGTAGTTCTTTCTGGAGTTATTATTTTTAAAATTTAGGCTTAGAGTGTAATTTAATCTCACAAAATCGGCTTATAAAGTAATAATTGTCTAAACTTTATTGGTAGATATCTCTTCTCTCTAGTGAAAAAACTTCCCTTCCTACCCTAACAGGTTTTAGCGACAAAAATAAGTAGAGAAACAATAGGAAGTTTCTTACAAATTACTGGTTTGGAATCCATCCATACATGCGAGACAGATTTTCTTTGGTTCTTTATTTTTTAATAAATGCCGCTAATGTAGCTAATTTTATTGAAGAGAAAAAAAACAAAAAAGAAAAAGAAAAACCAAAAACCAAAAACAAAAACAAAAACAAAAACAAAAAATGGAGGCACGAACCAAACCCATGAAAATAGAAATCAACATTGAGACAAGGTACAAATTAAAGCCGCAAAAACATAACTAAATTTTGCAGACCTGTTCTACAGATTTAGGCGGCTTATTTTTTTCTTAAACCTAAGACTTTTCCTCTTAGATTTGAAAACTACAACTTCAAAATTGTCATTGTTATTTTGAGCATTAACATGTTGATACTGATTCGAACTAGTTATCTCTGCCTTTTCATTCTCTGCATTGACGCCACTCCAAAAATTGGAAAGAATCCTCATGTCTTGCTGAACAATTTCTGAAAAAATGGAGAGAGGGGCCCTATATTAACAGGGCTAAATATAGCAATAATCAACGTCAGCCAGGCCTTTACGAGTTGAAAATGAAAACTGACTATAATGTTCGTTTTACATTAAGCACAAACTCTTTCCATCACAGGCTTTTAAGAGCGCCGTGAAGGAGAGAAAGAAGTGTTATGTTAATTAGCCACATAAATATTTAACTTCTACTACATCAATGATCACATGTTTAATTAATAGGAAATTTTTTAATAATTAATCCAAAATAATTCCAAATTCTCTTGCCTTTTATTCCTATAAATTCTCCTATTTATTAAATTGAGAAAGAAATAAATGTTTTTTATATTTTCAATGTTTACTTTTTTATTTAATATTTATTTTATAAAGTAGTATAAAGATATATAAAAAGATAATTAGAAGAATATAACATTGCTCATTAATCCGTGATAGATCCCTAACTATTTATGGATTGACTAACAAATTTTATCATTAAAAAAAAGTAGTGGTGCATGTGCATGATAATATAAGTTACAACAATGATACTTGGACACTCAAAATTTTCTACCACCCATACAACACCCCTCTATCTATCTTGTTTTTATCACATTATATTACTTATCATATCTATCATTTATTTCTCTTTTATTTAGCTCTTTCTTACTGAAGATATATATATATATCTAATAGGAGTCTAAGTAACATTTTTCCATAAGTTAGCTAAATCTAATCTATAGTATAATTAAAACAGCTGCAAGATTGATACAGTGTTGCACAGTAAACTTTTTAATCCATTAATTAATATGTGCATCAGTGCATCAATTATTGTGAATACAGATTTCAAACTTCTTATCGTTTAATTTAATATTATAAAAAAAACCTGGTTAACTTGCATCAATATAATTATAATAAATCAATTAAAACCATACAAATCTGACATTTTCTTTCTTATGTGCCTTTTACTTTTAAAAAAAAAGTGCCTGTAAATGAAAGTTACAAAGTTAGTGATTATTATAGTAATAAAATTATTAATGTCAATGATAGATACATTTTTGTTAAATGAGAATGAGAATATCAAATTGGTTGGATAATTTTGTTGTACTATATTGTATTCTATTCCTTTCAAATTTATGCTATCTTAAGTGGATAATATTTTTGTTATTAAATATTTTTAATAATAAATAAATGAAATGAAATTTTATTAAAAAGTTAATCTTTTACTTTACTCTATTATATTTATGAAAAATTATTTAATTTTTGAATATTAAAAGATAAAAATAAAATTAGAAAATAACATTTAAATTTTTAAAATTTAAAACATTCATTAATTGATAAAATTTTAAAATGAATAATAATAATTTGGATAGATCTAAAAACAAATAAACTATATATTTTTATTTAATATGTAAATTGTTTTTATTAATTTGCTATATCGAATAATACATGAACTTAAATGTCTAAAAGATGAATCTTTAATACAGTAAAATAAAAAAAGATAAATATTTAGTGGAAACATTAAGGAAATAAAAAAATTACAATCTATATATTGTAATAAGATAAGATAACATACATTTATAGTTATTGATTTATGAGTAAAACATTAATATAGTAGTTTCAAAAAAAATATTAATAAAAGTATGATATTTATATTCTTCAAAAAATAATGTCTTAAATAATATATTGATAGAATTTAAATTTTTACTGTGTCACACACCCGTGCATAGCACGGGTTTTCAGTCTAGTTTCCAATGAAAAAGGAAAAGAGATTGGTGTTAGGTGTTGGAAACACGTATGTATAAACATCTGTCTCAAAGGATCGAGACAACAGAAATCATTCACACAATGGCTTCAAGACTTTTTGCTTTCTTCCTTGTCTTCCTCCTTCTCGCATCTCACTCTTTAGCAGATACCCCGTCATGGGTGAAAGCCGGTTATTACTATTCTGGCAATGAAATCTCTGCTTCAGACATAAAATCCACGCTTTTCACTCACCTCCTATGCGCTTTTGCTTTTATAAACTCCACCAGCTACAAGATCTTTATCAACTCTTCGGAGGAGCACAAGTTCTCCACTTTCACCAACACAGTAAAGCTCCAAAACCCATCTGTTTCAACGCTTCTATCCATCTACGGTGGCACAGAGAACTCTTCAGTTTTTAACTCAATGCTAAACCAATCTTCTTATAGGAAATCTTTCATTGATTCCTCCATCAGAACAGCCACGAAATATGGGTTTCAGGGCATAGACCTTACTGGGGTTTGGCCAAGGCAGGGTAAGGACCTTGCCAATCTTGGAACCCTTTTGAAGGATTGGCGTGATGCAATAACTTCTGAGGCAAGAAACTCTAGCAAGCCAGAGTTAGTGTTGGTGATGGCAGGTTACTACCTCAAAGCCTCAGATTCCTCGAGTTATCCCTTTGAGTCCATGCAGAAGAACTTGGATTGGGTGCATTTTGTGGCATATGATTACTATCTTCCCCAAAAGGACAGTGTCACGGGTTTTCATGCAGCTTTATATGGTCCATCTGGATGGGAAAGTACTGATTCTGGTATCAAAGAGTGGAGGAGAAGGGGATTTTCATCTACCAATCTGGTAATTGGCTTGCCTTATCATGGATATGCATGGACACTTGTGAACCCAGGAGACAGCAGCGTGGGAGCACCAGCATCTGGACCTGCAATTACAATGGACGGTTCAATGGGATATAAGCTGTTAAAGAGTTACATTAGAAGCTTTGGAAATGTAGTTTCACATTATAATGATACTTTTGTGGTGAATCACTTTACAGTTGCAGACACCACTTGGGTTAATTTTGACGATGTGGAGGTAATCAAGGAAAAAGTTTCTTATGCAAAGAAAAATGGACTACTTGGTTACAACGTGTTCCAACTTGGCAATGATGACAACTGGGTCCTTTCTAGGGCAGGTGAGTTACATTCTTTGGAATTGGACTGAGTCTTAGTCCACTCCTTACTTGTTTTCTAATTGAAAATAACTGACTTGAAATTATGGCATACTGACTGCTTCTGAAATGCTAAAGATCCTTCTCTTCCCTTGTCCCCTAGCCTAATTTTAGATGTTTGAGTATTAACTTCCATGCTCTTTAAACACAACCCAGATATAAAGAATAATTTGTTGAGGTGGGCATCATGATTATATTTATATATTACTGTTGTGGTTATACATACAATGTTCTTCTTAGTTTCTGGAATAACATTTGCAACACCATTCTTCAGCTCAAGAAGTAGATGAAGACCATCAAAAGAGGAAGTTGCTGATAATTGTTCTGCTTTCAACTCTGACTGCCGCACTACTGTTGGGAATAGTATTTTGCTACCGCCACCGAGGTAAGGACGTGATTCCTTTCTCCCTAGAGTCATAAAATTGAATAATACATCAAGAGATTGACATGTGTACAATTTTTCCTTTTATTTATCTCCCACCGTTTTGGCAGCAACAGTGGCCATTATTACTACAAGAATACTATACAAACTGAGGACATATTTATCAGCAGCGGAAAAAGATCTCGATGGAAATGCTTCTGATTTGATAGTATTCAGTTATCTCACAATTAAAGTGGCAACAGATAACTTCTCAAAAGAAAATAAGCTTGGAGAGGGTGGATTTGGCGCAGTGTACAAGGTAACATTTGGAAATTCATCTGTTAGCAAAATGCTTCATGCAAAGAGAAACTGTGAATCGAAGATTAGCACCATTTGAAATTTCTGTGGCAAGGATTGTAATGGCGTGTTCTTTTATATGATTTTGAAGGCATTGAATTTGTTGACATATTTTAATTTTTGATTAGCCAAACCGAAACTCCACTAGCTGCATCATATCCGATACACTATATCACATCCAGCAAATTTTAACATAAACAACCAATTATATTTAATATTGATGCATGAATCAGAACTACAACTTATGCAACTTCTAGCCACTTACCATTGGTCCAGATAAATAAATCTGCACGAAAAAATATCTATCTATTTGGCACCTAATAATGACAACCCAAGGCACAAACTAATACAGTCTCTTTTTCACAGTCAGAACCTCGACAATCATTCTACCAGGGAGGCTGTTTGCTCTCAGTGCTAGAGTACCTGAAATTGCAGTGGCAGAGTTGTTAGTCATGCCCTGTTTTCTATTGATTAGTTGATCATATGACACAATACTAGTAATTTAATCTTTCACTATGCAAACTAATCAAAGTTTGAAATCTTTTTGCCACTAGGATTAGGCTAATGGTAAGCCAATTGAGGGATTTTGGTACTTTGCATGAGGTCGTAGGTTCAAAATCCATTGCCACCAATGTATATACACACACACTCACAAAAAAAAAGAGTTTGAATTTTCCTCATTTTAACAACTTTAACATTAGAAAGAAAAGCTTGTAAATATTTATGGACCATAGATATCAAATATTTTAAGATTTTCTGTTACATCTATGTCTTGACAGTGCTGGCATAAAAGCCACGCTACTAAGTGAGAGTGCAGTGGGGTTAATTCTCAGATCACTAATTTATGATTTACATTTTGTCAGGGCAAATTACGGAAGGGAGGACAGGAAATAGCAGTAAAAAGACTCTCACAAACCTCAAATCAAGGCCTTGAAGAGTTCAAAAATGAGATCACGCTTACAGCAAGACTACAGCATGTGAATTTAGTTAGACTTTTGGGTTACTGCACAAAAAGGGATGAGAAGATTCTGATCTATGAATACCTGCCAAACAGAAGCTTAGATCATTTCCTCTTTGGTCTGCTACATTACTTGCCCCCTATTATGCTTTCTTTTTTAAAAAAAAATAGCATACTAATTTGTGGATTGCTAGTTAAATGAGTATGTCTTATTATTCTAAGCGTTCTTAACTTTCTAATTAGACTTCAAAGTAGCAATCATTCCACAATGCAGTGCTTTGTCCAGCTATACATTTTGGTGACTAAGTTCAGAATTGATCTCAATGCAGATCCAAGGAAATCAATTCTTCTAGACTGGAGCAAGCGTGTCAATATCATTGAAGGGGTTACTCAAGGCCTTCTGTATCTCCAAGAATACTCAAATTTTACAATAATCCACCGAGATTTGAAAGCTAGTAATGTTTTGTTAGACCATGAGATGAATCCCAAAATATCAGATTTTGGTATGGCTAGACTTTTCAGGAAGTATGAACTTGAAGCAAACACGAGCAGGATCGTGGGAACATAGTAAGTAAATTAGCATTAATGATGAGTTTATGGTTGTTCTCTCCTTGTCCCTAACAACTCTGCATTGGCTTTGTAGTGGGTATGTACCTCCCGAGTATGTCAGAAAAGGCATATATTCACCCAAGTACGACGTTTATAGTTTTGGAGTTCTTCTCTTGCAAATCATAAGCGGAAACAGGACTTCATGTTACTACGGCACACATGAAAATATGACACTTTTGGAATATGTAGGTTATTAAAAAAATATTTTTTCTGACTATGATTTATTAGTTTTCTTGATGCTGAAATTACTCATTTGGGACACTGGGATGCACATTTCATAAAAAAAAAAAAAATCCTTGTTATTTCAGGCATATGAGTTGTGGAGGGAAGGCAGAGGAGTGGAGTTTATTGACCCGTCATTGGATGACACAACATCACCTTGTAAAATCATGAGATGTATGCATGTGGCTCTTTTGTGCGTTCAAGAAAACTCTGCAGATAGACCTTCCATGTTAGAAGTTGATTCACTCCTCAAGAACGAAGCTGCAGCTATTGGTACTCCCAAAATGCCTGCTTTTTCAAACAAGAAACATGATGATGAGAAAGAAACATCTCACAGACTTTTTTCGATCAATGATGTCACAATTTCTCAAATGGTACCAAGATGATGGTGTGGACTGTGGAGTTAGCACCGACACTGACAGTAAAAAAAAATATTCTAAATCTTCTCGTCTAGCATGCAAGATAGTGATTTATGATTGGAAAACCATCATCACATATTCCCTGGCAACCGAGCAAAAGCTATTGCTCTCTATGAGAATGCAGTTGTTGTATAATGTGAGTATTATCTGGCAATGTAAATAACACTTTTGTTGTATGAAGCTCATGGCCATGCTTTGACTACATATATATTCAGATTAGTCTATTTTATATCTTTTTTTTACTTTTAGCCTTTCAAAAGAGCTTTAACAAAAAAAAAGGAAGAAATAATCCAATCAAACGTGAATTTGATTCGATCGATTAATAAAATCGACCAACCTAAGATTCAAATTATCCAGATAAAATCCAACATAAAAGCAATTGTGTCGGCACAATGAGACACTACTATCGCAAGAATAAGCTAATTTATATGTGTAATTGATCAGTTGTTGAAAGAGAAACAGAATCACCGACCGATGATGACTCATCTCGATCTGGCGTGTTGAGAAGTCCCACATCGACTAGTGATATGGCGTGCTTATATAGTGTGGGCAGTCCTCACCCTACAAGCCAGTTTTGTGGGGATGAGTTAGGCCCTAACAGTGGTATCACAGCCAGTGTTCGATCCGAGTCACCCGTGTGGGGTGTTGTCGAGAGTCGATGTGTGAGGGGGTGTGTTGAGAAGTCCCACATCGACTAGTGATATGACTAATGTAGTGCTTATATAATGTGGGTAGTCAAACCCTAACATGGCGTACTTCTGAGATGCTTCATGCTTGCAAGTAGCCCTACTATGTGTGCAGCAGGAAGGAAAACCCAGTTGATAGACCACATTGATAGGTGGTGCACCATACACCCTTGAATTTTACCGGTTATCTCCAGTAGCCATCAATAAATCAGTTTGCTAAACTATATATAAATGTAATCGAACGGAGGGATTTGGTGATGGCGCCATGGCGGGACGGGACGATTTCGGGGAGAGTGAAGGAGGAGGATGTTGATTGTTGACTTCTTGTGATGGTGGAGGAAATCTGGTGTGAAGGGTCCACCATAAAGCTAGTGGGACAGCAAGCAACAGATCATTCTAACGGTTAATAAATATAGTATAACGTGCCCCACATGCAACGGTGATGCAGGTCAGACGTTGCCGATATAATGATACACAGAAACAATTTCAGAATTTCTTAACCCAAATAGCCAGCTCTCTCATAAAAAATACGTTAATATTTTTATCTATAAAATATAAATTTTCAATAAAAAATAAATATATATTAGTAAAATTATCTTTTAAGTACTTTTTTTTACTTCTTTATAAATTTTGCTTTCTTTTAATTCTACTCTTACAGATTCTGAAAAAAAAGTTTGAATAATACTTATTTATTTTGATTTTTATATCTTTTTATTAATAATATGTTCTAATTTTTTATACTGATAATATCAACATAAAATACATCAAAGTTTGTATATATATACATATATAGGGCCCCTTTATATATTTAAATTCTTTTAAGTAAAATATATTTAAAAATTATAAATAAATAGACAATTTTTTAGAACAATAAAAAACATTAAAAAGTTGTTTTGGCATTTTTAATCAAAACTACAAAAATTAAATTAAAATCTAAAAATGAAGCATAAACAAAGTTGTAACATAAATGGTGGGTGTTCAAACCAGTAAATTTAATCATACTCTCTTATAAAATAATTTGTTATACTCTCGGTCTTTTTTATAAGAGATAAATAAAATTATTAAGATTAAGGAAGTGCATTGAAATGAGTTGATTATAATTAAGAATACTATAATTTTTCAAAAATACCATTGTGAGATTGAAGTATTTTTATATTTTTTGTGAGTCTCATGATAAATAAGGTTAAAAGTTAAAAATAAACAATTAATATTGTTGAAAACAAAACATTGTTTCTTATAAAAAATCATAAAAATGGCTCCTTTTGTTTCTTATAAAAAGAACCGAATGGAGTAGTAATGAGCCCGGTCAAACACACATGGACTCACATGGACCAATATAGAATTCTAGCTCAAAAAATGATCTCAATGTTGGTTCACATAAATCATAATTGATTCAAGTATATGCTCTTTTATCATTTTAATAAATTGGTTATAGTTGTTAATTAGTTGTTAAGATTTAAGATATCAATAACATTAGGATTCAGAGAGACATAATTATAGCCAACAAGCGCACAACTCAATTCTAACCCACAAACGCACAAGTTCGGTTCATTTTTGGGTGAAATGATACGGTTCTACGTACACGCACACAAGGATACTTGATATAGACAAAAAAGAAGGGTTTATTTATACTGTATTATATATATGTCTCATGCTCGAACAAATAAAATTTGTAGTTTGAGTTGGTTTGAGTTTCTGTATTGTGGTGGTGCCCTTCACAAGAGTGGTTGCAATTGGTGAAGATTATACAATATTTACGGTGTACATAACATACAAAAATGGCAAGAACCATATATTAATAGCAATTGGCACTTTTTTCAGAAAAAAATACAAGTCGCATATGACGCTTATCACTTGTGTCCTTTAATAATAAATAAATAAAATTTTAGCCGATCGTAAATGACTACAATTTATTCTATTCTAATAAAAACTTTTCCCTCTATAACGTTTTGGTAAATTCTTGTTCACATTACACCATGTTCATAAAAAAAAATATTAGTGGCACATTTCACTCAGGACCAAATTAGAACAAGAATAAAACATCTAAGCAAAAAAAAAGAAAGAATAAGAATCAAAACAGAAAAAGAATAAAACCTCGTCAAAAAAGAATAAAAATAAAAATAGGTCTATTTTGCCAACTCTACTCCTCATTTTCAACCAGACTTTGACTTCTCTATCGAGAATTTTCACTATTTTAAAAAATAGGCCTGATAAAAAATAATTACTACTCGTAATAGTTAATAGTAGTATTAAATGCATAAATATAGTAAATATTAATAGTTTTTTTTTTCATACCCACGGTATTGCAGGAATAAATGGACCTCTAGACTAATCTATATTCAGCCGAGAGGTAATTAAAAACTAACCATAAATTATTTCATCACTGAAGATCAAACTCAAGTACCAGTGAGCTCGTCCCTTAGACGAAGCACATAAATATTAATAGTCATTTTTAATCAACAATTAAAATACCTAATTTTTTAAATAAATTACTCTTTTTGAAAGAGTTGATCTTGCTGATTAAGATCTACTTATTTACTTTACCTCTAAGAAAATGTTTTGACGTACTCTATATATAATATATGCCCAAAATTTAAGTTACAATTTATTTCGTTTACTTTTGGAATTATTTGTTTGTGTGTTTGTTAGACTTCAACAATATTTTTAAAATAATTTTTTATTCTACGAGGCATAAAAATGATCAAAAAAAGGATAAATATGTAGGGTTTTTTTTTAATTTTTTTTTTACCATTCTGAGAAGCTAAAAAAACAATAACTGATCCTAACAAAATTTTAAAAAATTATCATAAAATAATTTTTATATAAAATGAAAAACAAGGCTTTAGATTAATATGATTCAGTCAACCACCCCTCAACTATTGAATTATGCAGTCATCTGAGTCTGGATAAATAAATTCCACTAATCAGAAGTTAATAAAGCTGAAAAACAATTTTCTAATTAAACACAATTTGTTCATTTGCTTTTGTTTTGAAGTTTGAAGAGCTGTTCCATAACTGACGTGTAAAAAGAGTAATACATTTAAAATCAAAATTATATCCTATTTAGATTCCAGTTGCAAACTTACCTTTGCTTTTTTCATTACAAATTTCTCTTTCTGAAGCAATTTTTCTAATGCAACAAATTATTGTTTTTTAATCCAAATTCAATTTTACAAACCTTAAACTAGTTTCCAAACACACTATTTTCCATCTCCGTACCATTAGTTAATTGACTTCAGGTGGGAACACGGTAACAGCTGCTGCCTGATTTCATCTGGGTCATCCAATTTGGAAAAGAAATAGAAATTGAGATAAGGACATTTTCCTACAAATTAAATAGTTAAGAATGGAAATTTATTTATGTATTTCCTGGAAAAAGAAAACGCCTGGAAATCTTCCTCAACGACTTTCGTGCACCAATCAAACCGTCTTATCAGTGTAGTTGAGCAGTTCCTTCTGGAATTAATATTTCCTAATTCCTAATATGAGAACGATTAGCAGCTTCCGATGAATTTTAACTTTAAATGAAATACAATCTTCTATAAAACTTTGCCGCATATAATATAAAAAACGTTTTAAAATTTATATAAATAAAATATTTTTTCCTTTACAAAATAAAATTATGATCAGATAATTTTAACTCATTTGAATATTGGGATATCCCTCTTAATTTTCATAAACTCACATGTCATTTTTATATTATGACATATATATAGAGTTTTATATTAAATTAAATTAATCATACATGATTTTTACTCTCTTTAATTTTTGTTTCCTTTATTTTTTCTATCAATAATTTCTCTAATTAAACATTAAATATAGTAGAATATTTGTAAATAATCATTAAGATATTTTTTTTAAATTTAAAATTTATTTTTTACATTTAATAGATTTTCATTACTATCAAATGATTCTTTTTACCAAAAATCAAATTTTTCAAAATTAAATTTAAGTTTATGTACATCTGTGTGTATTAATGAACGGAATATTTGCTAGTTTACAATATTTTCATCATTTTCTTCTCCCCAGTTTTTTTGGTAGAGATGACAAAACTTATCCTAAATATCTATCCTAACACTGACAGATTTTTTTAGTATCAAAATTAAATAAATAAAATAATGATTAAGTGATGAGAAATTTCAAAGGATTTACTGGTTTGGAGTCCATCCAAATAAGCGAGACAGATCTTCTTTGGCCCTTTCATAGAAACAAATGATTTAGACGAAACCTTGTAATACGTAGCAATAATCAACATCAACTACCCTTAACAATTAGTTAATTTGCTAGAGATTATTGCGCGTAAAAAAAAAAATCAACCAGGCGCCGGCCCTTTGCCAATGAAAACTTGACAATAATTTTTGTTTATTTATTAAGAATGAACTTTTTCTATAAGGGGATATTAAGGGTAGGCGCGATGGAGAGAGCAAAAAAGATCGAGTAGTGTTCACACCTATAATAATATGTTGAATATTGAAATTTTACTATTTTTTTCTTAATTTTAAAATTACGTTGGTTTCGTGAAAAGGTGATTTGCACAATAGCATTTTCCTAATAATAAATGTTGCCCAGAGATTACGTTAACGTGAAAGAAATGTTACGTTAGCCACATAAATATTAACGTTTTACTATTTCAACAATAACATGTACTTAATTAAGAAAAATAAATAAATAAATACAGAATATAACTTATACATGCAAAAATGATAAGCGTGGCATAAAACTTAAGTCACCAAATAAAATTTAAGCAGCTATAAACTAGTAAAAAATATATATAAGTCAGTGAGATAAATTTGTTCACGAAACGCTTCCATTTTAGTCGAATAAACTTATAAATTAGTCAAATCTTTTATAAGTTAATGAAAAATATTATAAATTAGTGGGATAAACTCGTTAAAAAAAAAAATACACCTCTATTTTAGTAAAACAAATTTATTCTCTACAAGCTAAGGGCTCAAACTTGTCAAACATGGTCTTTAAAATAGTAAAAATCTAAAACAAAAAAAATCACATCCTTAATTTTATGTTCTCTATTGATTTTGAAATGTTGCGACTTTGTTTTCACGGATACACTTTGTATTTTTGACCTATAGAAACAATAATTCAGGTGTTAGAATTGTGGTTGACCAAAAAAAAAAAGTGTTAGAACTAGTGTAGAGAAAAGAATAAAAATTTAAGAGATAAATATAAAAGAACAAGCATGAACGACATTGAAATTTTGCAGCCATGTGCGGCGCGAGAGAAACGGCGACGTCGCGTTTGGGTGTAAACTGAGGATCATGGGCTGCGCATCTGGAAGGAACCCCGCTGGTTGCTCCACCAGCTGGCCTTGGATAGTTTACTTTAATATAGCTTTTGTTTCCTTTATTTATTTCCCATGTAGCACAAAAAAAAAACCTTGGAATTTTATAACCAATCCATATATAAATTCATAAGTAATAATGTAATATATAGCTAAACAATCCATAATTAGCAACCATAAATTTATTACAGATTAATTACAAAATTCCATAATTCACTCCTAACACAATAATGATTTTTTGAACACCCGTATATTTCTAACACTCATATAACATCTTTATCTTTTTTTATCTCTCTCCTCATCACATCACCCACCTGTCACATTTTTTGACGAGTCACTCATTTATCACTTATTTTTCCTCTATTTCTATCACTATCTAAGTGTATAATAGCATGTTGGGTGTCAAAAAAATGATTTTTGCTCATAATAGAAGTGATGATTCGAACTAAGATCATCTCCAATAGTGATTCTTATTTTATATAGCATTGGAGTTGATGACGTGACTGTCACGTGTAAGAACGGTTTTTATATAAGAACTGGTTAAGAACCGTTCTTATATGTTAAAAATAATTTCATTACAAAAAGTAATGTTATTATAGGACCCACTAAAAATAAATTAAGAACCAATATTGGATTCTACATTTGAAGTAAAAAATAGTAAAAGTTTTTAAATTTTACGTGTCATCTTTGGGTCCACCGAAAGATAAATAAAATAACCCAAAATGGGTTTTTATAAGGGGAATGAGGGATGGACTCCATCCCACACCTATTACTTCATTGAAATGGGGTGTAGAATAAGTGACTAGTGATCCATGTATAATTGCTATTCTTGTAATTGGGGATGCCCTGGCAGCATCGGAGGTGCTCTAATAATTTCCAACAAAAAATGAAGAAAAAAGAGTACTGTTAGGTTCTGACAAGACCAACATATAAACGGTTGTCTCAAATGATTGAGACAATAGAACTCGATCATTCTTACAATGGCTTCAAGAATATTTTTTTTCCTCCTTGTCGTCCTTGTCTTCCTCCCCTTCAGTTCTCTCTCTTTAGCAGATACCCCTTTGTGGGTGAAAGCCGGTTATTACTATTCCGGCAGTGAAACCTCTGCTTCAGACATAAAATCCACGCTTTTCACTCACCTCCTATGCGCTTTCGCTTTTATAAACTCTACCAGCTACAACACCTATATTAACTCTTCTGAGGAGCACAAGTTCTCCAACTTCACCAACACAGTGAAGCTCCAAAACCCATCTGTCACAACGCTTCTATCCATCTACAGTGGCAGAGAGGACACTTCAGTTTTCACCTCAATGTTAAACCAATCTTCTCATAGAAAATCTTTCATTGATTCTTCCATCAGAATAGCAAGGAAACATGGGTTTCATGGCATAGACCTTTGTGGGGCATGGCCAAGGAAGGGTAAAGAGGATCTTTCCAATTTTGCAACCCTTTTGAAGGATTGGCGTGCTTCAATAACTTCTGAGGCAAGAAACTCTAGCAAACCAGAGTTAATGTTAGTAATGGCAGGTTATTACCTCAAAGCCTCAGATTCCTTGAGTTACCCCTTCGAATCAATGCAGGAAAACTTGGATTGGGTGCATTTTGTGGCATATGATTACTATCTTCCAGGAAATGGAAATGTCACGGGTTTCCATGCAGCTTTATATGGTCCATCTGGTTGGGATAGTACTGATTCTGGTATCAAAGAGTGGAAGAGAAGGGGATTTTCATCTAACAAGCTTGTAATTGGATTGCCTTATCATGGATTTGCATGGACACTTGTCAACCAAGGAGAAAGTGGCGTGGGAGCACGAGCATCTGGACCTGCTATTACAAGGGATGGTTCAATGGCTTATAAGTTGATAAAGAGTTACATTAGAAGCTTTGGGGATGGGTTAGTTTCACATTATAATGATACTTTTGTGGTGAATCACTTCACAGTTGCAGGCACCATTTGGGTTAATTTTGATGATGTGGAGGTAATCAAGGAAAAAGTTTCTTATGCAAAGAAAAATGGACTACTCGGTTACAACGTGTTCCAAGTGGGTAATGATGACAATTGGGTCCTTTCAAGGGCAGGTGAGTTTCAGAATATAATCCAACCATCTCCACCCTGAACTTATGGCATACATATTGCTTCTGAAATGCTACCTTGGCTTCAAGTTTAATTTAAGATGCTTGGGGTATAAAATTACATGCTCTTAACACACAAACTAGAAATAAAGAGTAGTTTATTGAGGTGGGCACCAGGCACCAATATTCAATTTTAGATAATTTAAACATCTATAAGTATGTTATCTAATAGTATTAGGCATTTACTTATATTTTAAATAACGTTATTTATTGAAATAAAGTAATGTGATGAGATATCAATTGGTTGATAATTCATATGAAATTTTATAATCTTGATTTATTTTATAAGAATTTTTAATTTAACGGTTGGATTTTTTAATTTCATATTCTACTAAGAGTTATTAATTGGTGTAATTGTAAGAGTTTGATACTTGATATCAATTGATCCTCATATAAACCAAGGAGTCTTGGCCTAGTGGTGGAACACTATGACCCTTGAGGGGATCGACCTGTTGGTAGCAGGATCAATTTCACCCGGGGGTAAAACCATGCCTTGGCCAGTCCAAGCCTCTACGGACGAGCGCAGATTAGTCTTTCGTTGAAAGCGTTGGGACACTGCGTGGGGTCGGAGCGATCTCCCCTCGAACCAAAAAAAAATTGATCCTCATATGTATGTGTGTGTGTCTATATATGCATGTAGATAGATAGATAGATAGATAGATAGATAGATAGATAGATAGATATTATGGTTGTTATGCATACAATGTTCTTCTTAGTTTCTGAATGACATGTTTATCACTTCCTTTGGAACACCGTCCTTCAGCTCAAGAAGTACACGAAGACCATCATAAGAGGAAGTTGCTGATAATTGCTATGCTTACAACTCTGACTGCCACACTTTTGTTGGGAATATTATTTTGCTACTACTACCGCCGAGGTAAGGATGTGATTCTCTTCTCCCCTAGAGTGATAAAATTGACCTTTAATTTATCTACCACAGTTTTGGCAGCAACATTGGCGACTATTACTACAAGAGTATTATACAAACTGAGGACATATTCATCAGCGGCTGAAAAAGATCTCGATGGAAATTCTTCTGATTTGATAGTATTCAGTTATCTCACAATTAAAGTGGCAACAGATAACTTCTCAAATGAAAATAAGCTTGGAGAGGGTGGATTTGGCGCGGTGTACAAGGTAACATTTTGGAAAGTGTAATGCTCCATGCAAAGAGAAACTGTGAATTGAAGCGGATACAGAGTTGTTAGTTATGCCCTGTTTTCTATTGATTAGTATATCATAGGATACACACTACTAGGAATTTTTGCTTCCACTTTACAAACTAATCAGAGTTTGAAATCTCCTTATTTTAAACAACTTTAACATCAGAAAGGAAAGCTTGTAATATTTATGGACCATAGATATAAAACTTTTTAAGGGTTTTTTTTTACATCCATGTCTTGAAAGTAATGGAATAAAAGCCACACCACAAAGTGAGAGTGCAATGGGGTAATTCTCGGATGACTAAGTTATAGTTTGATTTTTTTTTTCAGGGCAAATTACGAAAGGGACAGGAAATAGCAGTGAAAAGACTCTCAGAAACCTCAAAACAAGGCCTTGAAGAGTTCAGAAATGAGATCACGCTTACAGCAAGACTACAACATGTGAATTTAGTTAGACTTTTGGGTTACTGCACCAAAAGGGATGAGAAGATTCTGATCTATGAATACCTGCCAAACAAAAGCTTAGATCATTTCCTCTTTGGTCTGTTACATTTTACTTGCCCCTTATTAAGCTTTCTTTATTAAAAAAATTAGCATACTGATTTGTAATTTGCTAGTTAAATGAGTATGTCTGATTATTCAAGTGTTCTTAACTTGATACTAAGCTGAATTAAACTTCAAAGTAGCAATCATTCCATAATGCACTGCTTTGTTTAGCTATAAATTTTGGTGACTGATAGTTCATAATTGAACTCGATGCAGATCCAGAGAAATCAATTCTTTTAGACTGGAGCAAGCGTGTCAATATCATTGAAGGGGTTACACAAGGCCTTGTCTATCTCCAAGAGTACTCAAATTTCACTATAATCCACCGAGATCTTAAAGCTAGTAATGTTTTGTTGGATCGTGAGATGAATCCAAAAATATCAGATTTTGGTATGGCTAGAATTTTCAAGAAGTTTGACCTTGAAGCAAACACGAGTAGAATCATGGGAACATAGTAAGCAAATTAGCATTAATCATGATTTTATGGTGACTGAATCACCAATTTATTTTTTCAAATTGTACAGTACCATTAACTTAGTCACTGAAATTATTAATATTTCAAATAAGTCTTTGAAATTAAAAATCTTCAATCACATTAATTCTTATCCAGACAATTTAAGGGATTCAAAATGATTAATGTGATTGGAAATTTTTAAATTCAGAAACTAACTTAAAATATTAATAATGACAATTTGAGAGACGATTTTGGTGATTCACTTGTTTATCGGTTTTCTTTTCTTGTCCCTAACCACTTTGCATTGGCTTTGTAGTGGGTATGTTCCTCCCGAGTATGTAAGAAAAGGCATATATTCACCCAAGTACGATGTTTATAGTTTTGGAGTTCTTCTCTTGCAACTCATAAGCGGAAACAGGACTTCATGTTATTACGGCGCACAGGAAAATATGAACCTCTTGGAATATGTAGGTTATTAAGTATATTTTTTTTTCTGACCAAGATTTGTTCTTAGTTTTCTTGATGCTGAAATTACTCATTTGGGACACTGAGATACATATTTCATAAAAAAAAAAAAAAAACTTGTTATTTCAGGCATATGAGTTGTGGAGGGAAGGCAGAGGAGTGGAGTTTATTGACCCGTCATTGGATGACACAACATCACCTTGTAAAATCATGAGATGCATGCAGGTGGCTCTTTTGTGCGTTCAAGAGAACTCTGCAGATAGACCTTCCATGTTAGAAGTTGATTCACTACTCAAGAATGAAGCTGCAGCTATTGATACTCCCAAAACGCCTGCCTTTTCAATAAAAAAAAATGATGGTGAGAATGAAACATCTCACAAACTTTCTTCAACCAATGATGTTACAATTTCTCAAATGGAACCAAGATGATGGTGTGGAGCAGGAGGACATTCTAGTGCTTCTTGACTAACATGCAAGATAGTGCTCTCTTTGTGAATACAGTTGTTGTATAATGTGAGTATTATCTGGTAATGTAAATAACACTTTTGTTGGATGGAGCTTTGTCACGATTTAGACTGTGTATATTCAGATTAGGCTATTTTATATCTTTTTTTTAGCCTTTTAAAAGGGCTTTAACAAAAAAAAAGCGGGGGAAGAAATAACAACCAAACATGAATTTGAGTCCATCGATTAATTAATAAATCCATCAAACTATATAAGATTCAACTGATAGCCATCTAAAATCTAACATAAAATCAATTGAGTAAGCACAATCAATCAGACACAACGATTGCAAGAAAAACACGGTAATTGATTTCTATGCTACAATTGAGATGCAGAATTACTGATGGATGATTCAAAATTCCTACCGATTAAAGAATGATGACATGGGAACAATTATATTGCCGACCGAACTTTCAGGTATCTGACAGATCATGTCATGTGTTTGAACTTTATTGCTTGAATACAAAACTCCATGGTCAGTTAAGAATATATATATATATATATATATTCCACATTGAGAAGCTGACTTGAGCGATCGGTCAATTTCAATTAGGCACGTTGTAATATGGCCATTGAAGTTAAGAAATGATTTTATTTGTTCTTTAAAAAAGAAAAAAAAAATAGTTTTGACGCCCCTTTGGAGTGTGGGAAACAGAGAGATAGGAAAAAAGAGAGAAAAGAATGATAGGTAATGCGATGAAAAATAATAATAAAATTAAGAGAGAGAGAGAGAGAGGTGCAAGAGGGTACATGCATGTATATATCATGCCAAGTAGGTGCAATTAGTAACCTTGCTAGCTTGCTGGTTTACTACTCTATAGGTGCAATTTAGAAAGGCTAATCTTAAATTAATCCATCCACCTCTTGAGTGTAAGAAGGGTCAGCCAAAAGTACAACTAACATGAATTCAATAAATGCCAAAATATAAAGCTGAGCCCCAAGATATATACAAGTCAAACATCAAAATTCCTCCCATAAAGATTTTACAGACAAACTCAGATGCAGTCCTTATTAAAATAAGGTTTTATTCATAAGTATAATCTCATCGACGCGTTCCTGATCCGAATGAAGCACTTGGGCTTTTTGAAACCCGTTGTTGTCAGTTGTTGTTATGATCCTTATAAAAAAAGATTCGTAGACACTTCAATATCCAATTTACACCTAGAGAGATATAGGAATAAAATAGATGAGTAATAGATATGAGAAAACAGAAATAGAAAGTAAGAGGTGTTAAATTAGTGTTAAAAATTGAGGAGTGTTAAAAAATCAAAACTCTACACTTCTTATAAGGCATTTGACTTTCGAATTCAATAAGCTGGACATATACTCATTTCATTCAGTACAGCAACACAAATACCCGCAGATACGTATATACTGTGTTCAAACGGAAAGAGAATCCATCTGCCCAAAATAGAATAATATAATGTGAATATATATGGTGCATACATATGCTAGCTATACGACCCTTCAAGTGCATATTCAAGCAAGGAGAAGAAATTAAACCTCTGAGATTTCAACCAAAATAGCAACCAATAACCAGATGATGACAGCTAGCTAGCTTTTCACTAACAATGACATGCCATCCTCCACTTCATCCTAATTGCATGCATATCTACATCTATATTATACTATAATATTAATACCGATACATGAATGTTCCATATATATATATATATAGCTAGCTAGCTCTCCTCTTAAAGCTTAAACCCAAAGAGTACTAGGGAGACTTACTAATTAAAAACCAATTAACCACATTCCTTCCCATAACCAAATCATTAATTTTCGATCATGGCAATTAGCCTCAATTACCCAGTGCAGTCCATGCTATTGCTATCTTTAGCAATTCTCTTAGCCGTAGCAACCAGAACTTCCACGTGCACACCATCACCATCGTCACGTGCAGATGTGAAAGGCTTGTACTGGTTAGAAAACCTTCTGTTCCCTCCTTCAGCCATAAACACATCACTCTTCACCCACGTTTTCTACGCATTCCTCGCACCCAACAACCTCACCAACGAACTACACATTCCACCCTCCACCGCCACGTCACTCACATCCTTCACCACCACCCTCCGAACCAAAACCCCTCCCGTCACCACCCTCCTCTCCATCGGCGGAGCAGGACCCAACTCCAAACCCTTCCCCCTCATCGCCTCACGCGCCTCCTCACGCGCCACCTTCATCGCCTCCACCATAGACGCCGCCCGAACCTTCGGCTTCGACGGCGTCGACCTCGACTGGGAGTTCCCCAAAACCCCCGGCGAAATGAGCGACCTCGGAGAGCTACTCCTCGAGTTGCGCCGCGCCGTCGCAGCCGATTCCGCCGTCACCGGACGTCCGCCGTTGATTCTCACCGCCGCCGTGTACTTCGCCGTGAGTATGTCCCTCTCCGGTGAGCCGCGCGTGTATCCGGTGGAGTCCATTAATCAGAACTTGGACTGGGTCAACGTAATGAGCTACGATCTACGCGGGTCGTGGGCAAATGAAACCGGGGCTCCGGCGGGTTTATTCGACCCGAAAGGCAACCTCAGCGCGGCGAGCGGGCTGGTTTCTTGGATCCGGGGCGGGGTTTTACCGGAGAAAATCGTTATGGGTTTGCCGCTTTATGGGAGGACGTGGCGGCTCCGAGAACCGAGTGAGCACGGAATCGGGGCGCCTGCAGTCGGGTCGGGACCCGGGTTGGATGGTGCCATAGCTTATTTTCAAGTGTTGGATTTTAATAACGAAACGGGTGCCAGCGTGGTGCGTGACGTGGACACGGTTTCGGTTTATTCGTATAGCGGAACCTCCTGGATAGGGTACGATGATCCGTTTACGGTGAGGGTCAAGGTTGGGTTTGCTCGGTCTCTTTCGCTTCGTGGCTATTTCTTTTGGGTTGCTGGTCTCGATACTAGTGATTGGAAAATCTCCACACAAGGTAAACAAAACATACATGTATCATTTTGTGCATAAATAAATTAATTATTTACAACCGTCAATTTAAATGTGAATCCCACCATCAAGCACGTAGATGTGTGATAATATATTGTAAAAATATTTGTAGTATGTAAGTTTTTATATTTGTTCTAAGCTGCATTGATTCTAAATTTTTAACTCACTCTTTCATTGTTTTACTTTAATACACGTACGTTACTTTAAAATAAATAAAAGAAACAACTGTTCCTTCCTAGAATTTTTCATGCCAATGTTTTTTGGTTGACAAAATGCAGCTTCGAAGGCGTGGATGCGTGCGTGAGTGAATGAGACTGGCCAAGAAGTGAACTGACTCAACTGAAACCTGACTTGCATGTTTGCGCTATCATTATTTTTCATCGTGTGTTTGGACTTTATATACAACACCAACAGTTAAAAGTAATTGAATAGCAAGGCACAAGTATATGCATGCATGGCAGCGGTAGCATGCATTCAGCACACGAACACGAAGTGTTTTTTTTTTTTAATTACCTCAATCTTGTATTGAATAAAACATGAGCGGGAAATCGTTCCCCCTTTTTCTATGAGTAAATGTTTCAACTTTAGTGAATTGTGAGTTATGATCATAGCTTATGATTCTTTGCTTAGTCCTACGTACATGCATTCTTTATAAAATGTTCGTGTATTTTTTACATAAGTTGGTTCGATCATCAATTGTTCAGTAAGTTTTTATTCGAAGTTTGTTTATTGTTTAACATATGCTCTTATATCAAAGGTCACTAATTAAAATAGTAGTAACTACTAAAAGAAAGTTTTAATGTTTAAAAAGGGTAAAAATTCATTTTAAATAAATTTGTTGAACAAACGAGTATACATATTCACCCTTAATTTTAGTGGATCAAAATCTAAATGTACTCTAAGTTAAATCAATGTCCCTTTGATTGGCTCAATTTAAATATAACCTCATCCTATTTAAAATATTGAAATTTAAAAAAAATGATTAAATGATTTAGTAGCAAACCAACATCGCTTGATCCAGTGGAGTAACCTACCCTGGGACTCGGGGGGTCAACCTGGTGCTCCCAGGTTCGATTCCCACAGTTAAAAAATGTGTTGGCCAGTCTTTACTTGGTTCCCGAGCGAGCGGAGATTAGTAAGCGTTGAAACACTCCGTTGATAGCCGACGCCCAGAATGGTCCTAAATAAAAAAAATGATTTAGTAGCAAGTAAGAAATATTTCTTAACTTGTCACGCAACAACAAAACCTTTAAATTCTTCCTATGTGTCACGCGTGCTCACAGACCAATTACATGCAAATATTATGCAACTATATATGTATTTCTTTATATGACCTAAGAAGTAAACGGGTAAACTATCATTTGCTCATATTGAAGAGTAAAAAGGAAATTAAATTGAAAAACAATTGTTTTATTGCATTCAAACTCCACAATTATCTAATTATTTAAACAGCATGCCATGAGGTTGAGAAAAGGAAAAACAAATCACACTGCAAGTGAGAATGGTAATAAGTTGTCAATTATTAATTGGTTGTTGATTCCATTTTTATAATTAGCCACCAAAAAATGTTTAACTAAGAATCTTGGTACAACGATCGTAATTTCTCTGACGTAACATGGATCACGACCTCAAATCGTGAAATCAACATCTTATGAATATAAGACAAGACTGCATATAATAGATCCAAAGTAGATTTAACACTTCCTTGAATCCTACATGGCGGGAAGTTATCCAAAGATGCAAGTAGGAAAAAGTTTGGTTACTGAAATGGTTAAAAAATGAGCACCAAGATTTTAGAAAGTGAGCAACATTAAACAAAATTGCTCAACAACAATATCTCAAGGTATGTAAAACTCGAGATAGCTTTGACAGTTGACACTATATTAAGTTGTTGTTACAATCATAACAATTTTTGCAGAAAAACTGCAAATAGATTACTCAAAACAGCCATATACAATTGTTAATCCGCTTCAAACAGTATTCTGGTTCGGAGTTGGCAGATTATAGTTGAACTGAAACTTCAGGGAGGTGAGAACTATTTTTCTTCTTCTTTTTCTTTCAACCATTCAACAAAATTGTCGAGAATCACCGGCCAGGCTTGACTGGAATCATAACTTTGAAGGTCAGTAAAGCTTACCTGGCAGCAACAAAATGTCAAACTTTTTTCTGCAAGCGACCTCCAGAAATGAAGCACACTAACGTCATCAATCAAATTAACAAGTGTACAATTTATACGAACATAATACACATTATAGACAATTAGACATGATTCACTATAGTAGAGACCACATATGCAGATATGAGTGTAAATGAATTAAATTATTCGAGCTTGATTCATTAACTGACATATAATCCTTGTCGTCATCAAAGCAAACAACAAAAAGGAGAATCTGAACAAGTATTCCTAGAAAGAATTTTCCTCCAGAGGATTAAACAATTTTACAGTTTACTAAGGGCCTCATAATTTGCCAAGAATTTATAATTTACTGAGACTCAAATTAAGCTTGGATCAGATAGTAAACGTCACAGAAGTGAAAAATGCACAAACATAAAGTCTGCAAGGCAACCTAAAAAGAAAAAACAACAGCATTACCTCTTTAAAAAAGCGATAAAAATTTCTCCAGTGATCCATGTTTAGAGCCCTGTAGTCATTCTGGATCTGCCAATAAAAATCAACCATCAGTAAATAATTTTATGCATATGGAATACTAAAATTCTTCTGAATAACATTTTCCAACTAAACAACACAACTTTAGAATGCATAACAGAAGAGGAAATCAAGGAAAATCTCTTCCAAATTTGATTTCGTAGTAGAGACTTTCCACAGAAAAATATTTCAAGCATGCACACAACTCTTGGATCATGAACCACAGAATAAAACAAAACTTCATGTATACAAATAGCCATATGTATGGAATAATAACTAAATAAAAGAAAATAACATATTGACATTTTTCACAATCTAACATGTTTGAGCTGGACATTATTGAAAGTCATTATCTCAAATTAAATGCAACTTAAAAGATCAAGCACAAAGAGCTGCAGAATTCCAAAAATAATAATACAAACACCTACCCACCTTTAGATACTCAATTAATAAATTGACTTGAGTAGGGAATTCAGATCTCAGAACAACATTCAACAGCTCACATATGGTCTCAATATCTACGCTCCTTTGCTTATCCTCTGGAAGTATTATTCAATGTTCAAGCAGTTTCAGAGTGATGAACAAGAACATCAAGGCAGCAATGTAGCACAATAAATCTAAATTATAGTTGAAATATAAGCCCGCCAATACTAAGCTTACCTGTTAGGCAGTATTGAAATGCATAGGAATAAAAATCCTCAAAGCATTCTGGTACCGTCACCTACCCAAGTTACAGAAAGTAAATAAATTGCACCAAAAACTTTCTTGATGGATACATAGTTAATGGTTAATCTCAATAAGAATGCAATAAAACTTTACTAAGTAATTCATAACCAGAAAGTGGGGAAAACCTCTTTCTTTAGTCCATTTATTGCTTTTCTTAATTTTGGGAGTGTGTCGGCCCCTAAACTTTTGAGCCCTCTTCGCCACTCATCCTATTCAGAGAAAGAAAAAACTGATGATCATGACATATCCAAAAACTAAGTAATATTATGAGAAGGAAAATCAAACAGTTTAGACTGATGATGACATGAATAGTGAATCAACATATAAGTGGATTGTGGTTTGACCTTGTCATGGCATCAAGCAGTCTTCTGCTTTCACACAAGAACCAAAAATTTCAACAACCAAATATGCAAGATTTTTCAGAATAAAAAAACAGTATTAATTATATTGTCCATGATTCAGCCAGTTATTGGTATAAAAGAAAATTGTATTTACTGGAGGGAATTCAGTATTTTAGTAATCAGAAGGAATATAAAGGATATGTCATAGAAATTCAATATTCGAAAAGATTTGTGTCTTCGTTCTTTTCCTGCTAAAACAAGTCAACAACCAATATTTATGGGCATGCCCCCTTCTGATACAATTGGAAGCAAATGAACTCCTAGATTAATGAAATATTGACAGTATAAAACTAGATCAATGAATTCTTCACTACCAATGCTTGAAAATTTATTGTTAGTCTTCTCAATATAAATTTGTAACGAAAAAGTCTTTCCTAGAATAAAATTATGACAAATTATTCCCTATATCCTTTAAAAAATTGAGTATGTTATTTCCTCAAAGCTAGAATTCCATCACATGATGTATCTTCCATAGGACACATCAAGTAATCATTTGCCACCATATGTAGCAGAATCCACCTGTCCTACTCCTACTCCCTCCCTATTTTCTCAGTAATATTGTCAGGAGTGTGTCTTATGTCATAAGCTCAGTACAACAAAGTTTCACTATAGAGCCATACTGTTAACTTTTTTCACACTTCTTAAAGTAATAAACCCTGCTCCTAATTTTCACCTCTACATTAGAATGTGTTTGTCCTTTACTAAACTTGCATTCCATATACTTTGTTTTACTTTTCTACTCAGGCAGAAACCATGCGTTTCTAAGACTTGTCGTCATATCTCTAACTTTTCATTTATCTTTTCTCTTGACACTCCAACTAAGACTATATCATCCGCAAAATGTAAGCACGTCTAGAACCAAGATAAAAAGATATAGGCTCAAAGTTGACCTTTGGTGCATCCTTAGAGTTACACAAAAATCTTCTATGTATTCACCCTATATTCTCACACTAGTTGTTACCCTTTCATAAATACCTTTGATTGCTCAAAATCAAATATAAGCAATCCAAACACCTTTCTTCTCTAAAGCCTTCGATAAAACCTCACTAGATACTCTACCACACACCTTTTCCAAATCACCAAAAACCATAAACAAGTCTATTTGATTCCTTAGATATCTCTCCATTAGTCTTCGTAGCAAATATATGGCTTACTTGGTCGATCTCCTCGGCATAAAACCAAATTGATTTTCTATGATGTGGGTTTCTCATCTTAATCTTTGTTCAATCACTCTCCCAAAGTTTCATTGTATGACTCATAAGTTTAATCTCTCTATAATTTGTAAAGTACTTCTCCATTCATTCAGCGTACTCTTAGACCTCATGTGTGTGTGTGTCTGCATGCATGTTTATGTGTAAAAAAATAAATGTGAATATATACTTTAAAACACATAAATACATAAGTATTAAGCAAAGCATTCCATCACGGGCATGAAACATGATCGAGTATGTGGGTGTGTTCCAAAGAATAGAGAGTGGGGAATAAATAATACATGCACGGTTGTGTATTTCAATATTTTCAGCATTGTCTCGCTAACGAAAGATTGTGAAGCAATGTTTTTCTCTACCAACCTTGGAAAAATAACCTTGCTTTTCAGCTTTCAGTTTCCTAATAAGAAAAGACATAAATTTATAAAGGTTAAGAGATTAGTTAAATAGAGGTAAATGGAAAAAAAGATCCCATCAGTTACATACCAAGCAAGTATCAGCATTCTAATATCTGTATGGTCCACATTCACATCTTTACAAAGTGCTTCAATCCCTTCTGGGCTGACCAACCAAACAAAAAAGTATAAAGAATTGCAGCAAGAGTCACAAAAACTTGACCAGGATGGAGGCACAAAACCAACTCCAAACATAAAGAAAAAAAAACTTTTGGACCTCCACATGTATCCTTGTGCAATTTTTAGAAAATAAAAGCAATTAGACCTAGACAGTTTCTAATTCCATATCAAAAGAAGTAAAGATACTCTCTCAATACCACCATAAACAAACAAAAGAAGAGGGTTAAACTAAAGCATATTACTTAAACCTAAGCAAAGTTCTAAATAAACGGTTGAATATAACTCAAGCATAATAAATTTTCAATTCTAAACCAAATCAAACAACTGAAGCATGTAATAGACTGAAATACAGGGAATGGGGTGGATGATTTAAACATGTACATACTTACTCAATCAAGCCAAATGATTTATTTGCATATGATTCAAATAAGTGATCTATTCGATCAAATTGCTTTGTAGTTGATTTCTTCGTATCTGAATAATAAAATGAAATGAAATAATTACTCCCATGAAGAACTCAGAAAAATAAAAAATGAAGGCAAGCATTACAAGAAAAAAGCAAATAAGATACACAGAAATTTCTCCATGATAATATCAAAAGTCTAGAAAGAGTGATGCATAATCAAGACATGGTTCAGGACAATATACACAGTGAAAAATTGAAGCATAATTTCTGAGTCCTTCTTATGTTGATGCTTTGTAGAATCACATACAGAGAGGCACTAGAATGATTTATTTGGGGTTCAAATAGTTTAAAAAAAAATTTAAAAAAAAAACTATTTACAGTAAATCTAACCAAAATGTAGCACTTTTTAAGCCTAAATGCCTAATGTCTTACTTTTAGTGGAACCAAAATTTACCAACTTTTCAGCCTTACGTCCTCTTTTATTCTATTTTAAAAATGCACTAAGCATTGAACAGAACACACATATTACGATCCATCCCATGCTAACCTATCTATCAAATGCTATCAAGACCAAGTACAAAATCTTTCATCTATGAGGTTACATCTGGCCCACCTCCACATCATTGTAGGTCTCACCCCCAGATAAAATATATTTGATTTAAGAGAAAAGAGGTAATAAAAGTGTGAAAATAGATCAAACTACCATGTAGTATTGTAATTATAAGCCTCCATAAAGCAACCAAGCATTCTAGAAGAACTGTAAAAGTATTGAGCTAAATATTGCTTAGATTATATCACTATGTAGCTATGCACATTGAGGTTGTCTTGATAATTAACTGGCACCACATTATTGTAGTAACTAGTAAGCTGCAAAACAAAGCGACAGATATTCTGGATTTTAAACCACTGTGATGTGATTAATATGAACATAGGCAATCATATGTCAGCATAGGTGTGTTCTTATTTTTTAGAATTTCAATTTTATATGCCAACATATCAGAAACAAGTTACCATTCAAGTTATGTATCTGCAGATATCTTTAGCAGAAAACAACAGATAAACACTAAAAACATCCAAGTTTAAATGCATACCACAAGTAACATGGATCATAATGTGACCTTAACACTCCAAAAGCGATATTGCCTGTGTCTATCGTATGCACATTTTTTATTGACAAAATACTACCACATCACGTGTAAATGATTCGTAAATAACCAAATAATATCTACTTCAGGTAATCAATGGAAAAACAGTCTAAAACCAAGAAAGACACCATCACCACCACCCTTTTCCCCCTATCTAGCTGTAAAAAATGGGAAGGCAATTTCTGCTTTTTTTTATCAGCACTTGATACATTTAAACTACATAAAAACGAGTTTGAATTATAATAGCACAACACCAGAGCCCTTTTTATTCACGCTTTGAATCTTGAAGCGTTTATTGCGCATATTCACAAATTAAAGAAACAGTTCGGTCTCAGCAAGAACGAAAGAAAACACCAAGCCAATTATAAAGATTCAACCTCGATCAAAACATGGATCGGGCAAGAATCAAGATCCAAATTCGCCAACTTCGGCACAGGAAAACTCATCGTCCCGTAATTACAATAATTAGGTTAGATTAAATTAAATTAAAAGATTAGTGTTCTTTATTCTTTTGCTGAACTTTCTGATTCGTATTTGCGGGGAACCAATCAGAAGGGAGGGAACGAGAATTGGAAGTACCGGTACGAAGAGAAGAATCGACGTCAGAAGAAGTGATTGGTGGGGCCGCTTTTCTTTTGGGGCGTGGCATCTTCGCAAGAATGTGCAATCAAACAATGTTAAATCGGTGAGCGACCGAATCGAATCGAATCGAAACGAAAGCCCGCAAAATTGTTGTTATAGAGAGAGAGAGAGAGAGAGAGAGAGAAGAAACCCTATCTACAGAGAATGAGGAGATGGAGACGAGGGAGCATCGCAGATTCAAGGTTTAACTGAGGTTTTATCTGCTTTGGAAAAGGTGCTGCTACCGTTTTTCTTCTCTCTTTTACTACCTGTTGTTTTGACAATGTTAATCATTATTAATTATTAATTATTAATTATAATCATAATTACACGAACAATATTACAAAAGTGAATCCTCGTAATCGTTCACGAGTGGGTGGCACTGGCAAGTGCCTGCTCTCACTATTCAGTTTTTTTTTTCAGTTATTTTTTATATAAATAGTTTTTTCTGGTTAATTATTATTTAAAGAGACAATTAATATTATTAAAGTAGTTAATATGAGTTAAAGGGTAAAATGATCTAAAAAATGTATACACCAAAAAACTATATCCCATTTATTAATAGTTATAAGATTAATAGTTATAGATGAAATTGTGTGAACTTAATTCATGAAATTATTGATATTTTAAATTATTTTTAAAAGTATTTTTTTAATTATATTAGTCTTTTTGTGCCGATCAATTTAGTCATCGGAATTGTCTAACATAAGCTAATGTGATTGAAATTTTTTAATTTTAAATATTAATTTCAAATATTAATAATTTTAAAAATTAAATTGATAACAATATGCAATTTCAATGACTAAATTAATGAGTAACTGCATGAGCAATATATTGCAAGCAATACATCTTTTTACACACCCTTTCAAACACACTTTTCGAATGAAAACCATAAACTCATTCAACTTCAACCAACATTTGTGATAGTTAAACATGTTATTAAAAATATGGTTTAGATTATTGTAATTCTAATATTCTTTGAAATTGCAAATTAGTATATAAATCATGACACTACTATTTGTCTTTCTTTCTCATTGTCAACTCACTCTCCATCATCCTCCTTTGACAACAAAACATCTTATTATCTTCTCTTTTTGTATGGGGTTTCTTGTGGGGGTGGTTGTGGGTGCTAGGATTATGTTCGAGAAGATGTCAAAACAGGGACGGAACCAGAAAATTTTATTTAGGGGTGCAAAAATCAAACACATGCTAAGAAAAAAAACTTCTACTATTAATAATTGTTTAATTTTTTTGTTGGTTTTTTCTCTAGTCAATTTTTGGTTTTTAAATAATTGTCGAAAATCAGTTCAATAAAAAATAAAACATTATATTTCCTACGAAAGTAAAAATTTGGATAATAAATGTGTACCTGTGTCTATACTATTTTATATTGATGTAGATGCTATACATTTTTTTATGAGGAGAGATTCGTTTACTCCAGGAGTAACTATGGTTAGGGTTACTCTGTTTGATAACTCATTATAGATATTAAACTTTATCAATCCAACTGTCAAATTAAAAGTTTTTATCAAGTAGATCAAGTTTGTAAATTTTCATAAAATTTAAACAATATTTGATACTTCATCTATTAAGTTCGATTCAACGTATAATATTCATTTTAAAATACAAGTAAAATATCGACTATTGGATGAAGTATCAAACATTGTTTAAATTTTATGAAAATTTGCAGACTTGATCTACTCAATAAGAACTTTTAATTTGACGGTTGGATTGATAAAATTCAATATCTATGATGAGTTATTAAGCGAAGTAACTCTAACCAGAGTTACTCTTGGAGTAAACGGATCCCTCCTCTTTTTTTATTAGTTATTAAGTTGTGTTTTTATTATTTTAAAATGGTTATCCCAAAAGTTAGGCAATTAGTAATTAAATTATTTTTTATTATTTTAAAATTGGTTATTGAGATATGAATTTTATTATTTTAAAGTTTGTTAGCCTAAAAGTTGGACAATTACTTATAAGGAGGCTTTTTTATTATTGTAAAATTCATTTCTTATGCAGAAATGTTAAATTCATCTATCAAAAAAAAAATTTTAGTTGATCATCTATCAATATATATATATATATTGGCGGTGGGATATCCGATTAAGGAGGGATATAGGGGAGAGGGGCAAATATATAAATAAAAGAGGGATTGGTAACCACTTTCTTTTAGGGAGGGGGTGCGGCTGCCTCTGTTCTCCAATATGTAGTTCTGTCCCTGTGTCAAAAGGTGGTAAACATGTATTTTGAAGCCCATTATTCTGCAACAAGTCCTTTCTTTACTTTCTCCTTTGTTTTGTTTTCTTCATTTTTTTTCTTTTTGTGTTTGTTTTGTCTTGGTTCCTTTCTCTCTCTAGATTGTGATTTAAATTAGTGAGATTCAAAAGTGTGAGAAAAGATATTTTGTGTTTTCCCCTCTTTTTTATCATTATAAATTTAGATTAGGGAAAGTATATATGAAATTTACGTATAATCTATTAATTTAATATTTGAACCCAAGTGAAGGGTAGTGCGAACAGAGAATCTGACCATCTGTATTAAGGTTCATTGGCAGATTTTGCACTTGCCGTAGAGGCTTTGATGTTTGAAGTTAATAGTTAGATCGAAGGTTATGCTAGCAACATAATTTTCACACTGATAGACATGGTGAATAAGGGAGCACAATTAGGTAGCAGTGGGTATATTAGATGTGTGAAATTACGCGAAAAGGGTGATGAGAGAAGGTTTTTTTTCTCTTTTCTTTCTATCAAGTGAAGGAGAATGAAATAGGTACATCATTATAAATTTAAAAAATTAAGGGACTCTCAAACTAATAAACCACATTATATATTTAGATAAGACTATAACAAGATACCATCCAGATGATCTACCTTCGAATTTGTCAGCTTTATAGGTTAAATTACTCCTTAGACCCCTATTACTATTATTATTTAAATTTTTTAAATAAGAATTATTATTATTATTATTAGTAATTTATTAACTTTTTGTCAAATTATAGAAACGTATTTGAAAACTTATAAACATATAACGATTTATTGAAAAGATAATATCATTGAATTAGTTATCACACTTCGTCCAAATTTTTAGATAAGTTTATATATTTTAACAAAGTAAACACGATCGTTGAATTAGTTATCACAGTGTCCTCGTACTTGTGAAAAAATTTCAATGTCTCTAATCACTTTTTTTTGGGTGAGCTAATTATGTCTCTAATCACTAATCATTGTTTACTTTGATAAAATATTAAAAACTTATCTAAAAATTTGGATCTAATCACGATGATTAGTGATAAGAGACATTGAAATTTTTTCACAAGTACGAGGACACTGTGATAACTAATTCAATGATCGTTTACTTTGTTAATTTGTCTAAAAATTTTGAGCTGCAAAGTTCTTTGAATACTTGTTTATTGAGAAGAATCTTTGGCAGTAATCTGTTGCTTCCTTCGTAGGTGATCGTGACCAGCTTTTGCGCAATGAGATCAACAAGAAACAGGGGGCCTTTCACTATCAGGATTCTGTGAGGCAGAATCAGGGGGCTTTTCATAGAGGTAGAAGACGAGGGGAGACTTTCTTGGAAAATTTCAGGCGCTTTCTTGGAGCTATTGAAATTCCATTTTCTTTTAAAATGGACAAATTTCCTTCTAAGGGGTGTATTTGTAAAATAATATATTATTAAAGCTGAATCACGAAAGGTGATACAATTGCCGACAAATTAAATTTGTGATTAGTTGTCTTGGGCCAGTATTTTTTTCTTGTCTGCATCAGGCTATTCCTGTGCGCGTGTGATCTCTAGTTAAATTAGGAGAGATCTGTGTCATCTCACTCAAGCCCCCGGTGGTTGTCTCGGGCCAGTATAATATTATGGATTTCGGTTATTTGGGGTCACGTTTTTTAAGTTGCAACTGAAAACCATTCTAAAAACACCCTAATAAAATATGATTTTAATCTTTTAATTTTTTTTTTAAAAATTTGATATGATGGTTATTATCGAACATCAAGTATAAATAACATGGTCCCAAAGATTACAAAAGTCCATGGCACGAAAGTTTTTTCTTTCTTTTTCTAAAACCATCGTACAAGGACATAAAACATAAATTTTTAATTGGCTAGCCAACAAACGTTAAGCAAAAGAAATAGAAACTATCCAACAAAAAAAAAACACGGCAACTCATTGGCAATTTTGGTATAACCATTAAAATGAGATTTCTTAAAGGCTAGTTAGTCAGTTATAGGTTTTAGAGCTTGTAATTCCTCCCAATTAGTTGTGCCAATGCAAGGCAATGGTTCTGTTTTATTATACAACCTGGTGAAATCATAATTTCAATTTCCAATTGAGACCCCGCGAATAAATCTATTGGGTAATCATTAGTTTCCTGAATTTGGCATGGAATACACCACTAACCAAATTAGCTCATGGCCTGGTATTTGTATTATCATAGCAACATTAACTGAAGTGGACAGTTTGCAAGCAAATATGAATCTCACACACCATTCCGTGGACTTTGGTGGGCCACAAAAGTCATGCAACAAACACTCCCGAGGGAGAGGAATTCCTAACTAGGAAGTTAATGGTTGACAAAAATAGCATACTCTACAACACGACCATGCATTGCCTATTCCATCTCCAAACGTCCCTATAAAACAAGACAAACCACAGCCTGCAAAAACTGTCACCTTCCATCACTTTTGTTTTTCTGTCTCATTTTTTCTCCTTTTTTTTCTTCTTCTTTCAACCCTTCCCTAGCCTATGGCAGTAGAGGCCTAGTGGAAGGGAGCTCGTAGAGCTCATTGAAGAAAAAAAAGGAAGATAACTTAAAAACCAGAGCAAACAAAAGAAATAGGAAGAAACACAGTGCAACATAATGGCCTCTGACATCTCATTTGAAGACCTTAAGAATGAAAATGTGGATCTTGTAAGAAAAAACAAATTTATCCACATTGTCATGCATTGACATGATCATTGTGAATCAGTTTGGTATATTTATTTATTTTTCATCCCTTCTTTTTGTAATGACAAGTTGTTGCATGCGTTGCATGTATTTATGTAGGAAAACATTCCTGTTGAGGAAGTTTTTCAGCAGCTAAAATGTACTAAAGATGGTCTAACATCAGCTGAGGGAGAGAAGAGACTACAAGTTTTTGGTCTCAACAAGCTAGAGGAGAAAAAGGAGAGCAAGTTCCTTAAATTCTTGGGTTTCATGTGGAATCCACTATCATGGGTCATGGAGGCTGCTGCCATCATGGCCATTGTATTGGCCAATGGAGGGGTACGTAATTACAAGTATTCTCTCTATCTCTTCATCTCTGAGTATAATTAATGTCTTTATCTAACAAAGAACATGTAAATAAAATAGGGCAAGCCACCGGATTGGCAAGACTTCCTTGGTATTGTAGTGTTGCTCTTCATCAACTCAACCATTAGTTTCATTGAAGAGAACAATGCAGGCAATGCCGCAGCAGCTTTAATGGCTGGTCTTGCACCCAAAACCAAGGTAACTACAACATGATATTTGTTCATCATCGTTCACTCTATCTCATCCCATGTATGCACAGTTTCAATGTAAATTCCACATTCACCAGCTGATCACAAGAAGGGGAATTACCAATAACTTGTAGGTGTTGAGGGATGGAAAGTGGACTGAGCAGGAGGCAGCAATTTTGGTGCCAGGAGATATGATCAGCATCAAGTTGGGAGATATTGTCCCAGCTGATGCCCGTCTCTTGGAGGGAGATCCCTTAAAGATTGACCAGTCTGCACTCACTGGTGAGTCCTTGCCAGTCACTAAGAACCCTGGTGATGAGGTCTTCTCTGGTTCCACTTGCAAACAAGGTGAGATAGAGGCTGTTGTCATTGCCACTGGTGTCCATACCTTCTTTGGCAAGGCAGCACACCTTGTGGACAGCACCAACAATGTTGGTCACTTCCAACAGGTACATTTTTTTTTTTCACTTTTTTTGTTTATGTTGAGAGTCCCACATCGACTAGAGATATGATAGTTCTTATAAGGCATAGGCAGTCATTATCTTACAAGCCAATTTTGTAGAGATAAGTTAGGCCCATTAAATCTAAGAACCACTTAAAATTTGAGATGATATCAAAGCCTATCCTAGATACGTTTGAGCTGGGCCACCCCACATTTGTGTCCACGCTCCAGATGTCCAGTCCTAAGCGTGATGGGTGTGTTGAGAGTCCCATATCGACTAGAGGTATGACAGTCCTTATGAGGCATGGACATTCCTCACCTTATAAGCTAATTTTGTGAAATTGAGTTAGGTCCAAAGCTTAAATTCTAAGAGTTTAATGTACGCTTTTAGTAAGTGTTTCTTATTGGTTTGAAAATTAACTTTGGACTAATCTTTAGATATTTGGTTGGATTATGTTAGGTGTTGACATCCATTGGAAATTTCTGTATCTGCTCCATTGCCGTGGGAATGTTGATCGAGATCATTGTGATGTTCCCTATCCAGCAAAGGGCATATAGAGAAGGGATCGACAATTTGTTGGTTCTTCTCATTGGGGGTATCCCAATTGCCATGCCAACAGTTTTGTCTGTGACCATGGCTATTGGGTCTCACCGCTTGTCTGAGCAAGGAGCCATCACCAAAAGGATGACCGCCATTGAAGAAATGGCGGGGATGGATGTTCTTTGTAGTGACAAGACTGGAACTCTCACCCTCAACAAGCTTACTGTGGACAAGAATTTGATTGAGGTCAATGACTAAACTAAAAGTTTTTACTTACCTAAAATGTGATAATGCCTTGCATTAGCTAGTAGATTATTGTTTAAGCCTTTTACATATATACATCGTAGATGGCACATGCCATGGGTAGGCATTTATTATTCTTATGTTTGGCATAACAACTTCGATATCTAGGAAGGTTTGATTGATATCCCTTGACAATTAGCAAACTATATATTTACATTTGCATCTATTAAATTAACCTTATACCAACTTTAAATGAATTTATTTTATATCCATATAAACATGTGACTACCAAATCCCTCACCACTAGCCACTCTAGTGGCTATTTGTATTGATTTTATATACGAATTTATGCGTTTACACCAAAAGCCTTCAATTCTGTTCTAATATTCAAGATTGTTTGTGAATATAAAGGTGTTCCCCACTGGCGTAGACAAGGACACAGTTGTCTTGTATGCCGCCAGGGCTTCCAGGGTTGAAAACCAAGATGCTATTGATGCTTCAATTGTTGGGATGTTGGGCGACCCCAAGGAGGCAAGAGCAGGAATCACTGAGGTGCATTTCTTGCCCTTTAATCCGGTGGATAAACGCACAGCCATTACCTACATTGATAGCGAAGGCAATTGGCACAGAAGCAGCAAGGGTGCTCCTGAGCAAGTAAGGAATTTGCCAATATGTATAAATATAAAATAAAATACTAATATATCATTATGATCTTCATGAAGTAACTATTCTTTAAATATATATAACATAGGACATATATGAATTGTGATATTTGACTGCCCAATTTTTTGTATATCAGATTATTGAACTTTGTGGCCTTAAAGGAGAGGCTTTGAAAAGGGCCCACGGTACCATTGATCAATTTGCTGAACGTGGTTTGCGTTCATTGGCTGTTGGCCGCCAGGTGAATAATAAAGGGTCTAATATCAATTATCATTGGCCGTGAATTTACAATTTAAAAAAAAAAAATCTTACAAAACCTTTTGCACAGACTGTTTCAGAAAAGACTAAAGAGAGTGCAGGAGACTCATGGGAGTTTTTGGGCCTCTTGCCCCTCTTTGACCCTCCAAGGCATGACAGTGCAGAGACTATTAGGCGTGCTCTTGACCTTGGTGTCAATGTTAAGATGATCACCGGTGACCAACTTGCCATTGGGAAAGAAACTGGTCGCAGGCTTGGAATGGGCACCAATATGTACCCTTCATCCTCTCTTCTTGGTGACAACAAAGACCCTACCATTGCATCAATTCCAATCGATGAACTCATTGAAAAGGCTGATGGGTTTGCCGGGGTCTTCCCAGAGCACAAGTACGAGATTGTGAAAAGGTTGCAGGACAAGAAACACATTTGTGGAATGACCGGTGATGGTGTGAATGATGCCCCAGCATTAAAGAAGGCAGACATTGGTATTGCCGTGGCTGATGCAACTGATGCTGCCAGAAGTGCCTCAGACATTGTTTTGACTGAGCCCGGGCTCAGTGTGATTGTGAGTGCTGTGTTGACCAGTAGAGCCATCTTCCAAAGGATGAAAAACTACACAATCTATGCCGTTTCAATCACGATTCGTATTGTGTTTGGGTTCATGCTTGTGGCTCTGATATGGAAGTTTGACTTCTCACCTTTCATGGTCCTCATCATTGCCATCTTGAATGATGGAACCATCATGACCATCTCCAAGGACAGGGTGAAGCCATCCCCACTGCCTGACTCATGGAAGCTCAAAGAAATCTTTGCTACCGGAGTTGTTCTTGGAGCTTACATGGCTGTCATCACTGTGGTGTTCTTCTATTTAGTTCATGACACCGATTTCTTCACTGTAAGGAATTCTAGCAATTGAAATGGAATACACTACAATAGTACACCACACAACCTATCATAGATGAGGAGTATTAGCAACACACTCGTTAACACACTCTCTATAATTGGTTGAAATTCACGTGAGTTCCATTAAATCATGTGGGCGGTGGGCCCCACCTCCTATTTGTTGGGATCCATTCCCGAGTGGTGGGACCCACATGAATTTCAACAAATCTTAGAGAGTATATTAGTAAGAGTGTGTTAGAGAGTGTGTTGGTAGCATTTCTCATCATAGAATTATGACATGACATATGAATATGTTTCCTCTCATTCTTTCAGAGAGTCTTTGGTGTCAAACCAATTGCAGACAGTGAGGAACACCTTAACTCGGCTCTCTACCTTCAAGTGAGTATTATCAGTCAGGCACTCATCTTTGTGACAAGGTCAAGGGGTTGGTCTTATGTTGAACGCCCAGGCTTGTTGCTTGTTGTAGCCTTCTTTGCTGCACAGCTGGTTAGTTTCTTTTTCTATTCTACCTATAACTTTTTAAAGACATGTGGTTCTCTTTAAAAAAAAACTAATCATGGGATATAAACATTGTTTTTTCATTTGGCAACTATATGTTGGACTCAGGTGGCCACTATCATTGCTGTGTATGCACACTGGGACTTTGCAAAAATCAACGGAATTGGTTGGGGATGGGCAGGAGTAATCTGGATCTTTACCATTGTCACTTACATCCCTCTTGACATCCTCAAATTCATCATTCGCTTGGGATTGTCAGGCAGGGCATGGGACAACATGCTGGAGAACAAGGTCTAAAAACATACATTCTTAAATCACCAAATTTCCTTTGTTTCTACTTTCTAGTCTTTGTATCTCGCTACATTACAATGCAATAATTTTGTGTGTCTTTGAGTAGACTGCTTTCACAACAAAGAAGGACTATGGAAAGGAAGAGAGAGAAGCTCAATGGGCCTTGGCTCAGCGCACAATGCATGGTCTCAAAGTTCCAGAATCTCACAAGAACAACAACCACCATGAACAGTCTGACATTGTTGAGCAAGCCAAGAGACGTGCTGAGGCTGCTAGGTTTAGCACCCAAACTGGACTTCAAAATAAAAAACAAAAACACATCTAATAATATTTTAGTTTTGGATTAGTAAGATGTAGTCTCTGGTGATTTTGAATCTAGTATGTATAATAATACTTATACTTATTTGAACGTATCGAATTTTCCAGGCTCAAGGAGCTCCACACTCTCAAGGGACATGTTGAATCCGTGGTGAAGTTGAAGGGTCTTGACATCGATACCATCCAACAACACTACACACTCTAAAAGAATTTTATGGAACGCAAATACTCTTGGGCAATTTCATGTCATGGGATACTAACATTCATAGAGTATTATCATCGAAGACGGGATCAGAGCTTGATATGGAGCATATATGAAACGATATGTATATCTTGTGCCTTACATTCCCACTTCTCACCTTAGCATAGAGGTGACACAGTTATGTAATCCTATAAAACATACTACTCTGGTATGGGACAGATCCAGAAATCTATTGAAGGGAGACCAAAAAAATTTTTAATAAGAAATATTGATTATATTAAATTATAATAGTTAAACATATCATACTGTTTATCTAAGTTATGCACATTGCTTCTATCTAAGTCATGCACATCGTTTTTTCATATCATAAAATTCATCAAGTACCAAACTTTTTAACAATCTTTCTCTCAATGTAAGTAATCAAACAATCAATTAAAAATTCATCTTTCATCTTGTTCTATAGCCTATTGTTTAGAATCTTCATAGTTGAAAATGATATTTCTGTTGTAGCTAAACAATCAATCAAATGATAAATTAATATTTTCTTGTTTTCGTTAATCACACACATAATGTTCATAATGTCGACTTTATATTCTAATATGCAAGTTCTCTTGTTCAATAAAATCATTGAAGTAAAACTTTATTGTGAATTCACAAGTTTTTTCCACATTGAATGATTTGTAAAAATATTTTATATCTAAAGCTGAACCCAAAATAAACAGTTATACTATATTATCACAAATTAATATGATAATAATTTTCATCTATAATATGATATAATATATATGTGTGTGTGCGTTTATAAAATAATAGTATTAATGTGATAAAAAAGAGCATTAAATCAGAAAGTTTCAATGGCAATAAAGAAAATAAAAACATTATATTAATTGCAGTGCAAGATTGAGTGTGAACTACTGTGACTTCAAATAAATTTTAGCTGCAAAAATGTTTGGCGCCAGCATCATTTCCCGCGTAAACCATCTTTCTATATTTATTATTGTAAATTAAAATTGGAAAGCAAAATCACTCTGAAACCCTAACATTCCGTCTCATCTCCTCAACTCAACAATGGCGCCACAGAAACTCACCGAGTACGAACGCAAGCGACTCGAGAACATTCGCCGCAACGATGAAATGATGGCCGCACTCAAAATCCACTCCAAAGCCTCCCAACTATCCATAAAGCGTCAAAGGTAATTTCCTCTTCTTCTCTCTCTGTTATTTATTTCACTTTTCAATTAAATTGGGAATTGACAATTAATTGACAGGGTTGTAACCAAATCGTACAATGTGAAATCGGAGAAAAAACCCAAAACCGAAACCCCAGTTGTTCTCAGGCGCTCCCTTCGAACCAGAGGAATTCCACCCGATTCCAAATCCCTAGATTCAGATTCTGCAGATTCCAACACATTCACTCACCAATCTCCCACCAAAACCGAATCTTCCGTCGAAACTTATTCGGGTCCTCTTTCCATGAAGGATGCTTACAGAGGCACAGACTCTGATCGTTCTTTCCTCGAATCACTTGTGGGTACTATTACCAACAAGGAAGCCCCAAAACAACTTGTTGCAGAAAAGAGGAAAACTGAGGGTTCCCTTGTTAACTTGGAATCTCTGTCTTTGGATCCCGAGAATATAGCACGGGTTGTTCCTGGAAGGATAACTAATGTGAGGTTTTTACCTTCCGGTAGTGTCAAGATGGTAGTCGTGGGTAACAAGTTTGGTGATATTGGGTTCTGGAGTGTTGGAGATAGTGAGGTTTTTTTATACCATCCCCATCAGGCTCCCATTTCTGGGATCTTGGTTCAACCGCATTGCTTGTCCAAGGTGCCTGAATTCTGAATTCTCATTAGTTTTGTGTGTGTTTTGGTGACCTTTTGCTAAAAGTGATTCTAAATGAATTAATTCTATGAAATTGATTTGGCTAAAATCGAGTTTGAAGTGAAATAATTTATGTTTTGATTTTTTTTGAATAAGTTTAGTAAAACTTAGTGTAAATTTTTTAACCTAACACACAAGTTATTTTTTATCACTTCTAGTCAAAACCGAGATTTGAAGGCAAAATCAATTTTATTTGACTGTAACCAAATATCTCTATTTTTACTAAAATCACGTTTGACATGGGACAAAATCAATTATGATACTTCCAACCTTCAAACCAAACACACTTAGTAATTTTCTCTTGCATTTTGTCAGTGGCAGAATTGTCTGATGCTATATGATCATTGATTTTGTATGCAGGTATACACGAGTTGTTATGATGGACTTGTTCGGTTAATGGATGCCGAGAAGGAAATCTTTGACATGGTGTATAACAGTGATGAATGTATATATGCTCTGTCACAACCAAAGAATGAGGCAAACTGTTTATATTTTGGTGAGGGTCGTGGGGGTTTCACTGTTTGGGATAACAGGATAGGAAAGTGCTCGTCCCGCTTGGATTTGCATGAAAGTAGGATCAATACAATAGATTTCAACCCTGAAAACCCTCACATTGTGGCTACTAGTTCCTCTGATGGAACTGCCTGCACCTGGGATTTGAGATATACCGGTGGGGATAAGCTCAAAGCCTTGAGGACATTTACCCACAAAAAGGCTGTGCAATCTGCGTACTTCTCTCCTTCTGGATCAAGCCTTGCCACTACAAGGTATGGAGATTGGAGCTTGTTCCATTCTTAACATTACTATTTTTCAATACTTAAAGTGAGGTATAGTGCGAATATGCTTACCCGTGTTGCCTTTCATTTATCTTTATTCATTAACTTTAGTTCTGCAAAATATAGTTTTTCCCCCCTTCAATTCATAATCATATCGAACCGAGTTTTGAATAATTGTGAGTTTGATTGGATTCCGTTAATTTAATCTCTTGATGTAGCACGGACAACACGATTGGTATATACCGTGGAGTTAACTTGGAGGATGCGACTTCTGTTTATCATGACAATCAGACTGGCAGATGGATTTCTACTTTCAGGTGCGGTTTATGCCTTTCTATTGCCATCTGCTGAACTTGGCCCACTATGCGAAATACTTTCACATCAAATCTATGGGACTTTAAACTCTTTGGAGTTGATTTAATTTTAACATTGCAATTAAGCTTTCACTTTTCATAACTAAACTCCTTGGAGCTGATTTATACGTTTCAATTAAGCTTTCACTCTTCATTAAGTATAAAAGGGAATATATTTGATTCAGAAAAAATGCAGTTGACTAATTTATCTTGATTTTGTGGTAGCAGAGCAATATGGGGTTGGGACGATTCGTACCTCTTCATTGGGAATATGAAAAGAGGAGTTGACGTTGTCTCTGCAGTACAAAGGGCAACAGTGATGACTCTACAGAGCCCACACATATCTGCAATTCCGTGCAGATTCGATGCACACTCTTACGAGATTGGGATGCTAGCAGGAGCTACAAGTGGAGGCCAGGTCTATATTTGGACATCGAGCTAGGATGATGCTCATTCTGTATGCATGTTTTTTTGCTAAACATTCTGTATGCATTTCTGTTGTCTGCAAAAACATGAAAGATTTTAGTGGCCTATCTCCAGGCTGTTTTCGTGTAAAGTATCATCAGTGCAAAGCATGTCTGCTAGACATTAACTATAAATCTATAATTAGTTTGCTAATTACCTTCACTTTGTAGTCTCTCACTATGGTATTATACTCATGATTCGGGAATGATTACTTATCCACGTGATATGCAACTTTAATGCCAGTCTGGAACTATATAATATACCTCTTATTTATTGCAACTAAGATTTATACAGTAGGGATATGGGTTAGGGATAAAAATCCGGTTTCTGAAGGTTGTTAAATGCTTATTTTCCCACCTGTTTCTTATTGCCATATCTCCTTAAATTATCATTCCCTAGTGCTGTAGATTAGTTACGGTCCTATAAAATAAACAAAATAAATCATAATATATCGCACCATACAAAGAAAAAGAAAAGAGCAAGGAAATAAGAATTTGTTCAAATTGGGTGTCCCTGTCTGTTCTGGTCCAATTGATTCTCTGTAGTTAATAATAATATTGTTAGTAGTAGTAGTAATGCACTATATGTTTTAGTGGTTAGATATATTATTTTATTGAATGAGTATGGAGAATGGCATAGGAGGAAGAAGCCCGAAGCGCGGTGAGAGGGAATAGTTGGAGAAGGTGGGAGGGAAGTGGAAACACTTCCCATAATCTTCCGTGCAAGATATGATGCTGACCAAAAAAAAAAAAAACGGTCACAAGACGCAAGGAAACACGGTACCTCCTAAATTTTGTTCTTGTGATCAACACTGCATTGAATGATCCTCTAATTCCTCCTACAAAGAGAACACCTCAAGAGCCTTGACCAACACGAAGATCACGTCTCAAAACGTAAGAGATTTAGTATAAAACTTAATATAGGGTTTTCTATCTACACATACATACTTTTCTATCCATACATACATGATGCAGAACTAATAGTTTTGCAAGTATTTTTTTCGAACACATACATAATGCAGAACTAATAGTTCCGCACATTGTACTTTAATGCAGAACTAATAGTTCCGCAATTATTATTTTTTTAAAAACATACATAATGTGGAACTAATCTATTAGTTCTGCATGTTATAATTCAATGCGGAACTATTAGTTCCGCAAGTATTGGGGGAAGTACACGAAGATTTGGAATGGTCTAATGTTTTATAGTGCAGAAAATAGTAAATGGTCACAAAGTGAAGTGTACTGTGTTATTGTCAGTATAATCATGAAATGTCAACCTCCAATTCAAAAGAGGGAATAATACACTCTGCCAATTCTCAAAGTAAGACTGGATAGGGGAAAGAGCTAGAAAAGGACAATAGAGTTTAGAGAGAGAAGAATCAATTACACCATGCCCCACCTTCTCTCCCTTATACATGTGCTCACACAAATCCCCTTTACATGCCTTTTGAGACACTGGGTGGAAGTCATTCGCTTGCGAAACTATTAGTTCTGCATTGAATTAAAATATACAGAACTAATAGTTCCACATTATGTATATTAAAAAAAAAAACTTACGAAACCATTAGTTTCGTACGTTGTACTTCAATGCGGAACTAATGGTTTCGTAACTGAAGTACAACGTACGGAACTACTAGTTCCGCATCAAGTATGTGTTAAAAAAAATATATCTATAAAACTAATAGTTTCACATCATATATGTGTAGATAGAAACACATGTATTAGTAGATAGAAAACACCCTTAATATATTGATGAACTTTCGGGCCAATAATAAATTTGTCTACAAGAAATTGAATCTTATTTAATTAGGTCCAAACTTGAATATTTCTGAATAATTTTTATGTAAAAGTTTAACCACACACTATCAACAGGTTTTACCCATCAATAGTAACGTTAAATATTAAATATTTATATAAAACTTGTTTTTTTTATAAAAAAATTAAATTAAGAGAGATGTACCCATGCAAGGTCAGGGAGAATATAAAACTATATAAAAGTTTAATGCACGGCAGTTTTACACATACAAAAAATTCCCAAAAAGTTTTACACATACATTCATATTTTATTTTGTTGTGGTTCGACTAATGACTGATAGTGACCAAGTCGATCATGGAGCAGAATTTAATATTTATGGTTTTATATTATTGTTCGATGGTCAACCATTAACATCATGTATAATAATAATACATAAACATCATTGATTACTTTCCAAATTGGTGAAAAACATTACAAACATTGCTCATGAAAAATTTATAATTTCATAACGTTAACGTTAGATTTTTCCCGCTGTTGGAGAACACGGTTGGTATACACAGGAGTTGCATGTAGAAGCAAAAAGCTAACATCGATCGAACCTTACAAAGGAAAAAACCTTGAAAAAAAAATACACGAAGAACACAATCGATTGTCCTTAAATTAGTCTTAGCATTCTGCATGCAACCTAATGGGTCGAAACACTGATCTGTTATGCCTTCCTGAATACGACCCGCCTTTCTCGCTTGTACTCAACTTCGTCTCTCTGGTGCATGATTAGAAGAGCTCTTCTCACCTGTCAAATGTTATATAAATAAGCCTTGTTGAAAAGAATTTTCGTGATAGACATTTGAGTATGATCCGAAAGAAAAAAAAGGATCACAAATGATTGCTTCAAGTTGTAACTGGGTTTTGAGCAGTGTTAATGTTCATCCAATAAGGCCTGCAGTCTGATTATCTGCAACATTGGCACTTGCCAAACAAAGTGATTTAATGTTTGGTACTCTTTATATATTTTATGTTTGTGTGCTTAAGATGGAGAAGACACAGCATAGTTTCTGAAAGTCACAACTAATCCAACATAACACCGTGTATCTTTTAAAAGTTTGAACCAAATGGTGACATCAAATTCTGGGTTTCAAGTTATGAGTCTTTTCAGTTCAGTGGCTATGCAGTACTTACGATAGATTCATTCATTCCCATTCTGCCAAGGTCATCAATCAGCCTTCTTTCTGATATGTGGTTTCCAATCCCGATTCTTCTCTTTATCTGAGTTTCTGCTTGCTGCTCAAAATGCAGACAATTAACCCATCAATGTATGAAGCTAGATGGAAAAGGAGAGACAGTCTCATCACAAGACAAACCTTTATCTCATTTGCCATATCAGGTGTAAGATTTATTTGTTGGTTTATTCCTGACTTAGCTGCATCCATCGTAGACACAGTGAAAAGCCTTATTGCTTCTTGCACATTCTCCTCAGTAGCAAGATGAGATCTAGTACAAGAGTTAATCAACAAGGTACAATTTTGTCAAAAGAAAAATGCATGGACCATCAAAAGAATAAACAAAAAAGTCACTTCAAATAAGAGAAAAACAGAAGGATGTTTAATACAACAAAATTTAGTAATTTTGGTTAAGAAAGACATGTAGGATTTTACATGCAATGATGGAATAATGGAACCCAACAAGGTCCATAAGGCTTATGTCGGTCCACAACTTTTAAATCATTGAACCAATTTAGATAGATAAAGAAAATTTAGCAAAGCCACTGAAGAAATTTGAGCCCTATTATTATATGTGCGAACCTTTTCTGGATAGTTTTTATGAAAAATGAGTTAACGATTGCTAGTTGTGCACTAAAAACTACTAAGCAAATTTGAATGACACAATGCCTTATGAGCCCTATCATCGTACATGAAACTGCTTACATCATACCAAAGTACGTGTTATCCAATATTCTATACATGCACTATGTGTTGAGACATTTTTATGAAATTGCACCAGGATGGAGTTCTGGACAAAAGGTACCAGGTACAGTAAGCAAACAATGACAACGATACTTACAGTTTCATTTTTGCAAGTGCCTCACTTAACCTAACAATAGCTTCCAGCTGCCTTACAGTAATTGGTATTGCAGCAGCTTCTCCAGTTTCATTTGCTTGCTGCCTCATATCCTACATTTTTTCATAAGAAAAAGTGAATTATATTTCTAAAAGCAGATTCATTTCATCAAATCAGTATTCATAGAAGAAATATGGTAACAAATGACATCCAAAGAAACAAAAGAAGACCCAATTGGCCTCCAACATCATCAACTTCTAATAACCATATTGAAACTAAAGGCCAGCATCACATTTATACACTAATTTGATAACATATTCATGAATACCTGTCTGATTTTCACATAATTATTTTGCAGTAATGTTGCTGCAGATTCCGATAGACGAGGGTGGCATTCAGTTCGACAATATTGTAAATACCTATTTAGATAACAACTCAAAGTTCATTCTCTCAAATAACTGAAAGAACTTCATGAAAAGTCTATGACTAAGTTGATAGATATAGCATACCTCTTCAGCCAATTTTCTTCTTTGGAAATCTTAGTCTCACCCATTGTTGCATGATCAGCTGATGCATGAACCTTTATGATATGACTAGCTATTATCTGTAAACACAACCAGACTTGAGGACTATTGAAAATCAAGCAACTCAATATGTAAAATATGTTTACACATGATCTGCAAAACTAGTCATTTAATGCCACACATCAAGAGATGATCTATCTTTTGCTAAATATCACACTAGATAATTGATACAATTACTCCAGATAATGTGCATGCTTAAATGTTAACATCACAACACAGAAAAAAAATTGACATGGCATTTCCACATAGGACAAGGTGCATTCAAAAGTAGCAAAAGAAAGCATCACATGGTGAGAAGTAGAAAAGTACAAAACAGTCAAATTACCTTATCTTGACTGTACATTCTGATGTCTTTCACAATGAAGATTAAATCAAACCTAGAAAGAATAGTCGTCTGTAAATCAATATTATCCTGTGCAGTCTGGAGGAACATTTATGGCTCTTGTTAGTCTCTTGTAACGAAGATATGCTTTGTAAGAAACTGGAAAAGATAAAAGGGGGTTATGCAGCAGTAGACCTTAAGATCATCATAACGTCCTGATGGAGGGTTGGCAGCAGCAAGAACAGAAGTCCTTGAATTAAGAACAGTTGTTATTCCTGCTTTGGCTATGGATATAGTTTGCTGTTCCATGGCTTCATGAATGGCAACCCTACATCACAGAAATAGTGAAAAAAAATCGCCAAGAACCAACAATGATAAAGAAAAAGAAATAACAAACAGTTTACATATACCTATCTTCTGGTCTCATCTTGTCAAATTCATCAATGCAGACAACCCCTCCATCTGCCAGGACCATGGCTCCTCCTTCAAGATAAAACTCTCGCTGAATTGCACAGAACAAGAACCAGAGGCTTCTCAATCAAGATAGGTGAAGGACTAGTTTATGATCATATCTCAACAATAAGCAGTGATGACAGATATTTTCTATTAATACAAACAATGCAGGAGGCGGACTTACAGTACTGCTATCTCGGATTACAGAAGCTGTGAGACCAGCAGCTGATGAGCCTTTTCCAGAAGTGTAAACAGCAACAGGAGCAGTCTTTTCAACAAACTTGAGAAACTGTAAAAGGTAATTATCACATCATGTAGGAAAGGAAACTAAGCATATTGTAAAAGGTATACATAGTTGCTAAGCTAAAATTGTAAAAAAAAAGGAAAAACGAATTTAGCATTTCTTGTTAAAAAACCTAAGCATCATAAGTATATACACTGGCAAAATCCTTTCACCTTTGGATACAAAACTAACCATGATGCAAGTGGCACACTCGGTTTAAACAACTCACTGCCACACAGTAACTGAAGAATTAGTCTACAGAAAAAAATGTAAAAAGTAACCTGTGACTTTGCTGTAGATGGATCCCCGAGAAGCAACACATTGATATCACCTCTAAGTTTCACTCCATCTGGCAAATTCTGCTTGCAAAGAAATTGACCATATGATCAGGTGCCGTGGATGAAATTTGTGTTATTCCCCAACAACATAGATGGGTACTCAAAGTCAATGGTATACCTTTCTTGAGCCTCCAAATAGAAGACAGGCCATAGCCTTTTTGAGATCATCATGCCCAAATATAGATGGAGCAATCTTGGAGCATATATTTTTATAAGCATCCGGTTCAGCTGCAAATTTTTTGAATTCTTCTATCTGCAAAGTGCAAAGAATACCATTATTTGTACCGACAGCCTCTGTAGATGGGGATTATGATAGTGAAAATTCAGTCTAGGTTTCATAAAATGGTGAAAGAAGACTATCTAATACAACTTATAATAGAATTGGGAAATCATATCTGGTATCTAGTATTTGAAGGGAAATGGCAAAATACTTAAGACATTGATAACCTAATGAGGCTACATTAAAAAATAATGTTTCACAGGAACCACAAACACTTTCAACATTCATTCAGCTAAGACGTGATATTCATAGAGGCGACCAACAAGGTATAAAACACAGAAGTAGTAGTCAATTTATAGTCATTCGACACTAACTTCTTCTGGTGTAAATGCAGCTGGACCTCGAGACTTGGCTTCATTTGCATCTTCTATTCCTACGACCCTGATATAAGGCTGTCTAACTGCAACTGCTCCTTTTTGGCTGCATAATACACAAACAGTTTGAAGATTTAGACATCAGTTGTAGATTGGACAAGGAAGAATTCAAAGATGCTAAAAAGGGTGATTTATCTCACGATGCAGAAGAGTTGGAAGCCTGGTAAATACTATAGATTCCAATGATTGTTAATCTTGAGCCAGGTACTACTGTTTGAACAAGATGTCGATCAACAGAAAGAAGCAGGTTTCTAGGAAGCTCTCCAGTTGGAACATCCTTCAATAGTCACGTGAAAATGCCATATATGATTATCGTTCCAAGTGTCTATAAAGCTTTTCTTAATCAAAATCATATTACTACCTCCGGATTTTCTTGCAGTTTCAAGGTTTGTTGATCAACATACGTGCTCTTGTCAGGAACCACAAGCCATGGATCTATTGGGCAAGGTTCTTCTCCGGGCTACACAAACCACCTTATCTTGTAAGAGATATCCTCAAAAAATGCAAAATACAGAAAAAAAAAGTAGAGCACACTGCAAAAATTAAAACACAAGACAACATGACAAATCAACACGAACAAAACCTGAGGAATATGATCACAGGAACGAGGAACAATTGCTCCCCCAAGTCCTGGACGACACGGAACTTGCTTCCCCTTCTTGCAGTTCTTACATATCAGGGTGACATAAGTTGCCTTTGCCTTAGTCCTGGATGCAGCAATAGTAATTCCAGCAATTTTAACAAGCTTCGATATGTATTGAGCCTGTGATAAAAAAAAAAAAGCAACAAGGCAAGTATAAGCTCAGATAGACTAAATGCTCAAAATTATAGAAGTCAACCCAATGAAATCCCCTCGTTTGTTGCCAATAAGAAAATGTCTCAATTGGAACCCAAAGTATCGTCATAAACATAAAATTCAAAATCATCACATTCGGTACACAATTTCGGAGTAATTAGGTGAAATGACTCACTTACCCCAAGCAATCTCATTGAGACGGGATCCTCCTTGGAGGTGAGGAGAATCTGAACATCCCCGGTGGGGGCATCTTCCATAACTCCGGTATCACCGGCCACCTTGGTCTTCAAATTCACCAGAACCTGCGCCGCCGCAGTCTCAAACTACACAGAACAGGGAAAACATAGTGAAAATGGAAATCAAGAAAGTTAGTTGTGTGGACAAATAGAGAGAGAGAGAGAGAGAGAGAGAGAGAGAGAGAGAGAGAGAGAGAGGAGTGTACCAGGGGTAAGAGATCGGCGGGCGAAGTGCGGAGTTTGGCGGGAAGATCGGGATCGAAGGCGTCGAGGTCTTCCATGTCGACGAGGAGGAACTTGGGGTTGTGGAGAAGGCTCTCTCTGTAAGGGAAGACATTGTTGTCGGTCTCGAAGTTTCGGATGAATTCCTTGAACTTCTGGACGATGGAGTGGTTGGTGGCGGCGGCTGCCGCTTCGCCGCGAACGTCGTCCCAGGAGTTGGTTTGGTCGCTGTAGTAGATGCCTCCCTCGTCCCACCCTGACATCTTCTCCTCCGCTTCTCGATCTCTGACGGTTTCGGTGTTAGGGTTTCGGATTTGTTTTTTGTTTGTTTGGGATGAAAAAATGGCACGAATATGAAGAAGGAGGATGCTTTTGGCGGGAAAATTGTGGCGGGGAGGGAGGGGTGTGGTGTGGCACGTGACCGGGCGAATGGATGGATCCCTCTCATTATACATTTATTTATTTATACGGCAATTAAAATTAAAATTGAGATGGACTTATTAAAATATCATATGGCTTTATAATTCTTGAATCTCAGTTATCTCCCACCCAATGATTATCTTGATTATAATTTTGTGTGTGTATCATTTTTTTTTATCGTTTTTGAATTTTAGTTCAAGTGTTGACGTTAAATAGTTTAAAAGAATTAAGTTAAAAGACTAAAAACTAAATAAATTAAAAATATTAAAAATGAAAATCCAAAATATTCAGTGTCATGAATCGAATTTTACACACAACATATTCATTTGTTGTGTGAAGTGAAGACATGCTAGATAGTGAATCCGAAAGTACAACGTTTACCATTTTCACTCTCATTTTCTTCCTTTTCCTTACCGTTATAAGGATAGATTTGTCTCAATGAACCTTTTTCTTTCTATTTTTCTCCGCTCACTTTTTCTTATCCAAATAACAACAATTTCCATCTAATCTCTACTCATTTTCTCCTCTCTAACATACGATCCAAACATACGTTAACTCGATACCAAACATACATACGATCCAAACGTTCGTTAACTCGATACCTTAACTTGGCTTCCCTGTTAATTTAGTTTAGTTTTTGTTCTTGCAAGACCATTTTTTTTGTTCGGGAAAAAAGTGCGAATGACAATATAATAAGAGTTTCAGGAATAGATATTTACATTTCAAATGTCACACGTCATAATTAGAAAATATACTGTAATAATCGAGGCCCCGAATAGACACAGTGAAGGATACAACATAGATATTACATAAATATAATTAATAAATAATATTATACAATATATTTCTATTTGGGTCAATGAGGATGGATTTATGCAACATGATAATTGTTTTGTTCAGCAGTGTGTCAATTATCATCAGCACTGTGCAGGTAACCTTCCTGTTGCAGGTACCAAATTGCACCCTCAGCCGCACTCTCTGCTGCATCTTTCTTCTTTGATTGAGGTTCCCCAACAAACTCAAAAATCACATCTGGGGTCTCTTCTATCTCCAACGTCACCTTGCAAGTGAATCTAAAAATGGAAACAGGATCCTAGATGTCATGTTAAGAAAGAAAATTTTTACAAAATAATAACAAAGGCTCTGAGAGTTTTTATGTAGCCTGATACGAAGTGAATTGCTTAATGCCGGAATATTGAAGAATAAAAGAAAAAATCAAGGGAATATCAGCAAACCAGACTACAAAAATCTAGGTAGAGAAGCATATTTAGGATTTAGGTCCTCTTTGGGTTCCCAATTTATAGCTTACGGAGAAATTAGTTTTGTTTTATATTCTTATTCTTATTTTTTTCATATATATAAAAGAGAAAAAATTGTTAAATTGTTAATGTTAAATAGATATGTGCTAGTGAAGAAGTTAAAAAAAGAGCTTTTGAAAAAACTGAAATGTAAAAACTGGTTTCAACTTATATGAGAAGTTAGTTAAAAATTCACATTATAAATGCTTATAGAAAAAATTATGCAAATAGGTATTTAAACAAAAAAGATAACAAGGGACTCACAACTTCAGGTGGTCTGGCCCCTCTTCATTGCAGCATTCAAATGAAGGAGGTTTCCAGCAATATCCAGCACATAATTCATACAATCGTGATCTTGCTGTTCCATCCAACGAAACAATATTTAGGATTAACAGAGAGGCAGCACTATCATTTGGCACTTCAAAACTAATAAAGTTTTTATATTACCTGTCCTTGACGAGTCACTCCCACAGTCATGCTTTCCAAGGGTTTCACTAGGCTTTCCCTTGGGAGAAGATTGAAGTCGTTGGTCAATTGGTATCACACATGGGGAGCATTTATCAACTACCTCCGAGACACGGCGAATTTCTGTGTTAGACTCGCTGCATACGTCTCCATTAACTATCACGTGTCCGACGGCATTGGTAACTGTTACATCAATGGGAGTTTCATCATAGCCAATGAGTTTTGGTTCCATCTTGAAGGTTGATTTAAGAACTTCTTCCAATGTTTTTGACTTTGGTTTCAAGCCTTGAGCCTACACATCCACACCCATGAGACTGCTCAAATCATAGTTAAATACAAATAGTATAGCTCCTGGAGTCGAAGCCGAGGAAGGTAAAATGCATCTCTCTAAATGTGTTTAGCCAACAAAGCGGGCATAGAAATTAATTATTATTGTTGTTTACTTGAATTACAACAGTAATATACTCACATGTGGTGCCACCATGCAATAAGTAAATTGAAAAAATGAGGATGGAGAAATAAGAAAACTAAGCATACTTGTTTTACCTTTAGGTTTGAAAATAGTAGCTGTGAAGCAATTCGAGAAGCCTCTTTTTTATTTTGGCCGGTCCCTGAAGCTTTTTCACATACACCATTTCCAATCACTTTGGCTTCAACTGAAAAAGTTTTAGCCAGTTTTGAGGGCAGAAACTGCAATTCCAGATTATGAGATTGGCAAAGTTCTTGCAAATCCCTAACAGGACTAAGCTGCAAGCTTGATGAGAATTTCATGATTGGGTCCAAGAATGAAGTCATAGTCTTCCAAACTTTGTTCAAATCGAACCCTGAATCAAGAAGAATGGCACCAACACAAGATTCCACCAAGTCACCCAGGGCCTGAAGCAATCAATAATGTCAGTTCAGACCCCCCATATACCTTTTGATGAGAATTACAAAGCAATACAAACCGATCGCAAACTTTTGAGCTTCTAGAATTGAATATTGAAAGGATTCCTAATGTTCCTACAAAAGTTGCTCAGTTGCTGTTGTCCATAACCCATACCATGGAGAAGAAAATGCAATAGAAGTGTGTTATATTTCATTAATTTGCTCTTACAGCTTCCAAGAATAATGTTAGAAATTAATTTGTGTGTGCACATCACCTCACATTGGAGCATATGTGACATCAACAAACGATGGAAGCTTCACAGATGTAGGATGATGTGTGCGCGTGTGTGTGTGACTACCATAATTCCAAGTAAAATACCAAATTAGAACTTTGAAAACAATGCAGACATAATGCTTTAGGAACTTCATCTTAGATTGGTAAATGCATTTGAAATATATTGAATAATAGTAAATGCACCTTGGAGTTGCAACATTATAAAAAGGTCATAATATCTACCTTAGGACATTTTGGCCCTTCATTAATGCCACTGCGTGATACTTGTTTTTTAACATAGTCCACATACTTTTTTATTGCCTCAGACAGGCTGCTCGAATCACATAGAAGAAATTCATCAAAACAGCGATCTACTGCTACACAGGCAAATGCCTTATTATTGACAGACAATGATCTCAGGTCCGTCAGTTGACCAGGCTTTAGTGTGGGATAAGCTGAATACAGATATGATGTAATCAAATAATCCAAGACAGCATCTCCAAGAAACTCTAATCTCTGCAAAGAATTTACCAGGTTTTAGAAATTAAAGATCAAATGCATCACTAGAATTCCCAGAGCTATGAAGTAAAGATAATAACAATCCGAAGTCAGAATATTGGGAGTCAAAAGAGAAGTGCTTACCTGATAACAGCCTCCTCCATGCTTACTGTAAGAAGGATGTACAAATGCCTGGAGAAGCAAACCCTTATAAACAAAGTCATGTCCCAACTTACATTCAAGGGAGGGAATGTCTACATCAGCAGAAAGAGGAAAATAGCCAACACTTCCTGTGCAAATATTAACAACTTGCGAGGCTTCAAAATGGACTTGTATGCCAATCCATGTAAGAAAGGCAATTGCAGCTTTAAAGCCGCTGTCAACTATGAATGCCCCAATCAGAGCTTCAACCACATCAGCAATTGTTTTCCTATGCAACCAATGGTGATTTTTATTACATCGAATTTCCTTTGCTCTTCCTTGCTCGTTAACAGAATTTAAACAGAAGTGGATGCTTTCTTCAGTTTCCTTGCTACAAACTCTTGGGCAAGGACGGCCTAATGCATAGAACTGGAAGGGATCAAATGCCTGATCACATATATAGACCTGGAAGAGAGAGAAATGAGATAGAGATAAGACCATGAAGTCATTGTATAAAAATATGCATTTGAAAGCTTGACATCAATATAGAAAAAAGTTATCAAGGTTATTAGCTTTACTAATTTGTTGTTCAGTTAATTTCTAGATTTCAGAGGGGTACTTCAGTAGTTTCAATCCTTGGTTAAGAATAGTATCTAGGTTTGGATTTATGATATCCAATTGTTATTTAGTCTTACCTAGAGGTCAAGGTACTCACTCCATACGGGGTTAGTTTGGAAGCCTACATCCTTAAGAGTGTTAGGAACTTATTCCCTACCCCTGGAGATAAATTAGAAAAGGTCATTTACAAAATATGCTAAGTATAGGGCTTTGGGTTGCCTGCACTATTTTAAGCTTGTTTTATGTTGTCTATTCGTATCCTTATAAGTCATGTTCACACATAAAAACACACAGTGCCCTAACCAGATTGAGTTTATGCCTTTCATGTATTCTTTATTTTCTCATCTTCCATAAAGGATCCAAGGCTTTAATTCATAGAATAGGATTTGGGTGCTTTCATTTTAGCTTGAGATTAATGCTTGCAAATTGAACCCTCCTTTACCTATCCACAAATACAATGACCCTTCACTCTGCCAATATTCCACCACTAATTCATCCAGAAATGAGAAAACGCTACATAAAATGTATGAAAAAATTTCATAAATAGGATTGGGATCCTCTCTGTTTAGCTCTCAACATGATCTCATCATTTTAGGTTAGGAATTAAAGAAGGATTCAAATCCCACATAATTTGTTTTTCATTGCCAGGATAATTTTAGCATATATATTATTATTCATTATCTAATAGTATAGCTAGTTACTAAAATTAGTTCCCAATCCCATGTATATCATATAAATCCAACTGAAGATCAAAGAATAATAATGCATTCTTATTTAGGTAATGAAAAAGCATGTAAGTATAACTTTACCTGCAAATTGCGCTTAATAGCTAACTTGAACAAATTGGTATTATTTACAACATTGGATCGCCTTCTTGTAAGGTCTCCTTCATGAAGGCTGTCATGCATGAGGAAAAAATGACGTGCAACAGCAAATTTAAGGAAAGCGTCACCAAGCACTTCAAGTCTTTCAAGGGAAAAGCGCTCCTGACACTTCTCAGTGGTGAGAGCCTCTAGAACCTAGTAATTGTTCACAACTGTTAGTAGCTCTAAACTACAATATTAATCTGTGCCATATAAGCACTGCAATGGTTAGATGAAAAAGAATACACTACTTATAAATAAAATGTAAATAATATACTGCTTTTGCTAAGGTCTTACTCTAAGGGCATTAATTTCAGCTGCCTCTGGGAAGAAGGAAGACAGCATGTGCTTGAGTTCAATGGCAACCAGCAAGTTTCCAAGACGATGCATAATTGAGGGTAGCAAAGATATGGAACTACCAATATCCTTTGAAAAGCCTACTATTTTCAGTTCACATAGCTCAGGAGGCAAATAAATTAAGTATTCCTCCAGCTCATGTGGTTCTGTAATTGACAATTAAAAGCTATGATCATTTAGAGAAGAGTCTGAAGAATTATCAGAACAAAAGATAAATAAAAAATCTAAAATAAAGATATAAACTTGAAAGTAGTCAATGCACACTTTTTAAATTGTTGATGCAAAAATATAAAGAAACGCACACATTTTTAGAATGTCTTTGATAGTTATGGGAGTATATCACGTATATATGGTAGAATCAATTAGGAGCAATCTTAAGAACAAACTTAGTTTTTAAGTGTAAGAAAATTTTTTAGTCAGTTAGACAAATAGGCCCTAACAACAAAAACTAACGTATCCAACACAGTACCAGTATATTCGTGCTTTCGGTCGTGTAGCAGGTTGTGCAAATTGAAGAGTGGTTTTGCACGCAGAAGTGGTTGTTTGGGGCATCTGAGATGAATGGAAAACCTGAAATCCAAGCATGCATGATTTTTTGTCAAGATCATAAGTACAAATATTTGATATTCCAGCTTGCATGTGAACAATCTTGGATATCTGATTCTATTAGTTGCTCATACATATAAATTTTTTTATCGATAAAAGAATTGGGGATGCAAAACCAAAATGAAACAAGGATGAAACAGTAATAATAAACAGATACCTACTTTTTAATGAAGTGGTCCACGTAGCTTGAAGTGCCTGAATCTTTATAAGGACTGAATCCATTCTTTTGATGGTCAATATTTGTGACAAAATAAAAGATCTCCTTATGTGGGGCATACACTAAACTATTCTCAATATCTCTAACACTTTTGTAACCGTTGGCAAGTTGCAGGATATCCAAAGGGAAAACTTTTTTATCCACAGTATCTGCTGGATGCCTGAAAATTGGTGAACAAAGGCATCTTTTCATTGTCTTCCAATCTACTTTCATGACATCATATTCTTCCAATATGACTGGAAGCAAAAGGTAGAAGGTCGATGTGCTTGTGTGAGATTCAGCACCCAATTCTACAAACTCAGAAACGAATTCTAATCTATCGAGAATAATTTTGAGGAACATTTCTTGAAAATTCTCCGCCATCTTAATCTGCAAGATGGAAAAGTCCACGCATTAAATTAAATTTTTTTATTTTCCAAAAAAAAAAAGTTATTTACCTCATCTTTGTTGAATTCTACAACTCCAAATGGAATAAATTTTGTCATCACAGATCTACCATGAGCAAGATGAAGGTCCAGTTCCAGTTTCTCAGCCTCCATTGGAAGACGAGTCATGATGAATAAACCAAACTTTCTATAGTCCCTATCCTCTGGAGAGGGACAAAATTTAATGTAATAAGAGTTGAGATGAACACTTTTCTCCTCATTTTTCCACGACTGTCCAAAGGCAGAAGGAACTAGCATCTCATGTAATTCTCCTCTTGAAATGTCATCTGCAAATAAAGGAAAATGAATATAGTACTCACACCATTACGATATTGTTACATACCTACAATAATAAGTTGATAGTAATCCACATAATAATAGTACTACAGCTGAAAACAAATAAAAAACTTGACCATGCAAGCTTAGAAGCACACAAAGATACAAAAAAGAGTTTAATTTAATCCACTGTCAATGTAAAATCTTTTACACTATCTTCCGATCATGTGTTGCTGCAACATCAAGAGTTTAACTATGGTAAATATAACCTGAGAGGTAAATACCTTTTAATGATGTGGCAACACATGATTGGATGATGGATTGATGGGGTAAAAAAAAATTTACAATGACAGTGAACTGACAATAAACTGTCCAAAGAAAAGGTATTTTACAACAGTAATTACCAAAAAAAGGACTACGGAGAGTTTAAAAAGCATGAAAATGATCAGCATGGCAGCATATAAAACCATGCCGAATATGCCACTCTCCTTTGTATGCTCATTGATGACAAGTAAACATGCTCAACACTTTTTTTTTCTTCAAAATATAATGTATAAATTACATTTCTGACAGCCCAATGAAAGATAATGAAAGCAATGACTTATCAGAGGGCAGCTGAAGTTTGACCTTCACACTCATCTGAATCAGAAGAGCCCAAAACCTGCTTCTCTGGCTCTGCATCATCTTGCTTTGGCAAGAGACAATCACTTAAAGCGCCTAATTTATAAAGTTCTTCTATTGCTTTCAGGCAAGCATCTCTTTTTGAAGCTTCCATAGACAACTGTGGTGTACTGACAATTTTGTGTATTGGAGCATTAGAAGGCAAAGTTATCTGGCAGACAATTCCCCCTAAATCATCAAAGCAAAAGAAATTTGGCTTGGGGTTGAAGAACCTGAAAAGATAGATTATGAGACACAAAATATTTGTACTTTCTTTCTGTGAAACTCCTTAGTTCAGTATATATTTTGGATCAAACATAGGTCCAAGCTTAAATAAACACATACTCGTCATGTGGAAGCTTTGAACAATAATTGTGAAGCAATGAGATACTATATCCTGAAGTGACAGAAGCACCAGATGAATCGACTCTGAATATTCTCTCCTCGGGGATGATGTCCGTCTCACTGGATGTTCGGTCAGTAATTTCCATATTCATCCGGAATTCATCTTTCTTAAAACCATCAAGTATGTCTAACTCCTTCTTATTGCCACTGCAAAAATAAGATTCCACAAATAACCAACCGGATGGATTTGCATAAAATATTTTTTTAAATCTATTAATGGTAAGGGTACCTGTCCACCAAAAAAGCATATTCTGACTGAGGCATACGTGCACGGCCTCTTGACTGTATAAAGCTAGCAACAGTTTCTGGAAGATCAAACCGTATGACGAGGCAACATGTCTGAATATCAAGTCCTTCTTCACCCACTTTGGTCGCAATCAACAGATTCAACTGTTAAAAGTGTGAGCCACATAGGCTTATTACTAGAACTCAACTCTTTGACAAGCAGGAAATATATACATATTTAAACCATTATCATAATCATCTGTATCCTTATTTAAGTGCTACTCACCACCTTAACACCAATTATGCTTGAAAGCATATGCATTTGATGCTCTTCCAGTACAGATTTGGATTAATTAAGCCAGAGGATAATCTTTTATTGGCATTCCTTGATTTCCTTGCATTCCCCCAATCAAAATTGTTTGATTATTATATAGATCATTATTGCATATACCATAGTCTATAAGTGCCCTAATTAAGGAGCAATCTTCAGAGATACTCATGTAATTAATACTCTTTAATATGAATATAAACGTATGTTGCGGTTCAGACACGATTCCAGCACACCCTCTACTGTGTTTGCCTTCCCGGAGAGAACCATAAATGAAAATGTTAGGCCCTAAGCCAAAATTCTAAGAGAAAACCATAAGGCTATAGAGTGACCATTTCCAGGCCAAGGAGCTAAAGCGAGGACAAGAACACTCTTATTATAATTAGCAAGTTGTTAAAATCACAAAATCTTCTAAAACAATTAAGCTCATGCATGCATGCAAAATAGTGTATACCTTAACTCAATTTTACCAAACTAAACCAAAATCTAGCATATGGGATCTTACAGACTTTTCATTTGCTAACAATAACATATTTCAAAATTGATGAGTGGAATCCAATAATAACACTTACCTCTCCAGAGCGAAACTTCTCAACAATGATGCCCATGGTCTTTCGTGACATACTCTTCAGTCTAGAATGGACTCCTACTAGAAAATCACTCTTCCACTGCCTTAGAAGCTTGAGCTGTTGTAGTATGTATGACAGGGATCTCGCAGTCACAATTCTATTTACAAAAATTATGCATTTCATGTTTTGTTGCAACCTGAAATTGGAACGCATAATCAGAATTTGCCCATGTTAGTTTTATAACCAAGCCATAGGAAGTCACATATATAGTTATATACATTGTTGAGATCCCACATTGACTCGAGATATGGCCAATGTAGTCCTCATAAGGCTTGGGCAGTCATCTCCTTACAAACCGGTTTTGTGGGGTTGACTTAGGCCCTAAGCCCAATTTCTAAGATGGTATTAGAGCCTATCCTAGATCTATTATTGAGCCACCCGTATTTGTTTACACTCTAGATGTCTGTTCTAGGCGTGAGGGGTGTTGTTATTGGGTCGGGCCTCCCACATTTATCCTCATATTTGTCCACTCTAGATGTTCAGTTCTGGGCGTGAGGGGGGGTGTTGAGATCTCACATTGACAAGAGGTATGGCCAATGTAGTCCTTATAAGGCTTAGGCAGTCCTCTCCTTACAAGCTGGTTTTGTGATGTTGAGTTAGGCCCTAAGCTCAATTTTCTAAGATACATTATACATGAGCTATTTGAAAACATGTCTGAAAGGAATGTTTTAAAAGCATAATTTTTGTCAAATATTAAGAATGAGACATGGTTGCCAACCTGAAGTTGGACAATATCCCAATGAGGCGTAAAAGCTTTGATGAGAAAACGGGCTCTTTTAATATTTCCACAGAGGATGGATCAGATACATTGTCACCTACAGATTTGCAAAACAAAAAACAGCTACATTTAGCTGCACTACAAACACAGCACACATCCTACAAGAACTCTGTTTTTTTTTAAACACATCACAAAAAATTACAATATTGAGAAAGACTAATACATTGCCAGACAAATTATAACCTAACATCATGTGAAATGGAAGCACAAGTAACAGTGCATGGATTTAATAAAAAATTGTTTAAAGCAACAGCTAGAAAATCTGGTAATGCCAATGATACAATTAAAAAAAAAACATCAAGCAATGTCAAAATACCTATTAAGCATTGGGAAGTAAATAGTTCAGCTGCCTTAGCAAGATATTTATCACAAACAGGCCCGTCACTTGAATTTCCTTCTGCCTCAACTAATTCATGCCTCTCAGAATGATCACCACTCGAAAGAACACAACAAGCCTTGGAAGGTGACCATGAATATTAGAGAAGGAAAAAGAATAAAAATCAAAACAGCAAGTTCCCAATTGGAGAAAATAAAGATAAAACAACTGGTAGGCTAAAATATTCTGTAGGAAATCAATCTTAATATGATAACTCATAATAATTAACACCAAATTAGATAATGTATATAGTAAGAGGAGATATAATAGTATAAGAATACATTACCACTATTTAAGCAATAAATGTCTTTCAATACTTTATCACCCGTGCTCTTTTATAGTTATGGATAAAAGAAATATTGCACTGAGACCCCCCAAAAAATAATAATCAGTTGAGCAAAACCGAATCAGGCCAAAAAAGAAAATATTTATAGCTGAAAATTTCAAAATTGTGTGATTGAAAATTCTTGCTGAATCCTATGTAACTGTTACATGGAACAATGTCATAAAGTAAATAAAGCAAATATTTGACATAAAGTACTCAGTAATCAATTTTTCATGGAACAATGTCCTAAACAACACAAGACTCACAATAAAGATCAAAGAAATCAATGAATCCCAAAATCAGCTTCATCCACAGTACCCTGGTCTGTGATATTAAATGCTACATTTTAGGACCTAAAAATTTGTCAAGAGACCCATAAGGCAGACCAAAATAACTGCTACCAATAATAGTCCACATTTTTCTCATACTAGCAAGAACAATGACAAATTGACAGCCCTTCTAACTAATAAAATCATTTCCTAATATCATTAAGACAAGAATATTGATGGAGAATCAATATTGAGTCTGCCACAGTGCCACCATGCTTGACTTAAGTAAGTTATTAACTCTATCACCAAGAAACTCCACATCCCTAGATATTTTTCTCCCTGGGTTTTCTAGTGTTTAGGTGGGGCTGGGGCCAACAAATGGGAACAAATTATGACAATTTTCTTTCTTCAATGCATTATTATTTTTAGATTCTATAAGAAAGCTTTTACCTTAATTATCTTTTTTCCAGTCAAATGATTACACTACTAAGACTTATAATCAAATACAAGAATCCTACCTGCAATGCTCCCCAAATGCCAAGATTCCCCAGGCAGAAGAGCACATTATCATGCATCCGGTTCAGAAGTTTCTTTGTGTCCACATGTTTCTGGTGATCTTCTATACTCTTACCAAGGGTTGCTATGCACTACTAACATAAAATAATGCAGTGATTGGTAAGCCTTGTTTATCTAATCATCTTAAGATCCATACAGAAGTGTACCTGGCGTTTAATGTCCTCAATTTTTGAATACAAGCTATTTTGCGCATTTGCAGTTGAACTATAACAATATATATTAATTACAGGAGTGGTCACAAAAGATTGCAATTCCTTGTCTTCAACTGAGTATACCTACAAACAAGATCTAGATCATTAGAGACAAGCACAAAGCCCAGCATCTAACTGGCACAACTAGATAATTATTCACAATAACCCTGCCCTTTGCACAAATGGCAAGTATAAGGAATTCACAAGCACTATGACACCAATATATTTCTAATGGAGTTCAAATACCGCTTTTCCAAAAACCTTATCCCATACGAACACTTGATCACTATATCGGCATCACCCAACGTATCAATGGTATCATAATCAATACTTAATGGAAATAACATTTGCTTTCTTGCACAGGACAAGAAGGCAAAAATTCGACACAAATATCTTTTGCACGAGCTAAGAATGATGCTGCCAAACTTAACTTTAAGTAATTTGACATATTATACTGTGCAAATCGTACCTTAGCATCAAGCATACGTTCAAGACTATTGATGCTTTTTGGTAGATTTGCTTCACTAGAAGCACCTGAAAATGAAAACACACAAGCTCAGAAAATGGAGGAGGAATTTACTTATTTTGAATAAACTACACTTCTGGCATTCAGCAAAGGTACTTTGTCTGGAAGGATATAAGAATGACAAAACATTTATATGATGGCACATCCACATCCCAGAAAGCAAAGCAGGGAACAGTAAATCTTTTTCGAATACGAATAAAAATTATGTATGTGTATGTATAAACGGAACAGCGATAAGTATATTCAAAACTGCACATACATGTATATCAACGGCACATCACATGATTAGCAGGGCCTAGAAAAATATAAATGAAGGTCAAAGTATTGAAAACTACATTGACATGTTGAAAATTCCAACTTTTTGAAAGAAATAAAATTGTAAAGTACTTAAAGTTTATATAGAATGTCAATAAACTCAGGTTGTCCCTCCTGTCCTTTCCATGTTTCCTCCACCAGAGTCTACCCCTCCTACCACCCTCCAGAAAAAGGTTCCCCATTACCAACTTTGTATATCAACATCATAACACACCATAACAATTTAATATTCAGGGTCTCAGTTTTCTCTTCTCCTCCTTCCCTACCTAAATCCTATAATTCAACAATATCAAAAAAAATAATGAGGGAAATGTCATTTCTCTTGTTAATTCTCAACTTTTTGAAGATAGGCATTATTACTTTACCTTTCCCTACAACGGGGGAAGCAGTCATGCCAAATATACGGGGAACTTTTGTGGAATTCTTGTGGTAGAAGACCTAACAAATTGCCAAATTAAAAAATTGTCACAAAATAAAAAAAAATGGAAATGGAAAGATTTTAGCATTTTCCATTACAAATATCAGTGAAGTTGACAAGAGTGCAACATACTTTCATGATTTCTGCATAAGAATGGTTGCTTTTGACTTGAGCATGATGACATTCATCAAATATCAAAAGTGCAATCATCTCCATCTTGATGAAACAATGAGATAAGTCGTGGAGTAATATTTGTGGGGTCATAACAAGAACCTGAAGGGGGGGAAAACAATAACTCAATGCAAATTTAGAAGCAACAAACTCCATCAGATTAAAATTTAACTAAGCAGAATTTTTGGATTCCAGAAAAGCTGGAGCCGATCTATTTAATTTTTATTTGCCTGAACAGAATTTAATTGTTGTTCCCCAACTTTCTTTCGACAGCTTTTACTTTAAGTTGCTGTAACAGTGACACATTGAAGTTTGGGCATACAACAGAAAAATAATATACGGAACATAATTAATTTCAACATAATTTAACTAGCATTGTCACCTCATACTGTCCAAATTCCTGTTCCCAGTCTCGATGATGTTTCAAGCGCTTGGAACTCCCACAGTGAATCCCAACTTTAAAATCAGTAGAGTTGGCTATAACCCTTGCTTGCTATAGATAAATAAAAGACAGGCCTTAGAAGACATGTAATGGAATGACGAACGAGCTCAAATCAGCTATAACTAAAGTTCAGAAGGAGATTACTGAATACAGGAACATATCACTTCATCAGATTTATGCATAAAATGACTATGCCTCACAGAACAATTACATTACATAAGATTCAAAATATAAAATGTTGAACACAACAATATGTAAAGCAGCTCACCTGATGAACTAAAGCCACAGTAGGGGCAAGAAAGACACATATGTTCTTCTCGGGCTTCCTTATCAAATGACCCATCTCATGCATAAGCAGCACAGCAATGTGAGTCTTCCCACACCCTGTCCCCAAATAAACAATTATATTTTCCTCCATAGCTTTTTTGCACAGCTCCAACTGATACCTTCAAAAAAGACCCAAAATACTCATAAGATTCTTCAAAGTTTCAGAAGATAAGCAAGCAAGGAATCAGAAAGATGAGCACAGCCAACATCACACACATCAGAATTCTGATCCTTATACATTAGGAACGTTTTCTAGAACTGAATAATCATTTTCTGAAATAAAAGATGGAAATAATACACGCTCAGTGGAAACGTTCTCTCATAAACAACAAAACCTGCGGATGTAGTTAAAGTCTCAGCAGTTACATTTTTCTAGATTTTTCTTCACCGCCACATCAGCCAGTAAGTAACTCACCACCCACAGCAACTAAACCCAAGTGAATAAAAACAACAACAAAAATAGCGAACGAGCCAAACCCCACATACCCACTTGAAAATAAACGTGATATCCAGTGAAGAAAAAACAAAAGGAATAGAATAGGGGGGAAAAGTTACTTACTTTCTAGCAATTATCTTCGGGTCTTTCCTGGCGGAGTCGTCGTGATTTTTGACTTGGGATAGACTCAGGGAATGTTCGTGATCGGAGACGCCTATGGTGGGCTCCATGGGTGGTTGGCCGGCACCGGCAAGGGAGGTTTCTCCGTCCGGCATTGCCGGAGGCGCAGAGAGATTGGGGCTTTTGAAGTTGATTCTGTTTCTACTAAAAAAAACTCAGAAAGAGTCAGAATAATGATCAAAATGTACGAAGATTAGATTAGATTAGATTCGAGTGTTCTCAAATTTTGTTCTACTGTGAAGATTGTAGTGGTAAGTGAGAGAGTTAGCAAGTAGGAAGAAATGAATGAAAAGCAGAGGAGGAAGAGAGAGGTGAGGTACTAAGGGGTACCTTAGTGAACACGCTCGCTCGCTCACTGACTTAGAATAGTGTGAGTGTGACCGACCCAACACTCATTCTGATTCCTTCACATAAAGTCATTGGTTGTTATTCGTATCTACATAAATACACGTATGTTTTCCGCCTCATGTCTTTTTCTAGGCATACGTGACCCGACTCAAATTGTTCAGGGCAATTTTAATGGCAACTAGCCAGTTGACCACGGGTCCGGCCGGTGGTTTCTACACATTATAGTGTTAAATTGATACTCTCTTTGTCTCTAATTATAAGAGATTTTTTGTGAGTTTATTTATCTTTTTTTATAAGAGATTTTTAAAAATGTATCATGCATTAATTAATTTTTACCCAAACTATTCTTATTTATTAGAAGAGAGAGGTAGAAATGCATTAATTAAATGAGAGATAGAAAGTGAAAAGAGAGAGGTACTATTATTAAGGACAATTTTGGAAATACAATATAAATTATTGACATATTTAATGTTATAAACTATATTAAATAACTTCTTTGGTGAAAAAAATTTAGGTAAAAATCTTTTATAATTAGGGACAGAAGGAGTATATGATATACTCTAAATTTATAATAATGTCAATTTTGTGACAGTGTTCATGAAAATTTACAAAACTATGAATGGAACACCTAAGCAAATACTGCTTAATTAATCAAAAGAAAAATAATGTTATAACTAGAAAATTTACAAGAATAAATAAAGATGAATGAAGTATAATAAAAAAAAGATGAATGGATCCCGTAAACAAATACTATTTTATTAATAAAAATAAAATCTAAGGAAAAATAATTTTGTAAAAAGAAAGATGGCCTATAAACAATCACTATTTCACAGGTCTAAAATAAAATTAAAAGAAAAATAATTTTACAACTTGAATGTTCATAAGAATAGAAAAAGAATAATAAAACACGTAAGTAAATACTATTCTATTGATCATAAATAAAATCAAATGAAAGATTAATATAAACCGTATGCAAACACCATTTTATTGATCAGAAATAAAATTATTTTTCTTTTGATTTTAAAGAAAAATAATTTTGCAAATTAAAAATTTAAAAGAATAAAAAAAGATAACTGAAACTCGTAAGCAAACATTGACTTATTGATCATAAATAAAATTTAAAGAAAAATAGTTTTTTAACTTAAAAATTTACAGGACCAAAGAAAGATAAATGTAATAGAAAAATTTATAGGAATAGAAAAATAGTTTTGCAACATGAAAACTTATAGGAATATAACTCGTAAGTAAATATTATTTTATTAATCAGAATTATATACAAAAGAAAGATGATGGAAAAGCTGACATGTAAACAATGACAATTTTATTGGAAAGAAATAAAATTAAAAGAAACATATTCATGAATGCTTAATGTTAATAAAAATAGAGAAAGAAGAACAGAACACGTAAGCAAATATTATTTTATTCAAAAGAAAGATGAATAGAACACGCAAACAAATACTATTTTTATTGACAAGAAATAAAATTGTTTTTCTTTTGATTTTTAAAGAAAAATAATTTTACAAACCAAAAATTTAAAAGAATAAAGAAAGATGAAAGAAACAAGTAAGCAAATATTGTTTCATTGATCAGAGATAAAATCAAAATAAAAATTATTTTTTAACATGAAAATTTATAGGAACAAAGAAAGATTAATGGAAACCGTAGGTAATCACTATTTTATTGCTAAGAAAAAAATTAAAAAGAAAAATAATTTTGAAACATAAAAATTTATAGGAATAGAAAAGAGAAATAGAACCCGTAAGTAAATATTATTATATTGATTAGACATAAAATAAAATGAAAAGATGAGTGAAAAAGACGATCCGTAAACAATCGCTAATTTAATGGTCAGAAATAAATCAAAGAAAAAATAATTTTGCAAATTGAATGTTCACGAGAATAGAGTTACAATAATAGAATTTGTAAACAAATATTATTTTATTGATCATAAATAAAATTTTAAAAAAATGAATAAAACTCGTAAGCAAACACAATTGTATTGATCACGAATAAAATTATCTTTCTTTTGATTTTAAAAAAAAATAATTTTGCAATTTGAAAATATAAAAGAACAAAAAAAAGATGAATAAAACCCGCAAGCAAACATTGTTTTATTGATCAGAAATAAAATCAAAAGAAAAATAAATTTTAAACTTAAAAATTTACTGGAATAAAGAAAGATGAATGGAAGCCGTAAGCAATCACTATTTTATTGCTCAAAAAAAATCAAAAAGAAAAATAATTGTTCAACATAAATATTATTTTATTGATCATAAATAAAATAAAAAATGAATGGCAAACATGACCCGTAAACAATCACTATTTTATTGCTCTGAACGCTAATTTTGCAACATGAACGTTAATAAGAATAGAGAAAGAATAATAGAACTCACAAGCAAACACTATTTTATTGATCATAAATAAAATCAAATGAAGGATGAATAGAACCCATAAGTAAATACCATTTTATTAATTAGAAATATTTTTTTTTTATTTTAAAGAAAAATTATTGATCATAAATAAAATAAAATGAAAGATGAATAAAATCCGTAATCAAACATCATTTTATTTATCAGAAATAAATATTTTTTTAAATTTAAGGATAAATAATTTTGCAAATTGAAGATAAAAAAGAACAAATAAAAATAAATGAAACTCGTAAACAAATATTTATTTATTAATCATAAATAAAATTTAGAAAAAAATAATTTTTTAACTTGAAAATTTACAAAAACAAAAAAAGATTTATAGAAGCAATCACTATTTTATTGTTCAGAAAAAATCAAAATGGAAAATACTTTTGTAACATTAAAATTTATAGGAATAGAAATGAGGGATAAAACATGCAAGAAAACATTATTTTAGTGATCAGAAATATAATCAAAAGAAAGATGAATAGAAAGGATGACTCGTAAACATTAACTATTTATTTGTATGAAATAAAATAAAAAATAATAATTTTACAACTTGAATGTTTATAAGAATAGAAAAAAAAGAATATAACTCGTAAACAAATATTATTTTATTAATCATAAGTTAAATCAAAAGAAAGATGAATGGTAGCAGTATTGATTCCACCCGAGGGTAAAACCATGCCTTGGCCAGTCCAAGTCTCTACGGACGAACGCAGATTAGCCATTCGTTGAAAGCGTTGGGACACTGTGTGGAGTCGGAGCAATCTCCCCTCGAATAAAAAAAAAAGATGAATAGATATCGTAGGAAAATACCATTTTATTGATCAGAAATAAAATTATATTTTTCTATAATGAAAGTTTAAATGAGCAAAAAAAAGATAAATGAAACCCGTAAGCAAATATTGTTTTGTTTATCAAAATTAAAATCAAAATAAAAATAATTTTTTGTCTTAGAATAAAGAAAGGTGAATGAAAACCATAAACAATCACTATTTTTTTTATCAGAAAAAATAGAAAAAGAAAATAATTTTAGAACATGAAAATTTATAAGAATAGTAAGGAAGAATAGAACCGATAAGTAACTCTTATTTTAATAATCATAAATAAAATCAAAGAAAAAATGAATGAAAAAAATGACCTATAAACAATAACTAATTTATTGGTCAGAAATAAAATTAAAAAGAAAATAAATTTGAAAATTGAATGTTTACAAGAATAGAGTACAAACAATAGAACTCGTAAGCAAATATTATTTTATTGATCATAAGTAAAATCAAAAGAAAATTGAACAGAATCCATAAGCAAACATCATTTTCTTGATCATGGATAAAACTATTTTTCTTTTGATTTTAAAGAAAAGTAATTTTGCAAATCAAAAATTTAAAAGAACAGAAAAGAATTAATAAAAGTCATAAACAAACATTGTTTTATTTATAGAAACAAAGAAATATGAATAAAAACTATAAACAATTATTATTTTATTGTTTAGAAAAATTCAAAAAAGAAAATAATTTTATAATATACAATTTTATCGAAATAAAACTCATAACAAAATATTATTTTATTAATAAAAAATAAAATAAATAAATAAATAAAAATGAACCGTAAACAATCACTGTTTTAACAGAAACAACAATGTTGTGAGGGCATGAGCGGTGAGCCATGAGGAGAAGTAAATTAGCCATTAGAGATGAAGTGATCGGGGAAAAAAATATTTTTATGGATAGTAAGTAACCGTAAAGGAGAGAGAGTTGAACAATTTTGACACTGTAGCCGACAAGATATTTTTTAGCGGGCTAGTTTCGTAATTGTGTAAGTATTTTGTTGACACGTGGACCTAGCTTTTTTGTAAAATGACCAAAAAACATGTTTTTGTTTTTATTAACAGTAAATAGATAGATAATAAATAGGATAAGTTATTTACTATCTATCTTTTATTATTTTCTATCTATTCTAATTTTTTTTTTATAAATGGGAGGGTATAAGCCCAAAAGGAAATTATAAAGCAATTAAATGGAAAGTAATGACTCCCAAAATATCATAAAGCAAAATTTGAGCAATAGAAGCACGAGGATGGTCATGGATTATTACGTTATTAGCTTGGTTACATTTTAGGTTGGTCAGATAATCATCATTCATTTATCTCTCTAGGAACATGTAAAATTCGCACTATTCAATTGTCTAAATATTTTATTTTATAAAGATGAATTTTGTCATGTAGAGAAATATCATATATCACCACTGTGTTCTTTATTTTTTGATCTAAAAAGTAAAAACTATTTTCTTTTTTTAATTATAATTTTAGAACAACCATTACTTTGTTGTTACAATTAGTAATCATTGTCATTGATAATCCTAATAGCATTATTGCATGCTAGTCTTTAAGTATTTAAATTGTAGTTTTTTTAATACGTTTTATTTCATTCTATCTCACACTTTTAAATTAATCATTGTCTGTAAATATTAGATTTAATAATTATTTCATTCTTTTGTTTAGTAATTACATTTTTTTTACGACAATAATTACATTACATAATGTTAATTGAATTGAATAATCATTTTATTCTTACATAAATGAGTAATTATTATTTATATATAATGAAATTTAAATATTGATGATTGGATCATTACGATTTACATAAAGCTGACATAAAATAAGTATTCCACGTGTTATAATACGTTCACTGTACAGTCACCAGTTACGACCTTTAACAAAAAGACACAACCATTAAAACAAAACAAAAAAACCTATCCTTATTAATTAGTAATTGCTACCTTCAACGAAAAGGCACAACGATTAAAACAAAAAAATTAAAACCCATCCAATCATTGAACTGTAAATTTTAAGCTAAAATTTTAAAAACCTAAATTTAATTATTTTTTATATATTAATTAAATATCTGAATCAATTTTGATCTATAACTTATATAATCCTAAATCCTATACAATTCTAATTTTTAATATGTCATGATTTTTTTATATCAATCCCCTTTTTTTTATTTCTTATTCTTCTTAAAAGCTATTCCTTAAATCTATCAATTATTATTATCAATTAAAAATTCATATATTCAAACTTTAATGCCCCATATTGAATTAAAATTAGTATATGTAAATAATTTTTTTTGGTCAATAGTATATGTAAATAATTGTACATTCATTTTTTTGGTCATGAATAATTGTACCTTCTTTTTTTTTTTTGAAGGAGAATAATTGTACATTCTTAAAATGCAAAGTTTGAGAGACTAGTCAGGTTCGCTCGGACTAGTTCAACCTCTTGCTACAAAACTTTCGGCCAGTAAAAATGGGTTCAATTAAATCGAGCTCAACACAAAACTTGTTTAGCAAGAGAATGTTTTCTGGTTGTAATAAATAAAGGGCTTTTTCTATTGACACATACATTGGTTTCTAACTACACATACACTCAAATTTAAATACCAAAAATGCCCTCATCGCGTATGTTATTTTTTTTGGTTGTATCGTAATTTTGCGGAACTAATAGTTCCGTGTTACAAATAACACACGCGGAACTATTAGTTCCGCAGGTGTTATTTGTACCACATACACATACAAATAACACCTGCGGAACTATTAGTTCCGCATGTGTTATTTGTAGCGCGGAACTAATAGTTCCGCAGGTGTTATTTGTAGCACATGCACATACAAATAATGTCTGCGGAACTATTAGTTCCGTGATAAAAATAACACATGCGGAACTAATAGTTCCGCAGACATTATTTGTATGTGCATGTGTTACAAATAACACCTGCGGAACTATTAGTTCTGCGCTACAAATAACACATGCAGAATTAATAGTTCCGCATGTGTTATTTGTATGTTGACCCAGTGCGAAAGCCGATTTTAACAAAAGACCACATTTTTTCACATGGAAACAGGCTTCTGAGCAAAACGCAGGACTTTGCCCTGCGCGTCGCGTGATTTTGGCCAAATTCGATCGTTTAAGGGGTCAAAATGACAATTTTGTTATTTTTTTCGTTATTTCGTTACCTCGCGGAACTATTAACTCCGCACTGCAAATAATGTCTGCGGAACTATTAGTTCCGCGTGTGTTATTTGTAGCACATGCACATACGAATAACACACGCGGAACTAATAGTTCATTAGTTCCGCAGGCATTATTTGCAGTGCGGAACTAATAGTTCCGCAAGGTAAAGAAACAACGAAAAAAAATAACAGATGCGATGAGGACATTTTAGACATTTTACCTCTTATGTATGTGTAGAATGAAATGTATGTATGTGTTAATAGAAATTGCCTAAATAAAGGGACGAGAGTTCCCTTTTTTTTTTGGGTGAGGGTGGGAAGATGCTCAGCAGCTTCAATATTGCTTTTTCATTCCTTCCAGAAGAAATAAAGGCCTATGCAATCTCATCACACCTATTAAGGAACTGGTTAACTTATCAGAGGAACCAACCTTGAGTGAGAGGCACGGGAGAAAGAAAAGAAACAAAAAACAAAAACCAAAGTACCTGCAGAAAATTCACTCAGATTATTGTTTCTTATTTGAATCCCCAGTGTAAATTGAGTCATAATAATGGAATGGAACCGGGTGATTTAATATTTTTGGCAGAACACCTTAAACCTCCAATGGTACAGCAGATTCAAGTTTCAAGCGGTTTAATCGGACAGTTCCAAGAATGTATTCTGGCAGCTCCGCCTCTCCTTTTGCCTGCAAATATAACATCAGTCAATATCTGGAATACTCGGCATGCAAATGCTGATGAAATTTTCCAACCTTTAGAAGCGAATGCACTAGTAATTTATATTTATATATATATATATATATATAAATAAAATAATCAAGCCCACACTCCATTAGAATGCAATAGATGAGAACATGATCAATGCAAGAAATGAAATGTACCAAGAAGCCCAACATATAAAAAATAGTATTCATCAGAAAAGAAACTCTGGCATAGTAACTGGAAGAAAGAACAGAGAGAAGGGACTTGTAATATTGAAAGAAAGAAGATTATGATTGATGCTTTTCTGAACATGGCATATAGCACATTATATAATCGGCTCCAACTAACCGAATACAACTGAGTGTAACTAACTAATCATTTCTATGACACATGTGATAGTATGCCTGCGAGTATGTGGTATTATACATATTGTGATGAAGAATATATACTTTACAAAGAAAGGAGAGAAAATACATTCTGAGAAGAAATCCAAATTCCAACCTCTTTGCATGTTGGTATAAGGGAATTCCCTTTATTCGAGCATGAGCATGGCCCAAAATAGAAACCATAAACACAATCCTATGCCATAATGAAATAAAGGGTAAACAGACACACTTGAACAGCATCCCTCCCCAACCAAATCCACCCGAAAATTGCATACATAACACAGTTCCATAAAATCATAGCTTCCCCAGATATCAAGTCTACACCAAAAGGAACTAGGGAAGATGAAACCATTAGAGGATAGTTTGTCCATGAATATTGTGACCAGAAAGGCACAAACCTCTATCAAAATCGCAAGGTCAACGACTAGGCTTGTAACATATCCCAGAACAACGCCAATGACTCCCCTAGCTACAGAGGATGATCCAATGTCCACGTCAATCTGCACAATACAAAACATTACCTTGAAAGTGTAATTTACCAGACAAAATGAAAACGTTGGGTCATAAAGATGATAAGATATTATGGAGTGACTAGAAAGAAATCAATATTAGAAGTATATTTGTGCATTTGTATTACTTGTATTTCTCGTCTTGTAGTTCCTATTAATATAAATGCAGAATGGGCCTTGGGCTCATAGGTTCGCAGGCTGGGCCTATAACCAGCTGCATTTAAGTGTGTTAGGATGAGCTTAATGTAGCTCAGTAATCAGATTCTGCAGGTAACAGACTCTGACAGTTATAACTGTCAGTTACAGTTCTAACTGTAACCTGATCTATAAATATTGTTCTCATGTAATCAGCTATAAGCTAAGTCAATTTAGAAATACCAATTTCAGATTCTCTAAAATTCTCTCTTACGTTTTCTTTCTCTTATCATTTTCTCAGCAATACAAATTTTAATAATCATCATCTAAACTGAGTAGTCAAACGGGAAAAATGCTAAGGTAACATTACCTCCAAAAAATTATCTTGTCTAAAGTATTTACAAGTCACAGCTTTCCCTAACAGGCAAGCTTTGGTTCCAACAGCTCTTTTGACCATCCAATATCCCTGTATCCATTGAAAATCATTAGCTGCTCAGAGCCATCAGGCATCAAACAGTGCATATAGATAAAACTTCATTGAGAATCACACACCTCAACTATACTTGGAATTAGCTTGAATCTTGAGTCCCGAAACATGTCACTCCCATTAACAAACTTAGCCAACAGAGAATTTTTATTTATTGGTCTGTCAGCTGCATAATATAGAACCAGACTGTAGTTTGGTTTGCCAGGAACCTGAATACAATACCAAAAAAAACAAAAGAAAACTAACTTGAGAAACTGGTTTGTAAGAAGAAACTGTAATTTTCAGAGAAGATATCATACTTTCTCTTGTTCATATGGAGTCAAACAATGCTAGAATATAAAGGCAGAGTTGGTTAGGAAATACCAATCAATGAATCTACTACAACATAGGAAAATACAAAGGGAGAAAATAAGGGATCAAAACTGGAACTTAATCCTGATCTGAATTGGATAATTCGGATCTTATTCCAATACTAACTAATCCTCCTGACTTTCCTAACAAATTTCTACACCCCCATCAAGTTGGTGCATAAAATCCATCATGACCAACTTGCTTACAAGAAGTGCAAAGTCAGGTCAAAGTAGTCCTACAGGGAGGACGTCATCTAGCTGCTGAGTAGTTGGAATGAATGGAATATAAATAACTCCATCTATTTTCTATTTTATGAAGTGCATGTTGATTGACCTGATTTCCACAAATTTAGTTCAATCATGCTGTACTGAATTCTGAGAAACACTTATTGCAGCCTAGTCATCACAATATAGCTAAATTGGTAGGTTGATATGCATTGCCAATTCTTCAAGCATCCTATTAATCCATAGCATTTCACAGACTCCATGAGCCAAGACCTTATATTCTGCCTAGCACTACTCGTTGCAACTACATTCTGTTTTTTACTTTTCCATGTAACCAAGTTCCCCCACACAAATGTGAAGTATACTGACATTGATCTCAATCCGCGACTAATCTTGCACAATCAGCATCAATGTAGGTTTCAATGGTCTTCTGTGTAGTTTTATTTTTTAAAAATAGACCTTTACCCGGTGCCACTCTTCCATTATCTTAGGACTTCTTAGAATTTGAGCTTAGGACCTAACTTAACCCCACAAAACCGGTGGCTTGGCCTAATAACAATACCCCCTCACGCCTAGGAATAGACATCTAGAGCACGGATAAATACGGGTGACCCAATAACGGCTCTCATACCATCTTAGAATTTGGTGAGGATAGTCCAAAACTTATAAGGACTACATTGGCTATATCTCTAATTGATGTGTGATCTTAACAGGACTCAACAGACTACCTTGAGATGTTCCTCACAGGGTTATTGGAGTGTGCTGGCAGAATATGTATTTGTATGCATTTACACTAGTAGGCCAACTATGCTTTGATACCATTTCAAAAAACTACGTGATAATCAAGGACCTAAGAACGGTTTTCTCAACTCTCAAGTCTTAACATATTTGATAATCTTTTGCACTAGTGTGTGTGTGTCAAAAATAAGAACAATAACAACAACAACATCCGAACCTGGAGGTTAATGACAAGGATAAATGGAAGCTTTTTGCCGACTTCTGACTGAAATTCAGAAGGAAAGGATTAGAAAGTATGATAAATAATAAATATAAAAAATTAACAATCCCAAAATCTCCAGCTTATGGTTTCCAGAATATCAAGATAAAATACATAAATAATTCCAACCACATAATTTTCAGCATGCATTGGATTAAAAGGCTTAAAGAGCAGCAACATCATTTAGAAATTTGCAGAAAAGATATGGCTTTGTGAGAAAAGAAAAGAAAAGATGATCTAGAACCACATCAAACCGCAGAAGGAAAAAAATACAAGATTTTCCATGATAAACAGAGTAGCCAATGACATCAAAGAAGCACAACCATACAGGAGATACATGATATGTTACATTGTTGGCAAAAACTGCGGAACTATACCAAACTAGTCATAGAAATCCAGTGTCAACAAGTTAAAAATAGGACAATGACAAACTGAACAATGGTATAAAAGCTCCAATGGAATAAGGATTTAATGAAGGTTGTATCAGAGACACGGATCTTTCACTTAATTTCCAACAAATCTAATTTGTGCAGCACTAGGAACATGAGAACTTCAAAGCTTGGGTTAATTGATGGTTTGGCAAAATCATTTCTTAAATCAATGTGTCCAAAGCAAAAGGAACATTTTTTCCCCAAGTATACTTTACAATAATATATATATATATATATATATATATATATATATATATGAATATTAAAGATATAAAATTCTGAAAAATTTGATGATACCTGAACTAAACACCTAGGGTGTAAGGCAATTCTATCTGCAGATTTATTGACTGTAAACCAATCCACTGCTATGAGCTTGAGAAGAGGATCTCCTCCAACTACCTGCATGAAAAAATTTGTGTTTTCAACATTCAACCAGAACAAAGCAAAGCAACATATGGATCAAAACTATGCAAAAGTAGATAAAGATCTTTGTTGAAAAAGGTAGTTCTGAAATTGAGAGATATTGATATTTGTATTTGCAAAGAAAAAAGCTCAGAGTTTACATGACCAGGACGCCTGAAACCCCTAATACCCCTCCATTGCGAGGACAGAAATAAGGGAAGTTTGAACTGGATTGAAGCACATGCAGACTATTACAGCATCACTTAACATCAAGTGAAAAAAAGTTTGCACTCTTTTTCCTTATAACCAAAGAGCTTAAATGGTCAATTCACCTTAGAATTATCTTTAAGATAGTTCTTTCCTCTAATCATAAATCCTTTTCCACTAGGAGAAGACCAACAGTTTGCGTCATTGTCATCCATTCCTTTGCGCAAAGAACCATGCGAGTCACTTGGATGGATTGGGATAGGAGTTGCATGAGGATCCAATTCTTCACTTAGATCAGGAGCTGCTTGCAATGACCAAGTATATTAGACTTAAATATGGGATGAAATCGAAAAATTAAGAAGCTGCATGTAACTCTAACCATTTACTTACAAATGATAGAATGCTTTATTCATTTTTACTATTTCCAATTTTCTTTTAATCTTGTAGACTAGAGGTGGATTGAAAATAGGTATTAACATAAGCCAACTCTCCCAAAAGCTTAAGCTGTATGGTGAAAGCACGTGAATGATTTTATATCTAACAAATCTTCTCACACGAGTCCTTTGGCCAAGAAACATGGACAATGTACATGTCTAACCTTGTGCTGAAATTTAACTTTTGTTTAGAAGAATGGAGGTATCATGGACCAAACTTCGGACCACATGGTCATAAAAGTTCTGATCATGGCGTGAACCAACTCTTCCAAATAGTATTCCAAATAGTTAAGATCTTACGTGAAAGCACGTGAAAGATTTTATATCTAACAGTTACAAACTATAGAACATTTGTATGAACTGTGAGGGTGCAGTCATACGGGAAACTTGACAGAACTCTTAGACATATTAAAGTTGTAAAGAACAATTACAAAGGAACATAAATGCAAAAGAAAGTACATCAAATCAAAAGAGCAATCCAGTCCTTTTGTATATCAGACAAAGAAACGCCCTTGCAAAACCCAAACCCATGAAGAAGTTAAAAAAAAAAACAGGGAGCAATTGTTTTCTAAAATATTTAAGACTTCAGAACTCAAAAACCTTTGTTTGCATCTCAATTAGATAGTTCCTCGCAGTATGACTTAGTGGTGGAGGGAAGGGAGGTGAGAGCCAAAAGAGGCATGTGCTCCTTCCTCATTTCTTTCCTCCCCTTTAACAATGCACTGCATTTTGACTTGTTTAAAATTATTTTTTGATGTGCATCTCCTCAATAACTTTGTCTTCTTCGCATCCTGATTTTCTTATCCAGCTTCTTTATTTTTTTCCCATATAAAATAGTGTCATTAATAGACAATATTTTAGGGAATATAATATATTACCATGCTACTTGTTGTGCACCCAAAGCAAAGCTGTAAAGGCTTCTTTTGTCTTTATGTAGTTGTGGTATTTGAATAAATATAGGTACAGGATCAGCTTATGCATGAGAATGATTGTGAGTATAGTAAAGATTTGCGTTTTATCCACCTCACCTCTCCTTTGTTATCATGGTCTCTCTCCTTGAAAGTTAAAACAGTACTGTTTTAAAACATGGTATTGCAGAGATACCATCCAATTCCATCATGAGGAGTGTCTATAATTCTGCCGTATTAGGCTCCCCACTTCCAATGGGACTCTTTTTCATAACATTTTCTCTGTTTTTACTTTTTCCTAAGAAAGAATCAGTTATGTTCATAATTGTTTAAAGTTCTTGGTGGCTGATCAGTTTTCCTTGACCTGCTAAAGGTGTTTTTATGTGTATTATTGGTGGTTGATGAGTGATCAAAGTTCATTGGATAGTCTAAATAAATAGAACTACACAGAAAAAGTTACTGGATTACGGTGAGCGAGGTTATGATAGCCATTAGATGTAGGGAGTAAAAAAATAAACCGTAGATATAGAGCGGGTCTATCGTAGGACACACACACTGGATTACTGCACCTCTCTTCTTCTCCGATAAAATTTACCCCTACCGCCACCACCCTTCCACCATCTCCGCCATACTCTGCACGCCGCCTATCCCGTCACTTCCGACGTCCTCTGCCTCCTCTCCTCACTCCGCCTCGTTTTCACCGCTAGCGTCGCAACCGACCACATCGACCTCCACGAGTACCGCTGCCACGGGATTCAGGTCACCGGCGCCGCGGGATTCACCCACACGACGGTGTCTCGGTACTGCGTCGTCACGAGGCGGTAGGTGACGGAGTCGACGACGGGGGATGTCGGCGGCGAGTTGCGAGAACTTCTCCTGGATGTCGGCGTTGGTGGGGCTGACGTGGAGCACGATGATAGGAACGTCACCCAGCGACTGGAGTTCACCGCGACGACGAACTGGTTGCCTTTCCCTCCTTGGGTGGTGATCCTGATCTTGTTTTCCTTCTGGTGCCCATCCATGGCTACTTGGGAAGAGAGAGAGCAAGGGGTGATTGAAACTGTAGAAGAGGAAGAGGATAGCAATACATGGCGGGTTGTGTGGGTGTGGGTGACGTCTCGCAGCCGGCGGTGTGAGTGTGTGGCGGTTGGTGGTGGACGCTGAGAGAGAGAGTAAAAGAGAAAAATTTTCAGTGTTTGTGTTCCCACGGTAGACCCTCACTATATCCACCGTTCAATATTTTTACTCTTCATCTAACGGCTACTGTGATGTCGCTCACCCTAGACGAAGCCTAGCTTTGGTACTTTATCCCTAGCAAATAACATGAAACAAAGGAAAAGCTGACCTGCAGTTCGCTTCAGAGCTAAGCCTGTGATTGCCCATGAAATATTCTTTAGTTTGACTCTTGGCTCCTGATAAATTGGATAAGATATTAAACTATAGAACTTAACAAAAAGAATATTTTTTCTTAATTCCAAATCCGTCACATACAAATCCTAACATTCATTTTTATTGCAGACTATTTTTAGAGTTGATAAGTAAAATCAATCAAACCTTCACATCAAGTTTCTCGTCGCCATCACTTTCTTCATCTGATGATGATGATTCAGCAGTAATTGCATCATAAAACTCATCCTGTGCTTCATCCTCATACTCAGTATTGGAAACGGAAACATCAGAGATTTTGGAATGAACTATTGTGGTGGCATTTTCATGGTGGAGTGCTGGATTGGCTGCAATGTATTCCTTCAGACCTGAATCATTATTTAACAACATCTATTAAATGCCTCTGGAATAGTATTCACACACAATTTGTTCAATATGAGAATACAAGGCACACCAAAAGTGCATTAGAAGCAATTTTCTTTTCTTGTTTTGAAATGGAAAATAATATTTTATTAAGAGCGAAGAAATTTGACGTGTCTTCGAAAGAGGGTTTGAGAAATACTCAAACTAAAAATGAAAAACAACAGCTTCCAGCAGTAACTAACCAAGATCCTACTAATGTCTCTTTATATGAATATGAACAAGGGGGACCCTGTAAAGATACCGTAACCAGAGAATCAAAGAAAAGAAAAACAAACAATCCTACCCAAATAGAGAGAAATTGACACCCGGGTGTTTAAATGAACATGAGTTACCCCATATCCAAGAATCTTGAAAAACTAAAGATCAACAGAAATCATATATTTTACTACTTCAAGGATCATCAGAAATCCTTTATCAGCATCAATTGCACTTGATTAAGAAATTCCTCTAAGTTCAGGATACCTTCCTTACAGTGGCAGAGGATTGTGTGCTGCCCTTTTTGATAAACTGATGAAGTAGCAGTTTGTTTAAAGTTCTTATGTTTTTTACTTTATTATATCAGTCTTTTTTAGACTTTAGAGTGTTTTTCTATGTATTAAGCAGTCACATGACTAGCATGTGAGCTATTAATCAGGTTTAGGCTTAAGATTATTGGGGACCATAAATGTTCTAGGTTTCTGTGTTTAGATTACTAATTTTGTGTCCAAAAAAAGCTTTTAATCAAAAGCTTCCTAAGAGTTGTATCAAAAAAAAAAAGCTTCCTAAGAGTTGTATAAAAAAAAAGCTTCCTAAGAGAGCTTCTAAAATAAAATTAATTATTTCCCAAAAATAATTGTTACCAAACATGCACAATGCTTATAATCCTGGTACAGATAATCCTAGGGATTTGTATTTGGCATCTTTGAACCATCATATTATAATCCCTCTCTTTTATCATTCTGTTTCAATCTATTATACTTCTCTTCCCCGATTCTATTGCTTTAGTTGCTTTCTACCTTCTACTGCATTATTAGCTATCACAAATTGCACATCCTAGAAAGAGAACAAATAAATGAAGCAAAAATGGATGGCAAATCAAATGTAAAGCACCAAACACGTCTATTTCACTGTAGGAACCCTATGCAAAGAGTAAAAGAAGCTTTCAGGGCTAATACAATGAAAGACTCTTCGAATAGAGAAAAGATGATTGACTAAATGTACAAATAGAGTTACCAGTCACAAGAAGAGATTGTTTTCTAACAAGCAAATATTGACATTATTTTTGCTTGATTTTTCTGAACTAACTTAAGTATAGAACATAAAATGTTTCTATTAGAAATTATTTAATTAATAATGTTGCCCTCCAAATTTTGTGCCCGGGTTCCTCCATTGTTCCTTTAGTTGCTTAAATGTCATTAATCAGGCTGTTAAATTAGCTAGACCATGTTCTCTTTCTGTCAGTGACGGCTTTAGTTTACAAACAAGTGATAATTAATAAATAAATGGAGGTCAATCCAGTCTGAACAGTTTCAATAGTCATAGCTTAAATGTAGGGATGTGAGTTTGCATGTTGAAATTGAAATCAAATAGTGCCTTTACTCCATTCGTCTCTGGTGTTATTTCAAATTTATAAGGTTACTAATAAAATGGGATCAGATCTCAAGTAATCAGATTATTCCCAAACCAGAAGTTAATCTCCCAGCATTTACTTTTCTCTTTATCTCATGCTACACCACCAAAAAGAAAGCTTTTCCTCCACTCCCCTCACAGTTTCCCTTTTCCTGATTCCCAAACACCCCTAATCAATAGAAAAAGGAAAGAAAATCTGAAAGAAGGAAAGTGAATGATATTATATCAGAATAGTGTCTACTGTAATAGTGAATATCATGTCATAATTAACAGACCTGCTTTTCTCGCACCAACTAAGAACTTAGTTTGAGAAAGACCTGAGAACTATATCAAACTCTGAGTGGCCAAGTTAAAATACCTAGATGACTACAAGCAAGTAGTTTGGACAACATAATTTTGATAATCTGAACTGCCAGTGATTCTAGACAATTCAGAGAGAAGTAAGATGAAAACTACAGGTCAAATAGTTAACCTGCCACTTGGCACAATAATGCATAAGGAATGCTCCTCTCAAATTTTGAGCACCGGTTGTTCTTCCACCGATACCAGGATGCAGAGTATATCTCCAAAGTGTGGGTCACTAGACATCTTGGGCTATTTGATGCCATAGGTGTGTTCAAATTTCTAATCTCCCACGTAGATGCTGCAGCCAGAATACAATACATACAAGGATAAGGTCAATGCCCAAAAATACAGACATCGGTTGTTATATTTTCTTTCTTCTAATCAGTTTCCAGAGAGTTCTGAAACTAAATAAGATTAAAAGACAGTTTATATCATAAGCAAACAACTTATCAAAATAAGCTATTGAATTCAAGCAAGCAAACCACCAATTTTCAAGGCAGTACAGAATGTCAATCAATCTGTACATTTTCTTTAACAAGAGAGTCTTGTCAAGGAAGAAAATTAAATGGATTGCACAAGAATTCAAGAGTATTTACTAAAAAAATTATAATCTTTCATGTTGAAGAAACATAGAATTGCCCAAATTTGAATAAAACTGAAATACATAAAAAGAAGCAAGTAGATAATTTGAAATTATAGGGAGAAGATGGAAAGGAGATAATAGGCTTCAAATGACATTTTCTTTGGGTGAGTAGTAATATGTCAATTGTTAAATGTGATCATATGAAATGTATTGCACTACAAAACACTAACCAATAGAAAATAACCTATTTATATTAATGCTAATATACTGCCTAGAGTAATAGTGACTGCAACTAGTACAAACCCAGCCCAATAACTCCTTAGACAAAACAAAATTATATTCCTAATATAATATAAATGTTAATATTTTAACAAAATAATGTACAATGAAGAAAAAAAATATACCAATAGAAACTACTCTATGTTGCGTTTGAACAAGTTGAAACTTCATATAACTGACTGCAACTTCTGAATGAGCACAAATACCAAGCACCACTCTACTAGTCAATTTCTAGGATTTAATGCAAAAAATTGCCATCTTACGATTAATTTTTGCACGGCGATATCCGGATCTTTGAGGCTTTTTCTTATGTATAGCTGGAAATTGCAAGATAGCTGCATGAATTAAATACATAGAATATTTCAGTAAATATTTTTATGGTAGTTGAAACACAGCACTATTTCAACTAAAACAGGAAACATATTCAATAATCACTGGTGATGATCCGTATCAGTAAAGGTTACAACAGCCACCATAGCAATATCAGACTTCAGTACTTCAAAATTGATAACAAGTTTGTACAACATTAAGTAACATGGATGTCATGCATTGCATGCATAACAAGAGAAATTTCACTTCTGTAGCATTATTGCAGTTTGATATGTATTATGTACAAGATTCAGTCTCTTGAAAATTCAACAGGCAAATGAAGTACACAATAATACTATACTAGCAAAGAAAGTAAATGAACTAATTCTTGACCATGACAAAATTTCCAAGCAAATGATCACAATAACCATATTCTTACTGTATGTTCCATCTTGTCCACGAAACCATTGCCTAGAGAAGACAAAATCCTGCTTCGAATGCCACCTAGGTTAAGTTTAAAAGGAAAAACATTATATAACATTTTAAAAAGTAAAATATTCAAAAAGAAATTAATAACACAATAGGAGAGAGAAGACAGAGATGTGATGAAATTGTCGCTACTTGGCAACTTAAATGTCATCACAACTAACTATAGCAAGGACTGACCCAAACACACACACACAGCCAAATACACAACCAATAAGTTAGCACAAGGCTAATATGAAGAATTTTATAGAATGGAAGTCAAAGGCAATAGGAAAAATCAAATTAATCAGTGCATGCAAATTATCAATGAAAAATCCATACTTTATATACACAAATAAACAAGATTATTAATAATGAATTTTACAGAACAAAGCATACTATTACAGCAATCCAATTGCAATGATTTTATGCTTTTTGAAATTTAAAAAGGTTGACATCAATTGATTACCGGGATAGATACTTAGGATCATATTTCCCATAAACAATGTCGTAGTGTCCATCGTAAGAATCTACCAGCTCTAAGTCACACATCAACATATCCCACCTGCAAAAAAAATTATTGAAGAGATTAAGAGCCTGTTTAGTTTGACAAAATATTGTCTATTCCATTCCATTTCCTGTATTCATTAATAATTACAGAAATGAATATTGTTTATACTTTTTCCTGTTTTCAAATATTGTATAGGAAATGGAGAAAACAAATATTTTAAAAAGGGAAAAAGGTAAAATGAAGTGGCATTTTTTGTAATTATTAGTGAAAAGAAGAAATGGAAACAGGAAACATTTTTTCCAAAACCATACAGACCCTAATTTTCCCAATATGTTACCAATATTCTCAAGAAATTTTCATAGTCTACTTACTCGTATCTTTTCTGTCGTTCAGTGTTTAAAAGCACTTCAAAAACAGTATCTGCAGTTGCATCAATAACACCGACAGACTTTGCAAGAATACCCTTACCATTCTACAAAGCACAAAAAAGTAACACAGCAGAAACCAGTCATATCATAATGAATCAAAGCACTGATCTCTATTGTTTTAAATGCAACAGAAACACATCAAGGCTTTTATACTTTCCCATTAACGTCATGGTAAAATAAAAGCCAATCCATTCTCCATATAAAGGACAACAATATACACAAGAGGTATCCTTTTGCTAATGGCCAAAAGAACAAAAAAATAAATAAAACTGACCTTAGTATAACTATGAACAGATACTGCTCTCCACAAGTTCATAATAGGAGGAAAAGAAAACACTTCTAAGAGATTGTAAGTGAAAGTTTCTTACTTGCATCCATTAATTGCCTTAAAAATCTCGTATGCATAGATATGAAAAGAAAATATTTGACAGTTAATCATTCTGGAAGAAAAAAAAAATTGAGTTCCATAACAGCCAAAAAAAATTCTTCTAGTTTAATCAACAATGAGTTCAATACTAATAGTCATGATGACTGATGAGGAATACTTGAGTTTATAAAGACCAACCAACCACATGAATCTCAAATCAGAAATATTCATTTGAGGGACAAAGGGAGAACAGAAGCACACGTAACTCCTGAATCAGAAACTCATTTCTCTAAATTCCTTTAGCAATATCAAAATTTTACCATTATTTCGGTCATGAAATCTGTTTGATTTACTATAAATAACTATTGTTCCTGACATCCTGGTAATTAGCAATCTATCTTATAACTATAAATGGCAGTTGTGGATACATACACTGATGCACCAGAAGAAATCTGTGTTAAGCAACCTATGCTGTTCAGGCTTCACAACCAAAATATCAACATAGACAAACAAGTACTTGGCAATAAAAGAATCAGCAACAAGACAAGTATTATACTCTTACAACTCCTATTAGAATGACAGACATAAATCAAAAGCTAACTAGTTTTCAAGAAATATGTTGATAATCAGTATCACCCAGGATCTTCCCCAACTCAAATAAGTGCATTGTACATACCTTGTAATCAGAAACATCCTCAAAAATTCTAATTCCTGTAAACACAAACAAAAAGCATCTAGAAATATAAGGTTATATCCGACTATAATTTTTTCTATCGTTACTAATATAAACAAGAATTACATGTAGGAAAAACCATAAGCAAAAGCATCATTGTGTTAAGAGAGTCTAACAACCAAATCATGCAAAGAAAGGACAAAGCGTACAACACTACTCAAGTTGCCTTGTCCCAAATAAAGTAATAATTTTATTCCTCTGTAGAGTTTCTTTTACTTTTCTTTTTCTTTTTCCTTGTAAATGAAAACTTTCTACAAGGCAAATAAAATAAGAGACCAAAGGAGGTGAGGATAACACCCTCCAAAATTTCCCCCTTGATCCACTTGTTGAATTGATTACCCCAGAGTCCTATTATTATTTCAGAGGACCCTGGCCATCACATCACATCATCCTCTACTCAAACACAGAAGTTGAAGTAATCATGATTAGATTAAAGAAGGGCCTTTAATTACATCCTTGACTTAGACTAACTAAAAAGGGGGCCTTTATTACAGTTTATGAATGCCTTTAAATTAAATAATTTTATCAATATTAAGAAATCACTAAAAAGGAAATAGGTATTAGAGCAAGAAAACACTGCATCACTGCCTTGTAATAGGCTGCAAAATAGTGTATGTTTGTGACAGAAGAAAAATACCACCGACGGTAAGAACACATTTCCATTGATGTGCTTCAATTGCATCCCCTCTGTCCCCTTCAAACCCATCTGGCCTACCAGCCAACTTCGATGATTGCCGTAACAGTGTCTCTGGGCCTTTCAGAATGAAAGTGCAAGAGTAAGTTAACTAGTAATAAAGAGAGAAACAAACATAACATTAAAATATGATAATGTGGCAACCCCACAATTTGGCAATTAGAAAAGAAACATGGGATTCCTTGCAAAAAAATAACCAAGATTCATTCAGAATCACACTTTCACAGATATCATTCCATAATCTCTGGTATGCATCAATACTGTTAAATTTTTCTCTTCTTTTGAAGTAGGGAAAAAATATATGTTCCCTCACACTTGACTGAGATGCATTGTGGAATATGTTGTCCAATATACAAATTATCAAATCAATCAAGCACGTTAATGCCTCAAAAGCATTCCACGATGAATATCATTGATCGATCCATTTTTTTACCTTGGCCAATTCTTATAATTTTCCTTAATCCATGGGCATACCGCCTTACTCGAGGCCGATGTCCTTGAAGATTGATCCTTCCAAAACATAAAGAGCAGTGATATGTCAATTTATGATAAATCATCTAATAAAAGGACAGCTTCAAAGGCAGAACACCTAATAATGAACCCAACAACTACGCAGTTCTTTTGTTAATCATAACTCACAAATATATGAAGCTGAACACAAATATATGATTGTAAGCAAATATTCTTCAAAGTAACTAAATACAGTTCTTGGATTTTGTAAGAAAAAAATGAAGGAAAGAAAGAAGAAAAAGACAGATGATTGAAAGAACCAAAAGCATTGGAATTCCCTGTTGTATGATATAAAAACCATTATTAATCAATTACCAATCGGCATTGCCAACAAGACCATTTAACTAATGTTATTTTATCAGATATTAGTAAAAGTGCATTTCAGATGAGGGAAACAAAGCATACTCGGCCTCCATGTTTAGTTTGTCTCTGGCACTCCCTCGTCTTGATATCTCATACTCAGCCTGCAAAGAGCATATATCCAGTAATTTAAGATCATGAGCAAATTATGGTAAATGCCATATAGTTTCATGACATCCCAATTCTTTTAGCTACCAAAAGCTACTCCCATAGTCCCACGTTCTTTGAACAAATGGAAAGCCTATATGAACTCCCATATTCTTTGAAAATTTCATAATGGCAACTCCAATCCAAACCCCTTCCCCCCCCCCCCACCCCTTTCCCCAGAAATAGACTTTTAATCTCAATCAGGCCAGGAATGTACTAATTACTGACACCAGCAACAAATGCAACACACACATTATAAAAACAACCCTCCAGCTATTTTTTTCATACCTGTTGTTTGGCATGATCAAATGCTTCCATCCATCCCTGGGCCTCCCCAGCTGTAGCGCAAGCAATCTTGACGAAAATGTACAAGAAAACAAATTATTTCTATACTGGAAAAAGAAGAAAAGAACTATAACATTAACACCCATGGCGTGTGGGGTTCATTAAATTCTAAAAAAATTAGCTCTCTGATTCAGACACAAAGAAGCAGATACATTATTTGCATGCTAGTGCAATTGTTGAATCAATAGACTATATTAAACCTTTAAAGGGAAAAACTCAAGGGCCAGTTTATATTATAAATTGAACCTAGTTAATCATCTAGATGACAATCCCCACAAAAAATGTGGTAACAAATAGAATGCCCATGATAAAATCAAGGGATAGTTTCAAATAAGGAACTCCAATAAAAACTGTTTATTATGAAGGAAAAATAACAATTTGAAATGGTTATTAAGTATTGTTTTGGAATTAAATTGGCTCAAGGGAACACTCTGAGTGACTATTGTTTCTTCATGGCAACTAATTTTATCAAGATTTCCTACTTTGGATTTCTCCATCATTTCAATATTATGCTGTGGGATTTGACACTTTTTTGGTAAGACCACGAGGTGTGGGACTAATCCTCACTCAGGCATCAGCTTGGCCTTGGCACAAAGTGCTCCAATGAATTCCAAATCCCTGCACCTGCAGGTAAAGTTTGCTACATGGAATTCAGTTTGCAAGCTGAACCACTCCTCATGGTTGGGGATGTTGCACTTATTGCTTGCTTTGATGTTAAGACATTACTAAACCAGCATTTAACCAAAAAGTGCAATGGGAGTAAAGTAATTTACATCAGTCTTAGTTAAAAAAAATATTATCATGCACGTCGTAGAGCTTTGGAAGGGATGTGGTGTTTTGTTTTAATAATTTTTAATAAAATTTGTGAGAAATCAAAGTCAAGTTTTCTTAAAAGATAATAATAACTTAGCATGCAACTTTTGCAAGCTACAAAAGATAGAACCTCATGCTTCTGTTTTACATTTTGTAGAGTGTAACAAGTGACAAGATAATCAGTCTTGAATTCTTCCAAAGCTGTTATTACATGTTAAAAAGTATGCTGCATGGCAAGGAACTTTCAATCACTATAAACAGTTATTAGAATAAGCAATTCAAAGCTATAACTTACTTCTCCCTTTTTGGTCTCATCTAATCGGTTGTAAAACCGTAAAACATAAAGATCCTGGGGAAGAAAACAAAAAATACTTAGCTTCCATCAAATTTACAAGTTAATGGAAATAAGTACACTCAAATTACGAGAGAGTTCGTCATGAGTTGAACCTCAGAGAGGATATTCTATTTCCATCAAAACCAACGCACAATCAGTTTAATTTAGTAAACACATAAGAGATTCTTATGCTAGTATTTTACCCCATTGTTGACCTTTCGGCGACCTAGCTCCTCAACCATTAGTGTGGGCCCCACAACTCCCTTCCTAATCGGTTTCTGCACAGAGGAAATTTTTAACAATAACTATCTGACTATTATTAAATAAAACATAAAGATAATTTATGGGAAAAAAAAACAGAAAACAGAAAACTAACAAGTGAAATGGAATTACAACCCACATTTGAAAAAATTAAACCGTAAAATTATTGAAAGATCATTGAAACTAACAAGCATGCATGTTCAATTACATATCACCGATTCATAATCCATCAAACTAAATACTTTCTTCTGTAAACAATAAAGTAAGGAGTGCCAATGCGGGTTGGCTCAACGGGCAGGATCGGAAATAGTGTGCAATTAGGAATAGGAAGTAAAGAACAAATCCCTTCCGATGCTAATTAGTTAAACATTATTAAACACTGCAGCAATTAGCGTGTACTCGTGATCTATTTCCAATGACTCTTCCAAGTTTTGACAGAGTGTGGGTGTAACAAACACAGGCCAGGCCTTTTCAATAATTTTTCATTGGGATAATCTGTCGCCGACACTAAAAAGTAATTCTATCAAACTATGAATTTCCCAGTTCTTCATCCAAAATCATTTTCAATTTCAAATGAACCGCAGCGATCATCATAACTGATTTTATTCAGTAACAAGAAATATTGGATTAGGCACAAAAAATTCCAAATTCGAGATAAGGTGAAAAGGGTAGAAGATAGTAGAAGAAAGAGAAGAAACATACAACAGGGTATTCGTGAGGATCACGCTTGTACATGGCAACATATTTGCCCCTGATGAAGAGGAAGCGGAGGTGACAGTACTCATGGCCAAGGGAATTCACTCCAAGGTGATAAACCCAACCAAAGTACTCAAATATCCCTCCGTCTCTGTCTCTGTCTTCGCTACTCCGGTCCGAACCTCCGCTTCCGGACTTGCTCAGGTCCGAAGCTATTCCGTCCATCACACGCTTATGACGCTGCTGACTCCTGCTAATTGCGAAATGGGACACCACACAGCACAACACAACTATATATCTCTCAGATCAGACAATAATGGTGTGATCCCTTCCCTGGCTTCTTGTCTCTTCTTTCTTTTTAATTGTCGATATCAATTGATTGATTAATTCACCGGGGGAGTAGAGGAGGGAGGTGGGTGATTGGTGGAGTGGGTCCCACTTGGGGATGGATAGTGAGGTCCGAACTGGTTGTCGTCGAGGACTTGAGGTTGAGCTGACCCTCATTGTCGTAACGCCACGCCACGCTAGATTGCACTTGCACCGTTCCATGGCCAGTTGCCAGTTGTAGCCAGTTGCCAGTTGCCAGTTGCCACCTATAAAAAAATATTATTCTTTGGTCGGCAAAAAAGTTAGTTATTACAATTAACAATATCATCATTAAAATAAACAATTAACAATATTAGTTATTTCTAAAGAAAGAATTTACGGTGCCTATATTTTTATTAGACAATGACTATCAAATATACAAAAACTTATCTTCTATAGTATAATCAAAACCCATGACTGCAGACTGCAGTGATCAGTCGAAATCTATTCTCTGTCGCTACAGTGCACCGCTACAGTGACCCCTCACCCAACAAATCACACAGCACAGCGCTGTCGAAATTGGTTTTTGGTGACCTTTGCTTATGTCAGGTTTTTTGCTTGCTATTTTTTTTTTTTGGTTACACAGGGGAAAAAAGGAAAACAGAAAAGAGGAAGAGAAGGAAGCAAAGCTATCGCCTAACGCCTAACATAAGCTGTGCCCAGAAGCATCAGTCAACAGCAGAGTTAACAAGCTTGGAGGTGGAGCATCCAAGGTAACTAACGAAACAGAACAAAGGGCCCCTGTCTTGGCAAGCAAATCAGCGCAACTGTTTCCCTCCCGGAGGATGTGACAAACTTCCAGAATCCAACTTCTGGAGAAGAAATTCCGAATCAACGCAATATCAGAAGTGCAGGGGCTGGGTGCCCAAATTAACAGCAAGCAAAGAGTCCGAGAAGCACACAACATGGCGAAAACCAGTTTGCCAACACAGCTGGAGGCGCATGTAACTCAGCGCCCAAAATGGAAGCCTCTCCCAAACAGCCATAAAAGCCGAGGATAAATTCCCCTAAGTGGTTGCGTACTACTCCCCCGAACCCAGCACGAGGAGGGTCATCCAGCAAGCTACCATCAACATTAAGAACCATCGCATCTGGGCCTGCTGATTGCCAACGAACCAGACGCTCGGGACGATGCTGAAAAAGCTGATTGTGGGACACCCCATATGCAGATTGCACAACCTGGAAGTGGGCAAAAATCCCAGCAGTAATAGTGGCCGCAGCTCTGCGCTCTCCTTCAAAGACCAGCTTGTTACGGGAACACCAAATATGCCATAGGATAACCAGCTAGCGCCAGACATCCAATGTCGTCCCTCATGGAGCGGAGCCAAGAGAAAAGCTCAGCTGGTTCATGGAAGTGGGGAGGAGGTTGCATCCCACAAAGCTCCCAAACTGCAGCTACCTGAGAACAATATAGGAAGCAGTGGAGGATCGACTCCTCCCTCAGCTGCATTAGCTTGCTATTGTGAACAAAAGTTTTTGGTTTGCTTACAAAAAGTACCGTGAAATTATTTATTTATTTTAGCTGAATTAATCAGCTAATAAATAGTTAATAAATTATATCACATAATAATTATTTTCCTTTTTGGTAAGAGTTATTCCCAATTTTATTAGTTTTAATTTTATGTTTCTCAACTAAGTTATAAAAAGAATATTAACGTAAAAAAAAATATTCAAATAAACTAATATGTAATATATTTTTCATTGATATATATCATTTCTAATTACTAGACAGGTGACCCGTGCGATTGGTGAATTGTGTTAGTTTTTATACATTATATTAAATAATTTATATAGATAATAATAATTTGATATCTGAGTTTAGTTAGAAAATAATAATGTGATATATAATATAATATAAATTTATAATAGTGCTAGATATATGACATTGTACATTTTAGTTAAATATACAAATTTTATATTTTTAGCCGTTGACAATTGTTCATATATATTGATTAAAATGAAGGCAAAATCAGAGTAACAAAATAAATAAAGAAGAATAATCAAAATAATTTTCTAGTCCGCAATAATTAAAATAAAAAATATTTTGCAACCTAAAAATTTACAAAAATAAAAAAATGAATGAAACCTGTGAGAAAATACTATTTTATTTATCAATAAATAAAAAAAATGATTAATAATTTTCTCGAACAAAAGATATATAAACAAACACTATTTTAATTATTTATAAAAAAAATAAAAAAAAAATAATTTTGCAATCTGCAAATTCACTGGAACAAAAAACTTTAATGAACCTTATAAGTAAATATTATTTTATTTCTTAAAAAATAAAATTAAAAGAATAATCATTTTACAACCTTAATGAACCTTATAAGTAAATATTATTTTATTTCTTAAAAAATAAGGTTAAAAGAATAATCATTTTACAACCTTAAAATTAACCCGATATAATTTGTGATAGAATAATACTATAGTCTTCTACATATTCTATTCTATTATAGTTAGAAAAAATGCATTGTTGAAAAGGAAATGAGAAGTTGGGAGATACAAAATTTGACACATGTTTTAATAGGTTTAATTTTATCAAATTAAAATAATAGATAGATAAATAATAGAAGAATAATAATTAATTATAAAAAAATTATTAATTAAAAAAATAAAAAATAAAGGATCGACTGACCAATTATTTGTATATTAATTTGCATATTTTTTTAGGCATTGGTGATACATTAGTGCATCTCCAATGGTGCAACCAAGTTGAGTTGTTTATGGATCCTACAATGCCACGTCAGATTTAAGAATTCCAACAACATTTCACTCGTAGACCTAAAAAACCATTTCACTCCAATGATGCAATCCATAAGAACTCAAAATGAGACCCACAATAACCTCACATATACTTTTTATTTTTATTTATTTTTATTACAACTTAAATATTAATTTATTTGTATTTTGATTGTAAAATGATAAATACATAAAAATATTAAATATTAAAAATCTAACTATTACATTTCAATTAATTTATCTCAATTTATTTCAGTTTATTTCAATTATTTTTTATTTTATTTCAATTCAATTCAATTCAACTCAATGTATTTTTTTTAAAGAAATTCAACTCAATGTAATAAAAGTTGATTTTTTTCCCGTCAACCCACTGATCCCATTTCACTTCCTATCAAGTGTCATCCAGAACTTTCCCAAACCACTCTCCCCGTCTCACACTGTAGCAATATGATGTGTGTCAGTATTTACTGTACCGCACTGTAGCGGCAGTGCATGAGTTTTAATTATACTATAGATTATTTTTTTGGTAAACATACTATAGATTATTTGTTATCACTTTAAGATATATAATTATTCTTAGTCATTTAATTTCTGATATTTGGTAATAAATGTTTTAATTGTATGTTTTAGGTATTGAAATTGGATAATAATTGAAGATATTTTTTTTATCTAAGACAGAGTATCTCTCTCGCGCGATAATTCAAGATATTTAATATTATTCTTTGAAGCTAATGTTATAAAATATTTATTAAAAAATTGTATTTTTAAAGTATTTTTATTATCAAAGTACAATTTTGATATATTTGTAATATTAAATCTTATGGGATGATTCTTTTTTAATTTATTATATAATAATAATAATTAAATCCTCTAAAAATATACACATAAACATGTTATTTATCCAAATATATAATATTCATATATTTATTTTATGGAAAAAATATTCCCTCTAAAACTACTATTGTTTTACAATTTCAAAGTCTTATTAATTTTTTGTCCATCTATACCTTTATTTAATAATTGTTACAACGATTATTTTAAACAAAATTAGAAAGAATAAACCGATATATTAGAGTATTGTAGTCTATATACAATAACGTGTTATTTCTATTAAATATTTTTTAATCTATGTTTATTGAACTTAAATAGCAATAGATTAGGAACAGAGATAATATTTAAAAAGCTCGTGCCATTCTAGTATAATTAAAATATTGAATAATAAAATCATTTGACCACATTGTTAAACAAATATTACTATTTGAGAAAATCTATTCTGAAAGATAAATAACCTTGTAAATTGTATAATAATATCAACTACCAAGTATAAAATTCATATTTTTTAATTTACCGTTAAAGTATTCACTCATAAAAATACATGCTAATAATTTTTATTTTTAATTTATAATTAGTACAGTTTGAAAAAAACTAACATGTAAAAAAGGAATAAATACACTATAGATTATTAAATAATAATTACCAAAAATTAAACTATATACATGCTATTGTAAAATTTTTAATGTAATTTAATGTAAATAATAATGATAATATTATATTACTTTTGTTTACTAAAAAGTAATTGTCATGTAATGTTATTAGTCGTGAATATCTTTAATAAAATATAGATAAATAAATAAATTTTAAGTCTTTTCATATACATAGAACTAAAAATCTTTTACAGTGGTTTTGTTGTCTGCAGCAATATCTCAATCGTTAAATTAATCCAATAGTAGAGAGATTAACTTGTTGAATTAACTCAATGGCTGAAATTTTATTGTTAACAATAGTATTCCAGCAGAGGATTTAAACTGACATATAGTATAATTGTTTTGACAATTGTATTAAATGTTGTGCTATTTTTTCTAATATAATATATGAGATGATATGCTAGAAAATAGATGTATATTTTCTTACTCTTAAATATTATATACATTAAATTAAATATGACATATTAAACACTATAACAATTGATAAAAAAAACATCATGACAAATATTTGTTAGGCTTCGTTAGATTTGAAGTGTTAAATACTCTTAAATAATGATATGATATTAGTATTAGGTTAGATAAAAGTTTAAATAGGTTTAGTTCATGCAATATATTCATTTTATCATTTTGGTTTTTATAAAAAAATTGTATGTTTTTGCCCTTCTAACATTTTTTGTTTAATTTCATTTCCACACTTGGCATTTCTTTGTTAAGTGATGAGGTTTATCTCACCACACCACGTGGCATTGTCTTATGCCATGTTTAGGGTTATTCACATATTTTGTTTTTTCAAAAAATATAATAATAAAAGAAATAGAGAGAAAAATAAATAAAGAGGATCACAACTCCTTCCCACCACCCCTCTTTGCTTTATTACTTGGCTCGTCCTGATTGATGGATAAAGTCCTTATTTTGATATTATTACTCAAAAGCAAATAAAGATAAAGAAATATAAAACCCAAAACATGAAATAGTGCAAATGGCCAGAGCTAAACCAGTAAATCTTAAGAGTTTAACACCTCAATTGCAAAGTTCTACACTTCTCCACTTCATAGTGTTCACACACAAATCAAGTTGGAAGATAACCTTGTAAAATACCTTCTCTGTCTCTAATTATAAGAGATTTTTTGTAAGTTTGTTTGTCCTTTTTTATAAGAAGCTTTTGAAAATGTGTCATGCATTAATTAATTTTTACCCAAACTATTCTTATTTATTGGAAGAGAAAGATAGTAATGCATTAATTAAATAGGAGATAACAAGTGAGATAAGAGAGATACTATTATTAAGGACAATTTTAAAAATATAATATAAATTATTGATATATTTAATGCTATAAATTATATTAACTAATTTCTTTGATAGAAGAGAATTAGGTAAAAAAAATTTATAATTAAAGAGAGAGAGAGTATATGTTATGAACCAGAATGCAGGGAAAAGGAAAATTGTAGAAAGAAAATAATCTCCTTTGGAGGGGAGATAAACCTCCTAAAACGAAAATGCAATTGCCTCAATATTCTTCTTGTGTCCTTTCATTCCAAAAGGTGGCAGTACATATAGTCCTAACAAACATCACTGCTCATGCTAACAGAATTCATAAAAGGACAAAAACAGAAAAATAAGTAAATAGCAAAAAAAACAAATAGGGAGCTAATATGTAAAATCAGAATACTCTAGAAGGTTTGCTCTTATTCTCCCTTTCTCTCATTTCATAACTCTTTAATATTTTGGGCCTCACACAGTTTCTTCTGGGCTGTGCTGATATTTCATCTTCATTCTTGGGCCATAACATCCCTTCCCCCTTCTGAAACACCTTGTCCTCAAGGTGTATCCAACTAGTTAAAGGAGTTCGTCTCTCAGAGGTGTGATGCAACTCACTAAGCAGGACACAGTTCTTTTGTGGGGAAGAACCTTCTGGTGGGTCGTCGAATTGGCATTTCTCCAAATGCTTTTAGGAATCCCACTTAAACCAAAACCAAGAAGAAATAGACCAGTAACAAGTCCACGGGTATTTGACCAAGCAATGACAAATCCTAAAAAATTACCTTCCAGGTCTCGTGCATCGTAATGAGAAGAGTAATTTGGAAAAGGGCAATGAATCCCACTTACATATAATTCCAAGTTAGCAGGTATACTAGTTTTCAATCTTTCTGATACAATACCCCACCTAATAAGAAGCTCAACACAGGGAATGTCGTTGGTCAATATCAAAAAGTCCGAGCCATATATAAAAAATGAGGGACCCATAATAGTGATGTGGCACCAAATTGAATAAGGAAAAAGGAAACATTGATCCATGGTCTGAAAACGGATGGCCCAAATAAGAAAGAGAAAACGCAACACAAACCCGATTGTAGAAAAACCCGATTGCAAATTCCAAACCTTACGGGTAGAGAACTCCAGTGCGGCGCCAAGAACACGTTCGACTATTGTATTTCGAACAGCAATGGCGACCATGAAAAAAAAAAGTCTCTGTCTGCGGCATCGAAGGGGACTTGAGGATGACGATGCTGATGGTGTCGAAGATGGAGATGGAATCGTGTGCGTGGGCGGAGACGGTGAGGGCGGGGGTGGTGTCGTTGATGGCGTTCAGTGGAAACGTGAGGCACCAGACGCACATGGACGGTGCTTGCCGTGAACGATGGAGACAGAGAACGCCCCCCCGGGTCCCATTGTTGGGATTGGGTACTCGATGGAGGTGTTGCAGTAGATGGGGGTGGCGAGTGGAGCGGACCTGGGTCGTATGGACCGATGTCAAGGATAGACACGTCGACGAAGGAGGTGGCGGCAGCAGCATGGGGAAGAAGGGGAGATGACCACTGATGGTCGCTCCCATAGTTATCGTTGCCAGTAAAACAGAGGTCCTTAGAATAGCCTGCTCGCAAGGCAGATGGTGACCAACGGGTGTGGTTCCAGGCGGCTGGTGGTGGCGATAAACAGTGAGAGAGGATGGAAATGTCATCGGTCGTAATCTCGGAGGAATCAGAGCCCGCGATGGTCGCAATACCATCTGTTGAATCTGAATCCGAAACGAGACTCGGAGAAGATGAGTCCGAAGCCTGAGAGGGTGAATCGAGTGGTTCGTAGATGGGGGTGGATGTCACCCTTTCGTGTGGTGCCGTCACTGAACTCTCCTCGACACCCACATGACATATGGTGTTCGGTGGTTGTAGCAGAAGCGGCACGACGGATGGCCTCGGAATGGTCATTTCGTCTGGTGGTGCTGGCGGGGGATTTGTTGGCGGTGTGAGCTCAGCCAGTGTGTCGAAAACCCGTTGCTCGGGCAAGATGAAGTTGAGGTTGGCGCCAATGTTGCAAGGGACCTTGTCCGAGCAAAATGGTACTGCTGGCGTCGGCAAGGACGAGTCCTTGAAGGTTGCGGAAATGGCGGATAGTGTAGTAATACAATCGGTGGAGAGATGATGGATGGGTGTGAAGCTAGGAGGTGGAAGGGTGGCCGAAATGGAGGAAAGTGTAGAAACACAAGTGGAAATGGTGTGTAGACAAAATTGTTGAGATTGTAAAATCTCATGGAGAATGAACTGAATGGAGAGGGAGTTCATGGCAATGAAAGCACCAATTGTTATGAACCAGAATGCAGGGAAAAGGAAAATTGTAGAAAGAAAATAATCTCCTTTGGAGGGGAGATAAACCTCCTAAAACGAAAATGCAATTGCCTCAATATTCTTCTTGTGTCCTTTCATTCCAAAAGGTGGCAGTACATATAGTCCTAACAAACATCACTGCTCATGCTAACAGAATTCATAAAAGGACAAAAACAGAAAAATAAGTAAATAGCAAAAAAAACAAATAGGGAGCTAATATGTAAAATCAGAATACTCTAGAAGGTTTGCTCTTATTCTCCCTTTCTCTCATTTCATAACTCTTTAATATTTTGGGCCTCACACAGTTTCTTCTGGGCTGTGCTGATATTTCATCTTCATTCTTGGGCCATAACAGTATATTTATTGTCAACATATTTAGAACGACGCAACCTCAATCTCTACCAAAAATATAAGGGGGAGGGTGACAATTCCAAAGCCAAAAATAAAATCTCAAACTCTACACTTGAGGTCCATAAAAATGAATTTTATCTTCTGCAAACAGAGCACAAAGAAAAGGAAAAGACGAAAATGAAGTTACGTGCTGGCAGGGCACCTCGCATCCCGTGTATTTGTTGAGACACAAAAGCGACCAAGTTAAAGGCGGTTCAGAAAATCGAACCGCCCAACAGCTCTCCTTATACTCCCGACACGTGTCCAAAGTAGGGGTTCCATTGTAATTTTCGAGAAAGAACGAGCCCAATTATACAAGCTTGACCCTGTCAAATATCCAATCAAAAATCCCTCCGGTGCAACTGAAAAGTCGAAAACCTAACAAAGCAGTAACAGCCCCGTTAGGGTGGTTCGGTGTCACGTGATTCATAATAAAACATTTTAAATTCGAATTCCAACCCACACACTTCTATAAATACCCAACCATACCCTCTCTCTTAATCCATTGTAATAATCCATTGTAATAAACTCCTCTCTTTCTCTTGTATCGAAAAAAAACTCCACTCATTCTCCGTAGAACGATATACAGTACGTTTCTCTCTCTCTCTCTCTGGAAATGGGAACCGCAATTCTTCGTTCCCACGATTGCCTACAAGGTCGGTTCCTTCCGAACGATGCCTTTTCTATCGCCTCCTCACATGTAAGATCTCGAAGAAATTCTAACCCTAGCCCTAATCTCAATCCCTATGCCTACCAGAATCGCCGCCGAAAGCGGAGTCCGGTGGCCGCCGTTCAGGCCAATTATCCCGATCGAGATCGGAGGAGGTCGGGAGAACGATCGACGGCGCCGGCGAAGGGTTCGGCCGCAGCGAATCTCGTCATGGGACAAGTTAAGATCCTTAAGAGAGGCGAGAAGTTGAGCCCGGAGAATAGCCACCACGGAGGAGGAGTTCTCGCTGTTCCCGTGGAGAATCGCAAGGCGAGGGTTAAGAGCGAGGTTGATCTCGATTTGTTTTTGGGATCCACGGACCGGTTAGGTCCGGACCCGGTTACCGTTCAGAAGCAGGTTCGGGTTTCGGATCCGAGGGAGGGGATCTATGCAGGATCGGCATTCGTTGCTTCTCCCCCTCCGAGCTCTGTTCCGGTCCCCTTTTTTTTGGGAAGGAACGGAGCGGCAACCAGTGATTTAAGGCGGTTGCTTCGACTTGATTTGGAATGACTAGTTTGATTTTCGTTGTTTTGGTGTTTTGAATACTTTCTTCTCCGAAGTAGATGATGAATGAATGGATGAAGCTTTTTGTTCGCACGATGAACTCTGGCGTGCTTCCTTTATTTTTTCAAGAGGATTGCCGCAGGGTGCGAACACATGAAGAAACGTTTGAAAGCAAAGCAAAGCAAAGCACAGGTTGTAGGGATGAAGATTTGGTGTTCAGTTTGGGGCTTAATCAGTTAGGTACCACCGCTAGTTAATGACAGAAGGGTAGAGAGAAGAATAGATCGATCTCTTGTAAATTTCCCCTAGTCTGATATACGTGAAGCTATCTAGTATATGAATCTAGAGTGTTTGATTGTGTAGGGAAGGTGTTCGGTTTTCATTTGGAAGAAGCAAGTTTGAAGTTTGGTGTGTGTTGTGTTTTTCATTTGTAAGAAGCAAGTTTGTTGTTGTGTGTGTCGTGTGTTGTGAAACTTGATCGTAATGAAATAGAATTTTCTAGTATTAGTAAGCACCTTTCTTTTCTGATTTGAATGTTCAACTGTGAATTTCAGACTATTTGATTGGTGATTGCAGTGCGGATCAGTGGGGTGAATTCATGGTTTAGTGCTTTTATATCCCTTTCATGGCCTGCCTGAATGTTTTCATTGGATGATTGTTGATATAAAAATCACATATTGGCGTTTCATTCTGAATTTGTCTTTTTTTTAATCTCATCGGCGAGAAGCACAGTCTGGTTTCTCATTTAATCTGTGCGTTAAGGGGATTGGATTCTGCAACAGTTAATAGTTGTGGTTTACATAATTCCCATGCTTGAGAGTTTTAGTTGCATGCCTGAAATCGAAGTTGAAATTCAACGGAATCACAATGAGTTCCACCCTTGCTTGAACACCGTCATGGAGAGCTTGGAATACAGGTTTACTAAAAATTCATTACTACAACAGTTTTTCCGCGATAAAGCCCAAGAGCATAGTTTAACTGGCCATTGAAGTCCACATGTGCATAATTGCTGAAGGAGTGCCAACAATACATTCTTTTAACTATTTCCAAGACACTATTTGGGTCTCACTAAAAACAGAATTAACCTGAGTTTTTAGTGAAATTAATAATGTGTTCCTAACATTTTTCATTTGGCTTGGTCCAGTATGTTGTTATGGTTGATAATATTACTAGATGAACAACCAATTACTAGATGAACAAAACTTTCGATCGAGATTCTTTTATGCACAATTACTACTTAACATTCTCATTTTCCACAAATACATAAGGCTATTTTACATTGTCCCGTTCAACTAGCTTTATAGTTGTGTGATCTTACTCAATTATAACATACGAAGGGTAAACTTTATTGATCTGGATGAAATTCTCAGTTCTATGCTGCACCATGAGCAGTTTGATAACATGTCTGAGTTCAGTAATTCTGTACCACTACCAGGGGCCTGGCCTGGGGCAGTCAAACAAACTGCATCACTTGACTCCTTGGAACATCTTACCCTTTTATATCATCAGTTGTCTCTGGTAGTATCCTTTTCCAGAACCAATGTGTCCTCCACATAAATGTCATCTCTTCAATGGGTATTCCCTTTGTTTCAGGTAGGAACAAAAAAACAAATATGGTCATGATGGTGATCCAGCCAGCAAAAAACAGGAAGATCCCAAACTTGAATGAACAGAGAAGGGAAAGAAAGGCCTGGGCAATTATGAAAGTGAACAGAAGATTTACAGCAACTGTGATACTCTGCCCTGCTGATCGGATTTCTAATGGAAATATCTCACTTGGAACAGTCCAGCCTAGTGGGCCCCATGACCATCCGAAAGCAAGAACAAATAGGCAAATTACAACTACAACCAATATTGAATAGCCTTTCGACAATTCTTGGTTTTCTCCAAACTTGATCCCCAAAATTATGGCAACTATAACCTGCTCAGATGAAAAATGGAAGTATTATCAATTGGTTTACAAATACAAACTGTATCTGACTACTACTACCAAAATTCCATACCATTTTCAAAGAAAACTATGTTTTTATATTAATAACCTCTTCATCTATCATAATTCATGGCAAGTTCTGTAGTTATTATGCATCATACAAAATAAATGGTGTATTTATTCAGCCTCTAGCATTATTTCCCAAGGTCATGGTTTTTGTAAGCATAATTGGAATTTGCATTAAACCAAGATACTATTTTTATACCTGACAAGTAACCATTTGTATTCCACCACTGATGAGTAGGGGTCTCCTGCCCAATCTATCTACTGTTGCAATAGAAATGAATGTTGAGAAGGCAAGAACTCCACCAGTCAAGGCTGAGGAGTAGAGAGACGCGTCTCTGCCAAATCCCAAGCTTTCAAATAGCACTGGAGCATAAAAGAGAATTGAATTTATGCCAGTCAGAATCTGGAACGCAGGCATGAAGATTGCCATGACCAACTCAGGCCTGTTTCTTTTCTCAAGGATGTTCCTAAAGGGGTGCTTTATTGAGTTTGCCAACTCGCTCGCTTCAACCATATCTTGGAACTCAGCATCAACATCATTCGTTCCCCGGATTTTTTCAAGGAGCTTCCTTCCTTTTTCCTTTGATCCTCGTTCTACTAAGCTATTTGGAGTATCTGGAAGAAATAGTCCCCCAACAGTCATCAAAAGAGCTGGTATTGCAGCAAGGCCAAGAGACAGCCTCCACCCCCATGGTTTAATCTTGTGTGTTCCAAAATTGATCATATTTGCTGTAAAAATCCCAAAAGTAGTTGCTACTTGAAACATCATGTTCAGGCCTCCTCGAAGATGGGTTGGTGCCATCTCTGACAAATAAAGTGGAACAGCCTTCAAAAAAACATTGTCAACTTTAAGGTATATCTCCTAAGTCATGGACCATTGACTGTTTCCATCACATTACTACCTTTCTTGTTTCCTGTAAAAGTTTATGAACTTACCTTAACATTCACATAATTAATGTTGACACTCACACTTTTAGAAGCTACATTGATACTTTGGTTGTCTAGATTCTAGAGCTTGGTTTTAAACAGGAAACAGTTGGTTGCTCCTTTATTAACATACTTATACTGATGTTTTACATTAAAAAAAAAGGCCATTACCTGATTTCCAAATCCAATGCCAACACCAAGCATAATGCGGCCTATGATAAGCATTGCCAGATTAACAGCTGAGGCATTCAGAGCTGATCCAATGAAAAAGCTGATACCACCACCTATGATACTTATCCTACGTCCATACTTCCTTGTAACCGGAGATGCCATCAGGGATGCAACTAAACCAGCAATGTATAGAACAGAGGTAAATGCTGCAAGGCCCTGACTGTTATACTTGCAGTAGTTGTTTTCCTGTGCGTGCATTTTTTGTTTGTATACTGAGGGGAAGAAACCCTGAAGAAACTCATCATTGGAAGTAACTCCTCCTGTTAACCATGACACACGTGTCAAAGAAATTTTCTTATAAATGATTATGAAGGTGATGCTTATTTACATATTCTGATGAGGAAAATTATACATACGAGCCATCATTAAAGAAAGGATTAATAGAGGTCCCAACCATTCACTAATGCATAAAAAAGAAAGACTGCAAGTAGTCTGGATTAAGAATTGTAATTTGTAAGTCTCTCACGACTCTTCTATAAAAGCATCGAGTCATTGAGATAGCTGTTCATACAAGTCTTCTCCCCAAACTTGACTCAAATCATTTGCAATTGGATTTGGGTGATAAGAAGACATTATTAATACAAGTGATAAAATGCAATTGGATTTGGAACAAAAGAATCAAAATAACTGATATAATGCAATTCAATGCGGAGTTGCTAACTTACCATTATACCATTATAGTTAGGCATTTGAGATTTTATGAACAAAAACTGCCTGGATCTGGTTTTAATTATACTACTGAGATGTTAATTGGGAACTGGGACTTGGAATAAGTGAAGGGGTACTTTAAACACTTCAGATTAGAAAATAACCAAAGAGTGCAGAGTGCAGACAGAACAGACTGGAAATCTTGATTTTCTAAGATAATATCATGTCGGCATTAGACATGAAAGAACACACAGAAAATGAGAAATTTTTTCCCTTTACTTATTATCAAGTTTTATGTCAGGGAGTGTGTTACACATGCATTTCCCTGTTCACCTTCTCTCTTGTTTCAACTTTCAATCAAGGAAAAAAAAAAGTATCTGAATTATTGTCAAGAGAATGGATTGTAGAAGACTATAACTACAAAATCATTAAAATTAGAACCTGAAATCCCAACATCATAGCCGAAGAGAGACCCGCCAGTGGCAGCAACAATGCATGCGATGATGACATAAACTGTGGCCTTCCCTTTGTATTGCTCTGCCCTCGGCTTAGCCACACCACCTGCAGTAAAAGATCCACCTGCCATTTCCCTGAATAATTCTCCTTTCTGTTGAGGTTATGCAAACGTTGATACTTTTTGGCTTTCAGGGATGAGCCTCATCACTCTCATGCTTCAAATTTATACAAGGTAAATGGGTCTATCATCAACCTGTTTTTCCTCCAATAAAAGATGATAGTGTCTATTGTCTGCATTCTTCGACGTGGTCCACACGTGGACTATGAGTGACGATTATTCATCTATTAATATTTTAATAAATAATTTAAATTTTAGTATATCTAATTATGATTCTTGCTCTTGGTTTTTATGAAATCCTCCACTTCGGTTAGTATATACTTTTCTATTTTCTATTAAATGTGGATCTAATCTAACATGTGCAGAGAGCCGTATTTTGATGAATGCCTTTGTGACTTTCCGTCATAATAATGAATTTACTTACATTATAATTACTAAGGTATTTATTGCTATATTATTATTGTCGTTGAGATCAGGTTCATAATATTTTTTTGATCAATCAGGTTCATAATATAAATCACATAACTAATGATAGTGTGCGAAAAAAAGTAGTAGATTAAAATTATACTCTGGGTAATGTTTTTTAATTATCATAATTTTTAATGATACAATAATAAAAAATATAAAAGTAGTGAATAAAGAATAAATTATTTGTTGGTTTTTTTCATTTGTCATTTTAGATTTTTTCTCCTTCTTTTTGTCTCGTCGAAAAAGTATCTTTTTATGCCAAAACAAAAACGTTTTGAGTTTTATTTTCCTCTTAAAGCAAAAGACTTTCGTGTCATTTTTTTGGACTTCTTTCATATCTTGATTCATAATCTCGAATCCTACTTGTTTTGTCAATACGCGAGTCACGGGTGTTACAAATTTTGGGTTCTTGGATAAATATTTGAGAGTTAGCTTAATATAACACATCAATTTTAATTTTATTTTTAGTTTTAGTTGTTTTAAATTGAAAAATTATTGATCTAAATTTTATAAATGTGTAAATATAATATTTTACCCTTAATAAATAATGTGGTTAGCCAATTCAGTGTATTTGATAACATAGTTGGTCTCTAATTGAATTTAAAATATTGGACACATTGTTGGTTAGCCAATGCTTGGTAGGTTTGTCACGTCCATTTAGTGCAGTTCACACGAAATTAATGACTTTTTTAATGAAATCAATGACTTTAATAAAATGGTTACGGACTATTTTTTGGTAAAAAAACAATCGAGTGTATATAAAATGAATGATGCTTTCATATTCTCACATTTCCTTTATGATAATTGACGGGTTTAAAAAAGCATATATAGTTCTAAATAAGGAAAATGTATTAACCTCACGTTAAATTATTGCCCTATTAAGATAACTGGAATAATATTATTCCATTAATAGTTTTTCTTTTCTCATAGAGATATCAATTGATCAATGAAGTTAAAAATAACTAATATTTCTTGAATGTTTTAAAATAAAATAAATCGAAACCAAATATTTTCTAAAGCGATATATATTGAAATAGTGAATATTTTTACATTTATTGAAAATTACATTAATATAAATAAAAATATGATTTGAAATTATTTTAAATTTTCAATAATTGTTAAAAATGTACTAGTTTTTTTACACTAATAATTCTTATCACAAATATTGTTTATTAAGTTATAATCCATAACTTATTTTGGGAACCTATTTACCAAACGTTCTTTCAGCTTTAAGAGGCCAACAAAGATTAAAAAGCTAGTTCAATTTCATTGAACAATGAATTCGTAACTCAATTGACAACAACTTGCTTTTCTAAAGCCACAAAAGAAAGCAGAGGTCAAAACCAAGTCATAGAAGTTATCTAACTTCAAAATATCAAATAATATTTATATGTATCACATTTTTATTTTATTCTATATTTGCTTAGTTGTGTGTGGTTGCTTGCAATTTTTTTTTTTATAAAAAACAGGTTTAGGTAATTAAGTTTGATAAGTCTCATCAATTCGATCTTTAGCTCATTTTTTTAATATGCACCACTATCATGGCTGTTGGCTGAGATCCGACATGTCCCTAAAAGTTCTGTTACGAGTAGTGGAAAAGAACAAATATGCTTTCCTTAAAAAATAAATAAATTAGAGAATGAATTCCAACCAATATGATAAAAATTGTGTTGGAAAGAATGTGTTAGAGAGTATGCTACTAGCTTTTCTCAAAAAAATAAGGTAGAGACGAGTAAATTAACCAACCATATATGAGAAAAATGAAAATGTAATTTTCGCATGCAAGGTCATGAAGATCTAAATTACATTCCCCAACTTCAACAGCCAAAGTACAGTCTAAACTTCAAAATGCCAACTCATAATGCAATATATCTAACAACGAATTAAGCAAAACTAGATAACATTATTTCGCTATAAAATTTTCTATGTTCCCTAGTAAAATCAACTGAAATATAGTAACATATAAATTGAACATTTCCAAGGGTCCTCCTGATATGAACTGTTCTCTGTAGAAGCTAAAGGTCTTCAATCCAACTTGACCGAAGAGAACAAGTAATACACAAACCAGAATGAAGAGAGGAACCCAACTGTGCCAGTAGCCAACATGATTGCTAGAACCATGAAGAGTGAATATCCCAAGTAAAGGGTTGCAGAAACAGGCCCACTCAGATTCTTGAGATCAAACACTAGATAGTTTATGGAGTACAAAAAGATGTATATTGCAACGGAACCGGAGGCGAAGAACGATTTCCACCACCATCTCCAGTCCTCCACACATAGATGCATGTAAGTCAGAACAAGAGATACCTCAGCACAAACCACCACAAGAAGGATCAAAACAATGAAGAGAAACCCGAAGACATAGTAAACGCGACCCATCCAAATGCTGGACATGATAAAGAAGAGCTCAATGAAAAGGGTACCAAATGGAAGGGTGCCAGCACCAAGGACTAAAAGCCATGAGGGGTACCGCTGCTGCGGAATTTCGCGAGGAATTTGATTGGTTCTAACTGGATATTCAATGTGAGGTGCTTTTGCTCCAAAGTACCCACCAACAAGTGTGAGTGGGACAGAAATGCAGAACCAAAGCAAGAGCAATATCACAAAGAGTGAAAATGGAATTGCTCCTGTGCTGTGGCTTCCCCACAATAGGAAGTTCAAGAGTGTGAGGATCAAAAAGGCAATGCCAGGGAAGAAACAAGCAGCCCTCCATGCAACTGAAACCCAGCCCTTCTGATCGCCGCAGCCAACCGTCCTCCATAGACGAACTGCAACATAACCAGCAACAATACCAAGTATCATGTAGAAAAACAGCATACCTGTGATGAGTGTTCCGCGAGAGGCTGGTGACATGAATCCGAGTGCAGCAAACAGTATTGTCACAACAGCCATCCCTAGAATCTGAACTCCATCCCCAACCATTATACACAACAAAGCCGGATTCGATGGAGCACGGAAAACATCCCCCACAACAAGCTTCCAACCGGATAACTCTTCATTCATCTGTGCTTGAGCCTCTTTATCAAGCTCCTCATAACGGGTCAGATCCCTCCTAACAGTCCTCAGGAAGATAACAAGAACAATACCGGCAAGGAAAGTGATCACCATAAGCGAATTGAGGATGGAGAACCAATGGACTTTGGCTCCCTCCATCTTCAAGTAGGCATCCCATCTAGATGGCCACTTGATGTCACTCTCCTCAAAGGTGACCTCATAGGTAAACACAACAGGCTGGCCTTCTTTGATAGGCATTGCCACTGTGGATGGATCACATTTGAGAGGTGATGGGTATTTGTCATACATTTTCGAGCTCTTTACCGAATCGGCATTGTGCATAATACTGCAAGGTATGACCTCAAACCCAACAACCATGTATCCAGGCTTATCAGATCCCTCCTTACCGATCGGCGGGATCATCTCTGCGGCATCACCGGTTCCCATGACGCGAGCCACATTGGCCTCCTCATATTTATGGACAAGCACATTGAACCTGAGATGGTTAAACAGATAATACACATCCTGGATCTTGATACCAACAGGGTACCCAGTCCATCTCAGAAAGTACTCATCTTTCTTTGTGAACCGAATGGCGGGCAAATTGTCAAGTATCAGATTAACTTGATACATCTCATCAATCCTCTTCTTCAAGATCTTGAACTGATCCTCAGACAGCTTATCCACTTGACACAAGAACACCTCAGACTCATTGGTGTACATCTTAAACCTGTATGGCGAGTTCTCGATCCGATCCCCCATGAGGAGCTCACCGAGATTCTCAGCACTGTCCTTGACACCACCCTGAGGCTTGCAAAAGGGTAAACTATAATAGCTAAAGGGTATCTCTGTATCAATTGAAGTGAGGGAATTCACCTTCACCCACAACTCATCCCCAACGCCATACTTGTGGGGGTAACTACCCGGAAGGTAGAACCCATACCCGGATTGAAATACCAAACAGAAAGCCAATACCCACAATCTGAATTGATGAAAAGACTCCATTTTTGGACAATTTTGCGTCAGATCTGAAAGACCCAGATAAGGGAAATGTCAACAAAACGAGAAAACAAGCAAAAGGAAGGGCAAGCTCTAATTAACTAGTTTTCTCAGTTCAGGGGAGAATGCAGATGCAAAACATGGACGCTCAAACTACGACTATGACACAACTCAAAAGAAAAAATGCAGATATAGACAATGAACAAGCAATGCAAATGCACAAATGCGTTTTTTCCCCCCAATATGCATGTGAATTTTACTCACCTTAGGGCAGAGGAAGAAGATCTGCGTGGAGATTTGAGTTTGAGGGCATAAGACGAGATCTTCGAGCAATGGGAATCTAAAATCTAAAGATTTGATGGAAAAAGAAACGCAAGCAAAACGGTGTGTAACGAAGGCGTTGAAGCCGGGGACTGCACATTTATATGCTTCATTTTTCTTCTTTATAACTCTCAGTTCTCGTGACGAGTCACGCTCTTTTTCTCAAATGACCATAATACCCTTAAATGTGTTTATTATTTCTGTCGGTCTCACTATTTGTTTTTCTTTAGGCGTCACCAAAATACACACACATACACTATTTGACACCAACTTCAATCTCCAGAAGGGTCATCTTGTTGTTATTCAGATGTAGCGCATGTTTGGTTGTACGTTGTGTCTACCATAGTCGCACGGTGTGTTTGAAGCTACAACTTGGAGCTTCTGCGGTAAGGGCCTTCCACCGCGTGGTACAATAAGACTTGTATTTTGCCACGCACATACTTTTTATGAACTTTGTGCTTAGAGCTTCCACCGTGACTAAAGAGGCACTCATTGAAAACGATAACAAAGATAGGACGGTTTAAGGGCTATCTTTGGTTTTTGTTGTAAATGTATGTTTGGATTAAAAGCTAAAAGTATTTTGTTAAAAATGAATTCTATAATTACTTTTGTTTCAAACTTAACTTTTCAAGCTCTTGGATGAAAAAGCAAAACAATAATATGGATTAGTTGTGTTCTCCATTCTTTTTTAATTTGCCTTTTTTGTGAAAGTAGCTATTAATTTGTGATATAATTAGTCTTAGCAATAATACGGTGTGTCGGTGTTGGTGATTGTCTTCTCTTTCACAATAACATAAGATAAATGAGTCGTTTTCACCAGATTCATTTTTTTTTGGGTGAAAGTTTTCACCAGATTCCTTGTCTATAACTACTAATGCTTAGCCATAGACAGCACTCATTTATTATAATGATAATCAGAGAATGAAAGAAGCTAAACATGTTTTATTTTCTAAAACAACCAAGGACAACATTGGTTATACTATTATTATGTAATGAAACTTTCTTAATGATTTTTTTTCTTCTATAAGCGCTAATAAAAGTTGCCAAGTTAGCAACGGGGAATTTAAATAATTTAAACCATTATTTCGACATTGATAAAGATTGTGATGTGAGAAGTGTATGGTAGAGAGAAATAAAGCAAGACCCAGAAAGAAAAAGTGAAAATAAGAGATGAGGGTGCCTGGAGTTATTGAAAAAGAAAGGGAATAAAAAAGGAGAAGAGAAATAAAAGGAAATATATGATAAAAAAGTGTAAAAAAAAAGAAATAAATAAATAAACAGATTGAAATAATGTATACAACCTTGATTTGGTATTCTTTAGCACAGATTATAACTTACTGTTGGCATAAAAAAAATTAATGTACCGCCTTGTTTGAGTTGGTATTCTTTAGCAAAAATTGTAACTTACTGTTAGCATCAAAAAATTGTAATTGAAGTTATAGAACAGGGTTAAGGTTGTGATTCTGATCAGTATCCCTTTATTTTTGTACGTGTCTTTGACTTGACACTAACTTAAAGTGTTGGTATTCTGAAGCTTCAGCTCAACTCTAGATCTGAATGGGAATATACCAGAACATGGTACATGGAAACAATTTGGCATAAACGCGCCTTTGGAAAACGTGACACCCTTTTATGAATCTTGTTTGACCAGCGGGATAGTGCTTCTATACCGATAAAAGAGAAACATCTTAGATCTAACCATTTTTATTGACAAAAAAATGATTGCATTCTATAAATATGGAGGGTTTGGTAAAACAGAGCAACACTGCGATTTAAATGATTAAATCCGATGTATGAAATATTCTATTCTAGTTTTTAATGTCTGTCTGTTGAGTTGGATGTATCACATAACATGCACCGTACACAATGCCAGCCATCTTGCTCAATTACCGTTGAAAACGATAATCAAACAGCCGAATGCTGCCATTTTGCAAATGAAGTTTTTCTTTCTTCTCTCTAAAATTTAAACATTTTTTGGTGACATCAAAAAAAATTAACAAAACAATTTAGACATTTTATAATTGAAATTTGAAAGGCATAAAGGGGCTGTGATGATGATAGATTAACCAAAACATTGAAGAATTAAAAGTTTGTTAAGAGAATGGCTTCAATGACACCTTTTTCTTGGCGTCTAATTGTTTTCATGATTTGAGAACGGATGTGGTAGTACTAACACACTTTCCTCAATTTGGAATCACAAGCTTAGCTGACACTATCAGTTTTAATTTATCACAAAATTATCGCATTTATTTAAAGAATCTCGTCAAACTGTGCCTTAAAAATATTAATTAAAAAATATTTAGTATACTTCAAATTTTTTTAATTGTTATATTCTATGAAATGTTTTTATTTGCTTAAAAATGAATATTCAATAATTTTTATATTTTGAATACAATAAATAATTTGTTCATTAAATACTTAGAGTAGAAAAATAAGCACCAAAAGATTTACTCCATTTTCTTAAATAAATTCATCAACTCAATTCCCAATGGGATGACTTTGAGATATCGAGAATTTCAGATCAAATTAAAAATAAAAATAAAAAGTTCTTGCCACCCTCATCATTATTATTTAAGGTGTGCAAGAGTTGACCAGATTCAATGTAGGTATCTTATAAACATAACTACATGTCCTCCATAGGAGTAGGACTGAGTAAAAAGCTAGAATAGACGCAAGAAATATAGAATTTTAACATAGTGATTCCAGAGACAGTCATGCAACGGTAACACTAAACTATAACGAAGAATCATAACATTTAGGCCAATACACAAATAGAAAGGGAATACAGAAAACACAAGACATATAAATTAACCTTTGGCGCCTAGTCCTCGTGACTTTGGTAACCTAACAGCACTCAATGGGGTGGTAATGCCCTGTGATGCCCTACCAAGTCCCGTACCTTCAACAAAGCCCATCTTTGCCATCATCTTCGAACCAAAGCCTTTGGTGTGCTTTTCAAAAGCACCAACTCTTGAACTTGAAGGCTTGCCCCTACTAGCTGTAGTAGTAGCTGGCTCCTCATAAGGATTGCTAGAGAATTCCACACCCAAACCGCGCGATTTGGGCCTTCGGGTAACCTCAATGGGCTTGCCCCTAGCTGTCGTGGGCTCCTCGTCAGGATTGCTAGAGAATTCCACACCCAAACCAAGTGATTTGGGCCTCCGGATAACCTCAATGGGCTTTGCCAAGCCTTGACCATTTCTCCCCAATCCTTCTCCCTCAGTGTATCCCATTTTAGCCAACATTTTGGAGCCAAAACCAGTAGTGTGTACCTCAAAAGAACCTATATTAGCAGAGCTGGCCGCACCGGCACCAGCACTAGCACCTGCACCCTTCTTATGAGTACCATCAGTCTCTTCAGAATCAACAACTGTAACCTGTACAGTTTCTGAATGGATTATGCTGCCACTTGATACAAATGACACAGGCTGATTAGCATATGAACCCTTTTGGCCACTCCCTTTCTTGTCCTTCACTTTACTGCTGCCTCTGCTGGCTGAGTACTTTGATGTATTGTTCTGGGCAGATTGAGGTTCTTGTTGCAGTCTAAAATCATTCCTTTTAGCATTTTTCTTTCCCAGTCTTCTGTCTCCACTCACAGACTTCTTATTCGTATAATCCATGACAGAAAAATCAGCGTCCTCATCATCAACTCCCAACAACTGAAGTTCATAAAACAGTCGGTCTCAGCGGTAAAAACTTGAGAGTACAGATAATTCCAAATATGTAACATCATGTATGTGATGTAACAGTAAAAAAAAAAACTCAAGTTTCAAAGAAATATCCAAACTTTGAAAGATCAAATGCTTCAAATTAATATTTCAATGCTTCAATCGCATTGGGCAGGAAGAGTGAGAAAAAAGATGAAAGGACTAAGGAGGATGGTCCACTCTGTATCTCCAGGACAGGGATGAAATCAGGAGGAAAAGCATAAATGCAATGCAATAATTTCAAGATGCAATTAGTGATGCTACGGAACCTTTTCCAGACGCTGTCTACCGCTAGAAGATGGCATTGACGTAGAATGTGTTCGCATCACTGTCACAAATCTGAAACCAAAAATCCAGACTAGATATTAAATTTTGCCCTTGCAGACACTAAATTCAATTCTATAAATATGGGAAAATCATCATCACCTTCTCCTCCCAGAACCTTGGCTGCTACTCCGCAACTGATAAACTGCTGCTAATCGTTGTACCTATATTCATTGAGAGCTGAGATCATCACAGGACCAACACAGTTCAGAATAGTTTGACACCAGATCATGACAAATTAAATTAAATAGTTTTATCGTCCCAAACTGTTCCAATGTTCCAAACTTCTTGTGACACTAATGTGACTTCCCAGAATCACTTAAGGGTGCATTTACAGAATTAGAATTACAACTATAGTTCAGAATTTGAATTTGTTTAAAATTATAAATCCTATGTTTGATTGTGAAAAAGAATTTAGAGAATATAATTGGAAGTCTAAATTCAATTCTGATTTTATAATCTAGATGTAAGGTCAAGAATTTAAAAAAAATTATAAACCCAACGTTAAATATTTATTTAACATACAATAATTAAACATTTCAAATATAATAATATAATAATTATTATAAAATAAAATATTATTTTTGCCTTTTCAATTTCTTACGATATTGATGAACTTAAATAAGTCTTACTAATAGAAAAAGATTACCACTATATTATTTTTTAATCAACATTTAAGTGTATTTTTTTAAATACATACTAAATTTTAATTTTAATTCTCAAACTTGTTCTAATATCATCAATATAACTAAAAATCTTTCACAAAATAAAACATAAGTCAGGGGCAATTCGTTTGTTTTTTAGGTTGAGCACATTTTGATTCCTAGATGTAGAATTGGCTAATTTTTAGGTGTTGGCTGTTGTCCAAAAAAAAAGGTGTTGGCTAAAAATTGGAAATGGCTTAAACTAATTATTCTGTAATTCCATGGAATTCTCATATGAAATTATGATTCTAATTCTAAAAGGGTTTAAAAATTATTCAACTCCAAGCTCTAATTCCATGCTCAATTCCATGTGCCAAACAGAAACTAAGATTAAACCACAAATCAAGCGCAGAATCCATTCATGTTTATTTTTCTTACAAACCACAAATTTTTTATGAAAATTTTTATCAGACACGAACAAGGAACTGATATGGAATAAGCTAATGATTCTTGGTGAGATTATTCATTTTAAACAGCGATACTTTTAGGCCTTACTATTTAAGACACTCGTAAGAGAGACCAGTCTACACACAGGAAAGGATTCGCACCTGTGAACAATCCCGAGAATGCATAGGCTGAAAAGAGAACATATCCACTTCCTCCAAAACAATCTGTTCTAATTTCTAGAATAAAAAAAAATGTTAGGGTCAAGCATGGTAACTTTGAACATAAGAAGTTACACTCGAGAGAGAAATATATGATTTAGTATACAGCAATAGATCACAAGACTCAGATTAATGAGAACAAAAATTGACATTTTGAGATGCACAAACAAAGTAAAGGAAGATGAAGATGAAGATGGGAGCTCAATCTAATCATATCGTAGAGGATGCGAGGGAGGCGAACATGAGTTCTACAGTATTGCACATTATTTTGCAGGTTTCCGATACAGATAACATAAATGCCTTTATAATTCTTTTCGATCAGGTGCATTCATGCAAAGTACAAAACTTGAAAGTATAATAAACCCTGAATGTTGGTGGTTTTTTATTATATTTTAACACAAAGTGACAAGTGTCATAAAACAACAGAGTAAATTTAAGTGCTCATACAATTTCTCTTTTGTTGCAATTCTTCCTTTCAATGGGCTCTCAAAGGCATGTCTCCTACAGTAAATTTAAGTGCTCATGCAATTTCTCTTTTTGCAATTCTTCCTTATGATGGACTCTAAAAGGTATATGCCTCCAACAGCTACTATATACATAATGCAACACACCCACACAAAACACAAAAACTATTACTAGCCATAAATGCATTTCCCATGTCCCACACTACAAGTGTCATCAGAGATATAAAATAAGGCCTAAATCAATGAGCTAGCAAATCTTTATCTAATTATCTTATCACATAACATTTTAACTATAATTACAATTTACAAGGCCTTCTACATGATTAGAAAGGAAAATTCTGGGCAGCATGCTTAAGTGAAGGGTCACCAGATCTATGTGAAAAGGGACCACATTTTGATACAATAAGTTTTAACTAAATCTTGTTGATCTACACGTATTATATTGAAAAATAAAAAGTAAGTGTGAAAGATAAAGAGAGGGGGAAGGGGAAGCAAAAGAAAACTATATTGGAAATGGTGTGGCCAGAAACAACAAAATTGGTGATGAAAAATAATTTAATTTTTTAGCTCATACCGAATTAATTTTCTCGAGATCAACACCGCGGTGCAGCATTCTCTCTCTACGCTTGACAGCGATCCTTTCTTTACGGAGTTTCTTTTTTTCACCTGAATAGAAACTGTGTTAGCAAAATGAAGTTACTGATATTCCATACTATTTCATCAAGCTAAAGTTAAAAAAATTGTTTGTCTGTGAGTGCGCGTGCTCATATCATAAATATCTATAATGTATTCACTTGAAGTTCAACCATTTCCAGTTGAATTTTCATGGATGTGAAATCTCCATAAGCTTTAACATGTTTCCATCAACTTGAATATCTTTTTTATAAAATAAAGTATGCATTTTGCAATCTGGCATAGTATTTGTGGAATTCAATGCTCAGGCATTAAGTTAAAAGATAAAAGCATACACAAATTGAACATACAACTGCCTCCCAATCAGTTATTTTCCCAGCCACCATCCAGCCAAAATAAACAAGAGATTTAAAAGTCTACAGGTAATTTATGATATTAATGCAAGGAGATTTGTGATTACATCATCATTCTGACTGGGGAACTCAATTCTTTTGAGGTTCAACAAGTAGAATGTAAATTCAATGAGCCGAAGAGATTTACTTAAAAGCATAGAACTAAGAGAATAACATTGGATCTTTGACATAGGTGGATGCGGGATAGTGGTACCATGAATTCTTTTGGAAGCTTTACTCTTTTGAGCATGCAAAGGCCAAGATTGAGGATGCCGAGGAACATGCTTCTTTCTAGCAGAAATGGTTCTTGGATCCTTTTCCAGCATTAGGTCATCCAGAGCTAAAGGTCGAGAATGTACAGAACGTTTCTTCCATGGTTGGGGTTTCTTCATGCCATATTCCCTGGAGGCTTCTTGAAGGGAAATGCCACCCAACTTCTCCAAAGCCTCATCATAGCTACTGTTAGAAGAACTATCATCGTCTGACTCGTCCAAATCAGGTTTTAGCAACCATTTTGCATCTATAATATTGTCACTGCCACCAACTCCTTCCAAATAGTCTTCTGCAACCTCGTCGTCAATGTCTGAATCACTGTCTGATGTGTCTTCGGAATCGGATGATCCAAGTAATTCTTCTGGCTCAGAAGACACAGACCTGCCCTCATCAGGTGACTCTTCATCATCATCATCATCTTCACTTTCATAATCTGAGATATCTTGAGTGTACAACTTAAGACCTCCAATAGATAGAAACCCTGAATTTCTCTCAACAGACACCTTTGATGGCAAGCCTTCTATCATCTGATTGCTTAATTCATAGTTGATACCCTCATCAGAACCAGGATCCTTCTCAAAGGATGATGAATCTAACAACGAAGTTGATTCTGGCATCTGTTTGGATGATGTGCCAATGCCACTTGGGGTTTTATCATGTTCAGCAGGGAAACCTAATCCTCTGTGTGAGCTGTCACCCAAAACAAAATCTGCATCATAACTGTAAGTATATTTCACACTGTTGCGTTCCGAAGGAGGTGTGTGGTCCATATGAGCAATAATTTGACTCTGCTGGGAATCCATCAATAGAAAAGGTTGCAGCAGCTGATTTAAATTACTATCTTCATTGTTGTTCCCAGTCCCAACGCATGAGACCTCCTGGTATATACCGACAAATGCAAGTTACTTTGAAGCAACTATGGACATAGCTTATCTGATCGTTATGAAATTAAATGCACATTTAACCAGAGATAACCAATGAAACTATGCTGGGGGAAAAGTTCAAAGATAAAGGATTTAATTTTCAATTGTTCATCAAGTTGAAGATTCTAACAATATCTCCCTCCAGGATATTTATGTGCATGAGTAAATGCACTCAAAAACTTGTGCACAAACGTACTGCTCATTTTAAGTACGAGTTTAATTAAGTTTCTGAGACTTAAAATGAGAGCAAAGGCAGAACGACAAAAAAAATAAGCACAAATAAAAGATGCAAGTGCTTCCACAAAAAAGCGATCTATGATCTGTCTAAGGTAAAGCTGAAATTTTAAATAATAATTTTAAGATGGAAATTTCTATTCAGCTAGCAATCTATGGACACTGTTATACTTGTGGCTTGATGGAAAATTTCAGCAAGAGATTTACATTTTATGCAATTTATACTCTTCAGATCTTTAAAGCCCTGACCGAAACTCGGTGTTCCCATTTCTTCCATTTGGATAAACAGTAAAAAAACTTGCAGGGAGTTAAAAGTTTCGTTAGGCATAAAAACCTGATAATCAGATAGAGGATAATTGTATCCAACAGTAGTTCCCGAAGATTTTGCAAATCCACTTTTAGAGGCAGAGGCAGAGGCTTCTGCTCTATGTAGGCTCCTGGATCTGTTATTGGAGCCAGCATTCCTACCTGCAACCCAATTGCAAAAGAATATCCAAAACAAAGCATAGAAGAACCCAAATTGAAAATTAAACAAAAAAAAAAAAGACAAACAGGTCCTGTTTGATTGCTCAGAAATAGTGATATGTAGAAGAATTAAATCCCCATGAAGCAAAATCCTTTGCTAGGATATCAATACAGTAAAGGAAAAAGAATAACTAGTTTTGATTAAAAAAAATCCATTTTTGCCTCACGTTTCCGATCAACCAAACAGAGAGAGAGGGTGGGGAGAAGAGAGGACCTGAATTGTGGGTGGAGGAGGAAGGACTCCAATCAGAAAGGAAACCCCCTTCGACAAAGAGTGCAGCTTTAACAGCTGAACCTCTTTTCCGAGTTTTGGGGTTGCTGCTACCACTACCGCTTTCGCTGTTGATAGATCTTCCTCTCCCTCTTCCTCTTCCTCTTCCTCTTCTGCTTCCACCGCCCATGTTTGCTTCGAGCGGTGAACAACTGCAATCTGTTGTGTTTATGGAGCGTGCCTTGTGTTTCAATGGCGGTTCTGCTGCAAAAGGTGAAGATTGAAGAAGGAATGCAGGACCCACACACCGATATCTATCCGGGTTGATTAAACCCGACCCAATAGGATATTCCCCCGACAAATCAAATATACCATCCGGCTCCGGGTTGGGTCCAATTTTTAGGCCCAATTAACAAAACAATAAGAACAAAAAAAACCAAGTGGCTATTGTTTGACTTTGACTATAGTATAAATACATGTGGCGTAAATAAATATATGTATCTCGTATGCTTATAGGAGTTGCTTAACTAACTTTTGGAGGGCCCCTATAATGACACCCACTAAATATTTCACTATAATGATAAAGTTACTTCTGAGAATTGTTTATTCAATGATAATTGCTTATGGGAGTTGCATATATGTGGATGACTGGATCACGTCACCTAGGTATACTCCAATTATAAAATTAACTAATGAGAATTGTTTTAAGTTATAAAAACTCCATAAACAACTCTCGTTAGAGATACTCTAAGTAGACAAAAAATCATGCCCAAAACGACAAGACTAAGCTGCCATATACAAAATCGCAATATAATTTTCCCTGTTAATGATAATGATAAAAATAATTATTCTTTATCTATCTCCGGTGCGCGAGCCATGTAGGCCGCGTACCGTGCACGAGTTGATTTTTTTTTTGGCACAATTTTTTTTATAAGAACTGATATTAACCGTAAGATTATTTGAACAGTTAGATATAGAGAGGGTTTATCATAGAATTGACTACACTAAATCACTCCCCCACCTCCACTCTCTTCTTCCTCATCCTGACTCCACGGTGTTATGGTTCAAATTAAAAGGGGGTAACTTACTGTTCATCGTCTTCTTCGCCAACGCATATGTTGTACAGGTTACCACTTATCACTAATTGCAGACATTTTTGACAGAACTCAACCACCTAATGATCAATTTCATCAAACATAATCAAAAACTCTATTGTAACAATCACAATCCTAGGTCCCACACTTCAACCTAAATCGCTAATCAAAATCACGTTTTTTTAAATATAAATAAACCAACACAGCAACTGCATCACAATAAAAATGGGTTTTCCAGGCGGTGGCCATGTGTTTGGGGAGGGGATCGACGTCGAAGGCTTCGATTCGTGGGGGCCAAGCGCGGTGGTTCTTGTAGCAGAGGAACACGTGGCGGTTGTAGGCGTCGACGGTGTCGGTGAGGTTGTCCTTGTACATCTCCGGATGAGAGAAGCCGTGCTTGGCTACGTCGACGGCGGCGGCGGAGAAAGCCATTGTTGCTGTGGGGAGGAGAGAGAAGGTGAGAGTCATGTGGAAATTACAGATTCTGCTGCTCCATTATAGAATTGCGATCAATAATGGAAGACCAAGAGCAATGGTGAAGAAGCACAACAATGGCTGCAGTGGAGGTCGGAGAGCTCGAATTGGTCATTGGAGGTGACAGAGACGCGCGTGTGAGCAGGGGCGGATCCACTTGTATTACATTGGGGGCATTTGCCCCCACTAATTAAAATTTTCATTTGCGTATTTGTATGTATATGTATAATGTATAATATAATATTAGGTGGTTTTACTCACATTTTATACCACTAAATAATTGTTTTTCCTATTTAATGAGAATACTTTTAATGTCAGTGGCGTTCAAAATTTTTTTATCTTTAATTTTTCATTTTATTCATTATTTCTCTTTTCTCTTTATTTTTGATGAAAGAAGAACATAGTCTCTCTACACAGTAGATAGTACCATATATAATATCATTAATTTCTAAAATTAAAAACTCTCAATAACATTAGTTCACTGCTTATAAAAAAATATTAATTTTTATCAACAATTTTAGAGATTAAATTGACCTATTTAAAAGGATTAATGTTATTCAAAATTTTCAAATTTAGGAATTGATTTAAATTATTAATAATTTTATGAAGTAAGCGATAGTACCTTACAATTTCAAGGGCGATTTTGGTGATCACTCAAATCTATTACTATATAAGAAAATTAAGTCTGGTTCTCAGGCTGACACGTGCTACCTCTAGACTTTGACACTTGTCATCTCATCAATTTATTTTTTATAATTTACAGTAGAAAACGACTCATATTTTATATAGGGCAAGTCCATAAACTAGTTTATATATATGATTGCCTCCACAACTTAAAATTTCTAGATCCGCCACTGTGCGTGAGAGAAGGAGTCCATGATCCAGTGCATGCAAGTCCATTGTAAAAAAATATTTTTTTTCAAAAAAAAAATATTGGCTCACGCACGGTACGCAGCCTACATGGCTCGCGCACCAGAGACAGCGCCTCTTTTTGAAACGTTATTTTTTTAATTGGAGGATAGTAAAGGAGAAATAAAGAGAGAGCATGGGATTTAGTCCTGTAAATTTATATACATGAAGAATTTCATTCGAGAATAGGTAATCCGTAGACCGTAATCCAGTAGTTATCGTAAACCCCATGCTATCCCGCAGGGCCGGTAATTTGGGTGTGCAAACAGTGCAATAGCACTGGGCCTCAAATTTTGGCCCAAATTTGGGGGCCCCAAAATTTCTGTGACCTGTGTTAGTTGTTGATTGCTGCATCTCTTGTTTTTGTCCTCTCACTCTGTTGAGTGTTGAATACGTTTGACTGAAATCGTGGGAGTACTTTTTTAATTGGTGATAGCTGTGGCTCTTTTTAAAGTAGCTAGAAGGTTGATATTAGTTTGAAGTTGTATTGGTAAGATTTTAATAATTTTCTTTGCATTTATTGTCCTAAAGTGGGTGTTTAAGATTAGAGCAATTGTCCTTTTTAAAATAATATTTAAAATTATCTTTTTTAAATAATATTTTGAAATAATATTTAATTATTAAAATTGTCTTTTTTTATTAGGGGCCCAATTTTTAAGATTAGAATAGGGCCCCCAAAATGTTTAAGAAGGCCCTGCTATCCCGTTAGCTACGAAATGTGCTTACTTGCTTCCTCGTTTCACTGTTAATGACTAATTCATCCCTTTTTGTAGGTAAAAGAAGTTGTTGAAATTCGGGGGGAAATTACACGCTTCTCTCACAAGCATTGCATTATTCCTGTTCATTTTTCTTCGTTTTAACGTAACGTGTATATTTCCCTGGGAAGTGATATAATTCAAACCAGTCTTCTTTACTTCCTCGACAAGAAGCAATATCATCACTTAATCAATCATGGGTATATCCCCTTTCTACTCTGGAATTGGCTCCAACATCACCGAGAATATAATTAAATACTCTCAAAGAAAGAAAAAAAAAACTTCGTAATGTTTGCTCGTCTCTTGAAGCCAAAAAAGCCTAATATTCCTTTTCCATGTCATTGTTGCATCTTGTGTACAAAAAAACAATTTAAACCCTACACTCTTCTCACCCACTCTGGTTCTAGCTGCACGATGGATTCAGGAAAGCCAGCCTTGGAATGCTAATTTCTAAACAAACGACAAAAAATCAAACTATTGTTATTGTTATTATTACTACTGCTACTTTGAACAACTTAATTCATAGTTAAGTCTAAAAATGCATCAAAAAGAGTTAAAAAGAGATTTTCCGTAATTTGTTTGTTTCTAAGCAAAGAAATATAACAGTAACAGATCATGCCAAAGGCATAACAGAAACCACGGCCTTCAAAGTTCAAACAAATCTCACTTCCATAATATTCCTCAAATTATGCTCCCTTAAACTAACATACAAAAACCATTCGATAATTTCAAAGAGACTCAACAAATTGAGTATACGACTAAGTAACAGTGAGGACTCCAAAACTACAACCCATATGAAATGCAACCAAGGCCATTACGTATATGACTCAAACACTACAACACAGAGAATGAAAAACAAAGATTCCTTTTGGGGCCAACCATAGGCAATTTCTATCTACACATATGTACTTTTCTATCCACACATATATGACTGCGGAACTATTTTGCAGGTGTATTTTTTTTCAAACACATACTTTGTGCGGAACTATTAGTTCGCGGAACTATTAGTTCCGCACGTTGTAATTCAATGCGGAACTAATAGTTCTGCAGGCACTATTAGTTCCGAATTATGTATGTTTTAAAAAAAAGGCTTGCAGAACTAATAGTTCCGCATTGAAGTACAACGTACGAAACTATTAATTCCGCATAAAGTATGTGTTCGAAAAAAATATACCTGCGAAACTAATAGCTCCGCAGTCATGTATGTGTGGATAGAAAAGGTATGTATGTGTAGATAAAAAACCCAACCATATTTCCATATCCGTACAGCAAGAAACACGAGACCAAATTGATTTTTTGGTTAACCAAATACCAAAAAAAAGTCCAAAATAAAAAATGTTTTATTTGGGGAAGGCAGAAGGAGAAAAAGGATGGTATATTGAATAGGTAACCTAAGAGTGCCTTGTGAGTAACATTACCACATTTGTTTGAGGAGGAAAATGATATGGTAATTCACTTTTTTCTAACTCAGATCTGAGCAAACATTTTGTGATTGTTTCATTCTCTAAAAATTAAAGTCTAATATATTTATTTAAAAAAGTAATCAATTTATGAGTCAATCTGAATTAATTTTTCTTAAAAAAATAGAACTAAGAGTGATCAAGAATTAATCGATTTTTCTTAAGATCTCGGATTAGAGTCTTCTAAAGAAAAAAAGTAGACATTGTGAAAATTTTACCCCTTCACATATATCCAACCGACTTAACTCAAATTAAACCGAGGATATGTAAAAAAAAAATATATCTCCTCACTTTTAACAAGTCAAGTCTAGATCCCCAACATTTATGTTGATTTGAATTTTTCATTTCTACTAACTGTGAGTAGCCCCAAACTTATAAATTCTACTCTCACCCAACCTAACAGCACATGTAGCCTCCACCATGTCACAAAGACATAACTCCCTCCCACAACTAACTTTGTCCATCTGGCCTGCACGCATTATATAATTAATTAACTACCAGCGCATGGTGTTACATAAAATGCCCATCATCACTTATATAGTCTTAAAATAAAAAAGGCCTAACTAAAAGTTTCAAAAAAAAAAAGGACGGTGCACATTGGCATCATCGAGCTAGCTATAAGAAGAAAATAATCTCTCTCTCTCTCTCTACACACAAAATTAAGCATCTAAGCACACATAAATTATGGCGAGTGGAGCCGCCGCAGATGGGGTATTCTGGTCAGTGTATGAAGGGTGTATATCTGGCTACGACAACTGTATTGAGCGGCGACCTTACCACCGTAACTGTGGTTGTGCACTCCACAAAAAGCAACCCAAAAACAGAACGCACAAACTGCCAAGGTGTAACAACGTGTCATACCCCATGAAGAGAGCGTGCAGTGAAGGGAGCCTGGTCTTGGCTGCTGCAGCAGCTTCTCTTAATTCTTCTTCTTCTTCTACTTTATCAAGGGGAAAGTCTCAACAGAGTTTGTTAAACCTTGAGGAAGAGAAGAAAAATAATCATGATAAGTGTTTTTTATTTAAGGTTTGAGGAGAATTAATTAATCTGTTTGATATATAATAGAAACTCTCTTTGCTCTGCTTTTCTTAAGTTATTACTTTTATTTACTTTTTCATTATTTGAACCCGGTTGTTAAATTTTGTCTTTTTTCTATTGTACTTGTGAGTTAATTAATTTGTTGAAAGGCTGAAAGTGTTTGTATATGGACGTACGCTAGTTTGATTCATGGACCAAGCAAGTTTGTCATCCAAGTGTCTGGTATAATCAATTCGGTCGTTTATGCATTTGACAACTGTATTTCTTGTAAATTGTAATTATGCTAATGGAATTTCTTAATTTTATATGTATTCTTGATTAATCTTGTGCATATATATTTTTCAATTCCGTTGTTCTTCGGTGGATTGTGTTCAGGATTTTGGGAGACAGATGGATAGCTAACAATTTCCTTTCTATTGAAATAGAATCTTATATTGAATATTGATTCCAAAGTGTTGCTGTAAATTTGTATTTTGGTGATCAAATGGAACACCCATGAAGCCTGAACTAATTAATTTATTTTTGCAATATTTACGGGCTAGCTAGATATTTCTCGATTTGTGGTTTTGACATTATTTCACCATCAAACGAAAACTCTACATTCAAGAATCGTGACTCAAGAAAGAATCTTGGAATAGTCTCAGGGTTCTTATCAGCATGACTAATTGTATGGAAAATATAATAATCACCATTTTTTTTGGCAAAGATAAAAATCATGATATCAATAATAAGTAGGGTGGGAATAGGTCAGACAACTCGAAACGGACCTATGACCTTGCTTAGCCCGGCCTAATTATTAAAAAGGCTAGGCGAGGATTTTTTAAAAAGTCTATTTAGTTAAATAGATCAGACTTAGGCATATAAAAAAGCCTATTAGGCCTATTTATATATATATAGAACAATAATATAATATAATAAAAAATGAGTCTACTTATTTATTTATTTGTGAAGACATAGATACCTATTTATCAACGGAGGCCTACAGACCTCTTTATCATTAGAGGCCTATAAGCCAATTTACAAGTAAATGCCTAATATGTGAATGCCTATTTAAAAACCTTAGTGAAATGTAGGCCTTTAAACAGGCTTGTAAGCCAGGCCTATATTAGACCAATAGGCCAGACTCAGGCCTTAAGATTTCAAAGTAGATCACCTGACCTATTCTCACCCCTAATAACACATCTTGGCAAGATGGGCTGAAGTCATGTGGCCAGTGTCAAACCTAATTATAACTATTTATTGCAGAAGAGTTTAGGCCATCTTTAGTGGAGTACCCACTTTTGGGTATTTAAGTAGACCTCATTTGTATACATTACTCATTTTTACTTTTTTTAACTCAAGTACCTAATATGTACACTAAATGGGTCCCACCAATACCTCCACATTCAATTATAACCCACAAAAATACGTGGGACCCACGATGGGAGAGGAGAGAGAGGGTGCTTGTATAATTAAGCACCCCTCCCCAATAGGTACCCAACATTTTTCTCCCACAATGGGGGTACCTAATAGGTACCCATTAAGTACCATTTAAGTACGAGTTAACTATCATTTTGTCCCCTGAAACTGTAATACGGTCTCATTTAGGTCCCTGAAACTAACAAAAAGACAATTTAGCCCTGAAATTGTAAAACGTCAGTCAAATTAGTTCCTAAAATTGTAAAACGACGGTCAAGTTAGTCTGTCGTTTTACAATTGTAGGAACTAACTTGACTGACGTTTTACAATTTCAGGGACGGAATTGCCTTTTCGTTAGTTTCAGAGACCTAAGTGAGACTGCTTCACAATTTCATGGGCTAAAATGACAATTAACTCATTTAAGTACCCTCACTAAAGATGCCCTAATTCTAACCATGGATGAGAATTCAAAATTGTTGTATCTGGAATTTTGGATAGTTTGAAGAATAATGGATGAGAATTCAAGATTGCTGTATCCGGAATTCAATATCCCCCACATTGAACAAGAATTTTTTTTTTGGATTAAAAAAATAAGTAGAATGGAGAGACACCTCTGTTACTACCAAGTAGGGGTGCCAATGACATGTTGAGCTATCAGCAGAGGCCCACCTAGAGGATTACTACACAGACCCAAACCACACAAACAATTTCACTCAATTGTAATTACTCAACTAGCCCATGGACGCCACAGGATCTCTCTAAAGAGGGTTGTCCACCAAGCGAGATTTTAGAACTTTTGTGAAATATAAAAAATAAATTAGAAAATACTTTGAAATTATTAACTTAATTCATAAGGAGTTATTTTAATAGTGATACAAATAAGTTAAAATAAATAAAAAATAAAGAGAGAGCCAAGAGAAGCAGGTGATCAAGAATTGTGTGAATCTGCTGTCCTGTCACCTATACGTCTTCCCAAGTAATAAAAAATTCAAAAATGTTACACACACACTCAACATACACCCAACACACACCTCAATTCACTATTTCACCCACTAACATTGAGTGTGGTGTAGGTGTACAGTGGTCCATCTATCAAAGTCCTAAAAAATTGTGTGAATCTGCTGTCCTGTCACCTATACGTCTTCCCAAGTAATAAAAAGTTTATGGGATATCATGTCAATACACCATTTTAATCAAATTCCACTAATTACTCTTTTAGTGTCAGTCATTTAAATTCCTTTTTACCCAAATTAACTAACTTTCTGTAATCTCACTTTTCAGTCCTAATTATATAAACATTTTTTTATCAGCCTAATTCTATAAACATTCTATGTAAGAATTTTTAATTAAATTATTTTTTTATAATGAATCTAAAATTTAAACCTACTTTAATCATATCATATCATATCATCATATTATATACAAATCACATAGAACTAAGTGGGGAATGTTAACACAGATACAAACTATACAAATCTGTCACTAACCCAGCTTCATTGTTCCTTCATTTCCCACAAATACAGACGCTTACAGTCTGACGCCTGAAGTTTATAGTTATGTACTAAAAGATCTCGATTTCTGACCCATCCTGAGTAAGTTACAACTCATTAACATTTCCCATTGTGATTTTCCATTCACATAGACACATAAAAAGAGCATAATGCTAAGGGCCACATTTTGACTGTGTAATTGAAGTAAAGACAGAACCTTTGCTGATGCTTAGAAGATTCCGCCCGCCTTAGTGTGTGTGTATATATATATATATATATATATATATAAAGTTCACTTATAATTATTTTTGGAGAAATCTATGGGTAGAATGAGACAAACAAAGGTGCATTACAAAACAAAGTGGGTGTAGGTGGGTTTAAAGAACACAAAAGAGAAGCCAAACTACTAGCTTGTTCCTACTCCACAGTCTCCCTTTCTCTAAGAGACTTCCCTAGTGATGTATGTTGTGTTAATTAACTGTCCACTTTAGCTAGAAGCCTCAACACTAGAATTTGTCTTGAAATCTACGGGAAAGAATAAATACAAATGGCTTACAAATTCACTTTTCTCCTCTTGGTTTCTTCATCACATCACATTCCCATACACTATATATTATATGTCTGAGAAAGATGGTAGCATCACCAACACAGTTTGTGATTTACACACACGTAAGTCACAGGTGAGGAAGAAAGAGAGAATAACAATGGCCAGTGCTGGTGCATCTCAATTTATTCCAAGGGGTGTGTTTGAAGGAAGTATATCAGGGCATGACAAGAGGGTTGAGCGGAGGCCATACCACAAAAATTGCGACTGTGCATTGCACAACTTGAAGAAAGGTATCTGCAACAAAGCATGCCCGCAACAGAGATTATATGTCCCATTCACCAAGAAAACTACACCATGGAATGGTTGTTCCATTCATACAACACCTTCCAAGTTCTCTTCCCAATCTCCTCTTTCTCCAAAACCAGACTTGACAAATATAGCTCTGTCTCGTAAACCATAAAAGCTCTGTTAGAATGCTTAATGTGGTTACTTAGAAGAAAATGAGAAGTTAAATATTAGTCACCGATAAAAGAGTGAGTGCACAAGTTCTTTTTACCTACACTTCTCATTTTCTTGTTTGTATTCAGTTACATGTAAAAGATTGTAGTTCTCGACCCTTTGTTTTTTCTTAGCCTCTTGATTGAAATCAGACAACAATTACTGTAAACCAATGCAGATGACTTCATTGGTACTGCATTATGCACAATCCTAAAGAAACACCTTTTGAGTTGTATACTAAAGTAACACATGGTGCCCAAGAATCATTTTTGTTAATTAAATGTAAGACTAAGTGAAGTGATATAATAAAATATTATAAAGCTTATAACGGGCGAATTTTTATAATTCTGTTAAGGGCCAATTTTTTATTTTAAAGAAAAAGGAAGGAAGGAAAATATTTAGTTTATAGGACTTCTCCCAATGATGACTCATAGCAGCAAGAGTGGAAGCCCTTCTAGAAATGAACAAATTCAAATACAAATAGTAATTCACTCTGTTTCCCACTTTCGGACTCATCTAATTGCCACATTGGCAAACCTTTGTTGGGATATAGTAGTAGTTTTTTTTGGTCAAGATACTGACACTGTAGCTTCAATCTTATCGTTAAGTGGGCTTGGTGGATTTTACAAGTTAACCATTTCGGACTGCTCATATCAGACCCAATCCCTTGGATAAAAAAAATATCAGACCCAATCCCAATATAACTGCGTATTTTTTTTCCTAGTGTACGGGAACACTAAAAGATTGGCCATGAATTGTTTTTCATTTTTTCTTTCCAACTCCTCGTTTCATTCAATGAAAAAGAACCGTTATGTGTAGAATTTATCAATAAAGTTGTACAGATTATACAATCGTCAGGGACAGATATAGAAATTTTATGCTATGGAGGCAAAACTCATATATAAATTTGTAACATATAAAATATATTATAATATTTTAAAAAGTATCATAATATTTCAAAAAGTATACATACCAACTTTATGTTTTTTATTAGAGTAACTGTTGTTTTTAAAGGTTTGTCTCAATAAAATATAAATCTATATTTTATTTAAAAAAATTGAAATTCAAGTGGGGGCAATTGCACCCACTCAGCTTCAAGTGGGTCTATCCTTGACAATCATAATCATCATTATTTACAAATCACATGGAAGTTAAACCCGGACTGGCCGGTCGGACCGATCGAACCGGGAATCGGATCCCTGCCCAGTTCGGAACAACCTGAAACTGGTCAAAAATCAAGAAAATTGGTTAAAAATCGGCCAAAACCGGGTTAGACCGGTTCACTCTTTTTTTTTCTTTTTTTAAAGAAATAGATATCACTTTCTTCAATTATTTGTAATTTTGAATATTTTATGTTATGAATTATGACGTTTAGTAGTAAAGTTTAATTTTTCTTTATAAAGTTATGACTTTTATGTTAATTTTTGTTCAATATTGTATAGGGTTTAGGGTTTAAAATAATATTATATATTATATTTATAACTAAAATAATATTATTTAATTATATTTCGATTCAACCAGTTGAACCCCGGTCAAATTTCTGAACCTCAAATCCTTACCTTTACTAGTTTAATGACTAATCCAATTCTGACTACCTTGACAAATCATAATACGGGCCTGTTTGGATTGGCTTATGCAGAGCTTATGGACACAACTTATGACTGATTCATAAGCTATTTTGGGCTTATTTTTCATAAGCTACCCATGATAACTTATTAAAACAGCTTATGGCTTATATAAAATAAGTTTCACTATAATTTTTCTTTAATTATAAAAGTAACTTATATAACTTATGCCATAAACACTAGATAAACTTGTTATCCAATCAGGGCTACGTCACGTACTAGCATAATACAATCATAATAATCATCATATTATGCTTCATGTTATTTAACACGACTCGAGAAGTTCGATTTTCTCACAATTCACTTTATTTTTTGGTCCCATTTAGCATGGACCAATGAAAGATTGGTCCAACTTACACCATTGACTCTTTGCCCGTTGATATAATATATTTTAAAAACCGATGGCCCAGATGAATTACAGGCAACCTGAAGAATAGTAATAGTAAGTTGTCATGGTTATTTGCGAAGATGGGTCGCCAGGCTATAACAATTTCTAAAAGGCGGGTAAACTTTATGAAAATTACAAATGTAACCATGATCTAAATTTGATTACCTTTGTGCCCCTTAATATAATTACATTTTAAAAAAAATTAATGCGTCTTTTATACAAAAAACTAATATATTTAATTAATATTACAATACTGATTAAGTATTTTCATTAATATTACAAAAATAATAAGTATTATTACTTTGGGGCGTGGGGGGTACATGTACATTAAAGTATTATTACTTTAGTGTACATGTAACTACACTGATTTTTTTCAAAATTTACGGATAATTACCCCATTAAGTCGTTAATTAATTACCATTTCTATCATAGGTAATTTTTGTGGGTTCCCGATAGATCTGGGTCCAATTGTCATTCCTATTATTCGGTGAATTATAAGATATGTTATATAAAAAAAATTTGTTTAAAATTTGTCCAGATTAAGTGGCAGCAACAAGGTAAATATCTATGTAGTCAAAATCGAACCAAATCAGTTGGTTCAACCGAGAACCAATCAAGTGTTTAGTCCATTTAACAAGAAAAATTGGTCGGGTCTAAAAAATATGATTGTTCAAATTTTCATTATTTAGATCGGAGACGTCATTCCAGACCCAAAAAAAAGATAAGAGATGTCATTATTTGATTCCCTTGGATGAATTAGCTCTAACGTAATTAATTATACTTTTGGGAAATAATTGTAATTGTTGAGTCTTGTGGGCAAACTTTATAAATAACAAAAAACTGACACTAACTTACTATTTCAGGTCATAAAGCCATTGGTGCAAGTTGGACCAATCTTTTATTGGTCCACGCTAAAAGCCACCTTTTTCTCTTTCTTATCTGATTTTACCTTAATGGTTGATGATGTCAATAGGACAGCAATGCATGCAGCAGTATTTTGCAATGCTTGCGGGCCCCACGCACCCATTGCTTTTACGATGCTGCGCCATGTGTACGAACCTGATTCACTCCCCACCTTGGACCGCTCCCAAATCCTGCAAACACTCACAGGTATGAGTACTATACGTTGGTGGTCCATGAATCCTGCGCTCGACACGTGTCGGTCGTGGGTGCCGAGGTTGCTGTCGGGGTTGGGTGCTACTTGCTAGTGGCCAGCCCAAGTTAAGGAACGCCAACTTGGAGTGTGGCCAGTTGTGGGCCTCACCATGGCCACTGCCACTACCGCTACCGCACCTTGCGTTACGTCGTCGTTTTGGGTTTCCGGGTCCCCTGAGACAACGAGTCATTTGTATTTTGTAGTACCACACAAAAACTGTTTCGCAACGATAACGATGCCTTCCTCGGCAGAACACACACACACAGACCTCGGTATTTTTTCGATTAAAGAGAACATGAACTTGGATGGAAACTGGAAAAGTCACTTGTTCCTTTCAAGCACCAAAGGATTTCCCAAAGCACCAACCAGTAAAAAAATAGAGAAAAAAAAACATAAAAATTGATGAAAAAAAATAATATTCAACTAGCAAATATCTGCCACGAACTAGAAAAGGATCCTTGGTGGACCTCCTAGTCCTAGTTTCCGCCTTACTTGCCATTCTCGTGCCGATCCCCAAGAAGCACTTAATTATCCTCACCAATCAATCACCCATTTTTATACCCAAAAGATCACCTATAATTACCCATTTCTGTTCTTATGCACAAAGGGGAAAACCAAACATACCCTCGTGATCCTTTTTTTTTCCCCTTCCTCAAGCCTAGAAACCGTTTTTATTTTGAAACACCCCTCTACTTCTGACACTTCTATTTTTATCTTTCTTTAAGTGTGTAATAGAGATTGGGGTGTCCAAAAATCTTTTTTTTACTAATGAAAAAGGAACACATCAACACAATAACTCAATTTGGATAAGTTTCTCTATAAGTACTTCTAGTATATATTTTTTAATTAACAACTTTTCATAGAAGTTAAAATTATCTTTTGTTTTTTATATTTTTCAAAAGCTATTTTTTTTAACTTCTCTAAAAATATCTGTCTATCTATTGATGACTATTTAATAATATTTATTCTTTTACGTATATAAAAAAAATAAAAATAAAATAAAATTAATTTTTCCATAAATCAAATGCTAGAGATTTTACATCCAAACAGTACTAATATCTTAATCTTTTGGAAGCAATATCTTAATTTATCGAGTACCCCCAATCGACACAATGTGTTAGTTGATATATTAATTAAAACAAAAAGTAAATCTATTACTCTACTCCACTTTAAACATTAATTAAATAAAATAATAATAAATAATAATGTCATGTAGCTGCCTTCCACATCATTGATCATCCATCAATGTCTTTGTCTTTATTTGCAAGGAAAATATCCGATGAGCATTCACCACAATATGTCTCCACGTTATCACCAAAGCCACCGTTAGATCTCTCTCTCCCACTTCTCGCTCTCCGCGTCAACCCATCCCAAAAGTCATTCCTTTAAAAAGTGTTTTTCCATGCCTCTTGCTCCTTCCTTCCTTTCACCAGACAGCAGCTAGCATCAATCAACATTCAACAACCACTCCCTTTTCTTTCCCCCTATCTTCTCTTCTAAACCTTGCTTGCTTTTAATTCTCCCATCACAAATCCATGTTTGATTTCCATCAGTGGAAACAAAACCATTAGTAAAATGTAGTGAGAGAGAGAGAGAGAGAGAGAGAATCGGTTAATCAATTAATGATATATAAGAGCGTATTAAAATGGCTTTCCAGCAGGGGCACCATCTCCACCACGAAATAGCATTCCAGCGATTCACGGAGGAGCAAGAGTTGAGCGAGAATAATAGAGAGATGCAGCAGCAGCAGAATTTCCTGCACTTGCAGCAACCGGAGAGGAGGGAGAAGAGCATGGAAGGGAACCGGAGCGAGAGCAGCAGGTACAACAACAACTTGAGGGAGTACAAAGCAGATATATTGGGGCACCCCCTTTACGACCAACTTTTATCGGCTCACGTTTCCTGCCTAAGGATTGCTACGCCCGTGGACCAGCTTCCCAGGATCGACGCTCAGCTTCAACAGTCACCGCGCGTCGTCGAAAAATACTCTCCCCTTGGAAATGGGGTCCTCGATCACAAGGACCTCGATCACTTTATGGTTTGTTTCTCCCTCCTTTAAAACCCTCCATTTTGTACTTCAATTTTTTTTTTTGATAAAATGTACTTCATTTTTTTTGTTTACACTAAACTATCCCAGGGGAAAGGGGTCCCGGACTAATTTTTATTAGGCCAGAGGTGAATAAAACTGGTCAATTATTCCGTTTCTTAGGATCGAACACCGGTATTAGCCGAGCTAATCCCCTAGATGGAGCACATTAACCACCTGTGACCGGTCTCGTGCTTGTGTTTTTTCTTTCTTGTTCTGCTACTTCAACCCACTTCCTATGAGGAGGACTAATGCTATAGATGAAAGAATTTTAATTTCAGTACGTCAAATCAATTGTCTACTAAGGCTTTCTTTCTGGTTTTGGACATCATTAATTTCCCCTGTTTTGTCAATTCCTGAGGCATTAGTGATCACGACACTAATAATGCTTGTATTATTATGCTCATGTCATGATATATGCTACTTGTTAAACTCATAATGTCAAACCTTTTTGTGTTTCTCTCTCCCTTTTTCTTATCTTTATTCCGCTAATCTTAGAACCTCCTTCCCTGATTTTGTGGAGTTTGCGCTTTAATTAGAGAACAGTGTCTGTCTAGCACGAATAGATGATTGTGGGGATGATGTTCACAAAATTAGTAATAATAGGAAAAGTAATGTTTTTTCAAGTTTTATTCTTTGATGGACGGTAGTAGTACAATATATGCATTTAATTTGGCTCGTAAAAGTTTGTGAGTGAGTGAATCTGATTTGTCCCGGAGGAGGGGCTCTAGTTTTGAGGGTCCTCCCTTCAATAATATTGCTACAGCCTTTGGGAGTGCTTTATGGAATCATTCTGTTAATATTGTCCATGTGGTCTTTCCCACTTGTTCGATTATTGTTCACTTCTTTTCTCTTTTTTGCTGAAACACTGGTGGTGATTATCAGTACTTAAATTCTTGTAGAATATGTTCTGATCAACCAAAGTTGAAGATGTACACAACTTGTTTTCTCAACCTTTACTCCTTCGTTAATCCGTGTACGTTTTTTCTGGCTTCCCCTAAGTACATTAATAATGAGAGGGTGCATGGGATGGGACATTAATTGGTGATTCTGTACGTATATCAAATGGATGTAATCTTTGTCATTTTGGCGAATCTAGTAATAAATAGATGATTTTCAGCATTGATTCTGACTTGATATCCAATTCGAACAATGATTGGAGGGAGGCAAATTAACATATATGATGAAAATGTTAATGATATGATATTAATTTTATCAAGGGTGTTGAGACATTTACTTCAGTTTGGTTTCTTGGGGTTTCTCTATTCAACCCTTTTTCAGTTCTCACTTCTTAATTTCATCACTTTAACTGCTTTTTGAGAAACAATTAATTTCGCCATTAATTGTTCATGTCTTCAAGATCTAAAGCTCCTTTTGATTTGAGTTTCATTTGCTCCTTAATTTGTTTGTTGTAGACGCATTATGTTCTGTTGCTGTGTGCCTTCAAAGAACAATTGCAACAACATGTCCGAGTTCATGCCATGGAGGCAGTGATGGCTTGTTGGGAACTCGAGCAGTCTCTGCAAAGCTTGACAGGTAGTAATTCTTAAGCATATATATATTTTTGCTTCCTAGCTAGATGTTATACTGTGTTTAATTAATTAACCAAACAATAAAAGGAAAGAAAAAGCTTAAGGGAAAAATATACGTTGCATGAGGTACAGGTGTATCTCCAGGGGAAGGAACGGGAGCAACAATGTCAGATGATGAAGATGAGCAAGCAGAGAGCAACGGCAACAACTTATACGAAGGAAGCCTTGTGGATGGCGCTGATAGTCTTGGCTTTGGTCCTCTTGTCCCCACTGAGACTGAAAGGTCTTTGATGGAGCGAGTCAGGCTTGAGTTGAAGCATGAGCTCAAACAGGTATCTATTATCTATATATCTATTTCTATTATTATTCCTATATAGAAAATTAAGTCCCAATCTTTTAGACAGTGACATGAGTTATCTCATTGACTGTGACACGTGTTATCCGTTGTTTATTAATTGTTTATTGTCTTTATTAGAAAAGACTCGTGCGAGTCGGGTCCATATACTGGTAGAATAGCTAAAGAGTGTCCAAACCTTGCTAGACCAAGGAATGAACAAGTTGTTGGATTTTCACTTTATAATAATTCCTAGCACTCTTTTTCTCGCTTTCTCTCAGGGTTACAAGGAGAAGATTGTAGACATAAGAGAAGAGATTCTACGAAAGAGACGAGCGGGGAAGCTCCCAGGGGACACCACCTCCCTTTTGAAAGCCTGGTGGCAGTCACATTCTAAATGGCCCTACCCTACTGTAAGTTAGTTACTAGTTTGGACACATGATCAATATAATTTTACATACAATACATGTGTAGTCTCTGTGTTGGTCGTATCATAATTAACTATACTTTGGGCTAGCTGCACTAATTGTGATTGATTGATTGATATCAATGTTTTAGGAGGAAGACAAGGCTAGATTGGTGCAGGAAACGGGGTTGCAATTAAAGCAGATAAACAACTGGTTCATAAATCAAAGGAAAAGGAACTGGAATACTAATAACCCCTCATCCAGCTCTACTAACTCCAAAAGCAAGCGAAAGAGGTAGGTAGGTTAAAAATTTAAAAGGAAAATCATAAATGAAATAAAGCTAAATGGCTTTAACAAAAATCCTAAACTTTTATGACTATATGCTAAGTTTCATTTTTGGATGATATATAGCAGTGCAGGCGACACCAGTAACCAGAGCTTCATGTGAATATAATATAATATAATCACATTTATATTTTGAGCAAAGAAAAGAAACCATTGTTAGCTTAGCTTCTTCACTTTATGCGGACGTGCTCGTGAGTGTGAGCGTGAAGCAATGGAATCTGGATATGCAGAAGGGGAATTTATAAAATCGCTGTTAAGAAAAGTACCCTTGTACGTAGTAGTGTTGTATATGAGCTAGGCTAGCTGCTGCTTGACGTCGGACATTGGTGTATGTAAGCACGATATATTGGATTAATGGGTAGCATGCATTGCTGATACGTATTTCACTATAAAAATGAAAAATAAATCTTCAAAAAGAAACATTGAACATATATAGTACAGATTTGTCGGTTTTATTTTAGCGCATGACACAACTGTTAAAATTATCTGGTTACTGTCAGTAAAGCCACAGCTCTCAATGGCATAAATATGGAAAATGGAAAATTATGAAAAGGGAAAATAATAAAAAGGTAACAAATGTTTTCTCTGTTTTTTTCATAAAGAAAAAAATGGATCTTATTATTATTTATTTTTTTGGTCTAGACTGGGAGAGATCCGTACCATCTCACCCAAATCCCCGATGGTGATCCTATTACTATTGTTGTGATTATACTTGATGATCAAAATGCATTATTCACCGATAATTTATCTAACGACAATAGTTATATTATTGTTTTTCGTCACGAGCCCAATAGTAAAAATTTGGATAAAAATTTTATCCCAAATTTGTATGAGAATTGGTAAATACATCATGATATTTGGCCATATACTCCATATTTAAATAGGAAATTATTATTATACTGTCATCAATTTTTTTTTTCAATTTTGTCTTTTTTTTTAGAAATTGGAGTTTTTGGAATACAAAATTGCATTTTGGAAACTAGAGTTTTTGGAATACAAATTGTATGGAGACTGGAGTTTCCGGAATACAAATTTGACTAGACTTTTTCGAAAAATTGCCAAAACGGAATCTCAAGAAGGAAAACGTAATATTGAATGAGAGTATTTTTGAAATTTTTACATTAATGTGGGGTATATATCAAAAAGTGTGGAGTGTATTTACCAATTTCCAATATGTATTCATTTCAAGGTAAATTCTAAGGTAAAGGCCCTCTCAATTTTTTTTCTGGTTAAGGCCCTACGAAATTTAACTATTACATTATAAATCCCAAATTTACCCAGGCCCGGGTAACCAATGCCCCCTAACCTATGACAATTAAGTTGCATGAGATTGACCAAAAAAACAAATGAAGTTGCATGAGGGGACAACTTCTATTTGCTTTCTTACAACAAAAGGAATTGCGAGTGAAAATTAAGGATTTGGCATAAAGCAAAGGTAAAGAATAAATTATTTTGAATGCGTCGTCAATAGAATTAACGCGTTTACTCCAGAACACTTTTTGTTATGGAATCATTCCTTGAATTTGTGTCTTTTGAAAGCGTTACTTTATTCTCAAAACAAATGGTTTATGTGTTATTGTGTTCGTTGTTTCATTGCTTCAATTTCGTTTTAGGGAAAAAGATTGTTTTCAAAATAAACTAGGTCGGCCCGCAAATGATATTTTTGGTGGGTGCCGTGCCACAACTGGTTCGTTCTTTGAAAGTTGTGGTGTGTTGAGAGGAAAAACATGGAATTTTAAACCAAAAAATAATCTAGAACGGTCTTTTACGTAACTAACGATAATCACACATTAAGAATCATGAATAGGTAAACAAATATTGGCAATCAGAGACATATATGTTTGTAAAATAGTATACACACAAATAAGAACATGGACGTATGATCATGTTTCATTTTGGCGACGTAATGGAGGTGGAAAAGGAGCAGAAAATCTGGCAGAGAAACTTGGAGGCATGTCTTCATCTTCGCTCTGAGCCCCGCTGTTGAAGTTGAGAGCATAGCTATGTTCATCATATTGGAACCTCTTCCTTTGCTGCTTCTTCCCATACCCACTTATCTTTCTAATAAACGTCTTCCACTTAGGACCAGCAATCACTTCTGAAGCCTCCTTCACTTCCCTCAACTTGTCCATCACCCATGTCTCTCCTCCTCCTCCTCTTCCTTCACCACCCTTTTGCTCAAGCAGGCGCTTACCTTCTTCCTCGTGGCCTTGGCCTCGCCACCATTTCAAGCTGAACACCCGGAAGCACCCGCACCCACACCCGTTACCGCTTGCACCGGCCTCTTCGAAATCTTCCTCGCGTTCCATTTCCATCACCAATGGTCTTCCCTCATAGCCCGCCATGTTTTTCTTTGAGTGAGATTTGTGGCGGCTTTAGCATTTATAGGTGATGGTATATATATATATATATGGATATAAAGTAAGAAGAGATAGAATCAAATTAAAGGAAGAAAAGTCAAAGAAACCGTAGGAGGCATGTTTGAATTTTGAATAAATAGAAGGTTCCAAGCAAATATATATATCCTCCCACTTGATGAGATATTAATACGCGATTTCTTTAGCATGTTAGACCGTGATACTACTCAACAATAAGATATTAGCATTAAAATAATGGGAAAAAATATAGAAGATGAGAAGTGAAGTAATATTAATTAATATTTTAATTTTGTAAAGTACTATAGTATAATATAAGAATAATTAAATTTCATGTTGGTTCAACTGGAAGGGGCAAAGCATATATCTAAGCCGTGTGTGTACTCATGCATGCTCAATTGTTTGTACAATTGGGAGTTGGGACCCATCTCCCACGCAGGGCACACTGCATATTAATGAGAAGAAACTAGAAAATTGAATGAATGGACAATAATCATTAGGGATAAGAAAAAATGGGTGTAACAATACAGATAAGTGAAAACTCTTTAGAATATCCATTTCAACAAGGAGGCATCAAAATATGAACAAAATGTTTTCTTTTCTTCTTCTTCTTCTTGCCCGCTCAGAAATGAAACATATCATAATGCTACTATATGAAGTGAACTGACAAACCTAACCGTCCCTTTCCTATGATATGTATTGCAAAATGCATTGGTGAGTCAAAATGGATGAAAAACTCCAAGGAGAGAAATATGGGGTTCAAGGGGGTATCCTGCAGTGCAGTTGTGGGAAATCATTTGTGGACTTGTTGCAGCTGTTGATTTGGGCGTTTGGATGCCATAGAACGTAATTCATCAGCGATCTCGGTGAAGGTGGGTCTCTCTGATGGCTCTGAGGACCAGCAACTCTCCATCAGGGCTTTCCATTCTAGATCACAGGAATTGGGAACCGGAGGGCGCAAAGTGTTGCTAACAATTCCACCTGAATTATATATATTTGGAAAAAACCCACAGGCAAACTGCTCAGTATAACTGAATGCCAGATAGTTAAATTGTAACTAGGAATTCAATCCGTGGTTGGATTCATTACCTATAATAGCACCATAGTGCAAGTCAGCGTATGGCTCTTCTCCAGTTAAGAGTTCCCACATCACAATGCCGAATGAAAACACATCAACCTAAAACCACAACATATCACAAAACACAAACAAACCAAGTTTAAAGGGGTGGCAAAATATGAAGAAAATATCAGGGAAAAAGAATTCGTCAACAATTTCAGGTTAAGTTAAAGCATAAACCTTTTCTGAAACAAGGCTACTGCTTCCGTTCAGCAGCTCTGGGGCCATCCACGGAAGAGTTCCTCTCACACCACCTGAGATCAGTGTCTGACATTTTACTTTGGATAGACCCAAGTCACCAACCTGATATCAGAAGCAAATATGTAATACAAGTTAAACAAACTGTTAAGGGATCTATAATCAATTGCTACATGCTAAAAGTAGATCTGTGTTAAGCAAGTACGGATTACACTAAAATCAGTTTAAAGAAAATTCAGAAAAAAAAGGATGGTGCTTAATGTTGCAGAAAAGGAACAATTCCTAAATCATTTAGAGAAGGGATGTTCAAATTCAATCCAAATCGATGGAACAACCAGTATGAACCTTTTGTCATTTTTGTCGATGGACTGCTAAAAGTAGTTCGGGCTAAAAACAAGAGGAAACTAACTCATTGACCATCCCATGATTAAATACTGATAATAAAGGCTGGCTTTCAAACTTAATGATGATCTTATGGGTGCTTGCTAACTAGCGCCTAATAGATAATCTTATGTGAAAATCCAGTTCTACACATTCATAGGTGACAGTTTATTCTTAGTTTTCAGTGGGTGTGTATCAGCACCTGCAAGTCTATGACTCATCTTCAAATGAATACCCATTATTCTCTGTTTTGTGCTAATGTTGCCCATCTAGCCACTGTAGTGCAAATTTGCAATTACTAGTCACCCGCCAAAACTTAATGCTATAGCCTATAGCCTATAGCCTATAAGCAACTATTCCTAATTTTTAACCAATATATAACTATTTCCTTTTGTATATAAACTTCCACTTACATCATCGTAATCACATGATGCCTAACCAAAACCTTCAGTACAATCAGCCAGTCAAACCAATGCCTGTTTAACTTGAAAGATATCTCTAAAGTCATTCTTTTGATAAATGGTGAATCTAAAATATCACACGCCATATTTTAGTACTTTTTATGGGCCACATTCCTTTAATAAAAGTAAAGCAGCAACGTGATCAATCTATCTCATGAGGCTGCTTCAAGGGAAGCCACCTCAGCACCTTCCAAACACTTTAATCATCTGCTCAATTACAGCAGAACAGAAGTATGTCGCATAATGTACATGTCCCATCATTGCTTGACTTAATAAGAACCTAAACATATATGGAAGGCAATGTGCTAATTATATATCTCCCTTATACACAATAAGGGAATGCATGTCTACTACAATACGATGCAATAGAACAAGACTCCTGATATGACCACATCAGTATCAAACATTTAAACCTTGCATATTGGGCGGTGTGGATCTCGGAGATTCACAAGCAAGTTGTCACTTTTCAAGTCGAAGTGTACTATGTTTTTTCCATGCAGGTATTCCATACCAAAGGCAACATCCATTGCAATCAAAAGACGCTTGCGCTTGTCAAGATTCCTGATATGATCACATTAGCATCATGCATTTATCATTATGGAAACAACACATTAAACCAGGGTAATGCAAAGGAGCATGCACATACACATGTTTCACACATTACCTCTCATTCTTCTGCAAGGCATTTCTTAGAGAACCATTGACCATATACTCAGTTACTGTTGCCACAGAACCTCCTGGGCCATCAAGCACAACCCCATAGAAAGCCACCACATTTGGATGGTGCAAGTCAGCAAGCTTGATTGCCTCATTCCAGAAGTCATCTCTCTGTTTGATGCATAAACAGAGAATCAATGTAAGCTAGTTTCTCGGTCAATGAAGAGAGTAGGAGAAAATGGAAACCAGAATCATTAGTAATGAAATGCAGACCATGCGCTCTTGCTCTGAAGGCTTTCCAGCAAAACACCTATCAGTAATTCGCTTGATTGCAACATCAGTGCCCCTCCATTTTCCATGATAAACAGTCCCAAAGGTACCAGAACCCAATTCTGTCAGCTCTTCAAGGTCACAGTTCTTTATAATCTAGTAAAGTTCCAACAGCAAGGTGTTAGCTCAGTTGAGCTAACAGCACAAAAGCATAGAAGAGGAAACATATGAAAGACGTTCAACCTGCAATCGCCCAACACCCGATGCTGGAAAGCCAAAATTTGCCTTTTCTGGTGGCTTGCTCTTGACATCCTAAATGGGGAAATTGATATTTATAATAATAATAATACTAATAAAATAGCATAAAAAATATTTTATTTTACAGATAATACAAATATGAAGGAATATATAAACAAAATCACCTGAGTTTTATCTCTACACTTTACATTTATTAGATTATATTGAATATCTCCATCCTCAATGTTTTCATGAAAGGAAACATCTCTGGCTTGCAAGTTAGGATTTGAAGGACTACATGGGTGCAGAACAGAAGCTGCTACATCTTCCGCAACAGCTTTAAGTTGTTCGTCTTCTGTTGAGCCTTCAATAAAGAAACCAAAACACAATGATTATGTGCTATGAGCTCCACAACCATCTATAGCAACAAAGTTACACATTTTAGGACTTTAACAATTTACAGACCTTTGCCAGACCGACCATGTTCAAAAGTTAAATTCTGTTTGAATGACTGGTAGAGGCCATCATCCAATTGTACTTCCAAATTTTGTTTCCCACAGTTGCCTGGATCCTCACCAAAGTAATCCTTGCCTGGATCCTCACCAAAGTAATCCTTATAAGAATAGTTCTCAAATGCAGCTTTACTAGGTCTAGCAGGTGGAAAGAAGGTACCATGCTGTATATTCCAGGGATCCTGATTGCTGAAAAGTGAGTTTGGAGAATCGTGCACATCTCCAAACCTAACAGATGGTGATGATGAAGATGATGCTGCATCATCCTTGTGGTAGTTTCCAATCTTCGATTGTGGAACGTCCAACATAGGGGGTTGTGCAACCTCATTGTATTCACCGGACCTGGAGGTGTGCCCGTATGACATTTCCATAGAAGAACATGGCAGCACACCTGTCATCTTAATTTGATTTGCATCAACCATCAATTTTGACCTGCCAAAGTTGTTATCCAGTATCACCTCTTCTTCTCCAGCAAGCTGAGTGTTGTAATCTAATTTATCATCCGCATTGGGTTTATCAACTGGCAGCAAGCATTGATCACTACTTACATAAACTTCGGGATTGCCTGTCTTGAAGGTATCCATCCTACCATCAACAGGTTTTAGATGTTCCTGTCTAATCCAATTTTCCACTGCATCTGAATTAGAAACAACACCAGTAAGCTCGTTAGTATATTCTTTTGGAGATCCTTGAACCATACACTCCGAAGTCTGTATAGCTGTTCCATCAGCTGTAGATATATCATTATTGACAGATTTATTCACAAGCCCATCCTGTTTAACCCAGTTTTCAACTGGCACCATATGCTTGTAGACAACATCATCTGGATAAGATAGTGGTGTTGTTCCCATGGCCATGTGCCCATCCCCAGGAGACTGTTTCCCACCCGTCCTTCCAATCGTTTCCTGGATAAATGCATTCCTGTGATGATCAAATTCTTCTGGCTTTTGCATAAAAATCCTCCCCCCATCAGACTGTGGCTCAAGATTATGAGAAAGCCCAGTATTATCGGTAAAAGGTACTCCTTCAGGAGATTCCAACTTGCTAATGACCCAGGGTCTGGTCCTGGCCTCTTGTTCATCAATGCTCGCCAAGGGTGCTGTCACCACAGGCTTCACCCGATTTGTTGCTTGAGCTTTTACGTTGTCCTCCAGGGGGAAACTATGGTAACTTGGTCCTGAATCAGGAACTGGTCCTGCACCACTATTATGCTGTTCCGGAACCACTGGATCTGAATGGGCATGAGGTAGCTTTCTCTGACACATGGTACAGCCCTCAGCTCGGTGGATTTTCTCAGGGATAATTACCTGTTGTTGAGGTGATACCCCATCAGAGAAAACAACACGCTCTTGTGGAGGAACCTGAACCCAACCATAATTACCTCCAACTATGACAGGTGGGACTTGAGTCACTGGAACCTTGTATGTATTATAGCTGTGCTCAGAAGGAAGCTGGATAATCCTTATTCCTGATGTGTTTTCATCATTGTATTGGTCCAAACGGTTTTGCTGTGGTTGCATCAATGGTTGCGGTTGAATGACATTCGGTCTCACACCAACATGAGAAGAAGGTTGAGCCATTGTCATTTGTGCTCCAGGGATTACCTGATGGAATGCTAAACCAGGAGTATTATCATGAAACTGTTGTTGGGTGAAGACAGGCCCAGTTTTCCCTAAAAGCTGAGAATTTGGGAAGCCCGTCTGGGGAGGCAGCTGGACATAATCTGCATGGTTCATAACACCCTGGCGCGGATCAACAAAAGGCTGCAAATAAGGCGAAGGTGGTGAAATCTCCATTCCAGATTGCTGCAACTCAAATGGCTGCTGGGACAAAGTAACAGGCACAGGCTTTTCTAGCTCAACCTCATTATGGATATATGGGGTGTGAGTTGGACTAGCCATAGCCACAGGCATGCCAAAGGAAACAGCAGAAGCGCCTGAGTAAACCGCGGTACCGGGCTCAGAAACCACCAAATTTGCACTTGTGTCTGGAGAAGCTGCCACATTATCCTTAGGCGAAAACAAGCACACGGGCTCCCCTTGACCGCTATCAAAAGTCTCTATTCCACTAAAATCAGAATTCTGGGTTGAAGCTGCACTTGCAATACTCTCCTTCCTCTTGATCCCACCACTAATAATCCCACTCCCATCTGAAACCCCATTCACAGCATCAAAATATTTCTGTCCAGTATCCTGAATGTCCCCGGGCTGCAAGGCACCAGAAAGTTCAATCTCTGAGGCAGGGAACAGAAAAACCCTTAACTTAGCAGAACCATCAGGTGATCTCTCAACCAGCTTTTCATACTCCTCCATCATGTTCTCAACATCATCGGGGCAAGACACCGAGACCAAGGCATCAAGATCCTCCTCAGGGAGCTGATACTTGATAACCACAGATTGTCCATAAGTATCAACCATCTTCTGCACCAAATCATTGAAGCTCACATCTTTCCTAACACTAATTATCCTTGTCTGCCCTCCAACATATCTCAGCACCCCATCACTAGGCCTAGGCAAAATCTTCCCACCAAAACTGCACAGAAACTTCACCTTCCTCCCAGACACCGAATCATCACTGGCATCATCAGACGCTCTGGTGCCCCCAACGGCACCATGGGAAAAACCATTTGCAGTTACATTTGCACCATCATTGCAGGCCTTGTCCATGCTACTATTATTATTATTATTATTAGCCCCTACCCAGTTTCCCAAATTCAAAGCATTCCCAGCCACAACCCGGTTCCCAAAACCGGAACCGTAGTTAAACCCGATGGCGGTGGGACGCGCAATGGGGCGAACGCACCAGTTAGCGGCGGTGGCGGCGGAGACCGGCGGCGTATAGAAAAACTCTGTGACTGAATTGGGGGTCGGAGGCGTGGTGACGGTGGCCGGCGAAATGAGAGGCTCCTCAACCATCGTCGCAGCAGCCACGTTCAATGTTCGCAGATCCCTTGGAACGGAATTCTGATCAAACGCCATGGCTGTAAAAAGCTATTGATTAAGATCACAAAGAATGATGAACAAATAGAATCACAGGAGATTGAATTGAATAGAATAGAATTGGCCTAATCCTGGAAAGTGTAATTAAAACCCTAGTAAAATTGGGATAAAATCAGACCGAAAATTGAAATTGAAGATCGCAAGTAAGAGTGATGGAAAGATAGATAATGAAAAGAAAAAAAGAAAAGAGAGAGAGATAGAGAGAAGAGAAGAGAAGCGAAGAGAAAGAATGATGGTGGAGTCCGGATTTGGAAAGAGGAAATTGTGACAAGCGTAAACAATCGCTTCTCATTCTCGCCCCAAAAATCAGGGCTTCTTTTAGTATTATTTCATTTTATTTATTTATTTATTGACGAAGGATCTTCTTTCCTTCCATTGTTTGACAGTGTTGTTGCTCTCTTTCTCTCTCACAAGAACCAATGGAAACAAATCTCTGTTTCTGTTTTTTTTTTCTTCTCGAAAATTAGTTTATTTTATTTATTTATTTAATATTTGAATAATCATTCCCTCTCGAATTCTGCTTATGATGATGCAACATTGCTACTACACTTGGAGCACGTAAACCCCAAACGACAAAAAAAAGGGGGCGTGTCATTAATATTTTCCCGGGAAAGTGGCGGGTAGAAAACGGCACAACCGGAACAGAAAGAGTGGAAAGGAGACTCTGCGTTTCAATTTCAACTAACTTAAAAAAAGTCCTTTTTATTTAATTTTCGTATGTTATGAAATCATCTGTAATAATAATTTTATTTAATTTGTAATATTTGTCGTTGTATAATAAAAAATAAATAAAGAGATTTGAATTGGGTCATTGGAATTTGGATGGAAAGGGAGAGGAGAGAGGGTAGGTGGAGATGGAGTAGTTCTTTGGAGTCTGGGTAAGGGCTATGCGATTAACAGTGATGCTTTCATTTGAACGAGGGGTTAATGGGCCTCGTTTCTCCCCCAGGACCCCACCAGATCCTTTTTCCCCACCGAAACGGAACTAACCTCAATTATTTTTCTATTATTTTATTCTTCGAAAATAAATTTTTTCTGTTGTTCTTCCTTATTATTGAATCTCTTTTTTTTATTTTTCTTTCTTTCAAATTTTATAACGCCATATATATATATATAATCATTTTATTTTATTTTGATACAATATAATCATTTTATTAAGATAAGTGGAATGAATAAATTTTAGTCATTTAAGTTTACTTATACAATTATGATTAAAATAGTATATTATTGAAACAACAAACATCTCTACGTCAAGCTCTTCTCCATCTCCCCCTGTTTAAGTAGTCAATGTTGTTCTAGTTAAATCTAAAATTTACCATCCACTATGATTATATAAGCTTAACTCCTTTGTTATAAGAAACATATTTAATTTTGTCAAAAAAGAAAGAAACATATTTAAGTTTGTTTTTAAAGTTAAATGTTATAACCACCCGGTTTTTGTGAGATGACACGAGTCTCTCCTAGAATTTAATCAGAGATCATGAGTTCGAAGTTAGGGGTGGCAATTTGGGCTGGGCCCGGCGGGTTAGCCCGCCAAAAAGTGGCAGGCTGGGTTGGGGGTTTCAACCCACAACCCGTTTTGGCCCACCCAAAGGTGGGTTCAAAACGGGCTAGCCCTCGCGGGTTGGCCCACCAACCCGTTTTTTATTTTTTTTCTTTCAATTTTTTGTGTGTTTTTTGGATTTTTGGGCGGGTTAGGTGGGTCAACTCGCCAACCTGCCACTTCTACACGTTTTCTCTTTTTTTTTTGTTTTTAAGCGAGTTAGACGGGCAAGCCGGGTTAGGGTACCCCAGCCCACTTTCCTTGGCGGGCTAGCCCGCCCCGCCCCCGTTTTTAGCAGGTTGTGGCGGGTCGGGGTGGCCCGGCCCGCTTTGCCACCCCTATTTGAAGTTAGGCCATGAGAATACAGCAATATTAAATCTCGTGTAGTAGAGCTTTATCGTATATAAGATCCTACCGAGGGATTAGTCCCCGTACGCACGCGGAGATGCCCTACTCCAGACAAAAAAAAAAGTTAAATGTTATAATAAGGTACTCCCTTCTTTTGAAATTTGCTTAAATTATGCTATTTTACTCTCTTGTTTTAAAGTATACACTATCTCTCTCGTGTGAGATAAATATATTTTGGTAATTAAACAACAGTTGAAAGTCGGCAGTCAAGAATTACATACTAGTCTTTTGGTAGGGTTGGTTGGTCTTTTTATTAGATGGTGATGTTTTAAATTCTTTAAGCTTCTGTAGTGTAGATAATAGACAAGAGATTAGTGTCCCGCCATGGCCAAAAAGGAAAGAAAAGGAGGATTTCTTGCTTTCTGGTTAAGGGCATAAAGGAGACAAAAATACTTATTGATAATACGTGTGAAACCAAAGGAAGTGGAGAAAGTAAGGCCCTCCACATAAAACATTTCAACATGGTGTCTTTTGGTGGCAATGGCATGCATTGAGGATTAACTTTCCATTCATGCACCTCGATTAAGACCATAGTGTTAAACTAATTACTAAATTGTAGTCGGTGAAACCAAGAGGACATAAACTAATATAACATTGCTCTCGTTTATACTTTGCATTTTTGCATTTGGGTCTGATGATTTCACACCTGGGATGGGAATTTATTCACAACTATGAGCTGCTCTGGATTATATTTGCATTTGGGTCTGACGATATCACACCGTGAGTGTGATGGTTTTCACAGCTGTAGACTCCTCTGGTTTCTACTTTCTACTCTGCATTTTCGTATTTGGGTCTGAAGATTTCACACCTGAGGTGGGGATTTCTCCACAACTGTGAGCCGATCTGGATAATTCTATGTAATCTCATACATGTTTGTTCGTCCTCACACTGCGGGTGGGTTTTCTCCCACAGTTGTGAATGGTCCTGATACTCCTTGGTGTAACTTTTCTTAGGTTGGGGGGTGCTTTCATTAGCTTTTCATGTCGATTTGGCGTGTTACAAATGATAGATATAGTCTAGAGTGTCAACTTAGTTGAGATATCTTTTTTTATAGTGATATTTTTGCACTAGCTCTATTGTATTGCTTTTGTACTGTTAACATTTTTTTTTTATATAACTAAATTTAGACATATCTTATGATCTGATTCGGTTCTTTTTTTCTTAATAAAATTTTGTTTTTCAAAAAAAAAAAGGGAGATAAACGCGGTTTTCCCCTTTTCTCTCTGACAAACTGAGTAATAGGATGGCCAAAAGTTTGTTATCATCTATTATATATTATATAGCAGGATTATGCCACGTAGGACAATGCCACGTGTCACCTTCATACTCATTCAGTTTCCCGCCTAATGTTTTGTTATTTTCATTTCATTTTTGTAATTCCTATTATTATTAATATGACTATTTAATTGTAACATTATTACAATATTTCAATTATAGAGTGATAATAATGGGAATAATGAGGCTAGGAGGACTTGATGGGCAACACAATAAAGACAGAGCGGAATCTATGCAAGGTATTTATGTGCTAAATATGTCTTGCAAATTCATTAATAACCAATAGTCATTCTTAATTTCTTAATTATAAAAAAAAGTCATTCATAAATAATTTCATATATTTTAGTTACTCAGCAAATACAAATAATCAATTTAGTGATAAACTATAATATTAAATTTTGGATTATTTATAATTTATAATTAACGGTTATTTATCAAAAACAAATTATTGCTAAAAATATTCACAAATGTCTTATTTAAATTCATATTCATATATAACAATTAACCACTCATAGACAATACATAATAATAAGCAATATTTTTATGGAAAGGATGATAATAAGTAATACTGTAATAGTCATTCACAAATGACTGTCAATGACTATGTGTGCCACAACCACACCATTATCAATTACTTTTATAAGGAGGATTTTCTTGCCTTTTGTTTGTTCTATTTGGAATTACTCATTTATCCAATTTTTTCTATAAGTTCTTTTTGTGTCATAGAATTTTGATTAATTTCAATTTTTTTGTGAAGCTTATGAAGGGTAGAGCAAAATCAAGAGGTTGTACATATTTTCTTTAAGGTGAGGTACATTTTTAAATGTTTTAATTGTACTTCTATTTTTCCTGCCTTTTTTCATTTTTTGTTGATCTATTGCGTAACAAAATCTCTACATAACTAACTATATTTTCAATTTTATGTGAGATCCTACGTGAGAATAAGTATTTTTGTTTTCAAACATTTGAGTACATCTTAAATTATATATATCTTTTGGTCTTGCATAGTATTCTTTTCTATGCATTACATTTTAATTGCAAAGGACATGCTTGATCTTTTTTCTAAAATGAAAACATGTATACTATTTGATGAGATTATATGTTCATGTTTTGATATTTGAAGGATAACAATCCGATTAAGTACTTGATATGGGAGTTGCATTATGAGCAAGTAGTTTTCACTTTTTTTTTACTAATTTGACTTTTATTTTCTATTTCTATGAACAAATTCTTGATTCTTGCTTTCCAGATTCTAACTACAATTGCAATGATTAACATGGTTTTATTTGAGGGATCGATTTATTGTGTTTGAAATGACTATGTGAAATAATATTTGTTTCATAATATCACTTTTGGCATTTTCATGGGCATATACATTTTGACATTATAGTGTATTTCAGGTTGATTCATTTCAGTTTTATTGTGTTGGACTTTTTAAAAAAATTATCCTTGAGTAGATTTGTTAATGATGATAAGGTGTAAATATTTTTTATTTTTTTGATGTTCATTTGGCATTATTTGCATTGTTTTAATTAATTAATTTTAAATTATTGTCATTATTGCAGTTTTGAGTAGTCTTATATTACTTTTGATTTGATTAAATATCTTTTGTGTTCATTTTATGTACATATACTAATTAATTTTTTTAAATAATTTTTATTTTATTCTATACTTTTTAAAATTTGTTCATTTTAATTTATAATACATGTTATTTTTGTGTTCTAAAACAAGTCAACTCAAGGTGTTTTTGTATTGAAAGTGAATGAATGAATGAAAGTGTTATTCACAAGTATGTAGAAATATTCCCTAAAAAAAAGTATGTAGAATATAACCAGATAAGACTATTAATCTAGCAAAGAATACCAAAATATAAATTATAAACAAAAATTGAATTGTTTCATTATTTAAATAGAGATACAGAGGGAGTTATATATAAATATTGGCATCAAAAATTTCTTCAATCAATTCTCTTACATCAAAAATTTCTTTATTGGTCGTTTTTGCATCCGTCCAGGCTTTAATTAAGAACTATTGGTTAACTTTGAAGTTTTTGTTTGTTTTGATTTATAATTTAATATTGTTCATTTTTTTAATTTGAAACCAGTTTCTATGTTGCTTCTTTAGGTATGTGGTTCTTTGTTTTGTCTAATAAATCCATGATAATTTTGTTCGATATTTGATGATTTTGATCTTATTTGTTTTTTTTTAAGATTTCAACTTAATGCAAGTTTTTTATTTTAACAACTTCTTTCTAAACTCTCTAATATTAGTTTGGCTTTGAAATTTTTTTGTTGGCGTTCTCACATTTTCAACTATATATATATTGAATGACACAAAAGGCTTAAATGTGGGTTTCAATTAAGAAGAAAATGAGTTATTTATCTATTATCTATTATGCCATACAAACAAGGTTTAATTTTTTATTTTGTAATTTTATATTTTGCTTTTTCATCTTTGTTGGGGATATATCTTTTATTATTATTATTATTCGCTTCATCTCTCTTTGTTTTCAAAAGATTCATATGCACACACTTTTTGGGTTATATATCTTCTATATCTAATTAAGGTGACATCTCCTATCTCTTTTTCTTATTGCTTTTTAATATTTTTTTTATATTATTACTAATAAATGACAATTTTTTTGGCACGACTATTGAACAATATTTAAAGTTTGGCTACTAGCATTATTTTGCAGCTTATACATTTTCAAATATTGACATTCACAATATATACCCTATTATACTAAAAATGTTACCCAAAAAAAATACCAACAAAGTCTACCACTTTATCTTTTTGAATTTTTGTGTCTCACATATTCGATAAATGAGTATTAATTCAAAAACTTTTGCTTAAACGAATTCTATTTTTTTTAAATAGTATCTTAGACCATTATTGTTATAACATCTTCATTTAACCATTATTATTAGTTTCAAATATATAGTATTTAATGAATACATATAATAATCCCGTGCAAGGCACGGGTTCATCAGCTAGTTATTGTAAAGGAAAGATAAGGTACTAAACTAAAGACAAATTGTGAGGCGCTTCGAATCTATTAAGTTTTTACATTTTAATAAGGTTACAGTTCGCTTTAATTTAGATTAAAAAAATTTCAAGTTAGAGACAAGAATTTAAGATGTATTTGTTTGAGTTTAAAAAATTTAAAAATACAATCTTCAAAATAAAACATTTCAGAATTTATAATTAAATTTTTGGAGGTACCAATTTTTTTTACAATATATATTAAAATAAAAATTTATATAATTAATTTCTATAATGTAATTTGAGTTATGTTTTGTTTAAAATTTTATTTTAAATATCAATTTAACTGTTGTAGTGAAAAATCTTATATATATATATATATATATCAAATTTATTAAAAAATTATAAATCAAAAAATATTTAATACTTTATTGCATTACTTTATTTTGACATATACTATAATATTAAAATAGAAATACATATTTATTATTTTATTATTAGATAACATATATGTGTGTATGCATGTGCATCTAAATTATCTAAAATTTGATATACATAATGTCATATATATGATGCATGAGTTAATTATTTCACATTATATAAAAAAAATATTGAATGATGTACGTATAAAAGTTTGACACTCTCTGTCAATTAATTCTTTTTTTTTTCACAAATCCAATAATTAATGAGTCATACAATACATGTTTTGTCATTTTTCTTTCCTCTTACATTTTCTCCCCTGGCGATCATGTGGCGATCCTCGGTAAAAGATGAGGAATATATATTCTCTGGAGTCCGACGGTTATATAGCCTTAATTATGGGACAATCTAACTCGTAAGTCATAATTAAAAATAATTTTTTCGATTATATCTTTCACTCTGTCTAATTGCCACCCATGTTCAACACAGTAAGCTATGGAACGGTGGCCAGTGCCCAGTGCTTCCCAATCAATTATCAATCAAAATACTATTGTTTTTTTTTTTGCGGACATTATGAATCAAAATACTGTTTCAAGGGCTGACCCTTTTGTAACTGTAACGGTCATTTTATATCCTGTTTGTGTTCAGAATACAGAGGATTGCTCGGTGAGGCATTTTTCGGAGTTTATAAGGTTTAGTCAGACATATAATGTTTGGAAATCGTAAATTTTGAATTGTGTCGCGTGAATTGTGTTTTTCAATTATCTTCTGATAATCATATATTATTCAGGCTTATGAATGAACCAATGATACATCTTTTCAATCTAAATTCTAAAGCAATCGGCCTATTGCCTATTGGTTATCGAAAAAAAAAAAACAATTGGCCTATTGACTATATAATGACGAATTTTTATTGCCTTCTTTTGTTTTGGTCAATGAATTTTTATTGCCTTAAGGATTGGTGTCAAGCCTTGGGCCCATTACCTAATGTCTTATGTAAATGTAGGGGGTGCTCTTTTTTTTTTTTTAACATGATAAACAAGTTCATTAAAAGGAGAAAACTCCACCCATACGGTATCTATAAAATTTTGGACACATGACAAAAAAAACAAAATTTTGGACTTGACCCAAAAAAAAACAAAATTTTGGTCAATCCAATTTAAAATTCAATTTAAAAGTACCTTATTATAATTTAAAAAAAGCACATCTTAAAATATCGGTCTAATATTTTTTCTAATCACTTAAGGACTACTTCTAAAAAATTTAAACGCTTAAAATATTAATGTATATGCATGCACTTTTTATCCTTTAGAGCAATTATGAATTGCTAAAAATGTAATATTAAAAAGGCAATACTTTGAAATTTTAAAAAATACCAAGTGCACACCAAGTTTTATATATTTATTTTAACTAATTAAAAGGATTATCATAATTATGTTTAAAGAAAAACTATTTTTTAGTCAAATTTAAAAAAGTAAATTTTTATACTAAAAAATATTCTGCATTTTCATAATGACAAAACAAGTGATATGAATTATGTTCTATATTTATATTAGTATTGGCATACAGGTTAAAACAAAACAAGTGAAATGAATTATGTTCTATATTTAATAGCATAAACAAAATATTAAAAAAAAGTATAGAGAGGCCCGTTGTAGTGAAAGATTTCATTGCCAAGCAAGTCATTTTGGTGCTTTCTCATGGATAACGGCTGATAGAGTTCTACCTTTTTAGTGTTGATCCTTTGAGAGGATGCTTTGAGTAGTCTTTCTCACTTTATTTCATAGTGTGGTTTAGTTACTCCTTTTATTTTATTGAAAAAAGATATAAAAAGTGATATATTTTATTCTCACAAAAGGTAGAACAAAATTGTCTCATTTCGTTTTATTCATGTCCCAAAGCCTATCTTACTGTGTGATAGTTTAAGGGCATGTTTGTTTGATCTTAGTTGAAGACTCGCAACTTACAATTGTACAACAAAAACAAACATGACTAGATGTTTTGTTTTTAATTGGACACATTTACAAATCCAATTTTTATCTTCTAACTCAATTTAAAATAGAAGCAAGGAGAGAATTGCTTTTATAAATTCAGATTGCAAAGTAAAGGTACAGACTAGCATGAATCACCAAATTGGTGGTGCACCGGTACAACACCTAAACACCATTTGATTTAAGGGTCCTGATTTCATACTCACAATAACTATTATGGACATTTCCATACTATATAAAAATAAAAAATATACAGAGAAAGTAAAACTCTTCCTCTTTCTCTCTTTCCTCCCTCCTTGAATCGGTGAATTTCTTTTGCTTCTTGTATTATTGTAATTTTGTGCAGTTTATCACTTTGGAGAGTCTTGTCTTAGACTTACTGATTAAGAACATATATGCACATATAGAAGATTTTGGATACAAAAATGTATACATTTATGACAAATGTGTGCATTTTTTCTGATTGAAAATATGTGTGTTTTCTCTGTTGCAGGTTTTTAGCAATCATTTTCAATCCCTGCTTTCTTGTCTCTCACTTTAAAGTACTGCTTTTGGAATGTTAAGGACTTTGGCAAGATCGTAACGTTTATGGATCCATCTACTGATGTGAGTTGATAAATTGTTCAAATTGTTAATGGGATTCTTTTAAGAAACTCACTTGCCACATTGCAATATATAAATACCAATATGCCTTCATGGTGGGGGAGATCATCGTCAAAAGAATCCAAGAAGAAAGCAAGTAAGGAAAGTTTATTGGACACATTACACCGGAAATTTAAAATCCCATCTAAAGGTAAACTAAGTAGTAGATCTGGAGAATCCTGTGGTAGGCATTGCAATGACACAATTTCGGAGAAGGGGGCTCAGTCTCCTCCTGAATCGATATCTCCTTCACCTTCCAAAGCGGTGGCAAGATGTCAAAGTTTTGCTGAAAGGCCCCGTGCTCAGCCACTACTCCTTGGCCTGTGCGCATCAAGTTTAAGCCAAGGAGAGAGAGAGGAGGGAAGGAGGGAGGAAAGAGAGAAAGAGGAAGAGTTTACTCTCTCTCTCTATATTTTTTATTTTTTATTTTTATATAGTATGGAAAGGTCCATAATAATTATTACGAGTATGAAATCAGGACAAAAGTTGATCAAATGGTGTATATGTGCTGAACCGGTGCACCACCAATTTGGTGATTCATGCTAGTCTGCACCATAAAATTGATGCAAACGTAAACTCTAATAAAAAATACACTAAAAAATCAACAATTGCTAAAAAAATTAAGTAAAAATAAAATATTCTAAAATCCCAGTTGCTCTAAAATTAATCGGTTGCAACAAGAGCATGACAAAATTGGGGAATAGTGTCGTACGTAATCTGTCAGAGTTTCAGTCACCACCACTAGCAGTCCATCACTACTTCTGAATCTGATTCAAGGCACTTTAACTTTCAAATTTCAATGCTACGCAAAATCCTGAACATTGAATAGTAACAAAGTAAACAAGGAAGTTGGAGAAGAAAAAACACTATCATCACATTTGCACTTTTTAGTTTACTCTTTTTACCGTTTCTTTTTTTTTTATTATCGCTATTTCTTATTCCTTGGTGGTTTTGCATTGCATAATGCATTGGTGGATCTCATCACAAATGAGTTATGTACAACAGAGAGGGGACAGAAACAGAAAAAAGAAAACAAAGAAAATCCACTTCAAAACACCGCAGCTCGCGGCGTTTTCGTTTTGATCCGGTACTCCTACGGTGGCTGCGCCTGCATTGCACCGCCACAAAAAAACAAAAAACCATTTCCACGTTTTTAGATCTGCGGTTACATTTTTAGATCAACTAAGAGGCTGCAGCCGTTGTGGCGGAAGGCGGCGGCGGCGACGCCGGCAACCTCGCCGAGAAACTCCTGAGGTCATCGATGGGCCTCTCGTCACTCGCGTCGTCATCGAAGTTCAAGGCGTAACTGAGCGCGTCGTAGTGGAAGTCGGCGGAGTGGCGGCGGCGGTGGCGGCCGATCTGGGAGATGAAGTTGCAGCACTTCTCCTTCATCAGGTGCGGGAAATCGGTGGTAGTGGAGCGGGACTTGCTTTGAAGCGAGGAACTCCGAACGATCCTCGGCTTCACGCGGTGGTGAGGGAAGCAACACGATAAGCAGAGAGAGGATCTGATTTTGTTCTTGAGAGAGTGAGGCGATCCACAACGGAACTCTTCTTCCGCCATGAACACGCAAATGTGGAGAAGCTTGATCAGAATGCGACGAGGAGAATAAAGAGAAAGAGGGAAGAAAAGAGGGTGTGTTTGTGTTGTAGAGTAGTAAATAGGTGTGAGAGAGCGAAAGGGGAGGAGAGAGGAAATGACGATGCGGAGGTTGCGGTGGGTGGTCACGGAAAAATGAAAAGTAAGTAAAAGGTCGCTACTGGGAAGGGTATTGCATTCCGCGGAAGGGTACTTATGTCAATCTGCTGGTGGTGATATTGTTTCGTTTCGACGGTAACGGTTTGCATTTGCATACGCATATAGCGTAACGCTCATCAATTCCCCTCTGCCCTTTTTCTTCATAGGTCCATAATTTGTTTACCAATGTGGAAAAATATCTTTTTCTTTCACCCTGTTTACTGATTTTCCTTTTCGGCCAACTCGTGTGTGAAAATTGAAACCCTTTTTCAACAGAAAAAATGATCTCTTACACTCTCATTGGCTGACAAAATAATTTAAGAAGAAGAAAAAAAGTGGAAAATGAAAGAAAATGAAAAGAAAATAAATATAAAAGGAAATTATTTTTTTAGTTGTTTGAGAGAAAATAGAGTTTTGTTTTGTGGAAAGAGAAAAGAGAGTTTATTAACTATATATATGCACATTGTAAATACAATTTACACAGACATCTAATCATATCTCATCATACTGTCGTCTATATATTATTATTTCTTAAAATATTTGTATAAATATTTACATGGTGAAATGTAACTGAACGCTTGTGTAAAAAAAAATTCACATTGTTAATGCATAGTAATTTTTTGTGGTAAAATTATAGTATAGAAGAGAAAATAAAAGAAAAGAAAAATAAAAGTTTTTTCTTCTTTTAATTTGTTTCTTTTTTTGTAAATTTTTTCCTTGTTTGATTGTTAGAAAGTGAGAGGATAATAAAAAATATATTTATGAAATGACACAAATACTCTAAGTGAAAGTAATATGTGATAGATAGAATAAAATAATAAAATATATTACTAATGTAAAAAGAGTAAATAAATACTTATTCAGAACTTAAATCAAATTAAAAAAATAAATCTAGAAATATTTATTTTATCTTTTTAAAAACACTTTTTTAATGAATGGGGGAATCAATATAATAAGGGTACGTACTTTAATAACTGGATTCAAAAATTTCATTCCAACACACAATTTAGTTTTTTTTATGTAAACCCGTACTGAGATCTATTTAAAGTGTTGATATGTTCTAACAAATATTATTTTATGCATATGGCCGGAGATCGAACTCCCGACATCATGTTTAAGGAAATCAGATATCTACCACCCGCATCTCATACCATGTTGGTACCCATCACACTATTCTGTTTGATTTTGTAATCGACTCATAACATAAAACATTAAAACTTAGTTGTTATTGTTATTTGGTGTCCATCTAATTAGTGCTCGTATAATGTTAGTTTTGTACATTTCTTGCATGTAACATCCTTTATACCACCACCTGTAAGAAAAAAAGCATCTTTTATACTACTCCCTTCGCTTTTAATATAAACAAAAAAAGTACATGTATCTGGACTATATTTGATCTAGATACATATATTTTTTTGCTTATATTTAAAAACGAAAGGAGACCAAGTACCAACAATAAAATATGTGTCACTTTATTATAAACAATTTCATTTTATATTTTTTTCAATGTTATTTGATATATCATAGTTTTAAATTCCATGTTAATTATATATTCACCAAAAAAACTTCCTTGTTAATTGTTTATCAAACAATACATGATTGAATCATACTATAAAAAATCTTCAATATTCATCGTTTAATTTAGGATTTCTTTATTAACATATTGTTTATGATACTTTCAACAAAAAATAACTGAAGAAACTTATTTAAAAGAAATTAATTGGGAATAAATATAAATTTGTTTTTCAATTTTCAAACAAGGAATGTAAACACAATTATTGTGGGTCGTTTGACAAAATTCAACAGCTGGGTTTTGTATGGATCAGGATCCTCTCCATTTCCTTAGAAAATGGAGATCTCCATTCCATTAACCGGTGATGCGACACGTGGCAATAAAAAACTTCAAAGGCTGAGATTTAATTTGTTTTACATTTAAACTAGCTGATGAACCGAGTCACGGGATTATTATTATATGTATTCATTAAATAGTATATATTTGAAACTAATAATAATGGTTAAATGAAGATATTATAATAATAATGGTTTAAGATACTATTTAAAAAAAATAGAATTCATTTAAGCAAAAGTTTTTGAATTAATACTCATTTATCGAATATGTGAGACACAAAAATTCAAAAAGATAAAGTGGTAGACTTTGTTGGTATTTTTTTTTTGGGTAACATTTTTAGTATAATAGGGTATATATTGTGAATGTCAATATTTGAAAATGTATAAGCTGCAAAATAATGCTAGTAGCCAAACTTTAAATGTTCAATAGTTGTGTCAAAAAAATTGTCATTTATTAGTAATAATATAAAAAATATTAAAAAGCAATAAGAAAAAGAGATAGGAGATGCCACCTTAATTAGATGTAGAAGATATATAACCCAAAAAGTGTGTGCATATGAATCTTTTGAAAACAAAGAGAGATGAAGTGAATAATAATAATAATAATAATAATAATAATAATAATAATAATAATAATAATAGATATATCCCCAACAAAGATGAAAAGACAAAATATAAAATTACAAAACAAAAAATTAAACCTTGTTTGTATGGCATAATAGATAATAGATAAATAACTCATTTTCTTCTTAATTGAAACCCACATTTAAGCCTATTGTGTCATTCAATATATATATAGTTGAAAATGTGAGAACGCCAACAAAAAAATTTCAAAGCCAAATTAATATTAGAGAGTTTAGAAAGAAGTTGTTAAAATAAAATAACTTGCATTAAGTTGAAATCTTAAAAAAACAAATAAGATCAAAATCATCAAATATCGAACAAAATTATCATAGATTTATTAGACAAAACAAAGAACCACATACCTAAAGAAGCAACACAGAAACTGGTTTCAAATTAAAAAAAATGAACAATATTAAATTATAAATCAAAACAAACAAAAGCTTCAAAGTTAACCAATTAATAGTTCTTAATTAAAGCTTGGACGGATGCAAAAACGACCAATAAAGAAATTTTTGATGTAAGAGAATTGATTGAAGAAATTTTTTATGCCAATATTTATATATAACTCCCTCTGTATCTCTATTTAAATAATGAAACAATTCAATTTTTGTTTATAATTTGTATTTTGGTATTCTTTGCTAGATTAATAATCTTATCTGGTTATATTCTACATACTCTTTTTTTAGGGAATATTTCTACATACTTTGTGAATAACACTTTCATTCATTCATTCACTTTCAATACAAAAACACCTTGAGTTGACTTGTTTTAGAACACAAAAACAACATGTATTATAAATTAAAATGAATGAATTTTAAAAAGTATAGAATAAAATAAAAATTATTTAAAAAAATTAATCAGTATATGAACATAAAATGAACACAAAAGATATTTAATCAAATCAAAAGTAATATAAGACTACTCAAAACTGCAATAATGACAATAGTTTAAAATTAATTAATTGAAACAATGCAAATAATGCCAAATGAACATCAGAAACATAAAAAATCTTTACACCTTATCATCATTAACAAATCTACTCAAGAATAATTTTTTTAAAAAGTCCAACACAATAAAACTGAAATGAATCAACCTGAAATACACTATAATGTCAAAATGTATATGCCCATGAAAATGCCAAAAGTGATATTATGAAACAAATATTATTTCACATAGTCATTTCAAACACAATAAATCGATCCCACAAATAAAACCATGTTAATCATTGCAATTGTAGTTAGAATCTGGAAAGCAAGAATCAAGAATTTGTTCATAGAAAGAGAAAATAAAAGTCAAATTAGTAAAAAAAAATGTGAAAAGTATTTGCTCATAATGCAACTCCCACATCAAGTACTTAATCGGATTGTTATCCTTCAAATATCAAAACATGAACATATAATCTCATCAAATAGTATACATGTTTTCATTTTAGAAAAAAGATCAAGCATGTCCTTTGCAATTAAAATGTAATGCATAGAAAAGAATACTATGCAAGACCAAAAGATATATATAATTCAAGATGTACTCAAATGTTTGAAAACAAAAATACTTATTCTCACGTAGGATCTCCCTTAAAATTGAAAATAGAGTTAGTTAAGTAGAGATTTTGTTACGCAATAGATCAACAAAAAAAATGAAAAAAGGCAAGAAAAATAGAAGTACAATTAAAACATTTAAAAATGTACCTCACCTTAAAGAAAATATGTACAACCTCTTGATTTTGCTCTACCCTACATAAGCTTCACAAAACAATTGAAATTAATCAAAATTCTATGACACAAAAAGAACTTATAGAAAAAATTGGATAAATGAGTAATTCCAAATAGAACAAACAAAAGGCAAGAAAATCCTCCTTATAAAAGTAATTGATAATGGTGTGGTTGTGGCACACATAGTCATTGACAGTCATTTGTGAATGACTATTACAGTATTACTTATTATCATCCTTTCCATAAAAATATTGCTTATTATTATGTATTGTCTATGAGTGGTTAATTGTTATATATGAATATGAATTTAAATAAGACATTTGTGAATATTTTTAGCAATAATTTGTTTTTGATAAATAACCGTTAATTATAAATTATAAATAATCCAAAATTTAATATTATAGTTTATCAGTAAATTGATTATTTGTATTTGCTGAGTAACTAAAATATATGAAATTATTTATGAATGACTTTTTTTTATAATTAAGAAATTAAGAATGACTATTGGTTATTAATGAATTTGCAAGACATATTTAGCACATAAATACCTTGCATAGATTCCGCTCTGCCTTTATTGTGTTGCCCATCAAGTCCTCCTAGCCTCATTCCCATTATTATCACTCTATGATTGAAATATTGTAATAATGTTACAATTAAATAGTCATATTAATAATAATAGGAATTACAAAAATGAAATGAAAATAACAAAACATTAGGCGGGAAACTGAATGAGTAAGGGGGTGACACGTGGCATTGTTCTACGTTGCATAATCATGCTATATAATATATAATAGATTTAAATTTAGTATTAAAAATGAAGGTGCCCAACAGCACATCACAGATCCCTACGCCGCCGTCTCTATCACCGTCTCCTCCACCGTCCACCTCGCCGGAGACAAGCTCACCCTCGATGTTTTTCTCTGCTGCAAATCAACAACCTCTACGTCTTCAAGTGCCATCGCCATCTACCTCGGCCGCGAGTGCCCTGTTCGCCATCGCCCTCAGCCGCGAGTCAGAGTCGTTCTTGCTGCGGTTCAGTGCCTTGTTCGAAGAAGGTGTTTGTGGTCACCGTCACTGCTGGTCTCCGGCGGCGAGGAAAGCTTGGAGCGTCCTTGGAGCATATGTTGTTGTTGACCTCGAAGATCAAAAGCTGACGTCGAAGACGGCGATGGCGCGCCTTATTGTCGTCAAGGGAGTGGCCGAGGTCGACGGAGTAGCTGATGAGGAAGGCGGTGAAGATGAGCTGGCGGTGATGAGGTGGCAGCGGCGGCTGAAGCCAGAGGTGGAGGCCGGAGGGGTCGCTTGGAGCAGAATCGGGACGGGCAGGGTGCATTTTCATTGATTTTTTAATTTAAATGAAAAATAATATTTTATTAAAATATTAAATCTCAGCCATTGATATAATTTTCCTCCACGTGTCGCATCACCGGTTAATGGAATGGAGATCTCCATTTTCTAAGGAAATGGAGAGGATTATAATGCAGGGAGAAGGGAAAAGGAAAAAAAGAAAAAATAAACATAAACATAAAATGGTTTGAAGAATATTGAGCATGCTTAAAAGTGGAGATTGAGAATATCATTAATGATTCTTGTGGAAGATTATACGCAAGTCTTATCAGCACTTGCTAAGGAAAAGGACCATTCGCCATTAGCCAATACGAGATAATAAAGGCAACCCCAAAAAGAGAAAGACAGGTAACTCTCTTCCTTTCAACACTATCGCTGATGAAATTCTCATTAATGTCGCGAGTCATCTTTTCATCTCTTCAACTATTCTTAATGAAAATCTCATTAACACTAGTCCCAACAAAAATCTCATAATAATAGCCCACCAAAAAAAAAGCAAAAATCTCATAATAATGTCATGTTTCCTTGTACGTATTTTCAACTAGTTATGGTAGCAGAAAAGATACAGAAACGCAAAAGGTGACTTTCCTTTAAACTTTTCCATATTCTCATTAACGTAATATTTCCTTATGCAGAATCTCACCGTGAGGTTGTCAATATCAGTAGGGCAGACATTTTTGGACAGATATCAGTTGTTTTCAGTTTATTATTTTTCCCGGATCTTTTGTCTCTCAAAGGAAATTATTACGAGATTCATTTTTTTTTTAATTTCTAATACCGGTCTTGTATATATCTTGCATATCTCTTAAATATTTTGAGAAGAGGAGTGTTATTGTGAGTCCCATATATTATTTAATGAGATATATTTCTAAAGTAGTAAGACCTACATGAATTTTAATCAATCACACAGAGAGTAAATTGAAAAAAATGTGTTGTTAGGATTTTTCATTTGAGAATATTTACTTCTATTGGATCTCTGGTGTATGTGAAAAATAATAAAATTATTAAAATTTGCTTACTGATTAAATTTTCTTTATCTTTCCCTAAACTTTTAATGTAGCACATATTCTTTTGTTTGTCTCTTTTTTTTGCCTGAATTCTTTTGTTTGTCTTAATCACACGCCTGTTTAAGGGGCAAAAAAAAAGAACGAAGGCCCGTCGTTGATGTTCTCTTTAGGAAGATTGACACACAGAGAGGATACTGAAACAAGTCTTTGACTTTATTTCTTGTTGGCTCCGTTTGATACAAGTTTAACAACCTGCAGATAAGATTAATCTCGACCTAACCCCATTGATCAGAAGTTGCCTTTTAAAATCATGGTCATCATCACTTCTTTGATCTTGACAACCGCGACACTCTTTACAAATTAATACCAATTGTGCATATTGGTCATTCTCTTCCAATCTTTGATTAAAGGCTAGTGAAGGCTAAGGTCAAGAATCACAATATACATATGGTTCAATATAATGGGTGAGGGTGGGGGTGAGGAATGAGGACACAACTACATATTTAAGTTTGCCTTTTATGGGCTAAAGCATTTTCGGGTTAGATCAAATATTCAAATTGACAATTTATTTACCTGATTATTAATTTTTTTCGTTTTTCTTATTTTATATTTTCTTTAAAAATAAGTATATTCAATAGAACCACCTTCATGTTAATCCAATCCTAACCCGTTCCTATTCGGCTATTCCAAAATTCCAATCCAGACACGTTTAATCCGCAAAGACGTGTGATTTATATTGGGCAACTTTATCTTGAAATTAAACAATGTCAAACCGGATTCACAAACAGCCATATTTGATATCAAACTTAAGGTAATACACTAATTACCATATCCCAAAATCTCTACTTATATCAATAAATAATAACAATTTCATTAAAAAAAATTATTGACTTATTCCATTAATTTTTTATTTCCCTTCCTAAATTGTAGTCTGAGCTGCAGATAAACCCGAAAGAATGTGCGTGGAAAGTGGATTCATTTGAACCCCCGAAAGTTAGAGGATGTTGCTACCTCCCTTCCTTGAACCTTCACCCCTCTCCATTTACATAAAAATATTTTCTTCCTCTTGTCGTATTATATATCTATATTCCATTTCCATTCCTTCAATTCTCTATTGATTCTTCATCATTGATAATTTGCCATCTTACAATTAATTGAGTGAGTACTGAGTGTGAATGAAGAAGGGAAATGCTTCCAGGAGTAGAATGTGCTAGAAGGAGACGGTTGCATCAGGGCGCATCGGGAGGAGGAATAAGAGGATGCTCTCATGATTCTTCCACAAGGCGCTCTATGTTCTGTCTCTATACAACTAACGCCCAATCCATCCTTACCCAACCCCCCTCTTCACTGGTTCGTACCTCTTCCCAATTGAATCTTTCACTCTCTCTTTTTTTTATCTCTGTTTGTTTTTTGTATTGGGGGATCTAATTATTATTGATTGAAACAGCAAAAAGCTGGTGTGGTAAACCAACAGGCATACCCAGATGAGAAACTGGGAGGAGAAGCCAGAGAAGCCAAACGGAGATTGGATGAGAAGTTCGCCGCACATATGAAATCTGAAAACCAACGGTTTAACCACAAAAGAAAAAGTCTTTTCCTTGGTTTATGGCAGCAACTCAGATCTAATTAGTTTGGGAGAATAAAGTTACTGTGAATAATGTTAGTAATAATACATTTCATTTAATTAGGTGGGTTTCACACCCTATTAATTTGTTTGGGATTCAGTTTTTTTTAAGTGGCGTGAATTCCACTCATTAAGCAGCCAAGGCATAGATCAAAAGGCCGGGATGTTTTGAATTTTGATCGCCAATGACAGCCACGAGTGCTAGGATGATTTGATAAAATGTTTGTAATTGTGTATTTGTGGATCTGAGAATTGAATATTTGTTTTCTTATCTGATATTCTCATTCTGATGTATGTATCTGGTAGTGGCCTTGCCTGCCCAAAACAATTTTAACAACTCGCGAATTTTAGTTATAGTTCGTTGTCACCCGCATATGACAATGAAGATGGTAGGTATCTACGCATTGAGAGATTTTGTGCAAAAAATAAATCAATCATGCAATCAAATGGGCTTCACCTCATGTGTAGTTCTGGAATTTGGATAATGATCTCAAATATCTTAGATCGGATTTTTAAAATGAGATATAAACACAGAGGTTGTGTACGCGAGTCTTGTGTGCTTGTAATGTTAGATTGATTATCAATTATGTGGATTTACATTTTTTTTGACTGTATTATGTGGGTTAACATTAAAGAAATACTATAATGCACGAAAGATAAGAACAATGTGATCTCTTTAAAACATATTATTTCTTTTTTTTTTTCTTCTTTTTGTCAAAGCCATGCTGTCTTTCATGTCAAATTCATTCAAAAAAATTCGTTACAAATAGCAAAGATAGTGCACATAAGGAGAGTTATCCAAACATGTCATTGGTATATCCAGGGATAATAATGGATAAAATTAGATATTAGATATGGTAATATAGTAATTGTTTTTATATCCATAATATAAGAAAAACAACTCAGATCGGACTCAGACCCACATACTCACACGAGTAGTGACTTCAGGGTTCATATCCTTACTTGCCATGTATCTATACATTTATATTCAAATATCATCTAATTGCTAATTACAAATAGATTAACTTATTCATAAATCATTTAATTTTTTTTGAAATCTTAATTATAAAATATAATAAATACATTTTAATATATATGACTGTAATTGAGTACTATATATAATATGCATACCCATAAAAATTTATGGTAATTATTCATGCTCATGTCCAAATTAATTTGAAGCGAGTAAATGGTCACTTTGGTCTCTGAAAGTGTCAGGCGGTGTCACTTTAGTATCTGACAGATGCGAAATTCAAAAAAGGTCCTCAACTAGTGTCTACCGTTAGTCACTTTGGTCCCTGCCGTAAGGAAAGTAATCACTTTCAGGGACTAAAATGACAATAAGTAATCACTTTTCAGGGACCAAAATGACAGTAAGTAATCACTTTTAGGGAACAAAGTGACTAACGGATGACAGTTGATGACCTTTTTTGAATTTCGCATCTGTCAGGGATCAAAGTGACATCGCCTGTCAGTGTCAAGGACCAAAGTGGCTGTTTAATATAAAAATAACTATTGTGAATAATTTTTACTTATATAAATAATAAATCATGTTAATCTAAGTCGGATTGTCCCGGTCTATTTTTATTTTTAGAAAATCAAAAGCCACATGGATGGGTTGGCCACATGATGATGGGCCTTTCTTCGCCCCACGCACAAGCCAGCCACAACGGCTAGTTTTCCATCATGAAGTGACCGTTTGAGAGTACCCATAATTCAAAAATCCGAAAACAACACAGACGATACTCAATAGTCAAAGACCACCCATAATTTCAGACACACCACTTTCCATCTCCAAATCTCACAATTGAGCATCATTTTTTTTTGACTCAAAAAAGCTGCGTACTTCCTTTCGAGAAACACCAACAAAACTCGAACGAAAATGGTGTACTCTTACTACACACCTACGTACTACTCAACCCTCCACGACTCGATCACCTCACTGTGCAAGACCATTCTCCCTTTCAGCTTCAAAAAACGATCTTTGCCTGCTGCAGAACACAGGTTGGCGAAGCTACAATCCGATAACCTCAAGTGGCAGCAGGACTCATTCCACCAGGTGTTGAACCTGATGGGTCTTCACAAAGAAGGAATTGTGGCTGAAAATGAAGTGTCAGCTTTCAGAACTCACTTGCTTGAGACCCTTATCGCTTCTCCCCCAGAACAGGAACACCCCGTTATACTTAGAGATAAGCTTCTGTTTCTTCAGGTCAGTGTGGATTCAAAGCTCAATTTGAGTCTGCCATTTTTTATGCCCGAGTTTGGTTTTCAGTTGTAAACGTACAATTGAGTTTAAAAGTACGTTTGCCCAAAAGTAACTCTATAATTACTTTGGTTCAAACGTGACTGAAAACCAAACATGCATTGTAGATAACTCAACCCAATTTTGAACAACGTTAACTTTTGTGCATCTTTGTTGTTGGTTTTTACTTTTTACCATACCAGGAACTCCTTTATGCCAAGTGCATTACTGAAGAAGAGTACCATTCTTCTAAAAGGCCATTGCTGCAGAGACTGGCAGTGCAAGGAGCTCAGATTGAAGCTAGAGATGTGATCGTGGCAAAGCCTAAAGACCCAAAAGAGAATAATAATTCAGAAGAAGAGTGGTCAGTGATTGACTTGAAGGATGACAAGTGCTTGATGAACAACAAGGAGAACCTGAGTTCTAAGACCAGGTCAAATCAGGGTTCAGCTTTGAAGCAGATCAAAGGAGCAGCCTCGGTTTTCGGCTTTGTATCTTCTCACAAACATGGGAAGAACGGGACAGAGAAGAGCATATTTGATTCACCTTCCTCTTTGTCTACAGAAAACCCCTTCTGGGATGCTGCAAAGGGGAAACAAAGAGAAGGTGGGTCAATTCTTATGGAGGAAACCGGTCCTCCGGAACCCGCAAAGGAAAGCGGTGGTGGTTCGGAGAAGATGAAGAGGAAACCATTTAGGACTTTGTTTCATAGAGAGGGACATGGTGGTGGTGGTGGTGGTGGTTCTGTTCCTGAGGCAGAGCAAAGAGCAGGGAAATCAGTGAAAAAGCAATGGGGGTTTGAGGGGTTTAAGAAATGGAAGAGGAATGATTCAGATGATGAGACAGCTCCTTTGCCTCTCAATGAGAGATCTGATAGTGAGGCTTACTCTGCTTCCTCTCAGGCTCACCCAAGGGCACTTGGGGAGGGACCTGACACCAAGTTAATAAAGAAGAAGTTGCATTCTGATGGCTCCCCATCTGATTTTTTCATTGATAAGGTCTTTGATCCTTCACCTGTTTCAAATCTATGAATCTCATCTCCTTTGAATTTTTTCTTTGTAAAAAAAAATTGACCTAATTCTGGGCATATTAAATGAAATTTTTGTGCATTGTAAATAGGTTTTGGGAGACAACATTAAGAAGGAGCTGTCAAGAATCCAGACAGAACTGAGCAGCACAAACCCAAATCTCAAGTTTTCGTAAGTATCTTCTCAGTTATATCATTTTTTTTTCTTTTCCATTTTTTATATCATGATAACTTGCATTTTGAAAACTGATACTCATTGCTTGCATTTGCTGTGTGAAAACAGGAATGATCAGATTGAAGCAATTTCTACCAGAATTCCAGTGGATAAGGCCGATTTGAAAAATTACTTTCCCAAGTGAGTCAACATAACAACCCCTCTTTCGTATATGTTCATGTTAGTGTTACTTATGGTGTCCTTTCTTGTGTGTTGAATGAATGAAGATCATGGTGTGACCGATACGGTGATGTAGTGCTGGATGTGGTGAAAAAGGAATTCAAAAGCCATGTTGTAGAAATGGAGAGCAAGCGCCACATTGCTAGGGAAAAACATGGCAACTCAAAGCGGTGGACAACATTTGAGGATGACGAAAACATTCATCCAAATCTCTTTGTTCATCGTGATAATAACTCTGCTCGGAGCAGTAACATCAATCCATTTTCTCATGGTTACGCTGAGAGTAATAAGTGGAACTAAATTAAGCTGAGGTCTGAATCAGCTTCCTCAAGGAAACCCATCCATATGGTATTATTCGTTATGTTGTTAAGACCAGCAAAAAAGATTTGTAATTACTGTCTGAATTATCAATATCAATCTTTCCATATCAAACATTTCTAGTGCAAGTTTTACTAGCAAGCATTTCTCACATAACAAATCCACCACTTAACATTCTGTATAAGAGATGTTTCTTTCCATTGTTAAAATTTAAATTCCTTTCAACGATGCCAATTCAAAACAAACAATTATAATTTGATGTTTTCCTTGATGTACGGTTTGAGAACCCATACTACGGTATTCCAATCGATGAAACAAAACCAGGGTAGACTTCCATATATTACACTCTGCTTGAATGATCGGAACAAAAATGAAATAAGTTAAAGGAAAACAAGTTCCCTTATTTTGGAAAATAAAAATAGAGATATTTAAAAGAGGGGGAACAGTAGAAACAAGTTCCATCTTTTCTGTCAAAGACCCAATTTTCATTTCTCCCAATATTGGGGTGGAATAAGGGAAACGTAAGTATATCGGACTCTAATTGCTGTTTTGCACATATCATTGCCAAGGGTCAAATGGATTTTAGGCTAATATCACTTTTGGTTATTCAAAATACACTTTGCATCAATTTAATCTTTCAAGATTTGTGATATCAAATTAGTCTTTCAAAGATTATAAAGTGAAATCAAAATGATCCATCATCAAGTTGTGATATCAATTTGAACCATTTTGATGACACATTTTTGGAGGACCCATTTTGATGTTAAGTGTATCTGTAGAGGACCCCGAATGGTAGTTTAGTCTAGAATTTGATATTTACATTCATATATACAATATCAATGGGACTGCACTTCTGAGCGGGCAGAAGACTCTGTCAACCCTCCACAAACATTGCCACGACACAGAGGACATACACTGTAAAAGAGTGAAGCAGCAAAAAAAATGGTTATTTATATAACAGAGGACATACGAAAAGAATGAGAAAGAATGAAGTGTTTTGGTTAAAATGGCTATACCCGTGTATTTCCTTAAGCCACTTATCAACACACGACATGTGATACTCATGGTTGCAAGGAAGAACTCGTATTTGATCCCCTTCTTCATACTCCGCCAGGCATATGTAACATCTACCAAATTGATTAACATTTTTTTTAATATATTGGAAGAAAGAATAACTTTAAACTGCTAAATAAACAAAACAAAAGATAAAAGATATAACTTTCATGCAGGAATTCAATGGCATAACAAAGTATCATAACTTCACTGACATAGATTCAACTTTCAACTTTCAAGCGTTAAAAGCTAAAAACTAATTAACCATAACCACACTGACACATTTAATCTATGCAAACTAATTTGCTTAGATAATTGGGATCAAGAGGCTTACTGTTCAGCATCACTGCCTCCATCAGTTGTATCAACCTTTTTGTGAGACTTTAGAGGGAAAGAGTCCACGACTGATTCCGGTGCAGGGAGTGAGACCATGGACAGGGAAAGGGATACAGGTTGCCGATGGATTTCATCTAAAACCTGCAGCGGAAAAATACGATGATGTGTAAATTGGTTTTGGTCTACATATCAGACTCTCATGGTCCAATAGCAGAGTACAAGATTATATCGGGCCAAATAATTATTCATGCCTAACGATGCATCATTGTTAGATTTAACTAACAAACACTCAGCAAGAACTGGGAGTAAACTAAATGCTGAAAATATAAAGCAATAAAATTATAAATTATGCATGAAATGCGGGATAAGGGTGGAAAGCTAAATTGAATTAAATCAAGGAGAAAACAAAATGTATGACATTTGAGAGAAGGTTAAAACCTCAAAGAGAGCCTCAGCCAGCATGACTATTCTTGAAATACTTGCTCGAGTGCTAGATTCCTCAGCCATTGGGAAAGACTCACACGAGCACATACCATCTGCATGGAGTCCTAATGGACATGAAGTATTCAAGCGACCAATTTCATCAAGGCCGCCACGAAGCCTTTCCCAGATCTATATAAAGTAATGTAAACAACTTAAGTTACATGAAAGGAGCCACAAACCCAGTTAACAAATGCAAGTAGGTGACATAAGCAATTTGAGGCATTGTATACTCCAAATATTCAGAATCACCTCAGATCTAGAGTGTCGCATTCGTTCATTCAATCTGTGAATTCTACCGCCAGAAGCACCCCCAACCCCATCATTTGATAAATCCCCACCAAAATCAACAAGCCATCGATCTTGAGATCCTGGATCATCAGCACCTCCGGTGGAGAAGACAATGGTTGGAGAATCACCAAGCCTTCTAGAACTACGTCGTGAAAAAGCATCCCAAAATAATCTTCTACCATTCCTTCTGGCATCATGATCATAGGCATCTGCATTGCTGCCAGACAAAATGTTGGAAGATATTGCAACCACATCAACTTGAAGCACACTGTCGTTTCCCTGCCCTCTTTCCCGATTGGACACAAGAATACCTAAACCTGAAGGAGTTCTCTCGTGATGAGGTTCAGGTTCTGGCACTTGAGAAGTTGCTGGTATACTGGAAACTTGAGAGACAGGATTTGTGTGATTCTCAACAGAAATTTCACCAGAACTGGAATTTCCATGTTCTTGAGAGGTAGAGCTCCTTAGATGCATTGTCTCAAGAGAGATTTGAGAAACACCACTAACAACTGGATCATCAAGATTATTGACTATATCCTTGTTAGCAGAAACATTTACAGAGACTGGACCTGAAGACTGCTGTTCAACTAATGAAGTACTAGCTGTGTTGTTACTATCACTATATGATTCATGACGACCATGACCGGCACTTACCTGATAAGGAGGGACTAGCTCCTTACGTTCAGACAAGCATTTCCTCTGACTACTTGTTGCAACATTTCTGGAAGAACCTTCAACCCTAGTATTCCCATAGAACTCAGTTCTCATATCAGATGAGGTTGCAGTCTCAGCATGAGGACAAGAGCTAATTCTAGCTTCTGTACATGATAATGACGATTCCTCGGTGACTTTCTGAATTCCATCAACAAAACCTCTTGCTGAAGCAACCTGAGGTTCAGATGGATGTTCTTCCATCTAAAAATCACAACATAAGAATGTCATTTCCTGTATTAATCACTCTCTGAGTATCAACGGTCATCCCCAAATTATTGCATGTGTGAGACCAGATAACATGGCTTGTGGATAAATTTGCAAGTCATACTTATAGTTATATATTCTGTTGAGAATAGTCAACAAGTTAAGAACAGGTATGATTTTCGAAATTCATCCTTAAATGCATAAATCAATGGCGACCAACATGCCTCTAAAACTAAGAAAATTCATCAAATCAATGGAAAGTAAGGGAGTGCCACTACTTGCCAGTGAATGGATAAAGAATTGAAATAGAAAGCTTGTAGCATGTGAAATTTTAAATTTTCAATAGACAGAGAATGAATCATTGGCACCAGCAGATAATTTCATTGATTAAGCTCATATGTGTCAAATCGTATTAATCAATTGGCAAATCGTCAGATTCTAAAATCATCATCAACTATGATAATCACTGCAGCCCATAAATTATGAACAAGTTCATCTGGGGAAGATGATCTGACACGATCAATTTCAAAAAAGCTTTATGATTCACAAAATCGCGTTACCCATAATAAGTAAAGCTCAAATGTTGAGCCTTTTAAAACCTAAATTTTTCATAACAATTTAAAAATTACACGGGGAAAAAAACAAAACAAAAAAAAGCTACCAGATTTAAAAGCAACAGCCTACAGAGTACAGATGTATTTTTGTTCCGTTCTGAGAATAAAAGGGGGATCGGATGGATCAACCCAGATGTGAAAAATCGAATTTTTGAATTGAAAAAGCGTTCGTAAATGGAAAAAAAACGAAGTGGGTATTCAAGGAGAAAGGGGATGTAATAAGGGATGGTGGGAGGGTAGAAGGAAAAGGGTACCCGAGAAATAGAGCGAGAGGTGGAGGTGCCGCAGAGAAGAGAGGAGAGTCTGAAGCGGGGGTTGACCCTTACCCTGACCCTGTCCCTGTTTCTGGGAGTAGAAGGGTGAGGAGACCCGAGTCGACTAGAGGACGAACCCATGTGGATGTCGAAGAGAAGGTGCAAAGACTCTCAGAACAACTCAGAAGAGAAGAGAAGAGAAGATGAGAGGCGCGCGCGCGCACACACACACACACAACACAAGTAGCCTAGCTTAGCTAGATGTGGATGTGAATGCTTATTGCTTGATGACAATGGAAAGCTGACCAACTTTGAGCCTTTCCTTCATTTCTTCATTCTCAATTATTTCCCATTTTTTCTTACATTTGAGGCAAGAAACTCAAAAGTAAGTACAATTGAACATAATGAGACAAAAAATAATATCAGGACATTGCTTCAATTTTTTACAATTAAATGAGAAAAGGGTAATTCTATTTCAATTTAATCTGCACTAACATGTAAATTTTTTTTACACAAATATCTAATCATATCTACACTAATATATAGATTTTTTTTAGATATTTTAGGAATTAATATTATGAAATGATACTATATTAGAATATGATTGAAGATTTGTATAAAATATTTTTACACTGTCAGTGTATAGTAATTAAATATTTAAAATAATTTTATTTCATACTTTCAAATTAGAAGAAAATAAGAAATGAGGGATTAAATGCAATGAAATATATGTCATGGTATGTTGTGGTTCAAACAACCAAACATAATTTCATTCTATTTTATTTCATTTAGCTCTATTATATTCCATTTCCTCAATTCGAACGTAATTTAAAGATAATTGTTGATAAGACCCTTACTTAAAAAAACTGTTAAATATTTTTACGTTCTCAGTGTAATATTTTTCATTATATATTTTTACTTTTTTCATAACTATATATTTTACATTTTTTTATCATAACATGTGTTAACATTTCCCTTTTCTTTTAAATTGTAGTATTTTATTTTCTTATTTTTTTTATAGTTGCAGCTATAGTTTAAGAATAGGATAGAGAATATCTGCTTTGATTTGCTCATCGACATTTTTAATATGCACATAGAAATTAAAAAATAGTAGTGATAATTAATCACGATAATAACGTTAGGTAAAAAGGAAAAAGAAAAATTATTATCATTCCTTTTGTCACGGACTTTGACAGAACAGAAAATATAAATAACCAAGTGATACTAGCAGAAGACAGTTTGGAGAATCATAAAACCAAATCCATAACAGCTCATACCAATTAAAATTCCCCTCTGTTTTTTGTTTTCTTTTGTGTATGGTTTTTGGGTGTGTGGTGGTAATAATGTTACAATGCATATTGAGAGAACGACAATGGAGCATAATCATTGCCCAAGTGGTCAAAACACAAAATGCTTGCTTGCGTCAATCAAATTTGAGTTATTATTTTAAAGAAAACCACGGAACAATACCACTTCCTTTGCCTGAAACGAGACAATTTTGTATGCAATACACCATTGACTTTGTCGATGAAAGAATTGTCTGTTTCTTCTTTTAATAGATCAGGCATTTTATTATTTTAGGTACAATGTCACATATATTTTCTCTTATTCCATAAACGTACGTAACCTAAACCATCTCTCTCTCTTTTTTTTAAATCACATTTCTTTCCTGACATGAAATGTTTCCTGGTTGAATTTCTCCGAGGATGATCAACTCAACCGAGGCCCTTTGTTTGGCATAAAAAATTTGTACACCATTGAAGTGAAGAATCGAGAAATGATTTTGTAAACATAAAATTGTTAGGAATAATATGCATACATACATACATACATATATGTATATGTATATATATACATGCACACATATAACGATAATTCTAAAATTTAAAAATAAAAAAATATTTTAGTCAGCATAGTTTAGTTTACTAATGATACAAGTCACTCTCCAAATCAATCCTAAACAAGTGGTGTTGGTGGAAGAGGTTTGAAGGCATGACGATGAATCCAAGAAGGAAAAATCGAACTTGGGCCACTCAATTCAATCTTCAAGCCCATCCACATCACATGTTCATTGCTATGATAGATCACCACTATGGATGGTCTACCATAGACAATGTATTTTAATCGTTAGATACATTACTAATAAGTAGCTTACACACACAAAAATAAAATCATAAAAGAAATTAGAAATTATTTTTAATCAATTTAGAAAGACATTGCGGTTGTTTGGATAACAAATTTATCTACTGCTTATGGTATAAGTTGTATAAGCTACTTTTATAATCGAAAAAAAATTATAGTGAAACTTATTTTATATAAGCCATAAGCTGTTTTGATAAGCTATCCTGAGTAGCTTATGAAAAATAAGTTCAAAACAGCTTATGAATCAGTCATAAACTGTGTTCATAAGCTCTGCATAAGCCAATCCAAACATGTTCATTATCTTTTCTCTGAGTAGTTCACTTTAGACTGGCCGGGGTAACTAACTGTGTTTCTACACGCGTCACATGAATGGTAGTTACCCAACTACCAAAACAGATGAGAGAGCTTACTTCTCTTGCCCCCTACAAATAGCGGTGGTTCACTAATATTATATCTCCATCTCCATAAGGTACAGAACAGAGGCCGGTGTGTTGAAGAAGAGGAAGATCAAAGCTGCTTGCAAGCATATATCATGCACAATCCACCACCACCAGGAGGCCCAGGCCCAGGCCCACACCACCACCCTCCAGGGGCAGGGCCACCCCATCCTGGACCTGCTCCTCCGCCGCATGCTCACCCATCTCCTCCACCTCCAGCTGGTCCACCTGCACATGGGCCTGGTCCCCAAGCACCTCCACCTGGCGGCCCTCCTGGTCCTGGAGGACCACATGGGCACCATCACCACCACTGCTGAGATGCAATATTAATCAATATATATGCATATATATGGAGCCCAGAGCGAGCTAGCTAGCTTATAATTAATGAATAATTTTCCTGTGTATTGTTGCCCACTTGCCCCCGGCTGCCTAGGTTTTACCATGTATCACCGTCGTGTGGAATTATTATGCCTTTTGTGGCGTGAATAACTATTATTATAGATCAATAAAAAATAAATGTTTTCTATGTATGTTAATGTTATGTTATATATTAAATCCATGTATTATCGGAGTATATATGAACACTCGCCGGAAAATTCCCGTTCGATTTACATACAGGAGATTACAGAATGAATTAATAATCCTGACTTTTGAGTTTAATTTCTTGCTTATTCAATCAAACCCTTCAAAATCAATCAATTAGTATCGGCTGCAACCTCATTCACTGTTAGTTATTTTATCTACCGACATGGCCAATCTATCTTTGATATGCACATATTGGAAGTAAAATGCCATCCCTTATCCAAACATGTATTTAGTTTGAAAAATGAACCAAAATCTTTTACAGCTAGTTTTGTAGAAAAATTTATTTGAACCCAATACAGTATACACATAACTACAAATGAATAATTATGAAATAAATACTCACGTGGAATAAAATAGGCTTAAAAATAATTTTGGTCCCTGCAAATATACTCTTTTTTATTTTTTGTCCCTGTAATTTTTTTTTACTTTTTCATCCCTGCAAATTGCTTCGTCTCCGTTTTTAGTCCTCAACGTCAAGTTCCGTTACAAAAAAACTAAGGTGACTAACGGTTGATGATCTGTCAGTGCCATGTAGATTAATTGATGCCACATGTCGCTTGTCCAGTCAACACATATGCTGACTCAACCTTAATTAATGTTTTAATCTACTTTATTAAGGAATTAAGAATTAATAAATTGTTAATTAAATAGTTAATTAAACCTGATATTATTTTTCCCTTTCCCCTCTTCCTCTTTCTTCTTCCCTTCCCTAGCTGCAACCCATTGAGATTTCATCAACCCAGATGAAGGCAACCACCCCACCCCACACCCCATCACAGCACCACCGCCTCCACCCCACACCCCATCACAACACCACCTCGATCCCCCATCCCTGACCACCCTATCCCCACACGATTTCAGATCTGACCACCGAAATGTTGTTGAACTGAAGCTCCAAGCAATCTAGCTGGGTGAGGCTTTGAAGGGTGGTGCCATTGGGGAGTGTTCCCTGGAGGCCTTGGCGACCGTTTTGGATATGGGCTTCTTTCTATCTTCTTCACCCTTCACCTCATGACCTCTCTCTCTCTCTCTGGTTGGAGCTAGGTTTGCTCGGCGATGTTGTTGAAGCTTTGGTGGCTCAGTGATGGTGCTCCGAGGCGGTGATCTTCTTGGTCGGTGTTGTTGGAGCTCCGAGTCGTTCCGTTAGCGTGGGGACGATTACCCTTAGCCCGCACTCGATTTGTTCCATCTGTTTTGTTAGTGTCTCGGAAGGGTATTGCCACGCCACCGAGATCTGCCAAGGCCGTTGCGATTGCTACAACGAAACGACGTCATTTTTGTTTTCTTTGTTGTCGTGTTGGAGGAGGAAGGATTGGGTGAGTTTTGTGAAGACGGAAGGGTGGAGGTCAGACAGTCAAGGGAGTGGTGAGTGCGGCAACGGTGAGGGAGAAAAAGGCGGCGGTGGTGGTGGTTGTGTTGGAGTGGGGGTATTGGGTTGAAATCGGAAGAGACGCCCATGCTTTCTTTTCCCATCTGCACCTCTGATTTCTTCCAATGCATTACATTACAATATGGATAATGGATAATAACAACAACATAAACACATACTGCTCTGGGTGTGTCGTGTTGCGAGGTTGTTACGCCATGGTTGGTGGAGGAGTTAGGAAGGGTCGGTGGTGATGACAGTTCTTTTTTTCTTTTCTTGCAGTCTTAGTTTTGAAGCTCAAACCAAAAAAAAATGTTAATGATAGCTGAGTCAGCTGTTTAGCCACGTCACCAAGTGACACATAGTCGCCACGTAGATCTCCGTCAGCCACGTAGGCGTTTTTGTAACAGAGACTGACGGTAAGGACAAAAAACGAAAGAGTTGAACATTGCAGGGATTAAAAACTAAAAAAAAAATTACAGGGACGAAAATAAAAAACAGGTATATTTACAGGGACTACAAATATTTTTAAGCCAATAAAATATATTTTTTGTATGGTATTGACAGGAAAAGGAAGAGGAAGAAAAAAAAAACCGTGGTTTCATTAGCTTGCAAGTGACATCCAAGAATTAATGAATTGAATTTATGAGAATGTCGAAGAAAGGTTAATTAGAAGTATATATAAAAAATAATATATAAGAAATAGAGAAGAGTTAACAGGCAACTTTGTTATTGTTATTAAAAAAGTCATACAATATCATGTCATAGTGAAAATGTGGCTTGGAACGTTGGAGCAACAAAGGAGTGTGCAATTCAATAAATTTTCACTCATTCAGTATGTGTTTGTTCTATGTTGATAAGTTGAAAAAGATAGAATTACTAATGGTGGCTGAAAATTGAAATTGAAATTAAGACTCTTTTACTTTGAGAGAATAATTTCTATTTTTTATTTTTATTTATAAAATTATAATTTTATTTTCCATCTATTTTCTACTTTTAAAGATTTATACATAATAAAAAAATAAAAACAATTATTTTTAGTTTTTTTTTGGTCGAAACAATTATATTTAGTTTGCATCAAAGCAAAAACGACGCCACAACAGACATGGGCTCCATTAGTATTTTTTAATTGGGCCTGGCCCAGCCCACTGGAAATCTCGTCTTCTTTTCCCTCTCTAGTCGTTTCGCTTCGTTTCGTTTCTTACCCTAAAACCCGAAACCCCACCAGTAGCTCGAAACCACTCCATCTCTTCTTCGGTGTAGCTAGCTCTTCACGATCCACACACACACACACACACACACACACACACACACTAACTCACTCTATCCATTTCCGCATTCGAACATGGACGATAGCTTATACGACGAGTTCGGAAACTACATCGGACCCGAAATTGAGTCCGACCAAGACTCCGACAGAGAAAACGACGACGACGACCGCGACGAACCCGGCGAAGAAGACGGAGCCGCCGCATCAGACGGCGAGGGTCACGCCAACGGATGGATGACAACCGGCGACACCACCGACGTCGAAATGGTGGACAACCAGGTAGTCCTTGCGGAGGACAAGAAGTACTACCCGACGGCGGAAGAGGTTTACGGCGATGACGTGGAAACCCTAGTTATGGACGAAGACGAACAGCCACTTGAAATGCCAATCATCAAGCCTGTGAAGAACATGAAGTTCGAGGTTGGAGTGAAGGACTCTTCCACTTACGTTTCTTCGCAGTTCCTATTAGGGCTCATGTCGAACCCTTCACTCGCGAGAAACGTGGCGCTGGTGGGGCACTTGCAGCACGGGAAGACCGTGTTCATGGACATGCTGGTGGAACAGACACACCACATGTCAACATTTGATCCACAGAGTGAGAAACACATGCGGTATACGGATACAAGGATCGATGAACAGGAGAGGAGGATTTCCATTAAGGCTGTTCCCATGACGCTGGTGTTAGAGGATAGTAACTCCAAGTCTTATTTGTGTAATATTATGGACGCGCCTGGACATGTTAACTTCTCAGACGAAATGACCGCTGCTTTGAGGCTCGCTGACGGTGCCGTTTTGATCGTCGATGCTGCTGAAGGGGTCATGGTAACTCTCTAGTACCTCTTTTGTTTATGTTTAGACTTCTGGGCATTGGCCAATTCCAGTGGAAGAGTTAATTGTTTTTTTCTTTCTTTCTGTTTTCGTATCCTTATATATAAGTGATATTAATACTAGTTAGACTACCGTTGCTCTTTTCATTTCTCAAAGCTAGAACTAAAACTATGACCTATCTGTCAGATTATGAAGCTAGTCCTGGTTTGAATTAACTTCTAGCTTATGGGAGCTTTTCAATTGAAATAAATTCATGTTTTAGTTTATTGTTCTTCAGTTATGAGAATGTCCTTACAAGGCTAGAAATGCTAGATGAGAGAGCTTATGAGAAAATTAAGATGCTATTGCTTATAACTCATAGTTATTGCAAAATTCTTTTAATATTTCGTTTTTTATAAGTACTTGTGGAGAAGTTTATTCAGATCAGCTCATAGCTGCATGCAACATTGAGTTTTTAGTTTCTTGCAATTTGTAGGTAAACACTGAGAGGGCAATACGCCATGCAATCCAGGATCGACTGCCTATTGTAGTTGTAATCAATAAGGTAAACAAATTCTTTGTCAACATGAATGGTGGCTTTAAGTCTTAGTCTTCTATATCCCCTGATTTCATTCTCAGTTGTTAAATGTTTTGCTTTTAGGTTGACAGGCTCATAACTGAACTTAAACTGCCCCCAAAAGATGCTTACCATAAAATAAGGCATACTTTGGAAGTCATTAATAACCACATATCTGCTGCCTCCTCTATTGCTGGTGATATCCAAGTTATAGATCCTGTTGCCGGAAATGTTTGTTTTGCAAGTGCCACTGCCGGGTGGTCCTTTACGTTGCAATCATTTGCTAAACTGTATGGGAAGCTACATGGAGTTCCTTTGGAAGCTAATAAATTTGCTTCTCGTCTCTGGGGAGACTTCTATTATCATCCAGATACCCGAACCTTCAAAAAGAAACCCCCTGCCAGTGGAGCGGAACGGTCTTTTGTTGAGTTTGTTCTGGAGCCGCTTTACAAGATATATAGCCAAGTGATTGGGGAACATAAAAAGAGTGTAGAGACAACTCTTGCAGAACTTGGAGTCACTCTAAGTAATGCAGCCTATAGATTAAATGTTAGACCTTTGCTAAGGCTGGCTTGTAGCTCTGTTTTTGGTTCGGCTTCAGGTTTCACTGATATGCTTGTTCAGCATATACCTTCACCAAAAGATGCTGCAGTTAAGAAAGTTGATCATATATATACCGGGCTTAAAGACTCATCCATTTACAAAGCCATGGTACAGTGTGATCCTTCTGGCCCCCTAATGGTCAATGTGACCAAATTGTATCCAAAATCTGATTGTAGTGTGTTTGATGCTTTTGGTAGAGTTTATAGTGGCAAGATACAGACAGGACAGACTGTCCGTGTTCTAGGAGAAGGATACTCACCAGATGATGAGGAGGATATGACTGTAAAAGAAGTAACAAAGTTGTGGGTTTATCAAGCTCGCGATAGGATGCCAATAGCTGAGGCTCCTCCAGGTTCTTGGGTTCTAATTGAAGGTGTGGATGCTTCAATAATGAAAACCGCCACTCTTTGTAATGTGGATTATGATGAGGATGTATACATATTCCGGCCTCTTCAGTTCAATACTTTATCAGTGGTAAAAACAGCTACTGAGCCATTAAATCCAAGTGAGTTGCCAAAAATGGTGGAGGGCCTAAGGAAAATCAGCAAGAGTTATCCTTTAGCTGTTACTAAAGTTGAGGAGTCTGGGGAACACACTATATTAGGGACCGGTGAGCTGTACTTGGATTCAATTATGAAGGACCTGAGAGAGCTCTATTCTGAAGTAGAAGTCAAGGTCATATATTGTTTTCCATTTTCCTTTTTAATTCTTCTACTGTTAATTTGCATTCTCTAGACATTGACTTAAAGCTATTCCTTTATTGAAGATTATCCTTTCCTTTGGTTTTGTAGGTAGCAGATCCTGTTGTCTCATTTTGTGAAACTGTTGTTGAATCTTCATCAATGAAGTGTTTTGCTGAAACACCAAACAAGAAGAATAAAATAACAATGGTAGGTATCTACCTCTTTATCTTGTTGTGTAGGCTTCATCATAAATAGTATATGGCTTAGGTCACGAATACTTTTTTCAGAGGTTGATTTATTGTTCACTTCATTCATAATAACCTTGATCATTCTTTAGATTGCCGAGCCACTAGAAAGAGGTCTTGCAGAGGACATAGAGAATGGTGTTGTTAGCACTGACTGGAATAGAAAGAAACTGGGTGAATTTTTCCAGACTAAGTATGACTGGGATCTTCTTGCTGCACGGTCAATCTGGGCATTTGGCCCTGATAAGCAGGTAAATCTCTCTATATGTCTATTCATCTGACTGTCTCTTGGAATTCATGTGTAACATATGCAAGTATAATGCAGGGTCCCAATATTCTCTTAGACGACACCCTTCCGACTGAAGTTGACAAGAACCTGCTAAATGCTGTGAAGGATTCCATTGTTCAGGGGTAAACATACAATACAGTAAACTATTTAGCTGTTCATTGATTACTTTGGTTGCATTTTGATTATGATATTTTATGTCATTTATCAGATTTCAGTGGGGTGCACGAGAAGGACCTTTGTGTGATGAGCCCATCAGAAATGTTAAGTTCAAGATTGTTGATGCAAGGATTGCCCCTGAGCCACTTCATCGGGGATCTGGCCAGATCATTCCAACAGCACGGCGAGTGGCTTATTCAGCTTTCCTTATGGCTACCCCTCGGCTTATGGAACCAGTATATTATGTAGAGGTTTGTATACTTGCTATTTTGTACTTCAAGGATGGCTGCATATCAAATTTGATTGTAATCGTTCTGTGGTTTCTGACATCAACCAATTGTGGTTCCTAACACCAACCAATCCATGATTATATCATGTTAGAAGGATCTGCACATAAGCTAATAAGCAGAACATGTTCATCTTTTAAATTCGAATGGCCTAATTTGTGGATGGAATAATGCCATTTTATGGATGCTAGTAAAATAATTCTTGTATTTGTGCTAATTCTAGACAAACTGGAGAACAATAGTTTTACTATTTCACTGATACTTGCTCTGATGGTATTGTTATCCTTTTGGCCTTTGAATCAGATTCAAACACCAATAGATTGTGTATCTGCGATCTACACTGTGTTATCTCGTAGGCGTGGACATGTTACTGCTGATGTACCTCAACCAGGCACCCCGGCTTATATTGTTAAGGTCAGTGACTAACTTTTTCCTGTAAACTATTTTAATGGGTTTTGCTTCTTTGTACTGCCATGCCCATGGTTGAGGTTATTTTGAGTATATGGTTACTGACTTTTTTCCCCATATCAGGCATTTTTGCCTGTGATAGAATCTTTTGGTTTTGAGACAGACCTGAGATACCATACACAAGGTCAAGCATTTTGCCTCTCAGTTTTTGATCACTGGGCTATTGTTCCTGGAGATCCTCTGGACAAAAGTATTGTTTTGCGTCCACTTGAACCAGCACCAATCCAGCATCTTGCCCGTGAGTTTATGGTAAAAACAAGGCGTAGAAAGGTATAGCTTTTTCCTTATTGTTCTCGGCTGTCACTATTATAAAATTGTACTCTAATTTTTGCTTGAATTTTTACTCGGAGGTCTTATGATACTCATATTCTACATTTATGTTGAAGCCTTTCATAGCCAATGATTTGCTTTTTTCGTTTATGAGAAAGAAAAGGGAAAAAAGATTTTTTTTTCATAAAAGACAGGCATACAAAGTTAGAGGAATGTTACGGAGACTACTTGTGAAATATCTGGGGGAAAGAGCATCTATTCCTACTGGTTACTGCAAAGCATTTAATTCGTGTTTCTCTTGCAGGGAATGAGTGAGGATGTAAGCATAGGTAAGTTCTTTGATGAGGCTATGATGGTGGAACTGGCTCAGCAGGCGGCAGATCTTCATCAACAAATGATGTGATTCTTTATAAAAGCATCTGTCCGATTTGATCTTCATTATGGATTTTTATTCGGAGTTTGGGCCTTTAGACTGTTCCACTGTGAAATTGGAAGCAAGTGATATGTGATGCAAGCAAATGATGAGCGCTTCGCTTTTCGAGTTGACAGGGATTTGGCACAGCTATTTAACGCACTGGTGCAAATCCATTATGCCATTTAAATAGAAGCCAATCATTGTCTCTCGTCCAATTGGAAAAGGTTTTTGTTCCTGTCTAGGCATCTTCTGTATCTAATTCTGTGTTGATGGAATCATTGATTTTGTACCAGTACTACCCTCCCCCCCCAAAAAAAATATCCGCAAAAAATTGTACGAAAGTTTGTATTGTCAATGCCTGCATACTGCATAGGTTCAAGAAAATTGTATTTTCAATGAAGCTACTGTAGAAGTTGTGACGTAGGTGAAGACACAACCAGATAATGCAGAACACTTGATAATTTAGTCTGGGCCCTTGGTTTTATATAGATTTAGAATTTGCTGAAAGGCTCTTTTCGTGTATTCATGTGCATATCGCTTTCTCATATTTTATTCGCTGATGGCGAAAACCAATGTATTGGCATGATTCCTTTTCATTGTGATAATTCAACATCTTTTTGGCATGTTAATGTTCATGGATGTATTACATTTTTGCACCTCTAGAAGAAAAAACACGTACGTAACTACTTATTATATTCTCTTAAAGTGGAATGAGGAACTAAAGTGTCATTTTTCGAGTTCCCTTTATGGTTGTAGTCTATTTAGTTTTTCTTTTATAACAATCACGACGGGCCCTTGATAATTGGGTGTCGAATGTAATTTTCTGCCAGAATACGCAAGAGCATTATTGGAAATTTTGCATGAGTATTTGGTTATCGCATCATCAGAATTGGAAGGAATATTACGCTCCCAATAAGAAGGACCGGAAACTTTCAGTTCCTCACCACTATTCTTGTTTACTTATTTTTGTATAAATAAAATCGTTAAGCGCAAAAGTATATATATAAGGCTAGCAAAAGATCAGAGGCATCTTGGTGCTTCTGTAGCTTACAAGAAAACTACCTGTGTGGAGTCCATCTGCAGTTATATGCTTGACCGCTAAACAAAGTTTAATAAATGAAAAATATAAGCACAATGTTTAAATGATGTGTGCTTAAATCACACTGTCCATGATATACATATTTCATGTCTCACTTCCCCACTAACAGTGGGAAAAATAATCATACATGGTATAAATTTTATTTGAATTTGGCACCTCAGTGTGTTACTTCACCTACCCCCTCAGGGATCAGGTAATAGATAAATGTGTAGATGAATTTATGTACATAATCTCAGCTCACAGAAAATTGAAAGAAAAAAAAAAGGTATTGCAGAGGAGAGAATGCTCTATCCTTCTAGCAAGTATTTAAGATTCTGAAGTCCCTCAGCAGATATGCTTCTCCTGACTCTAGGCCTTTCTACAACCAAAGAGGGTGGTGGATCTGAGTGAAAACATACCATCACAATTGTCAAGTTGTCTGTTGCTCCTCTCTTTATTGCTTCCCCTATTATTTCCTTGCAACATTGCTTCACATCATTATGCTCTTGAAGCCTCCTCCGAGCAAAATCCACAGCATTTTGGCTACGGAAAACATCCCATATTCCATCACTGCCAATTATCAAGAACTCATCTTCTTTGGTCAATGTCATCAATTTGAGTTCAGGCTCAGCACTCAATGGTCCACCTCTTCCACTCATTTCCTTCATTCCTTCAAGGTGCCAGTCACCTAGAGCACGAGTGACACCTAACTGTCCATTCAGGTAACCATCATCGACGAATCCACCCAGGGACTCGATCCGCATCCTTTCCTTGATGCACAAGGGTCTGTGATCTTTGGACATTTCTATAGCCCCTCCACCGCGGGACAAAACAGCCCTGCAGTCTCCAGCATTGGCCACAAGTAAAGACCTGTACAAGGAAAAGGATATTTGTTTTGATGCATCAAATGTCTATCCAAAACAACTAAACAAGGTGCTGTTATTCAAGATATGTGCAACTCAGACCATTGGTGGAGGGAATGTGACTCTCCACAGATATGAGCTGGGAAAATTATCCTGCGATTGTTAAATGCCAAAGAATGGTGGAGATGATTGCTAACCTTCCAAATATAATTGCAGTCAGTGCAGTTGTACCAGAAGACAGGGGAGACTCAATAGAGCATGTTTTTGCAAACTCGGCATCAGTCTCCAAAAATGATCTTGTGACCACCTTCTCAAGTTCCAGAGGGAAGTCAGCATCCTCAACAATCACCCTCGGCAGATGATCGCGGACAAATTGCGCAGCACTCTTCCCTCCATGTCCATCAAATACCTGCACAGAAAAAATGTTTGAGTATTTTTTCCATGTATTTATCACAAAAATAAGATAACATGTTGGAAGAGATAAAATGAAATTTATGACAACAGGCAATTAGCATAATCGGTTATATGGCTTACCCCATAAAAGGAAACAGCTTCCTCGCAGACCACATCATAGCCAAATTTCTTTGCCAAGTCTCCAATGCATATGTGGGTATCCTCCATGTAAGAGCGTCCTCCTATATCAGACCACTCTCCAGATCGAAGAGTAGGGACAAAATTTACCAGGTTCTGTTTTTTCTCTGCAATCTCTGCATCCTCACATATGCTTTCCAGCTAAAATGTACAACAGCAGAAAAATGCAAATGAACCAAGATCATAGAAGCATTATGCAGCCAAGTAGTTAAGAAATATAAGATGCCAAGCAACCTCAAGAAAGCCATGGGAAGTAAGTAATATAGAAGAATTCTCAGGAAGTACAAAAATTCAATGCTATTCTGAAGTAGTATTCATCATCAAAGGCTAACATCTGGTAGGCGTAGCCTTTGATAATCACATCCGAGAGAATTTCAAGACCATGTAACCCTTTAAAGTCATATTCCATTTGCAGGTTCTCTTCTACCATAGATACACAAGAAGCATCCAAAAAAAAGGAAGACCAGCCATATGGATGGATAAAAATCAATGTCTAATTAAAAAAAATGACAATTAGAGAAGAATCTATGACTTAACAAACGGAAGACAATAAAAAAAGTGAACAGAATTCATGAAGAAGTTGGGGGGGGGGGGATTTTGATGCCACCTAAAACGAATTAGCAATAATTAAGTATTATCGAAGTCTACAAAGCCTAATTGAAAGAGCATCTTCAAAAGTTACCTTATAATATAAGGAAAAAAACAAAAAAACAGAAAACAAAAATGAAAGAAAAAAATGCCAAAACATGAAGGAACAAAAGAAAGAGAAGATCAGGGAAACTAATACTTACAGGAAATGAATTTGCAGCACTGATCTGGTCTCTGGGGGTTGTAAAGGAAGAGTCTTTTTCCCTGTTGTCCACCTGGGCATGCAAGAGACCACAATGCAAAGGCCATGACGCTCTTCTGTTATCAAGTTTCTCCATATCTCGAGCAACTTGGTCACCGTCCTGCACACACATGTTGATAACACAGTAGTGGGGCAAGTGGTACGTTCAGCATAGCACCTAGCAGTTTCCAGGCATGGAAATCAGAAACTAATATATAAAAAGTCACACAAACACACACAACACATATAAGAGAGACTTTTTGGTGAAATTTTGTAGCTTATAATAAAAGAGAGAAAGAGAAGATTCTTAGAATATGTTGGGAAAATGATGGAGTTTTTATTTTTTCTTCTCTGTTTATAGAAATATTTAGTGTCAGTGGAAAGGAGCGTGAAAAGAGAGAACTAGAGCCGTTAAGTTCCAGATTTTTCTATGAAAAGCGTGGTCCAAAATTGTTGGTTGGGTTTATTAGGTGATTCTTTTGATATTATAATGTTGGTCAGAAAATAAGCTTGGATAATGTCGCTTTCTATGCTTACCTATCATATTGCAATCCCACACTTTCTCTTTGATATTTTTATTAATTTATTGCCCTTTTTCCACCTTTATTGCGCCCTTGTATAAAACCATATGAAAAATCTTGTGCGATATTTGTAGCAAAATTCTATGCCTTTTCCATTTCCCCCCTCTCTTCCTCCTTTCATTGATTTTCTTGTACCAATTAATCATCAGCAAGGAGTAGTATTCAAACCTCGAAGTAATTAGCCAGGGATAATTTTTCATTAAAATCAGGGAACTAGTGTGGAAAATTGGAACACATCATTAAATAAAATTGACTATGATGATTAATTATCAACTTAGTCAATCTATGCACACAAATCATAAGATTTGTGTATGTGCACAAATTGCATCTGACCTGCAATAGCAGGTGGTCACCAATTTTATATTAATTATAAAAATAACCCACCAAATATCAAAATTATCATTTTAAAAATTGACATTAAAAATTGATATCAAGATTATACCTCTCTTTCTCCCCCCTTCTCTCTCTCTCTTTCTCTCTCTCCCCTCTCTTGCTCTCTCTCCCCCCCACCTCTCTCTCGCTCCATCCCTCACTATCCCCTCTCTCCCTCCCTCTCTCTCACACATTTTCTCTCTCCCCCTCTCCCGCTTTCTCTTTCGCTCTCTCTCCCTCCCTCTCTCTCACACACTTTCTCTCTCCCCCTCTCCCGCTTTCTCTTTCGCTCTCTCTCCCTCCATCTCTCACTCTCTATCTCTCTCCCCATCTCTCGCTCTCTCTCCATGATCTCGCTTTCTCTCCCCTCCCTCTTGCTCTCTCCCCCTCTTTCCCTCTCTGTCGCTTTCGATCCCCCGCTCCTGCTCTCTCCCTTGCTCTTCCCCTTCTCTCTCATTATCTCCCTCTCTCTCCCTCCCCTGCTCACTCTCTCTATACTTCACTCCCGCTTTCTTCTAATCTCTCCCCCTCTCTTGCTCTCTCCCTCTCCCTCTCTCTCTCTCTCCCACCTCTCGCTTTCTCCCACCCTTTCCCCTTCTCTTGCTCTCTCTCACTCTCTATCTATCTCCCCTCTCTCTCATTCTCTCTCTCTCGCTCTCGTTAGTTTTTAAAATATTTATTCTACCCCAAAGAAAGATTTTTTTTATTTACCAAAAAACAAAAAAGGTAAAAAAAATTGAAAATTTATTTTTGTGCTTGACAGTCAAGGTCCCTGCTCCTACGTATCCTCAGGTGCAGTGACGAAATCAAAGCTATGTAGTTCTTTATAAAAAAAATTGTGTGTTGATTTATCTTAATTTTGATTATTTTATTAGAAACACTATTAATATGTTATTTTTAACAACGCGGTCACATAGTTGACAAATAGGAAGAGAATCCAAAATGGTTACCAATTTTGACCAGCTAAAATAGAGAAGTTTTTAGCAATAGCCAAGTAGGAAGAGGATCCAAAATGACCATCACTAATTACACCATTTTAAAATTGTTTTCGCGATAGTCAAATAGGAAGAAGATCCAAGATGACCATCACTAATTACTCCATTTTAAAATTATTTTTCTCGATAGTCAAATAGGAAGAAGATCCAAAATGACTATCACTAATTATTTAGTTAATTGATTCATTAAAAAAAGGGTTCAGATACAACAAAAAAAAGAATTGGGCCAAGCCCAATACTCCCCCCCCCCACACACACACAATGGAAGAGAGAGAGAGAGCATCGCGAGAGGGAGAAGAGAAAAAAAGGAAGGACAGGGGTGGATCCGCGGTGGCCAGTGGCGGCCTTGGCCGTGTCCCGCTGCTGTGAGGGAAGAGAGAGAAAGAAAAATAGAGAGAGGATGAGAGAGAGAAAGAGGAGAAGGAAGGCCGCCCTTGTGGTGGCCATGGAGGGGCTCGTGGTGGCGAATGTGGTGAGGTCGCGGCGGTCCTGGCCCCATCTCACGGTGATGAGAGAGAAAGAAAAATGGCAGAGAGAGAGAGATCGCAGAGGGAGAAAGAAGGAGTGGTCGAGGTGGCCACCATGCAGTGGTGGTGGCCACAGGTGAGAGGAAAAAGGGAAGAGAGAGAGAAAAGGAGAGGAGAAAGGAAAGAGAAGAGGAAAGAGACCCGCGGCGGAACTCAGCCATGTTCATGGCTGTAAATTTATGGACTGAAATAAAGATATACGACCTTTTACAATTTTTTGTAAATATTGATATTTCTTGGGGCCGAAATGTAATTATGTTGAACTATTGGGGGTTTTATTGTAATTAATAAGCAAAACCTAAGCAGCAGGTAACTTTGAATGAATCTAGACCCTTACAATTTAATAGTAATTTATCGGTGGTCCAGATTCGATTTGTGTACATACACAAATTGATAAATTTGTGTAGGCTAAGTGCCACCATATTAATTTACCTTCTCGACGACTCGATCAAAATAACTTTTTTTTTTGAAGTGTTGAACTTTTTTAAATGATGAGTTTATAAGTAAATGATTGATTGTTCAAACAGTTTTACCTATTTTATAAATGAATTAAAATTTAACAATAGAATTTTTTGTTCATTTAAGAGTTTTTATTGTTTCAACTTTTTGCTATTATATATCAATAATCTTCACTTGAATCATTTTATGCCAGGCAAGGGATATATTAAGAGGAATCCGTAGTTCTACTTATTACGTAGCATACATTCACCCTCCTCCAATAGGATTAAATTGGACGCAAATGAAATCTTCTATATGGTTGGAAAATGAAAAAAAAAAACTTACCAGGAAAGTTTTTTTTTTTTTCAGTTTTCATTTTCGTTTCTTCTTATTAGAAAGTTAATGTCAGAAAAATATCAACTTCAGCTAGCGTGAAGGAAATCCATGTAACATTTAATATAAAAGAACTTATAAAAAAAATTAATATAAAAGAAAAAATAATGATTTTATTTTATTTTTTAAAAAAAATTGTGGTAGCAATAATCAATCATTATGGTATCTGAAGTATTGAAAATCATGCTTTTTTTTTTGTTGTCGGTTGAGGACGGCATCCCTAAAGTAAATAATTTCCTTGAGAGTTAGGTAGAAGGGTTTTAGGAGTCCAACTTCAAGGCAGCAAGCAATTAGAGAATGCTTTTCCTTAAGTTAGTCATTTTCTAACATTCACACACCATCTTTTCCACATGCTAACTTAATGACCTTATTATTTTATTAAAAATTCAAACTCGAGATCACCATTGTCAATTTGTCATTATCCATTACGGGCAAGTGGTAATTTGCAATGATAATTTGCTAGAGAGGCAAAAGTATTGTATTATCTAGCTATAATCCGAAAACAAGGATCCTTACATTTTTCCCCCTCATCATAGTATACATCGGATATGGCATCATAATTATTTTATTTTATTTTTCTTATAGAAGGGAAAGAATAAAACCAATAAAGTATTTGAATAGTTAAGATGCATCCATACACTTTTTTATCAAAGGAATTTGCTTGTCAATTAAAGGGTTTAACTTCTTTAAAATCAGATAAAAAGTAATAGTTATAAATTTTATTAATCATTAGTAATAATGCTTTAATTTGAAAGCAAAGTTTTATGAAGTTAATCAATTTGTTGGAGCTAATAAATGATTTATTCAGTAAAAAAAAACATTAGATTTCTCTATATATATTATGAGTTTCCACAATAGAGCTAGCAATATGCAAACAAATCAGCACCACCTTTAGATATAGAGCCCGTTTGTTATTGATTAAAAAATAAATGATTTTTATATAAAATAATTTAGTGATTATTTTTTAGAGATTTTTATAAAAAGTAGAAGCTAGTTTGTGTTTGTTTACAATGATAAAGATCACTTTTTTTGAAAAAAAAATTGATTTTTAACTTGTTTGGATATAACTACATAGAAGTGTTTTTTCCCCTATAAAATTACAATAAAGGACATGAAAAACCAATTTCATGTACATTTTTTAAAATTACTTTTCAATTTTTGTGTTAATTCTTAAATATATTTCACATGAACTTTGGTGAATAGATGCATATTTGAAGCAACCCACATGATAAACAACAAAACATCAAGACAAGAAACTTGAATTTACATCTACCAAATATATATATACATATATAAAAGGAATATACCTGCAGCAAAATAAAATGCCAATGCCCAAAGCAAGAAAACAATAAAGGAATATAGCAATAAAATAGCACGCAAACAATAAGCATTATGAAAAACAAGTTAGCAGCAATGCATAGTAAAGTATTTGTGTTAGTAGTTTGTGGGTTGGGACATTGGTGAGACTGGAGGGGTGTTGGGTATTAGTAAGGCAACAAATTGAGTGGTTTGAGAAATATAAAGTTAAACCCTTTAACTTTAAATTGAGTGGGACATAAGGCAACCCTGTTGGTGGTTGTGGACGAGGGAGGGGTGGGTGTCATCAGCATGCAATGACATGGATTGAGGTGGTCTCATGGTCGGACTCGGATGGGAAGGAAAACATTGAGGGCTTGGGCGAAGGAACTAAGAAGATGAAGCAATAAAAAAGCAGCGTGTCAGAGATGTGGAGTGGTAGGACTAGGTACGGGTAACTAAGGGGCATGAGTTTTTAAGTTCCGCTTTTTTTCACACTCTCTCTCATCTACCCCATTAGATTTTTTTTAGTATAATCAATTTTTTTTTATTTTTTTCTGCTTTTGATTTTTCTAAAAAGCTAAAACAAACACATTGAAAATATTAAAAAGTGATTATTTTTTAAAAAAAAAGTAATTTTTTTTTTATAAAAAAAACTAAAACAAACGCACTCATATTAATATCAGAGATAGGAATCGAAGCAAATTGATTTTTTTTTTTTTTAATTTTTCAATCCGATACTTAACTTTACAAATTTAGTGGCTATCCAAACTAGGATTCCAACAAGGACTATAATTGTTCATATAGTCTTTATGGTCAAGTCAAGCTATTTGGTAGAAGGAATGAACTCCTTTTTGATGACGGGAGAACAAAAGTCATTGGACTCAAACGTGGGACAATGGTGTTCACTCAAATTGTGTGCACGTTGCATATTGGCAGCAGTGGAAGGGCTTTAAAGAAACATAATGCAACTCGTACGGTTCAATTGATGTGAGATATTTTCATTGGTAAATGACCCATCCACACCAAAAGGGCAAAAAAGAGAGTCAACTCAGCACCAACCAAACAAAAGAACCATTTTTTCCCTAGTGTATTAAGTAGTGTCAAAAGGCTGAAAGAATTGCATGGTTCTGATTCTAATTCTAATTTCTAACAGCAGCATATTTCTCCAACTCCAACGCCCTTGCATCTATGCTTTATTTGTTCAACCACACGAGAGGAAGGGAAAACTAGAGACTAATTTCCAGAGGAGTGGCTACAATAAATACTTGAGAAAATTAACAAACATTACGATCAATCACATTAAGGTAATAAAGGGATTAAGAACTCCATCGTACTAAATAATAGTATTGTTGGATTATAATATTAGAGGTTAAATATATTTTTAACTTCTATAAAATTAAAATTGGTTAAATTTCATTTTTTTTCTCTAAGATTTTTAACGTACTATTTTCATTAAATACACCATTAAAAACATATAAAATTCTTATAGGGACTAAAATCAAATTTAACTAATTTTATAGAGATTAAAAACACATTTAACACTAAAATTATTTTAAACTAAGTAGCATATATGAGCTCCTCCTGTTATGGGACCTGAAGGCTGAAGCACCAAAAGATTATGCTAGTGTAAGTAGAGAAAATTCAATAGGCATGAAATCTATTCTAATTATTACACTTAGAAACCAGATACGATACATGAAATATACATAGACAAAGATTTTAAAAGAGAGAAACTTAATTAGAAATAAAATTCAATGACACAATTCGGAATCAAAATGAGACCAACGTACTTTAAAGCATCACAATACAAGCTTTTTGTAGAATACGGTTAATCTTGTCAAGGATTCAAATTGCAGTTGCCATCGCGATCCTTGATATATATTGTAGAAAATTACAGACAAATATGGCTGTAATTGCGGTTATAATGCAGTTTTAAAAATTCCAAAAAGCTTATTGTGACCATAATTGCAGTTGTAGACCGCAATTTAAAACCTTAATAGTGATCTGATTTCATCAACAACACCAATACTAGGTAATTTGCTCAAGACAAAAAGAAAATTCCCAATCATATCTGGGGTGTCAAACTATCAATTTGAGCAATTCTATATATGACAATGATGTGGAGACAACAACTGTTCTCATAGGCTAGCTAAGCTAGACATATGGCTGATGGTTTCATTATTGATCCACTCCAGTCGCAAGCTGTTATCACCACCATAACCCGAACATAATGGTTTATTGTGACAGTGTGGGGCATTCGAAGAGCATAGAACAACTGCACAAGTTTTGTCCAATTCCAGCTAGATCAATAATGCCATTGTCAGGGTTCCAGACGCATGCAAGCATTGAGAGTCAACTCAATCCTTCCCTTTGGGAATTAGATTAGCAATCGCATGATTGGAAACGTTGATTGAGATCGAATGGATAAAAATTTTAAGAATAAATTGAGTTTAAAATTCAAGTTAAAATCATAAGCCGTCTCATCTCAAATCAAAGTTCCCTTTGATGTTAAACCACTAATAATAATGTGTTGCACGTGGATTTGAATCGTCTGTGGATAGAAAAAGGCTATAAAACATTTTACGAGTTTTTTTTTATTACGTAAAAAATGAGAACTATTAATAATGAACGTTTGGCCTAATAAGTAAAAAGAGTAACCAAAGCAGGCAAAATACAAGCAGGACACCCTTCAATCCATATCCTATTCGGATTACTAACAGCATACTTGGCTAAACAATGAGCTATCAAATTAGCATCTCTTTTAATGTGAACACAACAGAAATTATTGAAAGAATTGCTTTATGAATTTGAAATCACTAATGGCCATGCCCACATAAGACTGCTCAGCCCATCTTACAAGCTTATTTTAAGACAAATATTTATATAAAGATGAGTGACTTATAAAAATAGCTTATAATATATCAATAAAATATTTTTAACTTGTTTTATAGACTTTCTAATTAATTTACTAAAATAGTTTACATTCATCAAATAAGTCTTTAATTAAATTGTTGATTTAAACACCTCATACTTGTCGGTTTCCTTGTGTTAAAAAACTTGTATTTTCTTTATCTTTAATATAACTATATCTTATTTGTTGCGACCACAAATATTGAAAGAAAGATCAATATTGAAATTTAGGAAAAAATGAAAAATTCAAAAAATAGTCTTCAAACTTCAACGAAGTTCGGAAATTAACTGTATGCAGAGAAAGGCATAAACTAAACCCACAAACATCCCCATGACATTCATTCTCCAAAATTAATTACGTATATTAGATATATCTTATTTTACCCTTTTTTAATGAAAGAGGTTGGCTACTATATATACACCCATTTATTTTTATGAGGATTGAGGAATACATTAACAAATTATCACTTAAATTTGTTAAATACACTCGAAAGTGTAACTCACTAACATACCCCTAAAAGGTAAGTGTTTGTAATAATGATTGTGCATTTGTGCGGGATAAGAAAATCAAAATCCTTTTAAAATTTATCAAATCACAGAACAAAACCTCAAAAGCAATCCAAAATTGATACGATCTTTATATTTGTCACTTTACATAAATCAGAATTACAAACTAGTAACTAACAAGGCAACATTGTCCTTCAATAAAAACTCAATAAAATCTCAGATTCCAGTAAAAGCCTTCTTCGCACCACTAGAAGATCCAGCTGGGATCACTTTCAACACATTGAACCTCACTGTCTTTGAGAGTGGCCTAAAGAAGTAGCACAAATAAAGCCAATCAGATTAAACATCTATATCTATATCCGTATAACATTAAAAAAAACAAATTCAGGTTAATACACAAAAAAAGAGCTTCTCCTATGAAGTCTCACCTGCATTGACCAATAATCACGTGATCTCCTTCCTTCACACGGAAACAGGGTGATAGATGCGAGGCAATATTTGCATGCCTCTTCTCGTATCTAAATAGAGCATGTAAAGAAAAAGGGAATTACAATTTATGTTTCTCCAAGTGTGCAAATAAAAACTGGGCACCAGAGTACGAAAAGAGAATACCTCTGATACTTCTTAATAAAGTGAAGATAGTTCCTCCTAACA